>JAKOOJ010000016.1:0-1362500 GCA_022577455.1 Arizona elegans | reverse complement strand
ACTCTGTTAACTCCGGAAGAACGAGAGAAGTGGAAAGCGGCAGTTAGGCAGTGTGTGAAAGAAATGTTGCCAAATGATGCGGATGTGCAGCCGGAGGTGTTGGTCCAGGCGCCTGAAATAGATCCAGGCTGGAACCCTAAGGAGGAACAGGACCGGACACGTTTGAGGGAATATCAGAATTTGGTGGTGCAAAGTCTTAGAAGAGCAGGGAAGCCCCCAATAAATATGTCCAAGCCATCTCTAGTGATGCAGGGTGCGGATGAAAGCCCGGAGAGTTTCCTGCAAAGATTGATTGAAGCATATGAGTTATATACACAGGTGGATCCCAGGTAGGGGGATAATGCGCGGATGTTGAATGAAAGATTTATAGCTCAAAGTTATGAGGATATACGGCGAAAATTGCAGCGGGTAGAGGGAGCCCTTGGGAAAAATACGACGGAATTGTTGGAGTTGGCACGGAAGGTGTATGTTAATAGGGATAAGGTGGAAAAGAAGGAGAGAGATGCTAGAATGCAAAAGAAGGCTGAATTATTAGCAGTAGCCCTACAGGGAGGAATGAGTTTCGACCCCAACCCGGGGACACCCCTGGGTCCTAACCAATGCGCCTATTGTAAAGGAGAAGGCCATTGGCAAAGAGAATGCCCCAGACGTATGATGAGAGGGAGAGGGATGATGAGAAGACCTGAGTTTGGAGCAGGGATGAGGGGGCAGTTTGCAGGGAGAAGGGGAGAACGAGGAATGAGAGAGGTCGGTGAGAAGGAAAAGGAGGAAAAGTGGAGGATGTTTGATGTGCCAGGTTTGTGGGCAGAGGACAATCCACCAGGTTTTGCAGCACACCACCCTCCAGTGGTGGTTGAGCTAAAGCCGGGAGCGATACCAGTCAGGATAAGGCAACGTCCCGTTTCATGGGAAGCGATCTGTGCTATCTATGAGAGTATACAGAAATATTTGGAAGCGGGTGTTTTGGTGCCGACTCAATCCCCATGGAATACCCCAATTATCCCGATTAAAAAGGCAGATGGGTCTTTTTGCCCGGCCCAGGATTTGAGATTTGTGAATAGCCTAACAGTTACCTTACATCCAGCCGTGTCTAATCCATATACTTTGTTAAGTTTAATTCCACCCCAGGCGGGGTGGTTTTCTGTAGTTGATTTGAAGGATGCTTTTTTTACAATTCCTATTCATCCATCAAGCCAGCCGCTGTTTGCCTTTGAGTGGGAGAATCCTCATACGGGCACAAAAATGCAATACACATGGACTAGGTGGCCACAGGGGTTTAAAAATTCCCCGACATTGTTTGGAACAGCGCTGGCTAGAGACCTGCAGTATTACATGCCTCAGCAACCGGGGGATACAATTTTACAATATGTTGATGATGTTTTAGTGACAGGACAGACAGAGGATTTATGCTGGGACAATACTAAAATGTTGTTAGACTTGTTGCTCGAGTGTGGGTATCGGGTATCAAGGAAGAAAGCTCAACTGGTGAGAGAGAGGGTGAGGTACTTGGGTTATGATATTGAGAAAGGACACAGAGCTTTAGGACCAGAGCGGAAACAGGCAGTTTTGATGCTGGCTGAACCTAGAACAAAGAGACAACTGAGAAGCCTTTTAGGGTTGGCTGGCTTTTGTCGTATTTGGATCCCTAACTTTGCTTTGATGGCAGCACCCTTGTATGTAGCCACCAGGGGCGCCAATACAGAACCCCTTGAGTGGGGGGGAGAACAGAAAAAAGCCTTTAAAGATATAAAACTTGCGCTGACTCAGGCGCCGGCGTTAGCCTTACCGAATTTGCAGAAGCCTTTTAATTTGTATGTTGACACAAGTAGAAATATTACAGTGGGGGTGCTTACTCAACCGTTGGGAAGTTGGCAACAACCAGTAGCATATTTATCAAAACAGCTGGATGGAGTAGCATGAGGCTGGCCGCATTGTTTGAAAGTGTTGGCTGCAATTGCAGAATTAATTCAAGATTGTAATAAACTTACTTTTTCCTGTCCTATAAATGTGCACTCTCCCCATGCGGTGCAGTCCGTTTTGGATGCTAAAGGACACTTATGGATTAGTGGGCAGAGATTGGCAAAATATCAGGCAATCATGATTGAGAACCCCCAGGTGCGTTTGGTGATGTCTAATAGGTTGAATCCGGCAACGTTATTGCCAACGGAAGTGGATACGCAACATAATTGCCTACAAGTATTAGACAAAGTTTATTCTACCCGCCCTGATTTAACAGACGTCCCATTATCCCACGGTTTAATTGGTATACAGATGGATCCAGTTATATTGTAGATGGATATCGGGTATCTGGATATGCCATTGTAGATGATGAAGGAGTGGTGGAAAGCAGACCTTTAGGAAGTGGACATAGCGCACAGGTGGCTGAGTTGTGGGCATTGATACGTGCCCTAGAAAGGGCCGAGGGAGAAACATTGAATGTGTGGACAGATAGTAAATATGCATTCCTTACTTTACATGCACATGGGGCTGTTTATAAGGAACAAGGGTTTAGAGATTCCGCAGGGAAAAACATTTTGCATGGACATCTTATTAGCCGCCTGATTGAAGCTGTAAATAAACCAAAGAAAGTGGCAGTGATGCACTGTAAAGGACATCAAAGAGGAGATGATAAGGTAGCTATAGGAAACAGAGCCGCGGATGTGGAAGCAAGGGAAGCGGCAAAACAAGAGGGGCCTTTGCCCGATTTATCTGTTTGTGTAACAATGAATTTAGGGGTTATACCCCCTGAAATCAAACCAACATATACACAACAGGAAAGTGTAAAAGCAGTGACAGATTTGAAGGCTCAGGTTGAAGATGGGTGGTATGTATTACCAGACCGGAGGGTTTTCGTATCAGCCTCAATGGTGTGGACACTAGCACGCCTAGCCCATGAAACAACACACATGGGTAAAACGGCTTTGGAATTAGCACTGGGAAGGGATTACTATATTAATGGGCTGGCAGGAGTCGCGGCCGGAACGGTTGCAAAGTGTGTTACATGTGCTAAGGTTAATCCAAGACAAGGGCCCCTACTGCCCCCTGGTGCTATATCCCGGTCATACATCCCCATGGATTATATTATGATAGACTTTACTGATATGCCTAGATGTGGATTGTTTAAAGCTCTGTTAGTTATGGTGGATATGTACACAGGGTGGCCTGAGGCTTTTCCAACAAAAACCAAACAGGCACGGGAAGTGGCAAGACTATTATTGAAAGAGATAATTCCTAGATTTGGAATTCCTAGTCATATCTCATCAGATAATGGTCCCGAGTTTATCCATCATATTAATCAGGCAGTTGCAAGGGCGGTAGGAATAAAGTGGCGGTTTCACAGTTCTTTTCGACCGGAAGCAGGTGGATGTGTGGAACGAATGAACAGGACTCTGAAGGAAAGGATTACTAAGATTTGTACAGATAGTCACTTAAAATGGCCAGATGCTTTACCACTAGCCTTGTATGCCATTCGCAGCTCACCAAGGGGCCAGCACAAGTTATCGCCATATGAGTTAATGTATGGACGACCGCCAGGGTTGTTAAGAAGAAATTTGGCAGGGTGGCCGGATTTGGGGCATAAAGGGGGGGTCTGGAATATGGAAATGGTGCAAGAACTAAATAAGCAAGTTGAGAGGCTTCAGCGATATGTGATGGAACAAGTGCCCCCCCGGTTAATAACCCATTGTCATCCGTTTAAACCAGGGGATCAAGTGTGGGTCAAACATTGGAAAAAAGAGCCACTGGAAGGACGGTGGAAGGGACCTTTTACTGTTATTATGACTTCTCCCCTTGCTATTAAGATTGCAGAATCAAAGTCATGGATCCATTGGACACGAGTCAAGGCGGCAGCAGAAACTGGCTGGAAAGTGATCATGGATAAACAAAATCCTACTAAGCTGACATTCAAGCGTGCTCAAAAATAGTTTTTTTTTTCTATAGGATACTTGGAGGTGTGATCGATTGTGGGGGATCCTCAACGGGTCATAAGAGTGAACTACATACCTGGGTTGTCGTATTCCTTTGGAAGCTGATTAACGACCAGTGACTGAAGAACAAAAAGGATTCATGTGGGAGGAGAGCTGGATGTGGGTGTGTTGGGGATTGGGGGTATTGGTTCTGTCGATCATTGTGTTTTACAGGTATAAACAGTGGTTTTGTGGACGACCAAGGAATATCACGGCACCAGCTACTCCAATTCCTAACTGCCCGGATCTGCTCCTGGACACCCACTCAGTATAAATTGTTTGGTGATTAAAGAGATCTTGATTGTAATAAGTAAAAGGGCGATTTCTGAATGTATTAACATTTTTCATCTCCAATGTGTTGGTTTTGTAATTGTGGATGTGAGTGCTGTTGTTGCGCTCATTGTATAGACTGTGTTTTATGTACAGGGTGTTTGATTGAGTGTGACATAAAGATCATAGAAGACGTACTCGCACACTACTTGGTGATAGGGTTAAAGACATCTCATTATACACTTAAGGTTACCCCCACCGTTGAGAGAGCATTAAGGGACCGGAACAAAAAGGACCGGGAGGATGCAGAATATGGTGATCATTGGACTGGGATTATGGATGAGCGGATGGGTAATGAGACTACGAAGTGAGCTAGACATTCCCATGACAGAGGCGGTGAGTGAGGAGAACTGTGACCCATGCATACGCACAACATTGCAGGGAACAAGGGTTTCTAAAACTTTGATTTATCACACTCAAAAGCCTGACGGGTGTAGAGAGCACAAACCCCAAACCTGTCAGGTGAACAATACCATATATCACATGTGTATGCTGAAGGATAAGGTACAATGTTACAACCCTGCAGAAGCTAAGCAAATCACTACTTATGAGATGTCAATATACACAACAGAATGTGGGAGGGAAGAACTTTTAAATAAGACGGAGTTTAGAAAATTAGGAAAGTCAGTAGAGATAACATTTGATGCCTGTTTAGCTATCAATCGTAACTGTGATGTGTGGAAATCAACATGTGGGACATTAGAATGGGAAAGAAGTTATATGTTGGACAAAAAGTATATGTGTCGAAAGCAGGGAGAATGCAGTGATCGGGACACATATAGTTATTGTCCATACTGGGCTTGTGTAGTTATGTGGACTGGAGAGCAGCCAGGGGGCTCCCAAAGATGTAAGCTGGAAAACGGGGTAGCTAGTAGTAACTGTCAACGAAATCAATGTAACCCTATAAAGATTACATGTACCCCGACAAAATTATGGAAGGAGGACTATGGATTAGGAATCTATGCGAAGGGAAAGGATCCCCTTGTAACCCTTCGATGGTATGTCACTAAAGTTACCAGAGCGACACAGGATACGAAAGGATTGTTCTGGTCATATTATTTGGAAATGGAGAAGTTGAATATAACTGAAATTCCTAGTCATGTAACAAATACCTTTGTCAAATTAGCCGAAGACATAGCCCATACCCTGAATGTATCAAATTGTTTTGTTTGTGGAGGAACTAACATGGGAGAAAAATGGCCATGGGAAGCCCAGGAATTAAATTATTCTAAAATCTTAGAAATGGATTATAAGGGTAATCTGTCATATAATAAGGGTAAGGATGGAGATTGGACCTTGACTACTAGTTTGGTAGGGAATGTTTGTTTTCAGAGAAAAATTGTGTCAGGCTGTTTTCAGGTAGGAAACCTCATATGTACAGGAAAATGGGAGAGTAAGGTATGGTGGTCGGGAGCTAATGCCACAGAGGGAACTGATGAAATGGCCTTGTTTAAAGTAAACGGGTTATCCTTTTTAAAGGATCCAGATAATCAGACCCTTGAATGGCTGGCTCCTGATGGGCTACACTGGATATGTGGTAAGATGGCATATGGGGTCCTACCTAAATCCTGGTGCGGAGCCTGTGTCCTGGGACTAATTAGGCCTGGATTCTTTTTACTCCCCCTTAAAACCCGACAGGTGTTAGGTGTCCCGGTATATGATGAGGTGGGGAACTTAAGAACAAGAAGACATGTAGATACATCTGCAATAGGAAAAGTTAGGGTCGGAGGTAACCAACGTAGTTGGGGGAGTGAAGAATGGCCTGCAGAGCGAATTATTGAGGTTTATGGACCGGCTACATGGGCGGAAGATGGCATGTATGGCTATCGGACCCCTATATACATTCTGAACCGCCTAATTCGTCTGCAAGCGGTGGTTGAAATCATCACCAACGAAACTGTAAAAGGTCTTACTCAATTAGCTAGGGAAAGTGTCAAATCAAGGACATATATTATGGAGAATAGATTAGCTTTAGATTATTTGTTAGCTAAGGAAGGAGGGGTATGTGGAAAGTTTAATTTGACTAATTGTTGTATAGAAATTGATGAAAGCGGAAAGGTTATTAAGGAAATAACAGACAAAATGGTTAAAATAGCTCATGTGCCAGTCCAGACTTGGAAAGGCCTTAATTTACAGGATATGTTTTCAGGATGGTGGCCAAAGTTACCTGGCCTGCAGGCCATTTTTGGCCTGGTAGGATTGATAGCTGCAGGGTGTATTTTTCTCCCATGTATTTTACCTCTGTTTGTTAAAACTATCTCTAAAAGTCTATCCTTGCTGGTGGAACGTAAAACTACTGCTCAGGTGATGGCTATGTGGGATTATAAAAGGCTGCAGCAGGAAGAGGATTTAGAGGTGTGACTCGTCTGGTTATCTCAGATGAGTCACAAAGTGGGGGTATGAGCCAGGCTAAGATTCAATATTGGGATAAAACTCAAATATTAGAAATCCAAATCTTTGGTCAAGGCAGAAGGGCCTCTTCCTTGCCAAGGTGTTGAATTGACAAACGGTATTTGACGTAGGTACAGAATTGTAAAAGGGCAAACTGACCCTAAACAGATACATCCTGTTGTTTACTGTTTATTACACCCCAAATGTCATGTATATCCTAGAGAAGAAATACTGCTTCCCTTGCTGTCCTCTTTACTGCTCTTGAGGCGCCTTTGAGCCCCTTATCTCCTCTTTTATTATGTCTTGAGCTCCGGAGCTGAAAGCCTGAGCCTGTGGGAACCAGGCTGTTATGTCTTTTCTAGAGATAGATTAAAGGGTAACTTCTACGTGTGAAATGTTGCACTCTTCGTAATAACTCTGTCTTTATACTGTATAAATATCTGGTTGAAATCAGCCATCTCGGTTCAGACCTTTTGGGACTGTTTGAACCTTGCGCAAATAAAACTCTTTCCTGCACTGAAGAGCTTGTTCTAGTCCGTCATTTTTCCTATAACAAATTGGATATTATGTTGAAAGCAGAAATGGTTGTGGTTTGGAGGAATATATGGGGGAAATTATTTGGTTTATTAGTATTGGTAAATATAATTAATTGATTTGTAAGAAATTGGATTGCATGGAAATAATTGGAATATTCATGTTCATATTGATTAATATACAAAAAAGATAGTTATATAACTAATTGATTTATATTAAAATGTTGAATTTGTATTCAACAACTGTATTACATAATTAACCAATGTGAGGATGGATATAAAAATAGATGACAATGCGAAGGGGTGTAATATAGAATAGAAGGGAAAAATTGAATTTGATTAAGATTAGAGATGAGGATGAAGGGTAATATTGGTTTTTTTAAAAAACAGATGAATAAATATGGTAAAAAGGAAATATGGAAATTGTAAATTTAATTGAAATGACTAAATACTGTGTTGGAAGAAATATCCTTCTGGGTTCTGCTCCAAGTGGGGAAAAAGACACTGGAAACATGGAGACTATTTGGAAAGATGTTTTAATGATGGACAGGATCACATGGCTTGATGGGGCCCACTGTGTTAGTTTCTGTTGCTATTGTGTTGCAAATGTCCTTTGACAAAGGATTGACTTTCTGCCTCTGGGCCATTAACAAAGGGTGGGGGGCAGGAAGGTGGGAGCTGCGTTGTCTGTAAAATATGCTTCTCCATTTCTCATCCAGGGAAATATAATATTCTGCCTTTTTAATATTTCCCAAAATATTTCATTCTTCTAGGAAAGGGGTGGGTGCTAACCTCCTACAACTGTTTAAATTTGTGGACCGGCCAAATACTCTGTTCAAAGAAAATACGTTGTATGTTTGTATGTGTGTTTCTAATTATTGCTATTTATTGCTATTTGTTCTCTTTTATTTTTTAAAGTTTAACAATTCATTCTTTATCTTAATATCTTTATATTTGTTTGGGGTTGGCTTTCTTCCCTTTCATCTTCTTTATTGTACAGCAATCTTTCTCCTCAAACCTACCACCTCTCTCTTTTCTTTCCTTCTTACTTTCTCTTCCTCCCCCTCCTCTTCTCCTCCTCCCTACTTCCTCTTCCTTTCTCCTTCCCCTCCTCTCTTCCTCCCTCTCTTAACCGTCACTCCTACTCTAATTTCCCTTCCCTTCCTTCATCCCTCTCTATTGCTGTATCCTTTTATGCATATGGACTACTCAGAGGGTTGAAAAAGTTATTTTTGACTGGTCCTCGCACTTTTGACCAGTCCTCGAACTTACGACTGTCCTCACATTTTACGTTTTTGCCCTATCTTGTCACCATGGTGAAGAGAAGCAGTTGTGAAATGAGTGACATGGTTGTTAAGAAAGCTGCACAGGCATAAATGTGAGGATGGTCATAAGTGTGAAGACCAGTCAAAAGTGCGAGGCCCAGTCAGAAATGACTTTTTTCAGCCCTCTCAGTAGTCCCTATGCACATAGCCACGTCCACCCGGTCACATGACGAGCTACCCACGCCTACACAGTCACGTGACCAGCTAGCCATGCCTACCCAGTCACATGATTGCCAAGCCACACCCCCAACTAAGCCACGCCCACAGAACCTGTTGTTTAAAAAATTGAATCCCACCGCTGGTGAAAGGGCCTCATAAGTGGAATAGCCTAGGGCCTCTTTTCATCTAAATCCGGCCCTGCTTGTGCCGGCTAGCTAATGAGGAGCGAGAATGGGCGTGAGAGGCGGAGGGACGCCGGGAGTGGCGGTTGTTTCAAGGTGGCAGATGTGGCCGCGGGGCTGAAGCCGGCAGGAGCCGCTTCCTGGAGCCGAGGCCGTATCCTTTATTCGCGGGCGGTTGGTCGTGGGATGAGGCGGTTGACGGAAGGGACCTTGGCGGGCTTGTCCTGAGGGGAGACCGTGGCCTGGCAGCGGTGACGCGGAGAACCATGACTGGGTAGCCTCTGAACATGTACAGACTGCTGCCGTTGTCTTTTTTTTTTCCCCCGTAGGAGTTTTCTAGCCTTTAAAGTTGCTTGTAGCCCAGAAAGATAAAGCAGTCTTCCTCAGCCTGCTTTTCTTTTGGACTACAACACCCATCCTCTGCAGGTTACGGAGCCGTTGGCTTTCCAGCGGGGAGGGACTCTAGTTCCCATCCTTCTCAGCCAGCTGTGTGGCACAGTGGTGGCTTTCAAAAATTTTTACTACCGGTTCTGTGAGTGTGGCTTGGTGGACATGGCTTGGTGGGCGTGGCAGGGGAAGGATACTGTAAAATCTCCATTTATGGTACAGGTAATCCTCGATTTATGGACACAATTGAGCCCAAAATTTCTGTTGCTAAGTGAGACAGTTAAGTGAACTTTGCCCTGTTTTATGACCTTTGTTGCCACAGTTGTTAATAGCTGCAGTTGGGCATGTAATCACACGGTTGTTAAGGGAATCCGGCTTCCCAATTGACTGTCGGAAGGTCGCAAAAGGAGATCACGTGACTCTGGGACACTGCATCTGAATTTGAATCGTGACCATCGGGATGCTACAAAGGACGTGAGTGTGAAAAAGGTCATAAGTCACTTTTTTCAGTGCTGCTGTTAACTGTTACTAAATGAACTTTTGTAAGTGGAGGACTACTTGTACACCGCCTATCTCATTAAGCAAAGTGACTCTGGGTGACTTCATTGCACCAGAAAACCTATATAATGACTTTGGTGGCGGGATGGACAGACAAGGGTGGGGGGTCCTTCCAGTGGGAATTTGCCCCAAGAGATCCCATTGCAGGCCAAGCGTATCAGGTGGCCTTCATCCTCCAAAAAGCAACATGTCATTTTGTGCTTGAATGAAACCAACAATAACTATGTTGACAATGGTGGGTTGTTGTTTCCCACTTACAAACTATGCCCTTAAACCTGGTTAAAGACGGATCTAAACTTTATTTAATGCAACAAACTATATAGTAAACTGAAAAGGAAGCTCAGTTCTTCAACTTAAACATAAACTGCTCTCGTGATGGGTGAGTACATAAATATATATTAGGTATATACTTAATATATACTTAATATGTATTTTATGTATGTACACTTAATGTCCATGAAGTGTATGAACATAAAATACATATGAAATATGTATTAATTATATTACATATATAATTAACACATATTAAAAAGTATAAAGTACTTAAAATATGTACATTGTCAGATCCCTAAAAGTGATACTGCCATTCAGTTGGAGGAGGGGGGACACTTGGATCCCTAGCATTGCCTGTGTCAACATATACTTTACAACCTATATCCTGGCGCCAAAGAGCCCTGAGATCTCCTTTACCGCAGGAATTTTTATGATAGCCATGTGGGTTGTCTCACTTTAAAGTAAATGGTGGGAATGCATGTTTGTTCATTTCTTATTCTTAATTTAACTTAATTAATTTAAATTAATTAATTTAAGTTCATTCTTAAATCAGCTAGCCATGCAAGGAAACCAGATTTTTTCCTGGATGTTCATTTTCTTGGAGTTGAATGAGAGCAGTGAGATGGAACTGAACCCATTTTCTCTGAAAATACTATCTCAAATAGTTGGAATAATTTATATGTATGTATGTGCAGCATTTATTTATATTCCGCCTTTATTATTTTTACAAATAACTCCAAATGCTCCTTCTTCCTCCTATTTTCCCGGCAACAACAATTCTGTGAGGTGGGTTGGGCTGAGAGAGAGGCCCAACATCACCAAGTTGGCTTTCATGGCTAAAGCGCAGGGGTGAAATGCTCCCGGTTTGGACCGGATCACCCGATCCGGTAGCGATGGAGGTGGGTGGTCATGCCCAGCTGAGCCGCACAATCATCAGAGGCTTTTTTTTTACTTTTAAAAGCATTTTTTCTACAACTTCACCCAAATGTTTCACCCAAATGCTCCACGAGTCCGGAATTCTGGATCTCATTAAAGCCTCATTGCATATTTCTTGTAATTTTGTAATAATATTTTCCTCCAAAATAAATCCAAATTTTTATACAATTCTCCTGGGAAACCGTCTGGGCCTGGTGATTTATTATTTTTGAGTTTGGATATTGCTAACTTTAATTCTTCTGTTGTGACTTCCCTGTTCAGCATTTCTTTTTCCTCCCCCTCCTATCAGTGGGAGTTTTTCCCCTATCAAATATTGTTCAATTTTCTCCTTTAGGATTTCCTCCTCCTTGTACAATGTTGCGTAATCCGTGCTATTTTGAGTTTATCTTCCTCTTTATTTCGTAGGTTCCCACTCTTATCTTCTAGTACAGTGGTTCTCAACCTTCCAAATGCCGCAACCCTTTAATACAGTTCCTCATGTTGTGGTGACCCCCAACCAGGGGTGGGTTCTAAATTTTTTTTTACTACCGGTTCTGTGGGCGTGGCTTATTTTGTGGGCGTGGCTTGGCGGTCATGTGACTGGGTGGGCAAGGCTAGCTGGTCATGTGACAGGTGGCCATGGCTATGTGTATAGGGACTACTCAGAGGTCTGAAAAAAGTCATTTCTGACAGGTCCTCGCACTTTTGACTGGTCCTCACACTTATGACCATCCTCACATTTATGCCTGTGCAGCATTCTTAACAACCATGTCACTCATTTCACAACTGCTTCTCTTGAACATGGTATAAGATAGGGCAAAAAACGTAAAATGTGAGGACAGTCATAAATTCGAGGACTGGTCAAAAGTGCGAGGACCAGTCAAAAATAACTTTTTCAGCCCTCTGAGTAGTCCCTGTGCACAAAAGGACTACCCAGAGGGCTGAAAAATGTGATTTCTGACAGGTCCTCGCACTTTTGACCGGTCTTCGCAGTTATGACTGGTCATCATTTATGCCCATTGTACCATTCTTAAAAACCGTGTCACTCATTTCACAGCTGCTTCTCTTCAACATGGTATAAGATAGGGCAAAAAACGTAAAATGTGAGGACCGTCGTAAGTTCGAGGACTGGTCAAAAGTGCGAGGACCAGTCAAAAATAACTTTTTCAACCCTCTGAGTAGTCCATATGCATAAAAGGATACAGCAATAGAGAGGGATGAAGGAAGGGAAGGGAAATTAGAGTAGGAGTGAGGGTAAGAGAGGGAGGAAGAGAGGAGGGGAAGGAGAAAGAAAGAGGAAGTAGGGAGGAGAAGAAGAGTGGGGAAGAGAAAGTAGGAAGGAAAGAAAAGACAGAGGTGGTAGGTTTCAGGAGAAAGATTGCTGTACAATAAAAAAGATGAAAGGGAAGAAAGCCAACCCCAAACAAATATAAAGATATTAAGATAAAGAATGAATTGTTAAATAAACAATTAAATAATTGTTGAATAAAAGAGAACAAATAGCAATAAATAGCAATAATTAGAAACACACATACAAACATACAACATATTTTCTTTGAACAGAGTATTTGGCCGGTTCACAAATTTAAACAGTTGTAGGAGGTTAGCACCCACCCGTTTCCTAGAAGAATGAAATATTTTGGGAAATATTAAAAAGGCAGAATATTATATTTCCCTGGATGAGAAATGGAGAAGCATATTTTACAGACAACGCAGCTCCCACCTTCCTGCCCCCCACCCTTTGTTAATGGGCCAGAGGCAGAAAGTCAATCCTTTGTCAAAGGACATTTGCAACACAAATGTCCCAGAAGTGGGAGTGGGCGGGGTAAGCAAACGGGCGACCCGGGCAATCCAACAGAGGCAGAGGGGAGGGTGAGTGAAGGCGTGGGGGGGGGGGGGGAGAGAGGGCTTTGGCAACCCCTGTGAAATGGCCGTTCAACCCCCCCAAAGGGGTCACAACCCCCAGGTTGAGAACTGCTGCAACAGAGGAACAGCACTTGGAAATTGTTGTCCCAGCAGTCATCATGCACCTTGCTATCGATACAGAAGGTGCCGGTTTGGGAAAGTCAGCTTAGTAAACTTGGTTTGGAGCATTAAAATGTATCATGCACCAGGATGATGCAAAGCAAGAAGAAATGTGGCATTTGAACCAATGGGAAGGAGAATGAGCTGAGGTGGTGCAGTGGTTAGAGTGCAGTACTACAGCTACTTCAGCTGACTGCTAGTTCAGCAGATCAGCGGATCAAATCTCAGTGGCTCAAGGTTGACTCAGCCTTCCATCCTTCCAAGGTGGGTAAAATGAGGACCCAGATTGTTGGAGGCAATTATGCTATTTAGTATATTATCTTTGGTGTAAGCCGCCCAGAGTCCTCGGAGAGTGGGCGGCATAGAAATATGACTAATAAATAAATAAATTATTCCTTAGCTTTTCTAAGAAAAAACATTACGATGACATTAATTTTGAGAATTAAAACCTGCCTGACCCTCTCTTATCTCCAATTCTTCTTTTTATTTTAAAAAACTTAATCACGTTTTAATCGCTGTAATGGAACAAGAATTTCTTCAGCCTAACGGGGAAGTTAAGCTTGAGTTTTCTTCACCTCATTCCACCTTTTAAAACATGTTGTAATATTTCATTGTTTTCTTTATTTATTTTCAATCCTGCCAGGAGAGACATCTCCTTGAGGTTCTTCTTACCCATTGCAGTCCACTGAGCACTCCAGGAGAATGTCCACCACTTTGTTCACCTGTTTTGAGGCCAGGTGACACACCGACTTCAGAGTCTGTTCTTTCATTGCGGGTTCCAAAGTGTTTGGGAGACACTGGTAAATTTCCCTGAGGATCCTGGGTAGCAACGGCAAAACAGAGATCAGAGGGATGAGATCCAGCGTTGGTCTCTATTGGAGATGCAGTAGAGATGATAATTCTCAGCCATTGGGGGGAAAAAATGGCCCCCACAATGTCAAAGTTTGCCTTATATTTTCAAAAAACCACCTGATTTGTCCAGCCTGTGTCATATAGGCAACACCGAACCAAATTTCCACCGGCCATGTTAGATGCGCTTGGCAAAATATTATTACTGAATTGTGACAGTGGGCCCAAAAAACAAACTATCCAACATATACAGATAGTCCTCGACTTACGATCAGAATTAAACCCAAAGTTTCTGTTGCTAAGCGAGATAGTCATTCAGTGAGTTTTGCTCTATTTCATGATCTTTCTTGCTATAGTTATTAAATGAATCAGTGTGGTTGTTAAGTTAGAAACACGGTTGTTAAGTGAACTCGGTTTCCTCGTTGTCTTTCCTTGTCAGGTCAGAAAGGGGTCACATGACCCTAGGATGTTGCAACCATCTATCTAGACCCGTACCAGTCGGGCTTCAGGCAGGGGTACAGCACAGAAACGGCATTGGTCGCGTTGGTGGATGATCTCTGGAGGGCTCGGGACAGGGGTTGCTCCTCTGTCCTAGTCCTATTAGATCTCTCAGCGGCTTTTGATACCATCGACCATGGTATCATGCTGCAGCGGTTGAGGGGGTTAGGAATAGGGGGCACCGTTTTGCGGTGGTTCTCCTCCTTCCTCTCCGACCGCTCGCAGTTCGTGTTGGCAGGGGGACAGAGGTCGACCTCAAGGCGTCTCGCATGGGGAGTGCCGCAGGGGTCGGTCCTCTCGCCCCTCCTGTTCAACATTTATGTGAAGCCGCTGGGTGAGATCATCTGTGGTTTTGGGGTGAAGTGCCATCTGTACGCTGATGATACTCAGCTGTACATCTCCACCCCAGACCACCCCAGCGATGCCCTTGATGTGATGTCTCGCTGCCTGGAGGCCGTGCGGGTCTGGATGGGGAGGAACAGGCTCAGACTCAACCCCTCCAAGACCGAGTGGCTGTGGCTCCCGGCGCCCCGATATAGTCAGCAGGTGCCATCGCTGACTATCGAGGGTGAATCTTTACCCCCCACGGAGAGGGCTCGCAATCTGGGTGTCCTCCTGGATGCGCGGCTGTCTTTGGAAGAGCATATGACGGCCGTGGCCAAGGGGGCCTTTTATCAGGTTCGCCTGATTCGCCAGTTGCAGCCCTTTCTGGATCGGGACGCCCTGCGCACGGTCACTCATGCCCTTGTTACTTCCCGGTTGGACTATTGTAATGCTCTCTACATGGGGCTCCCCTTGAAGAGCACTCGGAGGCTCCAACTGGTCCAGAATGCGGCCGCGCGGGTGGTTATGGGCGCGTCCCGTTGTGCCCATGTGACACCCCTCCTGCGCGAGCTGCACTGGCTCCCAGTGGTCTTCCGGGTGCGATTCAAGGTGTTGGTTACCACCTTTAAAGCGCTCCATGGCATAGGACCCGGGTACCTCCGAGACCGTCTTCTGCCACCAATAGCCTCCCACCGACCAGTCCGTTCCCACAGAGAGGGTCTCCTCAGGGTGCCATCAGCCAAGTTATGTCGGCTGGCGACACCCAGGGGGAGGGCCTTCTCTTTGGGAGCCCCAGCCCTGTGGAATGAACTGCCCCCGGAAATTCGTAAGATCTCCGACCTCCGGGTGTTTCGCTGCGCATTGAAGACCCTGTTGTTCCGCCAAGCCGGACTATCAACACAATAGTTTTAAATTGGGTATTTAAATTTATTGGGGTTTTAAATTTGAGCCACCTATTTAATTATTTTAAATTTTATACTGTTGTTTTGTCTGTGTTTTTAAATAGGCTGTACACCGCCCTGAGTCCTTCGGGAGAAGGGCGGTATAGAAATAAAATTATTATTATTATTATTATTATTATAATATGGAACAAGTTTCCAAGCACCTGAATTTTATCACGTGACCATGGGGATGCTTAATATCTTAATATATTTCTGTTTGAAAGTGTTGAACTGGCCAATTGAGCCGGGGTGAGTCTGGATAGCCTTGATGGGTCTTCCAAACCTGCTTGCCATTTGTTTTTTTAATGTCAGCTGGAATGGATCCAGGAAAAGATGAGGAACATCCAAAAAGACTGATCAGGAACTCGACACCACCCCAACCATTGGCAAGAAATCCTGCGTTTCAGAGTTCAAATTTTGGATAGCCTCTAATTCTGCACTTCTGTGCTTTTTCTGAGGTGCTTCCTGCTGGTATCTTGGACTACCACCTTGATTATCCCCAGTCAAGTCCAGATGTGATGCCTGAAGGCAATATTTTTATTTATTTATTTAAACAAGCGAAACATTTTCAAGGGGAAAAAAACAAGAAATTCCAGTTGTCTTTTGAAAAGCCCCTATGGGATGTGCGCTGAAGATGCCCCAAAGAGGGATGGTGCTTTCAGAGTCTGTTCCATGGCTGAACAATGTAGGATATGAGAAAATTCAAAAATAAAATAGTATGTAGGTATATATAGGTTAGAAATATAAGTAAAGATTCAATTTTGCTTAGGCAAGGGGTTGGACTGGATGACCTGCAGGGTCCCTTCCAACTCTGCTACTCTGGTAAATTTGTTAGATATTATTCTGCTTTAAGATAGTTGGAGAACATGCTGACCAGTATATAACAATGTTGTGTTAGAATAGGCCCGTTGTGTTTGAGGCCCGTTACAAAGAGGCCCACTCTTTAATGCCAAGGCAATAGAGATAAGAAAGAGCTATGCTTGCAAAATATTGTATGGGTATAGGGAGGTGTTGATGGACATGTAATTAGAGAAAGAGATGATGTTCTCTCTAAAAGGCGCTTCAGATTAGCTGTGATCGGTTATTGGATGCGATGTTGGGATAGGGAACTATAAAATGTAATGCTTTTGAAACTTTAGATGTGGCTTCCTGGCTCAAACTCCTTGTTGAGATCTGCTGGGATACCACCCTATTTTGCAAAATTGTTTTTATTTTTTTCTTTTAATAAAGTCTCTTTGTTTTCATCGACCCATGCTTGTTGGCTAAATTCATTTCCAACAACAAGGCAAAGGGATTAAGGGGAAGAGCCTTTCTTTGAGGCTGCCCCTCAGGTCTTGTGCATGAGCTTCCCTCTGCAAATGGTGGCTGAACCAGGCCTGCTTTGCAGGAATTAAGTTTCTGCCGTGAGTGAAACCCTAACTTTCTACAGTATTATTTTGAAACCAGAAATTTATTCTTCCTCCTCCATCCATTTTCCCTTTTAGACATGGACCCTAATGAACTGCTGCGGCCATCCAATGACAGCCCCAGACCTTCCTTGGAGACCCCTGGAAAATGACATTGGTTGTCTTTGGGGTCCAAGTATTGATCAGCCTCTGCGTTTTTCTCCACCAGTGCAAGTAAGTTGCTCCTGATCAAGGGAGTGGCATCACCACCACCTGGGGAGCCCTAGGGCACTGAAAGCTTCCCCCAAATGTTGGTGGAACTAACAGGAGAAAACAGAATCTCTCAGGGCTGGAAGGGACCTTGGAGGTCTTCTAGTCCAGGGGTGTCAAACTCAAGGCCTGCAATGTGGTCACGTCTGGGCCACAGGGCCATCCTGGTCTACCCAATGCGAAGAGGAGACATGCCAGCAGTTTGGGGAATGGCGTCTAGTTGGCCACGCCCTCCCCCCTAGGTCAACCACAACCCTGATGCGGCTCTCAATGACATTGAGTTTGACACCCCTGCCCTATACCATTTCAGACAAATAGTTCTCCAATCTCTTCTTAAAAATCTCTAGTGATGAAGCACAACTTCTGGAGGCAAACTGTTCCAGTGGTTAATTGTTCTCAATGTCAGGAAATTTCTCCTCAGTTCTAGATTGGTTCTCTCCTTGATAAGTTTCCATTCATTGTTTCTTGTCTTGCTTTCAGGTGCTTTGAAGAATAGGTTGACCTCCCTCTTCTTTGTGACAACCCCTGAGATATTGGAACACTGCTATTAGTGTAACTCTTGTTCCCTGGTGAGTTGGCCACGGTGAGTAGGCCATGGTTAGTTGGCAAGATGTCCCAATCCACCAAGAAGAGCTAATGCATTTAAAAAGATGAAGCTGCAAGATCTCCACCAAAATCATAAAGCCTATCAGGACCCCCAAACAGAGAAGGCTGGGGGATTCTGGAAAGGAAAGTCCAACGTGTTTAGAAGGACTTATGCACCAGGCTGTCTGGCCTCCTCAGATTGGTCATAGATCTCAAAGACCTGAGACCACCACTGAGGATGTAGGTGGGGCTGGAAATTCTCCATCTCTTGGAAAACTACTTTATAATGCTAGAGAAGATTATGAGTTGCCCCGACAAAACATCTCAAGGAGACCCAAAGATGCTTTTTCAAAAGGCAACTGGACTTCGTTTTTCCCTGAAGACATTTCACTTCTTACATAAGAAGCGTCTTCTGTTTTGACCATTCAGAACTGAAGAAGCTTCAGCCAGAACTGGGTTAGAAGTTCAGGGTTAGAAGGAGTGGGGTTTGCTCTCAATTTATATTCAAGTGGCTTGCCTTGTCAGTGTTGCTGGGAGTAGTCTTGGAGGTTCTTTGGTTGGGCTACTTACTCTTAGCTTGTTTGGCAGATGCTTGATTGGAACATTGTTTACTTCTTGGTGGTTGGTACTCCTCTGGGTGTTGATTGCTGGTAGGGAGGGGTTTTTCCCCCTTTTTGGCTTGTTGATTGTCTCCTTTTGCACAGTATGTAGATATTATTCATCGTGTCTCTCGATGGCCAGTTTGTCAGAGTACCAGGTTTTACCAGGAATTACCTAGCATTTTTGTACTTGGTGGTCACAGTTTCTGTGTATAGATAGATCATGGATCTATCTATGTATTGTTGTTGTTAGTTGCAAAGTCGTGTCCAACTCTTTGTTGTCCGATCCATGGACAATGTTTCTCCAAGCCTTCCTGTACTCTACCATGTTCTGGAGTCCATTTAAGCTGACGCCCATCCAGCCACCTCGTTCTCTTTCATCCCCTTCTTCTTTTGCCCTCAATCTTTCCCAGCATAAGGCTCTTCTCCAGTGAGTCCTTCTTTCTCATTAGGTGGTATTTGAGTTCTATCTTCAGGATCTGGCCTTCTAAAGAGCATCTCCTCTAGGACTGACTGGTTTGATCGCCTTGCAATCCAAGGGATTCACAGGAGTCTTCTCCAGCACCATAGTTCAAAGGCCTCAATTCTTTGGCACTCAGCCTTTCTTATGATCCAACTTTCACATCCATACATTGCAACTGGGAAAGCCATAGCCTTGACTATACGCACTTTTGTTGGCAGGGTGATCTCTCTGCTTTTTAGTAAGCTGTCGTGATTTGCCATAGCTTTCCTCCCCAGGACCAACTGTCTTTTAATATCTTGGCTGCAGTCCCCATCTGTGGTGATCTTGGAGCCCAGGAAAATAAATATGTCACTACCTCCATTTCTTCCCCATCTATTTGCCAGGAATTGAGAGAGCCAGATGCCATGATCTTAATGTTTTCTTAATATTGAGTTTCAAGCCAACTTTTGCACTCTCCTCCTTCACCCGCATCAAGAGGCTCTTTAGTTCCTCTTCACTTTCTTCTATTAGAGTGGTATAGATGTATGTATAGATCATGGATCTCCCAAAGTGCAGCAAAGATGTTTAGGAGGCTGGAGGCTAAAACATATGAAGGACAGTTGCAGGATTTGGTCATGCAATGGTTAGAAAGCGGTATTGTAGGCTAACTCTGCCCACAGTCTGGAGTTTGATCCTGATGGGGCTCAAGGTTGACGCAGCCTTCCATCCTTTTGTGGTCGGTAAAATGAGGACCCAGATTGTTGGGGGCAAGAGGCTGAATCTGAAAACTGCTTAGAGAGGACTGCAAGCACTAAGAAGCGGTATATAAGTCTCTATTACTATAAATAAATCATAGATACATAGATGGTGGGAGGGAGAGGGAGAGAGAGGTTGAGATTCTGCATCCAGTTTTGGTCACCATGATGTAAAACAGATGTTGAGACTCTAGAAAGTGCAGAGAAGAGCAACAAAGATTATTAGGGGGCTGGAGGCTAAAACATACAAAGAGCAGTTGCAGGAATTGGGTATGTCTAGTTTAATGAAAAGAAGGATTGAGGGGGGCCATGATAGCAGTGTTCTGCTATTTGAGGGGCTGTCACAGAGACGAGAGGGCCAACCTACTCTCCAAAGTATCTTAAGAGCAAGATAAGAAGCGATGTTTGGAAGCTTATCAAAGAGAGATCCAGGAGAAATTTCCTTCCACCGAGAACAATCAATCAGTGGAATGGTTTGCCTACAGAAGTGGGGGCTACTCCATCACCGAAAGCCCTACTAAGCAGGTATATATAAAAGTATGAAGGCTATTGCTTAACACATTGTAAGCCGCCCTGAGTCTCCGGAGAAGGGTGGCATATAAATCGAACCAATAAATAAATAAATAAACAAAATCACTCAAGGGTTTCAAGAAAAGAGTGGACAACCATATGACTGGGATGGTTTAAGGACCATCAAGCTAGGATTGGACTAGAGGGCCCTATGAGTGTGTGATCACGCTCATAGCCATATGAGTGTGTGATCAACTCACGTTACCTCTTCTCTTTTCTTGTCTTTCATCAGCTGTTTGAAGCCCTCCTTGAGCTCGGAGTTGAGGTCTAACCTTGTGAACAAGATCATCCTCCAAATGTTTTCCCTGCCGGCTCTGAAGGTGACCAAAGTGAAAGTGGGGAGCCCAGCCCAATCTACCCAAACTCAAGTGAGCAGTCCTGATAGAGCAAAGCAATATGAGATCCACCTGGAAACAAGAATGAGGTGAAACATGATTCAAAATCTCTTCAAAAGCTCTGGATCCATCCGTCAAGCAAAAATGGCACCTTGGCCACCATTCATCTTTGGTCTTGAAAGTATGCTTCCACTTCTCATTGTAGGTAGTCCTCAACTTACAATCATTTGTAAGCAACCGTTCAAAGTTACAACGGCAATGAAAAAAGTGACTTACAACTGTTTTTCATAGTTGCAACCTTTGGTCAGGTGATCAAATTTCAGATGATTGGCAACTGTGTTGTACTTATGATGGTTACAGTGTCCCGGGGTCATGTGATCCCCTTTTGTGACCTTTCGACAAGCAAAGTCAACGAGGAAGCCAGTTTTACTTAACAACCGTGTTGTTAACAACTGCAGTGATTCACTTAACCCCTGTGGCAAGAAAAAAAATCGTAATGGGGCAAAACTCGCTTAACAAATGTCTTGCTTAGCGATATAAATTTTGGGCTCAATTGTGGCCGTAATTTACTTGCAAATGTTTCTTTAGCAAAGCCATCAGAACAACACGGTATGCACCACAAACACACACCCCACTGGGCCTGATGATGGTGCCAGGGTTAGGTTCCAGGTAATGCCAGATGGGTGGGGTTCTTAGTGTTCTCTGAGCTTGTCTGATTGCTTGCCGATGTTTCATTACCCAGCTAGATAACATCATCAGTGCTAGGAGGGAGTTGTGTTTGGAGATAGGAGGAGGAGGAGAATTGTGAGGTCCTTGGAGCTCTCTGAGCTTGATGGTTTTTTGGCAGACATTTCGTGACCCAAGTAGGCAACATAAGGAGAAGTGGGCGGGAGAGAGAGGGAGACAGGGAAGAGGGAAGAGCAGGAGGAGGACTGTGGAGTCCTTGGTGCTCTCTGAGCTTTGTTGTTTTCTTGCGGATGTTTCATGACCCAACTAGGTAACATCATCAATGTTAGAAGGGAGGAATCTTTTCACGGTGTTTCTATACAAGTGTTTTGCCCTGTCAGTATTGATGGTCATCATTCCTGATGATGTTATGTAGTTGGGCAATGAAACGTCTGCGAGAAAACCACCAAGCTCAGAGAGCACCAAGGACCCCTCATGTCAACCCTGAGCTATAAATCTCCTCTTCTATTGGAACAACTAAACCAGCGGTCAGATGAAGGATGTTCCAAAGTTCCAAATGCCAAAATCTGACGTGGGATTTTTTTCCTCCCTACAAAGCTGGAGATGGATAAGAAGCTGAAGAACAAGAAGGGGAATATAGTCAAATGGCTCAGAGAAGATTTCTTCGTTTTGGGCCCAGCAATATTTTATAACAACATCTCCAAAACGGCTAAGTTCAGCATTTTGCCTTGCTTCTTGTTGACCTTCCTTCCGCTCTTTCTCATGACCTGCTCAAAAAAGAATAAAACAAGTGGGGACAGCATGCTCCAAAGGCTAGAGTTTGGATATCCATCCCCCCCAATGTCTAGGAGCAGGGAACTGTAGCTGTCATGTTGGCTTCTTTGACCCACATCTTAATATCACATGATTGATGACATGGAAAAAGACCTGCCTCTCTATATTGTGTGCTGCCCCCAAATCTGGGTCAAAGTCTCTGGCTTGTCGAGAGAAGGGAGTCAAAACCCTGATGCATCTCTGCATGGTCTCCTTTTCTTGTCTCGGATAGGCCTTTGGTGAGCATCTCACCGCCTCGGAGATAACAGACCTTTACCCTGAAAGCCCTCGAGGCTCTCATACATGTGAACAAGAACATTTCTAAGACTGGAGGAATGCGGGATAGACATGGAAGAAGTAAGAAAACACAGGGTTTGGAGCAAAAGGGATATAGGAGATTTTGTAGAAAACAAAGACAAGAATGGGTGAGACCTTGTCTTGGTGACACTTTGGCTGGTTTTAAGAGAACTAGGGCTGGATGGGAGACCATCAGGTGATCTTAAGGCTGTCGATAAAGTTGGGTAAACCTTACAGAAGAAGGTAAGGGCAAAATAGCCATATTGTTTTCATGAAAAATAATATTTAGAGAGCCGGTTTGGCACTGGTTAAGGCTCCTAAGAAAGCAGGAGAAATTCAAGTCGTATCTTAAAGCTGTGAAAGCCTCATGGGTGACTTTGGGCCAGTTACTCTCTTTCTCTCAGCCCAACTCACCTCACAGGGTTGTTGTTGTGAGGAAAACAGGAGAGGGAAAGTACGTGTTAGATATATTCTCCGCTTTGAATTATTTGTAAAAATAATAAAGATGGGGTTAAAAATATTGCCTTCAGGCATCACATCTGGACTTGACTGGGGATAATGGAGGTGGTAGTCCAAGATACCAGCAGGAAGCACCTCAGAAAAAGCACAGAAGTGCAGAATTAGAGGCTATCCAAAATTTGAACTCTGAAACGCAGGATTTCTTGCCAATGGTTGGGGTGGTGTCGAGTTCCTGATCAGTCTTTTTGGATGTTCCTCATCTTTTCCTGGATCCATTCCAGCTGACAAATGGCAAGCAGGTTTGGAAGACCCATCGAGGCTATCCAGACTCACCCCCGGCTCAATTGGCCAGTTCAACACTTTCAAACAGAAATATATTAAGATATTAAGCATCCCCATGGTCACGTGATAAAATTCAGGTGCTTGGCAACTTGTTCCATATTATGATGGTTGCAACATCCCAGGGTCATGTGACCCCTTTCTGACCTGACAAGGAAAGACGACGAGGAAACCGAGTTCACTTAACAACCGTGTTTCCAACTTAACAACCACACTAATTCATTTAATAACTATAGCAAGAAAGATCATGAAATAGAGCAAAACTCACTGAATGACTGTCTCGCTTAGCAACAGAAACTTTGGGTTTAATTCTGATCGTAAATCGAGGACTATCTGTATATGTTGGATAGTTTGTTTTTTGGGCCCACTGTCACAATTCAGTAATAATATTTTGCCAAGCGCATCTACCATGGCCGGTGGAAATTTGGTTCGGTGTTGCCTATATGACACAGGCTGGACAAATCAGGTGGTTTTTTGAAAATATAAGGCAAACTTTGACATTGTGGGGGGCATTTTTTCCCCCCAATGGCTGAGAATTATCATCTCTACTGCATCTCCAATGGAGATGTGGAAATTGGGATCGTAGAAACACCCAGGAGCATAGAAGAGTCCAAAGGCAGATGCATGAATAAATGTGATAAATGTATTTATTCATATAACAAAACATATTAACTATATACAAAGGCTATCTTAATATCCATTAGGATAGGGGGCACACAGCGTGTGTGACTACCCCTATCAAAGATCATGTCTCATGGAGAACAAACGTAAAAGAGAGCATGGTGGAAAGGTTAGAGGGGGTTTTATACTCAGTGTAAGCCCCTCCTCTCCACATAGGGGTGGGGGCACTTTCTGCCTCCACTAGTGTCTGTATGATATATGTGCCAATGGCTTGCAAATACTTGACAGTTCCCCTCCTTGCGAGCCGATGGCATGCAAACATACAAATGCAATGCACAACAAATTTTACCCTGTGAGACATAACTTTTTACACAGATCTTTGTGCCTATCTGCTGGTAGAGGTTTTGTGAAAATATCAGCTGTTTGATATTTGGTCTGACAATGTGATAAAGATATAAACCCCATCTCTACTAGTTGCCTAACATTTTGATAGCGGATATCAATATGTCTGGACCGTTTTCCCACCGCATAGGCTTTGGCAATGCCTATGGCCCCGGTGTTGTCTTCTATAATTTGGATGGGCAAAGTCGGTGGTGTCCAGATGCTAGAAATTAAGGCATCAAACCATATCAGATCGTTTCCTGCCTCTGATAAGCATTCATATTCGGCCTCAGCGGTGGAGCACGAAACAAATTTCTGTTGCCCCACATGCCAATGGATGGGTGCCTCATTTAATAGTACCAAGAAGCCTGAAGTACTCCTACGTGTCTTGGTATCTCCGGCTCAGTCCGCATCCGCGAAGCATTTTAATTGGGCCTTGTCTCTATTCTCAGGTTCCAAGCGAAGCACGTAATCTGCTGTGGTCTTGAGATACCTTAATAGCTTTTTAATGGCCAACCAGTGGAACTGGGTAGGATGTTCCACTTGTCTAGATAGCAGGTTTACGGCCAGGGCAATATCTGGACGGCTCCAATTACTTATATATAGTAATGAGCCGATCACTGACCTAAATAGAGTATTATTTTGGAACTCTGGGCTATCCTTGTGTGCCAATCCATAATAGTCGGTCTGCATTGGGATAGCCGTTGGCTTGCTATCTTCCATTTTACATTTCACCAAGAGTTCCTCTATCTTTTCCTTTTGGGAGAGAGCAAAACCTTTTGGTGTAGTGATGATTTGTACGCCTAGGTACTTGTCCACATATCCTAAAGACTTTAGAGTGAACTTTTTTTGTAGGGTCCTGGCAAATATAATACTTCCCCCCTTGTCAGGCCCTATATATAAAAGGTCATCGACATACAGTAGGACTTTCTCCAGCCCCCCTTTGGTATCCCTTGTGAAGGTACATTTATCAGCTGGAGATGGATGGAAACCCAGTGATTTGAGAGTTTTGGTCAGGCATTTGTACCACAGTCTGCCTGATTGTTTGAGGCCGTACAAACTTTTCTTCAGAAGCCAGGTGTGGCCTTCCTGCCGTTGAAGTCCGGGGGCACCTCTGACGTAAATTTCTTGTTTTAGATGTGCGTGTAAATAAGCAGTTTGCACATCAAATTGAAAAATGTGTTCCCCATGTGCTGCTGCGGTGACCAAAGCAGCCCTCACACTTTCCGCTCTCACGGTGGGGGAGTATGTTTCATCAAAGTCCTGCAAGTAGCGCTGTGCGTAGCCTTGTGCTACCAGCCGGGCCTTATAGAGGAGTTTGTTGTTGGGCATTGGCTTGACCTTGTAGACCCAACGGGTGCCAATTGCTTTCCTCTTTTTGGGGACTTCCATGGGGATGAAGACTTTCAATTTTTTGAGACTGTCCATTTCCCGCTCCATTGCCACCCTCCACCTGCGCTGTTCTTCCTCGGGAAGCTGGAGGACATCTGAGTACGTTTTAGGGGCCATGGTAACGCTGTTGACCGAGGCAACACAGCCAATGTCCAACCTTTTGGGTGGCACCCCTTTATTGGAGCGTTTTGACCGTCTGGGAAATTGCCACTCACCATCATCATTGTCATCCGGAGCATCGGTGTCAGAATTGGAGCTGCCGGAGGTATCTTTCCAATCAAAATGGGGCGGGCCTCTGTCCCAGGCGCTGCGAAGATATGGTCGTTTAGGTGAGGCAGGAGGTGTGAAGTCACCCAGGGATTCCTTGTCTGAATCATCAGAGTCAGGTAGGGATTCATCACCATCCGGATCTTCGCTGGTCAGTTGTTTGGAGTTTGTTGGTTCATCCTCTTCAGGTGGTGCTGCTTGTTCAGTGTCGCTTCTAATAGGGGAATAACCGGGTTCATTGGAATGAATTTTTGACCAATTTGACCCCTCCTCAAAGGAAGCTGATCTAGAGACAATGACAAGGTTATTTTTGTCTACAAACCTAGAGGCCTTGCTGCCGGTTGCATAACCTATAAATCTGAGTCTCCTTGATGCCTTGCCCCCCTTTCTTCTGAGGTGCTTGGGAATATGGACCCAGGCATAGGAACCAAAAATTCTCAGGTGTGAGAGGCTAGGTTTCCTTCCATGGACCAGGAAGTATGGGGTTTGGTTAATGGCACTACTCCACGTCCTGTTGACTAGATAATTAGCCATTTTGACCGCTTCTGCCCAAAAAACTTGGCTCATGTCAGCATCTGCAAGTAGGCAGTTCATGACATTCTGCAGCACGCCATTTCTCCTTTCTGCAATACTATTCTCGGACGGAGTTCGAGGGGATGATTTAAAATGGAGGGTACCTCTCTCCTTCATCCACTTTTCAAAAATCTTGGATGTAAACTCAGTCCCCCTATCACTCTGCACCTGAGCGATGCACACCTTGTGTTGCGTTTGGATCTGGTTGTAAAGATATTTGAAGTTGGTAAAGACTTCAGTTTTGTCCTTTAAAATAAATACATGGCCATAACGAGAGTAATCATCTACTACTGTTAAAAAATAACGCCCCCTACCAAGGGAGGGTCTAAAAGGACCAACCAAATCCATGTGTACCAGCTGATAAGGGTACCTTGCACGACGGGAAGAGACCTTGGGTATAGCAGCAGTTTTAGATTTTGCTGCCTTACAGATGGCACATTCCAAATAGGTATTACAATTCTTTATCTTAAGACCATCAGAAAAATCTTGCATTTTCTTAATAACCGGGAAGCTGGCATGGCCGAGCCTGCGGTGTAATATATGAGCACAATCCAAATGTAAAGGTTTACCCATGCATACTTTGTCAACCTTATGTATCTTACCATTACAAACCTTGGTCTGTTCAGTAATGAGAATAGGCACTGGATTAATGGTCACCTTAGAGTTCCTCAGGGTTGGCTGAGGAGTTGTGACCTTAATGGGCTCAGCCTTAATGGCTTTGAATGTCCTAGGAGCCGGTTTAGGAGCTTCATTGGGATTAGGTCCAGCGTCCATGAGTTTGGACAACCTGGGGGCTGGCACAGGAGCTTTCTGCTCTATCTGGGCATTAGCTCCCTGAGCCCTCTTGTTAGGTTTCTTGAGCCTTTTGACCTTTGCTTTTGGGGAAAAATAAGGCAAATTGTTGATTTTTACAATATCACCAACAACATCCCCACTTTCGAAAACATAACCTCCACCCTTCTCAAAAACCAGTTTTACATTTTTATCCTCAGTCAATTTTAAGATGCTTAAAAGGTTGTTCTTGATTGAGGGAACATACAGTGCCCCTGTGACATCTCCTATACCAGGCACATTGATCACGCCTTCCCCAGTTACCTCTGCCTTGTCCCCAGTGGCAACTTTTACTGAGGACTTGAGTGGGTTTAAAACCTTAAATCGTTGCTTCGTGTTGGCTATATGCGTTGATGCACCTGAATCAAGAAGCCACAATCCCTCAGCATCCTTTACCTGGGAGGTGTGATTGTCACTAGTGACACTACAGAATTGGTATCCTTTATGACCACCTCTCCCTCTTCCACTGCCTCTTTTATTTTTATTGTGCTTAAGTCCGGCCGTGTTGTCCCTAGAGCGAGGGCACTCCCTTTTAAAGTGACCTTGTATGCCACAGTCAAAACAGGTGGGAAGGGTATTAATCCTTTCACTTGTGTCCTGGCGCCTCCTCTGAGGCCTAGGTCTGTGATATGCCTCCTTCATTTCTTGTTGTTCCTCATCTCTGCGCCTTAAATCTTCCTCAATAAAGCGGCCAGAAAAGTATTCTATATTTCTTTGTTCCCTAGAAACCCCTTCTAGAGAAATAATAAAGGGACTCCAAGATTTGTCTAGGGAGTTCAACATCACGCTAATTAAAGTGGATTCAGAAACAGGCTCCCCCCTCTGTATAAGCTCATCCCTCATGGCTTTAAGCGTTGCCAAATGTTCCCCCATTTTGACACCAGGTTTGAGTTTATAGTTGTGGAAAATTCTTGACAATCTGCTGGTTGCAGCCATATTGTCACTATGGAACAAATTATATAGGGCAGTCCAAACTTCCTGAGCTGTGAGGCCATCTGAAAGACTGGCATACAGAGCTGTGTCTATAGAACTTAACAGGGTTGTGTAAGCTCTTTTATGCAGGAACTCAATTTCAGGGCTCCAAGGTAAAGGGGGTGGTCTTTTGATCATGTCCAGGGTATTTTCTCTTAAGAGAATTATCTGAATCTTTTTACACCATTTTTTAAAATTCTGACCACTTAAATGTAATTTTTCAAAATTATTTGGCAAAGTTACAAAATTATTGCCATTAAACTGCATGGGGAGTTGTTCAAATGGCTGAAAAGTGCCTGTTGTGAATGGCATTGGGATCCCTAAGCCTGGGATCGATTGCTTAGGTCTGGCTCCTTTTTGTAGTCCTTCTGTAGTTTGAAGCAACTGGGCACGTGCAGGAAATGGAGCATGCTCCAAAGCCTTTTCTTGTTGGAGCTCTGATCTCCCTCTCTGAGCTCTGAAGTCAGGTCTGGCTGGAGCCTCAGAATAGGCCCGGACATCAGCGATGTGGCGGGGAAGCCTTGGAGGAGTGGGAAGAAGGCCTGGAGATCTTTCTGGAGGCTGGAGGCCCATCAGATGAGGTCCATGGGCTGGATAGGCCTGGAAATGTCTCTGGATCTCCTCTTCTCCATCAGAGGAGCAGGATTGCAGCTCCGGATCATCCCAGCAGGACCGGAAAGGTGCGGAGGCCTCAGCCTGGGCCTCCGTGGAGCATTCAGTGAATGGTGAGCGCCTCTGCAGTGGGGGGGGTGGGAGGCTGCAGGTCCATCTGGGTTCCTCCGGGGGTGGGAGGTTGGATTTGGGGCCCTCCTTGAGTGGGCACCTGGGTCTGGGGCCTCGGGGCGGCCGGTGGGTGGTTGCTCCCTAAGTTCCAGGGCAGCGACCAGGGCCTCTATGGCCTCTTTGATGTTTGCCCTGGCAGGCGGGGCCTGGCAAGGGGCTTGTGGGTTCGAAGTGGTCCTCTGGGCCGCTGGAATGCTGAACTGACTGGCTGGCGTTGTAGACCTGGGCTGTGGAGGTGGGGATGGCCTGGCTCGTGGTTCTGGCAAAGTGCCCAAGGGAGCAGCCATCTTGGAGGAAGTTGCCTCCGGAAGTGGCCTGGCGGCCATTTTGTTTGGTGGGAAACTGGGTGGGGGGGGAGTCTCTCTGGCGGCAGGCGCCATCTTGGAGAGATCAGGCAGGGGAGTCCTTACCAGGATGGCAGGCATCTCTGGTGCTGCCTCCTCAGGCCTCTTTCTGGCTGCTGCCCTTGTCTTCAGGAGGAAGGCGAGCGCTGCTCGGCACTCCTCTTCTGACATCTCAGCCACTTGCCTGTCCAGGCTTTCATCTGGTCCTTCTGCCCCCTCTTCGTCAGTGCTGAAGAAGCCTTCTCCAACATTGCCTGGCTCGGCCCCTGGGATCTCTTGCTGCATCTGGGTGGCCTCTGGCTGCCAGGGTGTAGCTGGATGGAAACCCCCTTCAATGTTTTCCATCGTTGATTCAGACTGGGGCTGATGTGAAGTTCTCCTCCGTTGAAGGCCTCTAGTCACAACAGGGGAGCTTCTCTCACAGGTTATTTTGGAGGGCATCTCGCCTTTTCAACAGCTCCTGGAGTGGAGTTCTGCTACCATTCCCTCTGCTACCATTCTGTGGAAATTGGGATCGTAGAAACACCCAGGAGCATAGAAGAGTCCAAAGGCAGATGCATGAATAAATGTGATAAATGTATTTATTCATATAACAAAACATATTAACTATATACAAAGGCTATCTTAATATCCATTAGGATAGGGGGCACACAGCGTGTGTGACTACCCCTATCAAAGATCACGTCTCATGGAGAACAAACGTAAAAGAGAGCATGGTGGAAAGGTTAGAGGGGGTTTTATACTCAGTGTAAGCCCCTCCTCTCCACATAGGGGTGGGGGCACTTTCTGCCTCCACTAGTGTCTGTATGATATATGTGCCAATGGCTTGCAAATACTTGACAGGAGACCAACGCTGGATCTCATCCCTCTGATCTCTGTTTTGCCGTTGCTACCCAGGATCCTCAGGGAAATTTACCAGTGTCTCCCAAACACTTTGGAACCCGCAATGAAAGAACAGACTCTGAAGTCGGTGTGTCACCTGGCCTCAAAACAGGTGAACAAAGTGGTGGACATTCTCCTGGAGTGCTCAGTGGACTGCAATGAGTGATGATGTTTGTCCATCATGTTCGAAGAGGACCTTGACATCTAATAGGTTGTGGGCTGTGAGAAATAAAGAAATTAGGGTTATTCCTGTAAAAGCATAACCTGAGTTACGCCATTTTAAAATCATGTTAAGGCTTTGTTTTACCTTGTATAACCTGATTATATAATTTAGTTGACATTTAAGGAACATGAGAACGGAATTATATGTTTCCTGTGTTCTTGAGGAAGTTATGTTCTTGAGAAAGTGTTTATTCAACAGGATATATGCTTCAGGTCAACTTGACCTCGTTAAGAAGGGGAAGTACGTGACATGTATAAGCAATATTTTAAGTAGGGTATTTTGATATTGGAATTATGGGGACTTTCCATAATGGGAATATCATGTGTTTGTCTATTATATAAGGTTTGAAATTGTACTCAAGGGACATGCTTGTATCCTGTAAGATGTAACCTGAAATTGTATAAAAGACGGCGAGAACGAATGGTAATTTGCTCTCTCACTTTGAGGGAGACCTTTGCAAAGAATAAACTCTGTTCCAGGATTATTTTGGTCTTTGTCTCTTTAAAACGATAATGGGATTTACCTGTCGACCACATGGGCTGTCCACAATGTGTCTGCAAGTGGCTGATAAGGCCTATACGGGCACAAAATGTTCTGACACATGTTGGGCAGATGTCTGGGCACCATTGTTGCTGCAATGAGTAAGAAGAACCTCAAGGAGATGCTGTTTTCTTGTAGTCTATGGAGAATCTCGGTCATTTGCTATGGGGTGAATACCTGTAGCTTGGGTGGAGGATGAGGGTGGAGGTTGGTTCGCCGAGCTTGTGGGTTGGTTTCGGAACGTTTCGTTACCAGACTAGGTAACATCTTCAGTGGCGTTTAGACAATGCCAGTGTTGGTGTTCTTCTGCTTGTAAAGGCTTTGTGTGGTCAGTAGGTCTTGTGATGGAGAGGTTATGTCAGGTATGGGTCTTCTGATGGGTCAGGTATGGTTAACATCAGGTGAGGATCTTGTGATGGGTCTTACGATGAGCCAGGTGTGAGTCACATCAAGTGAGAGTCTTTTTTGAATCAAGTTTTATTGATTTTTCCCCCCACATTCATCCACATCTTTTTTTGAACAGAGTATTGGCCATTTCTTATCTTATACAATTTTTCAAATTCAAATACATTTTACTCAAGTAAAATTTTTGCCGAAATATTCCTTTTTTCCCTATTTTTTCTTTAATTCATATCTCAATGTTTCTATATTTATTTATGTAAACAACATCTTCATTCACTCTCAAATTCTAATTTTCCTATTTGTTCACATTTATTCTTTTATTTTTTAACAATTTCTTCTTTATCTTCATACAGTATTCATACTGTATCTTCATACAGTTTACAGTATCTTCATACAGTATTATGTTGCCTTTCTTCCATTTCCTCTTTTTTGTTATATAGCAATCTTTCTTCTCAGTCTCTTCTCCCTCTCTTCCTTCCTTCTTACTTTCATTCCCTCTTCTCCTGCTCCTTACTACTTCCTCTTCCTTTCTCCTCCTCCTTTCTTCCTCCCTGACTGGTTTTCTTTCCTACTCTGATTTCCCCTCCCTTCCTTCCTCCCTTCTCTTCTATCCCTCTCTCTCCTTCCCTTCTCTCCCATCTCTCTACTTCTTCTTCCACCTCTCTCTATTGCTGTATAGATTTTCAATTTAATATTTTCACTACGGTGTCCAGGCAACCCTGACCTTTCATTTATTAAATATCTTTCTCAAAATTCTTCTTATCTTTTTAATTGTTAACAATATATATTTATAATTCACATTTTAATCATTTCTAATTGCCCCCAATCTAATTAGTTCTTATTTTAATCTTAATTTGTCTTCTTTCTCTTTTTTGATTACATTTCAAATATATAGTTTAAAATATTCCAATTTATTACAATTCCCCCAATTAAATTTATTCATATTATTACAACTTATCATTTTATAAACCTCCAACATTGCACTTAAAAATATGACAATTCTTTCAATTTCTCAAATTTTCAATAGAGCATATTTAAAACATCAAACATAAATCTTATTTCATTTACTTCATACATCTCTATAATTTCCCATCATTTTAAGTCACTTAATTGGTATCACTATTTTATCTTTTTTCTAACATTCATCATATCTGTTAAATCTTACAATTCTAAATTTATTCCCCCTTTCCTTTCTTTCTCCTCTTCTATTTTTTTCTTTTTCTTTTCCTTCCTCTTCCTTTCTTTTGTGTTTTAAGATTCTGAGTTCTATTCTGCCCTAGTATTTCCTATTATTTCTCCTCTCTTTCCTTTTTCTTATATTTCCATTGTTATTCCCAGTATGCTTGTTTTGTTTTTGAAAATCATAAAATCTTTTGTTTTGCCCTTTTATTTCCCATTATTTTCCATCTCTTTTCCCTCTTTCTTGTACTTCCATTGTAAATCCCAGTGTAATCATTTAATCTTTTTATATTTTTTCTATTCGACCCTCTTTTCCTTCCTTGTTTCTTTCCCTTTTTTCTATATTCCCCATTATTAGTCCCACTGTAATCTTTAAGGTTCCCCCTTTTATTATTACAACCTATTTCATTGTTTAATTTTCCATAGTCAGTTTCTTTGTCTTTGTCTTCTTCTTCGTTGTCGATCTTTCCTGTTTTTCATTGATTATTTCATTTTCAGCTTCAATGTATTCTAGCTCAGTCTTAGATTCCTCAAGTTTTGATTTTCCATGCAAGATTGTAATCATTTCCTTTATTTCCAAGCACATCATCTTCATCATTTCCTTAAGTTCCTGCACCATTTTATTCTTTCTGGGTTGATATTGTTCCAATTTAAATCCTTTTTTAATCATCAAACTCTAACTGCTTGTAGACAAACAAATCCCCCTTAGTTCTCACAGTTTATCATTTTAAAAGTTCAAGGTTGTTTTTTTCTCATTGCTTCAAAGTTTTCCCTGAAAACAGAAAGTTTAATGTCATACTCTCATTTCTCCTGGAGATGTCTCTCTACAATCCACAATTCCACTCAGCCGGTTAAAAAATATCCATTTTGTTTATAATTCAAAAAGGAGAAAAGGAAAATTTTCCCACTTCTTTAACTTTTATATCCAACCAATCTGTTTATAATCCAATCCAAATCTGAAAAGTCCAAATCCCAGCTTAACATTTTCATTTATATTCAACTTTAAATCTTTAGTCATGCTCTCTTATAGAGCGCTTATCACTTCCATATTTTTTCTCTATCAGTTGTCTCTCCCTGTCGCTATTTAGCCGCTATTTCCACGCCAGGGTAATTCTAAAATTTTCCAATTGGAGTTGGCCAATCACTCACCCGGTACCAGTACTCTGTCCAAATCTTCACTCCTGCACAACACTTATTCCGGATGCTCCAGCTTCATGGCGATTTGCACTGATCGCCGTCCCCCATTGCTGGATCAAAGAGTTTTGTTGAGCTTTCCGAGGAACTAGCCTGTTCCTCTGTAGCTACCGAGCTGCCTCTCCTTCTTCACTGTCCCTACAGGACAGATCCGGTCCAAAGACCCACCGGCGATGGTTTTTCTGGCTGGGTTTCGCCAGGCTCATCGGAGCCTGGTATTTTCCCAACCAGTCACGCTGCTCGCTTCCGGAAACTCCCTCAAGTGAGAGTTTTGTGGTGGGGAATGTCACATCAGATGAGGGTTGCATCAGGTGAGTGTCTTCGGATGACTTTTATGATGGGTCAAGTGTGTGTCACAGATGAAGGTCTTGTCGTGGGTCTTGTGATCGGGAGGTCATGTGCTGATGGGGGGGGTGCAGTGGGTTGGTGCAATGCAGCCAGTGCAGTCGCTGGTTGGCTGTGCAGTTGATTTGAATTCTGAGGGGTTCCTAGGCTGGTTGTCTCAATCATCCAGGTCACGGTTGTCCCAAAGGTAGTTTTCCAAAAGGCAACTTTCTTGGTTTTTTAAACTTTCTTGGTCGCCACAATGTAAAAACAATGTAGACACTCTGAAAGAGTGCAGAGAAGAGCAACAAAGATGATTAGGCAGTTGAAGGCTAAAATATACGAAGGGCAGTTGCAGGAATTAGGTATGTCTAGTTTAATGAAAGGAAGAATTGAGGGGGACTGTGATAGCAGTGTTCTGATATCTGAGGGGCTGCCACAAAGAATGGGTCAACTTTTTTTCCAAACCAACTGAAGGCAGGACAAGAGGCAAAGGATGAAAACTAATCAAAGAGAGAAGCAACCTACAACTAAGCAGAAGTTTCCTATCAATGCAAACAATTAACCCGTGGAACAACTTGCCTCCAGAAGCTGTGGGTGCTCCATCAGTGGAGGTTTTTAAGAAGAGATTGGACAACCATTTATTTGTAATGGTATAGGATTTCCTGCCTGAGAAGTGGTTGGACTAGAAGACCTCCAAGGTCCCTTCCAACTCTGTTATTCTGCTAAAAGTACCCTTTGAGTTAATTTTGTAGACACACTGCTCCTAGAAACATCCCCTTCCTTGATTAGGTCTGGGTTACCTAGCACTTCCGATGGGGCAGATGCCCTCCTTGAGGGATCACCAACTGAACTCTCAACCATGGTGTGGCTTGCCAACTTCTCAGCAAATGTGGCAGACAAATGGCCAACTTTACCTGCCTGGGCTTCCTGTACCTTGAAAAGCAAACTTTGGGAGGTGACCCATGCCAATTGCAGTAAGCCATTAACCAGCAGCTCTGTTTAATAGAAGTCTTTGTTGGCCAAGTGCGATTGGACACACAAGGAATTTATCTTGGTGCATATGCTCTCAGTGTACATAAAAGAAAAGATACATTCATCAAGAATCATAAGGTACAACACAATGATAGTCATAGGATACAAATAAGCAATCAAATCACATTAGGAAACAGTCAATATAAATCGTAAGGATACCAGCAACAAGGTTACAATCATACAGTCATAAGTGGGAGGAGATGTGTGATAGGAACGATGACAAGATTAAAAGTAGTGCAGACTTAGTAAATAGTTTGACAGTGTTGAGGAAATTATTTGTTTAGCAAAGTGATGGCGTTTGGGAAAAAACTGTTCTTGTGTCTAGTTGTTCTGGTGTGCAGTGCTCTATAGCGTCGTTTTGAGGGTAGGAGTTGAAACGGTTTATGTCCAGGATGCGAGGGGTCTGTGAATATCACTTCTTTTTGATTCGTGCAGTATACAGGTCCTCAATGGAAGGCAGATTGGTAGTAATTGTTTTTTCTGTAGTTCTAATTATCCTCTGAAGTCTGTGTCTGTCTTGTTGGGTTGCAGAACCAAACCAAACAGTTATAGAGGTGCAGATGACAGACTCAATAATTCCTCTGTAGAACTGTATCAGTAGCTCCTTAAGCAGTTTGAGCTTTCTGAGTTGGCGTAGAAAGAACATTCTTTGTTGTGCTTTTTTGATGACATTTTTAGGTCTTGAGCTATGGTAGTACCTAGAAATTTGAAGGTCTCTACTGTTGATATTGTGTTGTCTATTTATTTATTTATTATTTATTAGTCCAATTTATATGCCACACTTCTCTGTAGACTCAGGGCGGCTTACAATGCATTATAGCAATAGCCTGCATACTTTTTTGTCTATAACTGCTTATTAGGGCTTCCCCCCCCCAGCGGTGTTGTCCTATACAAAATTGGCTTATTGCCCCCACAATCCGGGTCCTCAATTTACCTACCTCGAAAGGATGGAAGGCTGAGTCAACCTTGAGCCTGGTGAGATTCGAACTTGCACTAATTGCAGGCAGCTGGCAGCTAAGTGCTAGCACTTAACAGCACTTCAGTCCGCTGCACCACCGAGGCTCTAGTATTGTAAGAGGTGGTAGCATGGGAGGATTTCTCCTAAAGTCTACCACCATTTCTACAGTTTTGAATGTGTTCAGTTCCAGATTATTCTGGTCACACCACAAGGTTAGTTGTTCAACCTCCCTGTCTGTATGCGGATTCATCATTGTCTCGAATGAGACCGATCACTGTTGTGTCATCTGCGAACTTCAGTAGTTTAACAGATGGATCGTTTGAGATGCAGTCATTGGTATATATAGAGAAGAGAAACGGAGAGAGCACACAACCTTGGGAGGGCCCCTGTGCTAACTAATCTAGACGTGGGGCACACCTGATGGATGGGGGAAGGGCTGAGCAGAAGAGTCATCCCTCGGAGGTCTCCCCATTAAGAGCAGGCATGTCCTGGTTGGAGGGAGGCAGTGGGCAAACTGGTGGGGGCTGAAATTGAAGCAAAATTTCGGTTAAGCCCCCCCCCCCAACCCCATTGAAAGTAGAAGCATCTGTGGGGTTCCTTGCCAGATGCAGAGCAACTTTGATATCCATCCATCCATCCATCCATCCATCTATTTATTTATTTATTTATTTATTTATTTATTTATTTATCCATTCCTTTATGTATTCATTCCTTTATTCATCCATTCATTCATTCATGTATTTATTTATTCATTCATTCATTTATTAAGAAAACTCATGGTTGCCCAATTCACTCATGGTGATTCTGGGTGGCTTACAGAAATAATTAAAAAGAGTTGGATTTAAGAAAATACATGATAGGAACCAACAAACACCCAGCTAAGTATTGCACATCGTATCTTATTTTAAATGTTTTTAATCTCTGTTTTTATTATGTATTATATTGTTTTATTACATTGTTGTAAACTGCCCGGTGTCAAGAAACACATATTCATGATCCACACGGTCTGGAAAAGGGAAAAAACACATTTAATTTTCAAGTACGAGATTTCCCGGGGGAGTTAGACCAAAGTGTATCTCAGAATTGGCAGTAGGGCTCAATTCTGCTAGAAAACTTAACTTTTGACACATAGCTCAGATTTGCAACACAGATACATATTCATGTTCCCCACGGTCTGAAAAAGGGCAAAACCACACATTTTTCAAACCTGAGCTTTCCCTGAGGAGATAGACCAAAGGGCATCTCAGAATGGGCGGTAGGGCTCAATTCAGCCACAAAACTTAACTTTTGACACAGAGCTTAGATATGGAAAACAAACATATATTCATGTACCCCCCAGTCTGAGAAGCCCAAAAAATTGTCAATTTTCTCAAATCTGAGCCTTCCCTGAGGAGATAGACCAAAGGGTATCTCAGAATTGGCAGTAGGACTCAATTCAGCCAGAAAACTTAACTTTTGACACAAGCTCAGATTTTCAAAGAAACACATGTTCATATTATGGAAAGTATGAAAACACCAAAAACACACAATTTTCAAATCTGAGCTTTCCCTGAGGAGATAGACCCAAGCTGTATCTCAGAATAGGCAGTCGGACTGCATTCAACCCGAAAACATAACTTTTGAAAGAGAGCTTAGATATGGAAAACAAACATATATTCATGTACCACACAGTCTGAGAAGCCCAAAAAATTGTCAATTTTTTCAAATCTGAGCCTTCCCTGAGGAGATAGACCCAAGGGTATCTCAGAATTGGCAGTAGGACTCAATTCAGCGAGAAAACTTAACTTTTGACACAGAGCTTAGATATGGAAAACAAACATATATTCATGTACCACACAGTCTGAGAAGGCCAAAAAACAATCAGGGGTCGGGGTCGGGGCCGGGGGTGAGGGTGAGGGTCAGGGGTCGAGGGTCCGGGTCGGGGTCCGTGTCAGGGTCCGTGTCAGGGTCAGGGTCAGGGTCAGGGTCCGTGTCAGGGTCAGGGTCCGAGTCAGAGTCAGGGTCCATGTCTGGGTCAGGGTCAGGGTCTGGGTCGGGTCGGGTCCGGGTCTGGGTCGTTTTCCATGTCCCTGTCCGTATCCGGGTCAGGGTCAGGGTCAGGGTCCGGGTCAGGGTAAGGGTCAGGGTGAGGGTCCGGGTCGGGGTCGGGGTCAGGGTCAGGGTCCGGGTCAGGGTCAGGGTCCGGGTCCTTTTCTGTGTCCGTGTCCGTGTCTGTTTCAGGGATCCGTGTCAGGGTCAGGGTCCGTGTCAGGGTAAGGGTCAGGGTCAGGGTCAAGGTCAGGGTCCGGGTCAGGGTCAGGGTCAGGGTCCGGGTCCCTTTCCGTGTCCCTGTCCGTGTCCGTGTCTGTGTCAAGGACCCGGGTCAGGGTAAGGGTCCTGGTCAGGTTCAGGGTCACGGTCAGGGTCAGGGTCAGGATAAGGGTCAGGGTCAGGGTCAGGGTCAGGGTCCTGGTCAGTGTCAGGTTCGTTGTCAGGGTCAGGGTCCGGGTCAGCGTCAGCGTCAGGGTCCGGGTCAGGGTCCGGGTAAGGGTCACGGTCAGGGTCCGGGTCGGGGTCGGGGTCCAGGTCGGGGTAAGAGTCCGGGTAAGGGTCAGGGTCCGTGTCAGTGTCAGGGTCCGGGTCAGGGTCAGGGTCAGGGTCCAGGTCTGGGTCCAGGTCAGGGTCCAGGTCGGGGTCAGGGTCAGGGTCAGGGTCAGGGTCCGGGTCCGGGTCAGTGTCCGGGTCAGGGTCCGGGTCAGGGTCCGGGTCCGGGTCCGGGTCCGGGTCCGGGTAAGGGTCAGGGTCGGGGTCCGGGTCCGGGTCTGGGTCCGGGTAAGGGTCAGGGTCGGGGTCCGGGTCCAGGTCCGGGTCCGGATCAGGGTAAGGGTCAGGTTCAGGGTCAGGGTAAGGGTCCGAATCAGGGTCTGGGTCATGGTCTGGGTCAGGGTCCGGGTCAGGGTCTGTGTCAGGGTCCGTGTCAGGGTCCGGGTCCGGGTCAGGGTCTGTGTCAGGGTAAGGGTCCTGGTCAGGGTCAGGGTCAGGGCCAGGGTCAGGGTCAGGGTCTGGGTCCGGTTACAATTCCGGTTCCGGTCCGGGTCAGGGTCCGGGTCCGGGTCCAGGTCCGGGTCAGGGTCAGGGTCAGGGTCAGGGTCAGGGTCTGGGTCCGGTTACAGTTCCGGTTCCGGTCCGGGTCAGGCTCAGGGTCAGGGTCCGGGTCAGCGTCAGGGTCAGGGTCTGTGTCAGGGTCTGGGTCCGGGTCAGGTTCCGGGTCAGGGTCAGGGTCAGGGTCTGGGTCCGGGTCCGGGTCAGGGTAAGAGTCCGGGTAAGGGTCAGGGTCCGTGTCAGTGTCAGGGTCCGGGTCAGGGTCAGGGTCAGGGTCCAGGTCTTGGTCCAGGTCAGGGTCCAGGTCGGGGTCAGGGTCAGGGTCAGGGTCTGGGTCAGTGTCAGAGTCAGGGCCTGGGTCAGGGTCAGGGTCCGGGTCCGGGTCCGGGTCTGGGTCCGGGTCCGGTTCCGGGTAAGGGTCCGGGTCCGAGTCCGGGTCCGGGTCCGGGTCCAGGTCCGGTTAAGTGTCCGGGTCCGGGTCCGGGTCCAGGTCCGGGTCCGGGTGCGGGTGCGGGTGCGGGTATGGGTACGGGTAAGGGTCCGGGTTTGGGTCCGGGTCCGGGTCCGGGTCCGGGTCAGGGTCTGGGTCTGGGTCTGGGTCCGGGCAAGGGTCCGGGTTCGGGTCCGGGTAAGGGTCCGGGTCCGGGTCCGGGTAAGGGTCCGGGTCCGGGTAAGGGTCCGGGTCCGGGTCTGGGTCCGTGTAAGGGTCCGGGTCCGGGTCCGGGTCTTGGTCCGGGTCCGGGTCCGGGTAAGGGTCCGGGTCTGGGTCCATGTCCGGGTCCGTGTCCGGGTCCGTGTCCGTGTCCGTGTCCGGGTAAGGGTCCGTGTCCGGGTAAGGGTCCGGGTCAGGGTCCGGGTCAGGCTCAGGGTCAGTGTCAGAATCAGGGCCTGGGTCAGTATCAGGGTCAGGGTCAGGGTCCGGGTCCGGGTCCGGGTCCGGGTCCGGGTCCGGATAAGGGTCCGGGTCACGGTCAGGGTCAGGGTCAGTGTCAGAGTCAGGGCCCGGGTCAGGGTCAGGGTCAGGGTCAGGGTCCGGGTCCGGGTCCGGGTCAGGGTCCGGGTCAGGGTCTGGGTCCGGGTCCGGGTCCGGGTAAGGATCCGGGTCCAGGTCCGGGTCCGGGTCCGGGTCCGGGTACGGTTCCGGGTAAGGGTCCGGGTCCGGGTCCGGGTCCGGGTCCAGGTCCGGTTAAGTGTCCGGGTCCGGGTCCGGGTCCAGGTCCGGGTCCGGGTCCGGGTGCGGGTGCGGGTATGGGTACGGGTAAGGGTCCGGGTTTGGGTCCGGGTCAGGGTCAGGATCCGGGTCAGGGTCAGGGTCAGGGTCAGAGTCATGGCCCGGATCCGGGTCCGGGTCAGGGTCAGGGTCCGGGTCTGGGTCTGGGTCCGGGTCCAGGTCCGGGTCCGGGTCCGGGTAAGAGTCCGGGTGCGGGTCAGGGTCAGTGTCAGAGTCAGGGCCTGGGTCAGGGTCAGGGTCAGGGTCCGGGTCCGGGTAAGGGTCCGGGTCCGGGTCAGGGTCCGGGTCCGGGTCCGGGTCCGCGTCCGGGTAAGGTTCCGGGTCCGGGTCCGGGTCCGGGTCCGGGTCAGGGTCTGGATCCGGGTAAGGGTCCGGGTCCGGGTCAGGGTCCGGGTCGGGGTCTGGGTCCGGGTCCGGGTCCGGGTAAGGGTCCGGGTCAGGGTCCGGGTCAGGGTCTGGTTAAGGGTCCAGGTGCGGGTGCGGGTATGGGTACGGGTACGGGTAAGTGTCCGGGTCCGGGTCAGGGTCAGGGTCAGGGTCAGGGTCAGGGTCAGGGTCAGAGTCATCGCCCGGATCCGGGTCCGGGTCCGGGTCAGGGTCTGGGTCAGGGTCTGGGTCCGGGTCCGGGTCCGGGTCCGGGTCCGGGTCCGGGTAAGGGTCCGGGTCCGGGTAAGGGTCCGTGTCCGTGTCCGGGTCAGGGTCCAGGTCAGGGTCAGGGTCAGGGTCAGTGTCAGAGTCAGGGCCTGGGTCAGGGTCAGGGTCAGGGTCTGGGTCAGGGTCCGGGTCCGGGTAAGGGTCCGGGTCCGGATCCGGGTTCGAGTAAGGGTCCGGATCCGGGTAATGGTCCGGGTCCGGGTAAGGGTCCGGGTCACGGTCAGGGTCAGTGTCAGAGTCAGGGCCTGGGTCAGGGTCAGGGTCAGGGTCCGTTTCCGGGTCGAGGTCCGGGTCCGGGTAAGGGTCCGGGTCCGTGTCAGGGTCCGGGTCCGGGTCAGGGTCAGGGTCAGGGTCAGGGTCAGGGTCAGAGTCATGGCCCGGATCTGGGTCCGGGTCCGGGTCAGGGTAAGGGTCAGGGTCCGGGTCCGGGTAAGGGTCCGGGTCCGGGTCCGGGTCCGGGTCAGGGTCTGGGTCTGGGTCTGGGTCCGGGCAAGGGTCCGGGTTCGGGTCCGGGTAAGGGTCTGGGTCCGGGTCTGGGTAAGGGTCCGGGTCCGGGTCTGGGTCCGTGTAAGGGTCCGGGTCCGGGTCCGGGTCTTGGTCCGGGTCCGGGTCCGGGTCTGGGTCCGGGTCCGGGTCCGGGTCCATGTCCGGGTAAGGGTCCGGGTCCGGGTCAGGGTCAGGGTCCGGGTCAGGGTCAGGGTCAGTGTCATAGTCAGGGCCTGGGTCAGTATCAGGGTCAGGGTCCGGGTCAGGGTCCGGGTCCGGGTCCGGGTAAAGGTCCGGGTCCGGATCCGGGTCATAGTAAGGGTCCGGATCCGGGTAAGGGTCCGGGACCGGGTCTGGGTAAGGGTCCGGGTCACGGTCAGGGTCAGTGTCAGAGTCAGGGCCCGGGTCAGGGTCAGGGTCAGGGTCCGGGTCCGGGTCCGGGTCCGCGTCAGGGTCCGGGTCCGGGTAAGGGTCCGGGTCCGGGTCCTGGTCCAGGTCCGGGTAAGGGTCCGGGTCAGGGTCTGGGTCAGGGTCAGGGCCCGGGTCAGGGTCCGGGTAAGCGTCAGGGTCCGGGTCAGGGTCAGGGTCAGGGTCAGGGTCAGAGTCATGGCCCGGATCCGGGTCCGGGTCAGGGTCTGGGTCAGGGTCTGGGTCCGGGTCCGGGTCCAGGTAAGGGTCCGGATCCGGGTCCAGGTCCGGGTCCGGGTCCGGGTAAGGGTCCGGGTCCGGGTCCGGGTCCGGGTCCGGGTAAGGGTCCGGGTCCGAGTCCGGGTCCGGGTCCAGGTCCGGTTAAGTGTCCGGGTCCGGGTCCGGGTAAGGGTCCAGGTCCATGTCCGGGTCCGGGTAAGGGTCCAGGTCCGGGTCCGGGTCCGGGTAAGGGTCTGAGTCTGGGTCCGGCTAAGGGTCCGGGTCCGGGTCTTGGTAAGGGTCCGTGTCTGGGTCCGGGTCCGGGTCGGGGTCCGTGTCCGGGTAAGGGTCCGGGTCAGGGTCAGTGTCAGAGTCAGGGCCCGGGTCAGGGTCCGGGTTATGGTCCGGGTCCGGGTCCGGGTAAGCCTCCGGGTCCGGATCCGGGATCGAGTAAGGGTCGGGATCCGGGTAAGGGTCCGGGTCACGGTCAGGGTCAGTGTCAGAGTCAGGGCCTGGGTCAGGGTCAGGGTCCGGGTCCGGGTCCGGGTCCGGGTGCGGGTGCGGGTATGGGTACGGGTAAGGGTCCGGGTTTGGGTCCGGGTCAGGGTCAGGATCCGGGTCAGGGTCAGGGTCAGGGTCAGGGTCAGTGTCAGAGTCAGGGCCCGGGTCAGGGTCCGGGTTATGGTCCGGGTCCGGGTCCGGGTAAGCCTCCGGGTCCGGATCCGGGATCTAGTAAGGGTCGGGATCCGGGTAAGGGTCCGGGTCACGGTCAGGGTCAGTGTCAGAGTCAGGGCCTGGGTCAGGGTCAGGGTCCGGGTCCGGGTCCGGGTCCGGGTCCGGGTAAGGGTCCGGGTCAGTGTCAGGGTCAGTGTCAGAGTCAGGGCCCGGGTCAGGGTCCGGGTAAGGGTAAGGGTTCGGGTACGGGTCAGGGTCAGGGTCAGGGTCAGGGTCAGGGTCAGGGTCAGAGTCATGGACGGATCTGGGTCCGGGTCCGGGTCAGGGTCCGTGTCAGGGTCTGGGTCAGTGTCCGGTTAAGGGTCCAGGTGCGGGTGCGGGTGCGGGTATGGGTCCGGGTACGGGTAAGGGTCCGGGTCCGGATCAGGGTCAGGGTCCAGGTCAGGGTCAGGGTCAGGGTCAGGTTCAGGGTCAGGGTCAGAGTCATGGCCCGGATCCGGATGCGGGTCAGGGTCTGGGTCAGGGTCCGGGTCCGGGTCCGGGTCCGGGTAAAGGTAAGGGTCCGGGTCAGGGTCAGAATCAGGGTCCGGGTCCGGGTAAGGGTCCGGGTCCGGATCCGGGTCCGAGTAAGGGTCCGGGTCCGGGTAAGGGTGCGGGTCCGGGTCCGGGTAAGGGTCCGGGTCCGGGTCCGGGTCCGGGACCGGGTCCGCGGCCAGGTCCGGGTCCGGGTCCGCGGCCGGGTCCAGGTCCGGGTCCGCGGCCGGGTCCGGGTCCGGGTCCGGGTCCGGGTAAGGGTCTGGGTCTGGGTCCGGGTCCGGGTCAGGGTCCGGGTCCGGGTCCGGGTCTGGGTCAGAGTCCGGGTCAGGGTCCGGGTCCGGGTCCGGGTAAGGGTCTGGGTCCAGGTCCGGGTCCGGGTAAGGGTCCACGTCCATGTCCGGGTCCGGGTAAGGGTCCGGGTCCGGGTCCGGGTAAGGGTCCAGGTCCATGTCCGGGTCCGGGTAAGGGTCCAGGTCCGGGTCCGGGTCCGGGTCCGGGTAAGGGTCTGAGTCTGGGTCCGGCTAAGGGTCCGGGTCCGGGTCTTGGTAAGGGTCCGTGTCTGGGTCCGGGTCCGGGTCGGGGTCCGTGTCCGGGTAAGGGTCCGGGTCCCGGTCTGGGTCCGTGTAAGGGTCCGGGTCCGGGTCCGGGTCTTGGTCCGGGTCCGGGTCCGGGTAAGGGTCCGGGTCTGGGTCCGGGTCCGGGTCCGGGTCCGGGTCCATGTCCGGGTAAGGGTCCGTGTCCGGGTCCGTGTCCGGGTAAGGGTCTGGGTCTGGGTCCGGGTCGGGGTCCGGTTCCGGGTAAGGGTCCGGGTCCGGTTCCGGGTAAGGGTCCGGGTCCGGGTCCGGGTCCGGGTAAGGGTCCGGGTCCGGGTCTGGGTCCGGGTCTGGGTCCGTGTCCGGGTAAGGGTCCGGGTCCGGATCCGGGTCCAGGTCCGGGTCCAGGTAAGGGTCCAGGTCCATGTCCGGGTCCGGGTCCGGGTAAGGGTCCGGGTCCGGGTCAGGGTCTGGGACCGGGTCCGGGCAAGGGTCCGGGTCCGGGTCCGGGTTCGGGTAAGGGTCCGGGTCCAGGTAAGGGTCCGGGTCCGGGTCCGGGTAAGGGTCTGGGTCCGGGTCCGGGTCCGGGTAAGGGTCCGGGTCCGGGTAAGGGTCCGGGTCCGGGTCCGGGTCCGGGTCCGGGTCCGGGTCCGGGTCAGGGTCAGTGTCAGAGTCAGGGCCTGGGGCAGGGTCAGGGTCAGGGTCCGGGTCAGGGTCCGGGTCCGGGTCCTGGTCCGGGTCCTGGTCCGGGTAAGGGTCCGGGTCCGGATCCGGGTTCGAGTAAGGGTCGGGATCCGGGTAAGGGTCCGGGTCACGGTCAGGGTCAGTGTCAGAGTCAGGGCCTGGGTCAGGGTCAGGGTCAGGGTCAGGGTCCGGGTCCGGGTCCGGGTCCGGGTCCGGGTCCGGGTAAGGGTCCGGGTCAGTGTCAGGGTCAGTGTCAGAGTCAGGGCCCGGGTCAGGGTCCGGGTAAGGGTAAGGGTCCGGGTCAGGGTCCGGGTCAGGGTCAGGGTCAGGGTCAGGGTCCGGGTCAGGGTCCGGGTCAGGGTCTGGGTCAGGGTCCGGTTAAGGGTCCAGGTGCGGGTGCGGGTGCGGGTATGGGTCCGGGTACGGGTAAGGGTCCGGGTCCGGATCAGGGTCAGGGTCAGGGTCCGGGTCAGGGTCAGGGTCAGTGTCAGGGTCAGGGTCAGGGTCAGGGTCAGAGTCATGGCCCGGATCCGGGTCTGGGTCAGGGTCCGGGTCCGGGTCCGGGTCCGGGTCCGGGTAAAGGTAAGGGTCCGGGTCAGGGTCAGAATCAGGGTCCGGGTCCGGGTAAGGGTCCGGGTCCGGGTCCAGATCCGGGTCCGAGTAAGGGACCGGGTCTGGGTAAGGGTGCGGGTCCGGGTCCGGGTAAGGGTCCGGGTCCGCGGCCGGGTCCAGGTCCAGGTCCGGGTCCGCGGCCGGGTCCGGGTCCGGGTCCGGGTCCGGGTAAGGGTCTGGGTCTGGGTCCGGGTCAGGGTCCGGGTCCGGGTCAGGGTCCGGGTCAGGGTCCGGGTCCGGGTAAGGGTCTGGGTCCGGGTCCAGGTCCGGGTCCGGGTCAGGGTCCGGGCAAGGGTCCGGGTCCGGGTAAGGGTCCGGGTCCGGGTCCGGGTCCAGGTCTGGGTCCGGGTAAGGGTCCACGTCCATGTCCGGGTCCGGGTAAGGGTCCGGGTCCGGGTAAGGGTCCGGGTCCGGATCTTGGTAAGTGTCCGTGTCTGGGTCCGCGTCCGGGTCGGGGTCCGTGTCCGGGTAAGGGTCCGGGTCCGGGTCGGGGTCCGTGTCCGGGTAAGGGTCCGGGTGCGGGTAAAGGTCCGGGTCCGGGTAAGGGTCCGGGTCCGGGTCCGGGTAAGGGTCCGGGTCCGGGTCTGGGTCCGGGTCTAGGTCCGGGTCCGTGTCCGGGTAAGCGTCCGGGTCCGGGTAAGGGTCCAGGTCCATGTCCGGGTCCGGGTCCGGGTCCGGGTCCGGGTAAGGGTCCGGGTCCGGGTCCGGGTCCGGGTCAGGGACTGGGTCTGGGTCCGGGCAAGGGTCCGGGTCCGGGTCCGGGTAAGTGTCCGGGTCCGGGTCTGGGTCCGGGTAAGGGTCCGGGTCCGGGTCCGGGTCCGGGTCCGGGTCCGGGTAAGGGTCCGGGTCTGGGAGCGGGTCCGGGTCCGGGTCTGGGTCCGGGTCCGTGTCCGGGTAAGGGTCCGTGTCCGGGTAAGGGTCCGTGTCCGGGTCCGTGTCCGGGTAAGGGTCCGGGTCCGGGTCAGGGTTAGGGTCCGGGTCACGGTCAGGGTCAGTGTCAGAGTCAGGGCCTGGGTCAGGGTCAGGGTCCGGGTCAGGGTCCGGGTCCGGGTCCAGGTAAGGGTCCGGGTCCGGATCCGGGTCATAGTAAGGGTCCGGACCCGGGTAAGGGTCCGGGACCGGGTCCGGGTAAGGGTCCGGGTCACGGTCAGGGTCAGTGTCAGAGTCAGGGCCCGGGTCAGGGTCAGGGTCAGGGTCAGGGTCCGGGTCCGGGTAAGGGTCCGGTTCAGGGTCAGGGTCAGTGTCAGGGCCCGGGTAAGGGTCCGGGTAAGCGTCAGGGTCCGGGTCAGGGTCAGGGTCAGGGTCAGAGTCATGGCCCGGATCCGGGTCCGGGTCCGGGTCCGGGTCAGGGTCCGGGTCAGGGTCTGGGTCCGGGTCCGGGTCCGGGTAAGGGTCCGGGTCCGTGTCCAGGTCCGTTTCCGGGTAAGGGTCCGGGTCCGGGTCCGGTTCCGGGTAAGGGTCCGGGTCCGAGTCCGGGTCCAGGTCCGGTTAAGTGTCCGGGTCCGGGTCCGGGTCCAGGTCCGGGTCCAGGTGCGGGTGCGGGTGCGGGTATGGGTACGGGTAAGGGTCCGGGTCTGGGTCCGGGTCAGGGTCAGGGTCAGGGTCCGGTTCCGGGTCCGTGTCCGGGTCGGTGTCCGGGTCCGGGTCCGGGTCTGTGTCCGTGTCCGGGTAAGTGTCCGGGTCCGGGTCCGGGTCTGGTTCCGGGTAAGGGTCCGGGTCCGGTTCCGGGTCCGGTTAAGTGTCCGGGTCCGGGTCCGGGTCCAGGTCCGGGTCCAGGTGCGGGTCCGGGTCCGGGTCCGGGTCCGGGTAAGGGTCCGTGTCCGGATAAGGGTCCGGGTCCGGGTCCGGGTCCGGGTCCAGGTAAGGGTCCAGGTCCATGTCCGGGTCCGGGTCCGGGTAAGGGTCCGGGTCCGGTTCCGGGTTCGGGTCCGGGTCAGGGTCTGGGTCCGGGCAAGTGTCCGGGTCCGGGTCCGGGTCCGGGTAAGGGTCCGGGTCCGGGTCCGGGTAAGGGTCTGGGTCCGGGTCCGGGTCCGGGTAAGGGTCTGGGTCCGGGTCCGGGTAAGGGTCCGGGTCCGGGTCCGGGTAAGGGTCCGTGTCAGGGTCTGTGTCCGGGTCCGTGTCTGGGTCAGGGTCCGGGTCAGGGTCAGGGTCAGGGTCAGTGTCAGAGTCAGGGCCTGTGTCAGGGTCAGGGTCAGGGTCAGGGTCCGGGTCAGGGTCCGGGTCCGGGTCCGGGTAATGGTCCGGGTCCGGGTCCGGATCCGGGTCCGAGTAAGGGTCCGGATCCGGGTAAGGGTCCGTGTCCGGGTCCGTGTCCGGGTAAGGGTCCGGGTCCGCGGCCGGGTCCAGGTCCAGGTCCGGGTCCGGGTCCAGGTCCGGGTCCGGGTCCGGGTAAGGGTCTGGGTCTGGGTCCGGGTCAGGGTCCGGGTCCGGGTCAGGGTCCGGGTCAGGGTCCGGGTCCGGGTAAGGGTCTGGGTCCAGGTCCGGGTCCGGGTCAGGGTCCGGGCAAGGGTCCGGGTCCGGGTAAGGGTCCGGGTCCGGGTCCGGGTCCGGGTCCAGGTCCGGGTCCGGGTAAGGGTCCACGTCCATGTCCGGGTCCGGGTAAGGGTCCAGGTCCGGGTCCGGGTAAGGGTCCGGGTCCGGATCTTGGTAAGTGTCCGTGTCTGGGTCCGCGTCCGGGTCGGGGTCCGTGTCCGGGTAAGGGTCCGGGTCGGGGTCCCTGTCCGGGTAAGGGTCCGGGTGCGGGTAAAGGTCCGGGTCCGGGTAAGGGTCCGGGTCCGGGTCCGGGTCCGGGTAAGGGTCCGGGTCCGGGTCTGGGTCCGGGTCTAGGTCCGGGTCCGTGTCCGGGTAAGCGTCTGGGTCCGGGTAAGGGTCCAGGTCCATGTCCGGGTCCGGGTCCGGGTCCGGGTCCGGGTAAGGGTCCGGGTCCGGGTCCGGGTCAGGGACTGGGTCTGGGTCCGGGCAAGGGTCCGGGTCCGGGTCCGGGTAAGGGTCCGGGTCCGGGTCTGGGTCCGGGTAAGGGTCCGGGTCCGGGTCCGGGTCCGGGTCCGGGTAAGGGTCCGGGTCTGGGAGCGGGTCCGGGTCCGGGTCCGGGTCTGGGTCCGGGTCCGTGTCCGGGTAAGGGTCCGTGTCCGGGTCCGTGTCCGGGTAAGGGTCCGGGTCCGGGTCCGGGTCCGGGTCAGGGTTAGGGTCCGGGTCACGGTCAGGGTCAGGGTCAGTGTCAGAGTCAGGGCCTGGGTCAGGGTCAGGGTCAGGGTCCGGGTCAGGGTCCGGGTCCGGGTCCAGGTAAGGGTCCGGGTCCGGATCCGGGTCATAGTAAGGGTCCGGACCCGGGTAAGGGTCCGGGACCGGGTCTGGGTAAGGGTCCGGGTCACGGTCAGGGTCAGTGTCAGAGTCAGGGCCCGGGTCAGGGTCAGGGTCAGGGTCAGGGTCAGGGTCCGGGTCCGGGTAAGGGTCCGGTTCAGGGTCAGGGTCAGTGTCAGGGCCCGGGTAAGGGTCCGGGTAAGCGTCAGGGTCCGGGTCAGGGTCAGGTTCAGGGTCAGGGTCAGAGTCATGGCCCGGATCCGGGTCCGGGTCCTGGTCAGGGTCCGGGTCAGGGTCTGGGTCCGGGTCCTGGTCCGGGTAAGGGTCCGGGTCCGTGTCCAGGTCCGGGTCCGGGTAAGGGTCCGGGTCCGGGTCCGGGTCCGGTTCCGGGTAAGGGTCCGGGTCCGGGTCCGAGTCCGGGTCCGGGTCCAGGTCCGGTTAAGTGTCCGGGTCCGGGTCCAGGTCCGGGTCCAGGTGCGGGTGCGGGTGCGGGTATGGGTACGGGTAAGGGTCCGGGTCTGGGTCCGGGTCAGGGTCAGGGTCAGGGTCCGGTTCCGGGTCCGTGTCCGGGTCGGTGTCCGGGTCCGGGTCCGGGTCCGTGTCCGTGTCCGGGTAAGTGTCCGGGTCCGGGTCCGGGTCTGGTTCCGGGTAAGTGTCTGGGTCCGGTTCCAGGTCCGGGTCCAGGTAAGGGTCCAGGTCCGGGTCCGGGTCTGGTTCCGGGTAAGGGTCCGGGTCCGGTTCCGGGTCCGGATAAGGGTCCGGGTCCGGGTCCGGGTCCGGGTCCAGGTAAGGGTCCAGGTCCATGTCCGGGTCCGGGTCCGGGTCCGGGTAAGGGTCCGGGTCCGGTTCCGGGTTCGGGTCCGGGTCAGGGTCTGGGTCCGGGCAAGGGTCCGGGTCCGGGTCCGGGTAAGGGTCCGGGTCCGGCTCCGGGTAAGGGTCTGGGTCCGGGTCCGGGTCCGGGTAAGGGTCTGGGTCCGGGTCCGGGTAAGGGTCCGGGTCCGGGTCCGGGTAAGGGTCCGTGTCAGGGTCTGTGTCCGGGTCCGTGTCTGGGTCAGGGTCCGGGTCAGGGTCAGGGTCAGGGTCAGTGTCAGAGTCAGGGCCTGGGTCAGGGTCAGGGTCAGGGTCCGGGTCAGGGTCCGGGTCCGGGTCCGGGTCCGGGTAATGGTCCGGGTCCGGGTCCGGATCCGGGTCCGAGTAAGGGTCCGGATCCGGGTAAGGGTCCGTGTCCGGGTCCGTGTCCGGGTAAGGGTCCGTGTCAGGGTCTGTGTCCGGGTCAGGGTCCGGGTCCGGGTCCAGGTCCGGGTCCAGGTAAGGGTCCAGGTCCATGTCCGGGTCCGGGTCCAGGTCCGGGTAAGGGTCCGGGTCCGGGTCCGGGTCAGGGTCTGGGTCCGGGTCCGGGCAAGGGTCCGGGTCCGGGTCCGGGTTCGGGTAAGTGTCCGGGTCCGGGTCCGGGTAAGGGTCCGGGTCCGGGTAAGGGTCTGGGTCCGGGTCCGGGTCCGGGTAAGGGTCCGGGTCCGGGTAAGGGTCCGGGTCCGGGTCCGGGTCCGGGTCAGGGTCAGGGTCAGGGTCAGTGTCAGAGTCAGGGCCTGGGACAGGGTCAGGGTCAGGGTCAGGGTCCGGGTCCGGGTCAGGGTCCGGGTCCTGGTCCGGGTAAGGGTCCGGGTCCGGATCCGGGTTCGAGTAAGGGTCGGGATCCGGGTAAGGGTCCGGGTCACGGTCAGGGTCAGTGTCAGAGTCAGGGCCTGGGTCAGGGTCAGGGTCAGGGTCCGGGTCCGGGTCCGGGTAAGGGTCCGGGTCAGTGTCAGGGTCAGTGTCAGAGTCAGGGCCCGGGTCAGGGTCCGGGTAAGGGTAAGGGTCCGGGTCAGGGTCCGGGTCAGGGTCAGGGTCAGGGTCCGGGTCAGGGTCCGGGTCAGGGTCTGGGTCAGGGTCCGGTTAAGGGTCCAGGTGCGGGTGCGGGTGCGGGTATGGGTCCGGGTACGGGTAAGGGTCCGGGTCCGGGTCCGGATCAGGGTCAGGGTCAGGGTCCGGGTCAGGGTCAGGGTCAGGGTCAGGGTCAGGGTCAGGGTCAGGGTCAGAGTCATGGCCCAGATCTGGGTCTGGGTCAGGGTCCGGGTCCGGGTCCGGGTAAAGGTAAGGGTCCGGGTCAGGGTCAGAATCAGGGTCCGGGTCCGGGTCCGGGTAAGGGTCCGGGTCCGGGTCCGGATCCGGGTCCGAGTAAGGGTCCGGGTCCGGGTAAGGGTGCGGGTCCGGGTCCGGGTCCGGGTAAGGGTCCGGGTCCGGGTCCGCGGCCGGGTCCAGGTCCGGGTCCGCGGCCGGGTCCGGGTCCGGGTCCGGGTCCGGGTAAGGGTCTGGGTCTGGGTCCGGGTCAGGGTCCGGGTCCGGGTCAGGGTCCGGGTCTGGGTCCGGGTCCGGGTAAGGGTCTGGGTCCGGGTCCAGGTCCGGGTCCGGGTCAGGGTCCGGGTAAGGGTCCGGGTCCGGGTAAGGGTCCGGGTCCGGGTCCGGGTCCGGGTCCAGGTCCGGGTCCGGGTAAGGGTCCAGGTCCATGTCCGGGTCCGGGTAAGGGTCCAGGTCCGGGTCCGGGTAAGGGTCCGGGTCCGGATCTTTGTAAGGGTCCGTGTCTGGGTCCGCGTCCGGGTCGGGGTCCGTGTCCGGGTAAGGGTCCGGGTCCGGGTCGGGGTCCATGTCCGGGTAAGGGTCCGGGTGCGGGTAAGGGTCCGGGTGCGGGTAAGGGTCCGGGTCCGGGTCCGGGTAAGGGTCCGGGTCCGGGTCTGGGTCCGGGTAAGGGTCCGGGTCCGGGTCCGGGTCCGGGTAAGCGTCCGGGTCTGGGAGCGGGTCCGGGTCCGGGTCCGGGTCCGGGTCCGGGTCCGGGTCCGGGTCCGTGTCCGGGTAAGGGTCCGTGTCCGGGTAAGGGTCCGTGTCCGGGTAAATGTCCGGGTCCGGGTCAGGGTTAGGGTCCGGGTCACGGTCAGGGTCAGTGTCAGAGTCAGGGCTTGGGTCAGGGTCAGGGTCAGGGTCCGGGTCAGGGTCCGGGTCCGGGTCCAGGTAAGGGTCCGGGTCCGGATCCGGGTCATAGTAAGGGTCCGGACCCGGGTAAGGGTCCGGGACCGGGTCCGGGTAAGGGTCCGGGTCACGGTCAGGGTCAGTGTCAGAGTCAGGGCCCGGGTCAGGGTCAGGGTCAGGGTCAGGGTCCGGGTCAGGGTCCGGGTCCGTGTAAAGGTCCGGGTCCGGGTCCTGGTCCGGGTCCGGGTAAGGGTCCGGTTCAGGGTCAGGGTCAGTGTCAGGGCCCGGGTAAGGGTCCGGGTAAGCGTCAGGGTCCGGGTCAGGGTCAGGGTCAGGGTCAGGGTCAGAGTCATGGCCCGGATCCGGGTCCGGGTCCGGGTCCGGGTCAGGGTCCGGGTCAGGGTCTGGGTCCGGGTCCGGGTCCGGGTAAGGGTCCGGGTCCGTGTCCAGGTCCGGGTCCGGGTAAGTGTCCGGGTCCGGGTCCGGTTCCGGGTAAGGGTCCGGGTCCGGGTCCGAGTCCGGGTCCAGGTCCGGTTAAGTGTCCGGGTCCGGGTCCGGGTCCGGGTCCATGTCCGGGTCCAGGTGCGGGTGCGGGTGCGGGTATGGGTACGGGTACGGGTAAGGGTCCGGGTCTGGGTCCGGGTCAGGGTCAGGGTCAGGGTCCGGTTCCGGGTCCGTGTCCGGGTCGGTGTCCGGGTCCGGGTCCGTGTCCGTGTCTGGGTAAGTGTCCGGGTCCGGGTCCGGGTCTGGTTCCGGGTAAGGGTCCGGGTCCGGTTCCAGGTCCGGGTCCAGGTAAGGGTCCAGGTCCGGGTCCGGGTCCGGTTCCGGGTAAGTGTCCGGGTCCGGGTCCGGGTACAGGTCCGGGTCCAGGTGCGGGTGCGGGTCCGGGTCTGGGTCCGGGTCCGGGTAAGGGTCCGGGTCCGGGTCCGGATAAGGGTCCGGGTCCGGGTCCGGGTCCGGGTCCAGGTAAGGGTCCAGGTCCATGTCCGGGTCCGGGTCCGGGTAAGGGTCCGGGTCCGGTTCCGGGTTCGGGTTCGGGTTCGGGTCCGGGTCAGGGTCTGGGTCCGGGCAAGGGTCCGGGTCCGGGTCCGGGTAAGGGTCCGGGTCCGGGTCCGGGTAAGGGTCTGGGTCCGGGTCCGGGTCCGGGTAAGGGTCTGGGTCCGGGTCCGGGTAAGGGTCCGAGTCCGGGTCCGGGTAAGGGTCCGTGTCAGGGTCTGTGTCCGGGTCCGTGTCTGGGTCAGGGTCCGGGTCAGGGTCAGGGTCAGGGTCAGGGTCAGAGTCAGGGCCTGGGTCAGGGTCAGGGTCAGGGTCAGGGTCCGGGTCAGGGTCCGGGTCCGGGTCCGGGTAATGGTCCGGGTCCGGGTCCGGATCCGGGTCCGAGTAAGGGTCTGGGTCCGGGTCCGGGTCCGGGTAAGGGTCTGGGTCCGGGTCCGGGTAAGGGTCCGGGTCCGTGTCCGGGTAAGGGTCCGTGTCAGGGTCTGTGTCCGGGTCAGGGTCCGGGTCCGGGTCCGGGTCCAGGTCCGGGTCCAGGTAAGGGTCCAGGTCCATGTCCGGGTCCGGGTCCGGGTAAGGGTCCGGGTCCGGGTCAGGGTCTGGGTCCGGGTCCGGGCAAGGGTCCGGGTCCGGGTCCGGGTTCGGGTAAGGGTCCGGGTCCGGGTCCGGGTAAGGGTCCGGGTCCGGGTCCGGGTAAGGGTCTGGGTCCGGGTCCGGGTCCGGGAAAGGGTCCGGGTCCGGGTCCGGGTAAGGGTCCGGGTCCGGGTCCGGGTCAGGGTCAGGGTCAGGGTCAGTGTCAGAGTCAGGGCCTGGGACAGGGTCAGGGTCAGGGTCCGGGTCAGGGTCAGGGTCCTGGTCCGGGTAAGGGTCCGGGTCCGGATCCGGGTTCGAGTAAGGGTCGGGATCCGGGTAAGGGTCCGGGTCACGGTCAGGGTCAGTGTCAGAGTCAGGGCCTGGGTCAGGGTCAGGGTCAGGGTCCGGGTCCGGGTCCGGGTCCGGGTCCGGGTAAGGGTCCGGGTCAGTGTCAGGGTCAGTGTCAGAGTCAGGGCCCGGGTCAGGGTCCGGGTAAGGGTCCGGGTCAGGGTCCGGGTCAGGGTCAGGGTCAGGGTCCGGGTCAGGGTCCGGGTCAGGGTCAGGGTCAGGGTCAGGGTCAGAGTCATGGCCCAGATCCGGGTCTGGGTCAGGGTCCGGGTCCGGGTCCGGGTCCGGGTAAAGGTAAGGGTCCGGGTCAGGGTCAGAATCAGGGTCCGGGTCCGGGTCCGGGTAAGGGTCCGGGTCCGGGTCCGGATCCGGGTCCGAGTAAGGGTCCGGGTCCAGGTAAGGGTGCGGGTCCGGGTCTGGGTCCGGGTAAGGGTCCGGGTCCGGGTCCGCGGCTGGGTCCAGGTCCGGGTCCGCGGCCGGGTCCGGGTCCGGGTCCGGGTCCGGGTCCGGGTCCGGGTAAGGGTCTGGGTCTGGGTCCGGGTCAGGGTCCGGGTCCGGGTAAGGGTCCGGGTCCGGGTAAGGGTCTGGGTCCGGGTCCAGGTCCGGGTCCGGGTCAGGGTCCGGGTAAGGGTCCGGGTCCGGGTAAGGGTCCGGGTCCGGGTCCGGGTCCGGGTCCAGGTCCGGGTCCGGGTAAGGGTCCAGGTCCATGTCCGGGTCCGGGTAAGGGTCCAGGTCCGGGTCCGGGTAAGGGTCCGGGTCCGGATCTTGGTAAGGGTCCGTGTCTGGGTCCGCGTCCGGGTCGGGGTCCGTGTCCGGGTAAGGGTCCGGGTCCGGGTCGGGGTCCATGTCCGGGTAAGGGTCCGGGTGCGGGTAAGGGTCCGGGTCCGGGTAAGGGTCCGGGTCCGGGTCCGGGTAAGGGTCCGGGTCCGGGTCTGGGTCCGGGTCTAGGTCCGGGTCCGTGTCCGGGTAAGCGTCCGGGTCCGGGTAAGGGTCCAGGTCCATGTCCGGGTCCGGGTCCGGGTCCGGGTAAGGGTCCGGGTCCGGGTCCGGGTCAGGGACTGGGTCTGGGTCCGGGCAAGGGTCCGGGTCCGGGTCCGGGTAAGGGTCCGGGTCCGGGTCTGGGTCCGGGTAAGGGTCCGGGTCCGGGTCCGGGTCCGGGTCCGGGTAAGGGTCCGGGTCTGGGAGCGGGTCCGGGTCCGGGTCCGGGTCCAGGTCCGTGTCCGGGTAAGGGTCCGTGTCCGGGTCCGTGTCCGGGTAAGGGTCCGGGTCAGGGTTAGGGTCCGGGTCACGGTCAGGGTCAGTGTCAGAGTCAGGGCCTGGGTCAGGGTCAGGGTCAGGGTCCGGGTCAGGGTCCGGGTCCGGGTCCAGGTAAGGGTCCGGGTCCGGATCCGGGTCATAGTAAGGGTCCGGACCCGGGTAAGGGTCCGGGACCGGGTCCGTGTAAGGGTCCGGGTCACGGTCAGGGTCAGTGTCAGAGTCAGGGCCCGGGTCAGGGTCAGGGTCAGGGTTAGGGTCCGGGTCAGGGTCTGTGTCAGGGTCCAGGTCTGGGTCCAGGTCAGGGTCCGGGTCAGGGTCAGGGTCCGGGTCAGGGTCCGGGTCAGGGTCCGGGTCCGGGTAAGGGTCGGGGTCCGGGTCCGGGTCGGGGTAAGGGTCAGGGTCAGGGTCAGGTTCCGGGTCAGCGTCAGGGTCCGGGAAAAGGTCCGGGTCAGGGTCAGGGCCAGGGCCAGGGTCAGGGTCTGGGTCCGTTTACAGTTCCGGTTCTGGTCCGGGTCAGGGTCAGGGTCAGGGTCAGGGTCAGGGTCTGGGTCCGGTTACAGTTCCGGTTCCGGTCCGGGTCAGGCTCAGGGTCAGGGTCCGGGTCAGGGTCAGGGTCTGTGTCAGGGTCTGGGTCCGGGTCTGGGTCCGGGTCCTTTTCTGTGTCCCTGTCCGTGTCCGTGTCTGTTTCAGGGATCCGTGTCAGGGTCAGGGTCAGGGTCAGGGTCAGGGTCAGGGTCTGGGTCAGGGTCAGAGTCATGGCCCGGATCTGGGTCCGGGTCCGGGTCAGGGTCCAGGTGCGGGTGCGGGTGCGGGTATGGGTCCGGGTCCGGGTCAGGGTCAGGGTCAGGGTCCGGGTCAGGGTCAGGGTCAGGGTCAGGGTCAGAGTCATGGCCCGGGTCCGGGTCCGGGTCAGGATCAAAATCCGGGTCCGGGTCCGGGTCCGGGTCCAGCTCCGGGTCCGGATCAGGGTCCGGATACGGGTCAGGGTCAGGGTCAGGGTCCGGGTCTGGGTCCGGGTCCGGATCCGGGTAAGGGTCCGGGTCCGGGTCCGGGTCCGGGTCCGGGTCTGGGTCCGGGTCCGGGTCTGGGTCCGGGTCCGGGTCCGGGTCCGGGTAAGGGTCCGGGTCAGGGTCCGGGTCAGGGTCCGGTTAAGGGTCCAGGTGCGGGTGCGGGTATGGGTACGGGTAAGGGTCCGGGTCCGGGTCAGGGTCAGGGTCAGGGTCAGGGTCAGGGTCAGGGTCAGAGTCATCGCCCGGATCCGGGTCCGGGTCCGGGTCAGGGTCTGGGTCAGGGTCCGGGTCCGGGTCCGGGTCTGGGTCCGGGTAAGGGTCCGGGTCCGGGTAAGGGTCCGTGTCCGTGTCCGTGTCCGTGTCCGTGTCCGGGTCAGGGTCCGGGTCCGGGTCAGGGTCAGGGTCAGAGTCAGGGCCTGGGTCAGGGTCAGGGTCAGGGTCCGGGTCAGGGTCCGGGTAAGGGTCCGGTTCCGGATCCGGATCCGGGTTCGAGTAAGGGTCCGGATCCAGGTAATGGTCCGGGTCCGGGTCCGGGTAACGGTCCGGGTCACGGTCAGGGTCAGTGTCAGAGTCAGGGCCTGGGTCAGGGTCAGGGTCAGGGTCCGTATCCGGGTCCGGGTCCGGGTCCGGGTCCGGGTCAGGGTCCGGGTCAGGGTCAGGGTCAGGGTCAGGGTCAGGGTCAGAGTCATGGCCCGGATCTGGGTCCGGGTCCGGGTCAGGGTAAGGGTCAGGGTCCGGGTCCGGGTAAGGGTCCGGGTCCGGGTCCGGGTCCGGGTGAGGGTCCGGGTCCGGGTCTGGGTCCGGGTCCGGCTCTGGATCCGGGTCTGGGTCCGGGTCCATGTCCGGGTAAGGGTCCGGGTCCGGGTAAGGGTCCAGGTCCATGTCCGGGTCCGGGTCCGGGTAAGGGTCCGGGTCCGGGTCCGGGTCCGGGTCAGGGTCTGGGTCTGGGTCCGGGCAAGGTTCCGGGTTCGGGTCCGGGTAAGGGTCCGGGTCCGGGTCCGGGTAAGGGTCCGGGTCCGGGTAAGGGTCCGGGTCCGGGTCTGGGTCCGTGTAAGGGTCCGGGTCCGGGTCCGGGTAAGGGTCTGGGTCTGGGTCCGGGTCAGGGTCCGGGTCCGGGTCAGGGTCCGGGTCCGGGTAAGGGTCTGGGTCCGGGTCCAGGTCCGGGTCCGGGTCAGGGTCCGGGTAAGGGTCCGGGTCCGGGTAAGGGTCCGGGTCCGGGTCCGGGTCCAGGTCCGGGTCCGGGTAAGGGTCCAGGTCCATGTCCGGGTCCGGGTAAGGGTCCAGGTCCGGGTCCGGGTAAGGGTCCGGGTCCGGATCTTTGTAAGGGTCCGTGTCTGGGTCCGCGTCCGGGTCGGGGTCCGTGTCCGGGTAAGGGTCCGGGTCCGGGTCGGGGTCCATGTCCGGGTAAGGGTCCGGGTGCGGGTAAGGGTCCGGGTCCGGGTAAGGGTCCGGGTCCGGGTCCGGGTAAGGGTCCGGGTCCGGGTCTGGGTCCGGGTCTAGGTCCGGGTCCGTGTCCGGGTAAGCGTCCGGGTCCGGGTAAGGGTCCAGGTCCATGTCCGGGTCCGGGTCCGGGTCCGGGTAAGGGTCCGGGTCCGGGTCCGGGTCAGGGACTGGGTCTGGGTCCGGGCAAGGGTCCGGGTCCGGGTCCGGGTAAGGGTCCGGGTCCGGGTCTGGGTCCGGGTAAGGGTCCGGGTCCGGGTCCGGGTCCGGGTCCGGGTAAGGGTCCGGGTCTGGGAGCGGGTCCGGGTCCGGGTCCGGGTCCAGGTCCGTGTCCGGGTAAGGGTCCGTGTCCGGGTCCGTGTCCGGGTAAGGGTCCGGGTCAGGGTTAGGGTCCGGGTCACGGTCAGGGTCAGTGTCAGAGTCAGGGCCTGGGTCAGGGTCAGGGTCAGGGTCCGGGTCAGGGTCCGGGTCCGGGTCCAGGTAAGGGTCCGGGTCCGGATCCGGGTCATAGTAAGGGTCCGGACCCGGGTAAGGGTCCGGGACCGGGTCCGGGTAAGGGTCCGGGTCACGGTCAGGGTCAGTGTCAGAGTCAGGGCCCGGGTCAGGGTCAGGGTCAGGGTTAGGGTCCGGGTCAGGGTCTGTGTCAGGGTCCAGGTCTGGGTCCAGGTCAGGGTCCGGGTCAGGGTCAGGGTCCGGGTCAGGGTCCGGGTCAGGGTCCGGGTCCGGGTAAGGGTCGGGGTCCGGGTCCGGGTCCGGGTCGGGGTAAGGGTCAGGGTCAGGGTCAGGTTCCGGGTCAGCGTCAGGGTCCGGGAAAAGGTCCGGGTCAGGGCCAGGGCCAGGGTCAGGGTCTGGGTCCGTTTACAGTTCCGGTTCCGGTCCGGGTCAGGGTCCGGGTCCGGGTCAGGGTCAGGGTCAGGGTCAGGGTCTGGGTCCGGTTGCAGTTCCGGTTCCGGTCCGGGTCAGGCTCAGGGTCAGGGTCCGGGTCAGGGTCAGGGTCTGTGTCAGGGTCTGGGTCCGGGTCTGGGTCCGGGTCCTTTTCTGTGTCCCTGTCCGTGTCCGTGTCTGTTTCAGGGATCCGTGTCAGGGTCAGGGTCCGTGTCAGGGTCAGGGTCAGGGTCAGGGTCAGGGTCAGGGTCTGGGTCAGGGTCAGAGTCATGGCCCGGATCTGGGTCCGGGTCCGGGTCAGGGTCCAGGTGCGGGTGCGGGTGCGGGTATGGGTCCGGGTCCGGGTCAGGGTCAGGGTCAGGGTCAGGGTCCGGGTCAGGGTCAGGGTCAGGGTCAGGGTCAGAGTCATGGCCCGGGTCCGGGTCCGGGTCAGGATCAAAATCCGGGTCCGGGTCCGGGTCCGGGTCCAGCTCCGGGTCCGGATCAGGGTCCGGATACGGGTCAGGGTCAGGGTCAGGGTCCGGGTCTGGGTCCGGGTCCGGATCCGGGTAAGGGTCCGGGTCCGGGTCCGGGTCCGGGTCTGGGTCCGGGTCCGGGTCCGGGTCTGGGTCCGGGTCCGGGTCCGGGTCCGGGTAAGGGTCCGGGTCAGGGTCCGGGTCAGGGTCCGGTTAAGGGTCCAGGTGCGGGTGCGGGTATTGGTACGGGTAAGGGTCCGGGTCCGGGTCAGGGTCAGGGTCAGGGTCAGGGTCAGGGTCAGAGTCATCGCCCGGATCCGGGTCCGGGTCCGGGTCAGGGTCTGGGTCAGGGTCCGGGTCCGGGTCCGGGTCCGGGTCTGGGTCCGGGTAAGGGTCCGGGTCCGGGTAAGGGTCCGTGTCCGTGTCCGTGTCCGTGTCCGGGTCAGGGTCCGGGTCCGGGTCAGGGTCAGGGTCAGAGTCAGGGCCTGGGTCAGGGTCAGGGTCAGGGTCCTGGTCAGGGTCCGGATAAGGGTCCGGGTCCGGATCCGGATCCGGATCCGGGTTCGAGTAAGGGTCCGGATCCAGGTAATGGTCCGGGTCCGGGTCCGGGTAAGGGTCCGGGTCACGGTCAGGGTCAGTGTCAGAGTCAGGGCCTGGGTCAGGGTCAGGGTCAGGGTCCGTATCCGGGTCCGGGTCCGGGTCCGGGTGCGGGTGCGGGTCCGGGTCAGGGTCCGGGTCAGGGTCAGGGTCAGGGTCAGGGTCAGGGTCAGGGTCAGAGTCATGGCCCGGATCTGGGTCCGGGTCCGGGTAAGGGTCAGGGTCCGGGTCCGGGTAAGGGTCCGGGTCCGGGTCCGGGTCCGGGTGAGGGTCCTGGTCCGGGTCTGGGTCCGGGTCCGGCTCTGGGTCCGGGTCTGGGTCCGGGTCCGTGTCCGGGTAAGGGTCCGGGTCCGGGTAAGGGTCCAGGTCCATGTCCGGGTCCGGGTCCGGGTAAGGGTCCGGGTCCGGGTCCGGGTCCGGGTCAGGGTCTGGGTCTGGGTCCGGGCAAGGTTCCGGGTTCGGGTCCGGGTAAGGGTCCGGGTCCGGGTCCGGGTAAGGGTCCGGGTCCGGATAAGGGTCCGGGTCCGGGTCTGGGTCCGTGTAAGGGTCCGGGTCCGGGTCCGGGTCTTGGTCCAGGTCCGGGTCCGGGTAAGGGTCCGGGTCTGGGTCCGGGTCCGGGTCCGGGTCCGGGTCCGTGTCCGTGTCCGGGTAAGGGTCCGTGTCCGTGTCCGTGTCCGGGTAAGGGTCCGGGTCCGGGTCAGGGTCAGGGTCCGGGTCAGGGTCAGGGTCAGTGTCAGAGTCAGGGCCTGGGTCAGTATCAGGGTCAGGGTCCGGGTCAGGGTCCGGGTCCGGGTCCGGGTCCGGGTAAAGGTCCGGGTCCGGATCCGGGTCATAGTAAGGGTCCGGATCCGGGTAAGGGTCTGGGACCGGGTCCGGATAAGGGTCCGGGTCACGGTCAGGGTCAGTGTCAGAGTCAGGGCCCGGGTCAGGGTCAGGGTCAGGGTCAGGGTCAGGGTCCGGGTCCAGGTCAGGGTCCAGGTCAGGGTCTGGGTACGGGTCCGGGTCCGGATAAGGGTAAGAGTCCGGGTAAGGGTCAGGGTCCGTGTCAGTGTCAGTGTCAGGGTCCGGGTCAGGGTCAGGGTCAGGTTCAGGGTCAGGTTCCAGGTCTGGGTCCAGGTCAGGGTCCAGGTCAGGGTCCAGGTCGGGGTCAGGGTCAGGGTCCGTGTCCGTGTCAGGGTCCGGGTCAGGGTCAGGGTCAGGGTCAGGGTCAGGGTCAGGTTCAGGGTCAGGGTCTGGGTCAGGGTCTGTGTCAGGGTAAGGGTCCTGGTCAGGGTCAGGGTCAGGGTCAGGGCCAGGGTCAGGGTCAGGGTCTGGGTCTGGTTACAATTCCGGTTCTGGTCCGGGTCAGGGTCCGGGTCCGGGTCAGGGTCAGGGTCAGGGTCAGGGTCAGGGTCAGGGTCTGGGTCCGGTTACAGTTCCGGTTCCGGTCCGGGTCAGGCTCAGGGTCAGGGTCCGGGTCAGCGTCAGGGTCAGGGTCTGTGTCAGGGTCTGGGTCCGGGTCAGGTTCCGGGTCAGGGTCAGGGTCAGGGTCTGGGTCCGGGTCCGGGTCAGAGTAAGAGTCCGGGTAAGGGTCAGGGTCCGTGTCAGTGTCAGGGTCCGGGTCAGGGTCAGGGTCAGGGTCCAGGTCTTGGTCCAGGTCAGGGTCCAGGTCGGGGTCAGGGTCAGGGTCAGGGTCTGGGTCCGGGTCAGGGTCCGGGTCAGGGTAAGAGTCCGGGCAAGGGTCAGGGTCCGTGTCAGTGTCAGGGTCCGGGTCAGGGTCAGGGTCAGGGTCAGGGTCAGGGTCAGGTTCCAGGTCTGGGTCCAGGTCAGGGTCCAGGTCAGGGTCCAGGTCGGGGTCAGGGTCAGGGTCCGTGTCCGTGTCAGTGTCAGGGTCCGGGTCAGGGTCAGGGTCAGGGTCAGAGTCAGGGTCTGTGTCAGGGTCCAGGTCTGGGTCCAGGTCAGGGTCCAGGTCGGGGTCAGGGTCTGGGTCAGGGTCAGGGTCAGGGTCAGGGTCCGGGTCAGGGTCCGGGTCAGGGTCCGGGTAAGGGTCAGGGTCCGGGTCAGGGTCAGGGTCAGGGTCAGGGTCAGGGTCAGAGTCATGGCCCGGATCTGGGTCCGGGTCAGGGTAAGGGTCAGGGTCCGGGTAAGGGTCCGGGTCCGGGTCCGGGTCCGGGTCCGTGTCCGTGTCCGGGTAAGGGTCCGTGTCCGTGTCCGTGTCCGGGTAAGGGTCCGGGTCCGGGTCAGGGTCAGGGTCCGGGTCAGGGTCAGGGTCAGTGTCAGAGTCAGGGCCTGGGTCAGTATCAGGGTCAGGGTCCGGGTCAGGGTCCGGGTCCGGGTCCGGGTCCGGGTAAAGGTCCGGGTCCGGATCCGGGTCATAGTAAGGGTCCGGATCCGGGTAAGGGTCTGGGACCGGGTCCGGATAAGGGTCCGGGTCACGGTCAGGGTCAGTGTCAGAGTCAGGGCCCGGGTCAGGGTCAGGGTCAGGGTCAGGGTCAGGGTCCGGGTCCAGGTCAGGGTCAGGGTCAGGGTCAGGGTCAGGGTCAGGTTCCAGGTCTGGGTCCAGGTCAGGGTCCAGGTCAGGGTCCAGGTCGGGGTCAGGGTCAGGGTCCGTGTCCGTGTCAGTGTCAGGGTCCGGGTCAGGGTCAGGGTCAGGGTCAGAGTCAGGGTCTGTGTCAGGGTCCAGGTCTGGGTCCAGGTCAGGGTCCAGGTCGGGGTCAGGGTCTGGGTCAGGGTCAGGGTCAGGGTCAGGGTCCGGGTCAGGGTCCGGGTCAGGGTCCGGGTAAGGGTCAGGGTCCGGGTCAGGGTCAGGGTCAGGGTCAGGGTCAGGGTCAGAGTCATGGCCCGGATCTGGGTCCGGGTCAGGGTAAGGGTCAGGGTCCGGGTAAGGGTCCGGGTCCGGGTCCGGGTCCGGGTCCGTGTCCGTGTCCGGGTAAGGGTCCGTGTCCGTGTCCGTGTCCGGGTAAGGGTCCGGGTCCGGGTCAGGGTCAGGGTCCGGGTCAGGGTCAGGGTCAGTGTCAGAGTCAGGGCCTGGGTCAGTATCAGGGTCAGGGTCCGGGTCAGGGTCCGGGTCCGGGTCCGGGTCCGGGTAAAGGTCCGGGTCCGGATCCGGGTCATAGTAAGGGTCCGGATCCGGGTAAGGGTCTGGGACCGGGTCCGGATAAGGGTCCGGGTCACGGTCAGGGTCAGTGTCAGAGTCAGGGCCCGGGTCAGGGTCAGGGTCAGGGTCAGGGTCAGGGTCCGGGTCCAGGTCAGGGTCCAGGTCAGGGTCTGGGTACGGGTCCGGGTCCGGGTAAGGGTAAGAGTCCGGGTAAGGGTCAGGGTCCGTGTCAGTGTCAGGGTCCGGGTCAGGGTCAGGGTCAGGTTCAGGGTCAGGTTCCAGGTCTGGGTCCAGGTCAGGGTCCAGGTCAGGGTCCAGGTCGGGGTCAGGGTCAGGGTCCGTGTCCGTGTCAGGGTCCGGGTCAGGGTCAGGGTCAGGGTCAGGGTCAGGGTCAGGGTCAGGGTCCGGGTCAGGGTCTGTGTCAGGGTAAGGGTCCTGGTCAGGGTCAGGGTCAGGGCCAGGGCCAGGGTCAGGGTCAGGGTCTGGGTCCGGTTACAATTCCGGTTCTGGTCCGGGTCAGGGTCCGGGTCCGGGTCAGGGTCAGGGTCAGGGTCAGGGTCAGGGTCAGGGTCTGGGTCCGGTTACAGTTCCGGTTCCGGTCCGGGTCAGGCTCAGGGTCAGGGTCCGGGTCAGCGTCAGGGTCAGGGTCTGTGTCAGGGTCTGGGTCCGGGTCAGGTTCCGGGTCAGGGTCAGGGTCAGGGTCTGGGTCCGGGTCCGGGTCAGAGTAAGAGTCCTGGTAAGGGTCAGGGTCCGTGTCAGTGTCAGGGTCCGGGTCAGGGTCAGGGTCAGGGTCCAGGTCTTGGTCCAGGTCAGGGTCCAGGTCGGGGTCAGGGTCAGGGTCAGGGTCTGGGTCCGGGTCAGGGTCCGGGTCAGGGTAAGAGTCCGGGCAAGGGTCAGGGTCCGTGTCAGTGTCAGGGTCCGGGTCAGGGTCAGGGTCAGGGTCAGGGTCAGGGTCAGGGTCAGGTTCCAGGTCTGGGTCCAGGTCAGGGTCCAGGTCAGGGTCCAGGTCGGGGTCAGGGTCAGGGTCCGTGTCCGTGTCAGTGTCAGGGTCCGGGTCAGGGTCAGGGTCAGGGTCAGGGTCAGGGTCTGTGTCAGGGTCCAGGTCTGGGTCCAGGTCAGGGTCCAGGTCGGGGTCAGGGTCAGGGTCAGGGTCAGGGTCCGGGTCAGGGTCCGGGTCAGGGTCCGGGTAAGGGTCCGGGTCAGGGTCAGGGTCAGGGTCAGGGTCAGGGTCAGAGTCATGGCCCGGATCTGGGTCCGGGTCAGGGTAAGGGTCAGGGTCCGGGTAAGGGTCCGGGTCCGGGTCCGGGTCCGGGTCCGTGTCCGTGTCCGGGTAAGGGTCCGTGTCCGTGTCCGTGTCCGGGTAAGGGTCCGGGTCCGGGTCAGGGTCAGGGTCAGTGTCAGAGTCAGGGCCTGGGTCAGTATCAGGGTCAGGGTCCGGGTCAGGGTCCGGGTCCGGGTCCGGGTCCGGGTAAAGTTCCGGGTCCGGATCCGGGTCATAGTAAGGGTCCGGATCCGGGTAAGGGTCTGGGACCGGGTCCGGATAAGGGTCCGGGTCACGGTCAGGGTCAGTGTCAGAGTCAGGGCCCGGGTCAGGGTCAGGGTCAGGGTCAGGGTCAGGGTCCGGGTCCAGGTCAGGGTCCAGGTCAGGGTCTGGGTACGGGTCCGGGTCCGGGTAAGGGTAAGAGTCCGGGTAAGGGTCAGGGTCCGTGTCAGTGTCAGGGTCCGGGTCAGGGTCAGGGTCAGGTTCAGGGTCAGGTTCCAGGTCTGGGTCCAGGTCAGGGTCCAGGTCAGGGTCCAGGTCGGGGTCAGGGTCAGGGTCCGTGTCCGTGTCAGGGTCCGGGTCAGGGTCAGGGTCAGGGTCAGGGTCAGGGTCAGGGTCAGGGTCAGGGTCCGGGTCAGGGTCTGTGTCAGGGTAAGGGTCCTGGTCAGGGTCAGGGTCAGGGTCAGGGCCAGGGTCAGGGTCAGGGTCTGGGTCCGGTTACAATTCCGGTTCTGGTCCGGGTCAGGGTCCGGGTCCGGGTCAGGGTCAGGGTCAGGGTCAGGGTCAGGGTCAGGGTCTGGGTCCGGTTACAGTTCCGGTTCCGGTCCGGGTCAGGCTCAGGGTCAGGGTCCGGGTCAGCGTCAGGGTCAGGGTCTGTGTCAGGGTCTGGGTCCGGGTCAGGTTCCGGGTCAGGGTCAGGGTCAGGGTCTGGGTCCGGGTCCGGGTCAGAGTAAGAGTCCGGGTAAGGGTCAGGGTCCGTGTCAGTGTCAGGGTCCGGGTCAGGGTCAGGGTTAGGGTCCAGGTCTTGGTCCAGGTCAGGGTCCAGGTCGGGGTCAGGGTCAGGGTCAGGGTCTGGGTCCGGGTCAGGGTCCGGGTCAGGGTAAGAGTCCGGGCAAGGGTCAGGGTCCGTGTCAGTGTCAGGGTCCGGGTCAGGGTCAGGGTCAGGGTCAGGGTCAGGGTCAGGGTCAGGGTCAGGTTCCAGGTCTGGGTCCAGGTCAGGGTCCAGGTCAGGGTCCAGGTCGGGGTCAGGGTCAGGGTCCGTGTCCGTGTCAGTGTCAGGGTCCGGGTCAGGGTCAGGGTCAGGGTCAGGGTCAGGGTCAGGGTCAGGGTCTGTGTCAGGGTCCAGGTCTGGGTCCAGGTCAGGGTCCAGGTCGGGGTCAGGGTCTGGGTCAGGGTCAGGGTCAGGGTCAGGGTCAGGGTCCGGGTCAGGGTCCGGGTCAGGGTCCGGGTAAGGGTCAGGGTCCGGGTCAGGGTCAGGGTCAGGGTCAGGGTCAGGGTCAGAGTCATGGCCCGGATCTGGGTCCGGGTCAGGGTAAGGGTCAGGGTCCGGGTCCGGGTAAGGGTCCGGGTCCGGGTCCGGGTCCGGGTCCGGGTGAGGGTCCGGGTCTGGGTCCGGGTCTGGGTCCGGGTCCGTGTCCGGGTAAGGGTCCGGGTCCAGGTAAGGGTCCAGGTCCATGTCCGGGTCCGGGTCCGGGTAAGGGTCTGGGTCCGGGTCCGGGTCAGGGTCTGGGTCTGGGTCCGGGCAAGGTTCCGGGTTCGGGTCCGGGTAAGGGTCCGGGTAAGGGTCCGGGTCCGGGTCCAGGTAAGGGTCCGGGTCCGGGTCCGGGTAAGGGTCCGGGTCCGGGTCTGGGTCCGTGTAAGGGTCCGGGTCCGGGTCAGGGTCAGTGTCAGAGTCAGGGCCTGGGTCAGTATCAGGGTCAGGGTCTGGGTCAGGGTCCGGGTCCGGGTCCGGGTCCGGGTAAAGGTCCGGGTCCGGATCCGGGTCATAGTAAGGGTCCGGATCCGGGTAAGGGTCCGGGACCGGGTCCGGATAAGGGTCCGGGTCACGGTCAGGGTCAGTGTCAGAGTCAGGGCCCGGGTCAGGGTCAGGGTCAGGGTCCGGGTCCGGGTCCGGGTCAGGGTCCGGGTCAGGGTCTGGGTACGGGTCCGGGTCCGGGTAAGGATCCGGGTCCGGGTCCAGGTCCGGGTCCGGGTCCGGGTAAGGGTCCGGGTCCGGGTCCGGGTCCGGTTCCGGGTAAGGGTCCGGGTCCGGGTCCGGGTCCGGGTCCAGGTCCGGTTAAGTGTCCGGGTCCGGGTCCGGGTCCAGGTCCGGGTCCAGGTGCGGGTGCGGGTGCGGGTATGGCTACGGGTAAGGGTCTGGGTTTGGGTCCGGGTCCGGGTCCGGGTCCGGGTCCGTGTCTGGGTAAGGGTCCGGGTCTGGGTCCGGATCCGGTTCCGGGTAAGGGTCCGGGTCCGGGTCCGGTTCCGGGTAAGGGTCCGGGTCCGGGTCCGGGTAAGGGTCCGGGTCCGGGTCTGGGTCCGGGTCTGAGTCCGGGTCCGTGTCCGGGTAAGGGTCCGGGTCCGGGTCCGGGTCCGGGTCCAGGTCCGGGTCCAGGTAAGGGTCCAGGTCCATGTCCGGGTCCGGGTCCGGGTAAGGGTCCGGGTCCGGGTCCCGGTCCGGATAAGGGTCTGGGTCCGGGTCCAGGTAAGGGTCCGTGTCCCGGTCCGGGTAAGGGCCCGGGTCCGGGTCCGGGTCAGGGTCAGGGTCAGGGTCAGGGTCAGGGTCAGGGTCTGGGTCAGGGTCAGAGTCATGGCCCGGATCTGGGTCCGGGTCCGGGTCAGGGTCCAGTTGCGGGTGCGGGTGCGGGTATGGGTCCGGGTCCGGGTAAGGGTCCGGGTCTGGGTCAGGGTCAGGGTCAGGGTCCAGGTCAGGGTCAGGGTCAGGGTCAGGGTCAGGGTCAGAGTCATGGCCCTGGTCCGGGTCCGGGTCAGGATCAAAATCCGGGTCCGGGTCCGGGTCCGGGTCCAGCTCCGGGTCCGGGTCAGGGTCCGGATACGGGTCAGGGTCAGGGTCAGGGTCCGGGTCTGGGTCCGGGTCCGGATCCGGGTAAGGGTCCAGGTCCGGGTCCGGGTCCGGGTCCGGGTCTGGGTCCGGGTCTGGGTCCGGGTCCGGGTCCGGGTCCGGGTCCGGGTCCGGGTCCGGGTCCGGGTAAGGGTCCGGGTCAGGGTCCGGGTCAGGGTCCGGTTAAGGGTCCAGGTGCGGGTGCGGGTATGGGTACGGGTAAGGGTCCGGGTCCGGGTCCGGGTCCGGGTCAGGGTCAGGGTCCGGGTCAGGGTCAGGGTCAGGGTCAGAGTCATGGCCCGGGTCCGGGTCCGGGTCAGGATCAAAATCCGGGTCCGGGTCCGGGTCCGGGTCCAGCTCCGGGTCCGGGTCAGGGTCCGGATACGGGTCAGGGTCAGGGTCAGGGTCTGGGTACGGGTCCGGGTCCGGGTAAGGGTAAGAGTCCGGGTAAGGGTCAGGGTCCGTGTCAGTGTCAGTGTCAGGGTCCGGGTCAGGGTCAGGGTCAGGGTCAGGGTCAGGTTCCAGGTCTGGGTCCAGGTCAGGGTCCAGGTCAGGGTCCAGGTCGGGGTCAGGGTCAGGGTCCGTGTCCGTGTCAGGGTCAGGGTCAGGGTCAGGGTCAGGGTCAGGGTCCGGGTCAGGGTCTGTGTCAGGGTAAGGGTCCTGGTCAGGGTCAGGGTCAGGGCCAGGGTCAGGGTCAGGGTCTGGGTCCGGTTACAATTCCGGTTCCGGTCCGGGTCAGGGTCCGGGTCCGGGTCAGGGTCAGGGTCAGGGTCAGGGTCAGGGTCTGGGTCCGGTTACAGTTCCGGTTCCGGTCCGGGTCAGGCTCAGGGTCAGGGTCCGGGTCAGCGTCAGGGTCAGGGTCTGTGTCAGGGTCTGGGTCCGGGTCCGGGTCAGGGTAAGGGTCAGGGTCCGGGTCCGGGTAAGGGTCCGGGTCCGGGTCCGGGTCCGGGTCTGGGTCCGGGTCTGGGTCCGGGTCCGTGTCCGGGTAAGGGTCCGGGTCCGGGTAAGGGTCCAGGTCCATGTCCGGGTCCGGGTCCGGGTAAGGGTCCGGGTCCGGGTCCGGGTCCGGGTCCGGGTCAGCGTCTGGGTCTGGGTCCGGGCAAGGTTCCGGGTTCGGGTCCGGGTAAGGGTCCGGGTCCGGGTCCGGGTAAGGGTCCGGGTCCGGGTAAGGGTCCGGGTCCGGGTCTGGGTCCGTGTAAGGGTCCGGGTCCGGGTCCGGGTCTTGGTCCGGGTCCGGGTCCGGGTAAGGGTCCGGGTCTGGGTCCGGGTCCGGGTCCGGGTCCGTGTCCGTGTCCGGGTAAGGGTCCGTGTCCGTGTCCGTGTCCGGGTAAGGGTCCGGGTCCGGGTCAGGGTCAGGGTCCGGGTCAGGGTCAGGGTCAGTGTCAGAGTCAGGGCCTGGGTCAGTATCAGGGTCAGGGTCCGGGTCAGGGTCCGGGTCCGGGTCCGGGTCCGGGTAAAGGTCCGGGTCCGGATCCGGGTCATAGTAAGGGTCCGGATCCGGGTAAGGGTCCGGGACCGGGTCCGTATAAGGGTCCGGGTCACGGTCAGGGTCAGTGTCAGAGTCAGGGCCCGGGTCAGGGTCAGGGTCAGGGTCAGGGTCCGGGTCCGGGTCAGGGTCCAGGTCAGGGTCTGGGTACGGGTCCGGGTCCGGGTAAGGGTAAGAGTCCGGGTAAGGGTCAGGGTCCGTGTCAGTGTCAGTGTCAGGGTCCGGGTCAGGGTCAGGGTCAGGTTCAGGGTCAGGTTCCAGGTCTGGGTCCAGGTCAGGGTCCAGGTCAGGGTCCAGGTCGGGGTCAGGGTCAGGGTCCGTGTCCGTGTCAGGGTCCGGGTCAGGGTCAGGGTCAGGGTCAGGGTCAGGGTCAGGGTCAGGGTCCGGGTCAGGGTCTGTGTCAGGGTAAGGGTCCTGGTCAGGGTCAGGGTCAGGGCCAGGGTCAGGGTCAGGGTCAGGGTCTGGGTCCGGTTACAATTCCGGTTCTGGTCCGGGTCAGGGTCCGGGTCCGGGTCAGGGTCAGGGTCAGGGTCAGGGTCAGGGTCAGGGTCTGGGTCCGGTTACAGTTCCGGTTCCGGTCCGGGTCAGGCTCAGGGTCAGGGTCCGGGTCAGCGTCAGGGTCAGGGTCTGTGTCAGGGTCTGGGTCCGGGTCAGGTTCCGGGTCAGGGTCAGGGTCAGGGTCTGGGTCCGGGTCCGGGTCAGAGTAAGAGTCCGGGTAAGGGTCAGGGTCCGTGTCAGTGTCAGGGTCCGGGTCAGGGTCAGGGTCAGGGTCCAGGTCTTGGTCCAGGTCAGGGTCCAGGTCGGGGTCAGGGTCAGGGTCAGGGTCTGGGTCCGGGTCAGGGTCCGGGTCAGGGTAAGAGTCCGGGCAAGGGTCAGGGTCCGTGTCAGTGTCAGGGTCCGGGTCAGGGTCAGGGTCAGGGTCAGGGTCAGGGTCAGGGTCAGGGTCAGGGTCAGGTTCCAGGTCTGGGTCCAGGTCAGGGTCCAGGTCAGGGTCCAGGTCGGGGTCAGGGTCAGGGTCCGTGTCCGTGTCAGTGTCAGGGTCCGGGTCAGGGTCAGGGTCAGGGTCAGGGTCTGTGTCAGGGTCCAGGTCTGGGTCCAGGTCAGGGTCCAGGTCGGGGTCAGGGTCTGGGTCAGGGTCAGGGTCAGGGTCAGGGTCCGGGTCAGGGTCCGGGTCAGGGTCCGGGTAAGGGTCAGGGTCGGGGTCCGGGTCAGGGTCAGGGTCAGGGTCAGGGTCAGAGTCATGGCCCGGATCTGGGTCCGGGTCAGGGTAAGGGTCAGGGTCCGGGTCCGGGTAAGGGTCCGGGTCCGGGTCCGGGTCCGGGTCCGGGTCCGGGTGAGGGTCCGGGTCTGGGTCCGGGTCTGGGTCCGGGTCCGTGTCCGGGTAAGGGTCCGGGTCCGGGTAAGGGTCCAGGTCCATGTCCGGGTCCGGGTCCGGGTAAGGGTCTGGGTCCGGGTCCGGGTCCGGGTCAGGGTCTGGGTCTGGGTCCGGGCAAGGTTCCGGGTTCGGGTCTGGGTAAGGGTCCGGGTAAGGGTCCGGGTCCGGGTCCAGGTAAGGGTCCGGGTCCCGGTCCGGGTAAGGGTCCGGGTCCGGGTCTGGGTCCGTGTAAGGGTCCGGGTCCGGGTCAGGGTCAGTGACAGAGTCAGGGCCTGGGTCAGTATCAGGGTCAGGGTCCGGGTCAGGGTCCGGGTCCGGGTCCGGGTCCGGGTAAAGGTCCGGGTCCGGATCCGGGTCATAGTAAGGGTCCGGATCCGGGTAAGGGTCCGGGACCGGGTCCGGATAAGGGTCCGGGTCACGGTCAGGGTCAGTGTCAGAGTCAGGGCCCGGGTCAGGGTCAGGGTCAGGGTCCGGGTCCGGGTCCGGGTCAGGGTCCGGGTCAGGGTCTGGGTACGGGTCCGGGTCCGGGTAAGGATCCGGGTCCGGGTCCAGGTCCGGGTCCGGGTCCGGGTAAGGGTCCGGGTCCGGGTCCGGGTCCGGTTCCGGGTAAGGGTCCGGGTCCGGTTCCGGGTCCGGGTCCAGGTCCGGGTCCAGGTGCGGGTGCGGGTGCGGGTATGGCTACGGGTAAGGGTCCGGGTTTGGGTCCAGGTCAGGGTCAGGATCCGGGTCAGGGTCAGGGTCAGGGTCAGGGTCAGGGTCAGAGTCATGGCCCGGATCCGGGTCCGGGTCCGGGTCCGGGTCCGTGTCTGGGTAAGGGTCCGGGTCTGGGTCCGGATCCGGTTCCGGGTAAGGGTCCGGGTCCGGGTCCGGTTCCGGGTAAGGGTCCGGGTCCGGGTCCGGGTAAGGGTCCGGGTCCGGGTCTGGGTCCGGGTCCGGGTCTGGGTCCGGGTCTGAGTCCGGGTCCGTGTCCGGGTAAGGGTCCGGGTCCGGGTCCGGGTCCGGGTCCAGGTCCGGGTCCAGGTAAGGGTCCAGGTCCATGTCCGGGTCCGGGTCCGGGTAAGGGTCCGGGTCCGGGTCCCGGTCCGGATAAGGGTCTGGGTCCGGGTCCAGGTAAGGGTCCGTGTCCGGGTCCGGGTAAGGGTCCGGGTCCGGGTCCGGGTCAGGGTCAGGGTCAGGGTCAGGGTCAGGGTCAGGGTCTGGGTCAGGGTCAGAGTCATGGCCCGGATCTGGGTCCGGGTCCGGGTCAGGGTCCAGTTGCGGGTGCGGGTACGGGTATGGGTCCGGGTCCGGGTAAGGGTCCGGGTCAGGGTCAGGGTCAGGGTCCAGGTCAGGGTCAGGGTCAGGGTCAGGGTCAGGGTCAGAGTCATGGCCCTGGTCCGGGTCCGGGTCAGGATCAAAATCCGGGTCCGGGTCCGGGTCCGGGTCCAGCTCCGGGTCCGGGTCAGGGTCCGGATACGGGTCAGGGTCAGGGTCAGGGTCCGGGTCTGGGTCCGGGTCCGGATCCGTGTAAGGGTCCAGGTCTGGGTCCGGGTCCGGGTCCGGGTCTGGGTCCGGGTCTGGGTCCGGGTCCGGGTCCGGGTCCGGGTCCGGGTCCGGGTCCGGGTAAGGGTCCGGGTCAGGGTCCGGGTCAGGGTCCGGTTAAGGGTCCAGGTGCGGGTGCGGGTATGGGTACGGGTAAGGGTCCGGGTCCGGGTCCGGGTCCGGGTCCGGGTCAGGGTCAGGGTCCGGGTCAGGGTCAGGGTCAGGGTCAGAGTCATGGCCCGGGTCCGGGTCCGGGTCAGGATCAAAATCCGGGTCCGGGTCCGGGTCCGGGTCCAGCTCCGGGTCCGGGTCAGGGTCCGGATACGGGTCAGGGTCAGGGTCAGGGTCTGGGTACGGGTCCGGGTCCGGGTAAGGGTAAGAGTCCGGGTAAGGGTCAGGGTCCGTGTCATAGTAAGGGTCCGGATCCGGGTAAGGGTCCGGGACCGGGTCCGGATAAGGGTCCGGGTCACGGTCAGGGTCAGTGTCAGAGTCAGGGCCCGGGTCAGGGTCAGGGTCAGGGTCAGGGTCCGGGTCCGGGTCAGGGTCCGGGTCAGGGTCTGGGTACGGGTCCGGGTCCGGGTAAGGATCCGGGTCTAGGTCCGGGTCCGGGTCCGGGTCCGGGTCCGGTTCCGGGTAAGGGTCCGGGTCCGGGTCCGGGTCCGGGTCCGGGTCCAGGTCCGGTTAAGTGTCCGGGTCCGGGTCCAGGTCCGGGTCCGGGTCCGGGTGCGGGTGCGGGTATGGGTACGGGTAAGGGTCCGGGTTTGGGTCCGGGTCAGGGTCAGGATCCGGGTCAGGGTCAGGGTCAGGGTCAGAGTCATGGCCCGGATCCGGGTCCGGGTCCGGGTCAGGGTCAGGGTCCGGGTCCGGGTCTGGGTCCGGGTCCGGGTCCGGGTCCGGGTCCGGGTAAGAGTCCGGGTCCGGGTGCGGGTCAGGGTCAGTGTCAGAGTCAGGGCCTGGGTCAGGGTCAGGGTCAGGGTCCGGGTCCGGGTCCGGGTCCGGGTAAGGGTCCGGGTCCGGGTCAGGGTCCGTGTCCGGGTCCGGGTCCGCGTCCGGGTAAGGTTCCGGGTCCGGGTCCGGGTCCGGGTCAGGGTCAGGGTCTGGATCCGGGTAAGGGTCCGGGTCCGGGTAAGGGTCCGGGTCGGGGTCTGGGTCCGGGTCCGGGTCCGGGTCCGGGTAAGGGTCCGGGTCAGGGTCCGGGTCAGGGTCCGGTTAAGGGTCCAGGTGTGGGTGCGGGTATGGGTACGGGTACGGGTAAGTGTCCGGGTCCGGGTCAGGGTCAGGGCCAGGGTCAGGGTCAGGGTCAGGGTCAGGGTCAGGGTCAGAGTCATCGCCCGGATCCGGGTCAGGGTCTGGGTCAGGGTCTGGGTCCGGGTCCGGGTCCGGGTCCGGGTCCGGGTAAGGGTCCGGGTCCGGGTAAGGGTCCGTGTCCGTGTCCGGGTCCGGGTCAGGGTCAGGGTCAGTGTCAGAGTCAGGGCCTGGGTCAGGGTCAGGGTCAGGGTCTGGGTCAGGGTCCGGGTCCGGGTAAGGGTCCGGGTCCGGATCCGGGTTCGAGTAAGGGTCCAGATCCGGGTAATGGTCCGGGTCCGGGTAAGGGTCCGGGTCACGGTCAGGGTCAGTGTCAGAGTCAGGGCCTGGGTCAGGGTCAGGGTCAGGGTCCGTTTCCGGGTCCAGGTCCGGGTCCGGGTAAGGGTCCGGGTCCGGGTCCGTGTCAGGGTCCGGGTCAGGGTCAGGGGCAGGGTCAGAGTCATGGCCCGGATCTGGGTCCGGGTCCGGGTCCGGGTCAGGGTCAGGGTCCGGGTCCGGGTAAGGGTCCAGGTCCGGGTCCGGGTCCTGGTCAGGGTCTGGGTCTGGGTCCGGGCAAGGGTCCGGGTTCGGGTCCGGGTAAGGGTCCGGGTCCGGGTCCGGGTAAGGGTCCGGGTCCGGGTCTGGGTCCGTGTAATGGTCCGGGTCCGGGTCCGGGTCTTGGTCCGGGTCCGGGTCCGGGTCTGGGTCCGGGTCCGGGTCCGGGTCCATGTCCGGGTAAGGGTCCGGGTCCGGGTCAGGGTCCGGGTCAGGGTCAGGGTCAGTGTCATAGTCAGGGCCTGGGTCAGTATCAGGGTCAGGGTCCGGGTCAGGGTCCGGGTCCGGGTCCGGGTCCGGGTCCGGGTAAAGGTCCGGGTCCGGATCCGGGTCATAGTAAGGGTCCGGATCCGGGTAAGGGTCCGGGACCGGGTCTGGGTAAGGGTCCGGGTCACGGTCAGGGTCAGTGTCAGAGTCAGGGCCCGGGTCAGGGTCAGGGTCAGTGTCAGGGTCCGGGTCCGGGTCCGGGTCCGCGTCAGGGTCCGGGTAAGGGTCCGGGTCCGGGTCCTGGTCCGGGTCCGGGTAAGGGTCCGGGCCAGGGTCTGGGTCAGGGTCAGGGCCCGGGTCAGGGTCCGGGTAAGCGTCAGGGTCCGGGTCAGGGTCAGGGTCAGGGTCAGGGTCAGAGTCATGGCCCGGATCCGGGTCCGGGTCAGGGTCCGGGTCAGGGTCTGGGTCCGGGTCCGGGTCCAGGTAAGGGTCCGGATCCGGGTCCAGGTCCGGGTCCGGGTAAGGGTCCAGGTCCGGGTCCGGGTCCGGTTCCGGGTAAGGGTCCGGGTCCGAGTCCGGGTCCGGGTCCAGGTCCGGTTAAGTGTCCGGGTCCGGGTCCGGGTCCAGGTCCGGGTCCAGGTGCGGGTGCGGGTGCGGGTGCGGGTATGGGTACGGGTAAGGGTCCGGGTTTGGGTCCGGGTCAGGGTCAGGATCCGGGTCAGGGTCAGGGTCAGGGTCAGAGTCATGGCCCGGATCCGGGTCCGGGTCCGGGTCAGGGTCAGGGTCCGGGTCCGGGTCTGGGTCCGGGTCCGGGTCCGTGTCCGTGTCCGGGTAAGAGTCCGGGTCCGGGTGCGGGTCAGGGTCAGTGTCAGAGTCAGGGCCTGGGTCAGGGTCAGGGTCAGGGTCCGGGTCCGGGTCCGGGTAAGGGTCCGGGTCCGGGTCAGGGTCCGTGTCCGGGTCCGGGTCCGCGTCCGGGTAAGGTTCCGGGTCCGGGTCCGGGTCCGGGTCAGGGTCTGGATCCGGGTAAGGGTCCGGGTCCGGGTAAGGGTCCGGGTCGGGGTCTGGGTCCGGGTCCGGGTCCGGGTAAGGGTCCGGGTCAGGGTCCGGGTCAGGGTCCGGTTAAGGATCCAGGTGCGGGTGCGGTTATGGGTACGGGTACGGGTAAGTGTCCGGGTCAGGGTCAGGGTCAGGGTCAGGGTCAGGGTCAGGGTCAGGGTCAGAGTCATCGCCCGGATCTGGGTCCGGGTCCGGGTCAGGGTCTGGGTCAGGGTCTGGGTCCGGGTCCAGGTCCGGGTCCGGGTCCGGGTCCGGGTCCGGGTAAGGGTCCGGGTCCGGGTAAGGGTCCGTGTCCGTGTCCGGGTCAGTGTCAGAGTCAGGGCCTGGGTCAGGGTCAGGGTCAGGGTCCGTTTCCGGGTCCAGGTCCGGGTCCGGGTAAGGGTCCTGGTCCGGGTCCGTGTCAGGGTCCGTGTCAGGGTCAGGGTCAGGGTCAGGGTCAGGGTCAGGGTCAGGGTCAGAGTCATGGCCCGGATCTGGGTCCGGGTCCGGGTCAGGGTAAGGGTCAGGGTCCGGGTCCGGGTAAGGGTCCGGGTCCGGGTCCGGGTCCGGGTCCGGGTCAGGGTCTGGGTCTGGGTCCGGGCAAGGGTCCGGGTTCGGGTCCGGGTAAGGGTCCGGGTCCGGGTCCGGATAAGGGTCCGGGTCCGGGTCTGGGTCCGTGTAAGGGTCCGGGTCCGGGTCCGGGTCTTGGTCCGGGTCCGGGTCCGGGTCTGGGTCCGGGTCCGGGTCCGGGTCCATGTCCGGGTAAGGGTCCGGGTCCGGGTCAGGGTCAGGGTCCGGGTCAGGGTCAGGGTCAGTGTCATAGTCAGGGCCTGGGTCAGTATCAGGGTCAGGGTCCGGGTCAGGGTCCGGGTCCGGGTCCGGGTCCGGGTAAAGGTCCGGGTCCGGATCTGGGTCATAGTAAGGGTCCGGATCCGGGTAAGGGTCCGGGACCGGGTCTGGGTAAGGGTCCGGGTCACGGTCAGGGTCAATGTCAGAGTCAGGGCCCGGGTCAGGGTCAGGGTCAGGGTCCGGGTCCGGGTCCGGGTCCGCGTCAGGGTCCGGCTCTGGGTAAGGGTCCGGGTCCGGGTCCTGGTCCGGGTCCGGGTAAGGGTCCGGGTCAGGGTCTGGGTCAGGGTCAGGGCCCGGGTCAGGGTCCGGGTAAGCGTCAGGGTCCGGGTCAGGGTCAGGGTCAGGGTCAGGGTCAGAGTCATGGCCCGGATCCGGGTCCGGGTCAGGGTCTGGGTCAGGGTCTGGGTCCGGGTCCGGGTCCAGGTAAGGGTCCGGATCCGGGTCCAGGTCCGGGTCCGGGTAAGGGTCCGGGTCCGGGTCCGGGTCCGGGTCCGGGTCCGGGTCCGGGTCCGGTTCCGGGTAAGGGTCCGGGTCCGAGTCCGGGTCCGTGTCCAGGTCCGGTTAAGTGTCCGGGTCCGGGTCCGGGTCCAGGTCCGGGTCCAGGTGCGGGTGCGGGTGCGGGTATGGGTACGGGTAAGGGTCCGGGTTTGGGTCCGGGTCAGGGTCAGGATCCGGGTCAGGGTCAGGGTCAGGGTCAGGGTCAGTGTCAGAGTCAGGGCCCGGGTCAGGGTCCGGGTAAGGGTCCGGGTCCGGGTCCGGGTAAGCCTCCGGGTCCGGATCCGGGATCGAGTAAGGGTCGGGATCCGGGTAAGGGTCCGGGTCACGGTCAGGGTCAGTGTCAGAGTCAGGGCCTGGGTCAGGGTCAGGGTCCGGGTCCGGGTCCGGGTCCGGGTCCGGGTCCGGGTCCGGGTAAGGGTCCGGGTCAGTGTCAGGGTCAGTGTCAGAGTCAGGGCCCGGGTCAGGGTCCGGGTAAGGGTAAGGTTCCGGGTCCGGGTCCGGGTCAGGGTCCGGGTCAGGGTCAGGGTCAGGGTCAGGGTCAGGGTCAGGGTCAGGGTCTGGGTCAGGGTCTGGGTCCGGGTCCGGGTCCGGGTCCGGGTCCGGGTCCGGGTAAGGGTCCGGGTCCGGGTAAGGGTCCGTGTCCGTGTCCGGGTCAGTGTCAGAGTCAGGGCCTGGGTCAGTGTCAGGGTCAGGGTCCGTTTCCGGGTCCAGGTCCGGGTCCGGGTAAGGGTCCGGGTCCGGGTCCGTGTCAGGGTCAGGGTCAGGGTCAGGGTCAGGGTCAGGGTCAGGGTCAGGGTCAGAGTCATGGCCCGGATCTGGGTCCGGGTCCGGGTCAGGGTAAGCGTCAGGGTCCGGGTCCGGGTAAGGGTCCGGGTCCGGGTCCGGGTCCGGGTCCGGGTCCGGGTCCGGGTCAGGGTCTGGGTCTGGGTCCGGGCAAGGGTCCGGGTTCGGGTCCGGGTAAGGGTCCGGGTCCGGGTCCGGATAAGGGTCCGGGTCCGGGTCTGGGTCCGTGTAAGGGTCCGGGTCCGGGTCCGGGTCTTGGTCCGGGTCCGGGTCCGGGTCTGGGTCCGGGTCCGGGTCCGGGTCCATGTCCGGGTAAGGGTCCGGATCCGGGTCAGGGTCAGGGTCCGGGTCAGGGTCAGGGTCAGTGTCATAGTCAGGGCCTGGGTCAGTATCAGGGTCAGGGTCCGGGTCAGGGTCCGGGTCCGGGTCCGGGTCCGGGTAAAGGTCCGGGTAAAGGTCCGGGTCCGGATCTGGGTCATAGTAAGGGTCCGGATCCGGGTAAGGGTCCGGGACCGGGTCTGGGTAAGGGTCCGGGTCACGGTCAGGGTCAATGTCAGAGTCAGGGCCCGGGTCAGGGTCAGGGTCAGGGTCAGGGTCCGGGTCCGGGTCCGGGTCCGGGTCCGGGTCCGGGTCCGGGTAAGGGTCCGGGTCAGTGTCAGGGTCAGTGTCAGAGTCAGGGCCCGGGTCAGGGTCCGGGTAAGGGTAAGGTTCCGGGTCCGGGTCCGGGTCAGGGTCCGGGTCAGGGTCAGGGTCAGGGTCAGGGTCAGGGTCAGGGTCAGGGTCTGGGTCAGGGTCTGGGTCCGGGTCCGGGTCCGGGTCCGGGTAAGGGTCCGGGTCCGGGTAAGGGTCCGTGTCCGTGTCCGGGTCAGTGTCAGAGTCAGGGCCTGGGTCAGTGTCAGGGTCAGGGTCCGTTTCCGGGTCCAGGTCCGGGTCCGGGTAAGGGTCCGGGTCCGGGTCCGTGTCAGGGTCAGGGTCAGGGTCAGGGTCAGGGTCAGGGTCAGGGTCAGGGTCAGAGTCATGGCCCGGATCTGGGTCCGGGTCCGGGTCAGGGTATGGGTCAGGGTCCGGGTCCGGGTAAGGGTCCGGGTCCGGGTCCGGGTCCGGGTCCGGGTCCGGGTCCGGGTCAGGGTCTGGGTCTGGGTCCGGGCAAGGGTCCGGGTTCGGGTCCGGGTAAGGGTCCGGGTCCGGGTCCGGATAAGGGTCCGGGTCCGGGTCTGGGTCCGTGTAAGGGTCCGGGTCCGGGTCCGGGTCTTGGTCCGGGTCCGGGTCCGGGTCTGGGTCCGGGTCCGGGTCCGGGTCCATGTCCGGGTAAGGGTCCGGATCCGGGTCAGGGTCAGGGTCCGGGTCAGGGTCAGGGTCAGTGTCATAGTCAGGGCCTGGGTCAGTATCAGGGTCAGGGTCCGGGTCAGGGTCCGGGTCCGGGTCCGGGTCCGGGTAAAGGTCCGGGTAAAGGTCCGGGTCCGGATCTGGGTCATAGTAAGGGTCCGGATCCGGGTAAGGGTCCGGGACCGGGTCTGGGTAAGGGTCCGGGTCACGGTCAGGGTCAATGTCAGAGTCAGGGCCCGGGTCAGGGTCAGGGTCAGGGTCAGGGTCCGGGTCCGGGTCCGGGTCCGCGTCAGGGTCCGGCTCTGGGTAAGGGTCCGGGTCCGGGTCCATGTCCGGGTAAGGGTCCGGGTCCGGGTCAGGGTCAGGGTCCGGGTCAGGGTCAGGGTCAGGGTCATAGTCAGGGCCTGGGTCAGTATCAGGGTCAGGGTCCGGGTCAGGGTCCGGGTCCGGGTCCGGGTCCGGGTAAAGGTCCGGGTCCGGATCTGGGTCATAGTAAGGGTCCGGGTAAGGGTCCGGGACCGGGTCTGGGTAAGGGTCCGGGTCACGGTCAGGGTCAATGTCAGAGTCAGGGCCCGGGTCAGGGTCAGGGTCAGGGTCAGGGTCCGGGTCCGGGTCCGGGTCCGCGTCAGGGTCCGGCTCTGGGTAAGGGTCCGGGTCCGGGTCCTGGTCCGGGTCCGGGTAAGGGTCCGGGTCAGGGTCTGGGTCAGGGTCAGGGCCCGGGTCAGGGTCCGGGTAAGCGTCAGGGTCCGGGTCAGGGTCAGGGTCAGGGTCAGGGTCAGAGTCATGGCCCGGATCCGGGTCCGGGTCAGGGTCTGGGTCAGGGTCTGGGTCCGGGTCCGGGTCCAGGTAAGGGTCCGGATCCGGGTCCAGGTCCGGGTCCGGGTAAGGGTCCGGGTCCGGGTCCGGGTCCGGGTCCGGGTCCGGGTCCGGGTCCGGTTCCGGGTAAGGGTCCGGGTCCGAGTCCGGGTCCGTGTCCAGGTCCGGTTAAGTGTCCGGGTCCGGGTCCGGGTCCAGGTCCGGGTCCAGGTGCGGGTGCGGGTGCGGGGTATGGGTACGGGTAAGGGTCCGCGTTTGGGTCCGGGTCAGGGTCAGGATCCGGGTCAGGGTCAGGGTCAGGGTCAGGGTCAGTGTCAGAGTCAGGGCCCGGGTCAGGGTCCAGGTAAGGGTCCGGGTCCGGGTCCGGGTAAGCCTCCGGGTCCGGATCCGGGATCGAGTAAGGGTCGGGATCCGGGTAAGGGTCCGGGTCACGGTCAGGGTCAGTGTCAGAGTCAGGGCCTGGGTCAGGGTCAGGGTCCGGGTCCCGGGTCCGGGTCCGGGTCCGGGTCCGGGTCCGGGTCCGGGTAAGGGTCCGGGTCAGTGTCAGGGTCAGTGTCAGAGTCAGGGCCCGGGTCAGGGTCCGGGTAAGGGTAAGGTTCCGGGTCCGGGTCCGGGTCAGGGTCCGGGTCAGGGTCAGGGTCAGGGTCAGGGTCAGGGTCAGGGTCAGGGTCAGGGTCTGGGTCAGGGTCTGGGTCCGGGTCCGGGTCCGGGTCCGGGTCCGGGTCCGGGTAAGGGTCCGGGTCCGGGTAAGGGTCCGTGTCCGTGTCCGGGTCAGTGTCAGAGTCAGGGCCTGGGTCAGGGTCAGGGTCAGGGTCAGGGTCCGTTTCCGGGTCCAGGTCCGGGTCCGGGTAAGGGTCCGGGTCCGGGTCCGTGTCAGGGTCCGGGTCAGGGTCAGGGTCAGGGTCAGGGTCAGGGTCAGGGTCAGGGTCAGAGTCATGGCCCGGATCTGGGTCCGGGTCCGGGTCAGGGTAAGGGTCAGGGTCCGGGTCCGGGTAAGGGTCCGGGTCCGGGTCCGGGTCCGGGTCCGGGTCCGGGTCCGGGTCCGGGTCAGGGTCTGGGTCTGGGTCCGGGCAAGGGTCCGGGTTCGGGTCCGGGTAAGGGTCCGGGTCCGGGTCCGGATAAGGGTCCGGGTCCGGGTCTGGGTCCGTGTAAGGGTCCGGGTCCGGGTCCGGGTCTTGGTCCGGGTCCGGGTCCGGGTCTGGGTCCGGGTCCGGGTCCGGGTCCATGTCCGGGTAAGGGTCCGGGTCCGGGTCAGGGTCAGGGTCCGGGTCAGGGTCAGGGTCAGTGTCATAGTCAGGGCCTGGGTCAGTATCAGGGTCAGGGTCCGGGTCAGGGTCCGGGTCCGGGTCCGGGTCCGGGTAAAGGTCCGGGTCCGGATATGGGTCATAGTAAGGGTCCGGATCCGGGTAAGGGTCCGGGACCGGGTCTGGGTAAGGGTCCGGGTCACGGTCAGGGTCAATGTCAGAGTCAGGGCCCGGGTCAGGGTCAGGGTCAGGGTCAGGGTCCGGGTCCGGGTCCGGGTCCGCGTCAGGGTCCGGCTCTGGGTAAGGGTCCGGGTCCGGGTCCTGGTCCGGGTCCGGGTAAGGGTCCGGGTCAGGGTCTGGGTCAGGGTCAGGGCCCGGGTCAGGGTCCGGGTAAGCGTCAGGGTCCGGGTCAGGGTCAGGGTCAGGGTCAGGGTCAGAGTCATGGCCCGGATCCGGGTCCGGGTCAGGGTCTGGGTCAGGGTCTGGGTCCGGGTCCGGGTCCAGGTAAGGGTCCGGATCCGGGTCCAGGTCCGGGTCCGGGTAAGGGTCCGGGTCCGGGTCCGGGTCCGGGTCCGGGTCCGGGTCCGGGTCCGGTTCCGGGTAAGGGTCCGGGTCCGAGTCCGGGTCCGTGTCCAGGTCCGGTTAAGTGTCCGGGTCCGGGTCCGGGTCCAGGTCCGGGTCCAGGTGCGGGTGCGGGTGCGGGTATGGGTACGGGTCAGGGTCAGGATCCGGGTCAGGGTCAGGGTCAGGGTCAGTGTCAGAGTCAGGGCCCGGGTCAGGGTCCGGGTAAGGGTCCGGGTCCGGGTCCGGGTAAGCCTCCGGGTCCGGATCCGGGATCGAGTAAGGGTCGGGATCCGGGTAAGGGTCCGGGTCACGGTCAGGGTCAGTGTCAGAGTCAGGGCCTGGGTCAGGGTCAGGGTCCGGGTCCGGGTCCGGGTCCGGGTCCGGGTCCGGGTCCGGGTAAGGGTCCGGGTCAGTGTCAGGGTCAGTGTCAGAGTCAGGGCCCGGGTCAGGGTCCGGGTAAGGGTAAGGGTCCGGGTCCGGGTCCGGGTCAGGGTCCGGGTCAGGGTCAGGGTCAGGGTCAGGGTCAGGGTCAGGGTCAGGGTCAGGGTCTGGGTCAGGGTCAGAGTCATGGCCCGGATCTGGGTCCGGGTCCGGGTCAGGGTCAGGGTCAGGGTCCGGGTCAGGGTCAGGGTCAGGGTCAGGGTCAGAGTCATGGCCCGGGTCCGGGTCCGGGTCAGGATCAAAATCCGGGTCCGGGTCCGGGTCCGGGTCCAGCTCCGGGTCCGGATCAGGGTCCGGATACGGGTCAGGGTCAGGGTCAGGGTCCGGGTCTGGGTCCGGGTCCGGATCCGGGTAAGGGTCCGGGTCCGGGTCCGGGTCCGGGTCTGGGTCCGGGTCCGGGTCTGGGTCCGGGTCCGGGTCCGGGTCCGGGTAAGGGTCCGGGTCAGGGTCCGGGTCAGGGTCCGGTTAAGGGTCCAGGTGCGGGTGCGGGTATGGGTACGGGTAAGGGTCCGGGTCCGGGTCAGGGTCAGGGTCAGGGTCAGGGTCAGGGTCAGGGTCAGAGTCATCGCCCGGATCCGGGTCCGGGTCAGGGTCTGGGTCAGGGTCCGGGTCCGGGTCCGGGTCCGGGTCTGGGTCCGGGTAAGGGTCCGGGTCCGGGTAAGGGTCCGTGTCCGTGTCCGTGTCCGTGTCCGTGTCCGGGTCAGGGTCCGGGTCAGGGTCAGGGTCAGAGTCAGGGCCTGGGTCAGGGTCAGGGTCAGGGTCCGGGTCAGGGTCCGGGTAAGGGTCCGGGTCCGGATCCGGGTTCGAGTAAGGGTCCGGGTCCGGGTCCGGGTAAGGGTCCGGGTCCGGATCCGGGTTCGAGTAAGGGTCGGGATCCGGGTAAGGGTCCGGGTCACGGTCAGGGTCAGTGTCAGAGTCAGGGCCTGGGTCAGGGTCAGGGTCAGGGTCCAGGTCCGGGTCCGGGTAAGGGTCTGGGTCCGGGTCCGGGTCCGGGTAAGGGTCCGGGTCCGGGTCCGGGTAAGGGTCCGGGTCCGGGTCCGGGTCCGGGTCCGGGTCCGGGTCCGGGTCAGGGTCCGGGTCAGTGTCAGAGTCAGGGCCTGGGACAGGGTCAGGGTCAGGGTCCGGGTCAGGGTCCGGGTCCTGGTCCGGGTAAGGGTCCGGGTCCGGATCCGGGTTCGAGTAAGGGTCGGGATCCGGGTAAGGGTCCGGGTCACGGTCAGGGTCAGTGTCAGAGTCAGGGCCTGGGTCAGGGTCAGGGTCAGGGTCCGGGTCCGTGTCCGGGTCCGGGTCCGGGTCCGGGTCCGGGTAAGGGTCCGGGTCAGTGTCAGGGTCAGTGTCAGAGTCAGGGCCCGGGTCAGGGTCCGGGTAAGGGTCCGGGTCAGGGTCCGGGTCAGGGTCAGGGTCAGGGTGCGGGTCAGGGTCCGGGTCAGGGTCTGGGTCATGGTCCGGTTAAGGGTCCAGGTGCGGGTGCGGGTGCGGGTATGGGTCCGGGTACGGGTAAGGGTCCGGGTCCGGATCAGGGTCAGGGTCAGGGTCCGGGTCAGGGTCAGGGTCAGGGTCAGGGTCAGGGTCAGAGTCATGGCCCAGATCCGGGTCTGGGTCAGGGTCCGGGTCCGGGTCCGGGTCCGGGTAAAGGTAAGGGTCCGGGTCAGGGTCAGAATCAGGGTCCGGGTCTGGGTCCGGGTAAGGGTCCGGGTCCGGGTCCGGATCCGGGTCCGAGTAAGGGTCCGGGTCCGGGTAAGGGTGCGGCTCCGGGTCCGGGTCCGGGTAAGGGTCCGGGTCCGGGTCCGCGGCCGGGTCCAGGTCCGGGTCCGCGGCCGGGTCCGTGTCCGGGTCCGGGTCCGGGTCCGGGTCCGGGTAAGGGTCTGGGTCTGGGTCCGGGTCAGGGTCCGGGTCCGGGTCAGGGTCCGGGTCATGGTCCGGGTCCGGGTAAGGGTCTGGGTCCGGGTCCAGGTCCGGGTCCGGGTCAGGGTCCGGGTAAGGGTCCGGGTCCGGGTAAGGGTCCGGGTCCGGGTCCGGGTCCGGGTCCGGGTCCAGGTCCGGGTCCGGGTAAGCGTCCAGGTCCATGTCCGGGTCCGGGTAAGGGTCCAGGTCTGGGTCCGGGTAAGGGTCCGGGTCCGGATCTTGGTAAGGGTCCGTGTCTGGGTCCGCGTCCGGGTCGGGGTCCGTGTCCGGGTAAGGGTCCGGGTCCGGGTCGGGGTCCATGTCCGGGTAAGGGTCCGGGTGTGGGTAAGGGTCCGGGTCCGGGTAAGGGTCCGGGTCCGGGTCCGGGTAAGGGTCCGGGTCCGGGTCCGGGTCTGGGTCCGGGTCTAGGTCCGTGTCCGTGTCCGGGTAAGCGTCCGGGTCCGGGTAAGGGTCCAGGTCCATGTCCGGGTCCGGGTCCGGGTCCGGGTAAGGGTCCGGGTCCGGGTCCGGGTCAGGGACTGGGTCTGGGTCCGGGCAAGGGTCCGGGTCTGGGTCCGGGTAAGGGTCCGGGTCCGGGTCCGGGTCCGGGTCCGGGTCCTGGTAAGGGTCCGGGTCTGGGAGCGGGTCCGGGTCCGGGTCCGGGTCCGGGTCCAGGTCCGTGTCCGGGTAAGGGTCCGGGTCCGGGTCCGTGTCCGGGTAAGGGTCCGGGTCAGGGTTAGGGTCCGGGTCACGGTCAGGGTCAGTGTCAGAGTCAGGGCCTGGGTCAGGGTCAGGGTCAGGGTCCGGGTCAGGGTCCGGGTCCGGGTCCAGGTAAGGGTCCGGGTCCGGATCCGGGTCATAGTAAGGGTCCGGACCCGGGTAAGGGTCCGGGACCGGGTCCGGGTAAGGGTCCGGGTCACGGTCAGGGTCAGTGTCAGGGTCAGGGTCAGGGTCAGGGTCAGGGTCCGGGTCCGGGTCCGGGTCAGGGTCCGGGTCAGGGTCCGGGTCCGTGTAAGTGTCCGGGTCCGGGTCCTGGTCCGGGTCCGGGTAAGGGTCCGGTTCAGGGTCAGGGTCAGTGTCAGGGCCCGGGTAAGGGTCCGGGTAAGCGTCAGGGTCCGGGTCAGGGTCAGGTTCAGGGTCAGGGTCAGAGTCATGGCCCGGATCCGGGTCCGGGTCCGGGTCCGGTTCAGGGTCCGGGTCAGGGTCTGGGTCCGGGTCCGGGTCCGGGTAAGGGTCCGGGTCCGTGTCCAGGTCCGGGTCCGGGTAAGGGTCCGGGTCCGGGTCCGGGTCCGGTTCCGGGTAAGGGTCTGGGTCCGGGTCCGAGTCCGGGTCCAGGTCCGGTTAAGTGTCCGGGTCCGGGTCCGGGTCCAGGTCCGGGTCCAGGTGCGGGTGCGGGTGCGGGTATGGGTACGGGTAAGGGTCCGGGTCTGGGTCCGGGTCAGGGTCAGGGTCAGGGTCCGGTTCCGGGTCCGTGTCCGTGTCCGTGTCCGGGTCCGGGTCCGGGTCCGGGTCTGGTTCCGGGTAAGGGTCCGGGTCCGGTTCCAGGTCCGGGTCCAGGTAAGGGTCCAGGTCCGGGTCCGGGTCCGGTTCCGGGTAAGGGTCCGGGTCCGGTTCCGGTTCCGGTTAAGTGTCCGGGTCCGGGTCCGGGTCCAGGTCCGGGTCCAGGTGCGGGTCCGGGTCCGGGTAAGGGTCTGGGTCCAGGTCCGGGTCCGGGTAAGGGTCTGGGTCCGGGTCCGGGTAAGGGTCCGGGTCTGGGTCCGGGTAAGGGTCTGTGTCAGGGTCTGTGTCCGGGTCCGTGTCTGGGTCAGGGTCCGGGTCAGGGTCCGGGTCAGGGTCAGTGTCAGAGTCAGGGCCTGGGTCAGGGTCAGGGCCAGGGTCCGGGTCAGGGTCCGGGTCCGGGTCCGGGTAATGGTCCGGGTCCGGGTCCGGATCCGGGTCCGAGTAAGGGTCCGGATCCGGGTAAGGGTCCGTGTCTGGGTCCGTGTCCGGGTAAGGGTCCGTGTCAGGGTCTGTGTCCGGGTCAGGTTCAGGGTCCGGGTCCGGGTCCGGGTCCGGGTCCGGGTCAGGGTCCGGGTAAGGGTCCGGGTCCGGGTCCGGGTCCGGGTAAGGGTCCGGGTCAGTGTCAGGGTCAGTGTCAGAGTCAGGGCCCGGGTCAGGGTCCGGGTAAGGGTCAGGGTCCGGGTCAGGATCCGGGTCAGGGTCAGGGTCAGGGTCAGGGTCTGGGTCAGGGTCAGAGTCATGGCCCGGATCTGGGTCCGGGTACGGGTCAGGGTCCGGTTCCGGGTAAGGGTCAGTGTCAGGGCCCGGGTAAGGGTCCGGGTAAGCGTCAGGGTCCGGGTCAGGGTCAGGTTCAGGGTCAGGGTCAGAGTCATGGCCCGGATCCGGGTCCGGGTCCGGGTCCGGGTCCGGGTCAGGGTCCGGGTCCGGGTCTGGGTCCGGATCCGGGTCATAGTAAGGGTCCGGACCCGGGTAAGGGTCCGGGACCGGGTCCGGGTAAGGGTCCGGGTCACGGTCAGGGTCAGTGTCAGAGTCAGGGCCCGGGTCAGGGTCAGGGTCAGGGTCAGGGTCCGGGTCCGGGTCAGGGTCCGGGTCCGTGTAAGGGTCCGGGTCCGGGTCCGGGTCCTGGTCCGGGTCCGGGTAAGGGTCCGGTTCAGGGTCAGGGTCAGTGTCAGGGCCCGGGTAAGTGTCCGGGTAAGCGTCAGGGTCTGGGTCAGGGTCAGGTTCAGGGTCAGGGTCAGAGTCATGGCCCGGATCCGGGTCCGGGTCCGGGTCCGGGTCCGGGTCCGGGTCAGGGTCCGGGTCAGGGTCTGGGTCCGGGTCCGGGTCCGGGTCCGGGTCCGGGTAAGGGTCCGGGTCCGTGTCCAGGTCCGGGTCCGGGTAAGGGTCCGGGTCCGGGTCCGGTTCCGGGTAAGGGTCCGGGTCCGGGTCCGGGTCCAGGTCCGGGTCCAGGTGCGGGTGAGGGTGCGGGTATGGGTACGGGTAAGGGTCCGGGTCTGGGTCCGGGTCAGGGTCAGGGTCAGGGTCCGGGTCCGGGTCCGGGTCCGGGTCCGGGTCCGGGTCCGGGTCCGTGTCTGGGTAAGTGTCCGGGTCCGGGTCCGGGTCTGGTTCCGGGTAAGGGTCCGGGTCCGGTTCCAGGTCCGGGTCCAGGTAAGGGTCCAGGTCCGGGTCCGGGTCCGGTTCCGGGTAAGGGTCCGGGTCCGGTTCCGGGTCCGGTTAAGTGTCCGGGTCCGGGTCCGGGTCCAGGTCCGGGTCCAGGTGCGGGTGCGGGTCCGGGTCTGGGTCCGGGTCCGGTTAAGGGTCCGGGTCCGGGTCCGGGTAAGGGTCCGGGTCCGGGTCCGGGTCCAGGTCCGGGTCCAGGTAAGGGTCCAGGTCCATGTCCGGGTCCGGGTCCGGGTAAGGGCCCGGGTCCGGGTCCGGGTCCGGGTCCGGGTCCGGGTCAGGGTCCGGGTCCGGGTCCGGGTAAGGGTCCGGGTCCGGGTCCGGGTAAGGGTCTGGGTCCGGGTCCGGGTCCGGGTAAGGGTCTGGGTCCGGGTCCGGGTAAGGGTCCGGGTCTGGGTCCGGGTCCGGGTAAGGCTCTGGGTAAGGGTCTGGGTCTGGGTCGGGGTCAGGGTCCGGGTCCGTGTCCGGGTCCGTGTCCGGGTAAGGGTCCGTGTCAGGGTCTGTGTCCGGGTCCGTGTCTGGGTCAGGGTCCGGGTCAGGGTCAGGGTCAAGGTCAGTGTCAGAGTCAGGGCTTGGGTCAGGGTCAGGGTCAGGGTCCGGGTCAGGGTCCGGGTCCGGGTCCGGGTAATGGTCCGGGTCCGGGTCCGGATCCGGGTCCGAGTAAGGGTCCGGATCCGGGTAAGGGTCCGTGTCCGGGTCCGGGTCCGGGTCCGGGTAAGGGTCCGGGTCATGGTCTGGGTCAGGGTCAGAGTCATGGCCCGGATCTGGGTCCGGGTCCGGGTCAGGGTCAGGGTCAGGGTCCGGGTCAGGGTCAGGGTCAGGGTCAGGGTCAGAGTCATGGCCCGGGTCCGGGTCCGGGTCAGGATCAAAATCCGGGTCCGGGTCCGGGTCCGGGTCCAGCTCCGGGTCCGGATCAGGGTCCGGATACGGGTCAGGGTCAGGGTCAGGGTCCGGGTCTGGGTCCGGGTCCGGATCCGGGTAAGGGTCCGGGTCCGGGTCCGGGTCCGGGTCTGGGTCCGGGTCCGGGTCTGGGTCCGGGTCCGGGTCCGGGTCCGGGTAAGGGTCCGGGTCAGGGTCCGGGTCAGGGTCCGGTTAAGGGTCCAGGTGCGGGTGCGGGTATGGGTACGGGTAAGGGTCCGGGTCCGGGTCAGGGTCAGGGTCAGGGTCAGGGTCAGGGTCAGGGTCAGGGTCAGGGTCAGAGTCATCGCCCGGATCCGGGTCCGGGTCCGGGTCAGGGTCTGGGTCAGGGTCCGGGTCCGGGTCCGGGTCCGGGTCTGGGTCCGGGTAAGGGTCCGGGTCCGGGTAAGGGTCCGTGTCCGTGTCCGTGTCCGTGTCCGTGTCCGTGTCCGGGTCAGGGTCCGGGTCCGGGTCAGGGTCAGGGTCAGAGTCAGGGCCTGGGTCAGGGTCAGGGTCAGGGTCCGGGTCAGGGTCCGGGTAAGGGTCCGGGTCCGGATCCGGGTTCGAGTAAGGGTCCGGGTCCGGGTCCGGGTAAGGGTCCGGGTCCGGATCCGGGTTCGAGTAAGGGTCGGGATCCGGGTAAGGGTCCGGGTCACGGTCAGGGTCAGTGTCAGAGTCAGGGCCTGGGTCAGGGTCAGGGTCAGGGTCCAGGTCCGGGTCCGGGTAAGGGTCTGGGTCCGGGTCCGGGTCCGGGTAAGGGTCCGGGTCCGGGTCCGGGTAAGGGTCCGGGTCCGGGTCCGGGTCCGGGTCCGGGTCCGGGTCAGGGTCAGGGTCAGTGTCAGAGTCAGGGCCTGGGACAGGGTCAGGGTCAGGGTCCGGGTCAGGGTCCGGGTCCTGGTCCGGGTAAGGGTCCGGGTCCGGATCCGGGTTCGAGTAAGGGTCGGGATCCGGGTAAGGGTCCGGGTCACGGTCAGGGTCAGTGTCAGAGTCAGGGCCTGGGTCAGGGTCAGGGTCAGGGTCCGGGTCCGGGTCCGGGTCCGGGTCCGGGTCCGGGTCCGGGTAAGGGTCCGGGTCAGTGTCAGGGTCAGTGTCAGAGTCAGGGCCCGGGTCAGGGTCCGGGTAAGGGTAAGGGTCCGGGTCAGGGTCCGGGTCAGGGTCAGGGTCAGGGTCCGGGTCAGGGTCCGGGTCAGGGTCTGGGTCATGGTCCGGTTAAGGGTCCAGGTGCGGGTGCGGGTGCGGGTATGGGTCCGGGTACGGGTAAGGGTCCGGGTCCGGATCAGGGTCAGGGTCAGGGTCAGGGTCCGGGTCAGGGTCAGGGTCAGGGTCAGGGTCAGGGTCAGGGTCAGGGTCAGAGTCATGGCCCAGATCCGGGTCTGGGTCAGGGTCCGGGTCCGGGTCCGGGTCCGGGTAAAGGTAAGGGTCCGGGTCAGGGTCAGAATCAGGGTCCGGGTCCGGGTCCGGGTAAGGGTCCGGGTCCGGGTCCGGATCCGGGTCCGAGTAAGGGTCCGGGTCCGGGTAAGGGTGCGGGTCCGGGTCCGGGTCCGGGTAAGGGTCCGGGTCCGGGTCCGCGGCCGGGTCCAGGTCCGGGTCCGCGGCCGGGTCCGGGTCCGGGTCCGGGTCCGGGTCCGGGTCCGGGTAAGGGTCTGGGTCTGGGTCCGGGTCAGGGTCCGGGTCCGGGTCAGGGTCCGGGTCAGGGTCCGGGTCCGGGTAAGGGTCTGGGTCCGGGTCCAGGTCCGGGTCCGGGTCAGGGTCCGGGTAAGGGTCCGGGTCCGGGTAAGGGTCCGGGTCCGGGTCCGGGTCCGGGTCCAGGTCCGGGTCCGGGTAAGGGTCCAGGTCCATGTCCGGGTCCGGGTAAGGGTCCAGGTCCGGATCCGGGTCATAGTAAGGGTCCGGACCCGGGTAAGGGTCCGGGACCGGGTCCGGGTAAGGGTCCGGGTCACGGTCAGGGTCAGTGTCAGAGTCAGGGCCCGGGTCAGGGTCAGGGTCAGGGTCAGGGTCCGGGTCCGGGTCCGGGTCAGGGTCCGGGTCCGTGTAAGTGTCCGGGTCCGGGTCCTGGTCCGGGTCCGGGTAAGGGTCCGGTTCAGGGTCAGGGTCAGTGTCAGGGCCCGGGTAAGGGTCCGGGTAAGCGTCAGGGTCCGGGTCAGGGTCAGGTTCAGGGTCAGGGTCAGAGTCATGGCCCGGATCCGGGTCCGGGTCCGGGTCCGGTTCAGGGTCCGGGTCAGGGTCTGGGTCCGGGTCCGGGTCCGGGTAAGGGTCCGGGTCCGTGTCCAGGTCCGGGTCCGGGTAAGGGTCCGGGTCCGGGTCCGGTTCCGGGTAAGGGTCCGGGTCCGGGTCCGAGTCCGGGTCAGGGTCCGGGTCAGGGTCAGGGTCAGGGTCAGTGTCAGAGTCAGGGCCTGGGTCAGGGTCAGGGCCAGGGTCCGGGTCAGGGTCCGGGTCCGGGTCCGGGTAATGGTCCGGGTCCGGGTCCGGATCCGGGTCCGAGTAAGGGTCCGGATCCGGGTAAGGGTCCGTGTCTGGGTCCGTGTCCGGGTAAGGGTCCGTGTCAGGGTCTGTGTCCGGGTCAGGTTCAGGGTTCGGGTCCGGGTCCGGGTCCGGGTCCGGGTCAGGGTCCGGGTAAGGGTCCGGGTCCGGGTCCGGGTCCGGGTAAGGGTCCGGGTCAGTGTCAGGGTCAGTGTCAGAGTCAGGGCCCGGGTCAGGGTCCGGGTAAGGGTCAGGGTCCGGGTCAGGGTCCGGGTCAGGGTCAGGGTCAGGGTCAGGGTCTGGGTCAGGGTCAGAGTCATGGCCCGGATCTGGGTCCGGGTACGGGTCAGGGTCCGGTTCCGGGTAAGGGTCAGTGTCAGGGCCCGGGTAAGGGTCCGGGTAAGCGTCAGGGTCCGGGTCAGGGTCAGGTTCAGGGTCAGGGTCAGAGTCATGGCCCGGATCCGTGTCCGGGTCCGGGTCCGGGTCCGGGTCAGGGTCCGGGTCCGGGTCTGGGTCCGGATCCGGGTCATAGTAAGGGTCCGGACCCGGGTAAGGGTCCGGGACCGGGTCCGGGTAAGGGTCCGGGTCACGGTCAGGGTCAGTGTCAGAGTCAGGGCCCGGGTCAGGGTCAGGGTCAGGGTCAGGGTCCGGGTCAGGGTCCGGGTCCGTGTAAGGGTCCGGGTCCGGGTCCGGGTTCTGGTCCGGGTCCGGGTAAGGGTCCGGTTCAGGGTCAGGGTCAGTGTCAGGGCCCGGGTAAGTGTCCGGGTAAGCGTCAGGGTCTGGGTCAGGGTCAGGTTCAGGGTCAGGGTCAGAGTCATGGCCCGGATCCGGGTCCGGGTCCGGGTCCGGGTCCGGGTCCGGGTCAGGGTCCGGGTCAGGGTCTGGGTCCGGGTCCGGGTCCGGGTCCGGGTAAGGGTCCGGGTCCGTGTCCAGGTCCGGGTCCGGGTCCGGGTAAGGGTCCGGGTCCGGGTCCGGGTCCGGTTCCGGGTAAGGGTCCGGGTCCGGGTCCGGGTCCAGGTCCGGGTCCAGGTGCGGGTGAGGGTGCGGGTATGGGTACGGGTAAGGGTCCGGGTCTGGGTCCGGGTCAGGGTCAGGGTCCGGGTCCGGGTCCGGGTCCGGGTCCGGGTCCGGGTCCGGGTCCGGGTAAGTGTCCGGGTCCGGGTCCGGGTCTGGTTCCGGGTAAGGGTCCGGGTCCGGTTCCAGGTCCGGGTCCAGGTAAGGGTCCAGGTCCGGGTCCGGGTCCGGTTCCGGGTAAGGGTCCGGGTCCGGTTCCGGGTCCGGTTAAGTGTCCGGGTCCGGGTCCGGGTCCAGGTCCGGGTCCAGGTGCGGGTCCGGGTCCGGGTCTGGGTCCGGGTCCGGTTAAGGGTCCGGGTCCGGGTCCGGGTAAGGGTCCGGGTCCGGGTCCGGGTAAGGGTCCGGGTCCGTGTCCAGGTCCGGGTCCGGGTAAGGGTCCGGGTCCGGGTCCGGTTCCGGGTAAGGGTCCGGGTCCGTGTCCGGGTCCAGGTCCGGGTCCAGGTGCGGGTGAGGGTGCGGGTATGGGTACTGGTAAGGGTCCGGGTCTGGGTCCGGGTCAGGGTCAGGGTCAGGGTCCGGGTCCGGGTCCGGGTCCGGGTCCGGGTCCGGGTCCGTGTCCGGGTAAGTGTCCGGGTCCGGGTCCGGGTCTGGTTCCGGGTAAGGGTCCGGGTCCGGTTCCAGGTCCGGGTCCAGGTAAGGGTCCAGGTCCGGGTCCGGGTCCGGTTCCGGGTAAGGGTCCGGGTCCGGTTCCGGGTCCGGTTAAGTGTCCGGGTCCGGGTCCGGGTCCAGGTCCGGGTCCAGGTGCGGGTGCGGGTCCGGGTCTGGGTCCGGGTCCGGTTAAGGGTCCGGGTCCGGGTCCGGGTAAGGGTCCGGGTCCGGGTCCAGGTCCGGGTCCAGGTAAGGGTCCAGGTCCATGTCCGGGTCCGGGTCCGGGTAAGGGTCCGGGTCCGGGTCCGGGTCCGGGTCCGGGTCCGGGTCCGGGTCAGGGTCTGGGTCCGGGCAAGGGTCCGGGTCCGGGTCCGGGTCCGGGTAAGGGTCCGGGTCCGGGTCCGGGTAAGGGTCTGGGTCCGGGTCCGGGTCCGGGTAAGGGTCTGGGTCCGGGTCCGGGTAAGGGTCCGGGTCTGGGTCCGGGTCCGGGTAAGGCTCTGGGTAAGGGTCTGGGTCTGGGTCGGGGTCAGTGTCCGGGTCCGTGTCCGGGTCCGTGTCCGGGTAAGGGTCCGTGTCAGGGTCTGTGTCCGGGTCCGTGTCTGGGTCAGGGTCCGGGTCAGGGTCAGGGTCAAGGTCAGTGTCAGAGTCAGGGCTTGGGTCAGGGTCAGGGTCAGGGTCCGGGTCAGGGTCCGGGTCCGGGTCCGGGTAATGGTCCGGGTCCGGGTCCGGATCCGGGTCCGAGTAAGGGTCCGGATCCGGGTAAGGGTCCGTGTCCGGGTCCGGGTCCGGGTCCGGGTAAGGGTCCGGGTCATGGTCAGGGTCAGTGTCAGAGTCAGGGCACGGGTCAGGGTCAGCGTCAGGGTCAGTGTCCGGGTCCGGGTCCGGGTCCGGGTCCGGGTCCGGGTCCGGGTCAGGGTCCGGGTAAGGGTCCGGGTCCGGGTCCGGGTCCGGGTCCGGGTCCGGGTAAGGGTCCGGGTCCGGTTAAGGGTCCGGGTCCGGGTCCAGGTCCGGGTCCAGGTGCGGTTGTGGGTGCAGGTATGGGTCCGGGTACGGGTAATGGTCCGGGTCCGGGTCCGGGTCAGGGTCAGGGTCCGGGTCAGGGTCAGGGTCAGGGTCAGGGTCTGCGTCAGGGTCAGAGTCATGGCCCGGATCTGGGTCCGGGTCCGGGTCCGCGTCCGGGTCGGGGTCCGGGTAAGGGTCTGGGTCCGGATCCGGGTTCGAGTAAGGGTCCGGATCCGGGTAAGGGTCCGGGTCCGGGTCCGGGTCTGGGTAAGGGTCTGGGTCACGGTCATGGTCAGTGTCAGAGTCAGGGCCTGGGTTAGGGTCAGGGTCCGGGTCCGGGTCCGGGTCCGGGTAAGGGTCCGGGACCGGGTCCGGTTCCGGTTCCGGGTCCGGGTAAGGGTCCGGGTCAGTGTCAGTGTCAGGGTCAGTGTCAGAGTCAGGGCCCGGGTCAGTGTCCGGGTAAGGGTCAGGGTCCGGGTCCGGGTCAGGGTCCGGGTCAGGGTCAGGGTCAGGGTCAGGGTCAGGGTCAGGGTCAGAGTCATGGCCCGGATCTGGGTCCGGGTCCGGGTCAGGGTCCGGGTCAGGGTCTGGGTCAGGGTCCGGTTAAGGGTCCAGGTGCGGGCGGGTGCGGGTATGGGTACGGGTAAGGTTCCGGGTCCGGGTCCGGGTCCGGGTCCGGGTCAGGGTCAGGGTCAGGGTCAGGGTCAGGGTCCGGGTCGGGGTCGGGGTCGGGGTCAGGGTCAAGGTCAGGGTAAGGGTCAGGGTCAGGGTCAGGGTCAGGGTCCGTGTCAAGGTCAGGGTCCGGGTCCGGGTCCGGGTCCGGGTCAGGGTCAGGGTCAGGGTCAGGGTCCGGGTCAGGGTCAGGGTCAGGGTCTGTGTCAGGGTCTGGGTCCGGGTCTGGGTCCGGGTCAGGTTCCGGGTCAGGGTCCTGGTCAGTGTCAGGTTCGTTGTCAGGGTCAGGGTCCGGGTCAGCGTCAGGGTCCGGATCAGGGTCAGGGTCCGGGTAAGGGTCACGGTCAGGGTCCAGGTCGGGGTCGGGGTCCAGGTCGGGGTAAGAGTCCGGGTAAGGGTCAGGGTCCGTGTCAGTGTCAGTGTCAGGGTCCGGGTCAGGGTCAGGGTCAGGGTCAGGGTCAGGGTCAGGGTCCAGGTCTGGGTCCAGGTCAGGGTCCAGGTCGGGGTCAGGGTCAGGGTCAGGGTCAGGGTCAGGGTCAGGGTCAGGGTCCAGGTCTGGGTCCAGGTCAGGGTCCAGGTCGGGGTCAGGGTCAGGGTCAGGGTCAGGGTCAGGGTCAGGGTCAGGGTCCGGGTCAGGGTCAGGGTCAGGGTCCGGGTCAGGGTCCGGGTCAGGGTCCTGGTCAGTGTCAGGTTCGTTGTCAGGGTCAGGGTCCGGGTCAGCGTCAGGGTCAGGGTCAGGGCCAGGGCCAGGGTCAGGGTCAGGGTCAGGGTCAGGGTCTGGGTCCGGTTACAATTCCGGTTCCGGTCCGGGTAAGGGTCCGGGTCCGGGTCCGGGTCAGGGTCAGGGTCCGGTTACAGTTCCGGTTCCGGTCCTGGTCAGGCTCAGGGTCAGGGTCCGGGTCAGCGTCAGGGTCAGGGTCTGGGTCCGGGTCAGGTTCCGGGTCAGGGTCAGGGTTAGGGTCTGGGTCCAGGTCCGGGTCAGGGTAAGAGTCCGGGTAAGGGTCAGGGTCCGTGTCAGTGTCAGGGTTCGGGTCAGGGTCAGGGTCAGGGTCCAGGTCTGGGTCCAGGTCAGGGTCCAGGTCGGGGTCAGGGTCAGGGTCAGGGTCAGGGTCCGGGTCAGGGTCCGGGTCAGGGTAATTGTCCGGGTAAGGGTCAGGGTCCGTGTCAGTGTCAGTGTCAGGGTCCGGGTCCAGGTCAGGGTCCAGGTCAGGGTCCAGGTCGGGGTCAGGGTCAGGGTCAGGGTCCGGGTCAGGGTCCGGGTCCGGGTCAGGGTCCGGGTCCGGGTCTGGGTCCGTGTAAGGGTCCGGGTCCGGGTCAGGGTCTTGGTCCGGGTCCGGGTCCGGGTAAGGGTCTGGGTCCGGGTCCGGGTCCGTGTCCGTGTCCGGGTAAGGGTCCGTGTCCGTGTCCGTGTCCGGGTAAGGGTCTGGGTCCGGGTCAGGGTCAGGGTCCGGGTCAGGGTCAGGGTCAGTGTCAGAGTCAGGGCCTGGGTCAGGATCAGGGTCAGGGTCCGGGTCCGGGTCCGGGTAAAGGTCCGGGTCCGGATCCGGGTCATAGTAAGGGTCCGGATCCGGGTAAGGGTCCGGGACCGGGTCCGGGTAAGGGTCCGGGTCACGGTCAGGGTCAGTGTCAGAGTCAGGGCCCGGGTAAGGGTCAGGGTCAGGGTCAGGGTCAGGGTCCGGGTCCGGGTCCGGGTCAGGGTCCGGGTCCGGGTAAGGGTCCGGGTCCGGGTCCGGGTCAGGGTCAGGGTCAGGGTCAGGGTCAGGGTCTGGGTCCGGTTACAGTTCCGGTTCCGGTCCGGGTCAGGCTCAGGGTCAGGGTCCGGGTCAGGGTCAGGGTCAGGGTCTGTGTCAGGGTCTGGGTCCGGGTCTGGGTCCGGGTCTGGGTCAGGTTCCGGGTCAGGGTCAGGGTCAGGGTCTGGTTCCGGGTCCGGGTCAGGGTCCGGGTCAGGGTCAGGGTCCGGGTCCTTTTCTGTGTCCCTGTCCGTGTCCGTGTCTGTTTCAGGGATCCATGTCAGGGTCAGGGTCCGTGTCAGGGTAAGGGTCAGGGTCAGGGTCAAGGTCAGGGTAAGGGTCAGGGTCAGGGTCAGGGTCAGGGTCCGTGTCAAGGTCAGGGTCCGGGTCCGGGTCCGGGTCAGGGTCAGGGTCAGGGTCAGGGTCCGGGTCAGGGTCAGGGTCAGGGTCTGTGTCAGGGTCTGGGTCCGGGTCTGGGTCCGGGTCAGGTTCCGGGTCAGGGTCAGGGTCAGGGTCTGGTTCCGGGTCCGGGTCAGGGTCCGGGTCAGGGTCAGGGTCCGGGTCCTTTTCTGTGTCCCTGTCCGTGTCCGTGTCTGTTTCAGGGATCCGTGTCAGGGTCAGGGTCCGTGTCAGGGTAAGGGTCAGGGTCAGGGTCAAGGTCAGGGTAAGGGTCAGGGTCAGGGTCAGGGTCAGGGTCCGTGTCAAGGTCAGGGTCCGGGTCCGGGTCCGGGTCAGGGTCAGGGTCAGGGTCAGGGTCCGGGTCAGGGTCAGGGTCAGGGTCTGTGTCAGGGTCTGGGTCCGGGTCTGGGTCCGGGTCAGGTTCCGGGTCAGGGTCAGGGTCAGTGTCTGGTTCCGGGTCCGGGTCAGGGTCCGGGTCAGGGTCAGGGTCCGGATCAGGGTCAGGGTCCGGGTAAGGGTCACGGTCAGGGTCCAGGTCGGGGTCGGGGTCCAGGTCGGGGTAAGAGTCCGGGTAAGGGTCAGGGTCCGTGTCAGTGTCAGTGTCAGTGTCCGGGTCAGGGTCAGGGTCAGGGTCAGGGTCAGGGTCAGGGTCAGGGTCCAGGTCTGGGTCCAGGTCAGGGTCCAGGTCGGGGTCAGGGTCAGGGTCAGGGTCAGGGTCAGGGTCAGGGTCCAGGTCTGGGTCCAGGTCAGGGTCCAGGTCGGGGTCAGGGTCAGGGTCAGGGTCAGGGTCAGGGTCAGGGTCAGGGTCAGGGTCAGGGTCCGGGTCAGGGTCAGGGTCAGGGTCCGGGTCAGGGTCCGGGTCAGGGTCCTGGTCAGTGTCAGGTTCGTTGTCAGGGTCAGGGTCCGGGTCAGCGTCAGGGTCAGGGTCAGGGCCAGGGTCAGGGTCAGGGTCAGGGTCTGGGTCCGGGTACGGGTCCGGGTAAGGGTCTGGGTCCGGGTCCGGGTAAGGGTCCGGGTCCGGGTCCGGGTCCGGGTAAGGCTCTGGGTAAGGGTCTGGGTCTGGGTCGGGGTCAGGGTCCGGGTCCGTGTCCGGGTCCAGGTGCGGTTGCGGGTGCAGGTATGGGTCCGGGTACGGGTAATGGTCCGGGTCCGGGTCCGGGTCCGGGTCAGGGTCAGGGTCAGGGTCAGGGTCAGGGTCAGGGTCAGAGTCATGGCCCGGATCCGGGTCTGGGTCCGGGTCAGGGTCAGGGTCCGGGTCCGGGTCCGGGTCTGGGTCCGGGTCCGGGAACGTGTCCAGGTCCGGGTAAGAGTTCGGGTCCGGGTAAGGGTCCGGGTCCTGGTCCGGGTAAGGGTCCGGGTCCGGATCCGGGTTCGAGTAAGGGTCGGGATCGGGGTAAGGGTCCGGGTCACGGTCAGGGTCAGTGTCAGAGTCAGGGCCTGGGTCAGGGTCAGGGTCAGGGTCAGGGTCCGTGTCCGGGTCCGTGTCCGGGTCCGGGTCCGGGTCCGGGTCCGGGTAAGGGTCCGGGTGAGTGTCAGGGTCAGTGTCAGAGTCAGGGCCCGGGTCAGGGTCCGGGTAAGGGTAAGGGTCCGGGTAAAGGTAAGGGTCCGGGTCAGGGTCAGGGTCTGGGTCAGGGTCCGGGTCCGGGTCCGGGTCCGGGTAAAGGTAAGGGTCCGGGTCAGGGTCAGAATCAGGGTCCGGGTCCGGGTCCAGGTAAGGGTCCGGGTCCGGGTCCGGATCCGGGTCCGAGTAAGGGTCCGGGTCCGGGTAAGGGTGCGGGTCTGTGTCCGGGTCCGGGTAAGGGTCCGGGTCCGGGTCCGCGGCCGGGTCCGGGTCCGGGTCCGCGGCCGGGTCCGGGTCCGCGGCCGGGTCCGGGTCCGGGTCCGGGTCCGGGTCCGGGTCCGGGTCCGGGTAAGGGTCTGGGTCTGGGTCCGGGTCAGGGTCCGGGTCCGGGTCCGGGTCAGGGTCCGGGTCAGGGTCCGGGTCCGGGTACGGGTCTGGGTCCGGGTCCGGGTCCGGGTAAGGGTCCGGGTAAGGGACCGGGTCCGGGTCCGGGTCCGGGTCCATGTCCGGGTCCGGGTAAGGGTCCAGGTCCATGTCCGGGTCCGGGTAAGGGTCCAGGTCCGGGTCCGGGTAACGGTCTGAGTCCGGGTCCGGGTAAGGGTCCGGGTCCGGATCTTGGTAAGGGTCCGTGTCTGGGTCCGGGTCCGGGTCGGGGTCCGTGTCCGGGTAAGGGTCCGGGTCCGGGACGGGGTCCGTGTCCGGGTAAGGGTCCGGGTGCGGGTAAGGGTCCGGGTCCGGGTAAGGGTCCGGGTCCGTGTCCGGGTAAGGGTCCGGGTCCGGGTCTGGGTCCGGGTCTAGGTCCGGGTCCGTGTCCGGGTAAGCGTCCGGGTCCGGGTAAGGGTCCAGGTCCATGTCCGGGCCCGGGTCCGGGTCCGGGTAAGGGTCCGGGTACGGGTCCGGGTCAGGGACTTGGTCTGGGTCCGGGCAAGGGTCCGGGTCCGGGTCCGGGTAAGGGTCCGGGTCCGGGTCTGGGTCCGGGTAAGGGTCCGGGTCCGGGTCCGGGTCCGGGTCCGGGTAAGGGTCCGGGTCTGGATCCGGGTCCGGGTCCGGGTCCGGGTCCGGGTCCGGGTCCGGGTAAGGGTCCGTGTCCGGGTCCGTGTCCGGGTAAGGGTCCGGGTCCGGGTCAGGGTTAGGGTCCGGGTCACGGTCAGGGTCAGTGTCAGAGTCAGGTCCTGGGTCAGGGTCAGGGTCAGGGTCCGGGTCAGGGTCTGGGTCCGGGTCCGGGTCCTGGTCCGGGTCCGGGTAAGGGTCCGGTTCAGGGTCAGGGTCAGTGTCAGGGCCCGGGTAAGGGTCCGGGTAAGCGTCAGGGTCCGGGTCAGGGTCAGGTTCAGGGTCAGGGTCAGAGTCATGGCCCGGATCCGGGTCCGGGTCCGGGTCCGGGTCAGGGTCCGGGTCAGGGTCTGGGTCCGGGTCCGAGTCCGGGTAAGGGTCCGGGTCCCTGTCCAGGTCCGGGTCCGGGTAAGGGTCCGGGTCCGGGTCCGGGTTCGGGTCCGGGTCCGGGTCCGAGTCCGGGTCTAGGTCCGGTTAAGTGTCCGGGTCCGGGTCCGGGTCCAGGTCCGGGTCCAGGTGCGGGTGCGGGTGCGGGTATGGGTACGGGTAAGGGTCCGGGTCTGGGTCCGGGTCAGGGTCAGGGTCAGGGTCCGGGTCCGGGTCCGGGTCCGGGTCCGGGTCCGGGTCCGGGTCCGTGTCCGGGTAAGTGTCCGGGTCCGGGTCCGTGTCTGGTTCCGGGTAAGGGTCCGGGTCCGGTTCCAGGTCCGGGTCCAGGTAAGGGTCCAGGTCCGGGTCCGGGTCCGGGTCCGGTTCCGGGTCAGGGTCCGGGACCGGTTCCGGGTCCGGTTAAGTGTCCGGGTCCGGGTCCTGGTCCATGCCCGGGTCCAGGTGCGGGTGCAGGTCCGGGTCCGGGTCCGGGTCCGGGTCCGGGTAAGGGTCCGGGTCCGTGTCCGGATAAGGGTCCGGGTCTGGGTCCGGGTCCAGGTCCGGGTCCAGGTAAGGGTCCATGTCCATGTCCGGGTCCGGGTCCGGGTAAGGGTCCGGGTCCGGGTCCCGGTCCGGGTCCGGGTCCGGGTCCGGGTCCGGGTCAGGGTCTGGGTCCGGGCAAGGTTCCGGGTCCGGGTCCGGGTAAGGGTCCGGGTCCGGGTCCGGGTAAGGGTCTGGGTCCGGGTCCGGGTCCGGGTCCGGGTAAGGGTCTGGGTCCGGGTCCGGGTAAGGGTCCGGGTCCGGGTCAGGATCAGGGTCCGGGTCCTTTTCTGTGTCCCTGTCCGTGTCCGTGTCTGTTTCAGGGATCCGTGTGAGGGTCAGGGTCCGTGTCAGGGTAAGGGTCAGGGTCAGGGTCAGGGTCAGGGTCAGGGTCAGTGTCCGTGTCAAGGTCAGGGTCCGGGTCCGGGTCAGGGTCAGGGTCAGGGTCTGGGTCAGGGTCAGGGTCAGGGTCTGTGTCAGGGTCTGGGTCCGGGTCTGGGTCTGGGTCAGGTTCCGGGTCAGGGTCAGGGTCAGTGTCTGGTTCCGGGTCCGGGTCAGGGTCAGGGTCAGGGTCTGGGTCCGGTTACAATTCCGGTTCCGGTCCGGGTCAGGCTCAGGGTCCGGGTCCGGGTCAGGGTCAGGGTCAGGGTCTGGGTCCGGGTCTGGGTCCGGGTCAGGTTCCGGGTCAGGGTCAGGGTCAGGGTCTGGTTCCGGGTCCGGGTCTGGGTCAGGGTCCGGGTCAGGGTCAGGGTCCGGGTCCTTTTCTGTGTCCCTGTCCGTGTCCGTGTCTGTTTCAGGGATCCGTGTCAGGGTCAGGGTCCGTGTCAGGGTAAGGGTCAGGGTCAGGGTCAAGGTCAGGGTAAGGGTCAGGGTCAGGGTCAGGGTCAGGGTCCGTGTCAAGGTCAGGGTCCGGGTCCGGGTCAGGGTCAGGGTCAGGGTCAGGGTCCGGGTCAGGGTCAGGGTCAGGGTCTGTGTCAGGGTCTGGGTCCGGGTCTGGGTCCGGGTCAGGTTCCGGGTCAGGGTCAGGGTCAGTGTCTGGTTCCGGGTCCGGGTCAGGGTCCGGGTCAGGGTCAGGGTCCGGGTCCTTTTCTGTGTCCCTGTCCGTGTCCGTGTCTGTTTCAGGGATCCGTGTGAGGGTCAGGGTCCGTGTCAGGGTAAGGTCAGGGTCAGGGTCAGGGTCAGGGTCCGTGTCAAGGTCAGGGTCCGGGTCCGGGTCAGGGTCAGGGTCCGGGTCCCGGTCCCTTTCCGTGTCCCTGTCCGTGTCCGTGTCTGTGTCAAGGACCCAGGTCAGGGTAAGGGTCCTGGTCAGGTTCAGGGTCACGGTCAGGGTCAGGGTCAGGATAAGGGTCAGGGTCAGGGTCCTGGTCAGTGTCAGGTTCGTTGTCAGGGTCAGGGTCCGGGTCAGCGTCAGGGTCCGGATCAGGGTCAGGGTCCGGGTAAGGGTCACGGTCAGGGTCCAGGTCGGGGTCGGGGTCCAGGTCGGGGTAAGAGTCCGGGTAAGGGTCAGGGTCCGTGTCAGTGTCAGTGTCAGGGTCCGGGTCAGGGTCAGGGTCAGGGTCAGGGTCAGGGTCAGGGTCCAGGTCTGGGTCCAGGTCAGGGTCCAGGTCGGGGTCAGGGTCAGGGTCAGGGTCAGGGTCAGGGTCAGGGTCCAGGTCTGGGTCCAGGTCAGGGTCCAGGTCGGGGTCAGGGTCAGGGTCAGGGTCAGGGTCAGGGTCAGGGTCAGGGTCAGGGTCAGGGTCCGGGTCAGTGTCAGGGTCAGGGTCCGGGTCAGGGTCCGGGTCAGGGTCCTGGTCAGTGTCAGGTTCGTTGTCAGGGTCAGGGTCCGGGTCAGCGTCAGGGTCAGGGTCAGGGCCAGGGTCAGGGTCAGGGTCAGGGTCTGGGTCCGGTTACAATTCCGGTTCCGGTCCGGGTAAGGGTCCGGGTCCGGGTCCGGGTCAGGGTCAGGGTCCGGTTACAGTTCCGGTTCCGGTCCGGGTCAGGCTCAGGGTCCGGGTCCGGGTCAGCGTCAGGGTCAGGGTCTGGGTCCGGGTCAGGTTCCGGGTCAGGGTCAGGGTTAGGGTCTGGGTCCGGGTCCGGGTCAGGGTAAGAGTCCGGGTAAGGGTCAGGGTCCGTGTCAGTGTCAGGGTCCGTGTCAGGGTCAGGGTCAGGGTCCAGGTCTGGGTCCAGGTCAGGGTCCAGGTCGGGGTCAGGGTCAGGGTCAGGGTCAGGGTCCGGGTCAGGGTCCGGGTCAGGGTAATTGTCCGGGTAAGGGTCAGGGTCCGTGTCAGTGTCAGTGTCAGGGTCCGGGTCAGGGTCAGGGTCAGGGTCAGGTTCCAGGTCTGGGTCCAGGTCAGGGTCCAGGTCAGGGTCCAGGTCGGGGTCAGGGTCAGGGTCAGGGTCCGGGTCAGGGTCCGGGTCCGGGTCAGGGTCCGGGTCCGGGTCTGGGTCCGTGTAAGGGTCCGGGTCCGGGTCAGGGTCTTGGTCCGGGTCCGGGTCCGGGTAAGGGTCTGGGTCCGTGTCCGGGTCCGTGTCCGTGTCCGGGTAAGGGTCCGTGTCCGTGTCCGTGTCCGGGTAAGGGTCTGGGTCCGGGTCAGGGTCAGGGTCCGGGTCAGGGTCAGGGTCAGGGTCAGTGTCAGAGTCAGGGCCTGGGTCAGGATCAGGGTCAGGGTCCGGGTCCGGGTCCGGGTAAAGGTCCGGGTCCGGATCCGGGTCATAGTAAGGGTCCGGATCCGGGTAAGGGTCCGGGACCGGGTCCGGGTAAGGGTCCGGGTCACGGTCAGGGTCAGTGTCAGAGTCAGGGCCCGGGTAAGGGTCAGGGTCAGGGTCAGGGTCAGGGTCCGGGTCCGGGTCCGGGTCCGGGTCAGGGTCCGGGTCCGGGTAAGGGTCCGGGTCCGGGTCCGGGTCAGGGTCAGGGTCAGGGTCAGGGTCTGGGTCCGGTTACAGTTCCGGTTCCGGTCCGGGTCAGGCTCAGGGTCAGGGTCCGGGTCACGGTCAGGGTCAGGGTCTGTGTCAGGGTCTGGGTCCGGGTCTGGGTCCGGGTCTGGGTCAGGTTCCGGGTCAGGGTCAGGGTCAGGGTCTGGTTCCGGGTCCGGGTCAGGGTCCGGGTCAGGGTCAGGGTCCGGGTCCTTTTCTGTGTCCCTGTCCGTGTCCGTGTCTGTTTCAGGGATCCGTGTCAGGGTCAGGGTCCGTGTCAGGGTAAGGGTCAGGGTCAGGGTCAAGGTCAGGGTAAGGGTCAGGGTCAGGGTCAGGGTCAGGGTCCGTGTCAAGGTCAGGGTCCGGGTCCGGGTCCGGGTCCGGGTCAGGGTCAGGGTCAGGGTCAGGGTCCGGGTCAGGGTCAGGGTCAGGGTCTGTGTCAGGGTCTGGGTCCGGGTCTGGGTCCGGGTCAGGTTCCGGGTCAGGGTCAGGGTCAGTGTCTGGTTCCGGGTCCGGGTCAGTGTCCGGGTCAGGGTCAGGGTCCGGGTCCTTTTCTGTGTCCCTGTCCGTGTCCGTGTCTGTTTCAGGGATCCGTGTGAGGGTCAGGGTCCGTGTCAGGGTAAGGGTCAGGGTCAGGGTCAGGGTCAGGGTCCGTGTCAAGGTCAGGGTCCGGGTCCGGGTCAGGGTCAGGGTCCGGGTCCCGGTCCCTTTCCGTGTCCCTGTCCGTGTCCGTGTCTGTGTCAAGGACCCAGGTCAGGGTAAGGGTCCTGGTCAGGTTCAGGGTCACGGTCAGGGTCAGGGTCAGGATAAGGGTCAGGGTCAGGGTCCTGGTCAGTGTCAGGTTCGTTGTCAGGGTCAGGGTCCGGGTCAGCGTCAGGGTCCGGATCAGGGTCAGGGTCCGGGTAAGGGTCACGGTCAGGGTCCAGGTCGGGGTCGGGGTCCAGGTCGGGGTAAGAGTCCGGGTAAGGGTCAGGGTCCGTGTCAGTGTCAGTGTCAGGGTCCGGGTCAGGGTCAGGGTCAGGGTCAGGGTCAGGGTCAGGGTCAGGGTCCAGGTCTGGGTCCAGGTCAGGGTCCAGGTCGGGGTCAGGGTCAGGGTCAGGGTCAGGGTCAGGGTCAGGGTCCAGGTCTGGGTCCAGGTCAGGGTCCAGGTCGGGGTCAGGGTCAGGGTCAGGGTCAGGGTCAGGGTCAGGGTCAGGGTCAGGGTCCGGGTCAGGGTCAGGGTCAGGGTCCGGGTCAGGGTCCGGGTCAGGGTCCTGGTCAGTGTCAGGTTCGTTGTCAGGGTCAGGGTCCGGGTCAGCGTCAGGGTCAGGGTCAGGGCCAGGGTCAGGGTCAGGGTCAGGGTCTGGGTCCGGTTACAATTCCGGTTCCGGTCCGGGTAAGGGTCCGGGTCCGGGTCCGGGTCAGGGTCAGGGTCCGGTTACAGTTCCGGTTCCGGTCCGGGTCAGGCTCAGGGTCAGGGTCCGGGTCAGCGTCAGGGTCAGGGTCTGGGTCCGGGTCAGGTTCCGGGTCAGGGTCAGGGTCAGGGTCTGGGTCCGGGTCCGGGTCAGGGTAAGAGTCCGGGTAAGGGTCAGGGTCCGTGTCAGTGTCAGGGTCCGGGTCAGGGTCAGGGTCAGGGTCCAGGTCTGGGTCCAGGTCAGGGTCCAGGTCGGGGTCAGGGTCAGGGTCAGGGTCAGGGTCCGGGTCAGGGTCCGGGTCAGGGTAATTGTCCGGGTAAGGGTCAGGGTCCGTGTCAGTGTCAGTGTCAGGGTCCGGGTCAGGGTCAGGGTCAGGGTCAGGTTCCAGGTCTGGGTCCAGGTCAGGGTCCAGGTCAGGGTCCAGGTCGGGGTCAGGGTCAGGGTCAGGGTCCGGGTCAGGGTCCGGGTCCGGGTCCGGGTCAGGGTCTGGGTCCGGGTCTGGGTCCGTGTAAGGGTCCGGGTCCGGGTCAGGGTCTTGGTCCGGGTCCGGGTCCGGGTAAGGGTCTGGGTCCGGGTCCGGGTCCGGGTCCGTGTCCGTGTCCGGGTAAGGGTCCGTGTCCGGGTCCGTGTCCGGGTAAGGGTCTGGGTCCGGGTCAGGGTCAGGGTCCGGGTCAGGGTCAGGGTCAGTGTCAGAGTCAGGGCCTGGGTCAGGATCAGGGTCAGGGTCCGGGTCCGGGTCCGGGTAAAGGTCCGGGTCCGGATCCGGGTCATAGTAAGGGTCCGGATCCGGGTAAGGGTCCGGGACCAGGTCCGTGTAAGGGTCTGGGTCACGGTCAGGGTCAGTGTCAGAGTCAGGGCCCGGGTCAGGGTCAGGGTCAGGGTCAGGGTCAGGGTCCGGGTCCGGGTCCGGGTCCGGGTCAGGGTCCGGGTCCGGGTAAGGGTCCGGGTCCGGGTCCGGGTCAGGGTCAGGGTCAGGGTCAGGGTCTGGGTCCGGTTACAGTTCCGGTTCCGGTCCGGGTCAGGCTCAGGGTCAGGGTCCGGGTCAGGGTCAGGGTCAGGGTCTGTGTCAGGGTCTGGGTCCGGGTCTGGGTCCGGGTCTGGGTCAGGTTCCCGTTCAGGGTCAGGGTCAGGGTCTGGTTCCGGGTCCGGGTCAGGGTCCGGGTCAGGGTCAGGGTCCGGGTCCTTTTCTGTGTCCCTGTCCGTGTCCGTGTCTGTTTCAGGGATCCGTGTCAGGGTCAGGGTCCGTGTCAGGGTAAGGGTCAGGGTCAGGGTCAAGGTCAGGGTAAGGGTCAGGGTCAGGGTCAGGGTCAGGGTCAGGGTCCGTGTCAAGGTCAGGGTCCGGGTCCGGGACAGGGTCAGGGTCAGGGTCTGGGTCAGGGTCAGGGTCAGGGTCTGTGTCAGGGTCTGGGTCCGGGTCTGGGTCTGGGTCAGGTTCCGGGTCAGGGTCAGGGTCAGGGTCTGGTTCCGGGTCCGGGTCAGGGTCCGGGTCAGGATCAGGGTCCGGGTCCTATTCTGTGTCCCTGTCCGTGTCCGTGTCTGTTTCAGGGATCCGTGTGAGGGTCAGGGTCCGTGTCAGGGTAAGGGTCAGGGTCAGGGTCAGGTTCCGGGTCAGCGTTAGGGTCCGGGAAAACGTCCGGGTCAGGGTCAGGGTCAGGGCCAGGGTCAGGGTCAGGGTCTGGGTCCGTTTACAGTTCCGGTTCCGGTCCGGGTCAGGGTCCGGGTCCGGGTCAGGGTCAGGGTCAGGGTCAGGGTCTGGGTCCGTTTACAGTTCCGGTTCCGGTCCGGGTTAGGCTCAGGGTCAGGGTCCGGGTCAGGGTCAGGGTCAGGGTCAGGGTCTGTGTCAGGGTCTGGGTCCGGGTCTGGGTCCGGGTCAGGTTCCGGGTCAGGGTCAGGGTCAGGGTCTGATTCCGGGTCCGGGTCAGGGTCCGGGTCAAGGTCAGGGTCCGGGTCCTTTTCTGTGTCCCTGTCCGTGTCCGTGTCTGTTTCAGGGATCCGTGTCAGGGTCAGGGTCCGTGTCAGGGTAAGGGTCAGGGTCAGGGTCAAGGTCAGGGTAAGGGTCAGGGTCAGGGTCCGTGTCAAGGTCAGGGTCCGTGTCCGGGTCAGGGTCAGGGTCCGGGTCCCTTTCCGTGTCCCTGTCCCTGTCCGTGTCTGTGTCAAGGACCCGGGTCAGGGTAAGGGTCCTGGTCAGGTTCAGGGTCACGGTCAGGGTCAGGGTCAGGATAAGGGTCAGGGTCAGGGTCCTGCTCAGTGTCAGGTTCGTTGTCAGGGTCAGGGTCCGGGTCAGCGTCAGGGTCCGGATCATGGTCAGGGTCCGGGTAAGGGTCACGGTCAGGGTCCGGGTCGGGGTCGGAGTCCAGGTCGGGGTAAGAGTCCGGGTAAGGGTCCGGGTCCGTGTCAGTGTCAGTGTCAGTGTCAGGGTCCGGGTCAGGGTCAGGGTCAGGGTCAGGGTCAGGGTCAGGGTCCAGGTCTGGGTCCTGGTCAGGGTCCAGGTCGGGGTCAGGGTCAGGGTCAGGGTCAGGGTCAGGGTCCGGGTCCGGGTCCGGGTCAGGGTCCGGGTCCGGGTAAGGGTCTGGGTCCGGGTCCTGGTCCGGGTCCGGGTCAGGGTCAGGGTCAGGGTCAGGGTCAGGGTCAGGGTCTGTGTCAGGGTCTGGGTCCGGGTCTGGGTCCGGGTCAGGTTCCGGGTCAGGGTCAGGGTCAGGGTCAGGGTCTGGTTCCGGGTACGGGTCAGGGTCCGGGTCAGGGTCAGGGTCAGGGTCAGGGTCCTTTTCTGTGTCCCTGTCCGTGTCCGTGTCTGTTTCAGGGATCCGTGTCAGGGTCAGGGTCCGTGTCAGGGTAAGGGTAAGGGTCAGGGTCAGGGTCAAGGTCAGGGTAAGGGTCAGGGTCAGGGTCAGAGTCCGTGTCAAGGTCAGGGTCCGGGTCCGGGTCAGGGTCAGGGTCTGGGTCCCTTTCCGTGTCCCTGTCCGTGTCCGTGTCTGTGTCAAGGACCCGGGTCAGGGTAAGGGTCCTGGTCAGGTTCAGGGTCACGGTCAGGGTCAGGGTCAGGATAAGGGTCAGGGTCAGGGTCAGGGTCCTGGTCAGTGTCAGGTTCGTTGTCAGGGTCAGGGTCCGGGTCAGCGTCAGGGTCCGGATCAGGGTCAGGGTCCGGGTAAGGGTCACGGTCAGGGTCCGGGTCGGGGTCGGGGTCCAGGTCGGGGTAAGAGTCCGGGTAAGGGTCAGGATCCGTGTCAGTGTCAGTGTCAGGGTCCGGGTCAGGGTCAGGGTCAGGGTCAGGGTCAGGGTCCAGGTCTGGGTCCAGGTCAGGGTCCATGTCGGGGTCAGGGTCAGGGTCAGGGTCAGGGTCAGGGTCAGGGTCAGGGTCAGGGTCAGGGTCAGGGTCAGGGTCCGGGTCCGGGTCAGGGTCCGGGTCAGGGTCCGGGTCCGGGTAAGGGTCGGGGTCGGGGTCCGGGTCCGGGTCCGGGTCCGGGTAAGGGTCAGGGTCGGGGTCCGGGTCCGGGTCCGGGTCCGGATCAGGGTAAGGGTCAGGGTCAGGGTCAGGGTCAGGGTAAGGGTCCGAATCAGGGTCTGGGTCATGGTCTGGGTCAGGGTCCGGGTCAGGGTCCGGGTCCGGGTCAGGGTCTGTGTCAGGGTCCGTGTCAGGGTCCGGGTCCGGGTCAGGGTCTGTGTCAGGGTAAGGGTCCTGCTCAGGGTCAGGGTCAGGGCCAGGGTCAGGGTCAGGGTCAGGGTCTGGGTCCGGTTACAATTCCGGTTCCGGTCCGGGTCAGGGTCCGGGTCAGGGTCAGGGTCAGGGTCAGGGTCAGGGTCAGGGTCAGGGTCTGGGTCCGGTTACAGTTCCGGTTCCGGTCCGGGTCAGGCTCAGGGTCAGGGTCAGGGTCAGCGTCAGCGTCAGGGTCAGGGTCTGTGTCAGGGTCTGGGTCCGGGTCAGGTTCCGGGTCAGGGTCAGGGTCAGGGTCTGGGTCCGGGTCCGGGTCCGGGTCCGGGTCAGGGTAAGAGTCCGGGTAAGGGTCAGGGTCCGTGTCAGTGTCAGGGTCCGGGTCAGGGTCAGGGTCAGGGTCCAGGTCTGGGTCCAGGTCAGGGTCCAGGTCGGGGTCAGGGTCAGGGTCAGGGTCCGGGTCAGGGTAAGAGTCCGGGTAAGGGTCAGGGTCCGTGTCACTGTCAGTGTCAGGGTCCGGGTCAGGGTCAGGGTCAGGGTCAGGTTCCAGGTCTGGGTCCAGGTCAGGGTCCAGGTCAGGGTCCAGGTCGGGGTCAGGGTCAGGGTCCGGGTCCGTGTCAGTGTCAGAGTCCGGGTCAGGGTCAGGGTCAGGGTCAGGGTCAGGGTCCAGGTCTGGGTCCAGGTCAGGGTCCAGGTCGGGGTCAGGGTCAGGGTCCGGGTCAGGGTCAGGGTCAGGGTCAGGGTCAGGGTCAGGGTCAGGGTCCGGGTCAGGGTCCGGGTCAGGGTCCAGGTCCGGGTAAGGGTCAGGGTCGTGGTCCGGGTCAGGGTCCGGGTAAGGGTCAGGGTCAGGGTCAGGTTCCGGGTCAGCGTCAGGGTCCGGGAAAGGTTCCGGGTCAGGGTCAGGGTCAGGGCCAGGGTCAGGGTCAGGGTCTGGGTCCGTTTACAGTTCCGGTTCCGGTCCGGGTCAGGGTCCGGGTCCGGGTCAGGGTCAGGGTCAGGGTCAGGGTCAGGGTCTGGGTCCGGTTACAGTTCCGGTTCCGGTCCGGGTCAGGGTCAGGGTCAGGGTCCGGGCCAGGGTCAGGTCAGGGTCTGTGTCAGGGTCTGGGTCCGGGTCTGGGTCCGGGTCAGGTTCCGGGTCAGGGTCAGGGTCAGGGTCTGGTTCCGGGTCCTGGTCAGGGTCCGGGTCAGGGTCAGGGTCCGGGTCCTTTTCTGTGTCCCTGTCCGTGTCCGTGTCTGTTTCAGGGATCCGTGTCAGGGTCAGTGTCCGTGTCAGGGTAAGGGTCAGGGTCAGGGTCCGGGTCCGGGTCAGGGTCAGTGTCAGGGTCAGGGTCAGGGTCAGGGTCAGGGTCAGGGTCAGGGTCAGGGTCAGGGTCTGGGTCCGGTTACAATTCCGGTTCCGGTCCGGGTCAGGGTCCGGGTCCGGGTCCGGGTCAGGGTCAGGGTCAGGGTCAGGGTCAGGGTCAGGGTCTGGGTCCGTTTACAGTTCCGGTTCCGGTCCGGGTCAGGCTCAGGGTCAGGGTCCGGGTCAGCGTCAGGGTCAGGGTCTGGGTCAGGGTCTGGGTCCGGGTCAGGTTCCGGGTCAGGGTCAGTGTCAGGGTCTGGGTCCGGGTCCGGGTCAGGGTAAGAGTCCGGGTAAGGGTCAGGGTCCGTGTCAGTGTCAGGGTCCGTGTCAGGGTCAGGGTCAGGGTCCAGGTCTGGGTCCAGGTCACGGTCCAGGTCGGGGTCAGGGTCAGGGTCAGGGTCAGGGTCCGGGTCAGGGTCCGGGTCAGGGTAAGAGTCCGGGTAAGGGTCAGGGTCCGTGTCAGTGTCAGTGTCAGTGTCCGGGTCAGGGTCAGGGTCAGGGTCAGGTTCCAGGTTTGGGTCCAGGTCAGGGTCCAGGTCAGGGTCCAGGTCGGGGTCAGGGTCAGGGTCCGGGTCCGTGTCAGTGTCAGTGTCAGGGTCCGGGTCACGGTCAGGGTCAGGGTCAGGGTCCAGGTCTGGGTCCAGGTCAGGGTCCAGGTCGGGGTCAGGGTCAGGGTCCGGGTCAGGGTCAGGGTCAGGGTCAAGGTCAGGGTCCGGGTCAGGGTCCGGGTCAGGGTCCGGGTCCGGGTCCGGGTCCGGGTCCGGGTCCGGGTCCGGGTCCGGGTAAGGGTCAGGGTCAGGGTCAGGTTCCGGGTCAGCGTCAGGGTCCGGGAAAAGGTCCGGGTCAGGGTCAGGGTCAGGGTCAGGGCCAGGGTCAGGGTCAGGGTCAGGGTCTGGGTCCGTTTACAGTTCCGGTTCCGGTCCGGGTCAGGCTCAGGGTCAGGGTCCGGGTCAGCGTCAGGGTCAGGGTCTGGGTCAGGGTCTGGGTCCGGGTCAGGTTCCGGGTCAGGGTCAGTGTCAGGGTCTGGGTCCGGGTCCGGGTCAGGGTAAGAGTCCGGGTAAGGGTCAGGGTCCGTGTCAGTGTCAGGGTCCGTGTCAGGGTCAGGGTCAGGGTCCAGGTCTGGGTCCAGGTCACGGTCCAGGTCGGGGTCAGGGTCAGGGTCAGGGTCAGGGTCCGGGTCAGGGTCCGGGTCAGGGTAAGAGTCCGGGTAAGGGTCAGGGTCCGTGTCAGTGTCAGTGTCAGTGTCCGGGTCAGGGTCAGGGTCAGGGTCAGGTTCCAGGTTTGGGTCCAGGTCAGGGTCCAGGTCAGGGTCCAGGTCGGGGTCAGGGTCAGGGTCCGGGTCCGTGTCAGTGTCAGTGTCAGGGTCCGGGTCACGGTCAGGGTCAGGGTCAGGGTCCAGGTCTGGGTCCAGGTCAGGGTCCAGGTCGGGGTCAGGGTCAGGGTCCGGGTCAGGGTCAGGGTCAGGGTCAAGGTCAGGGTCCGGGTCAGGGTCCGGGTCAGGGTCCGGGTCCGGGTCCGGGTCCGGGTCCGGGTCCGGGTCCGGGTCCGGGTAAGGGTCAGGGTCAGGGTCAGGTTCCGGGTCAGCGTCAGGGTCCGGGAAAAGGTCCGGGTCAGGGTCAGGGTCAGGGTCAGGGCCAGGGTCAGGGTCAGGGTCTGGGTCCGTTTACAGTTCCGGTTCCGGTCCGGGTCAGGGTCCGGGTCCGGGTCAGGGTCAGGGTCAGGGTCAGGGTCAGGGTCAGGGTCTGGGTCCGGTTACAGTTCCGGTTCCGGTCCGGGTCAGGCTCAGGGTCAGGGTCTGTGTCAGGGTCTGGGTCCGGGTCTGTGTCCGGGTCAGGTTCCGGGTCAGGGTGAGGGTCAGGGTCTGGTTCCGGGTCCGGGTCAGGGTCCGGGTCAGGGTCAGGGTCCGGGTCCTTTTCTGTGTCCCTGTCCGTGTCCGTGTCTGTTTCAGGGATCCGTGTCAGGGTCAGGGTCCGTGTCAGGGTAAGGGTCAGGGTCAGGGTCCGGGTCAAGGTCAGGGTCCGGGTCCGGGTCAGGGTCAGGGTCCGTGTCCCTTTCCGTGTCCCTGTCCCTGTCCGTGTCCGTGTCTGTGTCAAGGACCCGGGTCAGGGTAAGGGTCCTGGTCAGGTTCAGGGTCACGGTCAGGGTCAGGGTCAGGATAAGGGTCAGGGTCAGGGTCAGGGTCCTGGTCAGTGTCAGGTTCGTTGTCAGGGTCAGGGTCCGGGTCAGCGTCAGGGTCCGGATCAGGGTCAGGGTCCGTGTAAGGGTCACGGTCAGGGTCCGGGTCGGGGTAAGAGTCCGGGTAAGGGTCAGGGTCCGTGTCAGTGTCAGTGTCAGGGTCCGGGTCAGGGTCAGGGTCAGGGTCAGGGTCAGGGTCCAGGTCTGGGTCCAGGTCAGGGTCCAGGTCAGGGTCAGGGTCAGGGTCAGGGTGAGGTTCAGGGTCAGGGTCAGGGTCAGGGTCAGGGTCCGGGTCAGGGTCCTGGTCAGGGTCCGGGTCAGGGTCCGGGTCAGGGTCAGGGTCAGGGTCAGGGTCAGGGTCCAGGTCTGGGTCCAGGTCAGGGTCCAGGTCAGGGTCAGGGTCAGGGTCAGGGTGAGGTTCAGGGTCAGGGTCAGGGTCAGGGTCAGGGTCAGGGTCCGGGTCAGGGTCCTGGTCAGGGTCCGGGTCAGGGTCCGGGTCCGGGTAAGGGTCAGGGTCGGGGTCCGGGTCCGGGTCCGGGTCCGGGTCCGGGTCCGGGTCCGGGTAAGGGTCAGGGTCGGGGTCCGGGTCCGGGTCCGGATCAGGGTAAGGGTCAGGTTCAGGGTCAGGGTAAGGGTCCGAATCAGGGTCTGGGTCATGGTCTGGGTCAGGGTCCGTGTCAGGGTCCGGGTCCGGGTCAGGGTCTGTGTCAGGGTCCTTTTCTGTGTCTCTGTCCGTGTCCGTGTCTGTTTCAGGGATCCGTGTCAGGGTCAGGGTCCGTGTCAGGGTACGGGTCAGGGTCAGGGTCAAGGTCAGGGTAACGGTCCGGGTCAGGGTCCGTGTCAAGGTCAGGGTCCGGGTCCGGGTCAGGGTCAGGGTCCGGGTCCCTTTCCGTGTCCCTGTCCGTGTCCGTGTCTGTGTCAAGGACCCGGGTCAGGGTAAGGGTCCTGGTCAGGTTCAGGGTCACGGTCAGGGTCAGGGTCAGGATAAGGGTCAGGGTCAGGGTCAGGGTCAGGGTCAGATTCGTTGCCAGGGTCAGGGTCCGGGTCAGCGTCAGGGTCCGGATCAGGGTCAGGGTCCGGGTAAGGGTCACATTCAGGGTCCGGGTCGGGGTCGGGGTCCAGGTCGGGGTAAGAGTCTGGGTAAGGGTCAGGGTCCTTGTCCGGGTCTGTGTCCGGGTCAGGGTCAGGGTCCGTGTCAGTGTCAGTGTCAGGGTCAGGGTCAGGGTCAGGGTCAGGGTCAGGTTCCAGGTCAGGGTCCAGGTCGGGGTCAGGGTCAGGGTCAAGGTCAGGGTCAGGGTCAGGGTCTGGGTCCGGGTCAGGGTCAGGGTCCGGGTCCCTTTCCGTGTCCCTGTCCGTGTCCGTGTCTGTGTCAAGGACCCGGGTCAGGGTAAGGGTCCTGGTCAGGTTCAGGGTCACGGTCAGGGTCAGTGTCAGGATAAGGGTCAGGGTCAGGGTCAGGGTCAGGGTCCTGGTCAGTGTCAGATTCGTTGCCAGGGTCAGGGTCCGGGTCAGCGTCAGGGTCCGGATCAGGGTCAGGGTCCGGGTAAGGGTCACATTCAGGGTCCGGGTCGGGGTCGGGGTCCAGGTCGGGGTAAGAGTCTGGGTAAGGGTCAGGGTCCTTGTCCGGGTCTGTGTCCGGGTCAGGGTCAGGGTCCGTGTCAGTGTCAGTGTCAGGGTCAGGGTCAGGGTCAGGGTCAGGGTCAGGTTCCAGGTCAGGGTCCAGGTCGGGGTCAGGGTCAGGGTCAAGGTCAGGGTCAGGGTCAGGGTCTGGGTCCGGGTCAGGGTCAGGGTCCGGGTCCCTTTCCGTGTCCCTGTCCGTGTCCGTGTCTGTGTCAAGGACCCGGGTCAGGGTAAGGGTCCTGGTCAGGTTCAGGGTCACGGTCAGGGTCAGGGTCAGGATAAGGGTCAGGGTCAGGGTCAGGGTCAGGGTCCTGGTCAGTGTCAGATTCGTTGCCAGGGTCAGGGTCCGGGTCAGCGTCAGGGTCCGGATCAGGGTCAGGGTCCGGGTAAGGGTCACATTCAGGGTCCGGGTCGGGGTCGGGGTCCAGGTCGGGGTAAGAGTCTGGGTAAGGGTCAGGGTCCTTGTCCGGGTCTGTGTCCGGGTCAGGGTCAGGGTCCGTGTCAGTGTCAGGGTCAGGGTCAGGGTCAGGGTCAGGGTCAGGTTCCAGGTCAGGGTCCAGGTCGGGGTCAGGGTCAGGGTCAAGGTCAGGGTCAGGGTCAGGGTCAGGGTTAGGGTCAGGGTCAGGGTCAGGGTCAGGGTCCGGGTCAGGGTCCGGGTCAGGGTCCGGGTCAGGGTCCGGGTCCGGGTAAGGGTCACGGTCAGGGTCGGGGTCCCGGTCCGGGTAAGGGTCAGGGTCAGGATCCGGGTCAGGGTCTGGGTCCGGTTACAGTTCCGGTTCCGGTCCGGGTCAGGCTCAGGGTCAGGGTCCGGGTCAGGGTCAGGGTCAGTGTCTGTGTCAGGGTCTGGGTCCGGGTCAGGTTCCGGGTCAGGGTCAGGGTCTGGGTCCGGGTCCGTGTCCGGGTCCGTGTCCCGTTCCAGGTCCGGGTCCGGGTCCGGGTAAGGGTCCCGGTCCGGGTCCGGGTCCGGGTCCGGTTAAGAGTCCGGGTCTGGGTCCGGGTAAGGGTCCGGGTTCGGGTCCGGGTCCGGGTCCGGGTCCGGGTCCGGGTCCGGGTCCGGGTCCGGGTCCGGGTCCGGGTCCGGGTCAGGGTCCGGGTCCGGATCCGGGTAAGGGTCCGGGTCCGGGTCAGGGTCCGGGTCCGGGACCGGGTAAGGGTCCGGGTCCGGGTCCGCGTAAGGGTCCGGGTCCGGGTCCGGGTCCGGGTCAGGGTCCGGGTCCGGGTCCGGGTCCGGGTCTGGGTCCGGGTCCGGGTCTGGGTAAGGGTCCGGGTCCGGGTCCGGGTCCTGGTCCGGGTCCGGGTCCGGGTCCGGGTCCGGGTCCGGGTCCGGGTCCGGGTCCGGGTCCGGGTCCGGGTCCGGGTCAGGGTCAGGGTAAGGGTCCTGGTCCCGGTCCCGGTCTGGGTCCGTGTCCGTGTCCGTGTCCGTGTCCGTGTCCGGGTCCGTGTCCGGGTCCGGGCAAGGGTCCGGGTGCGGGTCCGTGTCCGGGTAAGGGTCCGGGAGGGGGTCCGGGTCCGTGTCCGGGTAAGGGTCCGGGTCCGTGTCCGTGTCCGTGTCCGGGTAAGTGTCCGGGTCCGGGTCCGTCACCGTGTAAGGGTCCGGGTCCAGGTCCGGATCCGGATCCGTGTAAGGGTCCGGGTCCAGGTCCAGGTCCGGGTCCGGTCCGGGTCCGGGTCCAGGTCAGGGTCCGGGTCCGGGTCCGGATCCGGGTAAGGGTCTGGGTCCGGGTCAGGGTCCGGGTCCGGGTCCCTTTCCGTGTCCCTGTCCGTGTCCGTGTCTGTGTCAAGGACCCGGGTCAGGGTAAGGGTCCTGGTCAGGTTCAGGGTCACGGTCAGGGTCAGTGTCAGGATAAGGGTCAGGGTCAGGGTCAGGGTCAGGGTCCTGGTCAGTGTCAGATTCGTTGCCAGGGTCAGGGTCCGGGTCAGCGTCAGGGTCCGGATCAGGGTCAGGGTCCGGGTAAGGGTCACATTCAGGGTCCGGGTCGGGGTCGGGGTCCAGGTCGGGGTAAGAGTCTGGGTAAGGGTCAGGGTCCTTGTCCGGGTCTGTGTCCGGGTCAGGGTCAGGGTCCGTGTCAGTGTCAGTGTCAGGGTCAGGGTCAGGGTCAGGGTCAGGGTCAGGTTCCAGGTCAGGGTCCAGGTCGGGGTCAGGGTCAGGGTCAAGGTCAGGGTCAGGGTCAGGGTCTGGGTCCGGGTCAGGGTCAGGGTCCGGGTCCCTTTCCGTGTCCCTGTCCGTGTCCGTGTCTGTGTCAAGGACCCGGGTCAGGGTAAGGGTCCTGGTCAGGTTCAGGGTCACGGTCAGGGTCAGGGTCAGGATAAGGGTCAGGGTCAGGGTCAGGGTCAGGGTCCTGGTCAGTGTCAGATTCGTTGCCAGGGTCAGGGTCCGGGTCAGCGTCAGGGTCCGGATCAGGGTCAGGGTCCGGGTAAGGGTCACATTCAGGGTCCGGGTCGGGGTCGGGGTCCAGGTCGGGGTAAGAGTCTGGGTAAGGGTCAGGGTCCTTGTCCGGGTCTGTGTCCGGGTCAGGGTCAGGGTCCGTGTCAGTGTCAGGGTCAGGGTCAGGGTCAGGGTCAGGGTCAGGTTCCAGGTCAGGGTCCAGGTCGGGGTCAGGGTCAGGGTCAGGGTTAGGGTCAGGGTCAGGGTCAGGGTTAGGGTCCGGGTCAGGGTCCGGGTCAGGGTCCGGGTCAGGGTCCGGGTCCGGGTAAGGGTCACGGTCAGGGTCGGGGTCCCGGTCCGGGTAAGGGTCAGGGTCAGGATCCGGGTCAGGGTCTGGGTCCGGTTACAGTTCCGGTTCCGGTCCGGGTCAGGCTCAGGGTCAGGGTCCGGGTCAGGGTCAGGGTCAGTGTCTGTGTCAGGGTCTGGGTCCGGGTCAGGTTCCGGGTCAGGGTCAGGGTCTGGGTCCGGGTCCGTGTCCGGGTCCGTGTCCCGTTCCAGGTCCGGGTCCGGGTCCGGGTAAGGGTCCCGGTCCGGGTCCGGGTCCGGGTCCGGTTAAGAGTCCGGGTCTGGGTCCGGGTAAGGGTCCGGGTTCGGGTCCGGGTCCGGGTCCGGGTCCGGGTCCGGGTCCGGGTCCGGGTCCGGGTCCGGGTCAGGGTCCGGGTCCGGATCCGGGTAAGGGTCCGGGTCCGGGTCAGGGTCCGGGTCCGGGACCGGGTAAGGGTCCGGGTCCGGGTCCGCGTAAGGGTCCGGGTCCGGGTCCGGGTCCGGGTCAGGGTCCGGGTCCGGGTCCGGGTCCGGGTCTGGGTCCGGGTCCGGGTCTGGGTAAGGGTCCGGGTCCGGGTCCGGGTCCGGGTCCGGGTCCGGGTCCGGGTCCGGGTCCGGGTCCGGGTCCGGGTCCGGGTCCGGGTCAGGGTAAGGGTCCTGGTCCCGGTCCCGGTCTGGGTCCGTGTCCGTGTCCGTGTCCGTGTCCGTGTCCGGGTCCGTGTCCGGGTCCGGGCAAGGGTCCGGGTCCGGATCCGGGTAAGGGTCCGGGTCCGGGTCAGGGTCCGGGTCCGGGACCGGGTAAGGGTCCGGGTCCGGGTCCGCGTAAGGGTCCGGGTCCGGGTCCGGGTCCGGGTCAGGGTCCGGGTCCGGGTCCGGGTCCGGGTCTGGGTCCGGGTCCGGGTCTGGGTAAGGGTCCGGGTCCGGGTCCGGGTCCTGGTCCGGGTCCGGGTCCGGGTCCGGGTCCGGGTCCGGGTCCGGGTCCGGGTCCGGGTCCGGGTCCGGGTCCGGGTCAGGGTAAGGGTCCTGGTCCCGGTCCCGGTCTGGGTCCGTGTCCGTGTCCGTGTCCGTGTCCGTGTCCGTGTCCGGGTCCGGGTCCGGGCAAGGGTCCGGGTGCGGGTCCGTGTCCGGGTAAGGGTCCGGGAGGGGGTCCGGGTCCGTGTCCGGGTAAGGGTCCGGGTCCGTGTCCGTGTCCGTGTCCGGGTAAGTGTCCGGGTCCGGGTCCGTCACCGTGTAAGGGTCCGGGTCCAGGTCCGGATCCGGATCCGTGTAAGGGTCCGGGTCCAGGTCCAGGTCCGGGTCCGGTCCGGGTCCGGGTCCAGGTCAGGGTCCGGGTCCGGGTCCGGATCCGGGTAAGGGTCTGGGTCCGGGTCAGGGTCCGGGTCCGGGTCCGGGTCCGGGTCCGGGTCCGGGTCCGGGTGCGGGTCCGGGTAAGGGTCTGGGTCCGGGACCGGGTAAGGGTCCGGGTCTGGGTCCGGGTAAGGGTCCGGGTCCGGGTCATAGTAAGGGTCTGGATCCGGGTAAGAGTCCGGGACCAGGTCCGGTTAAGGGTCCGGGTCACGGTCAGGGTCAGGGTCAGAGTCAGGGTCCGGGTCAGGGTCAGGGTCAGGGTCAGGGTCAGGGTCCGGATCCGGGTCCAGGTCCGGGTCAGGGTCCGGGTCCGGGTCAGGGTCAGGGTCCGGGTCCTTTTCTGTGTCCCTGTCCGTGTCCGTGTCTGTTTCAGGGATCCGTGTCAGGGTCAGGGTCCGTGTCAGGGTAAGGGTCAGGGTCAGGGTCAAGGTCAGGGTAAGGGTCAGGGTCAGGGTCCGTGTCAAGATCAGGGTCCGTGTCCGGGTCAGGGTCAGGGTCCGGGTCCCTTTCCGTGTCCCTGTCCCTGTCCGTGTCTGTGTCAAGGACCCGGGTCAGGGTAAGGGTCCTGGTCAGGTTCAGGGTCACGGTCAGGGTCAGGGTCAGGATAAGGGTCAGGGTCAGGGTCCTGCTCAGTGTCAGGTTCGTTGTCAGGGTCAGGGTCCGGGTCAGTGTCAGGGTCCGGATCATGGTCAGGGTCCGGGTAAGGGTCACGGTCAGGGTCCGGGTCGGGGTCGGAGTCCAGGTCGGGGTAAGAGTCCGGGTAAGGGTCCGGGTCCGTGTCAGTGTCAGTGTCAGTGTCAGGGTCCGGGTCAGGGTCAGGGTCAGGGTCAGGGTCATGGTCAGGGTCAGGGTCAGGGTCAGGGTCCAGGTCTGGGTCCAGGTCAGGGTCCAGGTCGGGGTCAGGGTCAGGGTCAGGGTCAGGGTCAGGGTCCGGGTCCGGGTCCGGGTCCGGGTCAGGGTCCGGGTCCGGGTAAGGGTCTGGGTCCGGGTCCTGGTCCGGGTCCGGGTCAGGGTCAGGGTCAGGGTCAGGGTCAGGGTCTGTGTCAGGGTCTGGGTCCGGGTCTGGGTCCGGGTCAGGTTCCGGGTCAGGGTCAGGGTCAGTGTCAGGGTCTGGTTCCGGGTACGGGTCAGGGTCCGGGTCAGGGTCAGGGTCAGGGTCAGGGTCCTTTTCTGTGTCCCTGTCCGTGTCCGTGTCTGTTTCAGGGATCCGTGTCAGGGTCAGGGTCCGTGTCAGGGTAAGGGTAAGGGTCAGGGTCAAGGTCAGGGTCAGGGTCAGGGTCAGGGTCAGGGTCAGGGTCCGTGTCAAGGTCAGGGTCCGGGTCCGGGTCAGGGTCAGGGTCTGGGTCCCTTTCCGTGTCCCTGTCCGTGTCCGTGTCTGTGTCAAGGACCCGGGTCAGGGTAAGGGTCCTGGTCAGGTTCAGGGTCACGGTCAGGGTCAGGGTCAGGATGAGGGTCAGGGTCAGGGTCAGGGTCAGGGTCCTGGTCAGTGTCAGGTTCGTTGTCAGGGTCAGGGTCCGGGTCAGCGTCAGGGTCCGGATCAGGGTCAGGGTCCGGGTAAGGGTCACGGTCAGGGTCCGGGTCGGGGTCGGGGTCCAGGTCGGGGTAAGTGTCCGGGTAAGGGTCAGGGTCCGTGTCAGTGTCAGTGTCAGGGTCCGGGTCAGGGTCAGGGTCAGGGTCAGGGTCAGGGTCCAGGTCTGGGTCCAGGTCAGGGTCCAGGTCGGGGTCAGGGTCAGGGTCAGGGTCAGGGTCAGGGTCAGGGTCAGGGTCAGGGTCCGTGTCAGGGTCCGGGTCAGTGTCCGGGTCCGGGTAAGGGTCAGGGTCGGGGTCCGGGTCCGGGTCCGGGTCCGGGTAAGGGTCAGGGTCGGGGTCCGGGTCCGGGTCCGGGTCCGGATCAGGGTAAGGGTCAGGTTCAGGGTCAGGGTCAGGGTAAGGGTCCGAATCAGGGTCTGGGTCATGGTCTGGGTCAGGGTCCGGGTCAGGGTCCGGGTCCGGGTCAGGGTCTGTGTCAGGGTCCGTGTCAGGGTCCGGGTCCGGGTCAGGGTCTGTGTCAGGGTAAGGGTCCTGCTCAGGGTCAGGGTCAGGGCCAGGGTCAGGGTCAGGGTCAGGGTCTGGGTCCGGTTACAATTCCGGTTCCGGTCCGGGTCAGGGTCCGCGTCAGGGTCAGGGTCAGGGTCAGGGTCAGGGTCAGGGTCTGGGTCCGGTTACAGTTCCGGTTCCGGTCCGGGTCAGGCTCAGGGTCAGGGTCCGGGTCAGCGTCAGGGTCAGGGTCTGTGTCAGGGTCTGGGTCCGGGTCAGGTTCCGGGTCAGGGTCAGGGTCAGGGTCTGGGTCCGGGTCCGGGTCCGGGTCAGGGTAAGAGTCCGGGTAAGGGTCAGGGTCCGTGTCAGTGTCAGGGTCCGGGTCAGGGTCAGGGTCAGGGTCCAGGTCTGGGTCCAGGTCAGGGTCCAGGTCGGGGTCAGGGTCAGGGTCAGGGTCAGGGTCCGGGTCAGGGTAAGAGTCCGGGTAAGGGTCAGGGTCCGTGTCAGTGTCAGTGTCAGGGTCCGGGTCAGGGTCAGGGTCAGGGTCAGGTTCCAGGTCTGGGTCCAGGTCAGGGTCCAGGTCAGGGTCCAGGTCGGGGTCAGGGTCAGCGTCCGGGTCCGTGTCATTGTCAGTGTCAGGGTCCGGGTCAGGGTCAGGGTCAGGGTCAGGGTCAGGGTCCAGGTCTGGGTCCAGGTCAGGGTCCAGGTCGGGGTCAGGGTCAGGGTCCGGGTCAGGGTCAGGGTCAGGGTCAGGGTCAGGGTCAGGGTCCGGGTCAGGGTCCGGGTCAGGGTCCGGGTCCGGGTAAGGGTCAGGGTCGTGGTCCGGGTCAGGGTCCGGGTAAGGGTCAGGGTCAGGGTCAGGTTCCGGGTCAGCGTCAGGGTCCGGGAAAGGTTCCGGGTCAGGGTCAGGGTCAGGGCCAGGGTCAGGGTCAGGGTCTGGGTCCGTTTACAGTTCCGGTTCCGGTCCGGGTCAGGGTCCGGGTCCGGGTCAGGGTCAGGGTCAGGGTCAGGGTCAGGGTCTGGGTCTGGGTCCGGTTACAGTTCCGGTTCCGGTCCGCGTCAGGGTCAGGGTCAGGGTCCGGGTCAGGGTCAGGTCAGGGTCTGTGTCAGGGTCTGGGTCCGGGTCCTGGTCAGGGTCCGGGTCAGGGTCAGGGTCCGGGTCCTTTTCTGTGTCCCTGTCCGTGTCCGTGTCTGTTTCAGGGATCCGTGTCAGGGTCAGTGACCGTGTCAGGGTAAGGGTCAGGGTCAGGGTCCGGGTCCGGGTCAGGGTCAGGGTCAGGGTCAGGGTCAGGGTCAGGGTCAGGGTCAGGGTCAGGGTCAGGGTCAGGGTCTGGGTCCGGTTACAATTCCGGTTCCGGTCCGGGTCAGGGTCCGGGTCCGGGTCCGGGTCAGGGTCAGGGTCAGGGTCAGGGTCAGGGTCAGGGTCAGGGTCTGGGTCCGGTTACAGTTCCGGTTCCGGTCCGGGTCAGGCTCAGGGTCAGGGTCCGGGTCAGCGTCAGGGTCAGGGTCTGGGTCAGGGTCTGGGTCCTGGTCCGGGTCAGGGTAAGAGTCCGGGTAAGGGTCAGGGTCCGTGTCAGTGTCAGGGTCCGGGTCAGGGTCAGGGTCAGGATCCAGGTCTGGGTCCAGGTCAGGGTCCAGGTCGGGGTCAGGGTCAGGGTCAGGGTCAGGGTCCGGGTCAGGGTCCGGGTCAGGGTAAGAGTCCGGGTAAGGGTCAGGGTCCGTGTCAGTGTCAGTGTCAGTGTCCGGGTCAGGGTCAGGGTCAGGGTCAGGTTCCAGGTCTGGGTCCAGGTCAGGGTCCAGGTCAGGGTCCAGGTCGGGGTCAGGGTCAGGGTCCGGGTCCGTGTCAGTGTCAGTGTCAGGGTCCGGGTCAGGGTCAGGGTCAGGGTCAGGGTCCAGGTCTGGGTCCAGGTCAGGGTCCAGGTCGGGGTCAGGGTCAGGGTCCGGGTCAGGGTCAGGGTCAGGGTCAAGGTCAGGGTCCGGGTCAGGGTCCGGGTCAGGGTCCGGGTCCGGGTCAGGGTCCGGGTCCGGGTCCGGGTCCGGGTAAGGGTCAGGGTCAGGGTCAGGTTCCGGGTCAGCGTCAGGGTCCGGGAAAAGGTCCGGGTCAGGGTCAGGGTCAGGGTCAGGGCCAGGGTCAGGGTCAGGGTCTGGGTCCGTTTACAGTTCCGGTTCCGGTCCGGGTCAGGGTCCGGGTCCGGGTCAGGGTCAGGGTCAGGGTCAGGGTCAGGGTCAGGGTCTGGGTCCGGTTACAGTTCCGGTTCCGGTCCGGGTCAGGCTCAGGGTCAGGGTCCGGGTCAGGGTCAGGTCAGGGTCTGTGTCAGGGTCTGTGTCCGGGTCTGGGTCCGGGTCAGGTTCCGGGTCAGGGTGAGGGTCAGGGTCTGGTTCCGGGTCCGGGTCAGGGTCCGGGTCAGGGTCAGGGTCCGGGTCCTTTTCTGTGTCCCTGTCCATGTCTGTGTCTGTTTCAGGGATCCGTGTCAGGGTCAGGGTCCGTGTCAGGGTAAGGGTCAGGGTCAGGGTCCGGGTCAAGGTCAGGGTCCGGGTCAGGGTCAGGGTCCGTGTCCCTTTCCGTGTCCCTGTCCGTGTCCGTGTCTGTGTCAAGGACCCGGGTCAGGGTAAGGGTCCTGGTCAGGTTCAGGGTCACGGTCAGGGTCAGGGTCAGGATAAGGGTCAGGGTCAGGGTCAGGGTCCTGGTCAGTGTCAGGTTCGTTGTCAGGGTCAGGGTCCGGGTCAGCGTCAGGGTCCGGATCAGGGTCAGGGTCCGTGTAAGGGTCACGGTCAGGGTCCGGGTCGGGGTAAGAGTCCGGGTAAGGGTCAGGGTCCGTGTCAGTGTCAGTGTCAGGGTCCGGGTCAGGGTCAGGGTCAGGGTCAGGGTCAGGGTCCAGGTCTGGGTCCAGGTCAGGGTCCAGGTCGGGGTCAGGGTCAGGGTCAGGGTCAGGTTCAGGGTCAGGGTCAGGGTCAGGGTCAGGGTCCGGGTCAGGGTCCTGGTCAGGGTCCGGGTCAGGGTCCGGATCCGGGTAAGGGTCAGGGTCGGGGTCCGGGTCAGGGTCAGGGTCTGGGTCCGGTTACAGTTCCGGTTCCGGTCCGGGTCAGGCTCAGGGTCAGGGTCCGGGTCAGCGTCAGGGTCAGGGTCTGTGTCAGGGTCTGGGTCCGGGTCAGGTTCCGGGTCAGGGTCAGGGTCAGGGTCTGGGTCCGGGTCCGGGTCCGGGTCAGGGTAAGAGTCCGGGTAAGGGTCAGGGTCCGTGTCAGTGTCAGGGTCCGGGTCAGGGTCAGGGTCAGGGTCCAGGTCGGGGTCAGGTTCAGGGTCAGGGTCAGGGTCCGGGTCAGGGTAAGAGTCCGGGTAAGGGTCAGGGTCCGTGTCAGTGTCAGTGTCAGGGTCCGGGTCAGGGTCAGGGTCAGGGTCAGGGTCAGGTTCCAGGTCTGGGTCCAGGTCAGGGTCCAGGTCAGGGTCCAGGTCGGGGTCAGGGTCAGGGTCCGGGTCCGTGTCAGTGTCAGTGTCAGGGTCCGGGTCAGGGTCAGGGTCAGGGTCAGGGTCAGGGTCCAGGTCTGGGTCCAGGTCAGGGTCCAGGTCGGGGTCAGGGTCAGGGTCCGGGTCAGGGTCAGGGTCAGGGTCAGGGTCAGGGTCAGGGTCCGGGTCAGGGTCCGGGTCAGGGTCCGGGTCTGGGTAAGGGTCAGGGTCGTGGTCCGGGTCAGGGTCCGGGTAAGGGTCAGGGTCAGGGTCAGGTTCCGGGTCAGCGTCAGGGTCCGGGAAAGGTTCCGGGTCAGGGTCAGGGTCAGGGCCAGGGTCAGGGTCAGGGTCTGGGTCCGTTTACAGTTCCGGTTCCGGTCCGGGTCAGGGTCCGGGTCCGGGTCAGGGTCAGGGTCAGGGTCAGGGTCAGGGTCAGGGTCTGGGTCTGGGTCCGGTTACAGTTCCGGTTCCGGTCCGGGTCAGGGTCAGGGTCAGGGTCCGGGTCAGGGTCAGGTCAGGGTCTGTGTCAGGGTCTGGGTCCGGGTCTGGGTCCGGGTCAGGTTCCGGGTCAGGGTCTGGGTCAGGGTCTGGTTCCGGGTCCTGGTCAGGGTCCGGGTCAGGGTCAGGGTCCGGGTCCTTTTCTGTGTCCCTGTCCGTGTCCGTGTCTGTTTCAGGGATCCGTGTCAGGGTCAGTGTCCGTGTCAGGGTAAGGGTCAGGGTCAGGGTCCGGGTCCGGGTCAGGGTCAGGGTCAGGGTCAGGGTCAGGGTCAGGGTCAGGGTCAGGGTCAGGGTCAGGGTCAGGGTCTGGGTCCGGTTACAATTCCGGTTCCGGTCCGGGTCAGGGTCCGGGTCCGGGTCCGGGTCAGGGTCAGGGTCAGGGTCAGGGTCAGGGTCAGGGTCAGGGTCTGGGTCCGGTTACAGTTCCGGTTCCGGTCCGGGTCAGGCTCAGGGTCAGGGTCCGGGTCAGCGTCAGGGTCAGGGTCTGGGTCAGGGTCTGGGTCCGGGTCAGGTTCCGGGTCAGGGTCAGTGTCAGGGTCTGGGTCCGGGTCCGGGTCAGGGTAAGAGTCCGGGTAAGGGTCAGGGTCCGTGTCAGTGTCAGGGTCCGGGTCAGGGTCAGGGTCAGGATCCAGGTCTGGGTCCAGGTCAGGGTCCAGGTCGGGGTCAGGGTCAGGGTCAGGGTCAGGGTCCGGGTCAGGGTCCGGGTCAGGGTAAGAGTCCGGGTAAGGGTCAGGGTCCGTGTCAGTGTCAGTGTCAGTGTCCGGGTCAGGGTCAGGGTCAGGGTCAGGTTCCAGGTCTGGGTCCAGGTCAGGGTCCAGGTCAGGGTCCAGGTCGGGGTCAGGGTCAGGGTCCGGGTCCGTGTCAGTGTCAGTGTCAGGGTCCGGGTCAGGGTCAGGGTCAGGGTCAGGGTCCAGGTCTGGGTCCAGGTCAGGGTCCAGGTCGGGGTCAGGGTCAGGGTCCGGGTCAGGGTCAGGGTCAGGGTCAAGGTCAGGGTCCGGGTCAGGGTCAGGGTCCGGGTCCAGGTCAGGGTCCGGGTCCGGGTCCGGGTCCGGGTCCGGGTAAGGGTCAGGGTCAGGGTCAGGTTCCGGGTCAGCGTCAGGGTCAGGGTCCGGGACTAGGTCCGGGTCAGGGTCAGGGTCAGGGTCAGGGTCAGGGTCAGGGTCAGGGTCTGGGTCCGTTTACAGTTCCGGTTCCGGTCCGGGTCAGGGTCCGGGTCCGGGTCAGGGTCAGGGTCAGGCTCAGGGTCAGGGTCAGGGTCTGGGTCCGGTTACAGTTCCGGTTCCGGTCCGGGTCAGGCTCAGGGTCAGGGTCCGGGTCAGGGTCTGTGTCAGGGTCTGGGTCCGGGTCTGGGTCCGGGTCAGGTTCCGGGTCAGGGTGAGGGTCAGGGTCTGGTTCCGGGTCCGGGTCAGGGTCCGGGTCAGGGTCAGGGTCCGGGTCCTTTTCTGTGTCCCTGTCCATGTCTGTGTCTGTTTCAGGGATCCGTGTCAGGGTCAGGGTCCGTGTCAGGGTAAGGGTCAGGGTCAGGGTCCGGGTCAAGGTCAGGGTCCGGGTCCGGGTCAGGGTCAGGGTCCGTGTCCCTTTCCGTGTCCCTGTCCGTGTCCGTGTCTGTGTCAAGGACCCGGGTCAGGGTAAGGGTCCTGGTCAGGTTCAGGGTCACGGTCAGGGTCAGGGTCAGGATAAGGGTCAGGGTCAGGGTCAGGGTCCTGGTCAGTGTCAGGTTCGTTGTCAGGGTCAGGGTCCGGGTCAGCGTCAGGGTCCGGATCAGGGTCAGGGTCCGTGTAAGGGTCACGGTCAGGGTCCGGGTCGGGGTAAGAGTCCGGGTAAGGGTCAGGGTCCGTGTCAGTGTCAGTGTCAGGGTCTGGGTCAGGGTCAGGGTCAGGGTCAGGGTCAGGGTCAGGGTCCAGGTCTGGGTCCAGGTCAGGGTCCAGGTCGGGGTCAGGGTCAGGGTCAGGGTCAGGTTCAGGGTCAGGGTCAGGGTCAGGGTCAGGGTCCGGGTCAGGGTCCTGGTCAGGGTCCGGGTCAGGGTCCGGATCTGGGTAAGGGTCAGGGTCGGGGTCCGGGTCCGGGTCCGGGTCCGGGTCCGGGTCCGGGTAAGGGTCAGGGTCGGGGTCCGGGTCCGGGTCCGGATCAGGGTAAGGGTCAGGTTCAGGGTCAGGGTAAGGGTCCGAATCAGGGTCTGGGTCATGGTCTGGGTCAGGGTCCGGGTCAGGGTCCGGGTCCGGGTCAGGGTCTGTGTCAGGGTCCTTTTCTGTGTCCCTGTCCGTGTCCGTGTCTGTTTCAGGGATCCGTGTCAGCGTCAGGGTCCGTGTCAGGGTCCGGGTCAGGGTCAGGGTCAAGGTCAGGGTAACGGTCCGGGTCAGGGTCCGTGTCAAGGTCAGGGTCCGGGTCCGGGTCAGGGTCAGGGTCCGGGTCCCTTTCCGTGTCCCTGTCCGTGTCCGTGTCTGTGTCAAGGACCCGGGTCAGGGTAAGGGTCCTGGTCAGGTTCAGGGTCACGGTCAGGGTCAGGGTCAGGATAAGGGTCAGGGTCAGGGTCAGGGTCCTGGTCAGTGTCAGATTCGTTGCCAGGGTCAGGGTCCGGGTCAGCGTCAGGGTCCGGATCAGGGTCAGGGTCCGGGTAAGGGTCACATTCAGGGTCCGGGTCGGGGTCGGGGTCCAGGTCGGGGTAAGAGTCTGGGTAAGGGTCAGGGTCCTTGTCCGGGTCTGTGTCCGGGTCACGGTCAGGGTCCGTGTCAGTGTCAGTGTCAGGGTCAGGGTCAGGGTCAGGTTCCAGGTCAGGGTCCAGGTCGGGGTCAGGGTCAGGGTCAAGGTCAGGGTCAGGGTCAGGGTCAGGGTTAGGGTCAGTGTCAGGGTCAGGGTCAGGGTCAGGGTCAGGGTCCGGGTCAGGGTCCGGGTCAGGGTCCGGGTCCGGGTAAGGGTCACGGTCAGGGTCGGGGTCCCGGTCCGGGTAAGGGTCAGGGTCAGGATCCGGGTCAGGGTCTGGGTCCGGTTACAGTTCCGGTTCCGGTCCGGGTCAGGCTCAGGGTCAGGGTCCGGGTCAGGGTCAGGGTCAGGGTCTGTGTCAGGGTCTGGGTCCGGGTCAGGTTCCGGGTCAGGGTCAGGGTCTGGGTCCGGGTCCGTGTCCGGGTCCGTGTCCCGTTCCAGGTCCGGGTCCGGGTCCGGGTAAGGGTCCCGGTCCGGGTCCGGGTCCGGGTCCGGTTAAGAGTCCGGGTCCGGGTCCGGGTCCGGGTCCGGGTTCGGGTCCGGGTCCGGGTCCGGGTCCGGGTCCGGGTCCGGGTCCGGGTCCGGGTCAGGGTCCGGGTCCGGATCCGGGTAAGGGTCCGGGTCCGGGTCAGGGTCCGGGTCCGGGACCGGGTAAGGGTCCGGGTCCGGGTCCGGGTCCGCGTAAGGGTCCGGGTCCGGGTCCGGGTCCGGGTCAGGGTCCGGGTCCGGGTCCGGGTCCGGGTCCGGGTCTGGGTCCGGGTCCGGGTCTGGGTAAGGGTCCGGGTCCGGGTCCGGGTCCTGGTCCGGGTCCGGGTCCGGGTCCGGGTCCGGGTCCGGGTCCGGGTCCGGGTCAGGGTAAGGGTCCTGGTCCCGGTCCCGGTCTGGTTCCGTGTCCGTGTCCGTGTCCGTGTCCGGGTCCGGGTCCGGGTCCGTGTCCGGGTCCGGGCAAGGGTCCGGGTGCGGGTCCGTGTCCGGGTAAGGGTCCGGGAGGGGGTCCGGGTCCGTGTCCGGGTAAGGGTCCGGGTCCGTGTCCGTGTCCGTGTCCGGGTAAGGGTCCGGGTCCGGGTCCGTCTCCGTGTAAGGGTCCGGGTCCAGGTCCGGATCCGGATCCGTGTAAGGGTCCGGGTCCAGGTACAGGTCCGGGTCCGGTCCGGGTCCGGGTCCGGGTCAGGGTCCGGGTCCGGGTCCGGATCCGGGTAAGGGTCTGGGTCCGGGTCAGGGTCCGGGTCCGGGTCCGGGTCCGGGTCCGGGTCCGGGTCCGGGTCCGGGCAAGGGTCCGGGTCCGGGTCCGGGTGCGGGTGCGGGTCCGGGTAAGGGTCTGGGTCCGGGACCGGGTAAGGGTCCGGGTCTGGGTCCGGGTAAGGGTCCGGGTCCGGGTCATAGTAAGGGTCTGGATCCGGGTAAGAGTCCGGGACCGGGTCCGGTTAAGGGTCCGGGTCACGGTCAGGGTCAGTGTCAGAGTCAGGGTCAGGGTCAGGGTCAGGGTCCGGATCCGGGTCCAGGTCCGGGTCAGGGTCCGGGTCCGGGTAAGGGTCCGTGTCCGTGTCTGGGTAAGGGTCCGGGTCTGTGTCCGGATCCGGTTCCGGGTAAGGGTCCGGGTCCGGTTCCGGTTCCGGGTAAGGGTCCGGGTCCGGGTCCGGGTCTGGGTAAGGGTCCGGGTCCAGGTCTGGGTCCGCGTCTGGGTCCGGGTCCGTGTCCGGGTAAGGGTCCGGGTCCGGGTCCGGGTCCAGGTCCGGGTCCAGGTAAGGGTCCAGGTCCATGTCCGGGTCCGGGTCCGGGTCCGGGTAAGGGTCCGGGTCCGGGTCCGGGTCCGGGTCAGGGTCTGGGTCCGGGTCCGCGCAAGGGTCCGGGTCCGGGTCCGGGTCCGGGTCCAGGTCCGGGTAAGGGTCCGGGTCCGGGTCCGGGTCCGGGTAAGGGTCCGGGTCCGGGTAAGGGTCCGGGTCCGGGTCCGGGTCAGGGTCAGGGTCAGGGTCAGGGTCAGGGTCAGGGTCAGAGTCATGGCCCGGATCTGGGTCCGGGTCCGGGTCAGGGTCCAGGTTGGGGTGCGGGTGCGGGTATGGGTCCGGGTACGGGTAAGGGTCCGGGTCCAGGTCAGGGTCAGGGTCAGGGTCCGGGTCAGGGTCAGGGTCAGGGTCAGAGTCATGGCCCGGATCCGGGTCCGGGTCAGGATCAAAATCCGGGTCCGGGTCCGGGTCTGGGTCCAGCTCCGGGTCCGGGTCAGGGTCCGGATACGGGTCAGGGTCAGGGTCAGGGTCCGGGTCTGGGTCCGGGTCCGGATCTGGGTAAGGGTCCGGGTCCGGGTCCGGGTCCGGGTCTGGGTCCGGGTAAGGGTCCAGGTCCGGGTCCGGGTATGGGTCCGGGTCCGGGTAAGGGTCCGGGTCCGGGTCCGGGTCCGGGTCAGGGTCCGGGTCACGGTCAGGGTCAGGGTCAGTGTCAGAGTCAGGGCCTGGGTCTGGGTCTGCGTCCGGTTCCGGGCAAGGGTCCGGGTCCGGGTCCGGGTCCGGGTCCGGGTAAGGGTCCGGGTCCGGGTCCGGGTAAGGGTCTGGGTCCGGATCCGGGTCTGGGTAAGGGTCCGGGTCCGGGTCCGGGTAAGGGTCCGGGTCCGGGTCCGGGTCCGGGTCCGGGTCCGGGTCCGGGTCCGGGTCCGGGTCCGGGTCGGGTCAGTATCAGAGTCAGGGCCTGGGACAGGGTCAGGGTCAGGGTCCGGGTCAGGGTCCGGGTCCGGGTAAGGGTCCGGGTCCGGATCCGGGTTCGAGTAAGGGTCCGGATCCGGGTAAGGGTCCGGGTCCGGGTCCGGGTCCGGGTAAGGGTCCGGGTCACGGTCAGGGTCAGTGTCAGAGTCAGGGCCTGGGTCAGGGTCAGGGTCAGGGTCCGGGTCCGGGTCCGGGTCCGGGTCCGGGTCCGGGTAAGGGTCCGGGTCCGGGTCCGGGTCCGGGTCCGGGTCCGGGTCCGGGTCCAGGTCCGGGTCCGGGTCTGGGTAAGGTTCCGGGTCAGTGTCAGGGTCAGTGTCAGAGTCAGGGCCTGGGTCAGGGTCCGGGTAAGGGTCAGGGTCCGGGTCTGGGTCAGGGTCTGGTTAAGGGTCCAGGTGCGGGTGCGGGTGCGGGTATGGGTACGGGTACGGGTAAGGGTCCGGGTCCGGGTCAGGGTCAGGGTCCGGGTCAGGGTCAGGGTCAGGGTCAGGGTCAGGGTCAGGGTCCGGGTCCGGGTAAAGGTAAGGGTCCGGGTCAGGGTCAGAATCAGGGTCCGGGTCCGGGTCCGGGTCCGGGTAAGTGTCCGGGTCCGGGTCCGGATCCAGGTCCGAGTAAGGGTCCGGGTCCGGGTAAGGGTGCGGGTCCGGGTCCGGGTCCGCGGCCGGGTCCGGGTACGCGTCCGCAGCCGGGTCCGGGTCCGGGTCCGGGTCCGGGTAAGGGTCTGGGTCTGGGTCCGGGTCAGGGTCCGGGTACGGGTACGGGTCAGGGTCCGGGTAAGGGTCCGGGTCCGGGTCCGGGTAAGGGTCCGGGTCCGGGTCCGGGTCCGGGTCCGGGTCAGGGTCCGGGTAAGGGTCCGGGTCCGGGTAAGGGTCCGGGTCCGGGTCCGGGTCCGGGTCCAGGTCCGGGTCCGGGTAAGGGTCCAGGTCCAGGTCCATGTCCGGGTCCGGGTAAGGGTCCGGGACCGGGTCCGGGTCCGGGTAAGGGTTTGAGTCCGGGTCCGGGTAAGGGTCCGGTTCCGGGTCTGGGTAAGGGTCCGTGTCTGGGTCCGTGTCCGGGTCGGGGTCCGTGTCCGGGTAAGGGTCCGGGTCCGGGTCGGGGTCCGTGTCCGGGTAAGGGTCCGGGTCCGGGTCCGGGTCCGGGTAAGGGTCCGGGTCCGGGTAAGGGTCCGGGTCCGGGTCCGGGTCCGGGTCCGGGTAAGGGTCCGGGTCCGGGTCTGGGTCCGCGTCTAGGTCCGGGTCCGTGTCCGGGTAAGGGTCCGGGTCCGGGTAAGGGTCCAGGTCCATGTCCGGGTCCGGGTCCGGGTCCGGGTCCGGGACCGGGTAAGGGTCCGGGTACGGGTACGGGTACGGGTCCGGGTCAGGTTCTGGGTCTGGGTCCGGGTAAGGGTCCGGGTCCGGGTCCGGGCAAGGGTCTGGGTCCGGGTCCGGGCAAGGGTCCGGGTCCGGGTCTGGGTCCGGGTAAGGGTCCGGGTAATGGTCCGGGTCCGGGTCCGGGTCCGGGTAAGGGTCCGGGTCTGGGTCCGGGTCTGGGTCCGTGTCCGGGTCCGTGTCCGGGTAAGGATCCGTGTCCGGGTCCGTGTCCGGGTAAGGGTCCGGGTCCGGGTTAGGGTTAGGGTCCGGGTCAGGGTCAGTGTCAGAGTCAGGGCCTGGGTCAGGGTCAGGGTCAGGGTCCGGGTCAGGGTCCGGGTCCGGGTCCGGGTCCGGGTAAGGGTCCGGGTCCGGATCCGGGTCATAGTAAGGGTCCAGACCCGGGTAAGGGTCCGCGACCGGGTCCGGGTAAGGGTCCGGGTCACGGTCAGGGTCAGTGTCAGAGTCAGGGCCCGGGTCAGGGTCAGGGTCAGGGTCAGGGTCCGGGTCCGGGTCCGGGTCAGGGTCAGGGTCCGGGTCCGTGTAAGGGTCCGGGTCCGGGTCCGGGTCCGGGTCCGGGTCCGGGTCCGGGTCCGGGTAAGTGTCCGGGTCAGGGTCAGGGTCAGTGTCAGGGCCCGGGTAAGGGTCCGGGTAAGCGTCAGGGTCCGGGTCAGGGTCAGGGTCAGGTTCAGGGTCAGGGTCAGAGTCATGGCCCGGATCCGGGTCCGGGTCCGGGTCCGGGTCAGGGTCCGGGTCAGGGTCTGGGTCCGGGTCCGGGTCCGGGTCCGGGTAAGGGTCCGGGTCCGGGTCCAGGTCCGGGTAAGGGTCCGGGTCCGGGTCCGGGTCAGGGTCTGGGTCCGGTTACAATTCCGGTTCCGGTCCGGGTCAGGCTCAGGGTCAGGGTCCGGGTCAGGGTCAGGGTCAGGGTCTGTGTCAGGGTCTGGGTCCGGGTCAGGTTCCGGGTCAGGGTCAGGGTCTGGGTCCGGGTCCGGGTCCGGGTCCGTGTCCGGTTCCGGGTCCGGTTCCGGGTCCGGGTCCGGGTAAGGGTCCGGGTCCGGGTCCGGGTCCGGGTCCGGTTAAGAGTCCTGGTCCGGGTCCGGGTAAGGGTCCGGGTTCGGGTCCGGGTCCGGGTCCGGGTCCTGGTCCGGGTCCGGGTCCGGGTCCGGGTCCGGGTCAGGGTCCGGGTCCGGATCCGGGTAAGGGTCTGGGTCCGGGTCAGGGTCCGGGTCCGCGTCCGGGTCCGGGTCCGGGTCCGGGTCCGGGTCCGGGTCCGGGTCAGGGTCAGGGTAAGGGTCCTGGTCCCGGTCCTGGTCTGGGTCCGTGTCCGTGTCCGTGTCCGTGTCCGTGTCCGGGTCCGGGTCCGTGTCCGTGTCCGGGCAAGGGTCCGGGAGGGGGTCCGGGTCCGTGTCCGGGTAAGGGTCCGGGTCCGTGTCCGTGTCCGTGTCCGGGTAAGGGTCCGGGTCCGTGTCCGTCTCCGTGTAAGGGTCCGGGTCCAGGTCCGGATCCGGATCCCTGTAAGGGTCCGGGTCCAGGTCCAGGTCCGGGTCTGGTCCGGGTCCGGTTCCGGGTCAGGGTCCGTGTCCGTGTCCGGATCCGGGTAAGGGTCTGGGTCCGGGTCAGGGTCCGGGTCCGGGTCCGGGTCCGGGTCCGGGTCCGGGTCCGGGCAAGGGTCCGGGTGCGGGAACGGGTGGGGGTCCGGGTAAGGGTCTGGGTCCGGGACCGGGTAAGGGTCCGGGTCTGGGTCCGGGTAAGGGTCCGGGTCCGGGTCATAGTAAGGGTCTGGATCCGGGTAAGAGTCCGGGATCGGGTCCGGTTAAGGGTCCGGGTCACGGTCAGGGTCAGTGTCAGAGTCAGGGCCCGGATCCGGGTCCGGGTCCGGGTCCGGGTCAGGGTCCGGGTCAGGGTCTGGGTCCGTGTCCGGGTCCGTGTCCGGGTCCGGTTACAGTTCCGGTTCCGGTCCGGGTCAGGCTCAGGGTCAGGGTCCGGGTCAGGGTCAGGGTCAGGGTCAGGGTCTGTGTCAGGGTCTGGGTCCGGGTCAGGTTCCGGGTCAGGGTCAGGGTCTGGGTCCGTGTCCGTGTCCGGGTCCGTGTCCGGTTCCGGGTCCGGGTCCGGGTCCGGGTCCGGGTAAGGGTCCGGGTCCGGGTCCGGGTCCGGGTCCGGTTAAGAGTCCTGGTCCGGGTCCGGGTAAGGGTCCGGGTTCGGGTCCGGGTCCGGGTCCGGGTCCTGGTCCGGGTCCGGGTCCGGGTCCGGGTCCGGGTCCGGGTCAGGGTCCGGGTCCGGATCCGGGTAAGGGTCTGGGTCCGGGTCAGGGTCCGGGTCCGGGTCCGGGTCCGGGTCAGGGTCAGGGTCCGGGTCCGGGTCCGGGTCCGGGTCCGGGTCCGGGTCCGGGTCCGGGTCCGGGTCCGGGTCCGGGTCAGGGTCAGGGTAAGGGTCCTGGTCCCGGTCCCGGTCCGTGTCCGTGTCCGTGTCCGTGTCCGTGTCCGTGTCCGTGTCCGGGTCCGTGTCCGTGTCCGGGCAAGGGTCCGGGAGGGGGTCCGGGTCCGTGTCCGGGTAAGGGTCCGGGTCCGTGTCCGTGTCCGTGTCCGGGTCCGGGTCCGGGTCCGGGTCCGGGCTAGGGTCCGGGTGCGGGAACGGGTGGGGGTCCGGGTAAGGGTCTGGGTCCGGGACCGGGTAAGGGTCCGGGTCTGGGTCCGGGTAAGGGTCCGGGTCCGGGTCATAGTAAGGGTCTGGATCCGGGTAAGAGTCCGGGACCGGGTCCGGTTAAGGGTCCGGGTCACGGTCAGGGTCAGTGTCAGAGTCAGGGCCCGGATCCGGGTCCGGGTCCGGGTCCGGGTCAGGGTCCGGGTCAGGGTCTGGGTCCGGGTCCGGGTCCGGGTCCGGGTCCGGTTACAGTTCCGGTTCCGGTCCGGGTCAGGCTCAGGGTCAGGGTCCGGGTCAGGGTCAGGGTCAGGGTCTGTGTCAGGGTCTGGGTCCGGGTCAGGTTCCGGGTCAGGGTCAGGGTCTGGGTCCGTGTCCGTGTCCGGGTCCGTGTCCGGTTCCGGGTCCGGGTCCGGGTCCGGGTAAGGGTCCGGGTCCGGGTCCGGGTCCGGTTAAGAGTCCTGGTCCGGGTCCGGGTAAGGGTCCGGGTTCGGGTCCGGGTCCGGGTCCGGGTCCTGGTCCGGGTCCGGGTCCGGGTCCGGGTCCGGGTCAGGGTCCGGGTCCGGATCCGGGTAAGGGTCTGGGTCCGGGTCAGGGTCCGGGTCCGGGTCCGGGTCCGGGTCAGGGTCAGGGTCCGGGTCCGGGTCCGGGTCCGGGTCCGGGTCCGGGTCCGGGTCCGGGTCCGGGTCCGGGTCCGGGTCAGGGTCAGGGTAAGGGTCCTGGTCCCGGTCCCGGTCTGGGTCCGTGTCCGTGTCCGTGTCCGTGTCCGTGTCCGGGTCCGGGTCCGTGTCCGTGTCCGGGCAAGGGTCCGGGAGGGGGTCCGGGTCCGTGTCCGGGTAAGGGTCCGTGTCCGTGTCCGTGTCCGTGTCCGGGTAAGGGTCCGGGTCCGGGTCCGTCTCCGTGTAAGGGTCCGGGTCCAGGTCCGGATCCGGATCCCTGTAAGGGTCCGGGTCCAGGTCCAGGTCCGGGTCTGGTCCGGGTCCGGTTCCGGGTCAGGGTCCGTGTCCGTGTCCGGATCCGGGTAAGGGTCTGGGTCCGGGTCAGGGTCCGGGTCCGGGTCCGGGTCCGGGTCCAGGTCCGGGTCCGGGTCCGGGTCCGGGTCCGGGTCCGGGTCCGGGCAAGGGTCCGGGTGCGGGTCCGGGTGGGGGTCCGGGTAAGGGTCTGGGTCCGGGACCGGGTAAGGGTCCGGGTCTGGGTCCGGGTAAGGGTCCGGGTCCGGGTCATAGTAAGGGTCTGGATCCGGGTAAGAGTCCGGGACCGGGTCCGGTTAAGGGTCCGGGTCACGGTCAGGGTCAGTGTCAGAGTCAGGGCCCGGGTCAGGGTCAGGGTCAGGGTCAGGGTCAGGGTCAGGGTCAGGGTCCGGGTCCGGGTCCAGGTCCGGGTCAGGGTCCGGGTCCGGGTCAGGGTCTGTGTCCGTGTCTGGGTAAGGGTCCGGGTCTTGGTCCGGATCCGGTTCCGGGTAAGGGTCCGGGTCCGGTTCCGGTTCCGGGTAAGGTTCCGGGTCCGGGTCCGGGTCTGGGTAAGGGTCCGGGTCCAGGTCTGGGTCCGCGTCTGGGTCCGTGTCCGTGTCCGGGTAAGGGTCCGGGTCCGGGTCCGGGTCCGGGTCCAGGTCCGGGTCCAGGTAAGGGTCCAGGTCCATGTCCGGGTCCGGGTCCGGGTCCGGGTCCGGGTAAGGGTCCGGGTCAGGGTCCGGGTCCGGGTCCGGGTCAGGGTCTGGGTCCGGGTCCGCGCAAGGGTCCGGGTCCGGGTCCGGGTCCGGGTCCGGGTCCGGGTAAGGGTCCGGGTCCGGGTCCGGATAAGGGTCTGGGTCCGGGTCCGGGTCCGGGTCCGGGTAAGGGTCCGGGTCCGGGTCCGGGTCCGGGTCAGGGTCAGGGTTAGGGTCAGGGTCAGGGTCAGAGTCATGGCCCGGATCTGGGTCCGGGTCCGGGTCAGGGTCCAGGTTGGGGTGCGGGTGCGGGTATGGGTCCGGGTACGGGTAAGGGTCCGGGTCCAGGTCAGGGTCAGGGTCAGGGTCCGGGTCCGGGTCAGGGTCAGGGTCAGAGTCATGGCCCGGATCCGGGTCCGTGTCAGGATCAAAATCCGGGTCCGGGTCCGGGTCTGGGTCCAGCTCCGGGTCCGGGTCAGGGTCCGGATGCGGGTCAGGGTCAGGGTCAGGGTCCGGGTCTGGGTCCGGGTCTGGATCTGGGTAAGGGTCCGGGTCCGGGTCCGGGTCCGGGTCTGGGTCCGGGTAAGGGTCCAGGTCCGGGTCCGGGTATGGGTCCGGGTCTGGGTAAGGGTCCGGGTCCGGGTCCGGATCCGGGTCCGGGTCAGGGTCCGGGTCACGGTCAGGGTCAGGGTCAGTGTCAGAGTCAGGGCCTGGGTCAGGGTCTGGGTCCGGTTCCGGGCAAGGGTCCAGGTCCGGGTCCGGGTAAGTGTCCGGGTCCGGGTCCGGGTAAGGGTCTGGGTCCGGATCCGGGTCCGGGTAAGGGTCCGGGTCCGGGTCCGGGTAAGGGTCCGGGTCCGGGTCCGGGTCCGGGTCAGGGTCAGGGTCAGTATCAGAGTCAGGGCCTGGGACAGGGTCAGGGTCAGGGTCCGGGTCAGGGTCCGGGTCCGGGTAAGGGTCCGGGTCTGGATCCGGGTTCGAGTAAGGGTCCGGATCCGGGTAAGGGTCCGGGTCCGGGTCCGGGTCCGGGTAAGGGTCCGGGTCACGGTCAGGGTCAGTGTCAGAGTCAGGGCCTGGGTCAGGGTCAGGGTCAGGGTCCGGGTCCGGGTCCGGGTCCGGGTCCGGGTCCGGGTCCGGGTAAGCGTCCAGGTCCGGGTCCGGGTCCGGGTCCAGGTCCGGGTCCGGGTCCGGGTAAGGGTCCGGGTCAGTGTCAGGGTCAGTGTCAGAGTCAGGGCCTGGGTCAGGGTCCGGGTAAGGGTCAGGGTCCGGGTCCGGGTCAGGGTCCGGGTCAGGGTCAGGGTCAGGGTCAGGGTCAGGGTCAGAGTCAGAGTCAGGGCCCGGATCTGGGTCCGGGTCCGGGTCAGGGTCCGGGTCAGGGTCTGGGTCAGGGTCTGGTTAAGGGTCCAGGTGCGGGTGCGGGTGCGGGTATGGGTCTGGGTAAGGGTAAGGGTCCGGGTCCGGGTCAGGGTCAGGTTCAGGGTCCAGGTCAGGGTCAGGGTCAGGGTCAGGGTCAGGGTCAGGGTCAGAGTCAGAGTCATGGCCCGGATCCGGGTCCGGGTCCGGGTCAGGGTCTGGGTCAGGGTCCGGGTCCGGGTCCGGGTCCGGGTCCGGGTCCGGGTCCGGGTAAAGGTAAGGGTCCGGGTCAGGGTCAGAATCAGGGTCCGGGTCCAGGTCCGGGTCCGGGTAAGGGTCCGGGTCCGGGTCCGGATCCGGGTCCGAGTAAGGGTCCGGGTCCGGGTAAGGGTCCGGGTCCGGGTCCGCGGCCGGATCCGGGTCCGAGTAAGGGTCCGGCTCCGGGTCCGCGGCCGGGTCCGGGTCCGGGTCCGCGGCCGGGTCCGGGTACGCGTCCGCAGCCGGGTCTGGGTCCGGGTCCGGGTAAGGGTCCGGGTCCGGGTCCGGGTCCGGGTCCGGGTCAGGGTCCGGGTAAGGGTCCGGGTCCGGGTAAGGGTCCGGGTCCGGGTCCGGGTCCGGGTCCAGGTCCGGGTCCAGGTAAGGGTCCAGGTCCATGTCCGTGTCCGGGTAAGGGTCCGGGACCGGGACCGGGTTCGGGTAAGGGTCTGAGTCCGGGTCCGGGTAAGGGTCCGGGTCCGGGTCTGGGTAAGGGTCCGTGTCTGGGTCCGTGTCCGGGTCGGGGTCCGTGTCCGGGTAAGGGTCCGGGTCCGGGTCGGGGTCCGTGTCCGGGTAAGGGTCCGGGTCCGGGTCCGGGTCCGGGTAAGGGTCCGGGTCCGGGTAAGGGTCCGGGTCCGGGTCCGGGTCCGGGTCCGGGTCCGGGTAAGGGTCTGGGTCCGGGTCTGGGTCCGGGTCTAGGTCCGGGTCCGTGTCCGTGTCCGGGTAAGGGTCCGTGTCCGGGTAAGGGTCCAGGTCCATGTCCGGGTCCGGGTCCGGGTCCGGGACCGGGTAAGGGTCCGGGTACGGCTCCGGGTCAGGGTCTGGGTCTGGGTCCGGGCAAGGGTCCGGGTCCGGGTCCGGGTAAGGGTCCGGGTCCGGGTCTGGGTCCGGGTAAGGGTCCGGGTAATGGTCCGGGTCCGGGTCCGGGTCCGAGTAAGGTTCCGGGTCTGGGTCCGGGCCTGGGTCCGGGTCCGGGTCCGTGTCCGGGTAAGGATCCGTGTCCGGGTCCGTGTCCGGGTAAGGGTCCGGGTCCGGGTTAGGGTTAGGGTCCGGGTCAGGGTCAGTGTCAGAGTCAGGGCCTGGGTCAGGGTCAGGGTCAGGGTCCGGGTCAGGGTCCGGGTCCGGGTCCGGGTAAGGGTCCGGGTCCGGATCCGGGTCATAGTAAGGGTCCAGACCCGGGTAAGGGTCCGGGACCGGGTCCGGGTAAGGGTCCGGGTCATGGTCAGGGTCAGTGTCAGAGTCAGGGCCCGGGTCAGGGTCAGGGTCAGGGTCAGGGTCCGGGTCCGGGTCCGGGTCCGGGTCCGGGTCAGGGTCAGGGTCTGGGTCCGTGTAAGGGTCCGGGTCCGGGTCCGGGTCCGGGTCTGGGTCCGGGTCCGGGTAAGGGTCCGGGTCAGGGTCAGGGTCAGTGTCAGGGCCCGGGTAAGGGTCCGGGTAAGCGTCAGGGTCCGTGTCAGGGTCAGGGTCAGGTTCAGGGTCAGGGTCAGAGTCATGGCCCGGATCCGGGTCCGGGTCCGGGTCTGGGTCCGGGTCAGGGTCCGGGTCAGGGTCTGGGTCCGGGTCCGGGTCCAGGTCCGGGTAAGGGTCCGGGTCCGGGTCCAGGTCCGGGTCAGGGTCAGGTTCAGGGTCAGGGTCAGAGTCATGGCCCGGATCCGGGTCCGGGTCCGGGTCCGGTTCCGGTTCCGGGTAAGGGTCCGGGTCCGGGTCCGGGTCCGGGTCCAGGTCCAGTTAAGTGTCCGGGTCCGGGTCCGGGTCCAGGTCGGGGTCCAGGTGCGGGTGCGGGTGCGGGTATGGGTACGGGTAAGGGTCCGGGTCTGGGTCCGGGTCACGGTCAGGGTCCGGGTCCGGGTCCGGGTCCGGGTCCGGGTCAGGGTCCGGGTCCGGGTATGGGTCCGGGTCCGTGTCCGGGTCCGGGTCCGTGTCCGTGTCCGGGTAAGGGTCCGGGTCCGTGTCCGGGTCTGGTTCCGGGTAAGGGTCCGGGTCCGGTTCCGGTTCCGGTTCCCGGTAAGGGTCCGGGTCCGGGTCCGGGTCCGGGTAAGGGTCCGGGTCCGGGTCCAGGTCCGGGTCCGGGTCCGGGTCCGGGTCCGGGTCCGGGTCAGGGTCTGGGTCCGGGCAAGGGTCCGGGTCCGTGTCCGGGTCCGGGTAAGGGTCCGGGTCCGGGTCTGGGTCAGGGTCAGGGTCTGGGTCCGTGTAAGGGTCCGGGTCCGGGTCCGGGTCCGGGTCCGGGTCCGGGTCCGGGTAAGGGTCCGGGTCAGGGTCAGGGTCAGTGTCAGGGCCCAGGTAAGGGTCCGGGTAAGCGTCAGGGTCCGTGTCAGGGTCAGGGTCAGGTTCAGGGTCAGGGTCAGAGTCATGGCCCGGATCCGGGTCCGGGTCCGGGTCTGGGTCCGGGTCAGGGTCCGGGTCAGGGTCTGGGTCCGGGTCCGGGTCCAGGTCCGGGTAAGGGTCCGGGTCCGGGTCCAGGTCCGGGTCAGGGTCAGGTTCAGGGTCAGGGTCAGAGTCATGGCCCGGATCCGGGTCCGGGTCCGGGTCCGGTTCCGGTTCCGGGTAAGGGTCCGGGTCCGGGTCCGGGTCCGGGTCCAGGTCCAGTTAAGTGTCCGGGTCCGGGTCCGGGTCCAGGTCCGGGTCCAGGTGCGGGTGCGGGTGCGGGTATGGGTACGGGTAAGGGTCCGGGTCTGGGTCCGGGTCACGGTCAGGGTCCGGGTCCGGGTCCGGGTCCGGGTCCGTGTCAGGGTCCGGGTCCGGGTATGGGTCCGGGTCCGTGTCCGGGTCCGGGTCCGTGTCCGTGTCCGGGTAAGGGTCCGGGTCCGTGTCCGGGTCTGGTTCCGGGTAAGGGTCCGGGTCCGGTTCCGGTTCCGGTTCCCGGTAAGGGTCCGGGTCCGGGTCCGGGTCCGGGTAAGGGTCCGGGTCCGGGTCCAGGTCCGGGTCCGGGTCCGGGTCCGGGTCCGGGTCCGGGTCAGGGTCTGGGTCCGGGCAAGGGTCCGGGTCCGGGTCCGGGTCCGGGTAAGGGTCCGGGTCCGGGTCCGGGTAAGGGTCTGGGTCCGGGTCCGGGTCCGGGTCCGGGTAAGGGTCCGGGTCTGTGTCCGGGTAACGGTCCGGGTCCGGGTCCGGGTCCGGGTAAGGCTCTGGGTAAGGGTCTGGGTCTGGGTCCGGGTCCGGGTCCGGGTCCGGGTCCGGGTCCGGGTCCGTGTCCGGGTCCGTGTCCGGGTAAGGGTCCGTGTCAGGGTCTGTGTTCGGGTCCGTGTCTGGGTCAGGGTCAGGGTCAGGGTCAGGGTCAGGGTCAGGGTCAGTGTCAGAATCAGGGCCTGGATCAGGGTCAGGGTCAGGGTCCGGGTCAGGGTCCGGGTCTGGATCCGGGTCCGAGTAAGGGTCCGGATCCGGGTAAGTGTCCGGGTCCGGGTCCGGGTCCGGTTAAGGGTCCGGGTCATGGTCAGGGTCAGTGTCAGAGTCAGGGCACGGGTCAGTGTCAGGGTCAGGGTCCGGGTCAGGGTCCGGGTCATGGTCAGGGTCAGTGTCAGAGTCAGGGCACGGGTCAGTGTCAGGGTCAGGGTCCGGGTCAGGGTCAGCGTCAGGGTCAGTGTCAGTGTCAGAGTCAGGGCCTGGGTCAAGGTCAGGGTCAGGGTCCGGGTCAGGGTCCGGGTAAGGGTCCGGGTCCGGGTCCGGGTAAGGGTCCGGGTCATTGTCAGGGTCAGTGTCAGAGTCAGGGCACGGGTCAGGGTCAGGGTCAGGGTCAGGGTCTGGGTCCGGGTCCCTGTCCGGGTCCGGGTCCGAGTAAGGGTCCGGGTCCGGGTCCGGGTAAGGGTCCGGGTCCGGGTCCGGGTCCGGGTCCGGTTAAGAGTCCGGGTCCGGGTCCGGGTAAGGGTCCGGGTTCGGGTCCGGGTCCGGGTCCGGGTCCGGGTCCGGGTCCGGGTCCGGGTCCGGGTCAGGGTCCGGGTCCGGATCCGGGTAAGGGTCCGGGTCCGGGTCAGGGTCCGGGTCCGGGACCGGGTAAGGATCCGGGTCCGGGTCCGGGTCCGGGTCCGGGTCCGGGTAAGGGTCCGGGTACGGGTCCGGGTCCGGGTCCGGGTCAGCGTCCGGGTCCGGGTCCGGGTCCGGGTCCGGGTCTGGGTCCGGGTCCGGGTCAGGGTAAGGGTCCTGGTCCCGGTCCCGGTCTGGGTCCGTGTCCGTGTCCGTGTCCGGGTCCGGGCAAGGGTCCGGGTGCGGGTCCGTGTCCGGGTAAGGGTCCGGGAGGGGGTCCGGGTCCGTGTCCGGGTAAGGGTCCGGGTCCGGGTCCGTGTCCGTGTCCAGGTAAGGGTCCGGGTCCGTGTCCGTGTCCGTGTAAGGGTCCGGTTCCAGGTCCGGATCCGGATCCGTGTAACGGTCCGGGTCCAGGTCCAGGTCCGGGTCCGGTCCGGGTCCGGGTCCGGGTCAGGGTCCGGGTCCGGGTCCGGATCCGGGTAAGGGTCTGGGTCCGGGTCAGGGTCCGGGTCCGGGTCCGGGTCCGGGTCCGGGTCCGGGTCCGGGCAAGGGTCCGGGTGCGGGTCCGGGTGCGGGTCCGGGTAAGGGTCCGGGTCCGGGACCGGGTAAGGTTCCGGGTCTGGGTCCGGGTAAGGGTCCGGGTCTGGGTCATAGTAAGGGTCTGGATCCGGGTAAGAGTCCGGGACCGGGTCTGGTTAAGGGTCCCGGTCACGGTCAGGGTCAGTGTCAGAGTCAGGGCCCGGGTCAGGGTCAGGGTCAGGGTCAGGGTCAGGGTCAGAGTCAGAGTCAGGGCCCGGATCTGGGTCCGGGTCCGGGTCAGGGTCCGGGTCAGGGTCTGGGTCAGGGTCTGGTTAAGGGTCCAGGTGCGGGTGCGGGTGCGGGTATGGGTCTGGGTACGGGTAAGGGTCCGGGTCCGGGTCCGGGTCCGGGTAAGGGTCCGGGTCACGGTCAGGGTCAGTGTCAGAGTCAGGGCCTGGGTCAGGGTCAGGGTCAGGGTCCGGGTCCGGGTCCGGGTCCGGGTCCGGGTCCGGGTCCGGGTCCGGGTAAGCGTCCAGGTCCGGGTCCGGGTCCGGGTCCGGGTCCGGGTCCAGGTCCGGGTCCGGGTCCGGGTAAGGGTCCGGGTCAGTGTCAGGGTCAGTGTCAGAGTCAGGGCCTGGGTCAGGGTCCGGGTAAGGGTCAGGGTCCGGGTCCGGGTCAGGGTCCGGGTCAGGGTCAGGGTCAGGGTCAGGGTCAGGGTCAGAGTCAGAGTCAGGGCCCGGATCTGGGTCCGGGTCCGGGTCAGGGTCCGGGTCAGGGTCTGGGTCAGGGTCTGGTTAAGGGTCCAGGTGCGGGTGCGGGTGCGGGTATGGGTCTGGGTACGGGTAAGGGTCCGGGTCCGGGTCAGGGTCAGGGTCAGGGTCCAGGTCAGGGTCAGGGTCAGGGTCAGGGTCAGGGTCAGGGTCAGAGTCAGAGTCATGGCCCGGATCCGGGTCCGGGTCCGGGTCAGGGTCTGGGTCAGGGTCCGGGTCCGGGTCCGGGTCCGGGTCCGGGTCCGGGTCCGGGTAAAGGTAAGGGTCCGGGTCAGGGTCAGAATCAGGGTCCGGGTCCAGGTCCGGGTCCGGGTAAGGGTCCGGGTCCGGGTCCGGATCCGGGTCCGAGTAAGGGTCCGGGTCCGGGTAAGGGTCCGGGTCCGGGTCCGCGGCCGGATCCGGGTCCGAGTAAGGGTCCGGCTCCGGGTCCGCGGCCGGGTCCGGGTCCGGGTCCGCGGCCGGGTCCGGGTACGCGTCCGCAGCCGGGTCTGGGTCCGGGTCCGGGTAAGGGTCCGGGTCCGGGTCCGGGTCCGGGTCCGGGTCAGGGTCCGGGTAAGGGTCCGGGTCCGGGTAAGGGTCCGGGTCCGGGTCCGGGTCCGGGTCCAGGTCCGGGTCCAGGTAAGGGTCCAGGTCCATGTCCGTGTCCGGGTAAGGGTCCGGGACCGGGACCGGGTTCGGGTAAGGGTCTGAGTCCGGGTCCGGGTAAGGGTCCGGGTCCGGGTCTGGGTAAGGGTCCGTGTCTGGGTCCGTGTCCGGGTCGGGGTCCGTGTCCGGGTAAGGGTCCGGATCCGGGTCGGGGTCCGTGTCCGGGTAAGGGTCAGGGTCCGGGTCCGGGTCCGGGTAAGGGTCCGGGTCCGGGTAAGGGTCCGGGTCCGGGTCCGGGTCCGGGTCCGGGTCCGGGTAAGGGTCTGGGTCCGGGTCTGGGTCCGGGTCTAGGTCCGGGTCCGTGTCCGTGTCCGGGTAAGGGTCCGTGTCCGGGTAAGGGTCCAGGTCCATGTCCGGGTCCGGGTCCGGGTCCGGGACCGGGTAAGGGTCCGGGTACGGCTCCGGGTCAGGGTCTGGGTCTGGGTCCGGGCAAGGGTCCGGGTCCGGGTCCGGGTAAGGGTCCGGGTCCGGGTCTGGGTCCGGGTAAGGGTCCGGGTAATGGTCCGGGTCCGGGTCCGGGTCCGAGTAAGGTTCCGGGTCTGGGTCCGGGCCTGGGTCCGGGTCCGGGTCCGTGTCCGGGTAAGGATCCGTGTCCGGGTCCGTGTCCGGGTAAGGGTCCGGGTCCGGGTTAGGGTTAGGGTCCGGGTCAGGGTCAGTGTCAGAGTCAGGGCCTGGGTCAGGGTCAGGGTCAGGGTCCGGGTCAGGGTCCGGGTCCGGGTCCGGGTAAGGGTCCGGGTCCGGATCCGGGTCATAGTAAGGGTCCAGACCCGGGTAAGGGTCCGGGACCGGGTCCGGGTAAGGGTCCGGGTCATGGTCAGGGTCAGTGTCAGAGTCAGGGCCCGGGTCAGGGTCAGGGTCAGGGTCAGGGTCCGGGTCCGGGTCCGGGTCCGGGTCCGGGTCAGGGTCAGGGTCTGGGTCCGTGTAAGGGTCCGGGTCCGGGTCCGGGTCCGGGTCTGGGTCCGGGTCCGGGTAAGGGTCCGGGTCAGGGTCAGGGTCAGTGTCAGGGCCCGGGTAAGGGTCCGGGTAAGCGTCAGGGTCCGTGTCAGGGTCAGGGTCAGGTTCAGGGTCAGGGTCAGAGTCATGGCCCGGATCCGGGTCCGGGTCCGGGTCTGGGTCCGGGTCAGGGTCCGGGTCAGGGTCTGGGTCCGGGTCCGGGTCCAGGTCCGGGTAAGGGTCCGGGTCCGGGTCCAGGTCCGGGTCAGGGTCAGGTTCAGGGTCAGGGTCAGAGTCATGGCCCGGATCCGGGTCCGGGTCCGGGTCCGGTTCCGGTTCCGGGTAAGGGTCCGGGTCCGGGTCCGGGTCCGGGTCCAGGTCCAGTTAAGTGTCCGGGTCCGGGTCCGGGTCCAGGTCGGGGTCCAGGTGCGGGTGCGGGTGCGGGTATGGGTACGGGTAAGGGTCCGGGTCTGGGTCCGGGTCACGGTCAGGGTCCGGGTCCGGGTCCGGGTCCGGGTCCGGGTCAGGGTCCGGGTCCGGGTATGGGTCCGGGTCCGTGTCCGGGTCCGGGTCCGTGTCCGTGTCCGGGTAAGGGTCCGGGTCCGTGTCCGGGTCTGGTTCCGGGTAAGGGTCCGGGTCCGGTTCCGGTTCCGGTTCCCGGTAAGGGTCCGGGTCCGGGTCCGGGTCCGGGTAAGGGTCCGGGTCCGGGTCCAGGTCCGGGTCCGGGTCCGGGTCCGGGTCCGGGTCCGGGTCAGGGTCTGGGTCCGGGCAAGGGTCCGGGTCCGTGTCCGGGTCCGGGTAAGGGTCCGGGTCCGGGTCTGGGTCAGGGTCAGGGTCTGGGTCCGTGTAAGGGTCCGGGTCCGGGTCCGGGTCCGGGTCCGGGTCCGGGTCCGGGTAAGGGTCCGGGTCAGGGTCAGGGTCAGTGTCAGGGCCCAGGTAAGGGTCCGGGTAAGCGTCAGGGTCCGTGTCAGGGTCAGGGTCAGGTTCAGGGTCAGGGTCAGAGTCATGGCCCGGATCCGGGTCCGGGTCCGGGTCTGGGTCCGGGTCAGGGTCCGGGTCAGGGTCTGGGTCCGGGTCCGGGTCCAGGTCCGGGTAAGGGTCCGGGTCCGGGTCCAGGTCCGGGTCAGGGTCAGGTTCAGGGTCAGGGTCAGAGTCATGGCCCGGATCCGGGTCCGGGTCCGGGTCCGGTTCCGGTTCCGGGTAAGGGTCCGGGTCCGGGTCCGGGTCCGGGTCCAGGTCCAGTTAAGTGTCCGGGTCCGGGTCCGGGTCCAGGTCCGGGTCCAGGTGCGGGTGCGGGTGCGGGTATGGGTACGGGTAAGGGTCCGGGTCTGGGTCCGGGTCACGGTCAGGGTCCGGGTCCGGGTCCGGGTCCGGGTCCGTGTCAGGGTCCGGGTCCGGGTATGGGTCCGGGTCCGTGTCCGGGTCCGGGTCCGTGTCCGTGTCCGGGTAAGGGTCCGGGTCCGTGTCCGGGTCTGGTTCCGGGTAAGGGTCCGGGTCCGGTTCCGGTTCCGGTTCCCGGTAAGGGTCCGGGTCCGGGTCCGGGTCCGGGTAAGGGTCCGGGTCCGGGTCCAGGTCCGGGTCCGGGTCCGGGTCCGGGTCCGGGTCCGGGTCAGGGTCTGGGTCCGGGCAAGGGTCCGGGTCCGGGTCCGGGTCCGGGTAAGGGTCCGGGTCCGGGTCCGGGTAAGGGTCTGGGTCCGGGTCCGGGTCCGGGTCCGGGTAAGGGTCCGGGTCTGTGTCCGGGTAACGGTCCGGGTCCGGGTCCGGGTCCGGGTAAGGCTCTGGGTAAGGGTCTGGGTCTGGGTCCGGGTCCGGGTCCGGGTCCGGGTCCGGGTCCGGGTCCGTGTCCGGGTCCGTGTCCGGGTAAGGGTCCGTGTCAGGGTCTGTGTTCGGGTCCGTGTCTGGGTCAGGGTCAGGGTCAGGGTCAGGGTCAGGGTCAGGGTCAGTGTCAGAATCAGGGCCTGGATCAGGGTCAGGGTCAGGGTCCGGGTCAGGGTCCGGGTCTGGATCCGGGTCCGAGTAAGGGTCCGGATCCGGGTAAGTGTCCGGGTCCGGGTCCGGGTCCGGTTAAGGGTCCGGGTCATGGTCAGGGTCAGTGTCAGAGTCAGGGCACGGGTCAGTGTCAGGGTCAGGGTCCGGGTCAGGGTCCGGGTCATGGTCAGGGTCAGTGTCAGAGTCAGGGCACGGGTCAGTGTCAGGGTCAGGGTCCGGGTCAGGGTCAGCGTCAGGGTCAGTGTCAGTGTCAGAGTCAGGGCCTGGGTCAAGGTCAGGGTCAGGGTCCGGGTCAGGGTCCGGGTAAGGGTCCGGGTCCGGGTCCGGGTAAGGGTCCGGGTCATTGTCAGGGTCAGTGTCAGAGTCAGGGCACGGGTCAGGGTCAGGGTCAGGGTTAGGGTCTGGGTCCGGGTCCCTGTCCGGGTCCGGGTCCGAGTAAGGGTCCGGGTCCGGGTCCGGGTAAGGGTCCGGGTCCGGGTCCGGGTCCGGGTCCGGTTAAGAGTCCGGGTCCGGGTCCGGGTAAGGGTCCGGGTTCGGGTCCGGGTCCGGGTCCGGGTCCGGGTCCGGGTCCGGGTCCGGGTCCGGGTCAGGGTCCGGGTCCGGATCCGGGTAAGGGTCCGGGTCCGGGTCAGGGTCCGGGTCCGGGACCGGGTAAGGATCCGGGTCCGGGTCCGGGTCCGGGTCCGGGTCCGGGTAAGGGTCCGGGTACGGGTCCGGGTCCGGGTCCGGGTCAGCGTCCGGGTCCGGGTCCGGGTCCGGGTCCGGGTCTGGGTCCGGGTCCGGGTCAGGGTAAGGGTCCTGGTCCCGGTCCCGGTCTGGGTCCGTGTCCGTGTCCGTGTCCGGGTCCGGGCAAGGGTCCGGGTGCGGGTCCGTGTCCGGGTAAGGGTCCGGGAGGGGGTCCGGGTCCGTGTCCGGGTAAGGGTCCGGGTCCGGGTCCGTGTCCGTGTCCAGGTAAGGGTCCGGGTCCGTGTCCGTGTCCGTGTAAGGGTCCGGTTCCAGGTCCGGATCCGGATCCGTGTAACGGTCCGGGTCCAGGTCCAGGTCCGGGTCCGGTCCGGGTCCGGGTCCGGGTCAGGGTCCGGGTCCGGGTCCGGATCCGGGTAAGGGTCTGGGTCCGGGTCAGGGTCCGGGTCCGGGTCCGGGTCCGGGTCCGGGTCCGGGTCCGGGCAAGGGTCCGGGTGCGGGTCCGGGTGCGGGTCCGGGTAAGGGTCCGGGTCCGGGACCGGGTAAGGTTCCGGGTCTGGGTCCGGGTAAGGGTCCGGGTCTGGGTCATAGTAAGGGTCTGGATCCGGGTAAGAGTCCGGGACCGGGTCTGGTTAAGGGTCCCGGTCACGGTCAGGGTCAGTGTCAGAGTCAGGGCCCGGGTCAGGGTCAGGGTCAGGGTCAGGGTCAGGGTCAGGGTCCGGGTCCGGGTCCAGGTCCGGGTCAGGGTCCGGGTCCGGGTAAGGGTCCGTGTCCATGTCTGGGTAAGGGTCCGGGTCTGGGTCCGGATCCGGATCCGGTTCCGGGTAAGGGTCCGGGTCCGGTTCCGGTTCCAGGTAAGGGTCCGGGTCCGGGTCCGGGTCTGGGTAAGGGTCCGGGTCCAGGTCTGGGTCCGCGTCTGGGTCCGGGTCCATGTCCGGGTAAGGGTCCGGGTCCGGGTCCGGGTCCGGGTCCAGGTCTGGGTCCAGGTAAGGGTCCAGGTCCATGTCCGGGTCCGGGTCCGGGTAAGGGTCCGGGTCAGGGTCCGGGTCCGGGTCAGGGTCTGGGTCCGGGTCCGCGCAAGTGTCCGGGTCCGGGTCCGGGTCCGGGTCCGGGTCCGGGTAAGGGTCCAGGTCCGGGTCCGGGTCCGGATAAGGGTCTGGGTCCGGGTCCGGGTCCGGGTAAGGGTCCGGGTCCGGGTCCGGGTCCGGGTCAGGGTCAGGGTCAGGGTCAGGGTCAGGGTCAGGGTCAGAGTCATGGCCCGGATCTGGGTCCGGGTCCGGGTCCGGGTCAGGGTCCAGGTGCGGGTGCGGGTGCGGGTATGGGTACGGGTACGGGTAAGGGTCCGGGTCCAGGTCAGGGTCAGGGTCAGGGTCCGGGTCAGGGTCAGGGTCAGGGTCAGAGTCATGGCCCGGATCCGGGTCTGGGTCAGGATCAAAATCCGGGTCCGGGTCCGGGTCTGGGTCCAGCTCCGGGTCCGGGTCAGGGTCCGGATACCGGTCAGGGTCAGGGTCAGGGTCCGGGTCTGGGTCCGGGTCCGGATCTGGGTAAGGGTCCGGGTCCGGGTCCGGGTCCGGGTCCAGGTAAGGGTCCGGGTCCGGGTCCGGTTCCGGGTAAGGGTCCGGGTCCGGGTCCGGGTCCGGGTCCAGGTCCAGTTAAGTGTCCGGGTCAGGGTCCGGGTCCGGGTCCGGGTAACGGTCCGGGTCCGGGTCTGGATCCGGGTCCGAGTAAGGGTCCGGATCCGGGTAAGGGTCCGGGTCCGGGTCCGGGTCCGGGTCCGGGTAAGGGTCCGGGTCATGGTCAGGGTCAGTGTCAGAGTCAGGGCACGGGTCAGTGTCAGGGTCAGGGTCCGGGTCAGGGTCCGGGTCATGGTCAGGGTCAGTGTCAGAGTCAGGGCACGGGTCAGTGTCAGGGTCAGGGTCCGGGTCAGGGTCAGCGTCAGGGTCAGTGTCAGTGTCAGAGTCAGGGCCTGGGTCAGGGTCAGGGTCAGGGTCCGGGTCAGGGTCCGGGTAAGGGTCCGGGTCCGGGTCCGGGTAAGGGTCCGGGTCATTGTCAGGGTCAGTGTCAGAGTCAGGGCACGGGTCAGGGTCAGGGTCAGGGTCAGGGTCTGGGTCCGGGTCCCTGTCCGGGTCCGGGTCCGAGTAAGGGTCCGGGTCCGGGTCCGGGTAAGGGTCCGGGTCCGGGTCCGGGTCCGGGTCCGGTTAAGAGTCCGGGTCCGGGTCCGGGTAAGGGTCCGGGTTCGGGTCCGGGTCCGGGTCCGGGTCCGGGTCCGGGTCCGGGTCCGGGTCCGGGTCAGGGTCCGGGTCCGGATCCGGGTAAGGGTCCGGGTCCGGGTCAGGGTCCGGGTCCGGGACCGGGTAAGGATCCGGGTCCGGGTCCGGGTCCGGGTCCGGGTAAGGGTCCGGGTCCGGGTCCGGGTCCGGGTCCGGGTCAGCGTCCGGGTCCGGGTCCGGGTCCGGGTCCGGGTCTGGGTCCGGGTCCGGGTCAGGGTAAGGGTCCTGGTCCCGGTCCCTGTCTGGGTCCGTGTCCGTGTCCGTGTCCGGGTCCGGGTCCGGGTCCGGGCAAGGGTCCGGGTGCGGGTCCGTGTCCGGGTAAGGGTCCGGGAGGGGGTCCGGGTCCGTGTCCGGGTAAGGGTCCGGGTCCGGGTCCGTGTCCGTGTCCAGGTAAGGGTCCGGGTCCGTGTCCGTGTCCGTGTAAGGGTCCGGTTCCAGGTCCGGATCCGGATCTGTGTAAGGGTCCGGGTCCAGGTCCAGGTCCGGGTCCGGTCCGGGTCCGGGTCCGGGTCAGGGTCCGGGTCCGGGTCCGGATCCGGGTAAGGGTCTGGGTCCGGGTCAGGGTCCGGGTCCGGGTCCGGGTCCGGGTCCGGGTCCGGGTCCGGGCAAGGGTCCGGGTGCGGGTCCGGGTGCGGGTCCGGGTAAGGGTCCGGGTCCGGGACCGGGTAAGGGTCCGGGTCTGGGTCCGGGTAAGGGTCCGGGTCTGGGTCATAGTAAGGGTCTGGATCCGGGTAAGAGTCCGGGACCGGGTCTGGTTAAGGGTCCGGGTCACGGTCAGGGTCAGTGTCAGAGTCAGGGCCCGGGTCAGGGTCAGGGTCAGGGTCAGGGTCAGGGTCAGGGTCCGGGTCCGGGTCCAGGTCCGGGTCAGGGTCCGGGTCCGGGTAAGGGTCCGTGTCCGTGTCTGGGTAAGGGTCCGGGTCTGGGTCCGGATCCGGATCCGGTTCCGGGTAAGAGTCCGGGTCCGGTTCCGGTTCCAGGTAAGGGTCCGGGTCCGGGTCCGGGTCTGGGTAAGGGTCCGGGTCCAGGTCTGGGTCCGCGTCTGGGTCCGGGTCCATGTCCGGGTAAGGGTCCGGGTCCGGGTTCGGGTCCGGGTCCAGGTCTGGGTCCAGGTAAGGGTCCAGGTCCATGTGCGGGTCCGGGTCCGGGTAAGGGTCCGGGTCAGGGTCCAGGTCCGGGTCAGGGTCTGGGTCCGGGTCCGCGCAAGGGTCCGGGTCCGGGTCCGGGTCCGGGTCCGGGTCCGGGTCCGGGTAAAGGTCCGGGTCCGGGTCCGGGTCCGGATAAGGGTCTGGGTCCGGGTCCGGGTCCGGGTAAGGGTCCGGGTCCGGGTCCGGGTCCGGGTCAGGGTCAGGGTCCGGGTCAGGGTCAGGGTCAGGGTCAGGGTCAGAGTCATGGCCCGGATCTGGGTCCGGGTCCGGGTCCGGGTCAGGGTCCAGGTGCGGGTGCGGGTGCGGGTATGGGTACGGGTACGGGTAAGGGTCCGGGTCCAGGTCAGGGTCAGGGTCAGGGTCCGGGTCAGGGTCAGGGTCAGGGTCAGAGTCATGGCCCGGATCCGGGTCTGGGTCAGGATCAAAATCCGGGTCCGGGTCCGGGTCTGGGTCCAGCTCCGGGTCCGGGTCAGGGTCCGGATACCGGTCAGGGTCAGGGTCAGGGTCCGGGTCTGGGTCCGGGTCCGGATCTGGGTAAGGGTCCGGGTCCGGGTCCGGGTCCGGGTCCAGGTAAGGGTCCGGGTCCGGGTCCGGTTCCGGGTAAGGGTCCGGGTAGGGGCCGGGTCCGGGTCCAGGTCCAGTTAAGTGTCCGGGTCCGGGTCCGGGTCCAGGTCCGGGTCCAGGTGCGGGTGCGGGTGCGGGTATGTGTACGGGTAAGGGTCCGGGTCTGGGTCCAGGTCACGGTCAGGGTCCGGGTCCGGGTCCGGGTCAGGGTCCGGGTCCGGGTATGGGTCCGGGTCCGTGTCCGGGTCTGGGTCCGTGTCCGTGTCCGGGTAAGGGTCCGGGTCCGGGTCCGGGTCTGGTTCCGGGTAAGGGTCCGGGTCCGGGTCCAGGTCCGGGTCCAGGTAAGGGTCCAGGTCCATGTCCGGGTCCGGGTAAGGGTCCGGGTCCGGGTCCGGGTCCGGGTCCGGGTCCGGGTCCGGGTCCGGGTCCGGGTCCGGGTCAGGGTCAGGGTCTGGGTCCGGGCAAGGGTCCAGGTCCGGGTCCGGGTCCGGGTAAGGGTCCGGGTCCGGGTCCGGGTAAGGGTCTGGGTCCGGGTCCGGGTCCGGGTAAGGGTCCGGGTCTGTGTCCAGGTAACGGTCCGGGTCCGGGTCCGGGTCCGGGTAAGGCTCTGGGTAAGGGTCTGGGTCTGGGTCCGGGTACGGGTCCGGGTCCGGGTCCGGGTCCGTGTCCATGTCCGTGTCCGTGTCCGGGTAAGGGTCCCTGTCAGGGTCTGTGTTCGGGTCCGTGTCTGGGTCAGGGTCAGGGTCAGGGTCAGGGTCAGGGTCAGTGTCAGAATCAGGGCCTGGGTCAGGGTCAGGGTCAGGGTCCGGGTCAGGGTCCGGGTCCGGGTCCGGGTAAGGGTCCGGGTCCGGGTCTGGATCCGGGTCCGAGTAAGGGTCCGGATCCGGGTAAAGGTCCGGGTCCGGGTCCGGGTCCGGGTCCGGGTAAGGGTCCGGGTCATGGTCAGGGTCAGTGTCAGAGTCAGGGCACGGGTCAGTGTCAGGGTCAGGGTCCGGGTCAGGGTCAGCGTCAGGGTCAGTGTCAGTGTCAGAGTCAGGGCCTGGGTCAGGGTCAGGGTCAGGGTCCGGGTCAGGGTCCGGGTAAGGGTCCGGTTCCGGGTCCGGGTAAGGGTCCGGGTCATTGTCAGGGTCAGTGTCAGAGTCAGGGCACGGGTCAGGGTCAGGGTCAGGGTCAGGGTCTGGGTCCGGGTCCGTGTCCGGGTCCGGGTCCGGTTCCGGGTCCGGGTCCGGGTCCGGGTAAGGGTCCGGGTCCGGGTCCGGGTCCGGGTCCGGGTCCGGGTCCGGTTAAGAGTCCGGGTCCGGGTCCGGGTAAGGGTCCGGGTTCGGGTCCGGGTCCGGGTCCGGGTCCGGGTCCGGGTCCGGGTCCGGGTCCGGGTCCGGGTCCGGGTCCGGGTCAGGGTCCGGGTCCGGATCCGGGTAAGGGTCCGGGTCAGGGTCCGGGTCCGGGTCCAGGTCCGGGTCCAGGTAAGGGTCCAGGTCCATGTCCGGGTCCGGGTAAGGGTCCGGGTCCGGGTCCGGGTCCGGGTCCGGGTCCGGGTCAGGGTCTGGGTCCGGGCAAGGGTCCGGGTCCGGGTCCGGGTCCGGGTAAGGGTCCGGGTCCGGGTCCGGGTAAGGGTCTGGGTCCGGGTCCGGGTCCGGGTAAGGGTCCGGGTCTGTGTCCGGGTAACGGTCCGGGTCCGGGTCCGGGTCCGGGTAAGGCTCTGGGTAAGGGTCTGGGTCTGGGTCCGGGTCCGGGTCCGGGTCCGGGTCCGTGTCCGTGTCCGTGTCCGGGTAAGGGTCCGTGTCAGGGTCTGTGTTCGGGTCCGTGTCTGGGTCAGGGTCAGGGTCAGGGTCAGGGTCAGGGTCAGTGTCAGTGTCAGAATCAGGGCCTGGGTCAGGGTCAGGGTCAGGGTCCGGGTCAGGGTCCGGGTCCGGGTCCGGGTAAGGGTCCGGGTCCGGGTCTGGATCCGGGTCCGAGTAAGGGTCCGGATCCGGGTAAGGGTCCGGGTCCGGGTCCGGGTCCGGGTAAGGGTCCGGGTCATGGTCAGGGTCAGTGTCAGAGTCAGGGCACGGGTCAGTGTCAGGGTCAGGGTCCGGGTCAGGGTCAGCGTCAGGGTCAGTGTCAGTGTCAGAGTCAGGGCCTGGGTCAGGGTCAGGGTCAGGGTCCGGGTCCGGGTCAGGGTCCGGGTAAGGGTCCGGGTCTGGGTCCGGGTAAGGGTCCGGGTCATTGTCAGGGTCAGTGTCAGAGTCAGGGCACGGTTCAGGGTCAGAGTCAGGGTCAGGGTCTGGGTCCGGGTCCGGGTCCGGGTCCGGTTCCGGTTCCGGTTCCGGGTCCGGGTCCGGGTCCGGGTAAGGGTCCGGGTCCGGGTCCGGGTCCGGGTCTGGTTAAGAGTCCGGGTCCGGGTCCGGGTAAGGGTTCGGGTCCGGGTCCGGGTCCGGGTCCGGGTCCGGGTCCGGGTCCGGGTCCGGGTCCGGGTCCGGGTCCGGGTCCGGGTCCGGGTCCGGGTCAGGGTCCGGGTAAGGGTCCGGATCCGGGTAAGGGTCCGGGTCCGGGTCAGGGTCCGGGTCCGGGACCGGTTAAGGGTCCGGGTCCGGGTCTGGGTCCGGGTCCGGGTCCGGGTCTGGGTCCGGGTCCGGGTAATGGTCCGGGTCCGGGTCCGGGTCCGGGTCCGAGTCAGCGTCCGGGTCCGGGTCCGGGTCCGGGTCTGGGTCCGGGTCCGGGTCCGGGTCCGGGTCCGGGTCCGGGTCCGGGTCAGGGTAAGGGTCCTGGTCCCGGTCCCGGTCTGGGTCCGTGTCCGTGTCCGTGTCCGGGTCCGGGTCCGTGTCCGGGTCCGGGCAAGGGTCCGGGTGCGGGTCCGTGTCCGGGTAAGGGTCCGGGAGGGGGTCCGGGTCCGTGTCCGGGTAAGGGTCCGGGTCCGGGTCCGTGGCCGTGTCCAGGTAAGGGTCCGGGTCCGGGTCCGTGGCCGTGTCCAGGTAAGGGTCCGGGTCCGGGTCCGTGTCTGGTTAAGGGTCCGGGTCACGGTCAGGGTCAGTGTCAGAGTCAGGGCCCGGGTCAGGGTCAGGGTCAGGGTCAGGGTCAGGGTCCGGGTCCGGGTCCAGGTCCGGGTCAGGGTCCGGGTCCGGGTAAGGGTCCGTGTCCGTGTCTGGGTAAGGGTCCGGGTCTGGGTCCGGATCCGGTTCCGGGTAAGGGTCCGGGTCCGGTTCCGGTTCCGGGTAAGGGTCCGGTTCCGGGTCCGGGTAAGGGTCCGGGTCATTGTCAGGGTCAGTGTCAGAGTCAGGGCACGGGTCAGGGTCAGGGTCAGGGTCAGGGTCTGGGTCCGGGTCCGTGTCCGGGTCCGGGTCCGGTTCAGGGTCCGGGTCCGGGTCCGGGTAAGGGTCCGGGTCCGGGTCCGGGTCCGGGTCCGGGTCCGGGTCCGGGTATGGGTCCGGGTCCGTGTCCGGGTCCGTGTCCGTGTCCGTGTCTGGGTAAGGGTCCGGGTCCGGGTCCGAGTCTGGTTCCGGGTAAGGGTCCGGGTCCGGGTCCGGGTCCGGGTCCAGGTAAGGGTCCAGGTCCATGTCCGGGTCCGGGTAAGGGTCCGGGTCCGGGTCCGGGTCCGGGTCCGGGTCCGGGTCCGGGTCCGGGTCAGGGTCAGGGTCTGGGTCCGGGCAAGGGTCCGGGTCCGGGTCCGGGTCCGGGTAAGGGTCTGGGTCCGGGTCCGGGTAAGGGTCTGGGTCCGGGTCCGGGTCCAGGTAAGGGTCCGGGTCTGTGTCCAGGTAACGGTCCGGGTCCGGGTCCGGGTCCGGGTAAGGCTCTGGGTAAGGCTCTGGGTCTGGGTCCGGGTCCGGGTCCGGGTCCGGGTCCGGGTCCGTGTCCGTGTCCGGGTCCGTGTCCGGGTAAGGGTCCGTGTCAGGGTCTGTGTTCGGGTCCGTGTCTGGGTCAGGGTCAGGGTCAGGGTCAGGGTCAGGGTCAGGGTCAGTGTCAGAATCAGGGCCTGGGTCAGGGTCAGGGTCAGGGTCCGGGTCAGGGTCCGGGTCCAGGTCCGGGTCCGGGTAAGGGTCCGGGTCCGGGTCTGGATCCGGGTCCGAGTAAGGGTCCGGATCCGGGTAAGGGTCCGGGTCCGGGTCCGGGTCCGGGTCCGGGTCCGGGTCCGGGTAAGGGTCCGGGTCATGGTCATGGTCAGTGTCAGAGTCAGGGCACGGGTCAGTGTCAGGGTCAGGGTCCGGGTCAGGGTCAGCGTCAGGGTCAGTGTCAGTGTCAGAGTCAGGGCCTGGGTCAGGGTCAGGGTCAGGGTCCGGGTCAGGGTCCGGGTAAGGGTCCGGTTCCGGGTCCGGGTAAGGGTCCGGGTCATTGTCAGGGTCAGTGTCAGAGTCAGGGCACGGGTCAGGGTCAGGGTCAGGGTCAGGGTCTGGGTCCGGGTCCGTGTCCGGGTCCGGGTCCGGTTCCGGGTCCGGGTCCGGGTCCGGGTAAGGGTCCGGGTCCGGGTCCGGGTATGGGTCCGGGTCCGTGTCCGGGTCCGGGCCCGTGTCCGTGTCTGGGTAAGGGTCCGGGTCCGGGTCCGGGTCTGGTTCCGGGTAAGGGTCCGGGTCCGGGTCCAGGTCCGGGTCCAGGTAAGGGTCCAGGTCCATGTCCGGGTCCGGGTAAGGGTCCGGGTCCGGGTCCGGGTCCGGGTCCGGGTCCGGGTCAGGGTTAGGGTCTGGGTGCGGGCAAGGGTCCGGGTCCGGGTCCGGGTCCGGGTAAGGGTCCGGGTCCGGGTCCGGGTAAGGGTCTGGGTCCGGGTCCGGGTCCGGGTAAGGGTCCGGGTCTGTGTCCAGGTAACGGTCCGGGTCCGGGTCCGGGTCCGGGTAAGGCTCTGGGTAAGGGTCTGGGTCTGGGTCCGGGTCCGGGTCCGGGTCCGGGTCCGGGTCCGTGTCCGTGTCCGTGTCCGTGTCCGGGTAAGGGTCCGTGTCAGGGTCTGTGTTCGGGTCCGTGTCTGGGTCAGGGTCAGGGTCAGGGTCAGGGTCAGGGTCAGGGTCAGGGTCAGTGTCAGAATCAGGGCCTGGGTCAGGGTCAGGGTCAGGGTCCGGGTCAGGGTCCGGGTCGGGGTCCGGGTAAGGGTCCGGGTCCGTTTCTGGATCCGGGTCCGAGTAAGGGTCCGGATCCGGGTAAGGGTCCGGGTCCGGGTCCGGGTCCGGGTCCGGGTAAGGGTCCGGGTCATGGTCAGGGTCAGTGTCAGAGTCAGGGCACGGGTCAGTGTCAGGGTCAGGGTCCGAGTCAGGGTCAGCGTCAGGGTCAGGGTCAGTGTCAGAGTCAGGGCCTGGGTCAGGGTCAGGGTCAGGGTCAGGGTCAGGGTCCGGGTCAGGGTCCGGGTAAGGGTCCGGTTCCGGGTCCGGGTAAGGGTCCGGGTCATTGTCATGGTCAGTGTCAGAGTCAGGGCACGGGTCAGGGTCAGGGTCAGGGTCAGGGTCTGGGTCCGGGTCCGTGTCCGTGTCCGGGTCCGGTTCCGGGTCCGGGTCCGGGTCCGGGTAAGGGTCCGGGTCCGGGACCGTGTCCGGGTCCGGTTAAGAGTCCGTGTCCGTGTCCGTGTAAGGGTCCGGGTCCAGGTCCGGATCCGGATCCGTGTAAGGGTCCGGGTCCAGGTCCAGGTCCGGATCCGGTCCGGGTCCGGGTCCGGGTCAGGGTCCGGGTCCGGGTCCGGATCCGGGTCAGGGTCAGGGTCCGGGTCTGGGTCCGGGTCCGGATCTGGGTAAGGGTCCGGGTCCGGGTCCGGGTCCGGGTCCGGGTAAGGGTCCGGTTCCGGTTCCGGTTCCGGTTCCGGGTAAGGGTCCGGGTCCGGGTCCGGGTCCGGGTCCGGGTCCAGGTCCAGTTAAGTGTCCGGGTCCGGGTCCCGGTCCGGGTCCAGGTGCGGGTGCGGGTGCGGGTATGGGTACGGGTAAGGGTCCGGGTCTGGGTCCGGGTCACGGTCAGGGTCCGGGTCCGGGTCCGGGTCCGGGTCCGGGTCAGGGTCCGGGTCCGGGTATGCGTCCGGGTCCGTGTCCGGGTCCGGGTCCGGGTCCGTGTCCGTGTCCGGGTAAGGGTCCGGGTCCGGGTCCGGGTCTGGTTCCGGGTAAGGGTCCGGTTCCGGTTCCGGTTCTGGTTCCCGGTAAGGGTCCGGGTCCGGGTCCGGGTCCGGGTCCGGGTCCAGGTAAGGGTCCAGGTCCATGTCCGGGTACGGGTAAGGGTCCGGGTCCGGGTCCGGGTCCGGGTCCGGGTCCGGGTCCGGGTCCGGGTCCGGGTCCGGGTCCGGGTCCGGGTCCGGGTAAGGGTCCGGGTCCGGGTCCGGGTAAGGGTCTGGGTCCGGGTCCGGGTCCGGGTAAGGGTCCGGGTCTGTGTCCGGGTAACGGTCCGGGTCCGGGTCCGGGTCCGGGTCCGGGTAAGGCTCTGGGTAAGGGTCTGGGTCTGGGTCCGGGTCCGGGTCCGGGTCCGGGTCCGTGTCCGGGTCCGTGTCCGGGTAAGGGTCCGTGTCAGGGTCTGTGTTCGGGTCTGTGTCTGGGTCAGGGTCAGGGTCAGGGTCAGGGTCAGGGTCAGTGTCAGTGTCAGTGTCAGTGTCAGTGTCAGAATCAGGGCCTGGGTCAGGGTCAGGGTCAGGGTCCGGGTCAGGGTCCGGGTCCGGGTCCGGGTAAGGGTCCGGGTCCGGGTCTGGATCCGGGTCCGAGTAAGGGTCCGGATCCGGGTAAGGGTCTGGGTCCGGGTCCGGGTCCGGGTAAGGGTCCGGGTCTGTGTCCGGGTAACGGTCCGGGTCCGGGTCCGGGTCCGGGTCCGGGTAAGGCTCTGGGTAAGGGTCTGGGTCTGGGTCCGGGTCCGGGTCTGGGTCCGGGTCCGTGTCCGGGTCCGTGTCCGGGTAAGGTTCCGTGTCAGGGTCTGTGTTCGGGTCTGTGTCTGGGTCAGGGTCAGGGTCAGGGTCAGGGTCAGGGTCAGTGTCAGTGTCAGTGTCAGAATCAGGGCCTGGGTCAGGGTCAGGGTCAGGGTCCGGGTCAGGGTCCGGGTCCGGGTCCGGGTAAGGGTCCGGGTCCGGGTCTGGATCCGGGTCCGAGTAAGGGTCCGGATCCGGGTAAGGGTCCGGGTCCGGGTCTGGGTCCGGGTAAGGGTCCGGGTCATGGTCAGGGTCAGTGTCAGAGTCAGGGCACGGGTCAGTGTCAGGGTCAGGGTCCGGGTCAGGGTCAGCGTCACGGTCAGTGTCAGTGTCAGAGTCAGGGCCTGGGTCAGGGTCAGGGTCAGGGTCCGGATCAGGGTCCGGGTAAGGGTCCGGGTCCGGGTCCGGGTAAGGGTCCGGGTCATTGTCAGGGTCAGTGTCAGAGTCAGGGTCTGGGTCCGGGTCCGGGTCCGGGTCCGGGTCCGGTTCCGGTTCCGGGTCCGGGTCCGGGTCCGGGTAAGGGTCCGGGTCCGGGTAAGGGTCCGGGTCCGGTTAAGAGTCCGGGTCCGGGTCCGGGTAAGGGTCCGGGTTCGGGTCCGGGTCCGGGTCCGGGTCCGGGTCCGGGTCCGGGTCCGGGTCCGGGTCCGGGTCCGGGTCCGGGTCAGGGTCCGGGTCCGGATCCGGGTAAGGGTCCGGGTCCGGGTCAGCGTCTGGGTCCGGGACCGGTTAAGGGTCCGGGTCCGGGTCTGGGTCCGGGTCCGGGTAAGGGTCCGGGTCCGGGTCCGGGTCCGGGTCTGGGTCCGCGTCCGGGTCCGGGTCTGGGTAAGGGTCCGGGTCCGGGTCCGGGTCCGGGTCCGGGTCCGGGTCCGGGTCAGGGTAAGGGTCCTGGTCCCGGTCACGGTCTGGGTCCGTGTCCGTGTCCGTGTCCGGGTCCGTGTCCGGGTCCGGGCAAGGGTCCGGGTGCGGGTCCGTGTCCGGGTAAGGGTCCGGGAGGGGGTCCGGGTCCGTGTCCGGGTAAGGGTCCGGGTCCGGGTCCGTGGCCGTGTCCAGGTAAGGGTCCGGGTCCGGGTCCGTGTCTGGTTAAGGGTCCGGGTCACGGTCAGGGTCAGTGTCAGAGTCAGGGCCCGGGTCAGGGTCAGGGTCAGGGTCAGGGTCAGGGTCCGGGTCCGGGTCCAGGTCCGGGTCAGGGTCTGGATCCGGGTCCGAGTAAGGGTCTGGATCCGGGTAAGGGTCCGGGTCCGGGTCTGGGTCTGGGTAAGGGTCCGGGTCATGGTCAGGGTCAGTGTCAGAGTCAGGGCACGGGTCAGTGTCAGGGTCAGGGTCCGGGTCAGGGTCAGCGTCACGGTCAGTGTCAGTGTCAGAGTCAGGGCCTGGGTCAGGGTCAGGGTCAGGGTCCGGGTCCGGGTCAGGGTCCGGGTAAGGGTCCGGGTCCGGGTCCGGGTAAGGGTCCGGGTCATTGTCAGGGTCAGTGTCAGAGTCAGGGCACGGGTCAGGGTCAGAGTCAGGGTCAGGGTCTGGGTCCGGGTCCTTGTCCGGGTCCGGGTCCGGTTCCGGGTCCGGGTCCGGGTCCGGGTCCGGGTAAGGGTCCGGGTCCGGGTCCGGGTCCGGGTCCGGTTAAGAGTCCGGGTCCGGGTCCGGGTAAGGGTCCGGGTTCGGGTCCGGGTCCGGGTCCGGGTCCGGGTCCGGGTCCGGGTCAGGGTCCGGGTCCGGATCCGGGTAAGGGTCCGGGTCCGGGTCAGGGTCCGGGTCCGGGACCGGTTAAGGGTCCGGGTCCGGGTCTGGGTCCGGGTCCGGGTAAGGGTCCAGGTCCGGGTCCGGGTCCGGGTCCGGGTCCGGGTCAGCGTCCGGGTCCGGGTCCGGGTCCGGGTCTGGGTCCGGGTCCGGGTCCGGGTCTGGGTAAGGGTCCGGGTCCGGGTCTGGGTCCGGGTCCGGGTCCAGGTCCGGGTCAGGGTAAGGGTCCTGGTCCCGGTCCCGGTCTGGGTCTGTGTCCGTGTCCGGGTCCGGGTCCGTGTCCGGGTCCGGGCAAGGGTCCGGGTGCGGGTCCGTGTCCGGGTAAGGGTCCGGGAGGGGGTCCGGGTCCGTGTCCGGGTAAGGGTCCGGGTCCGGGTCCGTGGCCGTGTCCAGGTAAGGGTCCGGGTCCGGGTCCGTGTCTGGTTAAGGGTCCGGGTCACGGTCAGGGTCAGTGTCAGGGTCAGGGTCCGGGTCCGGGTCCAGGTCCGGGTCAGGGTCTGGATCCGGGTCCGAGTAAGGGTCCGGATCCGGGTAAGGGTCCGGGTCCGGGTCTGGGTCCGGGTAAGGGTCCGGGTCATGGTCAGGGTCAGTGTCAGAGTCAGGGCACGGGTCAGTGTCAGGGTCAGGGTCCGGGTCAGGGTCAGCGTCACGGTCAGTGTCAGTGTCAGAGTCAGGGCCTGGGTCAGGGTCAGGGTCAGGGTCAGGGTCCGGTTCAGGGTCCGGGTAAGGGTCCGGGTCCGGGTCCGGGTAAGGGTCTGGGTCATTGTCAGGGTCAGTGTCAGAGTCAGGGCACGGGTCAGGGTCAGAGTCAGGGTCAGGGTCTGGGTCCGGGTCCGTGTCCGGGTCCGGGTCCGGGTCCGGTTCCGGGTCCGGGTCCGGGTCCGGGTCCGGGTAAGGGTCCGGGTCCGGGTCCGGGTCCGGGTCCGGTTAAGAGTCCGGGTCCGGGTCCGGGTAAGGGTCCGGGTTCGGGTCCGGGTCCGGGTCCGGGTCCGGGTCCGGGTCCGGGTCCGGGTCCGGGTCCGGGTCCGGGTCCGGGTCCGGGTCAGGGTCCGGGTCCGGATCCGGGTAAGGGTCCGGGTCCGGGTCAGGGTCCGGGTCCGGGTCCGGGACCGGTTAAGGGTCCGGGTCCGGGTCTGGGTCCGGGTCCGGGTAAGGGTCCGGGTCCGGGTCCGGGTCCGGGTCCGGGTCAGCGTCCGGGTCCGAGTCCGGGTCCGGGTCTGGGTCCGGGTCCGGGTCCGGGTCTGGGTAAGGGTCCGGGTCCGGGTCCGGGTCCGGGTCCGTGTCCGGGTCCGGGTCCGGGTCCGGGTCAGGGTAAGGGTCCTGGTGCCGGTCCCGGTCTGGGTCCGTGTCCGTGTCCGGGTCCGGGTCCGTGTCCGGGTCCGGGCAAGGGTCCGGGTGCGGGTCCGTGTCCGGGTAAGGGTCCGGGAGGGGGTCCGGGTCCGTGTCCGGGTAAGGGTCCGGGTCCGGGTCCGTGTCTGGTTAAGGGTCCGGGTCACGGTCAGGGTCAGTGTCAGAGTCAGGGCCCGGGTCAGGGTCAGGGTCAGGGTCAGGGTCAGGGTCCGGGTCCGGGTCCAGGTCCGGGTCAGGGTCTGGATCCGGGTCCGAGTAAGGGTCCGGATCCGGGTAAGGGTCCGGGTCCGGGTCTGGGTCCGGGTAAGGGTCCGGGTCATGGTCAGGGTCAGTGTCAGAGTCAGGGCACGGGTCAGTGTCAGGGTCAGGGTCCGGGTCAGGGTCAGCGTCACGGTCAGTGTCAGTGTCAGAGTCAGGGCCTGGGTCAGGGTCAGGGTCAGGGTCCGGGTCAGGGTCCGGGTAAGGGTCCGGGTCCGGGTCCGGGTAAGGGTCCGGGTCATTGTCAGGGTCAGTGTCAGAGTCAGGGCACGGGTCAGGGTCAGAGTCAGGGTCAGGGTCTGGGTCCGGGTCCGTGTCCGGGTCCGGGTCCGGTTCCGGGTCCGGGTCCGTGTCCGTGTCCGGGTCCGGGTAAGGGTCCGGGTCCGGGTCCGGGTCCGGGTCCGGTTAAGAGTCCGGGTCCCGGTCCGGGTAAGGGTCCGGGTTCGGGTCCGGGTCCGGGTCCGGGTCCGGGTCCGGGTCCGGGTCCGGGTCCGGGTCCGGGTCAGGGTCCGTGTCCGGATCCGGGTAAGGGTCCGGGTCCGGGTCAGGGTCCGGGTCCGGGACCGGTTAAGGGTCCGGGTCCGGGTCTGGGTCCGGGTCCGGGTAAGGGTCCGGGTCCGGGTCCGGGTCCGGGTCCGGGTCCGGGTCAGCGTCCGGGTCCGGGTCCGGGTCCGGGTCTGGGTCCGGGTCCGGGTCCGGGTCTGGGTAAGGGTCTGGGTCCGGGTCCGGGTCCGGGTCCGGGTCCGGGTCCGGGTCCGGGTCAGGGTAAGGGTCCTGGTCCCGGTCCCGGTCTGGGTCCGTGTCCGTGTCCGGGTCCGGGTCCGTGTCCGGGTCCGGGCAAGGGTCCGGGTGCGGGTCCGTGTCCGGGTAAGTGTCCGGGAGGGGGTCCGGGTCCGTGTCCGGGTAAGGGTCCGGGTCCGGGTCCGTGGCCGTGTCCAGGTAAGGGTCCGGGTCCGTGTCCGTGTCTGGTTAAGGGTCCGGGTCACGGTCAGGGTCAGTGTCAGATTCAGGGCCCGGGTCAGGGTCAGGGTCAGGGTCAGGGTCAGGGTCCGGGTCCGGGTCCAGGTCTGGGTCAGGGTCTGGATCTGGGTCCGAGTAAGGGTCCGGATCCGGGTAAGGGTCCTGGTCCGGGTCTGGGTCCGGGTAAGGGTCCGGGTCATGGTCAGGGTCAGTGTCAGAGTCAGGGCACGGGTCAGTGTCAGGGTCAGGGTCCGGGTCAGGGTCAGCGTCACGGTCAGTGTCAGTGTCAGAGTCAGGGCTTGGGTCAGGGTCAGGGTCAGGGTCCGGGTCAGGGTCCGGGTAAGGGTCCGGGTCCGGGTCCGGGTAAGGGTCCGGGTCATTGTCAGGGTCAGTGTCAGAGTCAGGGCACGGGTCAGGGTCAGAGTCAGGGTCAGGGTCTGGGTCCGGGTCCGTGTCCGGGTCCGGGTCCGGTTCCGGGTCCGGGTCCGGGTCCGGGTCCGGGTCCGGGTAAGGGTCCGGGTCCGGGTCCGGGTCCGGGTCCGGTTAAGAGTCCGGGTCCGGGTCCGGGTAAGGGTCCGGGTTCGGGTCCGGGTCCGGGTCCGGGTCCGGGTCCGGGTCCGGGTCCGGGTCCGGGTCCGGGTCCGGGTCCGGGTCAGGGTCCGGATCCGGGTAAGGGTCCGGGTCCGGGTCAGGGTCCGGGTCCGGGACCGGTTAAGGGTCCGGGTCCGGGTCTGGGTCCGGGTCCGGGTAAGGGTCCGGGTCCGGGTCCGGGTCCGGGTCCGGGTCCGGGTCAGCGTCCGGGTCCGGGTCCGGGTCCGGGTCTGGGTCCGGGTCCGGGTCCGGGTCTGGGTAAGGGTCCGGGTCCGGGTCCGGGTCCGGGTCCGTGTCCGGGTCCGGGTCAGGGTAAGGGTCCTGGTCCCGGTCCCGGTATGGGTCCGTGTCCGTGTCCGGGTCCGGGTCCGTGTCCGTGTCCGGGCAAGGGTCCGGGTGCGGGTCCGTGTCCGGGTAAGGGTCCGGGAGGGGGTCCGGGTCAGTGTCCGGGTAAGGGTCCGGGTCCGGGTCCGTGGCCGTGTCCAGGTAAGGGTCCGGGTCCGGGTCCGTGTCTGGTTAAGGGTCCGGGTCACGATCAGGGTCAGTGTCAGAGTCAGGGCCCGGGTCAGGGTCAGGGTCAGGGTCAGGGTCAGGGTCCGGGTCCGGGTCCGGGTCCAGGTCCGGGTCAGGGTCCGGGTCCGGGTAAGGGTCCGTGTCCGTGTCTGGGTAAGGGTCCGGGTCTGGGTCCGGATCCGGTTCCGGGTAAGTGTCCGGTTCCGGTTCCGGTTCCGGGTAAGGGTCTGGGTCCGGGTCCGGGTCCGGGTCCGGGTCCGTGTAAGGGTCCGGGTTCGGGTCCGGGTCCGGGTCTGGGTCCGGGTCCGGGTCATTGTCAGGGTCAGTGTCAGAGTCAGGGCACGGGTCAGGGTCAGGGTCAGGGTCAGGGTCTGGGTCCGGGTCCGTGTCCGGGTCTGGGTCCGGGTCCGGTTTCGGGTCCGGGTCCGGGTCCGGGTAAGGGTCCGGGTCCGGGTCCGGGTAAGGGTCCGGGTCCGGGTCCGGGTCCGGGTCCGGTTAAGAGTCCGGGTCCGGGTCCGGGTAAGGGTCCGGGTCCGGGTCCGGGTCCGGGTCCGGGTCCGGGTCCGGGCCAGGGTCCGGGTCCGGATCCGGGTAAGGGTCCGGGTCCGGGTCAGGGTCCGGGTCCGGGACCGGTTAAGGGTCCGGGTCCGGGTCTGGGTCCGGGTCCGGGTAAGGGTCCGGGTCCGGGTCCGGGTCCGGGTCCGGGTCAGCGTCCGGGTCCGGGTCCGGGTCCGGGTCTGGGTCCGGGTCCGGGTCCGGGTCTGGGTAAGGGTCCGGGTCCGGGTCCGGGTCCGGGTCCGGGTCCGGGTCCGGGTAAGGGTCCGGGTCCGGGTCCGGGTCCGGGTAAGGGTCTGGGTCCGGGTCCGGGTCCGGGTAAGGGTCCGGGTCTGTGTCCGGGTAACGGTCCGGGTCCGGGTCCGGGTCCGGGAAAGGCTCTGGGTAAGGGTCTGGGTCTGGGTCCGTGTCCGGGTCCGGGTCCGGGTCCGTGTCCGTGTCCGGGTCCGGGTCCGTGTCCGTGTAAGGGTCCGTGTCAGGGTCTGTGTTCGGGTCCGTGTCTGGGTCAGGGTCAGGGTCAGGGTCAGGGTCAGGGTCAGGGTCAGTGTCAGAATCAGGGCCTGGGTCAGGGTCAGGGTCAGGGTCCGGGTCAGCGTCCGGGTCCGGGTCCGGGTCCGGGTAAGGGTCCGGGTCCGGGTCTGGATCCGGGTCCGAGTAAGGGTCCGGATCCGGGTAAGGGTCCGGGTCCGGGTCCGGGTCTGGGTCCGGGTAAGGGTCCGGGTCATGGTCAGGGTCAGTGTCAGAGTCAGGGCACGGGTCAGTGTCAGGGTCAGGGTCCGGGTCAGGGTCAGCGTCACGGTCAGTGTCAGTGTCAGAGTCAGGGCCTGGGTCAGGGTCAGGGTCAGGGTCCGGGTCCGGGTCAGGGTCCGGGTAAGGGTCCGGGTCCGGGTCCGGGTAAGGGTCCGGGTCATTGTCAGGGTCAGTGTCAGAGTCAGGGCACGGGTCAGGGTCAGAGTCAGGGTCAGGGTCTGGGTCCGGGTCCGGGTCCGGGTCCGGGTCCGGGTCCGGTTCCGGGTCCGGGTCCGGGTCCGGGTCCGGGTAAGGGTCCGGGTCCGGGTCCGGGTCCGGGTCCGGGTAAGGGTCCGGTTTCGGGTCCGGGTCCGGGTCCGGGTCCGGGTCCGGGTCCGGGTCCGGGTCAGGGTCCGGGTCCGGGTCCGGGTCAGGGTCCGGGTCCGGATCCGGGTAAGTGTCCGGGTCCGGGTCAGGGTCCGGGTCCGGGACCGGGTAAGGGTCCGGGTCCGGGTCTGGGTCCAGGTCTGGGTAAGGGTCCGGGTCCGGGTCCGGGTCTGGGTCCGGATCCGGGTCCGGGTCCGGGTCAGCGTCCGGGTCCGGGTCCGGGTCCGGGTCTGGGTCCGGGTCCGGGTCTGGGTAAGGGTCCGGGTCCGGGTCTGGGTCCGGGTCCGGGTCCGGGTCCGGGTCCGGGTCCGGGTCCGGGTCCGGGTCAGGGTAAGGGTCCTGGTCCCGGTCCCGGTCTGGGTCCGTGTCCGGGTCCGTGTCCGTGTCCGGGTCCGTGTCCGTGTCCGGGCAAGGGTCCGGGTGCGGGTCCATGTCCGGGTAAGGGTCCGGGAGGGGGTCCGGGTCCGTGTCCGGGTAAGGGTCCGGGTCCGGGTCCGTGGCCGTGTCCAGGTAAGGGTCCGGGTCCGGGTCCGTGTCCGTGTAAGTGTCCGGGTCCAGGTCCGGATCCGGATCCGTGTAAGGGTCCGGGTCCAGGTCCAGGTCCGGATCCGGTCCGGGTCCGGGTCCGGGTCAGGGTCCGGGTCCGGGTCCGGATCCGGGTCAGGGTCAGGGTCCGGGTCTGGGTCCGGGTCCGGATCTGGGTAAGGGTCCGGGTCCGGGTACGGGTCCGGGTCCGGGTCCGGGTAAGGGTCCGGGTCCGGGTCCGGTTCCGGATAAGGGTCCGGGTCCGGGTCCGGGTCCGGGTCCAGGTCCAGTTAAGTGTCCGGGTCCGGGTCCGGGTCCAGGTCCGGGTCCAGGTGCGGGTGCGGGTGCGGGTATGGGTACGGGTAAGGGTCCGGGTCTGGGTCCGGGTCACGGTCAGGGTCCGGGTCCGGGTCCGGGTCCGGTTCCGGGTCAGGGTCCGGGTCCGGGTATGGGTCCGGGTCCGTGTCCGGGTCCGGGTCCGGGTCCGTGTCCGTGTCCGGGTAAGGGTCCGGGTCCGGGTCCGGGTCTGGTTCCGGGTAAGGGTCCGGGTCCGGTTACGGTTCCGGTTCCCGGTAAGGGTCCGGGTCCGGGTCCGGGTCCGGGTCCGGGTCCGGGTAAGGGTCCGGGTCCGGGTCTGGGTCCGGGTCTGGGTCCGGGTCTGGGTCCAGGTCCGTGTCCGGCTAAGGGTCCGGGTCAGGGTCCGGGTCCGGGTCCAGGTCCGGGTCCAGGTAAGGGTCCAGGTCCATGTCCGGGTCCGGGTAAGGGTCCGGGTCCGGGTCCGGGTCCGGGTCCGGGTCCGGGTCCGGGTCCGGGTCCGGGTCCGGGTCAGGGTCTGGGTCCGGGCAAGGGTCCGGGTCCGGCTCCGGGTCCGGGTAAGGGTCCGGGTCCGGGTCCGGGTAAGGGTCTGGGTCCGGGTCCGGGTCCGGGTAAGGGTCCGGGTCTGTGTCCGGGTAACGGTCCGGGTCCGGGTCCGGGTCCGGGTAAGGCTCTGGGTAAGGGTCTGGGTCTGGGTCCGGGTCCGGGTCCGGGTCCGGGTCCGTGTCCGGGTCCCTGTCCGGGTAAGGGTCCGTGTCAGGGTCTGTGTTCGGGTCCGTGTCTGGGTCAGGGTCAGGGTCAGGGTCAGGGTCAGGGTCAGGGTCAGGGTCAGGGTCAGGGTCAGTGTCAGAATCAGGGCCTGGGTCAGGGTCAGGGTCAGGGTCCGGGTCAGGGTCCGGGTCCGGGTCCGGGTAAGGGTCCGGGTCCGGGTCTGGATCCGGGTCCGAGTAAGGGTCCGGATCCGGGTAAGGGTCCGGGTCCGGGTCCGGGTCCGGGTAAGGGTCCGGGTCATGGTCAGGGTCAGTGTCAGAGTCAGGGCACGGGTCAGTGTCAGGGTCAGGGTCCGGGTCAGGGTCAGCGTCAGGGTCAGTGTCAGTGTCAGAGTCAGAGTCAGGGCCTGGGTCAGGGTCAGGGTCAGGGTCCGGGTCAGGGTCCGGGTAAGGGTCCGGGTCCGGGTCCGGGTAAGGGTCCGGGTCATTGTCAGGGTCAGTGTCAGAGTCAGGGCACGGGTCAGGGTCAGGGTCAGGGTCAGGGTCTGGGTCCGGGTCCGTGTCCGTGTCCGGGTCCGGTTCCGGGTCCGGGTCCGGGTCCGGGTCCGGGTCCGGGTCCGGTTAAGAGTCCGGGTCCGGGTCCGGGTAAGGGTCCGGGTTCGGGTCCGGGTCCGGGTCCGGGTCCGGGTCCGGGTCCGGGTCCGGGTCCGGGTCTGGGTCCGGGTCCGGGTCCGGGTCCGGGTCAGGGTCCGGGTCCGGATCCGGGTAAGGGTCCGGGTCCGGGTCAGGGTCCGGGTCCGGGACCGGTTAAGGGTCCGGGTCCGGGTCTGGGTCCGGGTCCGGGTAAGGGTAAGGGTCCGGGTCCGGGTCTGGGTCCGGGTCCGGGTCAGCGTCCGGGTCTGGGTCCGGGTCCGGGTCCGGGTCTGGGTCCGGGTCCGGGTCCGGGTCTGGGTAAGGGTCCGGGTCCGGGTCCGGGTCCGGGTCCGGGTCCGGGTCCGGGTCCGGGTCCGGGTCCGGGTCCGGGTCCGGGTCCGGGTCAGGGTAAGGGTCCTGGTCCCGGTCACGGTCTGGGTCCGTGTCCGTGTCCGGGTCCGGGTCCGTGTCCGGGTCCGGGCAAGGGTCCGGGTGCGGGTCCGTGTCCGGGTAAGGGTCCGGGAGGGGGTCCGGGTCCGTGTCCGGGTAAGGGTCCGGGTCCGGGTCCGTGGCCGTGTCCAGGTAAGGGTCCGGGTCCGGGTCCGTGTCCGTGTAAGGGTCCGGGTCCAGGTCCGGATCCGGATCCGTGTAAGGGTCCGGGTCCAGGTCCAGCTCCGGATCCGGTCCGGGTCCGGGTCCGGATCCGGGTAAAGGTCTGGGTCCGGGTCAGGGTCCGGGTCCGGGACCGGGTAAGGGTCCGGGTCTGGGTCCGGGTAAGGGTCCGGGTCCGGGTCATAGTGGGTCTGGATCCGGGTAAGAGTCCGGGACCGGGTCCGGTTAAGGGTCCGGGTCACGGTCAGGGTCAGTGTCAGAGTCAGGGCCCGGGTCAGGGTCAGGGTCAGGGTCAGGGTCAGGGTCCGGGTCCGGGTCCAGGTCCGGGTCAGGGTCCGGGTCCGTGTAAGGGTCCGTGTCCGTGTCCGTGTCTGGGTAAGGGTCCGGGTCTGGGTCCGGATCCGGTTCCGGGTAAGGGTCCGGGTCCGGTTCCGGTTCCGGGTAAGGGTCCGGGTTCGGGTCCGGGTCTGGGTAAGGGTCCGGGTCCAGGTCTGGGTCCGCGTCTGGGTCCGGGTCCGTGTCCGGGTAAGGGTCCGGGTCCGGGTCCGGGTCCGGGTCCAGGTCCGGGTCCAGGTAAGGGTCCAGGTCCATGTCCATGTCCGGGTCCGGGTCCGGGTAAGGGTCCGGGTCAGGGTCCGGGTCCGGGTCCGGGTCAGGGTCTGGGTCCGTGTCCGCGGAAGGGTCCGGGTCCTGGTCCGATTCCGGGTCCGGATAAGGGTCTGGGTCCGGGTCCGGGTCCGGGTAAGGGTCCGGGTCCGGGTCCGGGTCCGGGTCCGGGTCAGGGTCAGGGTCAGGGTCAGGGTCAGGGTCAGGGTCAGAGTCATGGCCCGGATCTGGGTCCGGGTCCGGGTCAGGGTCCAGGTGCGGGTGCGGGTGCGGGTATGGGTACGGGTACGGGTAAGGGTCCCGGTCCAGGTCAGGGTCAGGGTCAGGGTCCGGGTCAGGGTCAGGGTCAGGGTCAGAGTCATGGCCCGGATCCGGGTCCGGGTCAGGATCAAAATCCGGGTCCGGGTCCGGGTCTGGGTCCAGCTCCGGGTCCGGGTCAGGGTCCGGATACGGGTCAGTGTCAGGGTCAGGGTCCGGGTCTGGGTCCGGGTCCGGGTCTGGGTAAGGGTCCGGGTCTGGGTCCGGGTCCGGGTCTGGGTCCGGGTAAGGGTCCAGGTCCGGGTCCGGGTATGGGTCCGGGTCCGGGTAAGGGTCCGGGTCCGGGTCCGGGTCCGGGTCAGGGTCAGGGTCCGGGTCACGGTCAGGGTCAGGGTCAGTGTCAGAGTCAGGGCCTGGGTCAGGGTCTGGGTCCGGGTCCGGGCAAGGGTCCGGTTCCGGGTCCGGGTCCGGGTCCGGGTAAGGGTCCGGGTCCGGGTCCGGGTAAGGGTCTGGGTCCGGATCCGGGTCCGGGTAAGGGTCCGGGTCCGGGTAAGGGTCCGGGTCCGGGTCCGGGTCCGGGTCCGGGTCTGGGTCCGGGTCCGGGTCCGGGTCCGGGTCTGGGTAAGGGTCCGGGTCCGGGTCCGGGTCCGGGTCCGGGTCCGGGTCCGGGTCCGGGTCCGGGTCCGGGTCCGGGTCAGGGTAAGGGTCCTGGTCCCGGTCCCGGTCTGGGTCCGTGTCCGTGTCCGGGTCCGGGTCCGTGTCCGGGTCCGGGCAAGGGTCCGGGTGCGGGTCCGTGTCCGGGTAAGGGTCCGGGAGGGGGTCCGGGTCCGTGTCCGGGTAAGGGTCCGGGTCCGGGTCCGTGGCCGTGTCCAGGTAAGGGTCCGGGTCCGGGTCCGTGTCCGTGTAAGGGTCCGGGTCCAGGTCCGGATCCGGATCCGTGTAAGGGTCCGGGTCCAGGTCCAGGTCCGGATCCGGTCCGGGTCCGGGTCCGGGTCAGGGTCCGGGTCCGGGTCCGGGTCCGGATCCAGGTAAAGGTCTGGGTCCGGGTCAGGGTCCGGGTCCGGGACCGGGTAAGGGTCCGGGTCTGGGTCCGGGTAAGGGTCCGGGTCCGGGTCATAGTGGGTCTGGATCCGGGTAAGAGTCCGGGACCGGGTCCGGTTAAGGGTCCGGGTCACGGTCAGGGTCAGTGTCAGAGTCAGGGCCCGGGTCAGGGTCAGGGTCAGGGTCAGGGTCAGGGTCCGGGTCCGGGTCCAGGTCCGGGTCAGGGTCCGGGTCCGTGTAAGGGTCCGTGTCCGTGTCCGTGTCTGGGTAAGGGTCCGGGTCTGGGTCCGGATCCGGTTCCGGGTAAGGGTCCGGGTCCGGTTCCGGTTCCGGGTAAGGGTCCGGGTTCGGGTCCGGGTCTGGGTAAGGGTCCGGGTCCAGGTCTGGGTCCGCGTCTGGGTCCGTGTCCGTGTCCGGGTAAGGGTCCGGGTCCGGGTCCGGGTCCGGGTCCAGGTCCGGGTCCAGGTAAGGGTCCAGGTCCATGTCCGGGTCCGGGTCCGGGTAAGGGTCCGGGTCAGGGTCCGGGTCCGGGTCCGGGTCAGGGTCTGGGTCCGTGTCCGCGGAAGGGTCCGGGTCCGGGTCCGGGTCCGGGTCCGGGTCCGGGTAATGGTCCGATTCCGGGTCCGGATAAGGGTCTGGGTCCGGGTCCGGGTCCGGGTAAGGGTCCGGGTCCGGGTCCGGGTCCGGGTCAGGGTCAGGGTCAGGGTCAGGGTCAGGGTCAGGGTCAGAGTCATGGCCCGGATCTGGGTCCGGGTCCGGGTCAGGGTCCAGGTGCGGGTGCGGGTGCGGGTATGGGTACGGGTACGGGTAAGGGTCCCGGTCCAGGTCAGGGTCAGGGTCAGGGTCCGGGTCAGGGTCAGGGTCAGGGTCAGAGTCATGGCCCGGATCCGGGTCCGGGTCAGGATCAAAATCCGGGTCCGGGTCCGGGTCTGGGTCCAGCTCCGGGTCCGGGTCAGGGTCCGGATACGGGTCAGTGTCAGGGTCAGGGTCCGGGTCTGGGTCCGGGTCCGGGTCTGGGTAAGGGTCCGGGTCTGGGTCCGGGTCCGGGTCTGGGTCCGGGTAAGGGTCCAGGTCCGGGTCCGGGTATGGGTCCGGGTCCGGGTAAGGGTCCGGGTCCCGGTCCGGGTCCGGGTCAGGGTCAGGGTCCGGGTCACGGTCAGGGTCAGGGTCAGTGTCAGAGTCAGGGCCTGGGTCAGGGTCTGGGTCCGGGTCCGGGCAAGGGTCCGGTTCCGGGTCCGGGTCCGGGTCCGGGTAAGGGTCCGGGTCCGGGTCCGGGTAAGGGTCTGGGTCCGGATCCGGGTCCGGGTAAGGGTCCGGGTCCGGGTAAGGGTCCGGGTCCGGGTCCGGGTCCGGGTCTGGGTCCGGGTCCGGGTCCGGGTCCGGGTCTGGGTAAGGGTCCGGGTCCGGGTCCGGGTCCGGGTCCGGGTCCGGGTCCGGGTCCGGGTCCGGGTCCGGGTCCGGGTCCGGGTCCGGGTCAGGGTAAGGGTCCTGGTCCCGGTCCCGGTCTGGGTCCGTGTCCGTGTCCGGGTCCGGGTCCGTGTCCGGGTCCGGGCAAGGGTCCGGGTGCGGGTCCGTGTCCGGGTAAGGGTCCGGGAGGGGGTCCGGGTCCGTGTCCGGGTAAGGGTCCGGGTCCGGGTCCGTGGCCGTGTCCAGGTAAAGGTCCGGGTCCGGGTCCGTGTCCGCGTAAGGGTCCGGGTCCAGGTCCGTATCCGGATCCGTGTAAGGGTCCGGGTCCAGGTCCAGGTCCGGATCCGGTCCGGGTCCGGATCCGGGTCAGGGTCCGGGTCCGGGTCCGGATCCGGGTAAAGGTCTGGGTCCGGGTCAGTGTCCGGGTCCAGGTCCGGGTCCGGGTAAGGGTCCGGGAGGGGGTCCGGGTCCGTGTCCGGGTAAGGGTCCGGGTCCGGGTCCGTGGCCGTGTCCAGGTAAGGGTCCGGGTCCGGGTCCGTGTCCGTGTCTGGTTAAGGGTCCGGGTCACGGTCAGGGTCAGTGTCAGAGTCAGGGCCCGGGTCAGGGTCAGGGTCAGGGTCAGGGTCAGGGTCCGGGTCCGGGTCCAGGTCCGGGTCAGGGTCCGGGTCCGGGTAAGGGTCCGTGTCCGTGTCTGGGTAAGGGTCCGGGTCTGGGTCCGGATCCGGTTCCGGGTAAGTGTCCGGGTCCGGTTCCGGTTCCGGGTAAGGGTCTGGGTCCGGGTCCGGGTCCGGGTCCGGGTCCGGGTCCGGGTAAGGGTCCGGGTTCGGGTCCGGGTCCGGGTCCGGGTCCGGGTCCGGGTCCGGGTCCGGGTCTGGGTCCGGGTCCGGGTCCGGGTCCGGGTCAGGGTCCGGGTCCGGATCCGGGTAAGGGTCCGGGTCCGGGTCAGGGTCCGGGTCCGGGACCGGTTAAGGGTCCGGGTCCGGGTCTGGGTCCGGGTCCGGGTAAGGGTAAGGGTCCGGGTCCGGGTCTGGGTCCGGGTCCGGGTCAGCGTCCGGGTCCGGGTCCGGGTCCGGGTCCGGGTCTGGGTCCGGGTCCGGGTCCGGGTCTGGGTAAGGGTCCGGGTCCGGGTCCGGGTCCGGGTCCGGGTCCGGGTCCGGGTCCGGGTCCGGGTCCGGGTCCGGGTCCGGGTCCGGGTCCGGGTCCGGGTCAGGGTAAGGGTCCTGGTCCCGGTCACGGTCTGGGTCCGTGTCCGTGTCCGGGTCCGGGTCCGTGTCCGGGTCCGGGCAAGGGTCCGGGTGCGGGTCCGTGTCCGGGTAAGGGTCCGGGAGGGGGTCCGGGTCCGTGTCCGGGTAAGGGTCCGGGTCCGGGTCCGTGGCCGTGTCCAGGTAAGGGTCCGGGTCCGGGTCCGTGTCCGTGTAAGGGTCCGGGTCCAGGTCCGGATCCGGATCCGTGTAAGGGTCCGGGTCCAGGTCCAGCTCCGGATCCGGTCCGGGTCCGGGTCCGGATCCGGGTAAAGGTCTGGGTCCGGGTCAGGGTCCGGGTCCGGGACCGGGTAAGGGTCCGGGTCTGGGTCCGGGTAAGGGTCCGGGTCCGGGTCATAGTGGGTCTGGATCCGGGTAAGAGTCCGGGACCGGGTCCGGTTAAGGGTCCGGGTCACGGTCAGGGTCAGTGTCAGAGTCAGGGCCCGGGTCAGGGTCAGGGTCAGGGTCAGGGTCAGGGTCCGGGTCCGGGTCCAGGTCCGGGTCAGGGTCCGGGTCCGTGTAAGGGTCCGTGTCCGTGTCCGTGTCTGGGTAAGGGTCCGGGTCTGGGTCCGGATCCGGTTCCGGGTAAGGGTCCGGGTCCGGTTCCGGTTCCGGGTAAGGGTCCGGGTTCGGGTCCGGGTCTGGGTAAGGGTCCGGGTCCAGGTCTGGGTCCGCGTCTGGGTCCGGGTCCGTGTCCGGGTAAGGGTCCGGGTCCGGGTCCGGGTCCGGGTCCAGGTCCGGGTCCAGGTAAGGGTCCAGGTCCATGTCCATGTCCGGGTCCGGGTCCGGGTAAGGGTCCGGGTCAGGGTCCGGGTCCGGGTCCGGGTCAGGGTCTGGGTCCGTGTCCGCGGAAGGGTCCGGGTCCTGGTCCGATTCCGGGTCCGGATAAGGGTCTGGGTCCGGGTCCGGGTCCGGGTAAGGGTCCGGGTCCGGGTCCGGGTCCGGGTCCGGGTCAGGGTCAGGGTCAGGGTCAGGGTCAGGGTCAGGGTCAGAGTCATGGCCCGGATCTGGGTCCGGGTCCGGGTCAGGGTCCAGGTGCGGGTGCGGGTGCGGGTATGGGTACGGGTACGGGTAAGGGTCCCGGTCCAGGTCAGGGTCAGGGTCAGGGTCCGGGTCAGGGTCAGGGTCAGGGTCAGAGTCATGGCCCGGATCCGGGTCCGGGTCAGGATCAAAATCCGGGTCCGGGTCCGGGTCTGGGTCCAGCTCCGGGTCCGGGTCAGGGTCCGGATACGGGTCAGTGTCAGGGTCAGGGTCCGGGTCTGGGTCCGGGTCCGGGTCTGGGTAAGGGTCCGGGTCTGGGTCCGGGTCCGGGTCTGGGTCCGGGTAAGGGTCCAGGTCCGGGTCCGGGTATGGGTCCGGGTCCGGGTAAGGGTCCGGGTCCGGGTCCGGGTCCGGGTCAGGGTCAGGGTCCGGGTCACGGTCAGGGTCAGGGTCAGTGTCAGAGTCAGGGCCTGGGTCAGGGTCTGGGTCCGGGTCCGGGCAAGGGTCCGGTTCCGGGTCCGGGTCCGGGTCCGGGTAAGGGTCCGGGTCCGGGTCCGGGTAAGGGTCTGGGTCCGGATCCGGGTCCGGGTAAGGGTCCGGGTCCGGGTAAGGGTCCGGGTCCGGGTCCGGGTCCGGGTCCGGGTCTGGGTCCGGGTCCGGGTCCGGGTCCGGGTCTGGGTAAGGGTCCGGGTCCGGGTCCGGGTCCGGGTCCGGGTCCGGGTCCGGGTCCGGGTCCGGGTCCGGGTCCGGGTCAGGGTAAGGGTCCTGGTCCCGGTCCCGGTCTGGGTCCGTGTCCGTGTCCGGGTCCGGGTCCGTGTCCGGGTCCGGGCAAGGGTCCGGGTGCGGGTCCGTGTCCGGGTAAGGGTCCGGGAGGGGGTCCGGGTCCGTGTCCGGGTAAGGGTCCGGGTCCGGGTCCGTGGCCGTGTCCAGGTAAGGGTCCGGGTCCGGGTCCGTGTCCGTGTAAGGGTCCGGGTCCAGGTCCGGATCCGGATCCGTGTAAGGGTCCGGGTCCAGGTCCAGGTCCGGATCCGGTCCGGGTCCGGGTCCGGGTCAGGGTCCGGGTCCGGGTCCGGGTCCGGATCCAGGTAAAGGTCTGGGTCCGGGTCAGGGTCCGGGTCCGGGACCGGGTAAGGGTCCGGGTCTGGGTCCGGGTAAGGGTCCGGGTCCGGGTCATAGTGGGTCTGGATCCGGGTAAGAGTCCGGGACCGGGTCCGGTTAAGGGTCCGGGTCACGGTCAGGGTCAGTGTCAGAGTCAGGGCCCGGGTCAGGGTCAGGGTCAGGGTCAGGGTCAGGGTCCGGGTCCGGGTCCAGGTCCGGGTCAGGGTCCGGGTCCGTGTAAGGGTCCGTGTCCGTGTCCGTGTCTGGGTAAGGGTCCGGGTCTGGGTCCGGATCCGGTTCCGGGTAAGGGTCCGGGTCCGGTTCCGGTTCCGGGTAAGGGTCCGGGTTCGGGTCCGGGTCTGGGTAAGGGTCCGGGTCCAGGTCTGGGTCCGCGTCTGGGTCCGGGTCCGTGTCCGGGTAAGGGTCCGGGTCCGGGTCCGGGTCCGGGTCCAGGTCCGGGTCCAGGTAAGGGTCCAGGTCCATGTCCGGGTCCGGGTCCGGGTAAGGGTCCGGGTCAGGGTCCGGGTCCGGGTCCGGGTCAGGGTCTGGGTCCGTGTCCGCGGAAGGGTCCGGGTCCGGGTCCGGGTCCGGGTCCGGGTCCGGGTAATGGTCCGATTCCGGGTCCGGATAAGGGTCTGGGTCCGGGTCCGGGTCCGGGTAAGGGTCCGGGTCCGGGTCCGGGTCCGGGTCAGGGTCAGGGTCAGGGTCAGGGTCAGGGTCAGGGTCAGAGTCATGGCCCGGATCTGGGTCCGGGTCCGGGTCAGGGTCCAGGTGCGGGTGCGGGTGCGGGTATGGGTACGGGTACGGGTAAGGGTCCCGGTCCAGGTCAGGGTCAGGGTCAGGGTCCGGGTCAGGGTCAGGGTCAGGGTCAGAGTCATGGCCCGGATCCGGGTCCGGGTCAGGATCAAAATCCGGGTCCGGGTCCGGGTCTGGGTCCAGCTCCGGGTCCGGGTCAGGGTCCGGATACGGGTCAGTGTCAGGGTCAGGGTCCGGGTCTGGGTCCGGGTCCGGGTCTGGGTAAGGGTCCGGGTCTGGGTCCGGGTCCGGGTCTGGGTCCGGGTAAGGGTCCAGGTCCGGGTCCGGGTATGGGTCCGGGTCCGGGTAAGGGTCCGGGTCCCGGTCCGGGTCCGGGTCAGGGTCAGGGTCCGGGTCACGGTCAGGGTCAGGGTCAGTGTCAGAGTCAGGGCCTGGGTCAGGGTCTGGGTCCGGGTCCGGGCAAGGGTCCGGTTCCGGGTCCGGGTCCGGGTCCGGGTAAGGGTCCGGGTCCGGGTCCGGGTAAGGGTCTGGGTCCGGATCCGGGTCCGGGTAAGGGTCCGGGTCCGGGTAAGGGTCCGGGTCCGGGTCCGGGTCCGGGTCTGGGTCCGGGTCCGGGTCCGGGTCCGGGTCTGGGTAAGGGTCCGGGTCCGGGTCCGGGTCCGGGTCCGGGTCCGGGTCCGGGTCCGGGTCCGGGTCCGGGTCCGGGTCCGGGTCCGGGTCAGGGTAAGGGTCCTGGTCCCGGTCCCGGTCTGGGTCCGTGTCCGTGTCCGGGTCCGGGTCCGTGTCCGGGTCCGGGCAAGGGTCCGGGTGCGGGTCCGTGTCCGGGTAAGGGTCCGGGAGGGGGTCCGGGTCCGTGTCCGGGTAAGGGTCCGGGTCCGGGTCCGTGGCCGTGTCCAGGTAAAGGTCCGGGTCCGGGTCCGTGTCCGCGTAAGGGTCCGGGTCCAGGTCCGTATCCGGATCCGTGTAAGGGTCCGGGTCCAGGTCCAGGTCCGGATCCGGTCCGGGTCCGGATCCGGGTCAGGGTCCGGGTCCGGGTCCGGATCCGGGTAAAGGTCTGGGTCCGGGTCAGTGTCCGGGTCCAGGTCCGGGTCCGGGTAAGGGTCCGGGAGGGGGTCCGGGTCCGTGTCCGGGTAAGGGTCCGGGTCCGGGTCCGTGGCCGTGTCCAGGTAAGGGTCCGGGTCCGGGTCCGTGTCCGTGTCTGGTTAAGGGTCCGGGTCACGGTCAGGGTCAGTGTCAGAGTCAGGGCCCGGGTCAGGGTCAGGGTCAGGGTCAGGGTCAGGGTCCGGGTCCGGGTCCAGGTCCGGGTCAGGGTCCGGGTCCGGGTAAGGGTCCGTGTCCGTGTCTGGGTAAGGGTCCGGGTCTGGGTCCGGATCCGGTTCCGGGTAAGTGTCCGGGTCCGGTTCCGGTTCCGGGTAAGGGTCTGGGTCCGGGTCCGGGTCCGGGTCCGGGTCCGGGTCCGGGTAAGGGTCCGGGTTCGGGTCCGGGTCCGGGTCTGGGTCCGGGTCAGGGTCATTGTCAGGGTCAGTGTCAGAGTCAGGGCACGGGTCAGGGTCAGGGTCAGGGTCAGGGTCTGGGTCCGGGTCCGTGTCCGGGTCCGTGTCCGGTTTCGGGTCCGGGTCCGGGTCCGGGTAAGGGTCCGGGTCCGGGTCCGGGTCCGGGTCCGGGTCCGGGCCAGGGTCCGGGTCCGGATCCGGGTAAGGGTCCGGGTCCGGGTCAGGGTCCGGGTCCGGGACCGGTTAAGGGTCCGGGTCCGGGTCTGGGTCCGGGTCCGGGTAAGGGTCCGGGTCCGGGTCCGGGTCCGGGTCCGGGTCAGCGTCCGGGTCCGGGTCCGGGTCCGGGTCTGGGTCCGGGTCCGGGTCCGGGTCTGGGTAAGGGTCCGGGTCCGGGTCCGGGTCCGGGTCCGGGTCCGGGTAAGGGTCCGGGTCCGGGTCCGGGTAAGGGTCTGGGTCCGGGTCCGGGTCCGGGTAAGGGTCCGGGTCTGTGTCCGGGTAACGGTCCGGGTCCGGGTCCGGGTCCGGGAAAGGCTCTGGGTAAGGGTCTGGGTCTGGGTCCGGGTCCGGGTCCGGGTCCGGGTCCGGGTCCGTGTCCGGGTCCGGGTCCGTGTCCGGGTAAGTGTCCGTGTCAGGGTCTGTGTTCGGGTCCGTGTCTGGGTCAGGGTCAGTGTCAGGGTCAGGGTCAGGGTCACGGTCAGTGTCAGAATCAGGGCCTGGGTCAGGGTCAGGGTCAGGGTCCGGGTCAGCGTCCGGGTCCGGGTCCGGGTCCGGGTAAGGGTCCGGGTCCGGGTCTGGATCCGGGTCCGAGTAAGGGTCCGGATCCGGGTAAGGGTCCGGGTCCGGGTCCGGGTCTGGGTCCGGGTAAGGGTCCGGGTCATGGTCAGGGTCAGTGTCAGAGTCAGGGCACGGGTCAGTGTCAGGGTCAGGGTCCGGGTCAGGGTCAGCGTCACGGTCAGTGTCAGTGTCAGAGTCAGGGCCTGGGTCAGGGTCAGGGTCAGGGTCCGGGTCAGGGTCCGGGTAAGGGTCCGGGTCCGGGTCCGGGTAAGGGTCCGGGTCATTGTCAGGGTCAGTGTCAGTCAGGGCATGGGTCAGGGTCAGAGTCAGGGTCAGGGTCTGGGTCCGGGTCCGGGTCCGGGTCCGGGTCCGGTTCCGGTTCCGGGTCCGGGTCCGGGTCCGGGTCCGGGTAAGGGTCCGGGTCCGGGTCCGGGTCCGGGTCCGGGTAAGGGTCCGGGTTCGGGTCCGGGTCCGGGTCCGGGTCCGGGTCCGGGTCCGGGTCCGGGTCAGGGTCCGGGTCCGGGTCCGGGTCAGGGTCCGGGTCCGGATCCGGGTAAGTGTCCGGGTCCGGGTCAGGGTCCGGGTCCGGGACCGGGTAAGGGTCCGGGTCCGGGTCTGGGTCCAGGTCTGGGTAAGGGTCCGGGTCCGGGTCCGGGTCTGGGTCCGGATCCGGGTCCGGGTCCGGGTCAGCGTCCGGGTCCGGGTCCGGGTCTGGGTCTGGGTCCGGGTCCGGGTAAGGGTCCGGGTAAGGGTCCGGGTCCGGGTCCGGGTCCAGGTCCGGGTAAGGGTCCGGGTTCGGGTCCGGGTCCGGGTCCGGGTCCGGGTCCGGGTCCGGGTCCGGGTCAGGGTCCGGGTCCGGGTCCGGGTCAGGGTCCGGGTCCGGATCCGGGTAAGTGTCCGGGTCCGGGTCAGGGTCCGGGTCCGGGACCGGGTAAGGGTCCGGGTCCGGGTCTGGGTCCAGGTCTGGGTAAGGGTCCGGGTCCGGGTCCGGGTCTGGGTCCGGATCCGGGTCCGGGTCCGGGTCAGCGTCCGGGTCCGGGTCCGGGTCTGGGTCTGGGTCCGGGTCCGGGTCTGGGTAAGGGTCCGGGTCCGGGTCCGGGTCCGGGTCCGGGTCCGGGTCCGGGTCCGGGTCCGGGTCCGGGTCCGGGTCCGGGTCAGGGTAAGGGTCCTGGTCCCGGTCCCGGTCTGGGTCCGTGTCCGGGTCCGTGTCCGGGTCCGTGTCCGGGTCCGGGCAAGGGTCCGGGTCCGGGTCCATGTCCGGGTAAGGGTCCGGGAGGGGGTCCGGGTCCGTGTCCGGGTAAGGGTCCGGGTCCGGGTCCGTGGCCGTGTCCAGGTAAGGGTCCGGGTCCGGGTCCGTGTCCCTGTAAGGGTCCGGGTCCAGGTCCGGATCCGGATCCGTGTAAGGGTCCGGGTCCAGGTCCAGGTCCGGATCCGGTCCGGGTCCGGGTCCGGGTCAGGGTCCGGGTCCGGGTCCGGATCCGGGTCAGGGTCAGGGTCCGGGTCTGGGTCCGGGTCCGGGTCCGGATCTGGGTAAGGGTCCGGGTCCGGGTCCGGGTCCGGGTCCGGGTCCGGGTAAGGGTCCGGGTCCGGGTCCGGTTCCGGATAAGGGTCCGGGTCCGGGTCCGGGTCCGGGTCCAGGTCCAGTTAAGTGTCCGGGTCCGGGTCCGGGTCCAGGTCCGGGTCCAGGTGCGGGTGCGGGTGCGGGTATGGGTACGGGTAAGGGTCCGGGTCTGGGTCCGGGTCACGGTCAGGGTCCGGGTCCGGGTCCGGTTCCGGGTCAGGGTCCGGGTCCGGGTATGGGTCCGGGTCCAGGTCCGGGTCCAGGTAAGGGTCCAGGTCCATGTCCGGGTCCGGGAAAGGGTCCGGGTCCGGGTCCGGGTCCGGGTCCGGGTCCGGGTCCGGGTCCGGGTCAGGGTCTGGGTCCGGGCAAGGGTCCGGGTCCGGGTCCGGGTCCGGGTAAGGGTCCGGGTCCGGGTCCGGGTAAGGGTCTGGGTCCGGGTCCGGGTCCGGGTAAGGGTCCGGGTCTGTGTCAGGGTAACGGTCCGGGTCCGGGTCCGGGTCCGGGTAAGGCTCTGGGTAAGGGTCTGGGTCTGGGTCTGGGTCCGGGTCCGGGTCCGGGTCCGTGTCCGGGTCCCTGTCCAGGTAAGGGTCCGTGTCAGGGTCTGTGTTCGGGTCCGTGTCTGGGTCAGGGTCAGGGTCAGGGTCAGGGTCAGGGTCAGGATCAGTGTCAGTGTCAGAATCAGGGCCTGGGTCAGGGTCAGGGTCAGGGTCCGGGTCAGGGTCCGGGTCCGGGTCCGGGTAAGGGTCCGGGTCCGGGTCTGGATCCGGGTCCGAGTAAGGGTCCGGATCCGGGTAAGGGTCCGGGTCCGGGTCCGGGTCCGGGTAAGGGTCCGGGTCATGGTCAGGGTCAGTGTCAGAGTCAGGGCACGGGTCAGTGTCAGGGTCAGGGTCCGGGTCAGGGTCAGCGTCAGGGTCAGTGTCAGTGTCAGAGTCAGAGTCAGGGCCTGGGTCAGGGTCAGGGTCAGGGTCCGGGTCAGGGTCCGGGTAAGGGTCCGGGTCCGGGTCCGGGTAAGGGTCCGGGTCATTGTCAGGGTCAGTGTCAGAGTCAGGGCACGGGTCAGGGTCAGGGTCAGGGTCAGGGTCTGGGTCCGGGTCCGTGTCCGTGTCCGTGTCCGGTTCCGGGTCCGTGTCCGGGTCCGGGTCCGGGTCCGGGTCCGGTTAAGAGTCCGGGTCCGGGTCCGGGTAAGGGTCCGGGTTCGGGTCCGGGTCCGGGTCCGGGTCCGGGTCCGGGTCCGGGTCTGCGTCCGGGTCCGGGTCCGGGTCCGGGTCAGGGTCCGGGTCCGGATCCGGGTAAGGGTCCGGGTCCGGGTCAGGGTCCGGGTCCGGGACCGGTTAAGGGTCCGGGTCTGGGTCTGGGTCCGGGTCCGGGTAAGGGTAAGGGTAAGGGTCCGGGTCCGGGTCTGGGTCCGGGTCCGGGTCAGCATCCGGGTCCGGGTCCGGGTCCGGGTCTGGGTCCGGGTCCGGGTCCGGGTCAGGGTCCGGGTCCGGATCCGGGTAAGGGTCCGGGTCCGGGTCAGGGTCCGGGTCCGGGACCGGTTAAGGGTCCGGGTCTGGGTCTGGGTCCGGGTCCGGGTAAGGGTAAGGGTAAGGGTCCGGGTCTGGGTCCGGGTCCGGGTCAGCGTCCGGGTCCGGGTCCGGGTCCGGGTCCGAGTCTGGGTCCGGGTCCGGGTCCGGGTCTGGGTAAGGGTCCGGGTCCGGGTCCGGGTCCGGGTCCGGGTCCGGGTCCGGGTCCGGGTCCGGGTCCGGGTCCGGGTCAGGGGTAAGGGTCCTGGTCCCGGTCACGGTCTGGGTCCGTGTCCGTGTCCGGGTCCGGGTCCGTGTCCGGGTCCGGGCAAGGGTCCGGGTGCGGGTCCGTGTCCGGGTAAGGGTCCGGGAGGGGGTCCGGGTCCGTGTCCGGGTAAGGGTCCGGGTCCGGGTCCTTGGCCGTGTCCAGGTAAGGGTCCGGGTCCGGGTCCGTGTCCGTGTAAGGGTCCGGGTCCAGGTCCGGATCCGGATCCGTGTAAGGGTCCGGGTCCAGGTCCAGGTCCGGATCCGGTCCGGGTCCGGGTCCGGGTCAGGGTCCGGGTCCGGGTCCGGATCCGGGTAAAGGTCTGGGTCCGGGTCAGGGTCCGGGTCCGGGACCGGGTAAGGGTCCGGGTCTGGGTCCGGGTAAGGGTCCGGGTCCGGGTCATAGTGGGTCTGGATCCGGGTAAGAGTCCGGGACCGGGTCCGGTTAAGGGTCCGGGTCACGGTCAGGGTCAGTGTCAGAGTCAGGGCCCGGGTCAGGGTCAGGGTCAGGGTCAGGGTCAGGGTCCGGGTCCGGGTCCGGGTCCAGGTCCGGGTCAGGGTCCGGGTCCGTGTAAGGGTCCGTGTCCGTGTCTGGGTAAGGGTCCGGGTCTGGGTCCGGATCCGGTTCCGGGTAAGGGTCCGGGTCCGGTTCCGGTTCCGGGTAAGGGTCCGGGTTCGGGTCCGGGTCTGGGTAAGGGTCCGGGTCCAGGTCTGGGTCCGCGTCTGGGTCCGGGTCCGTGTCCGGGTAAGGGTCCGGGTCCGGGTCCGGGTCCGGGTCCAGGTCCGGGTCCAGGTAAGGGTCCAGGTCCATGTCCGGGTCCGGGTCCGGGTAAGGGTCCGGGTCAGGGTCCGGGTCCGGGTCCGGGTCAGGGTCTGGGTCCGGGTCCGCGCAAGGGTCCGGGTCCGGGTCCGGGTCCGGGTCCGGGTCCGGGTCCGGGTAAGGGTCCGGGTTCGGGTCCGGGTCCGGGTAAGGGTCCGGGTTCGGGTCCGGGTCCGGGTCCGGGTCCGGGTCCGGGTCAGGGTCCGGGTCCGGATCCGGGTAAGTGTCCGGGTCCGGGTCAGGGTCCGGGTCCGGGACCGGGTAAGGGTCCGGGTCCGGGTCTGGGTCCAGGTCTGGGTAAGGGTCCGGGTCCGGGTCAGGGTCTGGGTCCGGATCCGGGTCCGGGTCCGGGTCAGCGTCCGGGTCCGGGTCCGGGTCTGGGTCTGGGTCCGGGTCCGGGTCTGGTTAAGGGTCCGGGTCCGGGTCCGGGTCCGGGTCCGGGTCCGGGTCCAGGTCCGGGTCCGGGTCCGGGTCAGGGTAAGGGTCCTGGTCCCGGTCCCGGTCTGGGTCCGTGTCCGGGTCCGGGTCCGGGTCCGTGTCCGGGTCCGGGCAAGGGTCCGGTTGCGGGTCCATGTCCGGGTAAGGGTCCGGGAGGGGGTCCGGGTCCGTGTCCGGGTAAGGGTCCGGGTCCGGGTCCGTGGCCGTGTCCAGGTAAGGGTCCGGGTCCGGGTCCGTGTCCCTGTAAGGGTCCGGGTCCAGGTCCGGATCCGGATCCGTGTAAGGGTCCGGGTCCAGGTCCAGGTCCGGATCCGGTCCGGGTCCGGGTCCGGGTCAGGGTCCGGGTCCGGGTCCGGATCCGGGTCAGGGTCAGGGTCCGGGTCTGGGTCCGGGTCCGGATCTGGGTAAGGGTCCGGGTCCAGGTCCGGGTCCGGGTCCGGGTCCGGGTAAGGGTCCGGGTCCGGGTCCGGTTCCGGATAAGGGTCCGGGTCCGGGTCCGGGTCCGGGTCCAGGTCCAGTTAAGTGTCCGGGTCCGGGTCCGGGTCCAGGTGCGGGTCCAGGTGCGGGTGCGGGTGCGGGTATGGGTACGGGTAAGGGTCCGGGTCTGGGTCCGGGTCACGGTCAGGGTCCGGGTCCGGGTCCGGTTCCGGGTCAGGGTCCGGGTCCGGGTATGGGTCCGGGTCCAGGTCCGGGTCCAGGTAAGGGTCCAGGTCCATGTCCGGGTCCGGGTAAGGGTCCGGGTCCGGGTCCGGGTCCGGGTCCGGGTCCGGGTCCGGGTCCGGGTCCGGGTCCGGGTCCGGGTCCGGGTCAGGGTCTGGGTCCGGGCAAGGGTCCGGGTCCGGGTCCGGGTCTGGGTAAGGGTCCGGGTCCGGGTCCGGGTAAGGGTCTGGGTCCGGGTCCGGGTCCGGGTAAGGGTCCGGGTCTGTGTCCGGGTAACGGTCCGGGTCCGGGTCCGGGTCCGGGTAAGGCTCTGGGTAAGGGTCTGGGTCTGGCTCCGTGTCCGTGTCCGGGTCCCTGTCCGGGTAAGGGTCCGTGTCAGGGTCTGTGTTCGGGTCCGTGTCTGGGTCAGGGTCAGGGTCAGGGTCAGGGTCAGGGTCAGGATCAGTGTCAGTGTCAGAATCAGGGCCTGGGTCAGGGTCAGGGTCAGGGTCCGGGTCAGGGTCCGGGTCCGGGTCCGGGTAAGGGTCCGGGTCCGGGTCTGGATCCGGGTCCGAGTAAGGGTCCGGATCCGGGTAAGGGTCCGGGTCCGGGTCCGGGTCCGGGTAAGGGTCCGGGTCATGGTCAGGGTCAGTGTCAGAGTCAGGGCACGGGTCAGTGTCAGGGTCAGGGTCCGGGTCAGGGTCAGCGTCAGGGTCAGTGTCAGTGTCAGAGTCAGAGTCAGGGCCTGGGTCAGGGTCAGGGTCAGGGTCAGGGTCTGGGTCCGGGTCCGTGTCCGTGTCTGTGTCCGGGTCCGGGTCCGGGTCCGGGTCCGGGTCCGGGTCCGGGTCCGGTTAAGAGTCCGGGTCCGGGTCCGGGTAAGGGTCCGGGTTCGGGTCCGGGTCCGGGTCCGGGTCCGGGTCCGGGTCCGGGTCTGGGTCCGGGTCCGGGTCCGGGTCCGGGTCAGGGTCCGGGTCCGGATCCGGGTAAGGGTCCGGGTCCGGGTCAGGGTCCGGGTCCGGGACCGGTTAAGGGTCCGGGTCTGGGTCTGGGTCCGGGTCCGGGTAAGGGTAAGGGTAAGGGTAAGGGTCCGGGTCCGGGTCTGGGTCCGGGTCCGGGTCAGCGTCCGGGTCCGGGTCCGGGTCCGGGTCTGGGTCCGGGTCCGGGTCCGGGTCTGGGTAAGGGTCCGGGTCCGGGTCCGGGTCCGGGTCCGGGTCCGGGTCCGGGTCCGGGTCCGGGTCCGGGTCCGGGTCCGGGTCAGGGTAAGGGTCCTGGTCCCGGTCACGGTCTGGGTCCATGTCCGTGTCCGGGTCCGGGTCCGTGTCCGGGTCCGGGCAAGGGTCCGGGTGCGGGTCCGTGTCCGGGTAAGGGTCCGGGAGGGGGTCCGGGTCCGTGTCCGGGTAAGGGTCCGGGTCCGGGTCCGTGGCCGTGTCCAGGTAAGGGTCCGGGTCCGGGTCCGTGTCCGTGTAAGGGTCCGGGTCCAGGTCCGGATCCGGATCCGTGTAAGGGTCCGGGTCCAGGTCCAGGTCCGGATCCGGTCCGGGTCCGGGTCCGGGTCAGGGTCCGGGTCCGGGTCCGGATCCGGGTAAAGGTCTGGGTCCGGGTCAGGGTCCGGGTCCGGGACCGGGTAAGGGTCCGGGTCTGGGTCCGGGTAAGGGTCCGGGTCCGGGTCATAGTGGGTCTGGATCCGGGTAAGAGTCCGGGACCGGGTCCGGTTAAGGGTCCGGGTCACGGTCAGGGTCAGTGTCAGAGTCAGGGCCCGGGTCAGGGTCAGGGTCAGGGTCAGGGTCAGGGTCCGGGTCCGGGTCCAGGTCCGGGTCAGGGTCCGGGTCCGTGTAAGGGTCCGTGTCCGTGTCTGGGTAAGGGTCCGGGTCTGGGTCCGGATCCGGTTCCGGGTAAGGGTCCGGGTCGGGTTCCGGTTCCGGGTAAGGGTCCGGGTTCGGGTCCGGGTCTGGGTAAGGGTCCGGGTCCAGGTCTGGGTCCGCGTCTGGGTCCGGGTCCGTGTCCGGGTAAGGGTCCGGGTCCGGGTCCGGGTCCGGGTCCAGGTCCGGGTCCAGGTAAGGGTCCAGGTCCATGTCCGGGTCCGGGTCCGGGTAAGGGTCCGGGTCAGGGTCCGGGTCCGGGTCCGGGTCAGGGTCTGGGTCCGGGTCCGCGCAAGGGTCCGGGTCCGGGTCCGGGTCCGGGTCCGGGTCCGGGTAATGGTCCGATTCCGGGTCCGGATAAGGGTCTGGGTCCGGGTCCGGGTCCGGGTAAGGGTCCGGGTCCGGTTCCGGGTCCGGGTCAGGGTCAGGGTCAGGGTCAGGGTCAGGGTCAGGGTCAGAGTCATGGCCCGGATCTGGGTCCGGGTCCGGGTCAGGGTCCAGGTGCGGGTGCGGGTGCGGGTATGGGTACGGGTACGGGTAAGGGTCCGGGTCCAGGTCAGGGTCAGGGTCAGGGTCCGGGTCAGGGTCAGGGTCAGGGTCAGAGTCATGGCCCGGATCCGGGTCCGGGTCAGGATCAAAATCCGGGTCCGGGTCCGGGTCTGGGTCCAGCTCCGGGTCCGGGTCAGGGTCCGGATACGGGTCAGTGTCAGGGTCAGGGTCCGGGTCTGGGTCCGGGTCCGGATCTGGGTAAGGGTCCGGGTCCGGGTCCGGGTCCGGGTCTGGGTCCGGGTAAGGGTCCAGGTCCGGGTCCGGGTATGGGTCCGGGTCCGGGTAAGGGTCCGGGTCCGGGTCCGGGTCCGGGTCAGGGTCAGGGTCCGGGTCACGGTCAGGGTCAGGGTCAGTGTCAGAGTCAGGGCCTGGGTCAGGGTCTGGGTCCGGGTCCGGGCAAGGGTCCGGTTCCGGGTCCGGGTCCGGGTCCGGGTAAGGGTCCGGGTCCGGGTCCGGGTAAGGGTATGGGTCCGGATCCGGGTCCGGGTAAGGGTCCGGGTCCGGGTAAGGGTCCGGGTCCGGGTCCGGGTCCGGGTCCGGGTCTGGGTCCGGGTCCGGGTCTGGGTAAGGGTCCGGGTCCGGGTCCGGGTCCGGGTCCGGGTCCGGGTCCGGGTCCGGGTCCGGGTCCGGGTCCGGGTCCGGGTCCGGGTCCGGGTCAGGGTAAGGGTCCTGGTCCCGGTCCCGGTCTGGGTCCGTGTCCGTGTCCGGGTCCGGGTCCGTGTCCGGGTCCGGGCAAGGGTCCGGGTGCGGGTCCGTGTCCGGGTAAGGGTCCGGGAGGGGGTCCGGGTCCGTGTCCGGGTAAGGGTCCGGGTCCGGGTCCGTGGCCGTGTCCAGGTAAGGGTCCGGGTCCGGGTCCGTGTCCGTGTAAGGGTCCGGGTCCAGGTCCGGATCCGGATCCGTGTAAGGGTCCGGGTCCAGGTCCAGGTCCGGATCCGGTCCGGGTCCGGATCCGGGTCAGGGTCCGGGTCCGGGTCCGGATCCGGGTAAAGGTCTGGGTCCGGGTCAGTGTCCGGGTCCAGGTCCGGGTCCGGGTCCGGGTCCGGGTCCGGGCAAGGGTCCGGGTAAGGGTCCGGGTGCGGGTCCGGGTAAGGGTCCGTGTCCGGGACCGGGTAAGGGTCCGGGTCTGGGTCCGGGTAAGGGTCCGGGTCCGGGTCATAGTAAGGGTCTGGATCCGGGTAAGAGTCCGGGACCGGGTCCGGTTAAGGGTCCGGGTCACGGTCAGGGTCAGTGTCAGAGTCAGGGCCCGGGTCAGGGTCAGTGTCAGGGACAGGGTCAGGGTCAGGGTCCGGGTCCGGGTCCAGGTCCGGGTCAGGGTCCGGGTCCGGTTCCGGTTCCGGGTAAGGGTCCGGGTTCGGGTCCGGGTCTGGGTAAGGGTCCGGGTCCAGGTCTGGGTCCGCGTCTGGGTCCGTGTCCGTGTCCGGGTAAGGGTCCGGGTCCGGGTCCAGGTAAGGGTCCAGGTCCATGTCCGGGTCCGGGTCCGTGTAAGGGTCCGGGTCAGGGTCCGGGTCCGGGTCCGGGTCAGGGTCTGGGTCCGGGTCCGCGCAAGGGTCCGGGTCCGGGTCCGGGTCCGGGTCCGGGTCCGGGTAATGGTCCGATTCCGGGTCCGGATAAGGGTCTGGGTCGGGGTCCGGGTCCGGGTAAGGGTCCGGGTCCGGGTCCGGGTCCGGGTCAGGGTCAGGGTCAGGGTCAGGGTCAGGGTCAGGGTCAGGGTCAGGGTCAGAGTCATGGCCCGGATCTGGGTCCGGGTCCGGGTCAGGGTCCAGGTGCGGGTGCGGGTGCGGGTATGGGTACGGGTACGGGTAAGGGTCCGGGTCCAGGTCAGGGTCAGGGTCAGGGTCCGGGTCAGGGTCAGGGTCAGGGTCAGAGTCATGGCCCGGATCCGGGTCCGGGTCAGGATCAAAATCCGGGTCCGGGTCCAGGTCTGGGTCCAGCTCCGGGTCCGGGTCAGGGTCCGGATACGGGTCAGTGTCAGGGTCAGGGTCCGGGTCTGGGTCCGGGTCCGGATCTGGGTAAGGGTCCGGGTCCGGGTCCGGGTCCGGGTCTGGGTCCGGGTAAGGGTCCAGGTCCGGATCCGGGTCCGGGTCCGGGTCAGGGTCAGGGTCAGTATCAGAGTCAGGGCCTGGGACAGGGTCAGGGTCAGGGTCCGGGTCAGGGTCCGGGTCCGGGTAAGGGTCCGGGTCCTGATCCGGGTTCGAGTAAGGGTCCGGATCCGGGTAAGGGTCCGGGTCCGGGTCCGGGTCCGGGTAAGGGTCTGGGTCACGGTCAGGGTCAGTGTCAGAGTCAGGGCCTGGGTCAGGGTCAGGGTCAGGGTCCGGGTCCGGGTCCGGGTCCGGGTCCGGGTCCGGGTAAGGGTCCGGGTCCGGGTCCGGGTCCGGGTCCGGGTCCGGGTCTGGGTCCGGGTCCAGGTCCGGGTCCGGGTCCGGGTAAGGGTCCGGGTCAGGGTCAGGGTCAGTGTCAGAGTCAGGACCTGGGTCAGGGTCCGGGTAAGGGTCAGGGTCCGGGTCCGGGTCCGGGTCCGGGTCCGGGTCCGGGTCCGGGTCAGGGTCCGGGTCCGGATCCGGGTAAGGGTCCGGGTCCGGGTCAGGGTCCGGGTACGGGACCGGTTAAGGGTCCGGGTCCGGGTCTGGGTCCGGGTCCGGGTAAGGGTAAGGGTCTGGGTCCGGGTCCGGGTCCGGGTCCGGGTCCGGGTCAGCGTCCGGGTCCGGGTCCGGGTCCGGGTCTGGGTCCGGGTCCGGGTCCGGGTCTGGGTAAGGGTCCGGGTCCGGGTCCGGGTCCGGGTCCGGGTCCGGGTCCGGGTCCGGGTCCGGGTCCGGGTCAGGGTAAGGGTCCTGGTCCCTGTCCCGGTCTGGGTCCGTGTCCGTGTCCGGGTCCGGGTCCGTGTCCGGGTCCGGGCAAGGGTCCGGGTGCGGGTCCGTGTCCAGGTAAGGGTCCGGGAGGGGGTCCGGGTCCGTGTCCGGGTAAGGGTCCGGGTCCGGGTCCGTGGCCGTGTCCAGGTAAGGGTCCGGGTCCGGGTCCGTGTCCGGGTAAGGGTCCGGGAGGGGGTCCGGGTCCGTGTCCGGGTAAGGGTCCGGGTCCGGGTCCGTGGCCGTGTCCAGGTAAGGGTCCGGGTCCGGGTCCGTGTCCGTGTAAGGGTCCGGGTCCAGGTCCGGATCCGGATCCGTGTAAGGGTCCGGGTCCAGATCCAGGTCCGGATCCGGTCCAGGTCCGGGTCCGGGTCAGGGTCCGGGTCCGGGTCCGGATCCGGGTAAAGGTCTGGGTCCGGGTCAGGGTCCGGGTCCGGGTCTGGGTCCGGGTCCGGGTCCGGGTCCGGGCAAGGGTCCGGGTAAGGGTCCGGGTGCGGGTCCGGGTAAGGGTCCGGGTCCGGGACCGGGTAAGGGTCCGGGTCCGGGTCATAGTAAGGGTCTGGATCCGGGTAAGAGTCCGGGACCGGGTCCGGTTAAGGGTCTGGGTCACGGTCAGGGTCAGTGTCAGAGTCAGGGCCCGGGTCAGGGTCAGGGTCAGGGTCAGGGTCAGGGTCAGGGTCCGGGTCCGGGTCCAGGTCCGGGTCAGGGTCCGGGTCCGTGTAAGGGTCCGTGTCCGTGTCTGGGTAAGGGTCCGGGTCTGGGTCCGGATCCGGTTCCGGGTAAGGGTCCGGGTCCGGTTCCGGTTCCGGTTCCAGGTAAGGGTCCGGGTTCGGGTCCGGGTATGGGTAAGGGTCCGGGTCCAGGTCTGGGTCCGCGTCTGGGTCCGTGTCCGTGTCCGGGTAAGGGTCCGGGTCCGGGTCCGGGTCCGGGTCCAGGTCCGGGTCCAGGTAAGGGTCCAGGTCCATGTCCGGGTCCGGGTCCGGGTAAGGGTCCGGGTCAGGGTCCGGGTCCGGGTCCGGGTCAGGGTCTGGGTCCGGGTCCGCGCAAGGGTCCGGGTCCGGGTCCGGGTAAGGGTCCGGGTCCGGGTCAGGGTCCGGGTCCGGGACCGGTTAAGGGTCCGGGTCCGGGTCTGGGTCCGGGTCCGGGTAAGGGTAAGGGTCCGGGTCTGGGTCCGGGTCCGGGTCCGGGTCAGCGTCCGGGTCCGGGTCCGGGTCCGGGTCTGGGTCCGGGTCCGGGTCCGGGTCTGGGTAAGGGTCCGGGTCCGGGTCCGGGTCCGGGTCCGGGTCCGGGTCCGGGTCCGGGTCCGGGTCCGGGTCCGGGTCAGGGTAAGGGTCCTGGTCCCGGTCCCGGTCTGGGTCCGTGTCCGTGTCCGGGTCCGGGTCCGTGTCCGGGTCCGGGCAAGGGTCCGGGTGCGGGTCCGTGTCCGGGTAAGGGTCCGGGAGGGGGTCCGGGTCCGTGTCCGGGTAAGGGTCCGGGTCCGGGTCCGTGGCCGTGTCCAGGTAAGGGTCCGGGTCCGGGTCCGTGTCCGTGTAAGGGTCCGGGTCCAGGTCCGGATCCGGATCCGTGTAAGGGTCCGGGTCCAGATCCAGGTCCGGATCCGGTCCAGGTCCGGGTCCGGGTCAGGGTCCGGGTCCGGGTCCGGATCCGGGTAAAGGTCTGGGTCCGGGTCAGGGTCCGGGTCCGGGTCTGGGTCCGGGTCCGGGTCCGTGTCCGTGTAAGGGTCCGGGTCCAGGTCCGGATCCGGATCCGTGTAAGGGTCCGGGTCCAGATCCAGGTCCGGATCCGGTCCAGGTCCGGGTCCGGGTCAGGGTCCGGGTCCGGGTCCGGATCCGGGTAAAGGTCTGGGTCCGGGTCAGGGTCCGGGTCCGGGTCTGGGTCCGGGTCCGGGTCCGGGTCCGGGCAAGGGTCCGGGTAAGGGTCCGGGTGCGGGTCCGGGTAAGGGTCCGGGTCCGGGACCGGGTAAGGGTCCGGGTCCGGGTCATAGTAAGGGTCTGGATCCGGGTAAGAGTCCGGGACCGGGTCCGGTTAAGGGTCTGGGTCACGGTCAGGGTCAGTGTCAGAGTCAGGGCCCGGGTCAGGGTCAGGGTCAGGGTCAGGGTCAGGGTCCGGGTCCGGGTCCAGGTCCGGGTCAGGGTCCGGGTCCGTGTAAGGGTCCGTGTCCGTGTCTGGGTAAGGGTCCGGGTCTGGGTCCGGATCCGGTTCCGGGTAAGGGTCCGGGTCCGGTTCCGGTTCCGGTTCCAGGTAAGGGTCCGGGTTCGGGTCCGGGTCTGGGTAAGGGTCCGGGTCCAGGTCTGGGTCCGCGTCTGGGTCCGTGTCCGTGTCCGGGTAAGGGTCCGGGTCCGGGTCCGGGTCCGGGTCCAGGTCCGGGTCCAGGTAAGGGTCCAGGTCCATGTCCGGGTCCGGGTCCGGGTAAGGGTCCGGGTCAGGGTCCGGGTCCGGGTCCGGGTCAGGGTCTGGGTCCGGGTCCGCGCAAGGGTCCGGGTCCGGGTCCGGGTAAGGGTCCGGGTCCGGGTCAGGGTCCGGGTCCGGGACCGGTTAAGGGTCCGGGTCCGGGTCTGGGTCCGGGTCCGGGTAAGGGTAAGGGTCTGGGTCTGGGTCCGGGTCCGGGTCCGGGTCAGCGTCCGGGTCCGGGTCCGGGTCCGGGTCCGGGTCTGGGTCCGGGTCCGGGTCCGGGTCTGGGTAAGGGTCCGGGTCCGGGTCCGGGTTCGGGTCCGGGTCCGGGTCCGGGTCCGGGTCCGGGTCCGGGTCCGGGTCCGGGTCCGGGTCAGGGTAAGGGTCCTGGTCCCGGTCCCGGTCTGGGTCCGTGTCCGTGTCCGGGTCCGGGTCCGTGTCCGGGTCCGGGCAAGGGTCCGGGTGCGGGTCCGTGTCCGGGTAAGGGTCCGGGAGGGGGTCCGGGTCCGTGTCCGGGTAAGGGTCCGGGTCCGGGTCCGTGGCCGTGTCCAGGTAAGGGTCCGGGTCCGGGTCCGTGTCCGTGTAAGGGTCCGGGTCCAGGTCCGGATCCGGATCCGTGTAAGGGTCCGGGTCCAGATCCAGGTCCGGATCCGGTCCAGGTCCGGGTCCGGGTCAGGGTCCGGGTCCGGGTCCGGATCCGGGTAAAGGTCTGGGTCCGGGTCAGGGTCCGGGTCCGGGTCTGGGTCCGGGTCCGGGTCCGGGTCCGGGCAAGGGTCCGGGTAAGGGTCCGGGTGCGGGTCCGGGTAAGGGTCCGGGTCCGGGACCGGGTAAGGGTCCGGGTCCGGGTCATAGTAAGGGTCTGGATCCGGGTAAGAGTCCGGGACCGGGTCCGGTTAAGGGTCTGGGTCACGGTCAGGGTCAGTGTCAGAGTCAGGGCCCGGGTCAGGGTCAGGGTCAGGGTCAGGGTCAGGGTCCGGGTCCGGGTCCAGGTCCGGGTCAGGGTCCGGGTCCGTGTAAGGGTCCGTGTCCGTGTCTGGGTAAGGGTCCGGGTCTGGGTCCGGATCCGGTTCCGGGTAAGGGTCCGGGTCCGGTTCCGGTTCCGGTTCCAGGTAAGGGTCCGGGTTCGGGTCCGGGTCTGGGTAAGGGTCCGGGTCCAGGTCTGGGTCCGCGTCTGGGTCCGGGTCCGTGTCCGGGTAAGGGTCCGGGTCCGGGTCCGGGTCCGGGTCCAGGTCCGGGTCCAGGTAAGGGTCCAGGTCCATGTCCGGGTCCGGGTCCGGGTAAGGGTCCGGGTCAGGGTCCGGGTCCGGGTCCGGGTCAGGGTCTGGGTCCGGGTCCGCGCAAGGGTCCGGGTCCGGGTCCGGGTCCGGGTCCGGGTCCGGGTCCGGGTAATGGTCCGATTCCGGGTCCGGATAAGGGTCTGGGTCCGGGTCCGGGTCCGGGTAAGGGTCCGGGTCCGGGTCCGGGTCCGGGTCCGGGTCAGGGTCAGGGTCAGGGTCAGGGTCAGGGTCAGGGTCAGGGTCAGAGTCATGGCCCGGATCTGGGTCCGGGTCCGGGTCAGGGTCCAGGTGCGGGTGCGGGTGCGGGTATGGGTACGGGTACGTGTAAGGGTCCGGGTCCAGGTCAGGGTCAGGGTCAGGGTCCGGGTCAGGGTCAGGGTCCGGGTCCGGATCCGGGTAAGGGTCCGGGTCCGGGTCAGGGTCTGGGTCCAGCTCCGGGTCCGGGTCAGGGTCCGGATACGGGTCAGTGTCAGGGTCAGGGTCCGGGTCTGGGTCCGGGTCCAGATCTGGGTAAGGGTCCGGGTCCGGGTCCGGGTCCGGGTCTGGGTCCGGGTAAGGGTCCAGGTCCGGGTCCGGGTATGGGTCCGGGTCCGGGTAAGGGTCCGGGTCCAGGTCCGGGTCCGGGTCCGGGTCCGGGTCAGGGTCCGGGTCACGGTCAGGGTCAGGGTCAGTGTCAGAGTCAGGGCCTGGGTCAGGGTCTGGGTCCGGGTCCGAGTAAGGGTCCGGATCCGGGTAAGGGTCCGGGTCCGGGTCCGGGTCCGGGTAAGGGTCCGGGTCATGGTCAGGGTCAGTGTCAGAGTCAGGGCACGGGTCAGTGTCAGGGTCAGGGTCCGGGTCAGGGTCAGCGTCAGGGTCAGTGTCAGTGTCACAGTCAGAGTCAGGGCCTGGGTCAGGGTCAGGGTCAGGGTCCGGGTCAGGGTCCGGGTAAGGGTCCGGGTCCGGGTCCGGGTAAGGGTCCGGGTCTGGGTCCGGGTCCGGGTCCGGGTCAGCGTCCGGGTCCGGGTCCGGGTCCGGGTCTGGGTCCGGGTCCGGGTCCGGGTCTGGGTAAGGGTCCGGGTCCGGGTCCGGGTCCGGGTCCGGGTCCGGGTCCGGGTCCGGGTCCGGGTCCGGGTCCGGGTCAGGGTAAGGGTCCTGGTCCCGGTCCCGGTCTGGGTCCGTGTCCGGGTCCGGGTCCGGGTCCGTGTCCGGGTCCGGGCAAGGGTCCGTGTGCGGGTCCGTGTCCGGGTAAGGGTCCGGGAGGGGGGTCCGGGTCCGTGTCCGGGTAAGGGTCCGGGTCCGGGTCCGTGGCCGTGTCCAGGTAAGGGTCCGGGTCCGGGTCCATGTCCGTGTAAGGGTCCGGGTCCAGGTCCGGATCCGGATCCGTGTAAGGGTCCGGGTCCAGGTCCAGGTCCGGATCCGGTCCGGGTCCGGGTCCGGGTCAGGGTCCGGGTCCGGGTCCGGATCCGGGTAAATGTCTGGGTCCGGGTCAGTGTCCGGGTCCGGGTCCGGGTCCGGGTCCGGGTCCGGGTCCGGGCAAGGGTCCGGGTAAGGGTCCGGGTGCGGGTCCGGGTAAGGGTCCGGGTCCGGGACCGGGTAAGGGTCCGGGTCTGGGTCCGGGTAAGGGTCCGGGTCCGGGTCATAGTAAGGGTCTGGATCCGGGTAAGAGTCCGGGACCGGGTCCGGTTAAGGGTCCGGGTCACGGTCAGGGTCAGTGTCAGAGTCAGGGCCCGGGTCAGGGTCAGGGTCAGGGTCAGGGTCAGGGTCCGGGTCCGGGTCCAGGTCCGGGTCAGGGTCCGGGTCCGTGTAAGGGTCCGTGTCCGTGTCTGGGTAAGGGTCCGGGTCTGGGTCCGGATCCGGTTCAGGGTAAGGGTCCGGGTCCGGTTCCGGTTCCGGGTAAGGGTCCGGGTTCGGGTCCGGGTCTGGGTAAGGGTCCGGGTCCAGGTCTGGGTCCGCGTCTGGGTCCGGGTCCGTGTCCGGGTAAGGGTCCGGGTCCGGGTCCGGGTCCGGGTCCAGGTCCGGGTCCAGGTAAGGGTCCAGGTCCATGTCCGGGTCCGGGTCCGGGTAAGGGTCCGGGTCAGGGTCCGGGTCCGGGTCCGGGTCAGGGTCTGGGTCCGGGTCCGCGCAAGGGTCCGGGTCCGGGTCCGGGTCCGGGTCCGGGTCCGGGTAATGGTCCGATTCCGGGTCCGGATAAGGGTCTGGGTCCGGGTCCGGGTCCGGGTAAGGGTCCGGGTCCGGGTCCGGGTCCGGGTCAGGGTCAGGGTCAGGGTCAGGGTCAGGGTCAGGGTCAGGGTCAGGGTCAGAGTCATGGCCCGGATCTGGGTCCGGGTCCGGGTCAGGGTCCAGGTGCGGGTGCGGGTGCGGGTATGGGTACGGGTACGGGTAAGGGTCTGGGTCCAGGTCAGGGTCAGGGTCAGGGTCCGGGTCAGGGTCAGGGTCAGGGTCAGAGTCATGGCCCGGATCCGGGTCCGGGTCAGGATCAAAATCCGGGTCCGGGTCCGGGTCTGGGTCCAGCTCCGGGTCCGGGTCAGGGTCCGGATACGGGTCAGTGTCAGGGTCAGGGTCCGGGTCTGGGTCCGGGTCCGGATCTGGGTAAGGGTCCGGGTCCGGGTCCGGGTCCGGGTCTGGGTCCGGGTAAGGGTCCAGGTCCGGGTCCGGGTATGGGTCCGGGTCCGGGTAAGGGTCCGGGTCCAGGTCCGGGTCCGGGTCCGGGTCCGGGTCAGGGTCCGGGTCTCGGTCAGGGTCAGGGTCAGTGTCAGAGTCATGGCCTGGGTCAGGGTCTGGGTCCGGGTCCGGGCAAGGGTCCGGTTCCGGGTCCGGGTCCGGGTCCGGGTCCGGGTAAGGGTCCGGGTCCGGGTCCGGGTAAGGGTCTGGGTCCGGATCCGGGTCCGGGTAAGGGTCCGGGTCCGGGTAAGGGTCCGGGTCCGGGTCCGGGTCCGGGTCTGGGTCAGGGTCCGGGTCCGGGTCCGGGTCAGGGTCAGGGTCAGGGTCCGGGTCAGGGTCAGGGTCAGGGTCAGGGTCAGGGTCAGGGTCAGAGTCATGGCCCGGATCCGGGTCCGGGTCCGGGTCAGGGTCTGGGTCAGGGTCCGGGTCCGGGTCCGGGTCCGGGTCCGGGTCCGGGTAAAGGTAAGGGTCCGGGTCAGGGTCAGAATCAGGGTCCGGGTCCGGGTCCGGGTCCGGGTAAGGGTCCAGGTCCATGTCCGGGTCCGGGTAAGGGTCCGGGACCGGGTCCGGGTCCGGGTCCGGGTAAGGGTCTGAGTCTGGGTCCAGGTAAGGGTCCGGGTGCGGGTCTGGGTAAGGGTCCGTGTCTGGGTCCGGGTCCGGGTCGGGGTCCGTGTCCGGGTAAGGGTCCGGGTCCGGGTCGGGGTCCGTGTCCGGGTAAGGGTCCGGGTCCGGGTCCGGGTAAGGGTCCGGGTCCGGGTAAGGGTCCGGGTCCGGGTCCGGGTAAGGGTCCGGGTCCGGGTCTGGGTCCGGGTCTAGGTCCGGGTCCGTGTCCGGGTAAGGGTCCGGGTCCGGGTAAGGGTCCAGGTCCATGTCCGGGTCCGGGTCCGGTTCCGGGTCCGGGTAAGGGTCCGGGTACGGGTCCGGGTCAGGGTCTGGGTCTGGGTCCGGGCAAGGGTCCGGGTCCGGGTCCGGGTAAGGGTCCGGGTCCGGGTCTGGGTCCGGGTAAGGGTCCGGGTAATGGTCCGGGTCCGGGTCCGGGTCCGGGTAAGGGTCCGGGTCTGGGTCCGGGTCTGGGTCCGGGTCCGGGTCCGTGTCCGGGTAAGGATCCGTGTCCGGGTCCGTGTCCGGGTAAGGGTCCGGGTCCGGGTTAGGGTTAGGGTCCGGGTCAGGGTCAGTGTCAGAGTCAGGGCCTGGGTCCGGGTCAGGGTCAGGGTCCGGTTCAGGGTCCGGGTCCGAGTCCAGGTCCGGGACCGGGTCCGGGTCCGGGTAAGGGTCCGGGTCACGGTCAGGGTCAGTGTCAGAGTCAGGGCCCGGGTCAGGGTCAGGGTCCGGGTCCGTGTAAGGGTCCGGGTCCGGGTCCGGGTCCGGGTCCGGGTCCGGGTCCGGGTCCGGGTCCGGGTCCGGGTCCGGGTCTGGGTCCGGGTAAGGGTCCGGGTCAGGGTCAGGGTCAGGGTCAGTGTCAGGGCCCGGGTAAGGGTCCGGGTAAGCGTCAGGGTCCGGGTCAGGGTCAGGGTCAGGTTCAGGGTCAGGGTCAGAGTCATGGACCGGATCCGGGTCCGGGTCCGGGTCCGGGTCAGGGTCCGGGTCAGGGTCTGGGTCCGGGTCCGGGTCCGGGTCCGGGTCCGGGTAAGGGTCCGGGTCGGGGTCCGGGTCCGGGTAAGGGTCCGGGTCCGGGTCCAGGTCCGGGTCCGGGTAAGGGTCCGGGTCCGGGTCCGGTTCCGGGTAAGGGTCCGGGTCCGGGTCCGGGTCCGGGTCCGGGTCCAGGTCCGGTTAAGTGTCCGGGTCCGGGTCCGGGTCCAGGTCTGGGTCCAGGTGCGGGTGCGGGTGCGGGTATGGGTACGGGTAAGGGTCCGGGTCTGGGTCCGGGTCACGGTCAGGGTCCGGGTCCGGGTCCGGGTCCGGGTCAGGGTCCGGGTCCGGGTATGGGTCCGGGTCCGCGTCCGTGTCCGTGTCCGGGTTCGTGTCCGTGTCCGGGTAAGGGTCTGGGTCCGGGTCCGGGTCTGGTTCCGGGTAAGGGTCCGGGTCCGGTTCCGGTTCCCGGTAAGGGTCCGGGTCCGGGTCCGGGTCCGGGTCCGGGTAAGGGTCCGGGTCCGGGTCTGGGTCCGGGTCTGGGTCCGGGTCTGGGTCCGGGTCCGTGTCCGGCTAAGGGTCCGGGTCCGGGTCCGGGTCCGGGTCCGGGTCCGGGTCCGGGTAAGGGTCCGGGTCCGGGTCTGGGTCCGGGTCTAGGTCCGGGTCCGTGTCCGGGTAAGGGTCCGGGTCCGGGTAAGGGTCCAGGTCCATGTCCGGGTCCGGGTTCGGTTCCGGGTCCGGGTAAGGGTCCGGGTCCGGGTCCGGGTCAGGGTCTGGGTCTGGGTCTGGGTCCGGGCAAGGGTCCGGGTCCGGGTAAGGGTCCGGGTAAGGGTCCGGGTCCGGGTCTGGGTCCGGGTAAGGGTCCGGGTAATGGTCCGGGTCCGGGTCCGGGTCCGGGTAAGGGTCCGGGTCTGGGTCCGGGTCTGCGTCCGGGTCCGGGTCCGTGTCCGGGTAAGGATCCGTGTCCGGGTCCGTGTCCGGGTAAGGGTCCGGGTCCGGGTCAGGGTCAGGGTCCGGTTCAGGGTCCGGGTCCGGGTCCGGGTCCGGGTCCGGGTCCGGGTCCGGGTCTGGGTCCGGGTAAGGGTCCGGGTCAGGGTCAGGGTCAGGGTCAGTGTCAGGGCCCGGGTAAGGGTCCGGGTAAGCGTCAGGGTCCGGGTCAGGGTCAGGGTCAGGTTCAGGGTCAGGGTCAGAGTCATGGACCGGATCCGGGTCCGGGTCCGGGTCCGGGTCAGGGTCCGGGTCAGGGTCTGGGTCCGGGTCCGGGTCCGGGTCCGGGTCCGGGTAAGGGTCCGGGTCGGGGTCCGGGTCCGGGTAAGGGTCCGGGTCCGGGTCCAGGTCCGGGTCCGGGTAAGGGTCCGGGTCCGGGTCCGGTTCCGGGTAAGGGTCCGGGTCCGGGTCCGGGTCCGGGTCCGGGTCCAGGTCCGGTTAAGTGTCCGGGTCCGGGTCCGGGTCCAGGTCTGGGTCTAGGTGCGGGTGCGGGTGCGGGTATGGGTACGGGTAAGGGTCCGGGTCTGGGTCCGGGTCACGGTCAGGGTCCGGGTCCGGGTCCGGGTCAGGGTCCGGGTCCGGGTATGGGTCCGGGTCCGCGTCCGTGTCCGTGTCCGGGTTCGTGTCCGTGTCCGTGTCCGGGTAAGGGTCTGGGTCCGGGTCCGGGTCTGGTTCCGGGTAAGGGTCCGGGTCCGGTTCCGGTTCCCGGTAAGGGTCCGGGTCCGGGTCCGGGTCCGGGTCCGGGTAAGGGTCCGGGTCCGGGTCTGGGTCCGGGTCTGGGTCCGGGTCTGGGTCCGGGTCCGTGTCCGGCTAAGGGTCCGGGTCCGGGTCCGGGTCCGGGTCCGGGTCCGGGTCCGGGTAAGGGTCCGGGTCCGGGTCTGGGTCCGGGTCTAGGTCCGGGTCCGTGTCCGGGTAAGGGTCCGGGTCCGGGTAAGGGTCCAGATCCATGTCCGGGTCCGGGTTCGGTTCCGGGTCCGGGTAAGGGTCCGGGTCCGGGTCCGGGTCAGGGTCTGGGTCTGGGTCTGGGTCCGGGCAAGGGTCCGGGTCCGGGTAAGGGTCCGGGTAAGGGTCCGGGTCCGGGTCTGGGTCCGGGTAAGGGTCCGGGTAATGGTCCGGGTCCGGGTCCGGGTCCGGGTAAGGGTCCGGGTCTGGGTCCGGGTCTGCGTCCGGGTCCGGGTCCGTGTCCGGGTAAGGATCCGTGTCCGGGTCCGTGTCCGGGTAAGGGTCCGGGTCCGGGTCAGGGTCAGGGTCCGGTTCAGGGTCCGGGTCCGGGTCCGGGTCCGGGTCCGGGTAAGGGTCCGGGTCCGGATCCGGGTAAGGGTCCGGGTCCGGATCCGGGTCATAGTAAGGGTCCAGACCCGGGTAAGGGTCCGGGACCGGGTCCGGGTAAGGGTCCGGGTCACGGTCAGGGTCAGTGTCAGAGTCAGGGCCCGGGTCAGGGTCAGGGTCAGGGTCAGGGTCCGGGTCCGGGTCCGGGTCCGGGTCAGGGTCCGGGTCCGTGTAAGGGTCCGGGTCCGGGTCCGGGTCCGGGTCCGGGTCCGGGTAAGGTTCCGGGTCAGGGTCAGGGTCAGTGTCAGGGCCCGGGTAAGGGTCCGGGTAAGCGTCAGGGTCCGGGTCAGGGTCAGGTTCAGGGTCAGGGTCAGAGTCATGGCCCGGATCCGGGTCCGGGTCCGGGTCCGGGTAAGGGTCCGGGTCTGGGTCCGGGTCTGCGTCCGGGTCCGGGTCCGTGTCCGGGTAAGGATCCGTGTCCGGGTCCGTGTCCGGGTAAGGGTCCGGGTCCGGGTCAGGGTCAGGGTCCGGTTCAGGGTCCGGGTCCGGGTCCGGGTCCGGGTCCGGGTAAGGGTCCGGGTCCGGATCCGGGTCATAGTAAGGGTCCAGACCCGGGTAAGGGTCCGGGACCGGGTCCGGGTAAGGGTCCGGGTCACGGTCAGGGTCAGTGTCAGAGTCAGGGCCCGGGTCAGGGTCAGGGTCAGGGTCAGGGTCAGGGTCCGGGTCCGGGTCCGGGTCCGGGTCAGGGTCCGGGTCCGTGTAAGGGTCCGGGTCCGGGTCCGGGTCCGGGTCCGGGTCCGGGTAAGGGTCCGGGTCAGGGTCAGGGTCAGTGTCAGGGCCCGGGTAAGGGTCCGGGTAAGCGTCAGGGTCCGGGTCAGGGTCAGGTTCAGGGTCAGGGTCAGAGTCATGGCCCGGATCCGGGTCCGGGTCCGGGTCCGGGTCAGGGTCCGGGTCAGGGTCTGGGTCCGGGTCCGGGTCCGGGTCCGGGTAAGGGTCCGGGTCCGTGTCCGGGTAAGGGTCCGGGTCCGGGTCCAGGTCCGGGTCCGGGTAAGGGTCCGGGTCCGGGTCCGGTTCCGGGTAAGGGTCCGGGTCCGGGTCCGTGTCCGGGTCCAGGTCCGGTTAAGTGTCCGGGTCCGGGTCCGGGTCCAGGTCCGGGTCCAGGTGCGGGTGCGGGTGCGGGTATGGGTACGGGTAAGGGTCCGGGTCCGGGTCAGGGTCCGGGTCCGGGTCCGGGTATGGGTCCGGGTCCGGGTCCGGGTCCATGTCCGGGTCCGTGTCCGTGTCCGGGTAAGGGTCCGGGTCTGTGTCCGGGTCTGGTTCCGGGTAAGGGTCCGGGTCCGGTTCCGGTTCCCGGTAAGTGTCCGGGTCCGGGTCCGGGTCCGGGTCCGGGTAAGGGTCCGGGTCCGGGTCTGGGTCCGGGTCTGGGTCCGGGTCTGGGTCCGTGTCCGTGTCCGGCTAAGGGTCCGGGTCAGGGTCCGGGTCCGGGTCCAGGTCCGGGTCCAGGTAAGGGTCCAGGTCCATGTCCGGGTCCGGGTAAGGGTCCGGGTCCGGGTCCGGGTCCGGGTCCGGGTCCGGGTCCGGGTCAGGGTCTGGGTCCGGGCAAGGGTCCGGATCCGGGTAAGGGTCCGGGTCCGGGTCCGGGTCCGGGTAAAGGTCCGGGTCACGGTCAGGGTCAGTGTCAGAGTCAGGGCCTGGGTCAGGGTCAGGGTCAGGGTCCGGGTCCGGGTCCGGGTCCGGGTCCGGGTCCGGGTCCGGGTCCGGGTAAGGGTCCGGTCCGGGTCCGGGTCCGGGTCCGGGTCCGGGTCCGGGTCCAGGTCCGGGTCCGGGTCCGGGTAAGGGTCCGGGTCAGGGTCAGGGTCAGTGTCAGAGTCAGGACCTGGGTCAGGGTCCGGGTAAGGGTCAGGGTCCGGGTCCGGGTCAGGGTCCGGGTCAGGGTCAGGGTCAGGGTCAGGGTCAGGGTCAGAGTCAGAGTCATGGCCCGGATCTGGGTCCGGGTCCGGGTCAGGGTCTGGGTCAGGGTCTGGTTAAGGGTCCAGGTGCGGGTGCGGGTGCGGGTATGGGTCCGGGTACGTGTAAGGGTCCGGGTCCGGGTCAGGGTCAGGGTCAGGCTCCGGGTCAGGGTCAGGGTCAGGGTCAGGGTCAGGGTCAGAGTCATGGCCCGGATCCGGGTCCGGGTCCGGGTCAGGGTCTGGGTCAGGGTCCGGGTCCGGGTCCGGGTCCGGGTCCGGGTAAAGGTAAGGGTCCGGGTCAGGGTCAGAATCAGGGTCCGGGTCCGGGTCCGGGTCCGGGTAAGGGTCCAGGTCCATGTCCGGGTCCGGGTAAGGGTCCGGGACTGGGTCCGGGTCCGGGTAAGGGTCTGAGTCCGGGTCCAGGTAAGGGTCCGGGTGCGGGTCTGGGTAAGGGTCCGTGTCTGGGTCCGGGTCCGGGTCGGGGTCCGTGTCCGGGTAAGGGTCCGGGTCCGGGTCGGGGTCCGTGTCCGGGTAAGGGTCCGGGTCCGGGTCCGGGTCCGGGTAAGGGTCCGGGTCCGGGTCCGGGTAAGGGTCCGGGTCCGGGTCCGGGTAAGGGTCCGGGTCCGGGTCTGGGTCCGGGTCTAGGTCCGGGTCCGTGTCCGGGTAAGGGTCCGGGTCCGGGTAAGGGTCCAGGTCCATGTCCGGGTCCGGGTCCGGTTCCGGGTCCGGGTAAGGGTCCGGGTACGGGTCCGGGTCAGGGTCTGGGTCTGGGTCCGGGCAAGGGTCCGGGTCCGGGTCCGGGTAAGGGTCCGGGTCCGGGTCTGGGTCCGGGTAAGGGTCCGGGTAATGGTCCGGGTCCGGGTCCGGGTCCGGGTAACGGTCCGGGTCTGGGTCCGGGTCTGGGTCCGGGTCCGGGTCCGGGTCCGTGTCCGGGTAAGGATCCGTGTCCGGGTCCGTGTCCGGGTAAGGGTCCGGGTCCGGGTTAGGGTTAGGGTCCGGGTCAGGGTCAGTGTCAGAGTCAGGGCCTGGGTCCGGGTCAGGGTCAGGGTCCGGTTCAGGGTCCGGGTCCGGGTCCGGGTCCGGGTCCGGGTCCGGGTAAGGGTCCGGGTCACGGTCAGGGTCAGTGTCAGAGTCAGGGCCCGGGTCAGGGTCAGGGTCCGGGTCCGTGTAAGGGTCCGGGTCCGGGTCCGGGTCCGGGTCCGGGTCCGGGTCCGGGTCCGGGTCCGGGTCTGGGTCCGGGTAAGGGTCCGGGTCAGGGTCAGGGTCAGGGTCAGTGTCAGGGCCCGGGTAAGGGTCCGGGTAAGCGTCAGGGTCCGGGTCAGGGTCAGGGTCAGGTTCAGGGTCAGGGTCAGAGTCATGGACCGGATCCGGGTCCAGGTCCGGGTCCGGGTCAGGGTCCGGGTCAGGGTCTGGGTCCGGGTCCGGGTCCGGGTCCGGGTCTGGGTAAGGGTCCGGGTCCGGGTCCGGGTCCGGGTAAGGGTCCGGGTCCGGGTCCAGGTCCGGGTCCGGGTAAGGGTCCGGGTCCGGGTTCGGTTCCGGGTAAGGGTCCGGGTCCGGGTCCGGGTCCGGGTCCGGGTCCGGGTCCAGGTCCGGTTAAGTGTCCGGGTCCGGGTCTGGGTCCAGGTCTGGGTCCAGGTGCGGGTGCGGGTGAGGGTATGGGTACGGGTAAGGGTCCGGGTCTGGGTCCGGGTCACGGTCAGGGTCCGGGTCCGGGTCCGGGTCAGGGTCCGGGTCCGGGTATGGGTCCGGGTCCGCGTCCGTGCCCGTGTCCGGGTTCGTGTCCGTGTCCGGGTAAGGGTCCGGGTCCGGGTCCGGGTCCGGGTCCGGGTAAGGGTCCGGGTCCGGGTCTGGGTCCGGGTCTGGGTCCGGGTCTGGGTCCGGGTCCGTGTCCGGCTAAGGGTCCGGGTCCGGGTCCGGGTCCGGGTCCGGGTCCGGGTCCGGGTAAGGGTCCGGGTCCGGGTCTGGGTCCGGGTCTAGGTCCGGGTCCGTGTCCGGGTAAGGGTCCGGGTCCGGGTAAGGGTCCAGGTCCATGTCCGGGTCCGGGTTCGGTTCCGGGTCCGGGTAAGGGTCCGGGTCCGGGTCCGGGTCAGGGTCTGGGTCTGGGTCTGGGTCCGGGCAAGGGTCCGGGTCCGGGTAAGGGTCCGGGTAAGGGTCCGGGTCCGGGTCTGGGTCCGGGTAAGGGTCCGGGTAATGGTCCGGGTCCGGGTCCGGGTCCGGGTAAGGGTCCGGGTCTGGGTAGGGGTCTGCGTCCGGGTCTGGGTCCGGGTCTGCGTCCGGGTCCGGGTCCGTGTCCGGGTAAGGATCCGTGTCCGGGTCCGTGTCCGGGTAAGGGTCCGGGTCCGGGTCAGGGTCCGGTTCAGGGTCCGGGTCCGGGTCCGGGTCCGGGTCCGGGTAAGGGTCCGGGTCCGGATCCGGGTCATAGTAAGGGTCCAGACCCGGGTAAGGGTCCGGGACCGGGTCCGGGTAAGGGTCCGGGTCACGGTCAGGGTCAGTGTCAGAGTCAGGGCCCGGGTCAGGGTCAGGGTCAGGGTCAGGGTCCGGGTCCGGGTCCGGGTCCGGGTCAGGGTCCGGGTCCGTGTAAGGGTCCGGGTCCGGGTCCGGGTCCGGGTCCGGGTCCGGGTCCGGGTCCGGGTCCGGGTCCGGGTCCGGGTCCGGGTAAGGGTCCGGGTCAGGGTCAGGGTCAGTGTCAGGGCCCGGGTAAGGGTCCGGGTAAGCGTCAGGGTCCGGGTCAGGGTCAGGTTCAGGGTCAGGGTCAGAGTCATGGCCCGGATCCGGGTCCGGGTCCGGGTCCGGGTCAGGGTCCGGGTCAGGGTCTGGGTCCGGGTCCGGGTCCGGGTCCGGGTAAGGTTCCGGGTCCGGGTCCGGGTAAGGGTCCGGGTCCGGGTACAGGTCCGGGTCCGGGTAAGGGTCCGGGTCCGGGTCCGGTTCCGGGTAAGGGTCCGGGTCCGGGTCCGGGTCCGTGTCCGGGTCCAGGTCCGGTTAAGTGTCCGGGTCCGGGTCCGGGTCCAGGTCCGGGTCCAGGTGCGGGTGCGGGTGCGGGTATGGGTACGGGTAAGGGTCCGGGTCCGGGTCAGGGTCCGGGTCCGGGTCCGGGTATGGGTCCGGGTCCGGGTCCGGGTCCGTGTCCGGGTCCGTGTCCGTGTCCGGGTAAGGGTCCGGGTCTGTGTCCGGGTCTGGTTCCGGGTAAGGGTCCGGGTCCGGTTCCGGTTCCCGGTAAGTGTCCGGGTCCGGGTCCGGGTCCGGGTCCGGGTAAGGGTCCGGGTCCGGGTCTGGGTCCGGGTCTGGGTCCGGGTCAGGGTCCGGGTCCGTGTCCGGCTAAGGGTCCGGGTCAGGGTCCGGGTCCGGGTCCAGGTCCGGGTCCAGGTAAGGGTCCAGGTCCATGTCCGGGTCCGGATAAGGGTCCGGGTCCGGGTCCGGGTCCGGGTCCGGGTCCGGGTCCGGGTCAGGGTCTGGGTCCGGGCAAGGGTCCGGATCCGGGTAACGGTCCGGGTCCGGGTCCGGGTCCGGGTAAAGGTCCGGGTCACGGTCAGGGTCAGTGTCAGAGTCAGGGCCTGGGTCAGGGTCAGGGTCAGGGTCCGGGTCCGGGTCCGGGTCCGGGTCCGGGTCTGGGTCCGGGTCCGGGTCCGGGTCCGGGTCCGGGTAAGGGTCCGGGTCCGGGTCCGGGTCCGGGTCCGGGTCCGGGTCCGGGTCCAGGTCCGGGTCCGGGTCCGGGTAAGGGTCCGGGTCAGGGTCAGGGTCAGTGTCAGAGTCAGGACCTGGGTCAGGGTCCGGGTAAGGGTCAGGGTCCGGGTCCGGGTCAGGGTCCGGGTCAGGGTCAGGGTCAGGGTCAGGGTCAGGGTCAGGGTCAGAGTCAGAGTCATGGCCCGGATCTGGGTCCGGGTCCGGGTCAGGGTCTGGGTCAGGGTCTGGTTAAGGGTCCAGGTGCGGGTGCGGGTGCGGGTATGGGTCCGGGTACGGGTAAGGGTCCGGGTCCGGGTCAGGGTCAGGGTCAGGCTCCGGGTCAGGGTCAGGGTCAGGGTCAGGGTCAGGGTCAGAGTCATGGCCCGGATCCGGGTCCGGGTCCGGGTCAGGGTCTGGGTCAGGGTCCGTGTCCGGGTCCGGGTCCGGGTCCGGGTAAAGGTAAGGGTCCGGGTCCGGGTCAGAATCAGGGTCCGGGTCCGGGTCCGGGTCCGGGTAAGGGTCCAGGTCCATGTCCGGGTCCGGGTAAGGGTCCGGGACCGGGTCCGGGTCCGGGTAAGGGTCTGAGTCCGGGTCCAGGTAAGGGTCCGGGTGCGGGTCTGGGTAAGGGTCGGTGTCTGGGTCCGGGTCCGGGTCGGGGTCCGTGTCCGGGTAAGGATCCGGGTCCGGGTCGGGGTCCGTGTCCGGGTAAGGGTCCGGGTCCGGGTCCGGGTCCGGGTAAGGGTCCGGGTCCGGGTAAGGGTCCGGGTCCGGGTCCGGGTAAGGGTCCGGGTCCGGGTCTGGGTCCGGGTCTAGGTCCGGGTCCGTGTCCGGGTAAGGGTCCGGGTCCGGGTAAGGGTCCAGGTCCATGTCCGGGTCCGGGTCCGGTTCCGGGTCCGGGTAAGGGTCCGGGTACGGGTCCGGGTCAGGGTCTGGGTCTGGGTCCGGGCAAGGGTCCGGGTCCGGGTCCGGGTAAGGGTCCGGGTCCGGGTCTGGGTCCGGGTAAGGGTCCGGGTAATGGTCCGGGTCCGGGTCCGGGTCCGGGTCCGGGTAAGGGTCCGGGTCTGGGTCCGGGTCTGGGTCCGGGTCCGGGTCCGTGTCCGGGTAAGGATCCGTGTCCGGGTCCGTGTCCGGGTAAGGGTCTGAGTCCGGGTCCAGGTAAGGGTCCGGGTGCGGGTCTGGGTAAGGGTCCGTGTCTGGGTCCGGGTCCGGGTCGGGGTCCGTGTCCGGGTAAGGGTCCGGGTCCGGGTCGGGGTCCGTGTCCGGGTAAGGGTCCGGGTCCGGGTCCGGGTCCGGGTAAGGGTCCGGGTCCGGGTCCGGGTAAGGGTCCGGGTCCGGGTCCGGGTAAGGGTCCGGGTCCGGGTCTGGGTCCGGGTCTAGGTCCGGGTCCGTGTCCGGGTAAGGGTCCGGGTCCGGGTAAGGGTCCAGGTCCATGTCCGGGTCCGGGTCCGGTTCCGGGTCCGGGTAAGGGTCCGGGTACGGGTCCGGGTCAGGGTCTGGGTCTGGGTCCGGGCAAGGGTCCGGGTCCGGGTCCGGGTAAGGGTCCGGGTCCGGGTCTGGGTCCGGGTAAGGGTCCGGGTAATGGTCCGGGTCCGGGTCCGGGTCCGGGTCCGGGTAAGGGTCCGGGTCTGGGTCCGGGTCTGGGTCCGGGTCCGGGTCCGTGTCCGGGTAAGGATCCGTGTCCGGGTCCGTGTCCGGGTAAGGGTCCGGGTCCGGGTTAGGGTTAGGGTCCGGGTCAGGGTCAGTGTCAGAGTCAGGGCCTGGGTCCGGGTCAGGGTCAGGGTCCGGTTCAGGGTCCGGGTCCGGGTCCGGGTCCGGGTCCGGGTCCGGGTAAGGGTCCGGGTCACGGTCAGGGTCAGTGTCAGAGTCAGGGCCCGGGTCAGGGTCAGGGTCCGGGTCCGTGTAAGGGTCCGGGTTCGGGTCCGGGTCCGGGTCCGGGTCCGGGTCCGGGTCTGGGTCCGAGTAAGGGTCCGGGTCAGGGTCAGGGTCAGGGTCAGTGTCAGGGCCCGGGTAAGGGTCCGGGTAAGCGTCAGGGTCCGGGTCAGGGTCAGGGTCAGGTTCAGCGTCAGGGTCAGAGTCATGGACCGGATCCGGGTCCGGGTCCGGGTCCGGGTCAGGGTCCGGGTCAGGGTCTGGGTCCGGGTCCGGGTCCGGGTCCGGGTAAGGGTCCGGGTCGGGGTCCGGGTCCGGGTCCGGGTAAGGGTCCGGGTCCGGGTCCAGGTCCGGGTCCGGGTAAGGGTCCGGGTCCGGGTCCAGGTCCGGGTCCCGGTAAGGGTCCGGGTCCGGGTCCGGGTCCGGGTCCGGGTCCAGGTCCGGTTAAGTGTCCGGGTCCGGGTCCGGGTCCAGGTCTGGGTCCAGGTGCGGGTGCGGGTGCGGGTATGGGTACGGGTAAGGGTCCGGGTCTGGGTCCGGGTCACGGTCAGGGTCCGGGTCCGGGTCCGGGTCCGGGTCAGGGTCCGGGTCCGGGTATGGGTCCGGGTCCGCGTCCGTGTCCGTGTCCGGGTTCGTGTCCGTGTCCGGGTAAGGGTCCGGGTCCGGGTCCGGGTCTGGTTCCGGGTAAGGGTCTGGGTCCGGTTCCGGTTCCCGGTAAGGGTCCGGGTCCGGGTCCGGGTCCGGGTTCGGGTAAGGGTCCGGGTCCGGGTCTGGGTCCGGGTCTGGGTCCGGGTCTGGGTCCGGGTCCGTGTCCGGCTAAGGGTCCGGGTCAGGGTCCGGGTCCGGGTCCAGGTCCGGGTCCAGGTAAGGGTCCAGGTCCATGTCCGGGTCCGGGTAAGGGTCCGGGTCCGGGTCCGGGTCCGGGTCCGGGTCCGGGTCCGGGTCCGGTTCCGGGTCCGGGTCAGGGTCAGGGTCTGGGTCCGGGCAAGGGTCCGGGTCCGGGTCCGGGTCCGGGTCCGGGTCCGGGTAAGGGTCCGGGTCCGGGTCCGGGTAAGGGTCTGGGTCAGTGTCCGGGTAAGGGTCCGGGTCCGGGTCCGGGTCCGGGTAAGGCTCTGGGTAAGGTTCTGGGTCTGGGTCCGGGTCCGGGTCCGGGTCCGTGTCCGGGTCCGTGTCCGGGTAAGGGTCCGTGTCAGGGTCTGTGTTCGGGTCCGTGTCTGGGTCAGGGTCCGGGTCAGGGTCAGGGTCAGTGTCAGTGTCAGTGTCAGAATCAGGGCCTGGGTCAGGGTCAGGGTCAGGATCCGGGTCAGGGTCCGGGTCCGGGTCCGGGTAAGGGTCCGGGTCCGGGTCTGGATCCGGGTCCGAGTAAGGGTCCGGATCCGGGTAAGGGTCCGGGTCCGGGTCCGGGTCCGGGTAAGGGTCCGGGTCATGGTCAGGGTCAGTGTCAGAGTCAGGGCACTGGTCAGGGTCAGGGTCAGGGTCCGGGTCAGGGTCAGCGTCAGGGTCAGTGTCAGTGTCAGAGTCAGGGCCTGGGTCAGGGTCAGGGTCAGGGTCCGGGTCAGGGTCAGGGTCCGGGTAAGGGTCCGGGTCCGGGTCTGGATCCGGGTCCGAGTAAGGGTCCGGATCCGGGTAAGGGTCCGGGTCCGGGTCCGGGTCCGGGTCCAGGTCCGGGTCCGGGTCCGGGTCCGGGTAAGGGTCCGGGTCATTGTCAGGGTCAGTGTCAGAGTCAGGGCACGGGTCAGGGTCAGGGTCAGGGTCAGGGTCAGGGTCCGGGTCCGGGTCCGGGTTTGGGTCCGGGTAAGGGTCCGGGTCCGGGTGCGGGTCCGGGTGCGGGTCGGCGTCCGGGTAAGTGTCCGGGTCAGTGTCAGGGTCAGTGTCAGAGTCAGGGCCCGGGTCAGGGTCCGGGTCAGGGTCAGGGTCAGGGTCAGGGTCTGGGTCAGGGTCAGAGTCATGGCCCGGATCTGGTCCGGGTCCGGGTCAGGGTCCGGTTCCGGGTAAGGGTCCGGGTCCGGGTCCAGGTCCGGGTAAGTGTCCGGGTCCGGGTCCGGGTCCGGGTCCGGTTCCGGGTAAGGGTCCGGGTCCGGGTCCGGGTCCGGGTCCGGGTCCGGGTCCGGGTCCAGTTAAGGGTCCGGGTCCGGGTCCAGGTCCGGGTCCAGGTGCGGTTGCGGGTGCGGGTATGGGTGCGGGTACGGGTAATGGTCCGGGTACGGGTAATGGTCCGGGTCCGGGTCCGGGTCTGGGTCCGGGTCCGGGTCAGGGTCAGGGTCCGGGTCAGGGTCAGGGTCAGGGTCAGGGTCAGGGTCAGGGTCAGGGTCAGGGTCAGAGTCATGGCCCGGATCCGGGTCCGGGTCCGGGTCAGGGTCTGGGTCACTGTCCGGGTCCGGGTCCGGGTCGGGGTCCGGGTAAGGGTCCGGGTCCGGATCCGGGTTCGAGTAAGGGTCCGGATCCGGGTAAGGGTAAGGGTCCGGGTCCGGGTCCGGGTCTGGGTCCGGGTCAGGGTCAGGGTCAGGGTCAGGGTCAGGGTCAGGGTCAGAGTCAGAGTCATGGCCCGGATCTGGGTCCGGGTCCGGGTCAGGGTCTGGGTCAGGGTCTGGTTAAGGGTCCAGGTGCGGGTGCGGGTGCGGGTATGGGTCCGGGTACGGGTAAGGGTCCGGGTCCGGGTCAGGGTCAGGGTCAGGCTCCGGGTCAGGGTCAGGGTCAGGGTCAGGGTCAGGGTCAGAGTCATGGCCCGGATCCGGGTCCGGGTCCGGGTCAGGGTCTGGGTCAGGGTCCGGGTCCGGGTCCGGGTCCGGGTCCGGGTAAAGGTAAGGGTCCGGGTCCGGGTCAGAATCAGGGTCCGGGTCCGGGTCCGGGTCCGGGTAAGGGTCCAGGTCCATGTCCGGGTCCGGGTAAGGGTCCGGGACCGGGTCCGGGTCCGGGTAAGGGTCTGAGTCCGGGTCCAGGTAAGGGTCCGGGTGCGGGTCTGGGTAAGGGTCGGTGTCTGGGTCCGGGTCCGGGTCGGGGTCCGTGTCCGGGTAAGGGTCCGGGTCCGGGTCGGGGTCCGTGTCCGGGTAAGGGTCCGGGTCCGGGTCCGGGTCCGGGTAAGGGTCCGGGTCCGGGTAAGGGTCCGGGTCCGGGTCCGGGTAAGGGTCCGGGTCCGGGTCTGGGTCCGGGTCTAGGTCCGGGTCCGTGTCCGGGTAAGGGTCCGGGTCCGGGTAAGGGTCCAGGTCCATGTCCGGGTCCGGGTCCGGTTCCGGGTCCGGGTAAGGGTCCGGGTACGGGTCCGGGTCAGGGTCTGGGTCTGGGTCCGGGCAAGGGTCCGGGTCCGGGTCCGGGTAAGGGTCCGGGTCCGGGTCTGGGTCCGGGTAAGGGTCCGGGTAATGGTCCGGGTCCGGGTCCGGGTCCGGGTCCGGGTAAGGGTCCGGGTCTGGGTCCGGGTCTGGGTCCGGGTCCGGGTCCGTGTCCGGGTAAGGATCCGTGTCCGGGTCCGTGTCCGGGTAAGGGTCCGGGTCCGGGTTAGGGTTAGGGTCCGGGTCAGGGTCAGTGTCAGAGTCAGGGCCTGGGTCCGGGTCAGGGTCAGGGTCCGGTTCAGGGTCCGGGTCCGGGTCCGGGTCCGGGTCCGGGTCCGGGTAAGGGTCCGGGTCACGATCAGGGTCAGTGTCAGAGTCAGGGCCCGGGTCAGGGTCAGGGTCCGGGTCCGTTTAAGGGTCCGGGTTCGGGTCCGGGTCCGGGTCCGGGTCCGGGTCCGGGTCTGGGTCCGGGTAAGGGTCCGGGTCAGGGTCAGGGTCAGGGTCAGTGTCAGGGCCCGGGTAAGGGTCCGGGTAAGCGTCAGGGTCCGGGTCAGGGTCAGGGTCAGGTTCAGCGTCAGGGTCAGAGTCATGGACCGGATCCGGGTCCGGGTCCGGGTCCGGGTCAGGGTCCGGGTCAGGGTCTGGGTCCGGGTCCGGGTCCGGGTCCGGGTAAGGGTCCGGGTCGGGGTCCGGGTCCGGGTCCGGGTCCGGGTAAGGGTCCGGGTCCGGGTCCAGGTCCGGGTCCGGGTAAGGGTCCGGGTCCGGGTCCGGTTCCGGGTAAGGGTCCGGGTCCGGGTCCGGGTCCGGGTCCGGGTCCGGGTCCAGGTCCGGTTAAGTGTCCGGGTCCGGGTCCGGGTCCAGGTCTGGGTCCAGGTGCGGGTGCGGGTGCGGGTATGGGTACGGGTAAGGGTCCGGGTCTGGGTCCGGGTCACGGTCAGGGTCCGGGTCCGGGTCCGGGTCAGGGTCCGGGTCCGGGTATGGGTCCGGGTCCGCGTCCGTGTCCGTGTCCGGGTTCGTGTCCGTGTCCGGGTAAGGGTCCGGGTCCGGGTCCGGGTCTGGTTCCGGGTAAGGGTCTGGGTCCGGTTCCGGTTCCCGGTAAGGGTCCCGGTCCGGGTCCGGGTCCGGGTCCGGGTCCGGGTAAGGGTCCGGGTCCGGGTCTGGGTCCGGGTCTGGGTCCGGGTCTGGGTCCGGGTCCGTGTCCGGCTAAGGGTCCGGGTCAGGGTCCGGGTCCGGGTCCAGGTCCGGGTCCAGGTAAGGGTCCAGGTCCATGTCCGGGTCCGGGTAAGTGTCCGGGTCCGGGTCCGGGTCCGGGTCCGGGTCCGGGTCCGGGTCAGGGTCAGGGTCTGGGTCCGGGCAAGGGTCCGGGTCCGGGTCCGGGTCCGGGTCCGGGTCCGGGTAAGGGTCCGGGTCCGGGTCCGGGTAAGGGTCTGGGTCCGGGTCCGGGTCCGGGTAAGGGTCCGGGTCAGTGTCCGGGTAAGGGTCCGGGTCCGGGTCCGGGTCCGGGTAAGGCTCTGGGTAAGGTTCTGGGTCTGGGTCCGGGTCCGGGTCCGGGTCCGGGTCCGTGTCCGGGTCCGTGTCCGGGTAAGGGTCCGTGTCAGGGTCTGTGTTCGGGTCCGTGTCTGGGTCAGGGTCCGGGTCAGGGTCAGTGTCAGTGTCAGTGTCAGTGTCAGAATCAGGGCCTGGGTCAGGGTCAGGGTCAGGATCCGGGTCAGGGTCCGGGTCCGGGTCCGGGTAAGGGTCCGGGTCCGGGTCTGGATCCGGGTCCGAGTAAGGGTCCGGATCCGGGTAAGGGTCCGGGTCCGGGTCCGGGTCCGGGTAAGGGTCCGGGTCATGGTCAGGGTCAGTGTCAGAGTCAGGGCACTGGTCAGGGTCAGGGTCAGGGTCCGGGTCAGGGTCAGCATCAGGGTCAGTGTCAGTGTCAGAGTCAGGGCCTGGGTCAGGGTCAGGGTCAGGGTCCGGGTCAGGGTCAGGGTCCGGGTAAGGGTCCGGGTCCGGGTCTGGATCTGGGTCCGAGTAAGGGTCCGGATCCGGGTAAGGGTCCGGGTCCGGGTCCGGGTCCGGGTCCGGGTCCGGGTCCGGGTCCGGGTCCGGGTAAGGGTCCGGGTCATTGTCAGGGTCAGTGTCAGAGTCAGGGCACGGGTCAGGGTCAGGGTCAGGGTCAGGGTCAGGGTCAGGGTCCGGGTCCGGGTCCGGGTTTGGGTCCGGGTAAGGGTCCGGGTCCGGGTGCGGGTCCGGGTGCGGGTCGGCGTCCGGGTAAGTGTCCGGGTCAGTGTCAGGGTCAGTGTCAGAGTCAGGGCTCGGGTCAGGGTACGGGTAAGGGTCAAGGTCCGGGTCCGGGTCAGGGTCCGGGTCAGGGTCAGGGTCAGGGTCAGGGTCTGGGTCAGGGTCAGAGTCATGGCCCGGATCTGGTCCGGGTCCGGGTCAGGGTCCGGTTCCGGGTAAGGGTCCGGGTCCGGGTCCAGGTCCGGGTAAGTGTCCGGGTCCGGGTCCGGGTCCGGGTCCGGTTCCGGGTAAGGGTCCGGGTCCGGGTCCGGGTCCGGGTCCGGGTCCGGGTCCGGGTCCAGTTAAGGGTCCGGGTCCGGGTCCAGGTCCGGGTCCAGGTGCGGTTGCGTGTGCGGGTATGGGTGCGGGTACGGGTAATGGTCCGGGTACGGGTAATGGTCCGGGTCCGGGTCCGGGTCTGGGTCCGGGTCCGGGTCAGGGTCAGGGTCCGGGTCAGGGTCAGGGTCAGGGTCAGGGTCAGGGTCAGGGTCAGGGTCAGGGTCAGAGTCATGGCCCGGATCCGGGTCCGGGTCCGGGTCAGGGTCTGGGTCACTGTCCGGGTCCGGGTCCGGGTCGGGGTCCGGGTAAGGGTCCGGGTCCGGATCCGGGTTCGAGTAAGGGTCCGGATCCGGGTAAGGGTAAGGGTCCGGGTCCGGGTCCGGGTCTGGGTCCGGGTAAGGGTCCGGGCCCGTGTCCGTGTCCGGGTCCGGGTCCGTGTCCGTGTCCGGGTAAGGGTCCGGGTCCGGGTCCGGGTCTGGTTCCGGGTAAGGGTCCGGGTCCGGTTCCGGTTCCGGTTCCCGGTAAGGGTCCGGGTCCGGGTCCGGGTCCGGGTCCGGGTAAGGGTCCGGGTCCGGGTCTGGGTCCGGGTCTGGGTCCGGGTCTGGGTCCGGGTCCGTGTCCGGCTAAGGGTCCGGGTCAGGGTCCGGGTCCGGGTCCAGGTCCGGGTCCAGGTAAGGGTCCGGGTCCGGGTCCGGGTCCGGGTCCGGGTCCGGGTCCGGGTCCGGGTCCGGGTCAGGGTCTGGGTCCGGGCAAGGGTCCGGGTCCGGGTCCAGGTCCGGGTAAGGGTCCGGGTCCGGGTCCGGGTAAGGGTCTGGGTCCGGGTCCGGGTCCGGGTAAGGGTCCGGGTCTGTGTCCGGGTAACGGTCCGGGTCCGGGTCCGGGTCCGGGTAAGGCTCTGGGTAAGGGTCTGGGACTGGGTCCGTGTCAGGGTCTTTGTTCGGGTCCGTGTCTGGGTCAGGGTCAGGGTCAGGGTCAGGGTCAGGGTCAGTGTCAGTGTCAGAATCAGGGCCTGGGTCAGGGTCTGGGTCAGGGTCCGGGTCAGGGTCCGGGTCCGGGTCCGGGTAAGGGTCCGGGTCCCCGTCTGGATCCGGGTCCGAGTAAGGGTCCGGATCCGGGTAAGGGTCCGGGTCCGGGTCCGGGTCCGGGTCCGGGTAAGGGTCTGGGTCATGGTCAGGGTCCGGGTCCGCGCAAGGGTCCGTGTCCGTGTCCGTGTCCGTGTCCGTGTCCGGGTCCGGGTCCGGGTCCGGGTCCGGGTAAGGGTCCGGATAAGGGTCTGGGTCTGGGTCCGGGTCCGGGTAAGGGTCCGGGTCCGGGTCCGGGTCCGGGTCAGGGTCAGGGTCCAGGTGCGGGTGCGGGTGCGGGTATGGGTACGGGTACGGGTAAGGGTCCGGGTCCAGGTCAGGGTCAGGGTCAGGGTCCGGGTCAGGGTCAGGGTCAGGGTCAGGGTCAGAGTCATGGCCCGGATCCGGGTCCGGGTCAGGATCAAAATCCGGGTCCGGGTCCAGGTCAGGGTCCAGCTCCGGGTCCGGGTCAGGGTCCGGATACGGGTCAGGGTCAGGGTCAGGGTCCGGGTCTGGGTCCGGGTCCGGATCTGGGTAAGGGTCCAGGTCCGGGTCCGGGTATGGGTCCGGGTCCGGGTAAGGGTCCGGGTCCGGGTCCGCGTCCGGGTCCGGGTCAGGGTCCGGGTCACGGTCAGGGTCAGGGTCAGTGTCAGAGTCAGGGCCTGGGTCAGGGTCTGGGTCCGGGTCCGGGCAAGGGTCCGGGTCCGTGTCCGGGTCCGGGTAAGGGTCCGGGTCCGGGTCCGGGTAAGGGTCTGGGTCCGGATCCGGGTCCGGGTAAGGGTCCGGGTCCGGGTCCGGGTAAGGGTCCGGGTCCGGGTCCGGGTCCGGGTCTGGGTCCGGATCCGGGTCCGGGTCCGGGTCAGGGTCAGGGTCAGTATCAGAGTCAGGGCCTGGGACAGGGTCAGGGTCAGGGTCCGGGTCAGGGTCCGGGTCCGGGTAAGGGTCCGGGTCCTGATCCGGGTTCGAGTATGGGTCCGGATCCGGGTAAGGGTCCGGGTCCGGGTCCGGGTCCGGGTAAGGGTCCGGGTAACGGTCAGGGTCAGTGTCAGAGTCAGGGCCTGGGTCAGGGTCAGGGTCCGGGTCCGGGTCCGGGTCCGGGTCCGGGTAAGGGTCCGGGTCCGGGTCCGGGTCCGGGTCCGGGTCCGGGTCCGGGTCCGGGTCCGGGTCCAGGTCCGGGTCCGGGTCCGGGTAAGGATCCGGGTCAGTGTCAGGGTCAGTGTCAGAGTCAGGGCCTGGGTCAGGGTCCGGGTAAGGGTCAGGGTCCGGGTCCGGGTCAGGGTCCGGGTCAGGGTCCGGGTCGGGGTCAGGGTCAGGGTCAGGGTCAGGGTCCGGGTCCGGGTCAGGGTCCGGGTCAGGGTCAGGGTCAGGGTCAGTGTCAGAGTCAGGGCCTGGGTCAGGGTCAGGGTCAGGGTCCGGTTCAGGGTCCGGGTCCGGGTCCGGGTCCGGGTCCGGGTAAGGGTCCGGGTCCGGATCCGGGTCATAGTAAGGGTCCAGACCCGGGTAAGGGTCCGGGACCGGGTCCGGGTAAGGGTCCGGGTCACGGTCAGGGTCAGTGTCAGAGTCAGGGCCCGGGTCAGGGTCAGGGTCTGGGTCCGTGTAAGAATCCGGGTCCGGGTCCGGGTCCGGGTAAGGGTCCGGGTCAGGGTCAGGGTCAGTGTCAGGGCCCGGGTAAGGGTCCGGGTAAGCGTCAGGGTCCGGGTCAGGGTCAGGGTCAGGTTCAGGGTCAGGGTCAGAGTCATGGCCCGGATCCGGGTCCGGGTCCGGGTCCGGGTCAGGGTCCGGGTCAGGGTCTGGGTCCGGGTCCGGGTCCGGGTCCGGGTAAGGGTCCGGGTCCGGGTCCGGGTCCGGGTAAAGGTCCGGGTCCGGGTCCAGGTCCGGGTCCCGGTAAGGGTCCGGGTCCGGGTCCGGTTCCGGGTAAGGGTCCGGGTCCGGGTCCGGGTCCGGGTCCAGGTCCGGTTAAGTGTCCGGGTCTGGGTCCGGGTCCAGGTCCGGGTCCAGGTGCGGGTGCGGGTGCGGGTATGGGTACGGGTAAGGGTCCGGGTCTCGGTCCGGGTCACGGTCAGGGTCCGGGTCCGGGTCCGGGTCCGGGTCCGGGTCAGGGTCCGGGTCCGGGTCAGGGTCTGGGTCCGGGTCCGTGTCCGTGTCCGGGTCCGTGTCCGTGTCCGGGTAAGGGTCCGGGTCCGGGTCCGGGTCTGGTTCCGGGTAAGGGTCCGGGTCCGGTTCCGGTTCCCGGTAAGGGTCCGGGTCCGGGTCCGGGTCCGGGTCCGGGTCCGGGTAAGGGTCCGGGTCCGGGTCTGGGTCCGGGTCTGGGTCCGGGTCTGGGTCCGGGTCCGTGTCCGGCTAAGGGTCCGGGTCAGGGTCCGGGTCCGGGTCCAGGTCCGGGTCCAGGTAAGGGTCCAGGTCCATGTCCGGGTCCGGGTAAGGGTCCGGGTCCGGGTCCGGGTCCGGGTCCGGGTCCGGGTCCGGGTCCGGGTCCGGGTCAGGGTCTGGGTCCGGGCAAGGGTCCGGGTCCGGGTCCGGGTCCGGGTCCGGGTAAGGGTCCGGGTCCGGGTCCGGGTAAGGGTCTGGGTCCGGGTCCGGGTCCGGGTAAGGGTCCGGGTCAGTGTCCGGGTAAGCGTCCGGGTCCGGGTCCGGGTCCGGGTAAGGCTCTGGGTAAGGGTCTGGGTCTGGCTCCGGGTCCGGGTCCGGGTCCGGGTCCGGGTCCGGGTCCGTGTCAGGGTAAGGGTCCGTGTCAGGGTCTGTGTTCGGGTCCGTGTCTGGGTCAGGGTCCGGGTCAGGGTCAGGGTCAGGGTCAGTGTCAGTGTCAGAATCAGGGCCTGGGTCAGGGTCAGGGTCAGGGTCCGGGTCAGGGTCCGGGTCCGGGTCTGGGTAAGGGTCCGGGTCCGGGTCTGGATCCGGGTCCGAGTAAGGGTCCGGATCCGGGTAAGGGTCCGGGTCCGGGTCCGGGTCCGGGTAAGGGTCCGGGTCATGGTCAGGGTCAGTGTCAGAGTCAGGACACGGGTCAGTGTCAGAGTCAGGGTCTGGGTCAGGGTCAGCGTCAGGGTCAGTGTCAGTGTCAGCGTCAGGGCCTGGGTCAGGGTCAGGGTCAGGGTCCGGGTCAGGGTCAGGGTCCGGGTAAGGGTCCGGGTCTGGGTCTGGATCCGGGTCCGAGTAAGGGTCCGGATCCGGGTAAGGGTCCGGGTCCGGGTCCGGGTCCGGGTCCGGATCCGGGTCCGGGTCCGGGTCCGGGTCCGGGTAAGGGTCCGGGTCATTGTCAGGGTCAGTGTCAGAGTCAGGGCACGGGTCAGGGTCAGGGTCAGGGTCAGGGTCAGGGTCCGGGTCCGGGTACGGGTCTGGATCCGGGTAAGGGTCCGGGTCCGGGTGCGGGTCAGAGTCATGGCCCGGATCTGGTCCGGGTCCGGGTCCGGGTCCGGTTCCGGGTAAGGGTCCGGGTCCGGGTCCAGGTCCGGGTAAGGGTCCGGGTCCGGGTCCGGTTCCGGGTAAGGGTCCAGGTCCGGGTCCGGGTCCGGGTCCGGGTCCGGGTCCGGGTCCGGGTCCGGGTCCAGTTAAGGGTCCGGGTCCGGGTCCGGGTCCAGGTCCGGGTCCAGGTGCGGTTGCGGGTGCGGGTATGGTTCCGGGTACGGGTAATGGTCCGGGTACGGGTAATGGTCCGGGTCCGGGTCCGGGTCTGGGTCCGGGTCCGGGTCAGGGTCAGGGTCCGGGTCAGGGTCAGGGTCAGGGTCAGTGTCAGGGTCAGGGTCAGGGTCCGGTTAAGGGTCCGGGTCCGGGTCCAGGTCCGGGTCCAGGTGCGGTTGCGGGTGCGGGTATGGGTGCGGGTACGGGTAATGGTCCGGGTACGGGTAATGGTCCGGGTCCGGGTCCGGGTCTGGGTCCGGGTCCGGGTCAGGGTCAGGGTCCGGGTCAGGGTCAGGGTCAGGGTCAGGGTCAGGGTCAGGGTCAGGGTCAGGGTCAGAGTCATGGCCCGGATCCGGGTCCGGGTCCGGGTCAGGGTCTGGGTCAGTGTCCGGGTCCGGGTCCGGGTCGGGGTCCGGGTAAGGGTCCGGGTCCGGATCCGGGTTCGAGTAAGTGTCCGGATCCGGGTAAGGGTAAGGGTCCGGGTCCGGGTCCGGGTCTGGTTCCGGGTAAGGGTCCGGGTCCGTGTCCGTGTCCGTGTCCGTGTCCGGGTCCGTGTCTGTGTCCGGGTAAGGGTCCGGGTCCGGGTCCGGGTCTGGTTCCGGGTAAGGGTCCAGTTCCGGTTCCGGTTCCGGTTCCCGGTAAGGGTCCGGGTCCGGGTCCGGGTCCGGGTAAGGGTCCGGGTCCGGGTCTGGGTCCGGGTCTGGGTCCGGGTCTGGGTCCGGGTCTGGGTCCGGGTCCGTGTCCGGCTAAGGGTCCGGGTCAGGGTCCGGGTCCGGGTCCAGGTCCGGGTCCAGGTAAGGGTCCAGGTCCATGTCCGGGTCCGGGTAAGGGTCAGGGTCTGTGTCCGGGTAACGGTCCGGGTCCGGGTCCGGGTCCGGGTAAGGCTCTGGGTAAGGGTCTGGGTCTGGGTCCGTGTCAGGGTCTGTGTTCGGGTCCGTGTCTGGGTCAGGGTCAGGGTCAGGGTCAGGGTCAGGGTCAGGGTCAGGGTCAGGGTCAGGGTCAGGGTCAGGGTCAGGGTCAGGGTCAGTGTCAGTGTCAGAATCAGGGCCTGGGTCAGGGTCTGGGTCAGGGTCCGGGTCAGGGTCCGGGTCCGGGTCCGGGTAAGGGTCCGGGTCCGGGTCTGGATCCGGGTCCGAGTAAGGGTCCGGATCCGGGTAAGGGTCCGGGTCCGGGTCCGGGTCCGGGTCCGGGTAAGGGTCCGGGTCATGGTCAGGGTCCGGGTCCACGCAAGGGTCCGGGTCCGGGTCCGGGTCCGGGTCCGGGTCCGGGTCCGGGTCCGGGTCCGGGTCCGGGTCCGGGTCCGGGTCAGGGTCTGGGTCAGGGTCTGGTTAAGGGTCCAGGTGCGGGTGCGGGTGCGGGTATGGGTCCGGGTACGGGTAAGGGTCCGGGTCCGGGTCAGGGTCAGGGTCTGGGTCAGGGTCAGGGTCAGGGTCAGGGTCAGGGTCAGAGTCATGGCCCGGATCCGGGTCCGGGTCCGGGTCAGGGTCTGGGTCAGGGTCCGGGTCCGGGTCCGGGTCCGGGTCCGGGTCCGGGTAAAGGTAAGGGTCCGGGTCAGTGTCAGAATCAGCTTCCGGGTCCGGGTCCGGGTCCGGGTAAGGGTCCGGGTCCGGGTCCGGATCCGGGTCTGAGTAAGGGTCCGGGTCCGGGTAAGGGTGCGGGTCCGGGTCCCGGTCCGCGTAAGGGTCCGGGTCCGGGTCCGGGTCCGGGTCCGGGTCAGGGTCCGGGTCCGGGTCCGGGTCCGGGTCCGCAGCCGGGTCCGGGTCCGGGTCCGGGTCCGGGTAAGGGTCTGGGTCTGGGTCCGGGTCAGGGTCCGGGTCCGGGTCCGGGTCAGGGTCCGGGTCAGGGTCCGGGTCCGGGTCCGGGTAAGGGTCTGGGTCCGGGTCCGGGTCCGGGTCAGGGTCCGGGTAAGGGTCCGGGTCCGGGTAAGGGTCCGGGTCCGGGTCCGGGTCCGGGTCCGGGTCCGGGTCCGGGTCCGGGTCCGGGTCCGGGTCCGGGTCCAGGTCCGGGTCCGGGTCCGGGTAAGGGTCCAGGTCCATGTCCGGGTCCGGGTAAGGGTCTGGGACCGGGTCCGGGTCCGGGTAAGTGTCTGAGTCCGGGTCCGGGTAAGGGTCCGGGTCCGGGTCTGGGTAAGGGTCCGTGTCTGGGTCCGGGTCCGGGTCGGGGTCCGTGTCCGGGTAAGGGTCCGGGTCCGGGTCGGGGTCCGTGTCCGGGTAAGGGTCCGGGTCCGGGTCCGGGTCCGGGTAAGGGTCCGGGTCCGGGTAAGGGTCCGGGTCCGGGTCCGGGTCCGGGTCCGGGTCCGGGTCCGGGTCCGGGTCCGGGTCCGGGTCCGGGTAAGGGTCCGGGTCCGGGTCTTGGTCCGGGTCTAGTTCCGGGTCCGTGTCCGGGTAAGGGTCCGGGTCCGGGTAAGGGTCCAGGTCCATGTCCGGGTCCGGGTCCGGGTCCGGGTCCGGGTAAGGGTCCGGGTACGGGTCCGGGTCCGGGTCAGGTTCTGGGTCTGGGTCCGGGCAAGGGTCCGGGTCCGGGTCCGGGTAAGGGTCCGGGTCCGGGTCTGGGTCCGGGTAAGGGTCCGGGTAATGGTCCGGGTCCGGGTCCGGGTCTGGGTAAGGGTCCGGGTCTGGGTCCGGGTCTGGGTCCGTGTCCGTGTCCGGGTCCGTGTCCGGGTAAGGATCCATGTCCGTGTCCGTGTCCGGGTAAGGGTCCGGGTCCGGGTTAGGTTTAGGGTCCGGGTCAGGGTCAGTGTCAGAGTCAGGGCCTGGGTCAGCGTCAGGGTCAGGGTCAGGGTCCGGTTCAGGGTCCGGGTCCGGGTCCGGGTCCGGGTCCGGGTAAGGGTCCGGGTCCGGATCCGGGTCATAGTAAGGGTCCAGACCCGGGTAAGGGTCCGGGACCGGGTCCGGGTAAGGGTCCGGGTCACGGTCAGGGTCAGTGTCAGAGTCAGGGCCCGGGTCAGGGTCAGGGTCAGGGTCCGGGTCCGGGTCCGGGTCCGGGTCAGGGTCCGGGTCCGTGTAAGAATCCGGGTCCGGGTCCGGGTCCGGGTCCGGGTCCGGGTAAGGGTCCGGGTCAGGGTCAGGGTCAGTGTCAGGGCCCGGGTAAGGGTCCGGGTAAGCGTCAGGGTCCGGGTCAGGGTCAGGGTCAGGTTCAGGGTCAGGGTCAGAGTCATGGCCCGGATCCGGGTCCGGGTCCGGGTCCGGGTCCAGGTCTGGGTCCGTGTCAGGGTCTGGGTCCGGGTCCGGGTCCGGGTCCGGGTAAGGGTCCGGGTCCGGGTCCGGGTAAGGGTCCGGGTCCGGGTAAGGGTCCGGGTCCGGGTCCGGTTCCGGGTAAGGGTCCGGGTCCGGGTCCGGGTCCGGGTCCAGGTCCGGTTAAGTGTCCGGGTCCGGGTCCGGGTCCAGGTCCGGGTCCAGGTGCGGGTGCGGGTGCGGGTATGGGTACGGGTAAGGGTCCGGATCTGGGTCCGGGTCACGGTCAGGGTCCGGGTCCGGGTCCGGGTCCGGGTCAGGTTCCGGGTCCGGGTATGTGTCCGTGTCCGTGTCCGTGTCCGTGTCCGTGTCCGTGTCCGGGTAAGGGTCCGGGTCCGGGTCCGGGTCTGGTTCCGGGTAAGGGTCCGGGTCCGGTTCCGGTTCCCGGTAAGCGTCCGGGTCCGGGTCCGTGTCCGGGTCCGGGTAAGGGTCCGGGTCCGGGTCTGGGTCCGGGTCTGGGTCCGGGTCTGGGTCCGGGTCCGTGTCCGGCTAAGGGTCCGGGTCAGGGTCCGGGTCCGGTTCAGGGTCAGGGTCAGGGTCAGGGTCCGGGTCAGGGTCAGGGTCAGGGTCAGGGTCAGGGTCAGAGTCATGGCCCGGATCCGGGTCCGGGTCAGGATCAAAATCCGGGTCCGGGTCCAGGTCAGGGTCCAGCTCCGGGTCCGGGTCAGGGTCCGGATACGGGTCAGGGTCAGGGTCAGGGTCCGGGTCTGGGTCCGGGTCCGGATCTGGGTAAGGGTCCAGGTCCGGGTCCGGGTATGGGTCCGGGTCCGGGTAAGGGTCCGGGTCCGGGTCCGCGTCCGGGTCCGGGTCAGGGTCCGGGTCACGGTCAGGGTCAGGGTCAGTGTCAGAGTCAGGGCCTGGGTCAGGGTCTGGGTCCGGGTCCGGGCAAGGGTCCGGGTCCGGGTCTGGGTCCGGGTAAGGGTCCGGGTCCGGGTCCGGGTAAGGGTCTGGGTCCGGATCCGGGTCCGGGTAAGGGTCCGGGTCCGGGTCCGGGTAAGGGTCCGGGTCCGGGTCCGGGTCCGGGTCTGGGTCTGGGTCCGGGTCCGGGTCAGGGTCAGGGTCAGTATCAGAGTCAGGGCCTGGGACAGGGTCAGGGTCAGGGTCCGGGTCAGGGTCCGGGTCCGGGTAAGGGTCCGGGTCCTGATCCGGGTTCGAGTAAGGGTCCGGGTCACTGTCGGGGTCAGTGTCAGAGTTAGGGCCTGGGTCAGGTTCAGGGTCAGGGTCCGGGTCCGGGTCCGGGTCCGGGTCCGGGTCCGGGTAAGGGTCCGGGTCTGGGTCCGGGTCTGGGTCCGGGTCCGGGTCCGGGTCCGTGTCCGGGTAAGGATCCGTGTCCGTGTCCGTGTCCGGGTAAGGGTCCGGGTCCGGGTTAGGGTTAGGGTCCGGGTCAGGGTCAGTGTCAGAGTCAGGGCCTGGGTCAGGGTCAGGGTCAGGGTCCGGTTCAGGGTCCGGGTCCGGGTCCGGGTCCGGGTAAGGGTCCGGGTCCGGATCCGGGTCATGGTAAGGGTCCAGACCCGGGTAAGGGTCCGGGACCGGGTCCGGGTAAGGGTCCGGGTCACGGTCAGGGTCAGTGTCAGAGTCAGGGCCCGGGTCAGGGTCAGGGTCAGGGTCCGGGTCCGGGTCCGGGTCCGGGTCAGGGTCCGGGTCCGTGTAAGAATCCGGGTCCGGGTCCGGGTCCGGGTCCGGGTCCGGGTAAGGGTCCGGGTCAGGGTCAGGGTCAGTGTCAGGGCCCGGGTAAGGGTCCGGGTAAGCGTCAGGGTCCGGGTCAGGGTCAGGGTCAGGTTCAGGGTCAGGGTCAGAGTCATGGCCCGGATCCGGGTCCGGGTCCGGGTCCGGGTCAGGGTCCGGGTCAGGGTCTGGGTCTGGGTCCGGGTCCGGGTCCGGGTAAGGGTCCGGGTCCGGGTCCGGGTAAGGGTCCGGGTCCGGGTCCGGGTCCAGGTCCGGGTCCGGGTAAGGGTCCGGGTCCGGGTCCGGGTCCGGTTCCGGGTAAGGGTCCGGGTCCGGGTCCGGGTCCGGGTCCAGGTCCGGTTTAGTGTCCGGGTCCGGGTCCGGGTCCAGGTCCGGGTCCAGGTGCGAGTGCGGGTGCGGGTATGGGTACGGGTAAGGGTCCGGGTCTGGGTCCGGGTCACGGTCAGGGTCCGGGTCCGGGTCCGGGTCCGGGTCAGGTTCCGGGTCCGGGTATGGGTCCGGGTCCGGGTCCGGGTCTGGTTCCGGGTCAGGGTCCGGGTCACGGTCAGGGTCAGGGTCAGTGTCAGAGTCAGGGCCTGGGTCAGGGTCTGGGTCCGGGTCCGGGCAAGGGTCCGGGTCCGGGTCCGGGTCCGGGTAAGGGTCCGGGTCCGGGTCCGGGTAAGGGTCTGGGTCCGGATCCGGGTCCGGGTAAGGGTCCGGGTCCGGGTCCGGGTAAGGGTCCTGGTCCGGGTCCGGGTCCGGGTCTGGGTCCGGGTCCGGGTCCGGGTCAGGGTCAGGGTCAGTATCATAGTCAGGGCCTGGGACAGGGTCAGGGTCAGGGTCCGGGTCAGGGTCCGGGTCCGGGTAAGGGTCCGGGTCCTGATCCGGGTTCGAGTAAGGGTCCGGATCCGGGTAAGGGTCCGGGTCCGGGTCCGGTTCCGGGTAAGGGTCCGGGTCACTGTCGGGGTCAGTGTCAGAGTCAGGGCCTGGGTCAGGGTCAGGGTCAGGGTCCGGGTCCGGGTCCGGGTCCGGGTCCGGGTAAGGGTCCGGGTCTGGGTCCGGGTCTGGGTCCGGGTCCGGGTCCGGGTCCGTGTCCGGGTAAGGATCCGTGTCCGTGTCCGTGTCCGGGTCAGGGTCAGTGTCAGAGTCAGGGCCTGGGTCAGGGTCAGGGTCAGGGTCCGGTTCAGGGTCCGGGTCCGGGTCCGGGTCCGGGTAAGGGTCCGGGTCCGGATCCGGGTCATGGTAAGGGTCCAGACCCGGGTAAGGGTCCGGGACCGGGTCCGGGTAAGGGTCCGGGTCACGGTCAGGGTCAGTGTCAGAGTCAGGGCCCGGGTCAGGGTCAGGGTCAGGGTCAGGGTCCGGGTCCGGGTCCGGGTCCGGGTCAGGGTCCGGGTCCGTGTAAGAATCCGGGTCCGGGTCCGGGTCCGGGTAAGAGTCCGGGTCAGGGTCAGGGTCAGTGTCAGGGCCCGGGTAAGGGTCCGGGTAAGCGTCAGGGTCCGGGTCAGGGTCAGGGTCAGGGTCAGGGTCAGGGTCAGAGTCATGGCCCGGATCCGGGTCCGGGTCCGGGTCCGGGTCAGGGTCAGGGTCCGGGTCAGGGTCTGGGTCCGGGTACGGGTCCGGGTCCGGGTAAGGGTCCGGGTCCGGGTCCGGGTAAGGGTCCGGGTCCGGGTCCGGGTCCAGGTCCGGGTCCGGGTAAGGGTCCGGGTCCGGGTCCGGTTCCGGGTAAGGGTCCGGGTCCGGGTCCGGGTCCGGGTCCAGGTCCGGTTTAGTGTCCGGGTCCGGGTCCGGGTCCAGGTCCGGGTCCAGGTGCGAGTGCGGGTGCGGGTATGGGTACGGGTAAGGGTACGGGTCTGGGTCCGGGTCACGGTCAGGGTCCGGGTCCGGGTCCGGGTCCGGGTCCGGGTCAGGTTCCGGGTCCGGGTATGGGTCCGGGTCCGTGTCCGGGTCTGGTTCCGGGTAAGGGTCCGGGTCCGGTTCCGGTTCCCGGTAAGGGTCCGGGTCCGGGTCCGTGTCCGGGTCCGGGTAAGGGTCCGGGTCCGGGTCTGGGTCCGGGTCTGGGTCCGGGTCTGGGTCCGGGTCCGGGTCCGTGTCCGGCTAAGGGTCCGGGTCAGGGTCCGGGTCCGGGTCAGGGTCAGGGTCAGGGTCCGGGTCAGGGTCAGGGTCAGGGTCAGGGTCAGAGTCATGGCCCGGATCCGGGTCCGGGTCAGGATCAAAATCCGGGTCCGGGTCCAGGTCAGGGTCCAGCTCCAGGTCCGGGTCAGGGTCCGGATACGGGTCAGGGTCAGGGTCAGGGTCCGGGTCTGGGTCCGGGTCCGGATCTGGGTAAGGGTCCAGGTCCGGGTCCGGGTATGGGTCCGTGTCCAGGTAAGGGTCCGGGTCCGGGTCCGCGTCCGGGTCCGGGTCAGGGTCCGGGTCACGGTCAGGGTCAGGGTCAGTGTCAGAGTCAGGGCCTGGGTCAGGGTCTGGGTCCGGGTCCGGGCAAGGGTCCGGGTCCGGGTCCGGGTCCGGGTAAGGGTCCGGGTCCGGGTCCGGGTAAGGGTCTGGGTCCAGATCCGGGTCCGGGTAAGGGTCCGGGTCTGGGTCCGGGTAAGGGTCCGGGTCCGGGTCCGGGTCCGGGTCTGGGTCCGGATCCGGGTCCGGGTCAGGGTAAGGGTCAGGGTCAGTATCAGAGTCAGGGCCTGGGACAGGGTCAGGGTCAGGGTCCGGGTCAGGGTCCGGGTCCGGGTAAGGGTCCGGGTCCTGATCCGGGTTCGAGTAAGGGTCCGGATCCGGGTAACGGTCCGGGTCCGGGTCCGGGTAAGGGTCCGGTTCACGGTCAGGGTCAGTGTCAGAGTCAGGGCCTGGGTCAGGGTCAGGGTCAGGGTCCGGGTCCGGGTCCGGGTAAGGGTCCGGGTCCGGGTCCGGGTCCGGGTCCGGGTCCGGGTCCGGGTCCGGGTCCGGGTCCGGGTCCGGGTCCGGGTAAGGGTCCGTGTCAGGGTCAGGGTCAGTGTCAGAGTCAGGGCCTGTGTCAGGGTCCGGGTAAGGGTCAGGGTCCGGGTCCGGGTCAGGGTCCGGGTCAGGGTCAGGGTCAGGGTCAGGGTCAGGGTCAGGGTCAGAGTCAGAGTCATGGCCCGGATCTGGGTCCGGGTCCGGGTCAGGGTCCGGGTCAGGGTCTGGGTCAGGGTCTGGTTAAGGGTCCAGGTGCGGGTGCGGGTATGGGTCCGGGTACGGGTAAGGGTCCGGGTCCGGGTCAGGGTCAGGGTCCGGGTCAGGGTCAGGGTCAGGGTCAGGGTCAGGATCAGAGTCATGGCCCGGATCCGGGTCCGGGTCCGGGTCAGGGTCTGGGTCAGGGTCCGGGTCCGGGTCCGGGTCTGGGTCCGGGTAAAGGTAAGGGTCCGGGTCAGGGTCAGAATCAGGGTCCGGGTCCGGGTCCGGGTCCGGGTAAGGGTCCGGGTCCGGGTCTGGATCCGGGTCCGAGTAAGGGTCCGGGTCCGGGTAAGGGTGCGGGTCCGGGTCCCGGTCCGCGTAAGGGTCCGGGTCCGGGTCCGGGTCCGGGTCAGGGTCCGCGGCCGGGTCCGGGTCCGGGTCCGCAGCCGGGTCTGGGTCCGGGTCCGGGTCCAGGTAAGGGTCTGGGTCTGGGTCCGGGTCAGGGTCCGGGTCCGGGTCCGGGTCAGGGTCCGGGTCAGGGTCCGGGTCCGGGTCCGAGTCCGGGTAAGGGTCTGGGTCCGGGTCCGGGTCCGGGTAAGGGTCCGGGTAAGGGTCCGGGTCCGGGTAAGGGTCCTGGTCCGGGTCCGGGTCCGGGTCCGGGTCCGGGTCCGGGTCCAGGTCCGGGTCCGGGTCCGGGTAAGGGTCCAGGTCCATGTCCGGGTCCGGGTAAGGGTCTGGGACCGGGTCCGGGTCCGGGTAAGGGTCTGAGTCCGGGTCCGGGTAAGGGTCCGGGTCCGGGTCTGGGTAAGGGTCCGTGTCTGGGTCCGGGTCCGGGTCGGGGTCCGTGTCCGGGTAAGGGTCCGGGTCCGGGTCGGTGTCCGTGTCCGGGTAAGGGTCCGGGTCCGGGTCCGGGTCCGGGTAAGGGTCCGGATCCGGGTAAGGGTCCGGGTCCGGGTCCGGGTCCGGGTCCGGGTAAGGGTCCGGGTCATGGTCAGGGTCCGGGTCCGCGCAAGGGTCCGGGTCCGGGTCCTGGTCCGGGTCCGGGTCCGGGTCCGTGTCCGGGTCCGGGTCCGGGTAAGGGTCTGGTTCCGGGTCCGGATAAGGGTCTGGGTCCGGGTCCGGGTCCGGGTCCGGGTCCGGGTCCGGGTCCGGGTCCGGGTCCGGGTCAGGGTCAGGGTCAGGGTCAGGGTCAGGGTCAGGGTCAGGGTCAGGGTCAGAGTCATGGCCCGGATCTGGGTCCGGGTCCGGGTCAGGGTCCAGGTGCGGGTGCGGGTGCGGGTATGGGTACGGGTACGGGTAAGGGTCCGGGTCCAGGTCAGGGTCAGGGTCAGGGTCCGGGTCAGGGTCAGGGTCAGGGTCAGGGTCAGAGTCATGGCCCGGATCCGGGTCCGGGTCAGGATCAAAATCCGGGTCCGGGTCCAGGTCAGGGTCCAGCTCCGGGTCCGGGTCAGGGTCCGGATACAGGTCAGGGTCAGGGTCAGGGTCCGGGTCTGGGTCCGGGTCCGGATCTGGGTAAGGGTCCAGGTCCGGGTCCGGGTATGGGTCCGGGTCCGCGCAAGGGTCCGGGTCCGGGTCCTGGTCCGGGTCCGGGTCCGGGTCCGGGTCCGGGTCCGGGTCCGGGTCCGGGTAAGGGTCCGGTTCCGGGTCCGGATAAGGGTCTGGGTCCGGGTCCGGGTCCGGGTCCGGGTCCGGGTCCGGGTCCGGGTCCGGGTCCGGGTCCGGGTCAGGGTCAGGGTCAGGGTCAGGGTCAGGGTCAGGGTCAGAGTCATGGCCCGGATCTGGGTCCGGGTCCGGGTCAGGGTCCAGGTGCGGGTGCGGGTGCGGGTATGGGTACGGGTACGGGTAAGGGTCCGGGTCCAGGTCAGGGTCAGGGTCAGGGTCCGGGTCAGGGTCAGGGTCAGGGTCAGGGTCAGAGTCATGGCCCGGATCCGGGTCCGGGTCAGGATCAAAATCCGGGTCCGGGTCCAGGTCAGGGTCCAGCTCCGGGACCGGGTCAGGGTCCGGATACGGGTCAGGGTCAGGGTCAGGGTCCGGGTCTGGGTCCGGGTCCGGATCTGGGTAAGGGTCCAGGTCCGGGTCCGGGTATGGGTCCGGGTCCGGGTAAGGGTCCGGGTCCGGGTCCGCGTCCGGGTCCGGGTCAGGGTCCGGGTCCGGGTCAGGGTCAGGGTCAGTGTCAGAGTCAGGGCCTGGGTCAGGGTCTGGGTCCGGGTCCGGGCAAGGGTCCGGGTCCGGGTCCGGGTCCGGGTAAGGGTCCGGGTCCGGGTCCGGGTAAGGGTCTGGGTCCGGATCCGGGTCCGGGTAAGGGTCCGGGTCCGGGTCCGGGTAAGGGTCCGGGTCCGGGTCCGGGTCCGGGTAAGGGTCCGTGTCCGGGTCCGTGTCCGGGTAAGGGTCCGTGTCCGGGTCAGGGTTAGGGTCCGGGTCAGGGTCAGTGTCAGAGTCAGGGACTGGGTCAGGGTCAGGGTCAGGGTCCGGGTCAGGGTCCGGGTCCGGATCTGGGTCATAGTAAGGGTCCGGACCCGGGTAAGGGTCCGGGACTGGGACTGGGTCCGGGTAAGGGTCCGGGTCACGGTCAGGGTCAGTGTCAGAGTCAGGGCCCGGGTCAGGGTCAGGGTCAGGTTCAGGGTCCGGGTCCGGGTCCGGGTCCGGGTCCGGGTCAGGGTCCGGGTCCGTGTAAGGGTCCGGGTCCAGGTCCGGGTCCGGGTCCGGGTAAGGGTCAGGGTCAGGGTCAGAATCATGGCCCGGATCCGGGTCCGGGTCCGGGTCAGGGTCTAGGTCAGGGTCCGGGTCCGGGTCCGGGTCCGGGTCCGGGTAAAGGTAAGGGTCCGGGTCAGGGTCAGAATCAGGGTCCGGGTCCGGGTCCGGGTCCGGGTAAGGGTCCGGGTCCTGGTCCGGATCTGGGTCCGAGTAAGGGTCCGGGTCCGGGTTAGGGTTAGGGTTAGGGTCCGGGTCCGGGAAAGGCTCCGGGTCCGGGTCCGCGGCTGGGTCCGGGTCCGGGTCCGCGGCCGGGTTCGCGGCCGGGTCCGCGGCCGGGTCCGGGTCCGGGTCCGGGTCCGGGTAAGGGTCTGGGTCTGGGTCCGGGTCAGGGTCCGGGTCCGGGTCCGGGTCCGGGTCAGGGTCCGGGTCCGGGTCCGGGTAAGGGTCCGGGTCCGGGTAAGGTTCCGGGTCCGGGTCTGGGTCTGGGTCCGCGTAAGGGTCCGGGTCCGGGTCCCGGTCCGGGTCCGGGTCCGGGTCCGGGTCCAGGACCGGGTCCGGGTAAGGGTCCAGGTCCATGTCCGGGTCCGGGTAAGGGTCCGTGTCCGTGTCCGGGTCCGGGTAAGGGTCTGAGTCCGGGTCCGGGTAAGGGTCCGGGTCCGGGTGTGGGTAAGGGTCCGTGTCTGGGTCCGGGTCCGGGTCCTGGTCGGGGTCCGTGTCCGGGTAAGGGTCCGGGTCCGGGTCGGGGTCCGTGTCCGGGTAAGGGTCCGGGTCCGGGTCCAGGTCCGGGTAAGTGTCCGGGTCCAGGTAAGGGTCCGGGTCCGGGTCCGGGTCCGGATCCGGGTCCGAGTAAGGGTCCGGGTCCGGGTTAGGGTTAGGGTTAGGGTCCGGGTCCGGGTAAGGCTCCGGGTCCGGGTCCGCGGCTGGGTCCGGGTCCGGGTCCGCGGCCGGGTCCGGGTCCGGGTCCGCGGCCGGGTCCGGGTCCGGGTCCGCGGCCGGGTCCGGGTCCGGGTCCGCGGCCGGGTCCGTGTCCGGGTCCGGGTCCGGGTAAGGGTCTGGGTCTGGGTCCGGGTCAGGGTCCTGGTCCGTGTCCGGGTCAGGGTCCGTGTCCGGGTCCGGGTAAGGGTCCGGGTCCGGGTAAGGTTCCGGGTCCGGGTCTGGGTCAGGGTCCGCGTAAGGGTCCGGGTCCGGGTCCGGGTCCGGGTCCGGGTCCGGGTCCGGGTCCGGGTCCAGGTCCGGGTCCGGGTAAGGGTCCAGGTCCATGTCCGGGTCCGGGTAAGGGTCCGTGTCCGGGTCCGGGGTCCGGGTAAGGGTCTGAGTCCGGGTCCGGGTAAGGGTCCGGGTCCGGGTCTGGGTAAGGGTCTGTGTCTGGGTCCGGGTCCGGGTCGGGGTCCGTGTCCGGGTAAGGGTCCGGGTCCGGGTCAGGGTCCGGGTCCGGGTAAGGGTCCGGGTCCGGGTCCAGGTCCGGGTAAGGGTCCGGGTCCGGGTAAGGGTCCGGGTCCAGGTCCGGGTAAGGGTCCGGGTCCGGGTCTGGGTCCGGGTCTAGGTCCGGGTCCGTGTCCGGGTAAGGGTCCGGGTCCGGGTAAGGGTCCAGGTCCATGTCCGGGTCTGGGTCCGGGTCCGGGTAAGGGTCCGGGTCCGGGTCCGGGTCCGGGTCAGGGTCTGGGTCTGGGTCCGGGCAAGGGTACTGGTCCGGGTCCGCGTAAGCGTCTGGGTCCGGGTCTGTGTCCGGGTAAGGGTCCGGGTCCGGGTCCGGGTCCGGGTCCGGGTCCGGGTCCGGGTAAGGGTCCGGGTCTGGGTCCGGGTCCGGGTCCGGGTCCGGGTCCGGGTAAGGGTCCGTGTCCGGGTCCGTGTCCGGGTAAGGGTCCGGGTCCGGGTCAGGGTTAGGGTCCGGGTCAGGGTCAGTGTCAGAGTCAGGGACTGGGTCAGGGTCAGGGTCAGGGTCCGGGTCAGGGTCCGGGTCCGGATCCGGGTCATAGTAAGGATCCGGACCCGGGTAAGGGTCCAGGACTGGGTCCGGGTAAGGGTCCGGGTCACGGTCAGGGTCAGTGTCAGAGTCAGGGCCCGGGTCAGGGTCCGGGTCCGGGTCCGGGTCCGGGTCAGGGTCCGGGTCCGTGTAAGGGTCCGGGTCCAGGTCCAGGTCCGGGTCCGGGTCCGGGTAAGGGTCAGGGTCAGGGTCAGAATCATGGCCCGGATCCGGGTCCGGGTCCGGGTCAGGGTCTGGGTCAGGGTCCGGGTCCGGGTCCGGGTCCGGGTCCGGGTAAATGTAAGGGTCCGGGTCAGGGTCAGAATCAGGGTCCGGGTCCGGGTCCGGGTCTGGGTAAGGGTCCGGGTCCTGGTCCGGATCTGGGTCCGAGTAAGGGTCCGGGTCCGGGTTAGGGTTAGGGTTAGGGTCCGGGTCCGGGTAAGGCTCCGGGTCCGGGTCCGCGGCTGGGTCCGGGTCTGGGTCCGGGTCCGGGTCCGGGTCCGGGTCCGGGTCCGCGGCCGGGTCCGGGTCCGGGTCCGGGTCCGGGTAAGGGTCTGGGTCTGGGTCCGGGTCAGGGTCCGGGTCCGTGTCCGGGTCAGGGTCCGGGTCCGGGTCCGGGTAAGGGTCCGGGTCCGGGTAAGGTTCCGGGTCCGGGTCTGGGTCTCGGTCCGCGTAAGGGTCCGGGTCCGGGTCCGGGTCCGGGTAAGGGTCCAGGTCCATGTCCGGGTCCTGGTAAGGGTCCGTGTCCGTGTCCGGGTCCGGGTAAGGGTCTGAGTCCGGGTCCGGGTAAGGGTCCGGGTCCGGGTGTGGGTAAGGGTCCGTGTCTGGGTCCGGGTCCGGGTCCTGGTCGGGGTCCGTGTCCGGGTAAGGGTCCGGGTCCGGGTCGGGGTCCGTGTCCGGGTAAGGGTCCGTGTCCGGGTAAGGGTCAGGGTCCGGGTTAGGGTCCAGGTCCATGTCCGGGTCCGGGTCCGGGTAAAGGTAAGGGTCCGGGTCAGGGTCAGAATCAGGGTCCGGGTCCGGGTCCGGGTCCGGGTAAGGGTCCGGGTCCGGGTCCGGATCCGGGTCCGAGTAAGGGTCCGGGTCCGGGTTAGGGTTAGGGTTAGGGTCCGGGTCCGTGTAAGGCTCCGGGTCCGGGTCCGCGGCTGGGTCCGGGTCCGGGTCCGCGGCCGGGTCCGGGTCCGGGTCCGGGTCCCCGGCCGGGTCCGGGTCCGGGTCCGTGTCCGGGTAAGGGTCTGGGTCTGGGTCCGGGTCAGGGTCCGGGTCCGTGTCCGGGTCAGGTTCCGTGTCCGGGTCCGGGTAAGGGTCCGGGTCCGGGTAAGGTTCCGGGTCCGGGTCTGGGTCAGGGTCCGCGTAAGGGTCTGGGTCCGGGTCCGTGTCCGGGTCCGGGTCCGGGTCCAGGTCCGGGTCCGGGTAAGGGTCCAGGTCCATGTCCGGGTCCGGGTAAGGGTCCGTGTCCGTGTCCGTGTCCGGGTAAGGGTCTGAGTCCGGGACCGGGTAAGGGTCCGGGTCCGGGTCTGGGTAAGGGTCCATGTCTGGGTCCGGGTCCGGGTCGGGGTCCGTGTCCGGGTAAGGGTCCGGGTCCGGGTCCGGGTCCGGGTCCGGGTAAGGGTCCGGGTCCGGGTCCAGGTCCGGGTAAGGGTCTGGGTCCGGGTAAGGGTCCGGTTCCGGGTCCGGGTCCGGGTCCGGGTAAGGGTCCGGGTCCGGGTCTGGGTCCGGGTCTAGGTCCGGGTCCGTGTCCGGGTAAGGGTCCGGGTCCGGGTAAGGGTCCAGGTCCATGTCCGGGTCTGGGTCCGTGTCCGGGTCCGGGTCCGGGTCCGTGTCTGGGTCCGGGTCCGGGTACAGGTCCGGTTCCGGGTAAGGGTCCAGGTCCATGTCCGGGTCCGGGTAAGGGTCCGTGTCCGTGTCCGTGTCCGTGTCCGGGTAAGGGTCTGAGTCCGGGACCGGGTAAGGGTCCGGGTCCGGGTCTGGGTAAGGGTCCATGTCTGGGTCCGGGTCCGGGTCGGGGTCCGTGTCCGGGTAAGGGTCCGGGTCCGGGTCGGGGTCCGTGTCCGGGTAAGGGTCCGGGTCCGGGTCCAGGTCCGGGTAAGGGTCTGGGTCCGGGTAAGGGTCCGGTTCCGGGTCCGGGTCCGGGTCCGGGTAAGGGTCCGGGTCCGGGTCTGGGTCCGGGTCTAGGTCCGGGTCCGTGTCCGGGTAAGGGTCCGGGTCCGGGTCCGGGTCCGTGTCCGGGTCCGGGTAAGGGTCCGGGTCTGGGTCCGGGTCCGGGTCCGGGTCCGGGTCCGGGTCCGGGTAAGGGTCCGTGTCCGGGTCCGTGTCCGGGTAAGGGTCCGTGTCCGGGTCAGGGTTAGGGTCCGGGTCAGGGTCAGTGTCAGAGTCAGGGACTGGGTCAGGGTCAGGGTCAGGGTCCGGGTCAGGGTCCGGGTCCGGATCCGGGTCATAGTAAGGGTACGGACCCGGGTAAGGGTCCGGGACTGGGTCCGGGTAAGGGTCCGGGTCACGGTCAGGGTCAGTGTCAGAGTCAGGGCCCGGGTCAGGGTCAGGGTCAGGGTCAGGGTCCGGGTCCGGGTCCGGGTCCGGGTCCGGGTCAGGGTCCGGGTCCGTGTAAGGGTCCGGGTCCAGGTCCGGGTCCGGGTCCGGGTAAGGGTCCGGGTCAGGGTCAGAATCAGGGTCCGGGTCCGGGTCCGGGTCCGGGTCGGGGTCCGGGTCCTGGTCCGGATCTGGGTCAGAGTAAGGGTCCGGGTCCGGGTTAGGGTTAGGGTTAGGGTCCGGGTCCGGGTAAGGCTCCGGGTCCGGGTCCGCGGCTGGGTCCGTGTCCGGGTCCGCGGCCGGGTCCGGGTCCGGGTCCGCGGCCGGGTCCGGGTCCGGGTCCGGGTCCGGGTCCGGGTAAGGGTCTGGGTCTGGGTCTGGGTCAGGGTCCGGGTCCGTGTCCGGGTCAGGGTCCGTGTCCGGGTCCGGGTAAGGGTCGGGGTCCGGGTAAGGTTCCGGGTCCGGGTCTGGGTCTGGGTCCGCGTAAGGGTCCGGGTCCGGGTCCGGGTCCGGGTCCGGGTCCGGGTCTGGGTCCGGGTCCGGGTCCGGGTCCAGGTCCGGGTCCGGGTAAGGGTCCAGGTCCATGTCCGGGTCCGGGTAAGGGTCCGTGTCCGGGTCCGTGTCCGGGTAAGGGTCTGAGTCCGGGTCCGGGTAAGGGTCCGGGTCCGGGTGTGGGTAAGGGTCCGTGTCTGGGTCCGGGTCCGGGTCCTGGTCGGGGTCCGTGTCCGGTTAAGGGTCCGGGTCCGGGTCGGGGTCCGGGTCCGGGTAAGGGTCCGGGTCCGGGTCCAGGTCCGGGTAAGGGTCCGGGTCCGGGTAAGGGTCCGGGTCCGGGTCCGGGTCCGGGTAAGGGTCCGGGTCCGGGTCTGGGTCCGGGTCTAGGTCCGGGTCCGTGTCCGGGTAAGGGTCCGGGTCCGGGTAAGGGTCCGGGTCCGTGTCCGTGTCCGTGTCGGTGTCCGTGTCCGGGTCCGGGTCCGTGTCCGGGTCCGGGTCCGGGTAAGGGTCCGGGTCCGGGTATAGGTTCGGGTCCGGGTCCGGGTCCGGGTCCGGGTCCGGGTCTGTGTCCGGGTAAGGGTCCGGGTCCGTGTCCGGGTCCGTGTCCGGTTCCGGGTAAGGGTCCGGGTCCGGTTCCGGTTCCGGGTAAGGGTCCGGGTCCGGGTCCGGGTCTGGGTCCGGGTCCGTGTCCGGGTAAGGGTCCGGGTCCGGGTCCGGGTCCGGGTCCGTGTCCTGGTCCGGGTCCAGGTAAGGGTCCAGGTCCATGTCCGGGTCCGGGTCCGGGTCCGGGTCCGGGTCCGGGTCAGGGTCAGGGTCCGGGTCCGGGTCCAGGTCCGGGTAAATGTAAGGGTCCGGGTCAGGGTCAGAATCAGGGTCCGGGTCCGGGTCCGGGTCTGGGTCCGGGTCCGGGTCCGGGTAAGGGTCTGGGTCCGGGTGCGGGTCTGGGTAAGGGTCCGGGTCCGGGTCCGGGTAAGGGTCCGGGTCCGGGTCCGGGTCCGGGTCAGGGTCAGGGTCAGTGTCAGAGTCAGGGCCTGGGACAGGGTCAGGGTCAGGGTCCGGGTCAGGGTCCAGGTCCAGGTCCGGGTAAGGGTCCGGGTCCGGATCCGGGTTCGAGTAAAGGTCCGGATCAGGGTAAGGGTCCGGGTCCGGGTCCGGGTCCGGGTAAGGGTCCGGGTCCGGATCCGGGTTCGAGTAAAGGTCCGGATCCGGGTAAGGGTCCGGGTCCGGGTCCGGGTCAGGATCTGGGTCCGGGTCCGGGCAAGGGTCCGGGTCCGGGTAAGGGTCCGGGTCCGGGGTCCGGGTAAGGGTCCGGGTCCGGGTCCGGGTCCGGGTCCGGGTAAGGGTCCGGGTCCGGGTCCGGGTCCGGGTCCGGGTCCGGGTCACGGTCAGGGTCAGTGTCAGAGTCAGGGCCTGGGTCAGGGTCAGGGTCAGGGTCTGGATCCGGGTCCGGGTCCGGGTCCGGGTCCGGGTAAGGGTCCGTGTCCGTGTCCGTGTCCGTGTCCGTGTCCGGGTCCGGGTCTGGGTCCGGGTCAGTGTCAGGGCCCGGGTAAGGGTCCGGGTAAGCGTCAGGGTCCGGGTCACGGTCAGGGTCAGGTTCAGGGTCAGGGTCAGAGTCATGGCCCGGATCCGGGTCCGGGTCCGGGTCCGGGTCAGGGTCCGGGTCAGGGTCTGGGTCCGAGTCTGGGTCCGGGTCAGGGTCCTGGTCCGGGTCCAGGTCCGGGTCCAGGTAAGGGTCCGGGTCCGGGTCCGGGTCCGGTTCCGGTTCCGGGTAAGGGTCCGGGTCCGGGTCCGGGTCCAGGTCCGGTTAAGTGTCCGGGTCCGGGTCCGGGTCCAGGTCCGGGTCCAGGTGCGGGTGCGGGTGCGGGTATGGGTACGGGTAAGGGTCCGGGTCTGGGTCCGGGTCCGGGTCCGGGTCAGGGTCCGGGTCCGGGTATGGGTCCGGGTCCGGGTCCGGGTCCGGGTCCGTGTCCGTGTCCGTGTCCGGGTAAGGGTCTGGGTCCGGGTCCGGGTCTGGGTCTGGTTCCGGGTAAGGGTCCGGGTCGGGTTCCGGTTCCCGGTAAGGGTCTGGGTCCGGGTCCGGGTCCGGGTCCGGGTCCGGGTAAGGGTCCGGGTTCGGGTCTGGGTCCGGGTCTGGGTCCGGGTCCGTGTCCGGGTAAGGGTCCGGGTCCGGGTCCGGGTCCGGGTCCGGGTCCGGGTCCGGGTCCGGGTCCGGGTCCGGGTCCGGGTCCAGGTCCGGGTCCAGGTAAGTGTCCAGGTCCATGTCCGGGTCCGGGTCCGGGTAAGGGTCCGGGTCCGGGTCCGGGTCCGGGTCCGGGTCCGGGTCCGGGTCCGGGTCCGGGTCCGGGTCCGGGTCCAGGTCCGGGTCAGGGTCTGGGTCCGGGCAAGGGTCCGGGTCCGGGTAAGGGTCCGGGTCTGGGTCCGGGTAAGGGTCTGGGTCCGGGTCCTGGTCTGGGTAAGGGTCCGGGTCCGGGTCCGGGTCCGGGTAAGGCTCTGGGTATGGGTCTGGGTCTGGGTCCGGGTCCGGGTCCGGGTCCGTGTCCGTGTCCGTGTCCATGTCCGGGTCCGGGTCCGTTTCCGGGTCAGGGTCCAGGTCAGGGTCTGGGTCCGAGTCCGTGTCCGTGTCCGTGTCCGTGTCCGTGTCCGGGTCCGGGTCCGGGTCCGGGTCCGGGTAAGGGTCCGGGTCCGGGTATAGGTTCGGGTCCGGGTCCGGGTCCGGGTCCGGTTCCAGGTCCGTGTCCGGGTAAGGGTCCGGGTCCAGGTCCGGGTCCGGTTCCGGGTAAGGGTCCGGGTCCGGTTCCGGTTCCGGGTAAGGGTCCGGGTCCGGGTCCGGGTCCGGGTAAGGGTCCGGGTCTGGGTCCGGGTCTGGGTCTGGGTCCGGGTCTGGGTCCGGGTCCGTATCCGGGTAAGGGTCCGTGCCCGGGTCCGGGTCCGAGTCTGTGTCCTGGTCCGGGTCCAGGTAAGGGTCCAGGTCCATGTCCGGGTCTGGGTCTGGGTCCGGGCAAGGGTCCGGGTCCGGGTCCGGGTCCGGGTAAGGGTCCGGGTCCGGGTCAGGGTCTGGGTCCGGGTCCGGGCAAGGGTCCGGGTCCGGGTCCGGGTCAGGGTCTGGGTCCGTGTCCGGGTCCGGGTAAGGGTCCGGGTCCGGGTCCGGGTCCGGGTAAGGGTCTGGGTCCGGGTCCGGGTCCGGGTCCGGGTAAGGGTCCGGGTCCGGGTCCGGGTCCGGGTAAGGGTCCGGATCCGGGTCCGGGTCCGGGTTAGGGTCAGGGTCAGTGTCAGAGTCAGGGCCTGGGACAGGGTCAGGGTCAGGGTCCGGGTCAGGGTCCGGGTCCGGGTCCGGGTAAGGGTCCGGGTCCGGATCCGGGTTCGAGTAAGGGTCCGGATCCGGGTAAGGGCCCGGGTCCGGATCCGGGTAAGGGTCCGGGTCCGGGTCCGGGTCCGGGTAAGTGTCCGGGTCACGGTCAGGGTCAGTGTCAGAGTCAGGGCCTGGGTCAGGGTCAGGGTCAGGGTCCGGGTCCGGGTCCGTGTCCGGGTCCGGGTCCGTGTCCGGGTACGTGTCCGGGTAAGGGTCCGGGTCCGTGTCCGTGTCCGGGTCCGGGTCCGGGTCCGGGTCCGGGTCCGGGTAAGGGTCCGGGTCCGGGTATAGGTTCGGGTCCGGGTCCGGGTCCGGGTCCGGGTCTGTGTCCGGGTAAGGGTCCGGGTCCGTGTCCGGGTCCGGGTCCGGTTCCGGGTAAGGGTCCGGGTCCGGTTCCGGTTCCGGGTAAGGGTCCGGGTCCGGGTCCGGGTCCGGGTCCGGGTAAGGGTCCGGGTCCGGGTCTGGGTCTGGGTCCGGGTCTGGGTCCGGGTCCGGGTCCGTGTCCGGGTAAGGGTCCGTGTCCGTGTCCGGGTCCGGGTCCGTGTCCTGGTCCGGGTCCAGGTAAGGGTCCAGGTCCATGTCCGGGTCCAGGTCCGGGTCCGGGTCCGGGTCAGGGTCTGGGTCCGGGTCCGGGCAAGGGTCCGGGTCCGGGTCCGGGTCCGGGTCAGGGTCTGGGTCCGGGTCCGGGCAAGGGTCCGGGTCCGGGTCCGGGTCCGGGTAAGGGTCCAGGTCCGGGTCCGGGTAAGGGTCTGGGTCCGGGTCCTGGTCCGGGTCCGGGTAAGGGTCCGGGTCCGGGTCCGGGTAAGGGTCCGGGTCCGGGTCCGGGTCAGGGTCAGGGTCAGTGTCAGAGTCAGGGCCTGGGACAGGGTCAGGGTCAGGGTCCGGGTCAGGGTCCAGGTCCGGGTCCGGGTAAGGGTCCGGGTCCGGATCCGGGTTCGAGTAAAGGTCCGGATCCGGGTAAGGGTCCGGGTCCGGGTCCGGGTCCGGGTAAGGGTCCGGGTCACGGTCAGGGTCAGTGTCAGAGTCACGGCCTGGGTCAGGGTCAGGGACAGGGTCCGGGTCCGGGTCCGGGTCCGGGTAAGGGTCCGGGTAAGGGTCCGGGTCCGGGTCCGGGTCCGGGTCCGGGTAAGGGTCCGGGTCAGTGTCAGGGTCAGTGTCAGAGTCAGGGCCCGGGTCAGGGTCCGGTTAAGTGTCAGGGTCCGGGTCCGGGTCAGGGTCCGGGTCAGGGTCAGGGTCAGGGTCAGGGTCAGAGTCATGGCCCGGATTTGGGTCCGGGTCCAGGTCAGGGTCCGGGTCAGGGTCTGGGTCAGGGTCCGGTTAAGGGTCCAGGTGCGGGTTCAGGTGCGGGTATGGGTCCGGGTACGGGTAAGGGTCCGGGTCCGGGTCAGGGTCAGGGTCAGGGTCCGGGTCAGGGTCAGGGTCAGGGTCAGGGTCAGGGTCAGAGTCATGGCCCGGATCTGGGTCCGGGTCCGGGTCAGGGTCTGGGTCAGGGTCCGGGTCCGGGTCCGGGTCCGGGTAAAGGTAAGGGTCCGGGTCAGGGTCAGAATCAGGGTCCGGGTCCGGGTCCGGGTCCGGGTAAGGGTCCGGGTCCGGGTCCGGATCCGGGTCCGAGTAAGGGTCCGGGTCCGGGTCTGGATCCGGGTCTGGGTCCGGGTCCGTGTCCGGGTAAGGGTCCGGGTCCGGGTCCGGGTCCGGGTCCGGGTCCGGGTAAGGGTCCGGGTCCGGGTCTGGATCAGGGTGCGCGTAAGTGTCCGGGTCCGGGTCCGGGTCCGGGTCCAGGTCCGGGTCCAGGTCTGGGTCCGGGTAAGTGTCCAGGTCCATGTCCGGGTCCGGGTAAGGGTCCGTGTCCGTGTCCGGGTCCGGGTAAGGGTCTGAGTCCGGGTCCGGATAAGGGTCCGGGTCCGGGTCTCGGTAAGGGTCCGTGTCTGCGTCCGGGTCCGGGTCGGGGTCCGGTTCCGGGTAAGGGTCCGGGTCCGGGTCCGGGTAAGGGTCCGGGTCCGGGTCCGGGTCCAGGTCCGGGTCCGGGTAAGGGTCCGGGTCCGGGTCCGGGTCCGGGTCATGGTCTGGGTCCGGGTCCGGGCAAGGGTCCGGGTCCGGGTCCGGGTCTGGGTAAGGGTCCGGGTCCGGGTCCGGGTAAGGGTCTGGGTCCGGGTCCGGGTCCGGGTAAGGGTCCGGGTCCGGGTCCGGGTCCGGGTCCGTGTCCGGGTCAGGGTCAGGGTCAGTGTCAGAGTCAGGGCCTGGGACAGGGTCAGGGTCAGGGTCCGGGTCAGGGTCCGGGTCCGGGTCCGGGTAAGGGTCCGGGTCCGGATCCGGGTTCGAGTAAGGGTCCGGATCCGGGTAAGGGTCCGGGTCCGGGTCCGGGTCCGGGTCCGGTTAAGGGTCCGGGTCACGGTCAGGGTCAGTGTCAGAGTCAGGGCCTGGGTCAGGGTCAGTGTCAGGGTCCGGGTCCGGGTCCGGGTCCGGGTCCGGGTCCGTGTCCGGGTAAGGGTCCGTGTCCGGGTCCGTGTCCGGGTAAGGGTCCGGGTCCGGGTCAGGGTTAGGGTCCGGGTCAGGGTCAGTGTCAGAGTCCGGGTATGGGTCCGGGTCCGGGTCCGGGTCCAGGTCCGGGTCCGGGTCCGGGTCCGGGTCCGGGTAAGGGTCCGGGTCTGGATCCGGGTCATAGTATGGGTCCGGACCCGGGTAAGGGTCCGGGACTGGGTCCGGGTAAGGGTCCGGGTCACGGTCAGGGTCAGTGTCAGAGTCAGGGCCCGGGTCAGGGTCAGGGTCAGGGTCAGGGTCCGGGTCCGGGTCCGGGTCCGGGTCAGGGTCCGGGTCCGTGTAAGGGTCCGCGTCCGGGTCCGGGTCCGGGTCCGGGTCCGGGTCCGGGTCCGGGTAAGGGTCCGGGTCAGGGTCAGGGTCAGTGTCAGGGCCCGGGTAAGGGTCCGGGTAAGCGTCAGGGTCCGGGTCACGGTCAGGGTCAGGTTCAGGGTCAGGGTCAGAGTCATGGCCCGGGTCCGGGTCCGGGTCCGGGTCAGGGTCAGGGTCCGGGTCAGGGTCTGGGTGCGAGTCCGGGTCCGGGTAAGGGTCCGGGTCCGGGTCCAGGTCCGGGTCCGGGTAAGGGTCCGGGTCCGGGTCCGGTTCCGGTTCCGGGTAAGGGTCCGGGTCCGGGTCCGGTTCAGGGTCTGGGTCCGGGTCCGGGCAAGGGTCCGGGTCCGGGTCCGGGTCCGGGTCCGGGTCCGGGTAAGGGTCCGGGTCCGGATCCGGGTAAGGGTCCGGGTCCGGGTCCGGGTCCGGGTCCGTGTCCGGGTAAGGGTCCGGGTCTGGGTCCGGGTAAGGGTCCAGGTCCATGTCCGGGTCCGGGTCCGGGTCCGGGTAAGGGTCCGGGTCCGGGTCCGGGTCAGGGTCTGGGTCCGTGTCCGTGTCCGTGTCCGTGTCCGTGTCCGGGTAAGGGTCCGGGTCCGGGTCAGGGTTAGGGTCCGGGTCAGGGTCAGTGTCAGAGTCAGGGCCTGGGTCAGGGTCAGGGTCAGGGTCCGGCTCAGGGTCCGGGTCCGGGTCCGGGTCCGGGTCCGGGTAAGGGTCCGGGTCCGGATCCGGGTCATAGTAAGCGTCCGGACCCGGGTAAGGGTCCGGGACTGGGTCCGGGTAAGTGTCCGGGTCACAGTCAGGGTCAGTGTCAGAGTCAGGGCCCGGGTCAGGGTCAGGGTCAGGGTCAGGGTCAGGGTCCGGGTCCGGGTCCGGGTCCGGGTCCAGGTCAGGGTCCGGGTCCGTGTAAGGGTCCGGGTCCGGGTCTGGGTCCGGGTCCGGGTAAGTGTCCGGGTCCGGGTCAGGGTCAGTGTCAGGGCCCGGGTAAGGGCCCGGGTAAGCGTCAGGGTCCGGGTCACGGTCAGAGTCAGGTTAAGGGTTAGGGTCAGAGTCATGGCCTGGATCCGGGTCCGGGTCCGGGTCCGGGTCCGGGTCAGCGTCCGGGTCAGGGTCTGGGTGCGAGTCCGGGTCCGGGTAAGGGTCCGGGTCCGGGTCCGGGTCCGTGTCCGGGTCCGGGTCCGGTTCCGGGTAAGGGTCCGGGTCCGGGTCCGGGTAAGGGTCCGGGTCCGGGTCCATGTCCGGGTCCGGGTAAGGGTCCGGGTCCGTGTCCGGGTCCGGGTCAGGGTCTGGGTCCGGGTCCGGGCAAGGGTCCGGGTCCGGGTCCGGGTCTGGGTAAGGGTCCGGGTCCGTGTCCGGGTAAGGGTCTGGGTCCGGGTCCGGGTCCGGGTAAGGGTCCGGGTCCGGATCCGGGTAAGGGTCCGGGTCCGGGTCCGGGTCCGGGTCCGGGTCCGGGTCCGGGTCCGGGTCCGGGTCAGGGTCAGGGTCAGTGTCAGAGTCAGGGCCTGGGACAGGGTCAGGGTCAGTGTCCGGGTCAGGGCCCGGGTCCGGGTCCGGGTAAGGGTCCGGGTCCGGATCCGGGTTCGAGTAAGGGTCCGGATCCGGGTAAGGGTCCGGGTCCGGGTCCGGGTCCGGGTAAGGGTCCGGGTCACGGTCAGGGTCAGTGTCAGAGTCAGGGCCTGGGTCAGGGTCAGTGTCAGGGTCCGAGTCCGGGTCCGGGTCCGGGTCCGGGTCCGGGTAAGGGTCCGTGTCCGGGTCCGTGTCCGGGTAAGGGTCCGGTTCCGGGTCAGGGTTAGGGTCCGGGTCAGGGTCAGTGTCAGAGTCCGGGTATGGGTCCGGGTCCGGGTCCGGGTCCAGGTCCGGGTCCGGGTCAGGGTCCGGGTCCGGGTCCGGGTCCGGGTAAGGGTCCGGGTCCGGATCTGGGTCATAGTAAGGGTCCGGACCCAGGTAAGGGTCCGGGTCTGGGTCCGGGTAAGGGTCCGGGTCACGGTCAGGGTCAGTGTCAGAGTCAGAGTCAGGGCCCGGGTCAGGGTCAGGGTCAGTGTCAGGGTCCGGGTCCGGGTCCGGGTCCGGGTCAGGGTCCGGGTCCGTGTAAGGGTCCGGGTCCGGGTCCGGGTCCGGGTCCGGGTCCGGGTCCGGGTCCGGGTCCGGGTCCGGGTAAGGGTCCGGGTCAGGGTCAGGGTCAGTATCAGGGCCCGGGTAAGGGTCCGGGTAATTGTCAGGGTCCGGGTCACGGTCAGGGTCAGGTTCAGGGTCAGGTCAGAGTCATGGCCCGGATCCGGGTCCGGGTCCGGGTCCGGGTCAGGGTCCGGGTCAGGGTCTGGGTGCGAGTCCGGGTCCGGGTAAGGGTCCGGGTCCGGGTCCAGGTCCGGATCCGGGTCCGGGTCCAGGTCCGGATCCGGGTAAGGGTCCGGGTCCGGGTCCGGGTCCGGTTCCGGGTAAGGGTCCGGGTCCGGGTCCGGGTAAGGGTCCGGGTCCGCGTCCAGGTCCGGGTCTGGGTAAGGGTCCGGGTCCGGGTCTGGGTCAGGGTCTGGGTCCAGGTCCGGGCAAGGGTCCGGGTCCGGGTCCGGGTCTTGGTAAGGGTCCGGGTCCGGGTCCGGGTAAGGGTCTGGGTCTGGGTCCGGGTCCGGGTAAGGGTCCGGGTCCGGATCCGGGTAAGGGTCCGGGTCCGGGTCCGGGTCCGGGTCCGTGTCCGGGTCAGGGTCAGGGTCAGTGTCAGAGTCAGGGCCTGGGACAGGGTCAGGGTCAGGGTCCGGGTCAGGGTCCGGGTCCGGGTCCGGGTAAGGGTCCGGGTCCGGATCCGGGTTCGAGTAAGGGTCCGGATCCTGGTAAGGGTCCGGGTCCGGGTCCGGGTCCGGGTAAGGGTCCGGGTCACGGTCAGGGTCAGTGTCAGAGTCAGGGCCTGGGTCAGGGTCAGTGTCAGGGTCCGGGTCCGGGTCCGGGTCCGGGTTCGGGTCCGGGTAAGTGTCCGTGTCCGTGTCCGTGTCCGTGTCCGAGTCCGTGTCCGGGTCCGTGTCCGGGTCCGGGTAAGGGTCCGGGTCTGGGTATGGGTCCGGGTCCGGGTCCGGGTCCGGGTCCAGGTCCGGATCCGGGTCCGGGTCCGGGTCCGTGTCCATGTCCGGGTAAGGGTCCGGGTCCGGGTCGGGGTCTGGTTCCGGGTAAGGGTCCGGGTCTGGTTCCGGTTCCGGGTAAGGGTCCGGGTCCGGGTCCGGGTCCTGGTCCGGGTCCGGGTCCGGGTCCGGGTCCGGGTCCGGGAAAGGGTCCGGGTCCGGGTCCGGGTCCGTGTAAGGGTCCGTGTCCGGGTCCGGGTCCGGGTAAGGGTCCGGGTCCGGGTCCGGGTCCGGGTCCGGGTCCGGGTCAGGGTCTGGGTCAGTGTCAGAGTCAGGGCCTGGGACAGGGTCAGGGTCAGGGTCCGGGTCAGGGTCCGGGTCCGGGTCCGGGTAAGGGTCCGGGTCCGGATCCGGGTTCGAGTAAGGGTCCGGATCCTGGTAAGGGTCCGGGTCCGGGTCCGGGTCCGGGTAAGGGTCCGGGTCACGGTCAGGGTCAGTGTCAGAGTCAGGGACTGGGTCAGGGTCAGTGTCAGGGTCCGGGTCCGGGTCCGGGTCCGGGTTCGGGTCCGGGTAAGTGTCCGTGTCCGTGTCCGTGTCCGTGTCCGAGTCCGTGTCCGGGTCCGGGTCCGGGTCCGGGTATGGGTCCGGGTCTGGGTATGGGTCCGGGTCCGGGTCCGGGTCCGGGTCCAGGTCCGGGTCCGGGTCCGGGTCCGGGTCCGTGTCCATGTCCGGGTAAGGGTCCGGGTCCGGGTCGGGGTCTGGTTCCGGGTAAGGGTCCGGGTCTGGTTCCGGTTCCGGGTAAGGGTCCGGGTCCGGGTCCGGGTCCTGGTCCGGGTCCGGGTCCGGGTCCGGGTCCGGGTCCGGGTCCGGGTCCGGGTCCGGGTCCGGGAAAGGGTCCGGGTCCGGGTCCGTGTCCGTGTAAGGGTCCGTGTCCGGGTCCGGGTCCGGGTAAGGGTCCGGGTCCGGGTCCGGGTCCGGGTCCGGGTCCGGGTCCGGGTCAGGGTCTGGGTCCGGGTCGGGGCAAGGGTCCGGGTCCGGGTCCGGGTCAGGGTCCGGGTAAGGGTCCGGGTCCGGGTCCGGGTCCGGGTAAGGGTCCGGGTCCGGGTCCGGGTCCGGGTAAGGGTCCGGGTCCGGGTCCGGGTAAGGGTCTGGGTCCGGGTCCGGGTCCGGGTCCGGGTCCGGGTCCGGGTCCGGGTAAGGGTCCGGGTCCGGGTCCGGGTCCGGGTAAGGGTCCGGGTCCGGGTCCGGGTCCGGGTCCGGGTCCGGGTCAGGGTCAGGGTCAGTGTCAGAGTCAGGGCCTGGGACAGGGTCAGGGTCCGGGTCCGGGTCCGGGTCCGGGTCAGGGTCCGGGTCCGTGTAAGGGTCCGGGTCCGGGTCCGGGTCCGGGACCGGGTCCGGGTAAGGGTCCGGGTCAGGGTCAGGGTCAGTGTCAGGGCCCGGGTAAGTGTCCGGGTAATTGTCAGGGTCCGGGTCACGGTCAGGGTCAGGTTCAGGGTCAGGTCAGAGTCATGGCCCGGATCCGGGTCCGGGTCCGGGTCCGGGTCAGGGTCCGGGTCAGGGTCTGGGTGCGAGTCCGGGTCCGGGTAAGGGTCCGGGTCCGGGTCCAGGTCCGGATCCGGGTAAGGGTCCAGGTCCGGGTCCGGGTCCGGTTCCGGGTAAGGGTCCGGGTCCGGGTCCGGGTAAGGGTCCGGGTCCGGGTCCAGGTCCGGGTCTGGGTAAGGGTCCGGGTCCGGGTCTGGGTCAGGGTCTGGGTAAGGGTCCGGGCAAGGGTCCGGGTCCGGGTCCGGGTCCGGGTAAGGGTCCGGGTCCGGGTCCGGGTAAGGGTCTGGGTCTGGGTCCGGGTCCGGGTAAGGGTCCGGGTCCGGATCCGGGTAAGGGTCCGGGTCCGGGTCCGGGTCCGGGTCCGTGTCCGGGTCAGGGTCAGGGTCAGTGTCAGAGTCAGGGCCTGGGACAGGGTCAGGGTCAGGGTCCGGGTCAGGGTCCGGGTCCGGGTCCGGGTAAGGGTCCGCGTCCGGATCCGGGTTCGAGTAAGGGTCCGGATCCAGGTAAGGGTCCGGGTCCGGGTCCGGGTCCGGGTAAGGGTCCGGGTCACGGTCAGGGTCAGTGTCAGAGTCAGGGCCTGGGTCAGGGTCAGTGTCAGGGTCCGGGTCCGGGTCCGGGTCCGGGTCCGGGTCCGGGTAAGGGTCCGTGTCCGTGTCCGTGTCCGTGTCCGTGTCCGTGTCCGTGTCCATGTCCGTGTCCGTGTCCGGGTCCGGGTAAGGGTCCGGGTCTGGGTATGGGTCCGGGTCCGGGTCCGGGTCCAGGTCCGGGTCCGGGTCCGGGTCCGGGTCCGTGTCCATGTCCGGGTAAGGGTCCGGGTCCGGGTCGGGGTCTGGTTCCGGGTAAGGGTCCGGGTCTGGTTCCGGTTCCGGCTCAGGGTCCGGGTCCGGGTCCGGGTCCGGGTCCGGGTAAGGGTCCGGGTCCGGATCCGGGTCATAGTAAGCGTCCGGACCCGGGTAAGGGTCCGGGACTGGGTCCGGGTAAGTGTCCGGGTCACAGTCAGGGTCAGTGTCAGAGTCAGGGCCCGGGTCAGGGTCAGGGTCAGGGTCAGGGTCAGGGTCAGGGTCCGGGTCCGGGTCCGGGTCCGGGTCCGGGTCAGGGTCCGGGTCCGTGTAAGGGTCCGGGTCCGGGTCCGGGTCCGGGTCCGGGTAAGTGTCCGGGTCCGGGTCAGGGTCAGTGTCAGGGCCCGGGTAAGGGCCCGGGTAAGCGTCAGGGTCCGGGTCACGGTCAGAGTCAGGTTAAGGGTTAGGGTCAGAGTCATGGCCTGGATCCGGGTCCGGGTCCGGGTCCGGGTCCGGGTCAGCGTCCGGGTCCGGGTAAGGGTCCGGGTCCGGGTCCGGGTCCGGGTCCGGGTCCGGGTCCGGTTCCGGGTAAGGGTCCGGGTCCGGTTCCGGGTAAGGGTCCGGGTCCGGGTCCGGGTAAGGGTCCGGGTCCGGGTCCATGTCCGGGTCCGGGTAAGGGTCCGGGTCCGGGTCCGGGTCCGGGTCAGGGTCTGGGTCCGGGTCCGGGCAAGGGTCCGGGTCCGGGTCCGGGTCTGGGTAAGGGTCCGGGTCCGTGTCCGGGTAAGGGTCTGGGTCCGGGTCCGGGTCCGGGTAAGGGTCCGGGTCCGGATCCGGGTAAGGGTCCGGGTCCGGGTCCGGGTCCGGGTCCGGGTCCGGGTCCGGGTCCGGGAAAGGGTCCGGGTCCGGGTCCGGGTCCGTGTAAGGGTCCGTGTCCGGGTCCGGGTCCGGGTAAGGGTCCGGGTCCGGGTCCGGGTCCGGGTCCGGGTCCGGGTCAGGGTCTGGGTCAGTGTCAGAGTCAGGGCCTGGGACAGGGTCAGGGTCAGGGTCCGGGTCAGGGTCCGGGTCCGGGTCCGGGTAAGGGTCCGGGTCCGGATCCGGGTTCGAGTAAGGGTCCGGATCCTGGTAAGGGTCCGGGTCCGGGTCCGGGTCCGGGTAAGGGTCCGGGTCACGGTCAGGGTCAGTGTCAGAGTCAGGGACTGGGTCAGGGTCAGTGTCAGGGTCCGGGTCCGGGTCCGGGTCCGGGTTCGGGTCCGGGTAAGTGTCCGTGTCCGTGTCCGTGTCCGTGTCCGAGTCCGTGTCCGGGTCCGGGTCCGGGTCCGGGTATGGGTCCGGGTCTGGGTATGGGTCCGGGTCCGGGTCCGGGTCCGGGTCCAGGTCCGGGTCCGGGTCCGGGTCCGGGTCCGTGTCCATGTCCGGGTAAGGGTCCGGGTCCGGGTCGGGGTCTGGTTCCGGGTAAGGGTCCGGGTCTGGTTCCGGTTCCGGGTAAGGGTCCGGGTCCGGGTCCGGGTCCTGGTCCGGGTCCTGGTCCGGGTCCGGGTCCGGGTCCGGGTCCGGGTCCGGGAAAGGGTCCGGGTCCGGGTCCGTGTCCGTGTAAGGGTCCGTGTCCGGGTCCGGGTCCGGGTAAGGGTCCGGGTCCGGGTCCGGGTCCGGGTCCGGGTCCGGGTCCGGGTCAGGGTCTGGGTCCGGGTCGGGGCAAGGGTCCGGGTCCGGGTCCGGGTCAGGGTCCGGGTAAGGGTCCGGGTCCGGGTCCGGGTCCGGGTAAGGGTCCGGGTCCGGGTCCGGGTCCGGGTAAGGGTCCGGGTCCGGGTCCGGGTAAGGGTCTGGGTCCGGGTCCGGGTCCGGGTCCGGGTCCGGGTCCGGGTCCGGGTAAGGGTCCGGGTCCGGGTCCGGGTCCGGGTAAGGGTCCGGGTCCGGGTCCGGGTCCGGGTCCGGGTCCGGGTCAGGGTCAGGGTCAGTGTCAGAGTCAGGGCCTGGGACAGGGTCAGGGTCCGGGTCCGGGTCCGGGTCCGGGTCAGGGTCCGGGTCCGTGTAAGGGTCCGGGTCCGGGTCCGGGTCCGGGACCGGGTCCGGGTAAGGGTCCGGGTCAGGGTCAGGGTCAGTGTCAGGGCCCGGGTAAGTGTCCGGGTAATTGTCAGGGTCCGGGTCCGGGTCCGGGTCCGGGTAAGGGTCCGGGTCCGGGTCCGGGTCCGGGTCCGGGTCCGGGTCAGGGTCAGGGTCAGTGTCAGAGTCAGGGCCTGGGACAGGGTCAGGGTCCGGGTCCGGTTCCGGGTAAGGGTCCGGGTCCGGGTCCGGGTAAGGGTCCGGGTCCGGGTCCAGGTCCGGGTCTGGGTAAGGGTCCGGGTCCGGGTCTGGGTCAGGGTCTGGGTAAGGGTCCGGGCAAGGGTCCGGGTCCGGGTCCGGGTCCGGGTAAGGGTCCGGGTCCGGGTCCGGGTAAGGGTCTGGGTCTGGGTCCGGGTCCGGGTAAGGGTCCGGGTCCGGATCCGGGTAAGGGTCCGGGTCCGGGTCCGGGTCCGGGTCCGTGTCCGGGTCAGGGTCAGGGTCAGTGTCAGAGTCAGGGCCTGGGACAGGGTCAGGGTCAGGGTCCGGGTCAGGGTCCGGGTCCGGGTCCGGGTAAGGGTCCGCGTCCGGATCCGGGTTCGAGTAAGGGTCCGGATCCAGGTAAGGGTCCGGGTCCGGGTCCGGGTCCGGGTAAGGGTCCGGGTCACGGTCAGGGTCAGTGTCAGAGTCAGGGCCTGGGTCAGGGTCAGTGTCAGGGTCCGGGTCCGGGTCCGGGTCCGGGTCCGGGTCCGGGTAAGGGTCCGTGTCCGTGTCCGTGTCCGTGTCCGTGTCCGTGTCCGTGTCCATGTCCGTGTCCGTGTCCGGGTCCGGGTAAGGGTCCGGGTCTGGGTATGGGTCCGGGTCCGGGTCCGGGTCCAGGTCCGGGTCCGGGTCCGGGTCCGGGTCCGTGTCCATGTCCGGGTAAGGGTCCGGGTCCGGGTCGGGGTCTGGTTCCGGGTAAGGGTCCGGGTCTGGTTCCGGTTCCGGCTCAGGGTCCGGGTCCGGGTAAGGGTCCGGGTCCGGGTCCGGGTCCGGGTCCGGGTCCGGGTCCGGGTCAGGGTCTGGGTCCGGGTCGGGGCAATGGTCCGGGTCCGGGTCCGGGTCCGGGTCCGGGTAAGGGTCTGGGTCCGGGTCCGGGTCCGGGTCCGGGTCCGGGTCCGGGTCCGGGTAAGGGTCCGGGTCCGGGTCCGGGTCCGGGTAAGGGTCCGGGTCCGGGTCCGGGTCCGGGTCCGGGTCCGGGTCAGGGTCAGGGTCAGTGTCAGAGTCAGGGCCTGGGACAGGGTCAGGGTCCGGGTCCGGGTCCGGGTCCGGGTCAGGGTCCGGGTCCGTGTAAGGGTCCGGGTCCGGGTCCGGGTCCGGGACCGGGTCCGGGTAAGGGTCCGGGTCAGGGTCAGGGTCAGTGTCAGGGCCCGGGTAAGTGTCCGGGTAATTGTCAGGGTCCGGGTCACGGTCAGGGTCAGGTTCAGGGTCAGGTCAGAGTCATGGCCCGGATCCGGGTCCGGGTCCGGGTCCGGGTCAGGGTCCGGGTCAGGGTCTGGGTGCGAGTCCGGGTCCGGGTAAGGGTCCGGGTCCGGGTCCAGGTCCGGATCCGGGTAAGGGTCCAGGTCCGGGTCCGGGTCCGGTTCCGGGTAAGGGTCCGGGTCCGGGTCCGGGTAAGGGTCCGGGTCCGGGTCCAGGTCCGGGTCTGGGTAAGGGTCCGGGTCCGGGTCTGGGTCAGGGTCTGGGTAAGGGTCCGGGCAAGGGTCCGGGTCCGGGTCCGGGTCCGGGTAAGGGTCCGGGTCCGGGTCCGGGTAAGGGTCTGGGTCTGGGTCCGGGTCCGGGTAAGGGTCCGGGTCCGGATCCGGGTAAGGGTCCGGGTCCGGGTCCGGGTCCGGGTCCGTGTCCGGGTCAGGGTCAGGGTCAGTGTCAGAGTCAGGGCCTGGGACAGGGTCAGGGTCAGGGTCCGGGTCAGGGTCCGGGTCCGGGTCCGGGTAAGGGTCGGCGTCCGGATCCGGGTTCGAGTAAGGGTCCGGATCCAGGTAAGGGTCCGGGTCCGGGTCCGGGTCCGGGTAAGGGTCCGGGTCACGGTCAGGGTCAGTGTCAGAGTCAGGGCCTGGGTCAGGGTCAGTGTCAGGGTCCGGGTCCGGGTCCGGGTCCGGGTCCGGGTCCGGGTAAGGGTCCGTGTCCGTGTCCGTGTCCGTGTCCGTGTCCGTGTCCGTGTCCATGTCCGTGTCCGTGTCCGGGTCCGGGTAAGGGTCCGGGTCTGGGTATGGGTCCGGGTCCGGGTCCGGGTCCAGGTCCGGGTCCGGGTCCGGGTCCGGGTCCGTGTCCATGTCCGGGTAAGGGTCCGGGTCCGGGTCGGGGTCTGGTTCCGGGTAAGGGTCCGGGTCTGGTTCCGGTTCCGGCTCAGGGTCCGGGTCCGGGTCCGGGTCCGGGTCCGGGTAAGGGTCCGGGTCCGGATCCGGGTCATAGTAAGCGTCCGGACCCGGGTAAGGGTCCGGGACTGGGTCCGGGTAAGTGTCCGGGTCACAGTCAGGGTCAGTGTCAGAGTCAGGGCCCGGGTCAGGGTCAGGGTCAGGGTCAGGGTCAGGGTCAGGGTCCGGGTCCGGGTCCGGGTCCGGGTCCGGGTCAGGGTCCGGGTCCGTGTAAGGGTCCGGGTCCGGGTCCGGGTCCGGGTCCGGGTAAGTGTCCGGGTCCGGGTCAGGGTCAGTGTCAGGGCCCGGGTAAGGGCCCGGGTAAGCGTCAGGGTCCGGGTCACGGTCAGAGTCAGGTTAAGGGTTAGGGTCAGAGTCATGGCCTGGATCCGGGTCCGGGTCCGGGTCCGGGTCCGGGTCAGCGTCCGGGTCCGGGTAAGGGTCCGGGTCCGGGTCCGGGTCCGGGTCCGGGTCCGGGTCCGGTTCCGGGTAAGGGTCCGGGTCCGGTTCCGGGTAAGGGTCCGGGTCCGGGTCCGGGTAAGGGTCCGGGTCCGGGTCCATGTCCGGGTCCGGGTAAGGGTCCGGGTCCGGGTCCGGGTCCGGGTCAGGGTCTGGGTCCGGGTCCGGGCAAGGGTCCGGGTCCGGGTCCGGGTCTGGGTAAGGGTCCGGGTCCGTGTCCGGGTAAGGGTCTGGGTCCGGGTCCGGGTCCGGGTAAGGGTCCGGGTCCGGATCCGGGTAAGGGTCCGGGTCCGGGTCCGGGTCCGGGTCCGGGTCCGGGTCCGGGTCCGGGAAAGGGTCCGGGTCCGGGTCCGGGTCCGTGTAAGGGTCCGTGTCCGGGTCCGGGTCCGGGTAAGGGTCCGGGTCCGGGTCCGGGTCCGGGTCCGGGTCCGGGTCAGGGTCTGGGTCAGTGTCAGAGTCAGGGCCTGGGACAGGGTCAGGGTCAGGGTCCGGGTCAGGGTCCGGGTCCGGGTCCGGGTAAGGGTCCGGGTCCGGATCCGGGTTCGAGTAAGGGTCCGGATCCTGGTAAGGGTCCGGGTCCGGGTCCGGGTCCGGGTAAGGGTCCGGGTCACGGTCAGGGTCAGTGTCAGAGTCAGGGACTGGGTCAGGGTCAGTGTCAGGGTCCGGGTCCGGGTCCGGGTCCGGGTTCGGGTCCGGGTAAGTGTCCGTGTCCGTGTCCGTGTCCGTGTCCGAGTCCGTGTCCGGGTCCGGGTCCGGGTCCGGGTATGGGTCCGGGTCTGGGTATGGGTCCGGGTCCGGGTCCGGGTCCGGGTCCAGGTCCGGGTCCGGGTCCGGGTCCGGGTCCGTGTCCATGTCCGGGTAAGGGTCCGGGTCCGGGTCGGGGTCTGGTTCCGGGTAAGGGTCCGGGTCTGGTTCCGGTTCCGGGTAAGGGTCCGGGTCCGGGTCCGGGTCCTGGTCCGGGTCCGGGTCCGGGTCCGGGTCCGGGTCCGGGAAAGGGTCCGGGTCCGGGTCCGTGTCCGTGTAAGGGTCCGTGTCCGGGTCCGGGTCCGGGTAAGGGTCCGGGTCCGGGTCCGGGTCCGGGTCCCGGTCCGGGTCCGGGTCAGGGTCTGGGTCCGGGTCGGGGCAAGGGTCCGGGTCCGGGTCCGGGTCAGGGTCCGGGTAAGGGTCCGGGTCCGGGTCCGGGTCCGGGTAAGGGTCCGGGTCCGGGTCCGGGTCCGGGTAAGGGTCCGGGTCCGGGTCCGGGTAAGGGTCTGGGTCCGGGTCCGGGTCCGGGTCCGGGTCCGGGTCCGGGTCCGGGTAAGGGTCCGGGTCCGGGTCCGGGTCCGGGTAAGGGTCCGGGTCCGGGTCCGGGTCCGGGTCCGGGTCCGGGTCAGGGTCAGGGTCAGTGTCAGAGTCAGGGCCTGGGACAGGGTCAGGGTCCGGGTCCGGGTCCGGGTCCGGGTCAGGGTCCGGGTCCGTGTAAGGGTCCGGGTCCGGGTCCGGGTCCGGGACCGGGTCCGGGTAAGGGTCCGGGTCAGGGTCAGGGTCAGTGTCAGGGCCCGGGTAAGTGTCCGGGTAATTGTCAGGGTCCGGGTCACGGTCAGGGTCAGGTTCAGGGTCAGGTCAGAGTCATGGCCCGGATCCGGGTCCGGGTCCGGGTCCGGGTCAGGGTCCGGGTCAGGGTCTGGGTGCGAGTCCGGGTCCGGGTAAGGGTCCGGGTCCGGGTCCAGGTCCGGATCCGGGTAAGGGTCCAGGTCCGGGTCCGGGTCCGGTTCCGGGTAAGGGTCCGGGTCCGGGTCCGGGTAAGGGTCCGGGTCCGGGTCCAGGTCCGGGTCTGGGTAAGGGTCCGGGTCCGGGTCTGGGTCAGGGTCTGGGTAAGGGTCCGGGCAAGGGTCCGGGTCCGGGTCCGGGTCCGGGTAAGGGTCCGGGTCCGGGTCCGGGTAAGGGTCTGGGTCTGGGTCCGGGTCCGGGTAAGGGTCCGGGTCCGGATCCGGGTAAGGGTCCGGGTCCGGGTCCGGGTCCGGGTCCGTGTCCGGGTCAGGGTCAGGGTCAGTGTCAGAGTCAGGGCCTGGGACAGGGTCAGGGTCAGGGTCCGGGTCAGGGTCCGGGTCCGGGTCCGGGTAAGGGTCCGCGTCCGGATCCGGGTTCGAGTAAGGGTCCGGATCCAGGTAAGGGTCCGGGTCCGGGTCCGGGTCCGGGTAAGGGTCCGGGTCACGGTCAGGGTCAGTGTCAGAGTCAGGGCCTGGGTCAGGGTCAGTGTCAGGGTCCGGGTCCGGGTCCGGGTCCGGGTCCGGGTCCGGGTAAGGGTCCGTGTCCGTGTCCGTGTCCGTGTCCGTGTCCGTGTCCGTGTCCGTGTCCATGTCCGTGTCCGTGTCCGGGTCCGGGTAAGGGTCCGGGTCTGGGTATGGGTCCGGGTCCGGGTCCGGGTCCAGGTCCGGGTCCGGGTCCGGGTCCGGGTCCGTGTCCATGTCCGGGTAAGGGTCCGGGTCCGGGTCGGGGTCTGGTTCCGGGTAAGGGTCCGGGTCTGGTTCCGGTTCCGGCTCAGGGTCCGGGTCCGGGTCCGGGTCCGGGTCCGGGTAAGGGTCCGGGTCCGGATCCGGGTCATAGTAAGCGTCCGGACCCGGGTAAGGGTCCGGGACTGGGTCCGGGTAAGTGTCCGGGTCACAGTCAGGGTCAGTGTCAGAGTCAGGGCCCGGGTCAGGGTCAGGGTCAGGGTCAGGGTCAGGGTCAGGGTCCGGGTCCGGGTCCGGGTCCGGGTCCGGGTCAGGGTCCGGGTCCGTGTAAGGGTCCGGGTCCGGGTCCGGGTCCGGGTCCGGGTAAGTGTCCGGGTCCGGGTCAGGGTCAGTGTCAGGGCCCGGGTAAGGGCCCGGGTAAGCGTCAGGGTCCGGGTCACGGTCAGAGTCAGGTTAAGGGTTAGGGTCAGAGTCATGGCCTGGATCCGGGTCCGGGTCCGGGTCCGGGTCCGGGTCAGCGTCCGGGTCCGGGTAAGGGTCCGGGTCCGGGTCCGGGTCCGGGTCCGGGTCCGGGTCCGGTTCCGGGTAAGGGTCCGGGTCCGGTTCCGGGTAAGGGTCCGGGTCCGGGTCCGGGTAAGGGTCCGGGTCCGGGTCCATGTCCGGGTCCGGGTAAGGGTCCGGGTCCGGGTCCGGGTCCGGGTCAGGGTCTGGGTCCGGGTCCGGGCAAGGGTCCGGGTCCGGGTCCGGGTCTGGGTAAGGGTCCGGGTCCGTGTCCGGGTAAGGGTCTGGGTCCGGGTCCGGGTCCGGGTAAGGGTCCGGGTCCGGATCCGGGTAAGGGTCCGGGTCCGGGTCCGGGTCCGGGTACGGGTCCGGGTCCGGGTCAGGGTCAGTGTCAGAGTCAGGGCCTGGGACAGGGTCAGGGTCAGTGTCCGGGTCAGGGCCCGGGTCCGGGTCCGGGTAAGGGTCCGGGTCCGGATCCGGGTTCGAGTAAGGGTCCGGATCCGGGTAAGGGTCCGGGTCCGGGTCCGGGTCCGGGTAAGGGTCCGGGTCACGGTCAGGGTCAGTGTCAGAGTCAGGGCCTGGGTCAGGGTCAGTGTCAGGGTCCGGGTCCGGGTCCGGGTCCGGGTCCGGGTCCGGGTCCGGGTAAGGGTCCGTGTCCGGGTCCGTGTCCGGGTAAGGGTCCGGGTCCGGGTCAGGGTTAGGGTCCGGGTCAGGGTCAGTGTCAGAGTCCGGGTATGGGTCCGGGTCCGGGTCCGGGTCCAGGTCCGGGTCCGGGTCCGGGTCCGGGTCCGGGTAAGGGTCCGGGTCCGGATCTGGGTCATAGTAAGGGTCCGGACCCAGGTAAGGGTCCGGGTCTGGGTCCGGGTAAGGGTCCGGGTCACGGTCAGGGTCAGTGTCAGAGTCAGGGCCCGGGTCAGGGTCAGGGTCAGTGTCAGGGTCCGGGTCCGTGTCCGGGTCCGGGTCAGGGTCCGGGTCCGTGTAAGGGTCCGGGTCCGGGTCCGGGTCCGGGTCCGGGTCCGGGTCCGGGTCCGGGTCCGGGTCCGGGAAAGGGTCCGGGTCCGGGTCCGGGTCCGTGTAAGGGTCCGTGTCCGGGTCCGGGTCCGGGTAAGGGTCCGGGTCCGGGTCCGGGTCCGGGTCCGGGTCCGGGTCAGGGTCTGGGTCAGTGTCAGAGTCAGGGCCTGGGACAGGGTCAGGGTCAGGGTCAGGGTCCGGGTCAGGGTCCGGGTCCGGGTCCGGGTAAGGGTCCGGGTCCGGATCCGGGTTCGAGTAAGGGTCCGGATCCTGGTAAGGGTCCGGGTCCGGGTCCGGGTCCGGGTAAGGGTCCGGGTCACGGTCAGGGTCAGTGTCAGAGTCAGGGACTGGGTCAGGGTCAGTGTCAGGGTCCGGGTCCGGGTCCGGGTCCGGGTTCGGGTCCGGGTAAGTGTCCGTGTCCGTGTCCGTGTCCGTGTCCGAGTCCGTGTCCGGGTCCGGGTCCGGGTCCGGGTATGGGTCCGGGTCTGGGTATGGGTCCGGGTCCGGGTCCGGGTCCGGGTCCAGGTCCGGGTCCGGGTCCGGGTCCGGGTCCGTGTCCATGTCCGGGTAAGGGTCCGGGTCCGGGTCGGGGTCTGGTTCCGGGTAAGGGTCCGGGTCTGGTTCCGGTTCCGGGTAAGGGTCCGGGTCCGGGTCCGGGTCCTGGTCCGGGTCCGGGTCCGGGTCCGGGTCCGGGTCCGGGAAAGGGTCCGGGTCCGGGTCCGTGTCCGTGTAAGGGTCCGTGTCCGGGTCCGGGTCCGGGTAAGGGTCCGGGTCCGGGTCCGGGTCCGGGTCCGGGTCCGGGTCCGGGTCAGGGTCTGGGTCCGGGTCGGGGCAAGGGTCCGGGTCCGGGTCCGGGTCAGGGTCCGGGTAAGGGTCCGGGTCCGGGTCCGGGTCCGGGTAAGGGTCCGGGTCCGGGTCCGGGTCCGGGTAAGGGTCCGGGTCCGGGTCCGGGTAAGGGTCTGGGTCCGGGTCCGGGTCCGGGTCCGGGTCCGGGTCCGGGTCCGGGTAAGGGTCCGGGTCCGGGTCCGGGTCCGGGTAAGGGTCCGGGTCCGGGTCCGGGTCCGGGTCCGGGTCCGGGTCAGGGTCAGGGTCAGTGTCAGAGTCAGGGCCTGGGACAGGGTCAGGGTCCGGGTCCGGGTCCGGGTCCGGGTCAGGGTCCGGGTCCGTGTAAGGGTCCGGGTCCGGGTCCGGGTCCGGGACCGGGTCCGGGTAAGGGTCCGGGTCAGGGTCAGGGTCAGTGTCAGGGCCCGGGTAAGTGTCCGGGTAATTGTCAGGGTCCGGGTCACGGTCAGGGTCAGGTTCAGGGTCAGGTCAGAGTCATGGCCCGGATCCGGGTCCGGGTCCGGGTCCGGGTCAGGGTCCGGGTCAGGGTCTGGGTGCGAGTCCGGGTCCGGGTAAGGGTCCGGGTCCGGGTCCAGGTCCGGATCCGGGTAAGGGTCCAGGTCCGGGTCCGGGTCCGGTTCCGGGTAAGGGTCCGGGTCCGGGTCCGGGTAAGGGTCCGGGTCCGGGTCCAGGTCCGGGTCTGGGTAAGGGTCCGGGTCCGGGTCTGGGTCAGGGTCTGGGTAAGGGTCCGGGCAAGGGTCCGGGTCCGGGTCCGGGTCCGGGTAAGGGTCCGGGTCCGGGTCCGGGTAAGGGTCTGGGTCTGGGTCCGGGTCCGGGTAAGGGTCCGGGTCCGGATCCGGGTAAGGGTCCGGGTCCGGGTCCGGGTCCGGGTCCGTGTCCGGGTCAGGGTCAGGGTCAGTGTCAGAGTCAGGGCCTGGGACAGGGTCAGGGTCAGGGTCCGGGTCAGGGTCCGGGTCCGGGTCCGGGTAAGGGTCCGCGTCCGGATCCGGGTTCGAGTAAGGGTCCGGATCCAGGTAAGGGTCCGGGTCCGGGTCCGGGTCCGGGTAAGGGTCCGGGTCACGGTCAGGGTCAGTGTCAGAGTCAGGGCCTGGGTCAGGGTCAGTGTCAGGGTCCGGGTCCGGGTCCGGGTCCGGGTCCGGGTCCGGGTAAGGGTCCGTGTCCGTGTCCGTGTCCGTGTCCGTGTCCGTGTCCGTGTCCATGTCCGTGTCCGTGTCCGGGTCCGGGTAAGGGTCCGGGTCTGGGTATGGGTCCGGGTCCGGGTCCGGGTCCAGGTCCGGGTCCGGGTCCGGGTCCGGGTCCGTGTCCATGTCCGGGTAAGGGTCCGGGTCCGGGTCGGGGTCTGGTTCCGGGTAAGGGTCCGGGTCTGGTTCCGGTTCCGGCTCAGGGTCCGGGTCCGGGTCCGGGTCCGGGTCCGGGTAAGGGTCCGGGTCCGGATCCGGGTCATAGTAAGCGTCCGGACCCGGGTAAGGGTCCGGGACTGGGTCCGGGTAAGTGTCCGGGTCACAGTCAGGGTCAGTGTCTGAGTCAGGGCCCGGGTCAGGGTCAGGGTCAGGGTCAGGGTCAGGGTCAGGGTCCGGGTCCGGGTCCGGGTCCGGGTCCGGGTCCGGGTCAGGGTCCGGGTCCGTGTAAGGGTCCGGGTCCGGGTCCGGGTCCGGGTCCGGGTAAGTGTCCGGGTCCGGGTCAGGGTCAGTGTCAGGGCCCGGGTAAGGGCCCGGGTAAGCGTCAGGGTCCGGGTCACGGTCAGAGTCAGGTTAAGGGTTAGGGTCAGAGTCATGGCCTGGATCCGGGTCCGGGTCCGGGTCCGGGTCCGGGTCAGCGTCCGGGTCCGGGTAAGGGTCCGGGTCCGGGTCCGGGTCCGGGTCCGGGTCCGGGTCCGGTTCCGGGTAAGGGTCCGGGTCCGGTTCCGGGTAAGGGTCCGGGTCCGGGTCCGGGTAAGGGTCCGGGTCCGGGTCCATGTCCGGGTCCGGGTAAGGGTCCGGGTCCGGGTCCGGGTCCGGGTCAGGGTCTGGGTCCGGGTCCGGGCAAGGGTCCGGGTCCGGGTCCGGGTCTGGGTAAGGGTCCGGGTCCGTGTCCGGGTAAGGGTCTGGGTCCGGGTCCGGGTCCGGGTAAGGGTCCGGGTCCGGATCCGGGTAAGGGTCCGGGTCCGGGTCCGGGTCCGGGTCCGGGTCCGGGTCCGGGTCAGGGTCAGTGTCAGAGTCAGGGCCTGGGACAGGGTCAGGGTCAGTGTCCGGGTCAGGGCCCGGGTCCGGGTCCGGGTAAGGGTCCGGGTCCGGATCCGGGTTCGAGTAAGGGTCCGGATCCGGGTAAGGGTCCGGGTCCGGGTCCGGGTCCGGGTAAGGGTCCGGGTCACGGTCAGGGTCAGTGTCAGAGTCAGGGCCTGGGTCAGGGTCAGTGTCAGGGTCCGGGTCCGGGTCCGGGTCCGGGTCCGGGTCCGGGTCCGGGTAAGGGTCCGTGTCCGGGTCCGTGTCCGGGTAAGGGTCCGGGTCCGGGTCAGGGTTAGGGTCCGGGTCAGGGTCAGTGTCAGAGTCCGGGTATGGGTCCGGGTCCGGGTCCGGGTCCGGGTCCGGGTCCGGGTCCGGGTCCGGGTCCGGGTAAGGGTCCGGGTCCGGATCTGGGTCATAGTAAGGGTCCGGACCCAGGTAAGGGTCCGGGTCTGGGTCCGGGTAAGGGTCCGGGTCACGGTCAGGGTCAGTGTCAGAGTCAGGGCCCGGGTCAGGGTCAGGGTCAGTGTCAGGGTCCGGGTCCGTGTCCGGGTCCGGGTCAGGGTCCGGGTCCGTGTAAGGGTCCGGGTCCGGGTCCGGGTCCGGGTCCGGGTCCGGGTAAGGGTCCGGGTCAGGGTCAGGGTCAGTATCAGGGCCCGGGTAAGGGTCCGGGTAATTGTCAGGGTCCGGGTCACGGTCAGGGTCAGGTTCAGGGTCAGGTCAGAGTCATGGCCCGGATCCGGGTCCGGGTCCGGGTCCGGGTCAGGGACTGGGTGCGAGTCCGGGTCCGGGTAAGGGTCCGGGTCCGGGTCCAGGTCCGGATCCGGGTCCGGGTCCAGGTCCGGATCCGGGTAAGGGTCCGGGTCCGGGTCCGGGTCCGGTTCCGGGTAAGGGTCCGGGTCCGGGTCCGGGTAAGGGTCCGGGTCCGGGTCCAGGTCCGGGTCTGGGTAAGGGTCCGGGTCCGGGTCTGTGTCAGGGTCTGGGTCCAGGTCCGGGCAAGGGTCCGGGTCCGGGTCCGGGTCTTGGTAAGGGTCCGGGTCCGGGTCCGGGTAAGGGTCTGGGTCTGGGTCCGGGTCCGGGTAAGGGTCCGGGTCCGGATCCGGGTAAGGGTCCGGGTCCGGGTCCGGGTCCGGGTCCGTGTCCGGGTCAGGGTCAGGGTCAGTGTCAGAGTCAGGGCCTGGGACAGGGTCAGGGTCAGGGTCCGGGTCAGGGTCCGGGTCCGGGTCCGGGTAATGGTCCGGGTCCGGATCCGGGTTCGAGTAAGGGTCCGGATCCTGGTAAGGGTCCGGGTCCGGGTCCGGGTCCGGTAAGGGTCCGGGTCACGGTCAGGGTCAGTGTCAGAGTCAGGGCCTGGGTCAGGGTCAGTGTCAGGGTCCGGGTCCGGGTCCGGGTCCGGGTCCGGGTCCGGGTAAGGGTCCGTGTCCGTGTCCGTGTCCGTGTCCGAGTCCGTGTCCGGGTCCGGGTCCGGGTCCGGGTAAGGGTCCGGGTCTGGGTATGGGTCCGGGTCCGGGTCCGGGTCCGGGTCCAGGTCCGGGTCCGGGTCCGGGTCCGGGTCCGTGTCCATGTCCGGGTAAGGGTCCGGGTCCGGGTCGGGGTCTGGTTCCGGGTAAGGGTCCGGGTCTGGTTCCGGTTCCGGGTAAGGGTCCGGGTCCGGGTCCGGGTCCTGGTCCGGGTCCGGGTCCGGGTCCGGGTCCGGGTCCGGGTCCGGGTCCGGGAAAGGGTCCGGGTCCGGGTCCGGGTCCGGGTCCGGGTCCGTGTCCGTGTATGGGTCCGTGTCCGTGTCCGGGTCCGGGTAAGGGTCCGGGTCCGGGTCCGGGTCCGGGTCCGGGTCCGGGTCCGGGTCCGGGTCAGGGTCTGGGTCCGGGTCGGGGCAAGGGTCCGGGTCCGGGTCCGGGTCCGGGTCCGGGACCGGGTCCGGGTAAGGGTCCGGGTCAGGGTCAGGGTCAGTGTCAGGGCCCGGGTAAGTGTCCGGGTAATTGTCAGGGTCCGGGTCACGGTCAGGGTCAGGTTCAGGGTCAGGTCAGAGTCATGGCCCGGATCCGGGTCCGGGTCCGGGTCCGGGTCCGGGTCAGGGTCCGGGTCAGGGTCTGGGTGCGAGTCCGGGTCCGGGTAAGGGTCCGGGTCCGGGTCCAGGTCCGGATCCGGGTAAGGGTCCAGGTCCGGGTCCGGGTCCGGTTCCGGGTAAGGGTCCGGGTCCGGGTCCGGGTAAGGGTCCGGGTCCGGGTCCAGGTCCGGGTCTGGGTAAGGGTCCGGGTCCGGGTCTGGGTCAGGGTCTGGGTAAGGGTCCGGGCAAGGGTCCGGGTCCGGGTCCGGGTCCGGGTAAGGGTCCGGGTCCGGGTCCGGGTAAGGGTCTGGGTCTGGGTCCGGGTCCGGGTAAGGGTCCGGGTCCGGATCCGGGTAAGGGTCCGGGTCCGGGTCCGGGTCCGGGTCCGTGTCCGGGTCAGGGTCAGGGTCAGTGTCAGAGTCAGGGCCTGGGACAGGGTCAGGGTCAGGGTCCGGGTCAGGGTCCGGGTCCGGGTCCGGGTAAGGGTCCGCGTCCGGATCCGGGTTCGAGTAAGGGTCCGGATCCAGGTAAGGGTCCGGGTCCGGGTCCGGGTCCGGGTAAGGGTCCGGGTCACGGTCAGGGTCAGTGTCAGAGTCAGGGCCTGGGTCAGGGTCAGTGTCAGGGTCCGGGTCCGGGTCCGGGTCCGGGTCCGGGTCCGGGTAAGGGTCCGTGTCCGTGTCCGTGTCCGTGTCCGTGTCCGTGTCCGTGTCCGTGTCCATGTCCGTGTCCGTGTCCGGGTCCGGGTAAGGGTCCGGGTCTGGGTATGGGTCCGGGTCCGGGTCCGGGTCCAGGTCCGGGTCCGGGTCCGGGTCCGTGTCCATGTCCGGGTAAGGGTCCGGGTCCGGGTCGGGGTCTGGTTCCGGGTAAGGGTCCGGGTCTGGTTCCGGTTCCGGCTCAGGGTCCGGGTCCGGGTCCGGGTCCGGGTCCGGGTAAGGGTCCGGGTCCGGATCCGGGTCATAGTAAGCGTCCGGACCCGGGTAAGGTCCGGGACTGGGTCCGGGTAAGTGTCCGGGTCACAGTCATGGTCAGTGTCAGAGTCAGGGCCCGGGTCAGGGGTCAGGGTCAGGGTCAGGGTCAGGGTCAGGGTCCGGGTCCGGGTCCGGGTCCGGGTCCGGGTCAGGGTCCGGGTCCGTGTAAGGGTCCGGGTCCGGGTCCGGGTCCGGGTCCGGGTAAGTGTCCCGGGTCCGGGTCAGGGTCAGTGTCAGGGCCCGGGTAAGGGCCCGGGTAAGCGTCAGGGGTCCGGGTCACGGTCAGAGTCAGGTTAAGGGTTAGGGGTCAGAGTCATGGCCTGGATCCGGGTCCGGGTCGGGTCCGGGTCCGGGTCAGCGTCCGGGTCCGGGTAATGGGTCCGGGTCCGGGTCCGGTCCGGGTCCGGGTCCGGGTCCGGGGTCCGGGTCCGGGTCCGGTTCCGGGTAAGGGTCCGGGTCCGGGTCCGGGTAAGGGTCCGGGTCCGGGTCCATGTCCGGGTCCGGCGGTAAGGGTCCGGGGGTCCGGGTCCCGGGTCCGGGTCAGGGTCTGGGTCCGGGTCCGGGCAAGGGTCCGGGTCCGGGTCCGGGTCTGGGTAAGGGTCCGGGTCCGTGTCCGGGGTAAGGGTCTGGGTCCGGGTCCGGGTCCGGGTAAGGGTCCGGGTCCGGATCCGGGTAGGGTCCGGGTCCGGGTCCGGGTCCGGGTCCGGGTCCGGGTCCGGGTCAGGGTCAGTGTCAGAGTCAGGGCCTGGGACAGGGTCAGGGTCAGTGTCCGGGTCAGGGCCCGGGTCCGGGTCCGGGTAAGGGTCCGGGTCCGGATCCGGGTTCGAGTAAGGGGTCCGGATCCGGGTAAGGGTCCGGGTCCGGGTCCGGGTCCGGGTAAGGGTCCGGGTCACGGTCAGGGTCAGTGTCAGAGTCAGGGCCTGGGTCAGGGTCAGTGTCAGGGTCCGGGGTCCGGGTCCGGGTCCGGGGTCCGGGTCCGGGTCCGGGTAAGGGTCCGTGTCCGGGTCCGTGTCCGGGTAAGGGTCCGGGTCCGGGTCAGGGTTAGGGTCCGGGTCAGGGTCAGTGTCAGGAGTCCGGGTATGGGTCCGGGTCCGGGTCCGGGTCCAGGTCCGGGTCCGGGTCCGGGTCCGGGTCCGGGTAAGGGTCCGGGTCCGGATCTGGGTCATAGTAAGGGTCCGGACCCAGGTAAGGGGTCCGGGTCTGGGTCCGGGTAAGGGTCCGGGTCACGGTCAGGGTCAGTGTCAGAGTCAGGGCCCGGGTCAGGGTCAGGGTCAGTGTCAGGGTCCGGGTCCGTGTCCGGGTCCGGGTCAGGGTCCGGGTCCGTGTAAGGGTCCGGGTCGGGTCCGGGTCCGGGTCCGGGTCCGGGTAAGGGTCCGGGTCAGGGTCAGGGTCAGTATCAGGGCCCGGGTAAGGGTCCGGGTAATTGTCAGGGTCCGGGTCACGGTCAGGGTCAGGTTCAGGGTCAGGTCAGAGTCATGGCCCGGATCCGGGTCCGGGTCCGGGTCCGGGTCAGGGACTGGGGTGCGAGTCCGGGTCCGGGTAAGGGTCCGGGTCCGGGTCCAGGTCCGGATCCGGGTCCGGGTCCAGGTCCGGATCCGGGTAAGGGTCCGGGTCCGGGTCCGGGTCCGGTTCCGGGTAAGGGTCCGGGTCCGGGGTCCGGGGTAAGGGTCCGGGTCCGGGTCCAGGTCCGGGTCTGGGTAAAGGGTCCGGGTCCGGGTCTGTGTCAGGGTCTGGGTCAGGTCCGGGCAAGGGTCCGGGTCCGGGTCCGGGTCTTGGTAAGGGTCCGGGTCCGGGTCCGGGTAAGGGTCTGGGTCTGGGTCCGGGTCCGGGTAAGGGTCGGGTCCGGATCCGGGTAAGGGTCCGGGTCCGGGTCCGGGTCCGGGTCCGTGTCCGGGTCAGGGTCAGGGTCAGTGTCAGAGTCAGGGCCTGGGACAGGGTCAGGGTCAGGGTCCGGGTCAGGGTCCGGGTCCCGGGTCCGGGTAATGGTCCGGGTCCGGATCCGGGTTCGGAGTAAGGGTCCGGATCCTGGTAAGGGTCCGGGTCCGGGTCCGGGTCCGGTAAGGGTCCGGGTCACGGTCAGGGTCAGTGTCAGAGTCAGGGCCTGGGTCAGGGTCAGTGTCAGGGTCCGGGTCCGGGTCCGGGTCCGGGTCCGGGTCCGGGTAAGGGTCCGTGTCCGTGTCCGTGTCCGTGTCGAGTCCGTGTCCGGGTCCGGGTCGGGTCCCGGGTAAGGGTCCGGGTCTGGGTATGGGTCCGGGTCCGGGTCCGGGTCCGGGTCCAGGTCCGGGTCCGGGTCCGGGTCCGGGTCCGTGTCCATGTCCCGGGTAAGGGTCCGGGTCCGGGTCGGGGTCTGGTTCCGGGTAAGGGTCCGGGTCTGGTTCCGGTTCGGGTAAGGGTCCGGGTCCGGGTCCGGGTCCTGGTCCGGGTCCGGGTCCGGGTCCGGGTCCGGGTCCGGGTCCGGGTCCGGGAAAGGGTCCGGGTCCGGGTCGGGTCCGGGTCCGGGTCCGTGTCCGTGTATGGGTCCGTGTCCGTGTCCGGGTCCGGGTAAGGGTCCGGGTCCGGGTCCGGGTCCGGGTCCGGGTCCGGGTCCGGTCCGGGTCAGGGTCTGGGTCCGGGTCGGGGCAAGGGTCCGGGTCCGGGTCCGGGTCCGGGTCCGGGACCGGGTCCGGGTAAGGGTCCGGGTCAGGGTCAGGGTCAGTGTCAGGGCCCGGGTAAGTGTCCGGGTAATTGTCAGGGTCCGGGTCACGGTCAGGGTCAGGTTCAGGGTCAGGTCAGAGTCATGGCCCGGATCCGGGTCCGGGTCCGGGTCCGGGGTCCGGGTCACGGTCCGGGTCAGGGTCTGGGTGCGAGTCCGGGTCCGGGTAAGGGTCCGGGTCGGGTCCAGGTCCGGATCCGGGTAAGGGTCCAGGTCCGGGGTCCGGGTCCGGTTCCGGGTAAGGGTCCGGGTCCGGGTCCGGGTAAGGGTCCGGGTCCGGGTCCAGGTCCGGGTCTGGGTAAGGGTCCGGGTCCGGGTCTGGGTCAGGGTCTGGGTAAGGGTCCGGGCAAGGGTCCGGGTCCGGGTCCGGGTCGGGTAAGGGTCCGGGTCCGGGTTCCGGGTAAGGGTCTGGGTCTGGGTCCGGGTCCGGGTAAGGGTCCGGGTCCGGATCCGGGTAAGGGTCCGGGTCCGGGTCCGGGTCCGGGTCCGTGTCCGGGTCAGGGTCAGGGTCAGTGTCAGAGTCAGGGCCTGGGACAGGGTCAGGGTCCAGGGTCCGGGTCAGGGTCCGGGTCCGGGTCCGGGTAAGGGTCCGCGTCCGGATCCGGGTTCGAGTAAGGGTCCGGATCCAGGTAAGGGTCCGGGTCCGGGTCCGGGTCCGGGTAAGGGTCCGGGTCACGGTCAGGGTCAGTGTCAGATTCAGGGCCTGGGTCAGGGTCAGTGTCAGGGTCCGGGTCCGGGTCCGGGTCGGGTCCGGGTCCGGGTAAGGGTCCGTGTCCGTGTCCGTGTCCGTGTCCGTGTCCGTGTCCGTGTCCGTGTCCATGTCCGTGTCCGTGTCCGGGTCCGGGTAAGGGTCCGGGTCTGGGTATGGGTCCGGGTCCGGGTCCGGGTCCAGGTCCGGGTCCGGGTCCGGGTCCGTGTCCATGTCCGGGTAAGGGTCCGGGTCCGGGTCCGGGGTCTGGTTCCGGGTAAGGGTCCGGGTCTGGTTCCGGTTCCGGCTCAGGGTCCGGGGTCCGGGTCCGGGTCCGGGTCCGGGTAAGGGTCCGGGTCCGGATCCGGGTCATAGTAAGCGTCCGGACCCGGGTAAGGGTCCGGGACTGGGTCCGGGTAAGTGTCCGGGTCACAGTCAGGGTCAGTGTCAGAGTCAGGGCCCGGGTCAGGGTCAGGGTCAGGGTCAGGGTCAGGGTCCAGGGTCCGGGTCCGGGTCCGGGTCCGGGTCCGGGTCAGGGTCCGGGTCCGTGTAAGGGTCCGGGTCCGGGTCCGGGTCCCGGGTCCGGGTAAGTGTCCGGTGTCCGGGTCAGGGTCAGTGTCAGGGCCCGGGTAAGGGCCCGGGTAAGCGTCAGGGTCCGGGTCACGGTCAGAGTCAGGTTAAGGGTTAGGGTCAGAGTCATGGCCTGGATCCGGGTCCGGGTCCGGGTCCGGGGTCCGGGTCAGCGTCCGGGTCCGGGTAAGGGTCCGGGTCCGGGTCCGGGTCCGGGTCCGGGTCCGGGTCCGGTTCCGGGTAAGGGTCCGGGTCCGGTTCCGGGTAAGGGTCCGGGTCCGGGTCCGGGTAAGGGTCCGGGTCCGGGTCCATGTCCGGGTCCGGGTAAGGGTCCGGGTCCGGGTCCGGGTCCGGGTCAGGGTCTGGGTCCGGGTCCGGGCAAGGGTCCGGGTCCGGGTCCGGGTCTGGGTAAGGGTCCGGGTCCGTGTCCGGGTAAGGGTCTGGGTCCGGGTCCGGGTCCGGGTAAGGGTCCGGGTCCGGATCCGGGTAAGGGTCCGGGTCCGGGTCCGGGTCCGGGTCCGGGTCCGGGTCAGGGTCAGGGTCAGTGTCAGAGTCAGGGCCTGGGACAGGGTCAGGGTCAGTGTCCGGGTCAGGGCCCGGGTCCGGGTCCGGGTAAGGGTCCGGGTCCGGATCCGGGTTCGAGTAAGGGTCCGGATCCGGGTAAGGGTCCGGGTCCGGGTCCGGGTCCGGGTAAGGGTCCGGGTCACGGTCAGGGTCAGTGTCAGAGTCAGGGCCTGGGTCAGGGTCAGTGTCAGGGTCCGGGTCCGGGTCCGGGTCCGGGTCCGGGTCCGGGTCCGGGTAAGGGTCCGTGTCCGGGTCCGTGTCCGGGTAAGGGTCCGGGTCCGGGTCAGGGTTAGGGTCCGGGTCAGGGTCAGTGTCAGAGTCCGGGTATGGGTCCGGGTCCGGGTCCGGGTCCAGGTCCGGGTCCGGGTCCGGGTCCGGGTCCGGGTCCGGGTAAGGGTCCGGGTCCGGATCTGGGTCATAGTAAGGGTCCGGACCCAGGTAAGGGTCCGGGTCTGGGTCCGGGTAAGGGTCCGGGTCACGGTCAGGGTCAGTGTCAGAGTCAGGGCCCGGGTCAGGGTCAGGGTCAGTGTCAGGGTCCGGGTCCGTGTCCGGGTCCGGGTCAGGGTCCGGGTCCGTGTAAGGGTCCGGGTCCGGGTCCGGGTCCGGGTCCGGGTCCGGGTAAGGGTCCGGGTCAGGGTCAGGGTCAGTATCAGGGCCCGGGTAAGGGTCCGGGTAATTGTCAGGGTCCGGGTCACGGTCAGGGTCAGGTTCAGGGTCAGGTCAGAGTCATGGCCCGGATCCGGGTCCGGGTCCGGGTCCGGGTCAGGGACTGGGTGCGAGTCCGGGTCCGGGTAAGGGTCCGGGTCCGGGTCCAGGTCCGGATCCGGGTCCGGGTCCAGGTCCGGATCCGGGTAAGGGTCCGGGTCCGGGTCCGGGTCCGGTTCCGGGTAAGGGTCCGGGTCCGGGTCCGGGTAAGGGTCCGGGTCCGGGTCCAGGTCCGGGTCTGGGTAAGGGTCCGGGTCCGGGTCTGTGTCAGGGTCTGGGTCCAGGTCCGGGCAAGGGTCCGGGTCCGGGTCCGGGTCTTGGTAAGGGTCCGGGTCCGGGTCCGGGTAAGGGTCTGGGTCTGGGTCCGGGTCCGGGTAAGGGTCCGGGTCCGGATCCGGGTAAGGGTCCGGGTCCGGGTCCGGGTCCGGGTCCGTGTCCGGGTCAGGGTCAGGGTCAGTGTCAGAGTCAGGGCCTGGGACAGGGTCAGGGTCAGGGTCCGGGTCAGGGTCCGGGTCCGGGTCCGGGTAATGGTCCGGGTCCGGATCCGGGTTCGAGTAAGGGTCCGGATCCTGGTAAGGGTCCGGGTCCGGGTCCGGGTCCGGTAAGGGTCCGGGTCACGGTCAGGGTCAGTGTCAGAGTCAGGGCCTGGGTCAGGGTCAGTGTCAGGGTCCGGGTCCGGGTCCGGGTCCGGGTCCGGGTCCGGGTAAGGGTCCGTGTCCGTGTCCGTGTCCGTGTCCGAGTCCGTGTCCGGGTCCGGGTCCGGGTCCGGGTAAGGGTCCGGGTCTGGGTATGGGTCCGGGTCCGGGTCCGGGTCCGGGTCCGGGTCCAGGTCCGGGTCCGGGTCCGGGTCCGGGTCCGTGTCCATGTCCGGGTAAGGGTCCGGGTCCGGGTCGGGGTCTGGTTCCGGGTAAGGGTCCGGGTCTGGTTCCGGTTCCGGGTAAGGGTCCGGGTCCGGGTCCGGGTCCTGGTCCGGGTCCGGGTCCGGGTCCGGGTCCGGGTCCGGGTCCGGGTCCGGGAAAGGGTCCGGGTCCGGGTCCGGGTCCGGGTCCGGGTCCGTGTCCGTGTATGGGTCCGTGTCCGTGTCCGTGTCCGGGTAAGGGTCCGGGTCCGGGTCCGGGTCCGGGTCCGGGTCCGGGTCCGGGTCCGGGTCAGGGTCTGGGTCCGGGTCGGGGCAAGGGTCCGGGTCCGGGTCCGGGTCAGGGTCTGGGTGCGGGTCCGGGCAAGGGTCCGGGTCCGGGTCCGGGTCCGGGTAAGGGTCCGGGTCCGGGTCCGGGTAAGGGTCTGGGTCCGGGTCCGGGTCCGGGTCCGGGTCCGGGTCCGGGTAAGGGTCCGGGTCCGGGTCCGGGTCCGGGTCCGGGTCCGGGTAAGGGTCCGGGTCCGGGTCCGGGTCAGGGTCAGGGTCAGTGTCAGAGTCAGGGCCTGGGACAGGGTCAGGGTCCGGGTCCGGGTCCGGGTCCGGGTCAGGGTCCGGGTCAGTGTAAGGGTCCGGGTCCGGGTCCGGGTCCGGGTCCGGGTCCGGGTAAGGGTCCGGGTCAGGGTCAGGGTCAGTGTCAGGGCCCGGGTAAGTGTCCGGGTAATTGTCAGGGTCCGGGTCACGGTCAGGGTCAGGTTCAGGGTCAGGTCAGAGTCATGGCCCGGATCCGGGTCCGGGTCCGGGTCCGGGTCAGGGTCCGGGTCAGGGTCTGGGTGCGAGTCCGGGTCCGGGTAAGGGTCCGGGTCCGGGTCCAGGTCCGGATCCGGGTAAGGGTCCGGGTCCGGGTCCGGGTCCGGTTCCGGGTAAGGGTCCGGGTCCGGGTCCGGGTAAGGGTCCGGGTCCGGGTCCAGGTCCGGGTCTGGGTAAGGGTCCGGGTCCGGGTCTGGGTCAGGGTCTGGGTAAGGGTCCGGGCAAGGGTCCGGGTCCGGGTCCGGGTCCGGGTAAGGGTCCGGGTCCGGGTCCGGGTAGGGTCCGGGTCCGGGTCCGGGTCCGGGTCCGTGTCCGGGTCAGGGTCAGGGTCAGTGTCAGAGTCAGGGCCTGGGACAGGGTCAGGGTCAGGGTCCGGGTCAGGGTCCGGGTCCGGGTCCGGGTCCTGGTCCGGGTCCGGGTCCGGGTCCGGGTCCGGGTCCGGGTCCGGGTCCGGGAAAGGGTCCGGGTCCGGGTCCGGGTCCGGGTCCGGGTCCGTGTCCGTGTATGGGTCCGTGTCCGTGTCCGTGTCCGGGTAAGGGTCCGGGTCCGGGTCCGGGTCCGGGTCCGGGTCCGGGTCCGGGTCCGGGTCAGGGTCTGGGTCCGGGTCGGGGCAAGGGTCCGGGTCCGGGTCCGGGTCAGGGTCTGGGTGCGGGTCCGGGCAAGGGTCCGGGTCCGGGTCCGGGTCCGGGTAAGGGTCCGGGTCCGGGTCCGGGTAAGGGTCTGGGTCCGGGTCCGGGTCCGGGTCCGGGTCCGGGTCCGGGTAAGGGTCCGGGTCCGGGTCCGGGTCCGGGTCCGGGTCCGGGTAAGGGTCCGGGTCCGGGTCCGGGTCAGGGTCAGGGTCAGTGTCAGAGTCAGGGCCTGGGACAGGGTCAGGGTCCGGGTCCGGGTCCGGGTCCGGGTCAGGGTCCGGGTCAGTGTAAGGGTCCGGGTCCGGGTCCGGGTCCGGGTCCGGGTCCGGGTAAGGGTCCGGGTCAGGGTCAGGGTCAGTGTCAGGGCCCGGGTAAGTGTCCGGGTAATTGTCAGGGTCCGGGTCACGGTCAGGGTCAGGTTCAGGGTCCGGGTCAGGGTCCGGGTCCGGGTCCGGGTAAGGGTCCGGGTCCGGATCCGGGTTCGAGTAAGGGTCCGGATCCGGGTAAGGGTCCGGGTCCGGGTCCGGGTCCGGGTCCGGGTAAGGGTCCGGGTCACGGTCAGGGTCAGTGTCAGAGTCAGGGCCTGGGTCAGGGTCAGTGTCAGGGTCCGGGTCCGGGTCCGGGTCCGGGTCCGGGTCCGTGTCCGGGTAAGGGTCCGTGTCCGGGTCCGTGTCCGGGTAAGGGTCCGGGTCCGGGTCAGGGTTAGGGTCCGGGTCAGGGTCAGTGTCAGAGTCCGGGTATGGGTCCGGGTCCGGGTCCGGGTCCAGGTCCGGGTCCGGGTCCGGGTCCGGGTCCGGGTAAGGGTCCGGGTCTGGATCCGGGTCATAGTATGGGTCCGGACCCGGGTAAGGGTCCGGGACTGGGTCCGGGTAAGGGTCCGGGTCACGGTCAGGGTCAGTGTCAGAGTCAGGGCCCGGGTCAGGGTCAGGGTCAGGGTCAGGGTCCGGGTCCGGGTCCGGGTCCGGGTCAGGGTCCGGGTCCGTGTAAGGGTCCGCGTCCGGGTCCGGGTCCGGGTCCGGGTCCGGGTCCGGGTCCGGGTAAGGGTCCGGGTCAGGGTCAGGGTCAGTGTCAGGGCCCGGGTAAGGGTCCGGGTAAGCGTCAGGGTCCGGGTCACGGTCAGGGTCAGGTTCAGGGTCAGGGTCAGAGTCATGGCCCGGGTCCGGGTCCGGGTCCGGGTCAGGGTCAGGGTCCGGGTCAGGGTCTGGGTGCGAGTCCGGGTCCGGGTAAGGGTCCGGGTCCGGGTCCAGGTCCGGGTCCGGGTAAGGGTCCGGGTCCGGGTCCGGTTCCGGTTCCGGGTAAGGGTCCGGGTCCGGGTCCGGTTCAGGGTCTGGGTCCGGGTCCGGGCAAGGGTCCGGGTCCGGGTCCGGGTCCGGGTCCGGGTCCGGGTAAGGGTCCGGGTCCGGATCCGGGTAAGGGTCCGGGTCCGGGTCCGGGTCCGGGTCCGTGTCCGGGTAAGGGTCCGGGTCTGGGTCCGGGTAAGGGTCCAGGTCCATGTCCGGGTCCGGGTCCGGGTCCGGGTAAGGGTCCGGGTCCGGGTCCGGGTCAGGGTCTGGGTCCGTGTCCGTGTCCGTGTCCGTGTCCGTGTCCGGGTAAGGGTCCGGGTCCGGGTCAGGGTTAGGGTCCGGGTCAGGGTCAGTGTCAGAGTCAGGGCCTGGGTCAGGGTCAGGGTCAGGGTCCGGCTCAGGGTCCGGGTCCGGGTCCGGGTCCGGGTCCGGGTAAGGGTCCGGGTCCGGATCCGGGTCATAGTAAGCGTCCGGACCCGGGTAAGGGTCCGGGACTGGGTCCGGGTAAGTGTCCGGGTCACAGTCAGGGTCAGTGTCAGAGTCAGGGCCCGGGTCAGGGTCAGGGTCAGGGTCAGGGTCAGGGTCCGGGTCCGGGTCCGGGTCCGGGTCCAGGTCAGGGTCCGGGTCCGTGTAAGGGTCCGGGTCCGGGTCTGGGTCCGGGTCCGGGTAAGTGTCCGGGTCCGGGTCAGGGTCAGTGTCAGGGCCCGGGTAAGGGCCCGGGTAAGCGTCAGGGTCCGGGTCACGGTCAGAGTCAGGTTAAGGGTTAGGGTCAGAGTCATGGCCTGGATCCGGGTCCGGGTCCGGGTCCGGGTCCGGGTCAGCGTCCGGGTCAGGGTCTGGGTGCGAGTCCGGGTCCGGGTAAGGGTCCGGGTCCGGGTCCGGGTCCGTGTCCGGGTCCGGGTCCGGTTCCGGGTAAGGGTCCGGGTCCGGGTCCGGGTAAGGGTCCGGGTCCGGGTCCATGTCCGGGTCCGGGTAAGGGTCCGGGTCCGTGTCCGGGTAAGGGTCTGGGTCCGGGTCCGGGTCCGGGTAAGGGTCCGGGTCCGGATCCGGGTAAGGGTCCGGGTCCGGGTCCGGGTCCGGGTCCGGGTCCGGGTCCGGGTCCGGGTCCGGGTCAGGGTCAGGGTCAGTGTCAGAGTCAGGGCCTGGGACAGGGTCAGGGTCAGTGTCCGGGTCAGGGCCCGGGTCCGGGTCCGGGTAAGGGTCCGGGTCCGGATCCGGGTTCGAGTAAGGGTCCGGATCCGGGTAAGGGTCCGGGTCCGGGTCCGGGTCCGGGTAAGGGTCCGGGTCACGGTCAGGGTCAGTGTCAGAGTCAGGGCCTGGGTCAGGGTCAGTGTCAGGGTCCGAGTCCGGGTCCGGGTCCGGGTCCGGGTCCGGGTAAGGGTCCGTGTCCGGGTCCGTGTCCGGGTAAGGGTCCGGGTCCGGGTCAGGGTTAGGGTCCGGGTCAGGGTCAGTGTCAGAGTCCGGGTATGGGTCCGGGTCCGGGTCCGGGTCCGGGTCCAGGTCCGGGTCCGGGTCCGGGTCCGGGTCCGGGTCCGGGTCCGGGTAAGGGTCCGGGTCCGGATCTGGGTCATAGTAAGGGTCCGGACCCAGGTAAGGGTCCGGGTCTGGGTCCGGGTAAGGGTCCGGGTCACGGTCAGGGTCAGTGTCAGAGTCAGGGCCCGGGTCAGGGTCAGGGTCAGTGTCAGGGTCCGGGTCCGGGTCCGGGTCCGGGTCAGGGTCCGGGTCCGTGTAAGGGTCCGGGTCCGGGTCCGGGTCCGGGTCCGGGTCCGGGTCCGGGTCCGGGTCCGGGTCCGGGTAAGGGTCCGGGTCAGGGTCAGGGTCAGTATCAGGGCCCGGGTAAGGGTCCGGGTAATTGTCAGGGTCCGGGTCACGGTCAGGGTCAGGTTCAGGGTCAGGTCAGAGTCATGGCCCGGATCCGGGTCCGGGTCCGGGTCCGGGTCAGGGTCCGGGTCAGGGTCTGGGTGCGAGTCCGGGTCCGGGTAAGGGTCCGGGTCCAGGTCCAGGTCCGGATCCGGGTCCGGGTCCAGGTCCGGATCCGGGTAAGGGTCCGGGTCCGGGTCCGGGTCCGGGTCCGGTTCCGGGTAAGGGTCCGGGTCCGGGTCCGGGTAAGGGTCCGGGTCCGCGTCCAGGTCCGGGTCTGGGTAAGGGTCCGGGTCCGGGTCTGGGTCAGGGTCTGGGTCCAGGTCCGGGCAAGGGTCCGGGTCCGGGTCCGGGTCTTGGTAAGGGTCCGGGTCCGGGTCCGGGTAAGGGTCTGGGTCTGGGTCCGGGTCCGGGTAAGGGTCCGGGTCCGGATCCGGGTAAGGGTCCGGGTCCGGGTCCGGGTCCGGGTCCGTGTCCGGGTCAGGGTCAGGGTCAGTGTCAGAGTCAGGGCCTGGGACAGGGTCAGGGTCAGGGTCCGGGTCAGGGTCCGGGTCCGGGTCCGGGTAAGGGTCCGGGTCCGGATCCGGGTTCGAGTAAGGGTCCGGATCCTGGTAAGGGTCCGGGTCCGGGTCCGGGTCCGGGTAAGGGTCCGGGTCACGGTCAGGGTCAGTGTCAGAGTCAGGGCCTGGGTCAGGGTCAGTGTCAGGGTCCGGGTCCGGGTCCGGGTCCGGGTTCGGGTCCGGGTAAGTGTCCGTGTCCGTGTCCGTGTCCGTGTCCGAGTCCGTGTCCGGGTCCGGGTCCGGGTCCGGGTAAGGGTCCGGGTCTGGGTATGGGTCCGGGTCCGGGTCCGGGTCCGGGTCCAGGTCCGGGTCCGGGTCCGGGTCCGGGTCCGTGTCCATGTCCGGGTAAGGGTCCGGGTCCGGGTCGGGGTCTGGTTCCGGGTAAGGGTCCGGGTCTGGTTCCGGTTCCGGGTAAGGGTCCGGGTCCGGGTCCGGGTCCTGGTCCGGGTCCGGGTCCGGGTCCGGGTCCGGGTCCGGGAAAGGGTCCGGGTCCGGGTCCGGGTCCGTGTAAGGGTCCGTGTCCGGGTCCGGGTCCGGGTAAGGGTCCGGGTCCGGGTCCGGGTCCGGGTCCGGGTCCGGGTCAGGGTCTGGGTCAGTGTCAGAGTCAGGGCCTGGGACAGGGTCAGGGTCAGGGTCCGGGTCAGGGTCCGGGTCCGGGTCCGGGTAAGGGTCCGGGTCCGGATCCGGGTTCGAGTAAGGGTCCGGATCCTGGTAAGGGTCCGGGTCCGGGTCCGGGTCCGGGTAAGGGTCCGGGTCACGGTCAGGGTCAGTGTCAGAGTCAGGGCCTGGGTCAGGGTCAGTGTCAGGGTCCGGGTCCGGGTCCGGGTCCGGGTTCGGGTCCGGGTAAGTGTCCGTGTCCGTGTCCGTGTCCGTGTCCGAGTCCGTGTCCGGGTCCGGGTCCGGGTCCGGGTAAGGGTCCGGGTCTGGGTATGGGTCCGGGTCCGGGTCCGGGTCCGGGTCCAGGTCCGGGTCCGGGTCCGGGTCCGGGTCCGTGTCCATGTCCGGGTAAGGGTCCGGGTCCGGGTCGGGGTCTGGTTCCGGGTAAGGGTCCGGGTCTGGTTCCGGTTCCGGGTAAGGGTCCGGGTCCGGGTCCGGGTCCTGGTCCGGGTCCGGGTCCGGGTCCGGGTCCGGGTCCGGGAAAGGGTCCGGGTCCGGGTCCGTGTCCGTGTAAGGGTCCGTGTCCGGGTCCGGGTCCGGGTAAGGGTCCGGGTCCGGGTCCGGGTCCGGGTCCGGGTCCGGGTCCGGGTCAGGGTCTGGGTCCGGGTCGGGGCAAGGGTCCGGGTCCGGGTCCGGGTCAGGGTCCGGGTAAGGGTCCGGGTCCGGGTCCGGGTCCGGGTAAGGGTCCGGGTCCGGGTCCGGGTCCGGGTAAGGGTCCGGGTCCGGGTCCGGGTAAGGGTCTGGGTCCGGGTCCGGGTCCGGGTCCGGGTCCGGGTCCGGGTCCGGGTCCGGGTAAGGGTCCGGGTCCGGGTCCGGGTCCGGGTAAGGGTCCGGGTCCGGGTCCGGGTCCGGGTCCGGGTCAGGGTCAGGGTCAGTGTCAGAGTCAGGGCCTGGGACAGGGTCAGGGTCCGGGTCCGGGTCCGGGTCCGGGTCAGGGTCCGGGTCCGTGTAAGGGTCCGGGTCCGGGTCCGGGTCCGGGACCGGGTCCGGGTAAGGGTCCGGGTCAGGGTCAGGGTCAGTGTCAGGGCCCGGGTAAGTGTCCGGGTAATTGTCAGGGTCCGGGTCACGGTCAGGGTCAGGTTCAGGGTCAGGTCAGAGTCATGGCCCGGATCCGGGTCCGGGTCCGGGTCCGGGTCAGGGTCCGGGTCAGGGTCTGGGTGCGAGTCCGGGTCCGGGTAAGGGTCCGGGTCCGGGTCCAGGTCCGGATCCGGGTAAGGGTCCAGGTCCGGGTCCGGGTCCGGTTCCGGGTAAGGGTCCGGGTCCGGGTCCGGGTAAGGGTCCGGGTCCGGGTCCAGGTCCGGGTCTGGGTAAGGGTCCGGGTCCGGGTCTGGGTCAGGGTCTGGGTAAGGGTCCGGGCAAGGGTCCGGGTCCGGGTCCGGGTCCGGGTAAGGGTCCGGGTCCGGGTCCGGGTAAGGGTCTGGGTCTGGGTCCGGGTCCGGGTAAGGGTCCGGGTCCGGATCCGGGTAAGGGTCCGGGTCCGGGTCCGGGTCCGGGTCCGTGTCCGGGTCAGGGTCAGGGTCAGTGTCAGAGTCAGGGCCTGGGACAGGGTCAGGGTCAGGGTCCGGGTCAGGGTCCGGGTCCGGGTCCGGGTAAGGGTCCGCGTCCGGATCCGGGTTCGAGTAAGGGTCCGGATCCAGGTAAGGGTCCGGGTCCGGGTCCGGGTCCGGGTAAGGGTCCGGGTCACGGTCAGGGTCAGTGTCAGAGTCAGGGCCTGGGTCAGGGTCAGTGTCAGGGTCCGGGTCCGGGTCCGGGTCCGGGTCCGGGTCCGGGTAAGGGTCCGTGTCCGTGTCCGTGTCCGTGTCCGTGTCCGTGTCCGTGTCCATGTCCGTGTCCGTGTCCGGGTCCGGGTAAGGGTCCGGGTCTGGGTATGGGTCCGGGTCCGGGTCCGGGTCCAGGTCCGGGTCCGGGTCCGGGTCCGGGTCCGTGTCCATGTCCGGGTAAGGGTCCGGGTCCGGGTCGGGGTCTGGTTCCGGGTAAGGGTCCGGGTCTGGTTCCGGTTCCGGCTCAGGGTCCGGGTCCGGGTCCGGGTCCGGGTCCGGGTAAGGGTCCGGGTCCGGATCCGGGTCATAGTAAGCGTCCGGACCCGGGTAAGGGTCCGGGACTGGGTCCGGGTAAGTGTCCGGGTCACAGTCAGGGTCAGTGTCAGAGTCAGGGCCCGGGTCAGGGTCAGGGTCAGGGTCAGGGTCAGGGTCAGGGTCCGGGTCCGGGTCCGGGTCCGGGTCCGGGTCAGGGTCCGGGTCCGTGTAAGGGTCCGGGTCCGGGTCCGGGTCCGGGTCCGGGTAAGTGTCCGGGTCCGGGTCAGGGTCAGTGTCAGGGCCCGGGTAAGGGCCCGGGTAAGCGTCAGGGTCCGGGTCACGGTCAGAGTCAGGTTAAGGTTTAGGGTCAGAGTCATGGCCTGGATCCGGGTCCGGGTCCGGGTCCGGGTCCGGGTCAGCGTCCGGGTCCGGGTAAGGGTCCGGGTCCGGGTCCGGGTCCGGGTCCGGGTCCGGGTCCGGTTCCGGGTAAGGGTCCGGGTCCGGTTCCGGGTAAGGGTCCGGGTCCGGGTCCGGGTAAGGGTCCGGGTCCGGGTCCATGTCCGGGTCCGGGTAAGGGTCCGGGTCCGGGTCCGGGTCCGGGTCAGGGTCTGGGTCCGGGTCCGGGCAAGGGTCCGGGTCCGGGTCCGGGTCTGGGTAAGGGTCCGGGTCCGTGTCCGGGTAAGGGTCTGGGTCCGGGTCCGGGTCCGGGTAAGGGTCCGGGTCCGGATCCGGGTAAGGGTCCGGGTCCGGGTCCGGGTCCGGGTCCGGGTCCGGGTCCGGGTCAGGGTCAGTGTCAGAGTCAGGGCCTGGGACAGGGTCAGGGTCAGTGTCCGGGTCAGGGCCCGGGTCCGGGTCCGGGTAAGGGTCCGGGTCCGGATCCGGGTTCGAGTAAGGGTCCGGATCCGGGTAAGGGTCCGGGTCCGGGTCCGGGTCCGGGTAAGGGTCCGGGTCACGGTCAGGGTCAGTGTCAGAGTCAGGGCCTGGGTCAGGGTCAGTGTCAGGGTCCGGGTCCGGGTCCGGGTCCGGGTCCGGGTCCGGGTCCGGGTAAGGGTCCGTGTCCGTGTCCGTGTCCGGGTAAGGGTCCGGGTCCGGGTCAGGGTTAGGGTCCGGGTCAGGGTCAGTGTCAGAGTCCGGGTATGGGTCCGGGTCCGGGTCCGGGTCCAGGTCCGGGTCCGGGTCCGGGTCCGGGTCCGGGTAAGGGTCCGGGTCCGGATCTGGGTCATAGTAAGGGTCCGGACCCAGGTAAGGGTCCGGGTCTGGGTCCGGGTAAGGGTCCGGGTCACGGTCAGGGTCAGTGTCAGAGTCAGGGCCCGGGTCAGGGTCAGGGTCAGTGTCAGGGTCCGGGTCCGTGTCCGGGTCCGGGTCAGGGTCCGGGTCCGTGTAAGGGTCCGGGTCCGGGTCCGGGTCCGGGTCCGGGTCCGGGTAAGGGTCCGGGTCAGGGTCAGGGTCAGTATCAGGGCCCGGGTAAGGGTCCGGGTAATTGTCAGGGTCCGGGTCACGATCAGGGTCAGGTTCAGGGTCAGGTCAGAGTCATGGCCCGGATCCGGGTCCGGGTCCGGGTCCGGGTCAGGGACTGGGTGCGAGTCCGGGTCCGGGTAAGGGTCCGGGTCCGGGTCCAGGTCCGGATCCGGGTCCGGGTCCAGGTCCGGATCCGGGTAAGGGTCCGGGTCCGGGTCCGGGTCCGGTTCCGGGTAAGGGTCCGGGTCCGGGTCCGGGTAAGGGTCCGGGTCCGGGTCCAGGTCCGGGTCTGGGTAAGGGTCCGGGTCCGGGTCTGTGTCAGGGTCTGGGTCCAGGTCCGGGCAAGGGTCCGGGTCCGGGTCCGGGTCTTGGTAAGGGTCCGGGTCCGGGTCCGGGTAAGGGTCTGGGTCTGGGTCCGGGTCCGGGTAAGGGTCCGGGTCCGGATCCGGGTAAGGGTCCGGGTCCGGGTCCGGGTCCGGGTCCGTGTCCGGGTCAGGGTCAGGGTCAGTGTCAGAGTCAGGGCCTGGGACAGGGTCAGGGTCAGGGTCCGGGTCAGGGTCCGGGTCCGGGTCCGGGTAATGGTCCGGGTCCGGATCCGGGTTCGAGTAAGGGTCCGGATCCTGGTAAGGGTCCGGGTCCGGGTCCGGGTCAGGTAAGGGTCCGGGTCACGGTCAGGGTCAGTGTCAGAGTCAGGGCCTGGGTCAGGGTCAGTGTCAGGGTCCGGGTCCGGGTCCGGGTCCGGGTCCGGGTCCGGGTAAGGGTCCGTGTCCGTGTCCGTGTCCGTGTCCGAGTCCGTGTCCGGGTCCGGGTCCGGGTCCGGGTAAGGGTCCGGGTCTGGGTATGGGTCCGGGTCCGGGTCCGGGTCCGGGTCCAGGTCCGGGTCCGGGTCCGGGTCCGGGTCCGTGTCCATGTCCGGGTAAGGGTCCGGGTCCGGGTCGGGGTCTGGTTCCGGGTAAGGGTCCGGGTCTGGTTCCGGTTCCGGGTAAGGGTCCGGGTCCGGGTCCGGGTCCTGGTCCGGGTCCGGGTCCGGGTCCGGGTCCGGGTCCGGGTCCGGGTCCGGGAAAGGGTCCGGGTCCGGGTCCGGGTCCGGGTCCGGGTCCGTGTCCGTGTATGGGTCCGTGTCCGTGTCCGGGTCCGGGTAAGGGTCCGGGTCCGGGTCCGGGTCCGGGTCCGGGTCCGGGTCCGGGTCCGGGTCAGGGTCTGGGTCCGGGTCGGGGCAAGGGTCCGGGTCCGGGTCCGGGTCCGGGTCCGGGACCGGGTCCGGGTAAGGGTCCGGGTCAGGGTCAGGGTCAGTGTCAGGGCCCGGGTAAGTGTCCGGGTAATTGTCAGGGTCCGGGTCACGGTCAGGGTCAGGTTCAGGGTCAGGTCAGAGTCATGGCCCGGATCCGGGTCCGGGTCCGGGTCCGGGTCCGGGTCAGGGTCCGGGTCAGGGTCTGGGTGCGAGTCCGGGTCCGGGTAAGGGTCCGGGTCCGGGTCCAGGTCCGGATCCGGGTAAGGGTCCAGGTCCGGGTCCGGGTCCGGTTCCGGGTAAGGGTCCGGGTCCGGGTCCGGGTAAGGGTCCGGGTCCGGGTCCAGGTCCGGGTCTGGGTAAGGGTCCGGGTCCGGGTCTGGGTCAGGGTCTGGGTAAGGGTCCGGGCAAGGGTCCGGGTCCGGGTCCGGGTCCGGGTAAGGGTCCGGGTCCGGGTCCGGGTAAGGGTCTGGGTCTGGGTCCGGGTCCGGGTAAGGGTCCGGGTCCGGATCCGGGTAAGGGTCCGGGTCCGGGTCCGGGTCCGGGTCCGTGTCCGGGTCAGGGTCAGGGTCAGTGTCAGAGTCAGGGCCTGGGACAGGGTCAGGGTCAGGGTCCGGGTCAGGGTCCGGGTCCGGGTCCGGGTAAGGGTCCGCGTCCGGATCCGGGTTCGAGTAAGGGTCCGGATCCAGGTAAGGGTCCGGGTCCGGGTCCGGGTCCGGGTAAGGGTCCGGGTCACGGTCAGGGTCAGTGTCAGAGTCAGGGCCTGGGTCAGGGTCAGTGTCAGGGTCCGGGTCCGGGTCCGGGTCCGGGTCCGGGTCCGGGTAAGGGTCCGTGTCCGTGTCCGTGTCCGTGTCCGTGTCCGTGTCCGTGTCCGTGTCCATGTCCGTGTCCGTGTCCGGGTCCGGGTAAGGGTCCGGGTCTGGGTATGGGTCCGGGTCCGGGTCCGGGTCCAGGTCCGGGTCCGGGTCCGGGTCCGTGTCCATGTCCGGGTAAGGGTCCGGGTCCGGGTCGGGGTCTGGTTCCGGGTAAGGGTCCGGGTCTGGTTCCGGTTCCGGCTCAGGGTCCGGGTCCGGGTCCGGGTCCGGGTCCGGGTAAGGGTCCGGGTCCGGATCCGGGTCATAGTAAGCGTCCGGACCCGGGTAAGGGTCCGGGACTGGGTCCGGGTAAGTGTCCGGGTCACAGTCAGGGTCAGTGTCAGAGTCAGGGCCCGGGTCAGGGTCAGGGTCAGGGTCAGGGTCAGGGTCAGGGTCCGGGTCCGGGTCCGGGTCCGGGTCCGGGTCAGGGTCCGGGTCCGTGTAAGGGTCCGGGTCCGGGTCCGGGTCCGGGTCCGGGTAAGTGTCCGGGTCCGGGTCAGGGTCAGTGTCAGGGCCCGGGTAAGGGCCCGGGTAAGCGTCAGGGTCCGGGTCACGGTCAGAGTCAGGTTAAGGGTTAGGGTCAGAGTCATGGCCTGGATCCGGGTCCGGGTCCGGGTCCGGGTCCGGGTCAGCGTCCGGGTCCGGGTAAGGGTCCGGGTCCGGGTCCGGGTCCGGGTCCGGGTCCGGGTCCGGTTCCGGGTAAGGGTCCGGGTCCGGTTCCGGGTAAGGGTCCGGGTCCGGGTCCGGGTAAGGGTCCGGGTCCGGGTCCATGTCCGGGTCCGGGTAAGGGTCCGGGTCCGGGTCCGGGTCCGGGTCAGGGTCTGGGTCCGGGTCCGGGCAAGGGTCCGGGTCCGGGTCCGGGTCTGGGTAAGGGTCCGGGTCCGGGTCCGGGTAAGGGTCTGGGTCCGGGTCCGGGTCCGGGTAAGGGTCCGGGTCCGGATCCGGGTAAGGGTCCGGGTCCGGGTCCGGGTCCGGGTCCGGGTCCGGGTCAGGGTCAGGGTCAGTGTCAGAGTCAGGGCCTGGGACAGGGTCAGGGTCAGTGTCCGGGTCAGGGCCCGGGTCCGGGTCCGGGTAAGGGTCCGGGTCCGGATCCGGGTTCGAGTAAGGGTCCGGATCCGGGTAAGGGTCCGGGTCCGGGTCCGGGTCCGGGTAAGGGTCCGGGTCACGGTCAGGGTCAGTGTCAGAGTCAGGGCCTGGGTCAGGGTCAGTGTCAGGGTCCGGGTCCGGGTCCGGGTCCGGGTCCGGGTCCGGGTCCGGGTAAGGGTCCGTGTCCGGGTCCGTGTCCGGGTAAGGGTCCGGGTCCGGGTCAGGGTTAGGGTCCGGGTCAGGGTCAGTGTCAGAGTCCGGGTATGGGTCCGGGTCCGGGTCCGGGTCCAGGTCCGGGTCCGGGTCCGGGTCCGGGTCCGGGTCCGGGTAAGGGTCCGGGTCCGGATCTGGGTCATAGTAAGGGTCCGGACCCAGGTAAGGGTCCGGGTCTGGGTCCGGGTAAGGGTCCGGGTCACGGTCAGGGTCAGTGTCAGAGTCAGGGCCCGGGTCAGGGTCAGGGTCAGTGTCAGGGTCCGGGTCCGTGTCCGGGTCCGGGTCAGGGTCCGGGTCCGTGTAAGGGTCCGGGTCCGGGTCCGGGTCCGGGTCCGGGTCCGGGTAAGGGTCCGGGTCAGGGTCAGGGTCAGTATCAGGGCCCGGGTAAGGGTCCGGGTAATTGTCAGGGTCCGGGTCACGGTCAGGGTCAGGTTCAGGGTCAGGTCAGAGTCATGGCCCGGATCCGGGTTCGGGTCCGGGTCCGGGTCAGGGACTGGGTGCGAGTCCGGGTCCGGGTAAGGGTCCGGGTCCGGGTCCAGGTCCGGATCCGGGTCCGGGTCCAGGTCCGGATCCGGGTAAGGGTCCGGGTCCGGGTCCGGGTCCGGTTCCGGGTAAGGGTCCGGGTCCGGGTCCGGGTAAGGGTCCGGGTCCGGGTCCAGGTCCGGGTCTGGGTAAGGGTCCGGGTCCGGGTCTGTGTCAGGGTCTGGGTCCAGGTCCGGGCAAGGGTCCGGGTCCGGGTCCGGGTCTTGGTAAGGGTCCGGGTCCGGGTCCGGGTAAGGGTCTGGGTCTGGGTCCGGGTCCGGGTAAGGGTCCGGGTCCGGATCCGGGTAAGGGTCCGGGTCCGGGTCCGGGTCCGGGTCCGGGTCCGTGTCCGGGTCAGGGTCAGGGTCAGTGTCAGAGTCAGGGCCTGGGACAGGGTCAGGGTCAGGGTCCGGGTCAGGGTCCGGGTCCGGGTCCGGGTAATGGTCCGGGTCCGGATCCGGGTTCGAGTAAGGGTCCGGATCCTGGTAAGGGTCCGGGTCCGGGTCCGGGTCCGGTAAGGGTCCGGGTCACGGTCAGGGTCAGTGTCAGAGTCAGGGCCTGGGTCAGGGTCAGTGTCAGGGTCCGGGTCCGGGTCCGGGTCCGGGTCCGGGTCCGGGTCCGGGTAAGGGTCCGTGTCCGTGTCCGTGTCCGTGTCCGAGTCCGTGTCCGGGTCCGGGTCCGGGTCCGGGTAAGGGTCCGGGTCTGGGTATGGGTCCGGGTCCGGGTCCGGGTCCGGGTCCAGGTCCGGGTCCGGGTCCGGGTCCGGGTCCGTGTCCATGTCCGGGTAAGGGTCCGGGTCCGGGTCGGGGTCTGGTTCCGGGTAAGGGTCCGGGTCTGGTTCCGGTTCCGGGTAAGGGTCCGGGTCCGGGTCCGGGTCCTGGTCCGGGTCCGGGTCCGGGTCCGGGTCCGGGTCCGGGTCCGGGTCCGGGAAAGGGTCCGGGTCCGGGTCCGGGTCCGGGTCCGGGTCCGTGTCCGTGTATGGGTCCGTGTCCGTGTCCGTGTCCGGGTAAGGGTCCGGGTCCGGGTCCGGGTCCGGGTCCGGGTCCGGGTCCGGGTCCGGGTCCGGGTCAGGGTCTGGGTCCGGGTCGGGGCAAGGGTCCGGGTCCGGGTCCGGGTCAGGGTCTGGGTGCGGGTCCGGGCAAGGGTCCGGGTCCGGGTCCGGGTCCGGGTAAGGGTCCGGGTCCGGGTCCGGGTAAGGGTCTGGGTCCGGGTCCGGGTCCGGGTCCGGGTCCGGGTCCGGGTAAGGGTCCGGGTCCGGGTCCGGGTCCGGGTCCGGGTCCGGGTAAGGGTCCGGGTCCGGGTCCGGGTCAGGGTCAGGGTCAGTGTCAGAGTCAGGGCCTGGGACAGGGTCAGGGTCCGGGTCCGGGTCCGGGTCCGGGTCAGGGTCCGGGTCAGTGTAAGGGTCCGGGTCCGGGTCCGGGTCCGGGTCCGGGTCCGGGTAAGGGTCCGGGTCAGGGTCAGGGTCAGTGTCAGGGCCCGGGTAAGTGTCCGGGTAATTGTCAGGGTCCGGGTCACGGTCAGGGTCAGGTTCAGGGTCAGGTCAGAGTCATGGCCCGGATCCGGGTCCGGGTCCGGGTCCGGGTCAGGGTCCGGGTCAGGGTCTGGGTGCGAGTCCGGGTCCGGGTAAGGGTCCGGGTCCGGGTCCAGGTCCGGATCCGGGTAAGGGTCCGGGTCCGGGTCCGGGTCCGGTTCCGGGTAAGGGTCCGGGTCCGGGTCCGGGTAAGGGTCCGGGTCCGGGTCCAGGTCCGGGTCCGGGTAAGGGTCCGGGTCCGGGTCTGGGTCAGGGTCTGGGTAAGGGTCCGGGCAAGGGTCCGGGTCCGGGTCCGGGTCCGGGTAAGGGTCCGGGTCCGGGTCCGGGTAAGGGTCCGGGTCCGGGTCCGGGTCCGGGTCCGTGTCCGGGTCAGGGTCAGGGTCAGTGTCAGAGTCAGGGCCTGGGACAGGGTCAGGGTCAGGGTCCGGGTCAGGGTCCGGGTCCGGGTCCGGGTCCTGGTCCGGGTCCGGGTCCGGGTCCGGGTCCGGGTCCGGGTCCGGGTCCGGGAAAGGGTCCGGGTCCGGGTCCGGGTCCGGGTCCGGGTCCGTGTCCGTGTATGGGTCCGTGTCCGTGTCCGTGTCCGGGTAAGGGTCCGGGTCCGGGTCCGGGTCCGGGTCCGGGTCCGGGTCCGGGTCCGGGTCAGGGTCTGGGTCCGGGTCGGGGCAAGGGTCCGGGTCCGGGTCCGGGTCAGGGTCTGGGTGCGGGTCCGGGCAAGGGTCCGGGTCCGGGTCCGGGTCCGGGTAAGGGTCCGGGTCCGGGTCCGGGTAAGGGTCTGGGTCCGGGTCCGGGTCCGGGTCCGGGTCCGGGTCCGGGTCCGGGTAAGGGTCCGGGTCCGGGTCCGGGTCCGGGTCCGGGTCCGGGTAAGGGTCCGGGTCCGGGTCCGGGTCAGGGTCAGGGTCAGTGTCAGAGTCAGGGCCTGGGACAGGGTCAGGGTCCGGGTCCGGGTCCGGGTCCGGGTCAGGGTCCGGGTCAGTGTAAGGGTCCGGGTCCGGGTCCGGGTCCGGGTCCGGGTCCGGGTAAGGGTCCGGGTCAGGGTCAGGGTCAGTGTCAGGGCCCGGGTAAGTGTCCGGGTAATTGTCAGGGTCCGGGTCACGGTCAGGGTCAGGTTCAGGGTCAGGTCAGAGTCATGGCCCGGATCCGGGTCCGGGTCCGGGTCCGGGTCAGGGTCCGGGTCAGGGTCTGGGTGCGAGTCCGGGTCCGGGTAAGGGTCCGGGTCCGGGTCCAGGTCCGGATCAGGGTAAGGGTCCGGGTCCGGGTCCGGGTCCGGTTCCGGGTAAGGGTCCGGGTCCGGGTCCGGGTAAGGGTCCGGGTCCGGGTCCAGGTCCGGGTCTGGGTAAGGGTCCGGGTCCGGGTCTGGGTCAGGGTCTGGGTAAGGGTCCGGGCAAGGGTCCGGGTCCGGGTCCGGGTCCGGGTAAGGGTCCGGGTCCGGGTCCGGGTAAGGGTCTGGGTCTGGGTCCGCGTCCGGGTAAGGGTCCGGGTCCGGATCCGGGTAAGGGTCCGGGTCCGGGTCCGGGTCCGGGTCCGTGTCCGGGTCAGGGTCAGGGTCAGTGTCAGAGTCAGGGCCTGGGACAGGGTCAGGGTCAGGGTCCGGGTCAGGGTCCGGGTCCGGGTCCGGGTAAGGGTCCGCGTCCGGATCCGGGTTCGAGTAAGGGTCCGGATCCAGGTAAGGGTCCGGGTCCGTGTCCGGGTCCGGGTAAGGGTCCGGGTCACGGTCAGGGTCAGTGTCAGAGTCAGGGCCTGGGTCAGGGTCAGTGTCAGGGTCCGGGTACGGGTCCGGGTCCGGGTCCGGGTCCGGGTAAGGGTCCGTGTCCGTGTCCGTGTCCGTGTCCGTGTCCGTGTCCGTGTCCGTGTCCGGGTCCGGGTCCGGGTAAGGGTCCGGGTCTGGGTATGGGTCCGGGTCCGGGTCCGGGTCCAGGTCCGGGTCCGGGTCCGGGTCCGTGTCCATGTCCGGGTAAGGGTCCGGGTCCGGGTCGGGGTCTGGTTCCGGGTAAGGGTCCGGGTCTGGTTCCGGTTCCGGGTAAGGGTCCGGTTCCGGGTCCGGGTCCGGGTCCGGGTCCGGGTCCGGGTCCGGGTCCGGGTCCGGGTCCGGGAAAGGGTCCGGGTCCGGGTCTGGGTCCGGGTCTGGGTCCGGGTCCGTGTCCGTGTAAGGGTCCGTGTCCGGGTCCGAGTCCGTGTTCGGGTCCGGGTCCAGGTAAGTGTCCAGGTCCATGTCCGGGTCCGGGTCTGGGTAAGGGTCCGGGTCCGGGTCCGGGTCCGGGTCCGGGTCCGGGTCAGGGTCTGGGTCCGGGTCGGGGCAAGGGTCCGGGTCCGGGTCCGGGTCAGGGTCTGGGTGCGGGTCCGGGCAAGGGTCCGGGTCCGGGTCCGGGTCCGGGTAAGGGTCCGGGTCCGGGTCCGGGTAAGGGTCTGGGTCCGGGTCCGGGTCCGGGTCTGGGTAAGGGTCCGGGTCCGGGTCCGGGTCCGGGTAAGGGTCCGGGTCCGGGTCCGGGTCCGGGTCCGGGTCCGGGTCAGGGTCAGGGTCAGTGTCAGAATCAGGGCCTGGGACAGGGTCAGGGTCAGGGTCACGGTCCGGGTCAGGGTCCAGGTCCGGGTCCGGGTAAGGGTCCGGGTCCGGATCCGAGTTCGAGTAAGGGTCCGGATCCGGGTAAGGGTCCGGGTCCGGGTCCGGGTCCGGGTAAGGGTCCGGGTCACGGTCAGGGTCTGTGTCAGAGTCAGGGCCTGGGTCAGGGTCAGGGACAGGTTCCGGGTCCGGGTCCGGGTCCGGGTCCGGGTCCGGGTCCGGGTAAGGGTCCAGTTCCGGGTCCGGGTCCGGGTCCGGGTCCGGGTCCAGGTCCGGGTCCGGGTCTGGTTCCGGGTAAGGGTCCGGGTCAGTGTCAGGGTCAGTGTCAGAGTCAGGGCCCGGGTCAGGGTCCGGGTAAGTGTCAGGGTCCGGGTACGGGTACGGGTCAGGGTCAGGGTCAGGGTCAGGGTCAGGGTCAGGGTCAGAGTCATGGCCCGGATCTGGGTCCGGGTCCGAATCAGGGTCCGGGTCAGGGTCTGGGTCAGGGTCCGGTTAAGGGTCCATGTGCGGGTGCCGGTGCGGGTATGGGTCCGGGTCCGGGTAAGGGTCCGGGTCCGGGTCCGGGTCAGGGTCAGGGTCAGGGTCTGGGTCTGGGTCAGGGTCAGGGTCAGGGTCAGGGTCAGGGTCAGGGTGAGAGTCATGGCCCGGATCCGGGTCCGGGTCCTGGTCAGGGTCTGGGTCAGGGTCCGGGTCCGGGTCCGGGTCCGGGTAAAGGTAAGGTTCCGGGTCCGGGTCAGAATCAGGGTCCGGGTCCGGGTCCGGGTCCGGGTAAGGGTCCGGGTCCGGGTCCGGATCCGGGTCCGAGTAAGGGTCCGGGTCCGGGTTAGGGTTAGGGTTAGGGTCCGGGTCCGGGTAAGGCTCCGGGTCCTGGTCCACGGCTGGGTCCGGGTCCGGGTCCGGGTCCGGGTCCGGGTCCGCGGCCGGGTCAGGGTCCGTGTCCGTGTCCGGGTCAGGGTCCGTGTCCCGGTCCGGGTAAGGGTCCGGGTCCGGGTAAGGTTCCGGGTCCGGGTCTGGGTCAGGGTCCGCGTAAGGGTCCGGGTCCGGGTCCGGGTCCGGGTCCGGGTCCGGGTCCGGGTCCGGGTCCGGGTCCGGGTCCGGGTCCGGGTCCGGGTCCAGGTCCGGGTCCGGGTAAGGGTCCAGGTCCATGTCCGGGTCCGGGTAAGGGTCCGTGTCCGGGTCCGGGTCCGGGTAAGGGTCTGAGTCCGGGTCCGGGTAAGGGTCCGGGTCCGGGTCTGGGTAAGGGTCCGTGTCTGGGTCCGGGTCCGGGTCGGGGTCCGTGTCCGGGTAAGGGTCCGGGTCCGGGTCGGGGTCCGTGTCCGGGTAAGGGTCCGGGTCCGAGTCCAGGTCCGGGTAAGGGTCCGGGTCCGTGTAAGGGTCCGGGTCCGGGTCCGGGTCCGGGTAAGGGTCCGGGTCCGGGTCTGGGTCAGGGTCTAGGTCCGGGTCCGTGTCCGGGTAAGGGTCCGGGTCCGGGTAAGGGTCCAGGTCCATGTCCGGGTCCGGGTCCGGGTCCGGGTAAGGGTCCGGGTCTGGGTCCGGGTCCGGGTCAGGGTCTGGGTCTGGGTCCGGGCAAGGGTCCGGGTCCGGGTCCGGGTAAGGGTCCGGGTCCGGGTCCGGGTCTGGGTCCGGGTAAGGGTCCGGGTCCGGGTCCGGGTCCGGGTCCGGGTCCGGGTCCGGGTCCGGGTAAGGGTCCGGGTCTGGGTCCTGGTCCGGGTCCGGGTCCGGGTCCGGGTCCGTGTCCGGGTAAGGGTCCGTGTCCGGGTCCGTGTCCGGGTAAGGGTCCGGGTCCGGGTCAGGGTTAGGGTCCGGGTCAGGGTCAGTGTCAGAATCAGGGCCTGGGTCAGGGTCAGGGTCAGGGTCAGGGTCAGGGTCCGGGTCAGGGTCTGGGTCTGGATCCGGGTCATAGTAAGGGTCCGGACCCAGGTAAGGGTCCGGGACTGGGTCCGGGTAAGGGTCCGGGTCACGGTCAGGGTCAGTGTCAGAGTCAGGGCCCGGGTCAGGGTCAGGGTCAGGGTCAGGGTCAGGGTCCGGGTCCGGGTCCGGGTCCGGGTCAGCGTCCGGGTCCGTGTAAGGGTCTGGGTCCGGGTCCGGGTCCGGGTCCGGGTAAGGGTCCGGGTCAGGGTCAGGGTCAGTGTCAGGGCCCGGGTAAGGGTCCGGGTAAGCGTCAGGGTCTGGGTCACGGTCAGGGTCAGGTTCAGGGTCAGGGTCAGAGTCATGGCCTGGATCCGGGTCCGGGTCAGGGTCCGGGTCAGGGTCTGGGTCCAAGTCCGGGTCCGGGTAAGGGTCCGGGTCCGGGTCCAGGTCCGGGTCCGGGTAAGGGTCCGGGTCCGGGTCCGGTTCCGGTTCCGGGTAAGGGTCCGGGTCCGGGTCCGTGTCCGGGTCCAGGTCCGGGTCCAGGTGCGGGTGCGGGTGAGGGTATGGGTACGGGTAAGGGTCCGGGTCTGGGTCCGGGTCCGGGTCCGGGTCAGGGTCCGGGTCCGGGTCCGGGTATGGGTCCGGGTCCGGGTCCGGGTCCGGGTCCGGGTCCGGGTCCGGGTCCGGGTCCGGGTCCGGGTCTGGGTCCGGGTAAGGGTCCGGGTCCGGGTCCGGGTCCGGGTCCGGGTCCGGGTCCGGGTCTGGGTAAGGGTCCGGGTCTGGGTCCGGGTCCGGGTCCGGGTCCGGGTCCGGGTCCGGGTCCGGGTCCGTGTCCGGGTAAGGGTCCGTGTCCGGGTCCGTGTCCGGGTAAGGGTCCGGGTCCGGGTCAGGGTTAGGGTCCGGGTCAGGGTCAGTGTCAGAGTCAGGGCCTGGGTCAGGGTCAGGGTCAGGGTCAGGGTCAGGGTCCGGGTCAGGGTCTGGGTCTGGATCCGGGTCATAGTAAGGGTCCGGACCCAGGTAAGGGTCCGGGACTGGGTCCGGGTAAGGGTCCGGGTCACGGTCAGGGTCAGTGTCAGAGTCAGGGCCCGGGTCAGGGTCAGGGTCAGGGTCAGGGTCCGGGTCCGGGTCCGGGTCCGGGTCCGGGTCCGGGTCAGCGTCCGGGTCCGTGTAAGGGTCCGGGTCCGGGTCCGGGTCCGGGTCCGGGTAAGGGTCCGGGTCAGGGTCAGGGTCAGTGTCAGGGCCCGGGTAAGGGTCCGGGTAAGCGTCAGGGTCTGGGTCACGGTCAGGGTCAGGTTCAGGGTCAGGGTCAGAGTCATGGCCTGGATCCGGGTCCGGGTCAGGGTCCGGGTCAGGGTCTGGGTCCAAGTCCGGGTCCGGGTAAGGGTCCGGGTCCGGGTCCAGGTCCGGGTCCGGGTAAGGGTCCGGGTCCGGGTCCGGTTCCGGTTCCGGGTAAGGGTCCGGTTCCGGGTCCGGGTCTGGGTCCAGGTCCGGTTAAGTGTCCGGGTCCGTGTCCGGGTCCAGGTCCGGGTCCAGGTGCGGGTGCGGGTGAGGGTATGGGTACGGGTAAGGGTCCGGGTCTGGGTCCGGGTCCGGATCCGGGTCAGGGTCCGGGTCCGGGTATGGGTCCGGGTCCGGGTCCGGGTCCGGGTCCGGGTCTGGGTCCGGGTCCGTGTCCGTGTCCGGGTAAGGGTCCGGGTCCGGGTCTGGGTCTGGTTCTGGGTAAGGGTCCGGGACTGGGTCCGGGTAAGGGTCCGGGTCACGGTCAGGGTCAGTGTCAGAGTCAGGGCCCGGGACAGGGTCAGGGTCAGGGTCAGGGTCAGGGTCAGGGTCAGGGTCCGGGTCCGGGTCCGGGTCCGGGTCCGGGTCAGGGTCCGGGTCCGTGTAAGGGTCCGGGTCCGGGTCCGGGTCCGGGTCCGGGTATGGGTCCGGGTCAGGGTCAGGGTCAGTGTCAGGGCCCGGGTAAGGGTCCGGGTAAGCGTCAGGGTCCGGGTCACGGTCAGGGTCAGGGTCAGGGTCAGGGTCAGAGTCATGGCCCGGATCCGGGTCCGGGTCCGGGTCCTGGTCAGGGTCTGGGTCCGAGTCCGGGTCCGGGTAAGGTTCCGGGTCCGGTTCCAGGTCCGGGTCCGGGTAAGGGTCCGGGTCCGGGTCCGGTTCCGGTTCCGGGTAAGGGTCCGGGTCCGGGTCCGGGTCCGGGTCCGGGTCCAGGTCCGGTTAAGTGTCCGGGTCCGGGTCCGGGTCCAGGTGCGGGTGCGGGTGAGGGTATGGGTACGGGTAAGGGTCCGGGTCCGGGTCCTGGTCCGGGTCCGGGTCAGGGTCCGGGTCCGGGTATGGGTCCGGGTCCGGGTCCGGGTCCGGGTCCGGGTCCGGGTCCGGGTAAGGGTCCGGGTCCGGGTCCGGGTCCGGGTCCAGGTCCGGTTAAGTGTCCGGGTCCGGGTCCGGGTCCAGGTGCGGGTGCGGGTGAGGGTATGGGTACGGGTAAGGGTCCGGGTCCGGGTCCTGGTCCGGGTCCGGGTCAGGGTCCGGGTCCGGGTATGGGTCCGGGTCCGGGTCCGGGTCCGGGTCCGGGTCCGGGTCCGGGTCCGGGTCCGGGTCCGGGTCCGGGTCCGTGTCCGGGTAAGGGTCCGGGTCCGGGTCTGGGTCTGATTCCGGGTAAGGGTCCAGGTCGGGTTCCAGTTCCCGGTAAGGGTCCGGGTCCGGGTCCGGGTCCGGGTCCGGGTCCGGGTAAGGGTCCGGGTCCGGGTCTTGGTCCGGGTCTGGGTCCGGGTCCGTGTCCGGGTAAGGGTCCGGGTCCGGGTCCGGGTCCGGGTCCGGGTCCGGGTCCGGGTCCGGGTCCGGGTCCAGGTCCGGGTCCAGGTAAGGGTCCAGGTCCATGTCCGGGTCCGGGTCCGGGTCCGGCTCCGGCTCCGGGTCCGGGTCCGGGTCCGGGTCCGGGTCCGGGTCAGGGTCTGGGTCCGGGCAAGGGTCCGGGTCCGGGTCTGGGTCCGGGTAAGGGTCCGGGTCTGGGTCCGGGTAAGGGTCTGGGTCCGGGTCCGGGTAAGGGTCTGGGTCCGGGTCCGGGTAAGGGTCCGGGTCCGGGTCCGGGTCCGGGTAAGGCTCTGGGTAAGGGTCTGGGTCTGGGTCCGGGTCCGGGTCTGGGTCCGTGTCCGTGTCCGTGTCCGTGTCCGTGTCCAGGTCAGGGTCCGGGTCAGGGTCTGGGTCCGAGTCCGGGTCCGGGTAAGGGTCCGGGTCTGGGTCCGGGTCCGGGTCCGGGTCCGGGTCCGGGTCTGGGTCCGGGTCTAGGTCCGTGTCCGTGTCCGGGTAAGGGTCCGGGTCCGGGTAAGGGTCCAGGTCCATGTCCGGGTCCGGGTCCGTGTCCGGGTAAGGGTCCGGGTCTGGGTCCGGGTCCGGGTCAGGGTCTGGGTCTGGGTCCGGGCAAGGGTCCGGGTCCGGGTCCGGGTAAGGGTCCGGGTCCGGGTCCGGGTCTGGGTCCGGGTAAGGGTCCGGGTCCGGGTCCGGGTCCGGGTCCGGGTCCGGGTCTGGGTAAGGGTCCGGGTCTGGGTCCTGGTCCGGGTCCGGGTCCGGGTCCGGGTCCGGGTCCGGGTAAGGGTCCGTGTCCGGGTCCGTGTCCGGGTAAGGGTCCGGGTCCGGGTCAGGGTTAGGGTCCGGGTCAGGGTCAGTGTCAGAGTCAGGGCCTGGGTCAGGGTCAGGGTCAGGGTCAGGGTCAGGGTCCGGGTCAGGGTCTGGGTCTGGATCCGGGTCATAGTAAGGGTCCGGACCCAGGTAAGGGTCCGGGACTGGGTCCGGGTAAGGGTCCGGGTCACGGTCAGGGTCAGTGTCAGAGTCAGGGCCCGGGTCAGGGTCAGGGTCAGGGTCAGGGTCAGGGTCCGGGTCCGGGTCCGGGTCCGGGTCCGGGTCCGGGTCAGCGTCCGGGTCCGTGTAAGGGTCCGGGTCCGGGTCCGGGTCCGGGTCCGGGTAAGGGTCCGGGTCAGGGTCAGGGTCAGTGTCAGGGCCCGGGTAAGGGTCCGGGTAAGCGTCAGGGTCTGGGTCACGGTCAGGGTCAGGTTCAGGGTCAGGGTCAGAGTCATGGCCTGGATCCGGGTCCGGGTCAGGGTCCGGGTCAGGGTCTGGGTCCAAGTCCGGGTCTGGGTAAGGGTCCGGGTCCGGGTCCAGGTCCGGGTCCGGGTAAGGGTCCGGGTCCGGGTCCGGTTCCGGTTCCGGGTAAGGGTCCGGGTCCGGGTCCGGGTCTGGGTCCAGGTCCGGTTAAGTGTCCGGGTCCGTGTCCGGGTCCAGGTCCGGGTCCAGGTGCGGGTGCGGGTGAGGGTATGGGTACGGGTAAGGGTCCGGGTCTGGGTCCGGGTCCGGGTCCGGGTCAGGGTCCGGGTCCGGGTCCGGGTATGGGTCCGGGTCCGGGTCCGGGTCCGGGTCCGGGTCCGGGTCCGGGTCCGGGTCCGGGTCCGGGTCTGGGTCCGGGTAAGGGTCCGGGTCCGGGTCCGGGTCCGGGTCCGGGTCCGGGTCCGGGTCTGGGTAAGGGTCCGGGTCTGGGTCCGGGTCCGGGTCCGGGTCCGGGTCCGGGTCCGTGTCCGGGTAAGGGTCCGTGTCCGGGTCCGTGTCCGGGTAAGGGTCCGGGTCCGGGTCAGGGTTAGGGTCCGGGTCAGGGTCAGTGTCAGAGTCAGGGCCTGGGTCAGGGTCAGGGTCAGGGTCAGGGTCAGGGTCCGGGTCAGGGTCTGGGTCTGGATCCGGGTCATAGTAAGGGTCCGGACCCAGGTAAGGGTCCGGGACTGGGTCCGGGTAAGGGTCCGGGTCACGGTCAGGGTCAGTGTCAGAGTCAGGGCCCGGGTCAGGGTCAGGGTCAGGGTCAGGGTCCGGGTCCGGGTCCGGGTCCGGGTCCGGGTCCGGGTCCGGGTCAGCGTCCGGGTCCGTGTAAGGGTCCGGGTCCGGGTCCGGGTCCGGGTCCGGGTAAGGGTCCGGGTCAGGGTCAGGGTCAGTGTCAGGGCCCGGGTAAGGGTCCGGGTAAGCGTCAGGGTCTGGGTCACGGTCAGGGTCAGGTTCAGGGTCAGGGTCAGAGTCATGGCCTGGATCCGGGTCCGGGTCAGGGTCCGGGTCAGGGTCTGGGTCCAAGTCCGGGTCCGGGTAAGGGTCCGGGTCCGGGTCCAGGTCCGGGTCCGGGTAAGGGTCCGGGTCCGGGTCCGGTTCCGGTTCCGGGTAAGGGTCCGGTTCCGGGTCCGGGTCTGGGTCCAGGTCCGGTTAAGTGTCCGGGTCCGTGTCCGGGTCCAGGTCCGGGTCCAGGTGCGGGTGCGGGTGAGGGTATGGGTACGGGTAAGGGTCCGGGTCTGGGTCCGGGTCCGGATCCGGGTCAGGGTCCGGGTCCGGGTATGGGTCCGGGTCCGGGTCCGGGTCCGGGTCCGGGTCTGGGTCCGGGTCCGTGTCCGTGTCCGGGTAAGGGTCCGGGTCCGGGTCTGGGTCTGGTTCTGGGTAAGGGTCCGGGACTGGGTCCGGGTAAGGGTCCGGGTCACGGTCAGGGTCAGTGTCAGAGTCAGGGCCCGGGACAGGGTCAGGGTCAGGGTCAGGGTCAGGGTCAGGGTCAGGGTCAGGGTCCGGGTCCGGGTCCGGGTCCGGGTCCGGGTCAGGGTCCGGGTCCGTGTAAGGGTCCGGGTCCGGGTCCGGGTCCGGGTCCGGGTATGGGTCCGGGTCAGGGTCAGGGTCAGTGTCAGGGCCCGGGTAAGGGTCCGGGTAAGCGTCAGGGTCCGGGTCACGGTCAGGGTCAGGGTCAGGGTCAGGGTCAGAGTCATGGCCCGGATCCGGGTCCGGGTCCGGGTCCTGGTCAGGGTCTGGGTCCGAGTCCGGGTCCGGGTAAGGTTCCGGGTCCGGGTCCAGGTCCGGGTCCGGGTAAGGGTCCGGGTCCGGGTCCGGTTCCGGTTCCGGGTAAGGGTCCGGGTCCGGGTCCGGGTCCGGGTCCGGGTCCAGGTCCGGTTAAGTGTCCGGGTCCGGGTCCGGGTCCAGGTGCGGGTGCGGGTGAGGGTATGGGTACGGGTAAGGGTCCGGGTCCGGGTCCTGGTCCGGGTCCGGGTCAGGGTCCGGGTCCGGGTATGGGTCCGGGTCCGGGTCCGGGTCCGGGTCCGGGTCCGGGTCCGGGTAAGGGTCCGGGTCCGGGTCCGGGTCCGGGTCCAGGTCCGGTTAAGTGTCCGGGTCCGGGTCCGGGTCCAGGTGCGGGTGCGGGTGAGGGTATGGGTACGGGTAAGGGTCCGGGTCCGGGTCCTGGTCCGGGTCCGGGTCAGGGTCCGGGTCCGGGTATGGGTCCGGGTCCGGGTCCGGGTCCGGGTCCGGGTCCGGGTCCGGGTCCGGGTCCGGGTCCGGGTCCGGGTCCGTGTCCGGGTAAGGGTCCGGGTCCGGGTCTGGGTCTGATTCCGGGTAAGGGTCCAGGTCGGGTTCCAGTTCCCGGTAAGGGTCCGGGTCCGGGTCCGGGTCCGGGTCCGGGTCCGGGTAAGGGTCCGGGTCCGGGTCTTGGTCCGGGTCTGGGTCCGGGTCCGTGTCCGGGTAAGGGTCCGGGTCCGGGTCCGGGTCCGGGTCCGGGTCCGGGTCCGGGTCCGGGTCCGGGTCCGGGTCCGGGTCCAGGTCCGGGTCCAGGTAAGGGTCCAGGTCCATGTCCGGGTCCGGGTCCGGGTCCGGCTCCGGCTCCGGGTCCGGGTCCGGGTCCGGGTCCGGGTCCGGGTCAGGGTCTGGGTCCGGGCAAGGGTCCGGGTCCGGGTCTGGGTCCGGGTAAGGGTCCGGGTCTGGGTCCGGGTAAGGGTCTGGGTCCGGGTCCGGGTAAGGGTCTGGGTCCGGGTCCGGGTAAGGGTCCGGGTCCGGGTCCGGGTCCGGGTAAGGCTCTGGGTAAGGGTCTGGGTCTGGGTCCGGGTCCGGGTCTGGGTCCGTGTCCGTGTCCGTGTCCGTGTCCGTGTCCAGGTCAGGGTCCGGGTCAGGGTCTGGGTCCGAGTCCGGGTCCGGGTAAGGGTCCGGGTCTGGGTCCGGGTCCGGGTCCGGGTCCGGGTCCGGGTATGGGTACGGGTCAGGGTCAGGGTCAGTGTCAGGGACCGGGTAAGGGTCCGGGTAAGCGTCAGGGTCCGGGTCACGGTCAGGGTCAGGGTCAGGGTCAGGGTCAGAGTCATGGCCCGGATCCGGGTCCGGGTCCGGGTCCTGGTCAGGGTCTGGGTCCGAGTCCGGGTCCGGGTAAGGTTCCGGGTCCGGGTCCAGGTCCGGGTCCGGGTAAGGGTCTGGGTCCGGGTCCGGTTCCGGTTCCGGGTAAGGGTCCGGGTCCGGGTCCGGGTCCGGGTCCAGGTCCGGTTAAGTGTCCGGGTCCGGGTCCGGGTCCAGGTGCGGGTGCGGGTGAGGGTATGGGTACGGGTAAGGGTCCGGGTCCGGGTCCGGGTCCTGGTCCGGGTCCGGGTCAGGGTCCGGGTCCGGGTATGGGTCCGGGTCCGGGTCGGGGTCCGGGTCCGGGTCCGGGTCCGGGTCCGGGTCCGGGTCCGGGTCCGGGTCCGTGTCCTGGTAAGGGTCCGGGTCCGGGTCTGTGTCTGATTCCGGGTAAGGGTCCGGGTCGGGTTCCAGTTCCCGGTAAGGGTCCGGGTCCGGGTCCGGGTCCGGGTCCGGGTAAGGGTCCGGGTCCGGGTCTTGGTCCGGGTCTGGGTCCGGGTCCGGGTCCGGGTAAGGGTCCGGGTCCGGGTCCGGGTCCGGGTCCGGGTCCGGGTCCGGGTCCGGGTCCGGGTCCGGGTCCGGGTCTAGGTCCGGGTCCAGGTAAGGGTCCAGGTCCATGTCCGGGTCCGGGTCCGGGTCCGGGTCCGGCTCCGGGTCCGGGTCCGGGTCCGGGTCCGGGTCCGGGTCAGGGTCTGGGTCCGGGCAAGGGTCCGGGTCCGGGTCCGGGTCCGGGTAAGGGTCCGGATCTGGGTCCGGGTAAGGGTCTGGGTCCGGGTCCGGGTCCGGGTAAGGGTCTGGGTCCGGGTCCGGGTAAGGGTCCGGGTCCGGGTCCGGGTCCGGGTAAGGCTCTGGGTAAGGGTCTGGGTCTGGGTCCGGGTCCGGGTCTGGGTCCGTGTCCGTGTCCGTGTCCGTGTCCGTGTCCAGGTCAGGGTCCGGGTCAGGGTCTGGGTCCGAGTCCGGGTCCGGGTAAGGGTCCGGGTCTGGGTCCAGGTCCGGGTCCGGGTAAGGGTCCGGGTCCGGGTCCGGGTCTGGGTCCGGGTCCGGGTCCGGGTCCGGGTCCGGGTCCGGGTCCGGGTCCGGGTCCGGATCCGGGTCAGGGTCCGGGTCCGCGTCCGGGCAAGGGTCCGGGTCCGGGTCCGGGTCCGGGTCAGGATCTGGGTCCGGGTACGGGCAAGGGTCCGGGTCCGGGTCCGGGTCCGGGTAAGGGTCCGGGTCCGGGTCCGGGTAAGGGTCCGGGTCCGGGTCTGGGTCTGGGTCCGGGTCTGGGTCCGGGTCCGTGTCCGGGTAAGGGTCCGGGTCCGGGTCCGGGTCCAGGTCTGGGTCCAGGTAAGGGTCCAGGCCCATGTCCGGGTCCGCGTCCGGGTAAGGGTCCGGGTCCGGGTCCGGGTCCGGGTCAGGGTCTGTGTCTGCGCAAGGGTCCGGGTCCGGGTCCGGGTCCGGGTAAGGGTCCGGGTCTTGGTCCGGGTAAGTGTCTGGGTCCGGGTCCGTGTCCAGGTCAGGGTCCGGGTCAGGGTCTGGGTCCGGGTCTGGGTCCGGGTCCGGGTAAGGGTCCGGGTCCGGGTCCGGGTCCGGGTAAGGGTCCGGGTCCGGGTCTGGGTCCGGGTCTGGGTCCGGGTCCGTGTCCGGGTAAGGGTCCGGGTCCGGGTCCGGGACCGGGTCCGGGTCCGGGTCCGGGTCCGGGTCCAGGTCTGGGTCCAGGTAAGGGTCCAGGCCCATGTCCGGGTCCGGGTCCGGGTAAGGGTCCGGGTCCGGGTCCGGGTCCGGGTCCGGGTCCGGGTCCGGGTCCGGGTCCGGGTCCGGGTCCGGGTCAGGGTCTGTGTCCGGGCAAGGGTCCGGGTCCGGGTCCGGGTCCGGGTAAGGGTCCGGGTCTGGGTCCGGGTAAGGGTCTGGGTCCGGGTCCGGGTCCGGGTAAGGGTCTGGGTCCGGGTCCGGGACCGGGTCCGGGTCCGGGTAAGGCTCTGGGTAAGGCTCTGGGTCTGGGTCCGGGTCCGGGTCCGGGTCTGTGTCCGTGTCCGTGTCCGTGTCCGGGTCCGTGTCCAGGTCAGGGTCCGGGCAAGGGTCACGGTCCGGGTCCGGGTCCGGGTCCGGGTAAGGGTCCGGGTCCGGGTCCGGGTAAGGGTCCGGGTCCGGGTCCTGGTCAGGGTCTGGGTCCGAGTCCGGGTCCGGGTAAGGTTCCGGGTCCGGGTCCAGGTCCGGGTCCGGGTAAGGGTCTGGGTCCGGGTCCGGTTCCGGTTCCGGGTAAGGGTCCGGGTCCGGGTCCGGGTCCGGGTCCAGGTCCGGTTAAGTGTCCGGGTCCGGGTCCGGGTCCAGGTGCGGGTGCGGGTGAGGGTATGGGTACGGGTAAGGGTCCGGGTCCGGGTCCTGGTCCGGGTCCGGGTCAGGGTCCGGGTCCGGGTATGGGTCCGGGTCCGGGTCCGGGTCCGGGTCCGGGTCCGGGTCCGGGTCCGGGTCCGGGTCCGGGTCCGGGTCCGTGTCCTGGTAAGGGTCCGGGTCCGGGTCTGTGTCTGATTCCGGGTAAGGGTCCGGGTCGGGTTCCAGTTCCCGGTAAGGGTCCGGGTCCGGGTCCGGGTCCGGGTCCGGGTAAGGGTCCGGGTCCGGGTCTTGGTCCGGGTCTGGGTCCGGGTCCGGGTCCGGGTAAGGGTCCGGGTCCGGGTCCGGGTCCGGGTCCGGGTCCGGGTCCGGGTCCGGGTCCGGGTCCGGGTCCGGGTCCGGGTCCGGGTCTAGGTCCGGGTCCAGGTAAGGGTCCAGGTCCATGTCCGGGTCCGGGTCCGGGTCCGGGTCCGGCTCCGGGTCCGGGTCCGGGTCCGGGTCCGGGTCCGGGTCAGGGTCTGGGTCCGGGCAAGGGTCCGGGTCCGGGTCCGGGTCCGGGTAAGGGTCCGGATCTGGGTCCGGGTAAGGGTCCGGGTCCGGGTCCGGGTCCGGGTAAGGCTCTGGGTAAGGGTCTGGGTCTGGGTCCGGGTCCGGGTCTGGGTCCGTGTCCGTGTCCGTGTCCGTGTCCGTGTCCAGGTCAGGGTCCGGGTCAGGGTCTGGGTCCGAGTCCGGGTCCGGGTAAGGGTCCGGGTCTGGGTCCAGGTCCGGGTCCGGGTAAGGGTCCGGGTCCGGGTCCCCGTCTGGGTCCGGGTCCGGGTCCGGGTCCGGGTCCGGGTCCGGGTCCGGATCCGGGTCAGGATCCGGGTCCGCGTCCGGGCAAGGGTCCGGGTCCGGGTCCGGGTCCGGGTCAGGATCTGGGTCCGGGTACGGGCAAGGGTCCGGGTCCGGGTCCGGGTCCGGGTAAGGGTCCGGGTCCGGGTCCGGGTAAGGGTCCGGGTCCGGGTCTGGGTCTGGGTCCGGGTCTGGGTCCGGGTCCGTGTCCAGGTAAGGGTCCGGGTCCGGGTCCGGGTCCAGGTCTGGGTCCAGGTAAGGGTCCAGGCCCATGTCCGGGTCCGCGTCCGGGTAAGGGTCCGGGTCCGGGTCCGGGTCCGGGTCAGGGTCTGTGTCTGCGCAAGGGTCCGGGTCCGGGTCCGGGTCCGGGTAAGGGTCCGGGTCTTGGTCCGGGTAAGTGTCTGGGTCCGGGTCCGTGTCCAGGTCAGGGTCCGGGTCAGGGTCTGGGTCCGGGTCTGGGTCCGGGTCCGGGTAAGGGTCCGGGTCCGGGTCCGGGTAAGGGTCCGGGTCCGGGTCTGGGTCCGGGTCTGGGTCCGGGTCCGTGTCCGGGTAAGGGTCCGGGTCCGGGTCCGGGTCCGGGTCCGGGTCCGGGTCCGGGTCCGGGTCCAGGTCTGGGTCCAGGTAAGGGTCCAGGCCCATGTCCGGGTCCGGGTCCGGGTAAGGGTCCGGGTCCGGGTCCGGGTCCGGGTCCGGGTCCGGGTCCGGGTCCGGGTCCGGGTCCGGGTCCGGGTCAGGGTCTGTGTCCGGGCAAGGGTCCGGGTCCGGGTCCGGGTCCGGGTAAGGGTCCGGGTCTGGGTCCGGGTAAGGGTCTGGGTCCGGGTCCGGGTCCGGGTAAGGGTCTGGGTCCGGGTCCGGGACCGGGTCCGGGTCCGGGTAAGGCTCTGGGTAAGGCTCTGGGTCTGGGTCCGGGTCCGGGTCCGGGTCTGTGTCCGTGTCCGTGTCCGTGTCCGGGTCCGTGTCCAGGTCAGGGTCCGGGCAAGGGTCCGGGTCCGGGTCCGGGTCCGGGTCCGGGTAAGTGTCCGGGTCCGGGTCCGGGTAAGGGTCCGGGTCCGGGTCTGGGTCCGGGTCTGGGTCCGGGTCCGTGTCCGGGTAAGGGTCCGGGTCCGGGTCCGGGTCCGGGTCCGGGTACAGGTCTGGGTCCAGGTAAGGGTCCAAGCCCATGTCCGGGTCCGGGTCCGGGTAAGGGTCCGGGTCCGGGTCCGGGTCTGGGTAAGGGTCCGGTTCTGGTTCCGGGTAAGGGTCCGGGTCCGGGTCCGGGCATGGGTCCGGGCAAGGGTCCGGGTCCGGTTCCAGGTCCAGGTAAGGGTCCAGGTCCATGTCCGGGTCCGGGTCCGTGTCCAGGTCAGGGTCCGGGTCCGGGTCCGGGTCCGGGTCCGGGTCCGGGTCAGGGTCTGGGTCCGGGCAAGGGTCCGGGTCCGGGTCCGGGTCCGGGTAAGGGTCCGGGTCTGGGTCCGGGTAAGGGTCTGGGTCCGGGTCCAGGTCCGGGTAAGGGTCTGGGTCCGGGTCCGGGTAAGGGTCCGGGTCCGGGTCCGGGTCCGGGTAAGGCTCTGGGTAAGGGTCTGGGTCTGGGTCCGGGTCCGGGTCTGGGTCCGTGTCCGTGTCCGTGTCCGTGTCCGTGTCCAGGTCAGGGTCCGGTTCAGGGTCTGGGTCCGAGTCCGGGTCCGGGTAAGGGTCCGGGTCTGGGTCCAGGTCCGGGTCCGTGTAAGGGTCCGGGTCCGGGTCCGGGTCCGGGTCCGGGTCAGGGTCTGGGTCCGGGTCCGGGTCCGGGTCCGGGTCCGGGTCCGGGTCCGGGTCCGGGTCAGGGTCCGGGTCCGGGTCCGGGTCCGGGTCCGGGTCCGGGTCAGGGTCAGGGTCCGGGTCCGGGTCCGGTCAAGGGTCCGCGTCCGGGTCCGGGTCCGGGTCAGGATCTGGGTCCGGGTACGGGCAAGGGTCCGGGTACGGGTCCGGGTCCGGGTAAGGGTCCGGGTCCGGGTCCGGGTAAGGGTCCGGGTCCGGGTCTGGGTCCGGGTCCGGGTCTGGGTCCGGGTCCGTGTCCGGGTCCGGGTCAGGGTCTGTGTCCGCGCAAGGGTCCGGGTCCGGGTCCGGGTCCGGGTAAGGGTCCGGGTCTTGGTCCGGGTAAGTGTCTGGGTCCGGGTCCGGGTCCGGGTAAGGGTCTGGGTCCGGGTCCGGGTAAGGGTCCGGGTCCGGGTCCGGGTCCGGGTAAGGCTCTGGGTAAGGGTCTGGGTCTGGGTCCGGGTCCGGGTCCGGGTCTGTGTCCGTGTCCGTGTCCGTGTCCGTGTCCGTGTCCGTGTCCGTGTCCAGGTCAGGGTCCGGGTCAGGGTCTGGGTCCGGGTCTGGGTCCGGGTCCGGGTCCGGGTCCGGGTATGGGTCCGGGTCAGGGTCAGGGTCAGTGTCAGGGCCCGGGTAAGGGTCCGGGTAAGCGTCAGGGTCCGGGTCACGGTCAGGGTCAGGGTCAGGGTCAGGGTCAGAGTCATGGCCCGGATCCGGGTCCGGGTCCGGGTCCTGGTCATGGTCTGGGTCCGAGTCCTGGTCCGGGTAAGGTTCCGGGTCCGGGTCCAGGTCCGGGTCCGGGTAAGGGTCCGGGTCCGGGTCCGGTTCCGGTTCTGGGTAAGGGTCCGGGTCCGGGTCCGGGTCCGGTTAAGTGTCCGGGTCCGGGTCCGGGTCCAGGTGCGGGTGCGGGTGAGGGTATGGGTACGGGTAAGGGTCCGGGTCCCGGTCCTGGTCCGGGTCCGGGTCAGGGTCCGGGTCCGGGTATGGGTCCGGGTCCGGGTCCGGGTCCGGGTCAGGGTCTGTGTCTGCGCAAGGGTCCGGGTCCGGGTCCGGGTCCGGGTAAGGGTCCGGGTCTTGGTCCGGGTAAGTGTCTGGGTCCGGGTCCGGGTCCGGGTAAGGGTCTGGGTCCGGGTCCGGGTAAGGGTCCGGGTCCGGGTCCGGGTTCGGGTAAGGCTCTGGGTAAGGGTCTGCGTCTGGGTCCGGGTCCGGGTCCGGGTCTGTGTCCGTGTCCGTGTCCGTGTCCGGGTCCGGGTCCGTGTCCAGGTCAGGGTCCGGGTCAGGGTCTGGGTCCGGGTCTGGGTCCGGGTCCGGGTAAGGGTCCGGGTCCGGGTCCGGGTAAGGGTCCGGGTCCGGGTCTGGGTCCGGGTCTGGGTCCGTGTCCGTGTCCGGGTAAGGGTCCGGGTCCAGGTCCGGGTCCGGGTCCGGGTCCGGGTCCGGGTCCGGGTCCAGGTCTGGGTCCAGGTAAGGGTCCAGGCCCATGTCCGGGTCCGGGTCCGGGTAAGGGTCCGGGTCCGGGTCCGGGTCCGGGTCCGGGTCCGGGTCCGGGTCCGGGTCCGGGTCGGGGTCCGGGTCCGGGTCAGGGTCTGTGTCCGGGCAAGGGTCCGGGTCCGGGTCCGGATCCGGGTAAGGGTCCGGGTCTGGGTCCGGGTAAGGGTCTGGGTCCGGTTCCGGGTCCGGGTAAGGGTCTGGGTCCGGGTCCGGGACCGGGTCCGGGTCCGGGTAAGGCTCTGGGTAAGGCTCTGGGTCTGGGTCCGGGTCCGGGTCCGGGTCTGTGTCCGTGTCCGTGTCCGTGTCCGGGTCCGTGTCCAGGTCAGGGTCCGGGCAAGGGTCCGGGTCCGGGTCCGGGTCCGGGTCCGGGTAAGGGTCCGGGTCCGGGTCCGGGTAAGGGTCCGGGTCCGGGTCTGGGTCCGGGTCTGGGTCCGGGTCCGTGTCCGGGTAAGGGTCCGGGTCCGGGTCCGGGTCCGGGTCCGGGTACAGGTCTGGGTCCAGGTAAGGGTCCAAGCCCATGTCCGGGTCCGGGTCCGGGTAAGGGTCCGGGTCTGGGTCCGGGTAAGGGTCTGGGTCCGGGTCCGGGTCCGGGTAAGGGTCTGGGTCCGGGTCCGGGTAAGGGTCCGGGTCCGGGTCCGGGTCCGGGTAACGCTCAGGGTAAGGGTCTGGGTCTGGGTCCGGGTCCGGTTCCGGGTCTGTGTCCGTGTCCGTGTCCGTGTCCGTGTCCGTGTCCAGGTCAGGGTCCGGGTCAGGGTCTGGGTCTGAGTCCGGGTCCGGGTAAGGGTCCGGGTCTGGGTCTGGGTCCAGGTCCGGGTCCGGGTAAGGGTCCGGGTCCGGGTCTGGGTAAGGGTCCGGTTCTGGTTCCGGGTAAGGGTCCGGGTCCGGGTCCGGGCATGGGTCCGGGCAAGGGTCCGGGTCCGGGTCCGGGTCCGGGTCAGGATCCGGGTCCGGGTCCGGGCAAGGGTCCGGGTCCGGGTCCAGGTCCAGGTAAGGGTCCAGGTCCATGTCCGGGTCCGGGTCCGGGTCCGGGTCCGGCTCCGGGTCCGGGTCTGGGTCCGGGTCCGGGTCCGGGTCCGGGTCCGGGTCAGGGTCTGGGTCCGGGCAAGGGTCCGGGTCCGGGTCCGGGTCCGGGTAAGGGTCCGGGTCTGGGTCCGGGTAAGGGTCTGGGTCCGGGTCCGGGTCCGGGTAAGGGTCTGGGTCCGGGTCCGGGTAAGGGTCCGGGTCCGGGTCCGGGTCCGGGTCCGGGTAAGGCTCTGGGTAAGGGTCTGGGTCTGGGTCCGGGTCCGGGTCTGGGTCCGTGTCCGTGTCCGTGTCCGTGTCCGTGTCCAGGTCAGGGTCCGGGTCAGGGTCTGGGTCCGAGTCCGGGTCCGGGTAAGGGTCCGGGTCTGGGTCCAGGTCCGGGTCCGTGTAAGGGTCCGGGTCCGGGTCCGGGTCCGGGTCCGGGTCAGGGTCTGGGTCCGGGTCCGGGTCCGGGTCCGGGTCCGGGTCCGGGTCCGGGTCAGGGTCCGGGTCCGGGTCCGGGTCCGGGTCCGGGTCCGGGTCAGGGTCAGGGTCCGGGTCCGGGTCCGGGCAAGGGTCCGCGTCCGGGTCCGGGTCCGGGTCCGGATCCGGGTCCGGGTCCGGGTCCTGGTCATGGTCTGGGTCCGAGTCCTGGTCCGGGTAAGGTTCCGGGTCCGGGTCCAGGTCCGGGTCCGGGTAAGGGTCCGGGTCCGGGTCCGGTTCCGGTTCTGGGTAAGGGTCCGGGTCCGGGTCCGGGTCCGGTTAAGTGTCCGGGTCCGGGTCCGGGTCCAGGTGCGGGTGCGGGTGAGGGTATGGGTACGGGTAAGGGTCCGGGTCCCGGTCCTGGTCCGGGTCCGGGTCAGGGTCCGGGTCCGGGTATGGGTCCGGGTCCGGGTCCGGGTCCGGGTCAGGGTCTGTGTCTGCGCAAGGGTCCGGGTCCGGGTCCGGGTCCGGGTAAGGGTCCGGGTCTTGGTCCGGGTAAGTGTCTGGGTCCGGGTCCGGGTCCGGGTAAGGGTCTGGGTCCGGGTCCGGGTAAGGGTCCGGGTCCGGGTCCGGGTTCGGGTAAGGCTCTGGGTAAGGGTCTGCGTCTGGGTCCGGGTCCGGGTCCGGGTCTGTGTCCGTGTCCGTGTCCGTGTCCGGGTCCGGGTCCGTGTCCAGGTCAGGGTCCGGGTCAGGGTCTGGGTCCGGGTCTGGGTCCGGGTCCGGGTAAGGGTCCGGGTCCGGGTCCGGGTAAGGGTCCGGGTCCGGGTCTGGGTCCGGGTCTGGGTCCGTGTCCGTGTCCGGGTAAGGGTCCGGGTCCGGGTCCGGGTCCGGGTCCGGGTCCGGGTCCGGGTCCGGGTCCAGGTCTGGGTCCAGGTAAGGGTCCAGGCCCATGTCCGGGTCCGGGTCCGGGTAAGGGTCCGGGTCCGGGTCCGGGTCCGGGTCCGGGTCCGGGTCCGGGTCCGGGTCCGGGTCGGGGTCCGGGTCCGGGTCAGGGTCTGTGTCCGGGCAAGGGTCCGGGTCCGGGTCCGGATCCGGGTAAGGGTCCGGGTCTGGGTCCGGGTAAGGGTCTGGGTCCGGTTCCGGGTCCGGGTAAGGGTCTGGGTCCGGGTCCGGGACCGGGTCCGGGTCCGGGTAAGGCTCTGGGTAAGGCTCTGGGTCTGGGTCCGGGTCCGGGTCCGGGTCTGTGTCCGTGTCCGTGTCCGTGTCCGGGTCCGTGTCCAGGTCAGGGTCCGGGCAAGGGTCCGGGTCCGGGTCCGGGTCCGGGTCCGGGTAAGGGTCCGGGTCCGGGTCCGGGTAAGGGTCCGGGTCCGGGTCTGGGTCCGGGTCTGGGTCCGGGTCCGTGTCCGGGTAAGGGTCCGGGTCCGGGTCCGGGTCCGGGTCCGGGTACAGGTCTGGGTCCAGGTAAGGGTCCAAGCCCATGTCCGGGTCCGGGTCCGGGTAAGGGTCCGGGTCCGGGTCCGGGTCTGGGTCCGGGTCCGGGTCCGGGTCCGGGTCCGGGTCCGGGTCCGGGTCAGGGTCTGTGTCCGGGCAAGGGTCCGGGTCCGGGTCCGGGTCCGGGTAAGGGTCCGGGTCTGGGTCCGGGTAAGGGTCTGGGTCCGGGTCCGGGTCCGGGTAAGGGTCTGGGTCCGGGTCCGGGTAAGGGTCCGGGTCCGGGTCCGGGTCCGGGTAACGCTCAGGGTAAGGGTCTGGGTCTGGGTCCGGGTCCGGTTCCGGGTCTGTGTCCGTGTCCGTGTCCGTGTCCGTGTCCGTGTCCAGGTCAGGGTCCGGGTCAGGGTCTGGGTCTGAGTCCGGGTCCGGGTAAGGGTCCGGGTCTGGGTCTGGGTCCAGGTCCGGGTCCGGGTAAGGGTCCGGGTCCGGGTCTGGGTAAGGGTCCGGTTCTGGTTCCGGGTAAGGGTCCGGGTCCGGGTCCGGGCATGGGTCCGGGCAAGGGTCCGGGTCCGGGTCCGGGTCCGGGTCAGGATCCGGGTCCGGGTCCGGGCAAGGGTCCGGGTCCGGGTCCAGGTCCAGGTAAGGGTCCAGGTCCATGTCCGGGTCCGGGTCCGGGTCCGGGTCCGGCTCCGGGTCCGGGTCTGGGTCCGGGTCCGGGTCCGGGTCCGGGTCCGGGTCAGGGTCTGGGTCCGGGCAAGGGTCCGGGTCCGGGTCCGGGTCCGGGTAAGGGTCCGGGTCTGGGTCCGGGTAAGGGTCTGGGTCCGGGTCCGGGTCCGGGTAAGGGTCTGGGTCCGGGTCCGGGTAAGGGTCCGGGTCCGGGTCCGGGTCCGGGTCCGGGTAAGGCTCTGGGTAAGGGTCTGGGTCTGGGTCCGGGTCCGGGTCTGGGTCCGTGTCCGTGTCCGTGTCCGTGTCCGTGTCCAGGTCAGGGTCCGGGTCAGGGTCTGGGTCCGAGTCCGGGTCCGGGTAAGGGTCCGGGTCTGGGTCCAGGTCCGGGTCCGTGTAAGGGTCCGGGTCCGGGTCCGGGTCCGGGTCCGGGTCAGGGTCTGGGTCCGGGTCCGGGTCCGGGTCCGGGTCCGGGTCCGGGTCCGGGTCAGGGTCCGGGTCCGGGTCCGGGTCCGGGTCCGGGTCCGGGTCAGGGTCAGGGTCCGGGTCCGGGTCCGGGCAAGGGGTCCGCGTCCGGGTCCGGGTCCGGGTCAGGATCGGGGTCCGGGTACGGGCAAGGGTCCGGGTACGGGTCTGGGTCCGGGTAAGGGTCCGGGTCCGGGTCCGGGTAAGGGTCCGGGTCCGGGTCTGGGTCCGGGTCCGGGTCTGGGTCCGGGTCCGTGTCCGGGTCCGGGTAAGGGTCCGGGTCCGGGTCCGGGTAAGGGTCCGGGTCCGGGTCTGGGTCCGGGTCCGGGTCTGGGTCCGGGTCCGTGTCCGGGTCCGGGTCAGGGTCTGTGTCCGCGCAAGGGTCCGGGTCCGGGTCCGGGTCCGGGTAAGGGTCCGGGTCTTGGTCCGGGTAAGTGTCTGGGTCCGGGTCCGGGTCCGGGTAAGGGTCTGGGTCCGGGTCCGGGTAAGGGTCCGGGTCCGGGTCCGGGTCCGGGTCCGGGTAAGGCTCTGGGTAAGGGTCTGGGTCTGGGTCCGGGTCCGGGTCCGGGTCTGTGTCCGTGTCCGTGTCCGTGTCCGTGTCCGTGTCCGTGTCCAGGTCAGGGTCCGGGTCAGGGTCTGGGTCCGGGTCTGGGTCCGGGTCCGGGTCCGGGTCCGGGTATGGGTCCGGGTCAGGGTCAGGGTCAGTGTCAGGGCCCGGGTAAGGGTCCGGGTAAGCGTCAGGGTCCGGGTCACGGTCAGGGTCAGGGTCAGGGTCAGGGTCAGAGTCATGGCCCGGATCCGGGTCCGGGTCCGGGTCCTGGTCATGGTCTGGGTCCGAGTCCTGGTCCGGGTAAGGTTCCGGGTCCGGGTCCAGGTCCGGGTCCGGGTAAGGGTCCGGGTCCGGGTCCGGTTCCGGTTCCGGGTAAGGGTCCGGGTCCGGGTCCGGGTCCGGGTCCAGGTCCGGTTAAGTGTCCGGGTCCGGGTCCGGGTCCAGGTGCGGGTGCGGGTGAGGGTATGGGTACGGGTAAGGGTCCGGGTCCCGGTCCTGGTCCGGGTCCGGGTCAGGGTCCGGGTCCGGGTATGGGTCCGGGTCCGGGTCCGGGTCCGGGTCCGGGTCCGGGTCCGGGTCCGGGTCCGGGTCCTGGTAAGGGTCCGGGTCCGGGTCTGGGTCTGATTCCGGGTAAGGGTCCGGGTCGGGTTCCAGTTCCCGGTAAGGGTCCGGGTCCGGGTCCGGGTCCGGGTCCGGGTAAGGGTCCGGGTCCGTGTCTTGGTCCGGGTCTGCGTCCGGGTCCGTGTCCATTTAAGGGTCCGGGTCCGGGTCCGGGTCCGGGTCCGGGTCCGGGTCCGGGTCCGGGTCCGGGTCCGGGTCCGGGTCCGGTTCCGGGTCCGGGTCCGGGTCCGGGTCCAGGTCCGGGTCCAGGTAAGGGTCCAGGTCCATGTCCGGGTCCGGGTCCGGGTCCGGGTCCGGCTCCGGGTCCGGGTCCGGGTCCGGGTCCGGGTCCGGGTCAGGGTCTGGGTCCGGGCAAGGGTCCGGGTCCGGGTCCGGGTCCGGGTAAGGGTCCGGGTCTGGGTCCGGGTAAGGGTCTGGGTCAGGGTCCGGGTCCGGGTAAGGGTCTGGGTCCGGGTCCGGGTAAGGGTCCGGGTCCGGGTCCGGGTCCGGGTAAGGCTCTGGGTAAGGGTCCGGGTCTGGGTCCGGGTCCGGGTCTGGGTCCGTGTCCGTGTCCGTGTCCGTGTCCGTGTCCAGGTCAGGGTCCGGGTCAGGGTCTGGGTCCGAGTCCGGGTCCGGGTAAGTGTCCGGGTCTGGGTCCAGGTCCGGGTCCGGGTAAGGGTCCGGGTCCGGGTCCGGGTCCGGGTCCGGGTCAGGGTCTGGGTCCGGGTCCGGGTCCGGGTCCGGGTCCGGGTCCGGGTCCGGGTCCGGGTCCGGGTCAGGGTCCGGGTCCGCGTCCGGGCAAGGGTCCGGGTCCGGGTCCGGGTCCGGGTCAGGATCTGGGTCCGGGTACGGGCAAGGGTCCGGGTCCGGGTCCGGGTCCGGGTAAGGGTCCGGGTCCGGGTCCGGGTAAGGGTCCGGGTCCGGGTCCGGGTCCGGGTCCGGGTCCAGGTCTGGGTCCAGGTAAGGGTCCAGGCCCATGTCCGGGTCCAGGTCCGGGTAAGGGTCCGGGTCCGGGTCCGGGTCCGGGTCCGGGTCCGGGTCAGGGTCTGTGTCTGCGCAAGGGTCCGGGTCCGGGTCCGGGTCCGGGTAAGGGTCCGGGTCTTGGTCCGGGTAAGTGTCTGGGTCCGGGTCCGGGTCCGGGTAAGGGTCTGGGTCCGGGTCCGGGTAAGGGTCCGGGTCCGGGTCCGGGTTCGGGTAAGGCTCTGGGTAAGGGTCTGGGTCTGGGTCCGGGTCCGGGTCCGGGTCTGTGTCCGTGTCCGTGTCCGTGTCCGGGTCCGGGTCCGTGTCCAGGTCAGGGTCCGGGTCAGGGTCTGGGTCCGGGTCTGGGTCCGGGTCCGGGTAAGGGTCCGGGTCCGGGTCCGGGTAAGGGTCCGGGTCCGGGTCTGGGTCCGGGTCTGGGTCCGGGTCCGTGTCCGGGTAAGGGTCCGGGTCCGGGTCCGGGTCCGGGTCCGGGTCCGGGTCCAGGTCCAGGTCTGGGTCCAGGTAAGGGTCCAGGCCCATGTCCGGGTCCGGGTCCGGGTAAGGGTCCGGGTCCGGGTCCGGGTCCGGGTCCGGGTCCGGGTCCGGGTCCGGGTCCGGGTCCGGGTCCGGGTTCGGGTCAGGGTCTGTGTCCGGGCAAGGGTCCGGGTCCGGGTCCGGGTCCGGGTAAGGGTCCGGGTCTGGGTCCGGGTAAGGGTCTGGGTCCGGGTCCGGGTCCGGGTAAGGGTCTGGGTCCGGGTCCGGGACCGGGTCCGGGTCCGGGTAAGGCTCTGGGTAAGGCTCTGGGTCTGGGTCCGGGTCCGGGTCCGGGTCTGTGTCCGTGTCCGTGTCCGTGTCCGGGTCCGTGTCCAGGTCAGGGTCCGGGCAAGGGTCCGGGTCCGGGTCCGGGTCCGGGTCCGGGTAAGGGTCCGGGTCCGGGTCCGGGTAAGGGTCCGGGTCCGGGTCTGGGTCCGGGTCTGGGTCCGGGTCCGTGTCCGGGTAAGGGTCCGGGTCCGGGTCCGGGTCCGGGTCCGGGTCCAGGTCTGGGTCCAGGTAAGGGTCCAAGCCCATGTCCGGGTCCGGGTCCGGGTAAGGGTCCGGGTCCGGGTCCGGGTCTGGGTCCGGGTCCGGGTCCGTGTCCGGGTCCTGGTCCGGGTCCGGGTCAGGGTCTGTGTCCGGGCAAGGGTCCGGGTCCGGGTCCGGGTCCGGGTAAGGGTCCGGGTCTGGGTCCGGGTAAGGGTCTGGGTCTGGGTCCGGGTCCGGGTAAGGGTCTGGGTCCGGGTCCGGGTAAGGGTCCGGGTCCGGGTCCGGGTCCGGGTCCGGGTAAGGCTCAGGGTAAGGGTCTGGGTCTGGGTCCGGGTCCGGTTCCGGGTCTGTGTCCGTGTCCGTGTCCGTGTCCGTGTCCGTGTCCAGGTCAGGGTCCGGGTCAGGGTTTGGGTCCGAGTCCGGGTCCGGGTAAGGGTCCGGGTCTGGGTCCAGGTCTGGGTCCGGGTAAGGGTCCGGGTCCGGGTCTGGGTAAGGGTCCGGTTCTGGTTCCGGGTAAGGGTCCGGGTCCGGGCATGGGTCCGGGCAAGGGTCCGGGTCCGGGTCCGGGTCCGGGTCAGGATCCGGGTCCGGGTCCGGGCAAGGGTCCGGGTCCGGGTCCAGGTCCAGGTAAGGGTCCAGGTCCATGTCCGGGTCCGGGTCCGGGTCCGGCTCCGGGTCCGGGTCCGGGTCCGGGTCCGGGTCCGGGTCCGGGTCAGGGTCTGGGTCCGGGCAAGGGTCCGGGTCTGGGTCCGGGTAAGGGTCTGGGTCCGGGTCCGGGTCCGGGTAAGGGTCCGTGTCCGGGTCCGGGTAAGGGTCCGGGTCCGGGTCTGGGTCTTGTTCCGGGTAAGGGTCCGGGTCGGGTTCCGGTTCCCGGTAAGGGTCTGGGTCTGGGTCCGGGTCCGGGTCCGGGTCCGGGTAAGGGTCCGGGTCCGGGTCCGGGTCCGGGTCCGGGTCCGGGTCCGGGTCAGGGTCAGGGTCCGGGTCCGGGTCCGGGCAAGGGTCCGCGTCCGGGTCCGGGTCCGGGTCAGGATCTGGGTCCGGGTACGGGCAAGGGTCCGGGTACGGGTCCGGGTCCGGATAAGGGTCCGGGTCCGGGTCCGGGTCCGGGTAAGGCTCTGGGTAAGGGTCTGGGTCTGGGTCCGGGTCCGGGTCCGGGTCTGTGTCCGTGTCCGTGTCCGTGTCCGTGTCCGGGTCCGGGTCCGTGTCCAGGTCAGGGTCCGGGTCAGGGTCTGGGTCCGGGTCCGGGTCCGGGTCCGGGTAAGGGTCCGGGTCCGGGTCCGGGTAAGGGTCCGGGTCCGGGTCTGGGTCCGGGTCTGGGTCCGGGTCCGTGTCCGGGTAAGTGTCCGGGTCCGGGTCCGGGTCCGGGTCCGGGTCCGGGTCCGGGTCCAGGTCTGGGTCCAGGTAAGGGTCCAGGCCCATGTCCGGGTCCGGGTCCGGGTAAGGGTCCGGGTCCGGGTCCGGGTCCGGGTCAGGGTCTGTGTCCGGGCAAGTGTCCGGGTCCGGGTCCGGGTCCGGGTAAGGGTCCGGGTCTGGGTCCGGGTAAGGGTCTGGGTCCGGGTCCGGGTCCGGGTAAGGGTCTGGGTCCGGGTCCGGGACCGGGTCCGGGTCCGGGTCAGGGTCAGGGTCCGGGTCAGGGTCTGGGTCCGAGTCCGGGTAAGTGTCCGGGTCCGGGTCCAGGTCCGGGTCCGGGTAAGGGTCCGGGTCCGGGTCCGGTTCCGGTTCCGGGTAAGGGTCCGGGTCCGGGTCCGGGTCCGGGTCCAGGTCCGGTTAAGTGTCCGGGTCCGGGTCCGGGTCCTGGTCCGGGTCCAGGTGCGGGTGCGGGTGCGGGTATGGGTACGGGTAAGGGTCCGGGTCTGGGTCCGGGTCCGGGTCCGGGTCCGGGTCAGGGTCCGGGTCCGGGTATGGGTCCGGGTCCGGGTCCGGGTCCGGGTCCGGGTCCGGGTCCGTGTCCGGGTAAGGGTCCGGGTCCGGGTCTGGGTCTTGTTCCGGGTAAGGGTCCGGGTCGGGTTCCGGTTCCCGGTAAGGGTCTGGGTCTGGGTCCGGGTCCGGGTCCGGGTCCGGGTAAGGGTCCGGGTCCGGGTCCAGGTCCGGGTAAGGGTCCGGGTCCGGGTCCGGGTCCGGGTCCGGGTCTGGGTCCGGGTCCGGGTCCGGGTAAGGGTCCGGGTCCGGGTCCGGGTAAAGGTAAGGTTCCGGGTCCGGGTCAGAATCAGGGTCCGGGTCCGGGTCCGGGTCCGGGTAAGGGTCCGGGTCCGGGTCCGGGTAAGGGTCCGGGTCCGGGTCTGGGTCCGGGTCTGGGTCCGGGTCCGTGTCCGGGTAAGTGTCCGGGTCCGGGTCCGGGTCCGGGTCCGGGTCCGGGTCCGGGTCCAGGTCTGGTTCCAGGTAAGGGTCCAGGCCCATGTCCGGGTCCGGGTCCGGGTAAGGGTCCGGGTCCGGGTCCGGGTCCGGGTCCGGGTCAGGGTCTGTGTCCGGGCAAGGGTCCGGGTCCGGGTCCGGGTCCGGGTCAGGGTCCGGGTCTGGGTCCGGGTAAGGGTCTGGGTCCGGGTCCGGGTCCGGGTAAGGGTCTGGGTCCGGGTCCGGGACCGGGTCCGGGTCCGGGTAAGGCTCTGGGTAAGGGTCTGGGTCTGGGTCCGGGTCCGGTTCCGGGTCTGTGTCCGTGTCCGTGTCCGTGTCCGTGTCCAGGTCAGGGTCCGGGTCAGGGTCTGGGTCCGAGTCCGGGTCCGGGTAAGGGTCCGGGTCTGGGTCCAGGTCCGGGTCCGGGTAAGGGTCCGGGTCCGGGTCTGGGTAAGGGTCCGGTTCTGGTTCCGGGTAAGGGTCCGGGTCCGGGTCCGGGCAAGGGTCCGGGTCCGGGTCCAGGTCCGGGTAAGGGTCCGGGTCCGGGTACGGGTACGGGTACGGGTACGGGTCCCGGTCCGGGTCCGGGTAAGGGTCCGGGTCCGGGTCCGGGTCCGGGTCCGGGTCCGGGTAAGGGTCAGGGTCACTGTCAGAGTCAGGGCCTGGGACAGGGTCAGGGTCAGGGTCCGGGTCAGGGTCCGGGTCCGGGTCCGGGTAAGGGTCCGGGTCCGGGTCCGGGTCCGGATCTGGGTTCGAGTAAGGGTCCGTATCCGGGTAAGGGTCAGGGTCCGGGTCCGGGTCCGGGTAAGTGTCCGGGTCACGGTCAGGGTCAGTGTCAGAGTCAGGGCCTGGGTCTGGGTCAGGGTCAGGGTCCGGGTCCGGGTCCGGGTCCGGGTCCGGGTCCGGGTCCGGGTCCGGGTCCGGGTCCGGGTCCGGGTAAGGGTCCGGGTCCGTGTCCGTGTCTGTGTCCGTGTCCGTGTCCGTGTCCGTGTCCGTGTCCGGGTCCGGGTCCGGGTCAGTGTCAGGGCCCGGGTAAGGGTCCTGGCAAGCGTCAGGGTCCGGGTCACGGTCAGGGTCAGGTTCAGGGTCAGGGTCAGAGTCATGGCCCGGATCCGGGTCCGGGTCTGGGTGAGGGTCCGGGTCAGGGTCTGGGTCCGAGTCCGGGTCCGGGTAAGCGTCCGGGTCCGGGTCCAGGTCCGGGTCCGGGTAAGGGTCCGGGTCCGGGTCCGGTTCCGGTTCCGGGTAAGGGTCCGGGTCCGGGTCCGGGTCCGGGTCCAGGTCCGGTTAAGTGTCCGGGTCCGGGTCCGGGTCCTGGTCCGGGTCCAGGTGCGGGTGCGGGTGCGGGTATGGGTACGGGTAAGGGTCCGGGTCTGGGTCAGGGTCCGGGTCCGGGTCCGGGTCCGGGTCAGGGTCCGGGTCCGGGTATGGGTCCGGGTCCGGGTCCGGGTCCGGGTCCGGGTCCGTGTCCGTGTCCGGGTAAGGGTCCGGGTCCGGGTCTGGGTCTTGTTCCGGGTAAGGGTCCGGGTCGGGTTCCGGTTCCCGGTAAGGGTCTGGGTCCGGGTCCGGGTCCGGGTCCGGGTCCGGGTCCGGGTAAGGGTCCGGGTCCGGGTCCAGGTCCGGGTAAGGGTCCGGGTCCGGGTCCGGGTCCGGGTCTGGGTCCGGGTCCGGGTCCGGGTAAGGGTCCGGGTCCGGGTCCGGGTAAAGGTAAGGTTCCGGGTCCGGGTCAGAATCAGGGTCCGGGTCCGGGTCCGGGTCCGGGTAAGGGTCCGGGTCCGGGTCCGGATCCGGGTCCGAGTAAGGGTCCGGGTCCGGGTTAGGGTTAGGGTTAGGGTCCGGGTCCGGGTAAGGCTCCGGGTCCTGGTCCACGGCTGGGTCCGGGTCCGGGTCCGCGGCCGGGTCCGGGTCCGGGTCCGCGGCCGGGTCCGGGTCCGGGTCCGCGGCCGGGTCCGGGTCCGGGTCCGGGTGCGGGTAAGGGTCTGGGTCTGGGTCCGGGTCAGGGTCCGGGTCCGTGTCCGGGTCAGGGTCCGTGTCCGGGTCCGGGTAAGGGTCCGGGTCCGGGTAAGGTTCCGGGTCCGGGTCTGGGTCAGGGTCCGCGTAAGGGTCCGGGTCCGGGTCCGGGTCCGGGTACGGGTCCGGGTCCGGGTCCGGGTCCGGGTCCAGGTCCGGGTCCGGGTAAGGGTCCAGGTCCATGTCCGGGTCCGGGTAAGGGTCCGTGTCCGGGTCCGGGTCCGGGTAAGGGTCCGGGTCCGGGTCTGGGTAAGGGTCCGTGTCTGGGTCCGGGTCCGGGTCGGGGTCCGTGTCCGGGTAAGGGTCCGGGTCCGGGTCGGGGTCCGTGTCCGGATAAGGGTCCGGGTCCGGGTCCAGGTCCGGGTAAGGGTCCGGGTCCGGGTAAGGGTCCGGGTCCGGGTCCGGGTCCGGGTAAGGGTCCGGGTCCGGGTCTGGGTCCGGGTCTAGGTCCGGGTCCGTGTCCGGGTAAGGGTCCGGGTCCGGGTAAGGGTCCAGGTCCATGTCCGGGTCCGGGTCCGGGTCCGGGTAAGGGTCCGGGTCCGGGTCCGGGTCCGGGTCAGGGTCTGGGTCTGGGTCCGGGCAAGGGTCCGGGTCCGGGTCCGGGTAAGGGTCCGGGTCCGGGTCCGGGTCTGGGTCCGGGTAAGGGTCCGGGTCCGGGTCCGGGTCCGGGTCCGGGTCCGGGTCCGGGTCTGGGTAAGGGTCCGGGTCTGGGTCCGGGTCCGGGTCCGGGTCCAGGTCTGGGTCCGTGTCCGGGTAAGGGTCCGTGTCCGGGTCCGTGTCCGGGTAAGGGTCCGGGTCCGGGTCAGGGTTAGGGTCCGGGTCAGGGTCAGTGTCAGAGTCAGGGCCTGGGTCAGGGTCAGGGTCAGGGTCAGGGTCCGGGTCAGGGTCTGGGTCTGGATCCGGGTCATAGTAAGGGTCCGGACCCAGGTAAGGGTCCGGGACTGGGTCCGGGTAAGGGTCCGGGTCACGGTCAGGGTCAGTGTCAGAGTCAGGGCCCGGGTCAGGGTCAGGGTCAGGGTCAGGGTCCGGGTCCGGGTCCGGGTCCGGGTCAGCGTCCGGGTCCGTGTAAGGGTCCGGGTCCGGGTCCGGGTCCGGGTAAGGGTCCGGGTCAGGGTCAGGGTCAGTGTCAGGGCCCGGGTAAGGGTCCGGGTAAGCGTCAGGTTCTGGGTCACGGTCAGGGTCAGGTTCAGGATCAGGGTCAGAGTCATGGCCTGGATCCGGGTCCGGGTCAGGGTCCGGGTCAGGGTCTGGGTCCAAGTCCGGGTCCGGGTAAGGGTCCGGGTCCGGGTCCAGGTCCGGGTCCGGGTAAGGGTCCGGGTCCGGGTCCGGTTCCGGTTCCGGGTAAGGGTCCGGGTCCGGGTCCGGGTCTGGGTTCAGGTCCGGTTAAGTGTCCGGGTCCGTGTCCGGGTCCAGGTCCGGGTCCAGGTGCGGGTGCGGGTGAGGGTATGGGTACGGGTAAGGGTCCGGGTCTGGGTCCGGGTCCGGGTCCGGGTCAGGGTCCGGGTCCGGGTATGGGTCCGGGTCCGGGTCCGGGTCCGGGTCCGGGTCCGGGTCCGGGTCCGGGTCCGGGTAAGGGTCCGGGTCCGGGTCTGGGTCTGGTTCTGGGTAAGGGTCCGGGACTGAGTCCGGGTAAGGGTCCGGGTCACGGTCAGGGTCAGTGTCAGAGTCAGGGCCCGGGACAGGGTCAGGGTCAGGGTCAGGGTCAGGGTCAGGGTCAGGGTCCGGATCTGGGTCCGGGTCCGGGTCAGGGTCCGGGTCCGTGTAAGGGTCCGGGTCCGGGTCCGGGTCCGGGTCAGGGTAAGGGTCCGGGTCAGGGTCAGGGTTAGTGTCAGGGCCCGGGTAAGGGTCCGGGTAAGCGTCAGGGTCCGGGTCACGGTCAGGGTCAGGGTCAGGGTCAGGGTCAGAGTCATGGCCCGGATCCGGGTCCGGGTCCGGGTCCTGGTCAGGGTCTGGGTCCGAGTCCGGGTCCGGGTAAGGTTCCGGGTCCGGGTCCAGGTCCGGGTCCGGGTAAGGGTCCGGGTCCGGGTCCGGTTCCGGTTCCGGGTAAGGGTCCGGGTCCGGGTCCGTGTCCGGGTAAGGGTCCGGGTCCGGGTCTGGGTCTGGTTCTGGGTAAGGGTCCGGGACTGGGTCCGGGTAAGGGTCCGGGTCACGGTCAGGGTCAGTGTCAGAGTCAGGGCCCGGGACAGGGTCAGGGTCAGGGTCAGGGTCAGGGTCAGGGTCAGGGTCCGGGTCCGGGTCCGGGTCCGGGTCAGGGTCCGGGTCCAAGTCCGGGTCCGGGTAAGGGTCCGGGTCCGGGTCCAGGTCCGGGTCCGGGTAAGGGTCCGGGTCCGGGTCCGGTTCCGGTTCCGGGTAAGGGTCCGGGTCCGGGTCCGGGTCTGGGTTCAGGTCCGGTTAAGTGTCCGGGTCCGTGTCCGGGTCCAGGTCCGGGTCCAGGTGCGGGTGCGGGTGAGGGTATGGGTACGGGTAAGGGTCCGGGTCTGGGTCCGGGTCCGGGTCCGGGTCAGGGTCCGGGTCCGGGTATGGGTCCGGGTCCGGGTCCGGGTCCGGGTCCGGGTCCGGGTCCGGGTCCGGGTCCGGGTCCGGGTCCGTGTCCGGGTAAGGGTCCGGGTCCGGGTCTGGGTCTGGTTCTGGGTAAGGGTCCGGGACTGAGTCCGGGTAAGGGTCCGGGTCACGGTCAGGGTCAGTGTCAGAGTCAGGGCCCGGGACAGGGTCAGGGTCAGGGTCAGGGTCAGGGTCAGGGTCAGGGTCAGGGTCCGGGTCCGGGTCCGGGTCCGGGTCAGGGTCCGGGTCCGTGTAAGGGTCCGGGTCCGGGTCCGGGTCCGGGTCAGGGTAAGGGTCCGGGTCAGGGTCAGGGTTAGTGTCAGGGCCCGGGTAAGAGTCCGGGTAAGCGTCAGGGTCCGGGTCACGGTCAGGGTCAGGGTCAGGGTCAGGGTCAGAGTCATGGCCCGGATCCGGGTCCGGGTCCGGGTCCTGGTCAGGGTCTGGGTCCGAGTCCGGGTCCGGGTAAGGTTCCGGGTGCGGGTAAGGGTCCGGGTCCGGGTCCGGTTCCGGTTCCGGGTAAGGGTCCGGGTCCGGGTCCGTGTCCGGGTAAGGGTCCGGGTCCGGGTCTGGGTCTGGTTCTGGGTAAGGGTCCGGGACTGGGTCCGGGTAAGGGTCCGGGTCACGGTCAGGGTCAGGGTCAGAGTCAGGGCCCGGGACAGGGTCAGGGTCAGGGTCAGGGTCAGGGTCAGGGTCAGGGTCCGGGTCCGGGTCAGGGTCCGGGTCCGTGTAAGGGTCCGGGTCCGGGTCCGGGTCCGGGTCAGGGTAAGGGTCCGGGTCAGGGTCAGGGTCAGTGTCAGGGCCCGGGTAAGGGTCCGGGTAAGCGTCAGGGTCCGGGTCACGGTCAGGGTCAGGGTCAGGGTCAGGGTCAGAGTCATGGCCCGGATCCGGGTCCGGGTCCGGGTCCTGGTCAGGGTCTGGGTCCGAGTCCGGGTCCGGGTAAGGTTCCGGGTCCGGGTCCAGGTCCGGGTCCAGGTAAGGGTCCGGGTCCGGGTCCGGTTCCGGTTCCGGGTAAGGGTCCGGGTCCGGGTCCGGGTCCGGGTCCAGGTCCGGTTAAGTGTCCGGGTCCGGGTCCGGGTCCAGGTCCGGGTCCAGGTGCGGGTGCGGGTGAGGGTATGGGTACCGGTAAGGGTCCGGGTCCGGGTCCTGGTCCGGGTCCGGGTCAGGGTCCGGGTCCGGGTCCGGGTCCTGGTCCGGGTCCGGGTCAGGGTCCGGGTCCGGGTATGGGTCCGGGTCCGGGTCCGGGTCCGGGTCCGGGTCCGTGTCCGGGTAAGGGTCCGGGTCCGGGTCTGGGTCTGATTCCGGGTAAGGGTCCGGGTCGGGTTCCAGTTCCCGGTAAGGGTCCGGGTCCGGGTCCGTGTCCGGGTCCGGGTAAGGGTCCGGGTCCGGGTCTTGGTCCGGGTCTGGGTCCGGGTCCGTGTCCGGGTAAGGGTCCGGGTCCGGGTCCGGGTCCGGGTCCGGGTCCGGGTCCGGGTCCGGGTCCGGGTCCAGGTCCGGGTCCAGGTAAGGGTCCAGGTCCATGTCCGGGTCGGGGTCCGTGTCCGGGTCCGGCTCCGGGTCCGGGTCCGTGTCCGGGTCCGTGTCCGGGTCAGGGTCTGGGTCCGGGTCCGGGTCCGGGTAAGGGTCTGGGTCCGGGTCCGGGTAAGGGTCCGGGTCCGGGTCCGGGTCCGGGTAAGGCTCTGGGTAAGGGTCTGGGTCTGGGTCCGGGTCCGGGTCCGGGTCTGGGTCCGTGTCCGTGTCCGTGTCCGTGTCCAGGTCAGGGTCCGGGTCAGGGTCTGGGTCCGAGTCCGGGTCCGGGTAAGGGTCCGGGTCTGGGTCCAGGTCCGGGCCCGGGTAAGGGTCCGGGTCCGGGTCCGTGTCCGGGTCCGGGTCAGGGTCCGGGTCCGGGTCCGGGTCCGGGTCCGGGTCCGGGTCCGGGTCCGGGTCCGGGTCAGGGTCCGGGTCCGGGTCCGGGCAAGGGTCCGAGTCCGGGTCCGGGTAAGGGTCCGGGTCTGGGTCCAGGTCCGGGTCCGGGTAAGGGTCCGGGTCCGGGTCTGGGTAAGGGTCCGGTTCTGGTTCCGGGTAAGGGTCCGGGTCCGGGTCCGGGTCCGGGTCCGGGCAAGGGTCCGGGTCCGGGTCCGGGTCAGGATCTGGGTCCGGGTCCGGGCAAGGGTCCGGGTCCAGGTCCGGGTAAGGGTCCGGGTCCGGGTCCGGGTAAGGGTCCGGGTCCGGGTCCGGGTCCGGGTAAGGGTCCGGGTCCGGGTCCGGGTCCGGGTCCGGGTCAGGGTCAGGGTCAGTGTCAGAGTCAGGGCCTGGGACAGGGTCAGGGTCAGGGTCCGGGTCAGGGTCCGGGTCCGGGTCCGGGTAAGGGTCCGGGTCCGGGTCCGGATCTGGGTTCGAGTAAGGGTCCGGATCCGGGTAAGGGTCTGGGTCCGGGTCCGGGTCCTGGTAAGGGTCCGGGTCACGGTCAGGGTCAGTGTCAGAGTCAGGGCCTGGGTCAGGGTCAGGGTCAGGGTCCGGGTCCGGGTCCGGGTCCGGGTCCGGGTCCGGGTCCCGGTAAGGGTCCGGGTCCGTGTCCGTGTCCGTGTCCGTGTCCGGGTCCGGGTCCGGGTCAGTGTCAGGGCCCGGGTAAGGGTCCGGGTAAGCGTCAGGGTCCGGGTCACGGTCAGGGTCAGGTTCAGGGTCAGGGTCAGAGTCATGGCCCGGATCCGGGTCCGGGTCCGGGTCAGGGTCCGGGTCAGGGTCTGTGTCCGAGTCCGGGTCCGGGTAAGGGTCCGGGTCCGGGTCCAGGTCCGGGTCCGGGTAAGGGTCTGGGTCTGGGTCCGGGTCCGGGTCCGGGTAAGGGTCCGGGTCCGGGTCCGGGTCCGGGTCCGGGTCTGGGTCCGGGTCCGGGTCCGGGTCCAGGTAAGGGTCCGGGTCCATGTCCGGGTCTGGGTCCGGGTAAGGGTCCGGGTCCGGGTCCGGGTCCGGGTCCGGGTCCGGGTCCGGGTCCGGGTCCGGGTCCGGGTCCGGGTCCGGGTCCGGGTCAGGGTCAGGGTCAGTGTCAGAGTCAGGGCCTGGGACAGGGTCAGGGTCAGGGTCCGGGTCAGGGTCCGGGTCCGGGTCCGGGTAAGGGTCCGGGTCCGGATCCGGGATCGTGTAAGGGTCCGGATCCGGGTAAGGGTCCGGGTCACGGTCAGGGTCAGTGTCAGAGTCAGGGCCTGGGTCAGGGTCAGGGTCAGGGTCCGGGTCCGGGTCCGGGTCCGGGTCCGGGTAAGGGTCCGGGTCCGGGTATAGGTCCGGGTCCGTGTCCGGGTCCGGGTCCGGGTCCGGGTCCGTGTCCGTGTCCGGGTAAGGGTCCGGGTCCGGGTCTGGGTCCGGTTCCGGGTAAGGGTCCGGGTCCGGTTCCGGTTCCGGGTAAGGGTCCGGGTCCGGGTCCGGGTCCGGGTCCGGGTCCGGGTCCGGGTCCGGGTCCGGGTCCGGGTCCGGGTAAGGGTCCGGGTCCGGGTCAGGGTCTGGGTCCGGGTCCGGGCAAGAGTCCGGGTCCGGGTCCGGGTCCGGGTCAGGGTCCGGGTCCGGGTCCGGGCAAGGGTCCGGGTCCGGGTCCGGGTCCGGGTAAGGGTCTGGGTCCGGGTCCGGGTCCGGGTAAGGGTCCGGGTCCGGGTCCGGGTAAGGGTCCGGGTCCGGGTCCGGGTCAGGGTCAGGGTCAGGGTCAGGATCAGTGTCTGAGTCAGGGCCTGGGACAGGGTCAGGGTCAGGGTCCGGGTCAGGGTCCAGGTCCGGGTCCGGGTCCGGGTCCGGGTCCGGGTAAGGGTCCGGGTCCGGGTATAGGTCCGGGTCCGGGTCCGGGTCCGGGTCCGGGTCCGGGTCCGTGTAAGGGTCCGGGTCCGGGTCTGGGTCCGGTTCCGGGTAAGGGTCCAGGTCCGGTTCCGGTTCCGGGTAAGGGTCTGGGTCCGGGTCCGGGTCCGGGTCCGGGACCGGGTAAGGGTCAGGGTCCGGGTCTGGGTCTGGGTCCGGGTCTGGGTCCGGGTCTGTGTCCGGGTAAGGGTCCGGGTCCGGGTCCGGGTCCGGGTCCGTGTCCTGGTCCGGGTCCAGGTAAGGGTCCAGGTCCATGTCCGGGTCCGGGTCCGGGTAAGGGTCCGGGTCCGGGTCTGGGTCCGGGTCCGGGTCCGGGTCAGGGTCTGGGTCCGGGTCCGGGCAAGAGTCCGGGTCCGGGTCCGGGTCCGGGTCAGGGTCCGGGTCCGGGTCCGGGCAAGGGTCCGGGTCCGCGTCCGGGTAAGGGTCCGGGTCCGGGTCCGGGTAAGGGTCTGGGTCCGGGTCCGGGTCCGGGTAAGGGTCCGGGTCCGGGTCCGGGTAAGGGTGCGGGTCCGGGTCCGGGTCCGGGTCAGGGTCAGGGTCAGTGTCAGAGTCAGGCCCTGGGACAGGGTCAGGGTCAGGGTCCGGGTCAGGGTCCAGGTCCGGGTCCGGGTAAGGGTCCGGGTCCGGATCCGGGTTTGAGTAAAGGTCCGGATCCGGGTAAGGGTCCGGGTCCGGGTCAGGGTCCGGGTAAGGGTCCGGGTCACGGTCAGGGTCAGTGTCAGAGTCAGGGCCTGGGTCAGGGTCAGGGACAGGGTCCGGGTCCGGGTCCGGGTCCGGGTAAGGGTCCGGGTCCGGGTCCGGGTCCGGGTAAGGGTCCGGGTCAGTGTCAGGGTCAGTGTCAGAGTCAGGGCCCGTGTCAGGGTCTGGGTAAGGGTCAGGGTCCGGGTCCGGGTCAGGGTCCGGGTCAGGGTCAGGGTCAGGGTCAGGGTCAGAGTCATGGCCCGGATTTGGGTCCGGGTCCGGGTCAGGGTCCGGGTCAGGGTCTGGGTCAGGGTCCGGTTAAGGGTCCAGGTGCGGGTTCGGGTGCGGGTATGGGTCCGGGTCCGGGTAAGGGTCCGGGTCCGGGTCAGGGTCAGGGTCAGGGTCCGGGTCAGGGTCAGGGTCAGGGTCAGGGTCAGAGTCATGGCCCGGATCCGGGTCCGGGTCCGGGTCAGGGTCTGGGTCAGGGTCCGGGTCCGGGTCCGGGTCCGGGTAAAGGTAAGGGTCCGGGTCAGGGTCAGAATCAGGGTCCCGGGTCCGGGTCCGGGTAAGGGTCCGGGTCCGGGTCCGGATCCAGGTCCGAGTAAGGGTCCGGGTCCGGGTTAGGGTTAGGGTTAGGGTCCGGGTCCGGTTAAGGCTCCGGGTCCGGGTCCGCGGCTGGGTCCGGGTCCGGGTCCGTGGCCGGGTCCGGGTCCGGGTCCGCGGCCGGGTCCGGTTCCGGGTCCGCGGCCAGGTCCGGGTCCGCGGCCAGGTCCGGGTCCGGGTCCGGGTCCGGGTCCGGGTAAGGGTCTGGGTCTGGGTCCGGGTCAGGGTCCGGGTCCGGGTCAGGGTCAGGGTCAGAGTCATGGCCCGGATCCGGGTCCGGGTCCGGGTCAGGGTCTGGGTCAGTGTCCGGGTCCGGGTCCGGGTCCGGGTAAAGGTAAGTGTCCGGGTCAGGGTCAGAATCAGGGTCCGGGTCCGGGTCCGGGTCCGGGTCCGGGTAAGGGTCCGGGTCCGGGTCCGGATCCGGGTCCGAGTAAGGGTCCGGGTCCGGGTTAGGGTTAGGGTTAGGGTTAGGGTCCGGGTCCGGATAAGGCTCCGGGTCCGGGTCCGCGGCTGGGTCCGGGTCCGGGTCCGCGGCCGGGTCCGGGTCCGGGTCCGGGTCCGTGTCCGGGTAAGGGTCTGGGTCTGGGTCTGGGTCTGGGTCTGGGTCCGGGTCAGGGTCCGGGTCCGGGTCCGGGTCAGGGTCCGGGTCAGGGTCCGGGTCCGGGTCCGGGTAAGGGTCCGGGTCCGGGTCTGGGTCAGGGTCCGGGTAAGGGTCCGGGTCCGGGTCCGGGTCCGGGTCAGTTTCAGGGTCAGTGTCAGAGTCAGGGTCCAGGTCCGGGTCCGGGTCAGGGTCCGGGTCAGGGTCCGGGGTCAGGATTCTAGTCCGGGTCCGGGTCCGGGTTTTGGGTCCAGATCTGGGTCAGGGTCAGGGTCAGGGTCAGGGTCAGGATCCGGGTCCGGGTCCGGGTCTGGGTCCGGGTCCGGGTCCGGGTCCGGGTAAGGGTCAGGGTCCGGGTCCGGGTCCGGGTCAGGGTCCGGGTCCGGGTCCGGGTCTGTGTCAATTTCAGGGTCAGTCTCAGAGTCAGGGTCCGGGTCAGGGTCAGGGTCCTGGTCCGGTTCAGGGTCCGGGTCCGGGTCCGGGTCTGTGTCAGTTTCAGGGTCAGTCTCAGAGTCAGGGTCAGGGTCCGGGTCCGGGTCCGGGTCCGGTCCGGGGTCAGGATCCGAGTCTGGGTCCATGTCCGGGTCCGGGTCAGGGTCAGGGTCAGGGTCAGGGTCAGGGTCAGGGTCAGAGTCAGGGTCCGGGTCCGGGTCCGGGTCCGGGTCCGGGTCCGGGTCCGGGTCCGGGTCCGGGTCCGGGTCCGAGTCAGGGTCCGGGTCTGGGTCCGGGTCAGTTTCAGGGTCAGTGTGAGAGTCAGGGTCCGGGTCAGGGTCAGGGTCCTGGTCCGGGTCCGGGTCCGGGTCCGGGTCCGGGTCCGGGTCCGGGTCCGGGTCCGGGTCCGGGTCCGGGTCCGGGTCCGGGTCCGGGTCCGGGTCCTGGTCTTGTTCAGGGTCAGGGTCCGGGTCTGTGTCAGTTTCAGGGTCAGTCTCAGTGTCAGGGTCCGGGTCAGGGTCAGGGTCCGGGTCCGGGTCTGGGTCCGGGTACGGGTCAGGGTCCGGGATCACGATTGTAGTCCGGGTCTGGGTCCGGGTTTTGGGTCCAGATCTGGGTCAGGGTCAGGGTCAGGGTCAGGGTCAGGGTCAGGATCCGGGTCCGGGTCCGGGTTTTGGGTCCAGATCTGGGTCAGGGTCAGGGTCAGGGTCAGGGTCAGGGTCAGGTTTTGGGTCCGGGTCCGGGTCCGGGTCCGGGTCCGGGTCCGGGTCCGGGTCCGGGTAAGGGTAAGGGTCCGGGTCCGGGTCCGGGTCCGGGTAAGGGTCCGGGTCCGGGTCGGGGTCCAGGTCTGAGTCCTGGTCCGGTTTAGGGTCCGGGTCCGGGTCTGTGTCAGTTTCAGGGTCAGTCTCAGAGTCAGGGCCCGGGTCAGGGTCAGGGTCAGGGTCAGGGTCAGGGTCAGGGTCCGGGTCCGGGTCCGGGTCCGGGTCCGGGTCCGGGTCCGGGTCAGGGTCCGGGTCCGAGTCAGGGTCCGGGTCCGGGTCCGGGTCCGGATCCGGGTCAGTTTCAGGGTCAGTGTCAGAGTCAGGGTCCAGGTCCGGGTCCGGGTCAGGGTCCGGGTCAGGGTCCGGGGTCAGGATTCTAGTCCGGGTCCGGGTCTGGGTTTTGGGTCCAGATCTGGGTCAGGGTCAGGGTCAGGGTCAGGGTCAGGGTCAGGGTCAGGATCCGTGTCCGGGTCCGGGTCTGGGTCCGGGTCCGGGTCCGGGTCCGGGTAAGGGTTCGGTTCCGGGTCCGGGTCAGGGTCAGGGTCCGGGTCCGGGTCCGGGTCAGGGTCCAGGTCCGGGTCCGGGTCTGTGTCAGTTTCAGGGTCAGTCTCAGAGTCAGGGTCTGGGTCAGGGTCAGGGTCAGGGTCCGGGTCCGGGTCCGGGTCCGGGTCCGGGTCCGGGTCCGGGTGAGGGTCAGAGTCAGGGTCCGTGTCAGGGTCAGGGTCAGGGTCAGAGTCAGGGTCAGGGTCAGGGTCAGGGTCAGGGTCAGGGTCAGGGTCAGGGTCAGGTTCCGGGTCCGGGTCCGGACCCGGACCCTGACCCGGACCCGGACCCGGACCCTGACCCTGACCCTGACCCGGACCCGGACCCGGACCCGGACCCGGGTCCGAGTCAGGGTCCGGGTCCGGGTCCGGGTCAGTTTCAGGATCAGTGTCAGAGTCAGGGTCCAGGTCAGGGTCAGGGTCCGGGTCCGGGTCCGGGTCCGGGTCCGGGTCCGGGTCCGGGTCCGGGTCCGGGTCCGGGTGCGGGTGCGGGTGCGGGTCCCGGTCCGTGTCCGTGTCCGTGTCAGTGTCAGGGTCAGGGTCAGGGTCAGGGTCAGGGTCAATATCAGGGTCCGGGTCCGTGTCCGGGTACGGGTACGGGTACGGGTACGGGTACGGGTCCGGGTCCGAGTCAGGGTCCGGGTCCGGGTCCGGGTCAGTTTCAGGGTCAGTGTGAGAGTCAGGGTCCGGGTCAGGGTCCGGGTCCGGGTCCGGGTCCGGGTCCGGGTCCGGGTCCGGGTCCGGTTCCGGGTCAGGGTCCGGGTCAGCGTCCTGGTCCGGTTCAGGGTCCGGGTCCGGGTCTGTTTCAGTTTCAGGGTCAGTCTCAGGGTCAGGGTCAGGGTCCGGGTCCGGGTCCGGGTCCGGGTCCGGGTCCGGGTCCGGGTCCGGGTCCGGGTCCGGGTCCGGGGTCAGGATCCGAGTCTGGGTCCGGGTCCGGGTCCGGGTGAGGGTCCGGGTCCTGGTCAGGGTCAGGGTCCGGGTCCAGGTCCGGGTCAGGGTCTGGGTCCGGGTCCGGGTCAGGGTCTGGGTCCGGGTCAGGGTCCGGGTCCGGGTCCGGGTCCGGGTCCGGGTCCGGGTCCGGGTCCGGGTCCGGGTCCAGGTCCGGGTCCGTGTCCGTGTCCGTGTCCGTGTCAGTATCAGGGTCCGTGTCAGGGTCAGGGTAAGGGTCAGAGTCAGGGTTCGGGTCAGGATCCGGGTCGGGTCCGGGTCCGGGTCCGGGTCCGGGTCCGGGTCCGGGTCCGGGTCCGGGTCCGGGTCCGGGTCCGGGTCCGGGTCCGGGACGGGCCGATGCTGGGTCCGGGTCTGGGTAAGGGTCCGGGTCCGGTCCGGGTCAGGGCCTGGGTCCAGGTCCGGGTCCGGGTAAGGGTCCGGGTCCGGGTCTGGGTCCGGGTCCGAGTCCTGGTCCGGTTCAGGGTCCGGGTACGGGTCTGTGTCAGTTTCAGGGTCAGTCTCAGAGTGAGGGTCCGGGTCAGGGTCAGGGTCCTGGTCCGGTCCGGGGTCAGGGTCCGGGTCCAGGTCCGGGTCAGGGTCCGGGTCCGGTTCCGGGTCTGTGTCCGGGTCCGGGTCAGGGTCCGGGGTCAGGATTCTAGTCCGGGTCCGGGTCCGGGTTTTGGGTCCAGATCTGGGTCAGTGTCAGTGTCAGGGTCAGGGTCAGGATCCGGGTCCGGGTCCGGGTCCGGGTCCGGGTCCGGGTCCGGGTCCGGGTCCGGGTCTGGGTCCGGGTCCGGGTCCGGGTAAGGGTTCGGTTCCGGGTCCGGGTCCAGGTCCGGGTCCGGGTCCGGGCCGAGGCTGGGTCCGGGTCCGGGTAAGGGTCCGTGTCCGGGTCCGGGTCAGGGCCTGGGTCCTGGTCCGGTTCAGGGTCCGGGTCCGGGTCTGTGTCAGTTTCAGTGTCAGTCTCAGAGTCAGGGTCAGGGTCAGGGTCCGGGTCCGGGTCCGGGTCCGGTTCCGGGGTCAGGATCCGAGTCTGGGTCCAGGTCCGGGTCCGGGTGAGGGTCCGGGTCCGGGTCCGGGTCCGGGTCCGGGTCCGGGTCCGGGTCCGGGTCCGGGTCCGGGTCCGGGTCCGGGTCCGGGTCAGGGTCCTGGTCCGGTTCAGGGTCCGGGTCCGGGTCTGTTTCAGTTTCAGGGTCAGTCTCAGAGTCAGGGTCAGGTTCCGGGTCCGGGTCCGGGTCCGGGTCCGGGTCCGGGTCCGGGTCCGGGTCCGGGTCCGGGGTCAGGATCCGAGTCTGGGTCCAGGTCCGGGTCCGGGTGAGGGTCCGGGTCCTGGTCAGGGTCAGGGTCCGGGTCCAGGTCCGGGTCTGGGTCCGGGTCCGGGTCCGGGTCCGGGTCCGGGTCCGGGTCCGGGTCAGTGTCAGGGTCCGGGTCCGGGTCCGGGTCAGGGTCCGGGTCCGGGTCCGGGTCCGGGTCCGGTGTCCGGGTCCGGGTCCGGGTCCGGGTCCGGGTCCGGGTCCGGGGTCCGGGTCCGGGTCCGTGTCAGTGTCAGGGCCGGGTCAGGGTCAGGGTCAGGGTCAGAGTCAGGGTTCGGGTCAGGATCCGGGTCCGGGTCCGGGTCCGGGTCCGGGTCCGGGTCCGGGTCCGGGTCCGGGTCGGGGACGGGCCGATGCTGGGTCCGGGTCTGGGTAAGGGTCCGGGTCCGGTCCGGGTCAGGGCCTGGGTCCGGGTCGGGGGTCCGGGTAAGGGTCCGGGTCCGGGTCTGGTCCGGGTCCGGTGTCCTGGTCCGGTTGTCAGGGTCCGGGTCCGGGTCTGTGTCAGTTTCAGGGTCAGTCTCAGAGTGAGGGTCCGGGTCAGGGTCAGGGTCCTGGTCCGGTTCAGGGTCCGGGTCCGGGTCTGTGTCAGTTTCAGGGTCAGTCTCAGAGTCAGGGTCAGGGTCCGGGTCCGGGTCCGGGTCTGGTCCGGGGTCAGGATCCGAGTCTGTGGTCCAGGTCCGGGTCCGGGTGAGGGTCCGGGTTCTGGTCAGGGTCAGGGTCAGGGTCCGGGTCCAGGTCCGGGTCAGGGTCCGGGACCGGTTCCGGGTCTGGGTCAGGGTCCGGGTCAGGGTCCGGGGTCAGGATTCTAGTCCGGGTCCGGGTCCGGGTTTTGGGTCCAGATCTGGGTCAGTGTCAGTGTCAGGGTCAGGGTCAGGATCCGGGTCTGGGTCCGGGTCCGGGTCCGGGTCCGGGTCCGGGTCCGGGTAAGGGTTCGGTTCCGAGTCCGGGTCCGGGTCCGGGTCCGGGCCGAGGCTGGGTCCGGGTCCGGGTAAGGGTCCGGGTCCGGGTCCGGGTCAGGGCCTGGGTCCTGGTCCGGTTCAGGGTCCGGGTCCGGGTCTGTGTCAGTTTCAGTGTCAGTCTCAGAGTCAGGGTCAGGGTCCGGGTCCGGGTCCGGGTCCGGTTCGGGGGTCAGGATCCGAGTCTTGGTCCAGGTCCGGGTCCGGGTGAGGGTCCGGGTCCTGGTCAGGGTCAGGGTCCGGGTCCAGGTCCGGGTCAGGGTCCGGGTCCGGCTCCGGGTCCGGGTCTGGGTCCGGGTCCGGGTCAGGTTCCGGGGTCAGGATTCTAGTCCGGGTCCGGGTCCGGGTTTTGGGTCCAGATGTGGGTCAGGGTCAGGGTCAGGGTCAGGGTCAGGATCCGGGTCCGGGTCCGGGTCCGGGTCCGGGTCCGGGTCCGGGTAATGGTTCAGTTCCGGGTCCGGGTCTGGGTCCGGGTCCGGGTCCGGGTCCGGGTCCGGGTCCGGGCCGAGGCTGGGACTGGGTCCGGGTAAGGGTCCGAGTCCGGGTCCGGGTCAGGGCCTGGGTCCGGGTCCGGGTAAGGGTCCGGGTCCGGGTCTGTGTCAGTTTCAGGGTCAGTCTCAAAGTGAGGGCCCTGGTCAGGGTCAGGGTCAGGGTCAGGGTCCGGGTCCGGGTCCGGGTCCGGGTCCGGGTCCGGGTCCGGGTCCGGGTCCGGGTCCGGGTCCGGGTCAGGGTCAGGGTCAGGGTCAGGGTCCGGGTCCGGGTCAGGGTCTGGGTCCGGGTCCGGGTCCGGGTCCGGGTCCGGGTCCGGGTCCGGGTCCGGGTCCGTGTCCGTGTCCGTGTCCGTGTCCGTGTCAGTGTCAGTGTCCGTGTCAGCGTCAGAGTCAGGGTCAGAGTCAGGGTCCGTGTCAGGGTCAGGGTCAGGGTCAGAGTCAGGGTTCGGGTAAGGGTCAGGGTCAGGGTAAGGGTCCGGGTCCGGGTCCAGGTCCGGGTCCGGGTCCAGGTCCGGGTCCGGGTCCGGGTCCGGGTCCGGGTCCGAGTCAGGGTCCGGGTCCGGGTCCGGGTCCGGCTCCGGGTCCGGTTCCGGGGTCAGGATCCGAGTCTGGGTCCAGGTCCGGGTCCGGGTGAGGGTCCGGGTCCTGGTCAGGGTCAGGGTCCGGGTCCAGGTCCGGGTCAGGGTCCGGGTCCGGGTCCGGGTCCGGGTCTGGGTCCGGGTCCGGGTCAGGTTCCGGGGTCAGGATTCTAGTCCGGGTCCGGGTCCGGGTTTTGGGTCCAGATGTGGGTCAGGGTCAGGGTCAGGGTCAGGGTCAGGATCCGGGTCCGGGTCCGGGTCCGGGTCCGGGTCCGGGTCCGGGTCCGGGTCCGGGTAATGGTTCGGTTCCGGGTCCGGGTCTGGGTCCGGGTCCGGGTCCGGGTCCGGGTCCGGGTCCGGGCCGAGGCTGGGACCGGGTCCAGGTAAGGGTCCGAGTCCGGGTCCGGGTCAGGGCCTGGGTCCGGGTCGGGGTAAGGGTCCGGGTCCGGGTCCGGGTCTGTGTCAGTTTCAGGGTCAGTCTCAAAGTGAGGGCCCTGGTCAGGGTCAGGGTCAGGGTCCGGGTCCGGGTCCGTGTCCGTGTCCGTGTCCGTGTCCGTGTCCGTGTCAGTGTCAGTGTCCGTGTCAGGGTCAGAGTCAGGGTCAGAGTCAGGGTCCGTGTCAGGGTCAGGGTCAGGGTCAGAGTCAGGGTTCGGGTAAGAGTCAGGGTCAGGGTAAGGGTCCGGGTCCGGGTCCAGGTCCGGGTCCGGGTCCAGGTCCGGGTCCGGGTCCGTGTCCGGGTCCGGGTCCGAGTCAGGGTCCGGGTCCGGGTCCGGGTCCGGGTCCGGGTCCGGGTCCGGGTCCGGGTCAGTTTCAGGGTCAGTGTCAGAGTCAGGGTCCAGGTCCGGGTCCGGGTCAGGGTCCGGGTCAGGGTCCGGGGTCAGGATTCTAGTCCGGGTCCGGGTCCGGGTTTTGGGTCCAGATCTGGGTCAGGGTCAGGGTCAGGGTCAGGGTCAGGATCCGGGTCCTGGTCCGGGTCTGGGTCCGGGTCCGGGTCCGGGTCCGGGTAAGGGTTCGGTTCCGGGTCCGGGTCAGGGTCAGGGTCCGGGTCCGGGTCCGGGTCCGGGTCAGGGTCCGGGTCCGGGTCTGTGTCAGTTTCAGGGTCAGTCTCAGAGTCAGGGTCCGGGTCCGGGTCCGGGTCCGAGTCAGGGTCCGGGTCCGGGTCCGGGTCCGGGTCCGGGTCCGGTTCCGGGGTCAGGATCCGAGTCTGGGTCCAGGTCCGGGTCCGGGTGACGGTCCGGGTCCTGGTCAGGGTCAGGGTCCGGGTCCAGGTCCGGGTCAGGGTCCGGGTCCGGGTCCGGGTCCGGGTCTGGGTCCGGGTCCGGGTCAGGTTCCGGGGTCAGGATTCTAGTCCGGGTCCGGGTCCGGGTTTTGGGTCCAGATGTGGGTCAGGGTCAGGGTCAGGGTCAGGGTCAGGATCCGGCTCCAGGTCCGGGTCCGGGTCCGGGTCCGGGTCCGGGTCCGGGTAATGGTTCGGTTCCGGGTCCGGGTCTGGGTCCGGGTCCGGGTCCGGGTCCGGGTCCGGGTCCGGGCCGAGGCTGGGACCGGGTCCGGGTAAGGGTCCGAGTCCGGGTCCGGGTCAGGGCCTGGGTCCGGGTCCGGGTAAGGGTCCGGGTCCGGGTCTGTGTCAGTTTCAGGGTCAGTCTCAAAGTGAGGGCCCTGGTCAGGGTCAGGGTCAGGGTCAGGGTCAGGGTCCGGGTCCGGGTCCGGGTCCGGGTCCGGGTCCGGGTCCGGGTCCGGGTCCGGGTCAGGGTCAGGGTCAGGGTCCGGGTCCTGGTCCGGTTCTGGGTCCGGGTCCGGGTCCGGGTAAGGGTTCGGTTCCGGGTCCGGGTCAGGGTCAGGGTCCGGGTCCGGGTCAGGGTCCGGGTCCGGGTCTGTGTCAGTTTCAGGGTCAGTCTCAGAGTCAGGGTCCGGGTCAGGGTCAGGGTCCGGGTCCGGGTCCGGGTCCGGGTCCGGGTCCGGGTCCGGGTCCGGGTCCGGGTCCGGGTCCGGGTCCGGGTCTGGGTCCGGGTCCGGGTCAGGTTCCGGGGTCAGGATTCTAGTCCGGGTCCGGGTCCGGGTTTTGGGTCCAGATGTGGGTCAGGGTCAGGGTCAGGGTCAGGGTCAGGATCCGGCTCCGGGTCCGGGTCCGGGTCCGGGTCCGGGTCCGGGTCCAGGTAATGGTTCGGTTCCGGGTCCGGGTCTGGGTCCGGGTCCGGGTCCGGGTCCGGGTCCGGGTCCGGGTCCGGGTCCGGGTCCGGGCCGAGGCTGGGACCGGGTCCGGGTAAGGGTCCGAGTCCGGGTCCGGGTCAGGGCCTGGGTCCGGGTCCGGGTAAGGGTCCGGGTCCGGGTCTGTGTCAGTTTCAGGGTCAGTCTCAAAGTGAGGGCCCTGGTCAGGGTCAGGGTCAGGGTCAGGGTCAGGGTCCGGGTCCGGGTCCGGGTCCGGGTCCGGGTCCGGGTCCGGGTCCGGGTCAGGGTCAGGGTCCGGGTCCGGGTCCGGGTCAGGGTCTGGGTCCGGGTCCGGGTCCGGGTCCGGGTCCGGGTCCGGGTCCGTGTCCGTGTCCGTGTCCGTGTCCGTGTCCGTGTCCGTGTCAGTGTCAGTGTCCGTGTCAGGGTCAGAGTCAGGGTCAGAGTCAGGGTCCGTGTCAGGGTCAGGGTCAGGGTCAGAGTCAGGGTTCGGGTAAGGGTCAGGGTCAGGGTAAGGGTCCGGGTCCGGGTCCAGGTCCGGGTCCGGGTCCAGGTCCGGGTCCGGGTCCGGGTCCGGGTCCGGGTCCGAGTCAGGGTCCGGGTCCGGGTCCGGGTCCGGGTCCGGGTCCGGGTCCGGGTCAGTTTCAGGGTCAGTGTCAGAGTCAGAGTCAGGGTCCAGGTCCGGGTCCGGGTCAGGGTCCGGGTCAGGGTCCGGGGTCAGGATTCTAGTCCGGGTCCGGGTCCGGGTTTTGGGTCCAGATCTGGGTCAGGGTCAGGGTCAGGGTCAGGGTCAGGATCCGGGTCCTGGTCCGGGTCTGGGTCCGGGTCCGGGTCCGGGTAAGGGTTCGGTTCCGGGTCCGGGTCAGGGTCAGGGTCCGGGTCCGGGTCCGGGTCAGGGTCCGGGTCCGGGTCTGTGTCAGTTTCAGGGTCAGTCTCAGAGTCAGGGTCCGGGTCAGGGTCAGGGTCAGGGTCCGGGTCCGGGTCCGGGTCCGGGTCCGGGTCCGGGTCCGGGTCCGGGTCCGGGTCCGGGTCCGGGTCCGGGTGAGGGTCCGGGTCCGGGTCCGGGTCAGGGTCAGGGTCAGGGTCAGGGTCAGGGTCAGAGTCAGGGTCTGGGTCCGGGTACGGGTCCGGGTACGGGTACGGGTCCGGGTCCGGGTCTGAGTCAGGGTCCGGGTCCGGGTCCGGGTCCGGGTCAGTTTCAGGGTCAGTGTGAGAGTCAGGGTCCGGGTCAGGGTCAGGGTCCAGGTCCGGGTCCGGGTCCGGGTCAGGGTCCGGGTCCGGGTTTTGGGTCCAGATCTTGGTCAGGGTCAGGGTCAGGGTCGGGGTCAGGGTCAGGGTCCAGGTCCGGGTCCGGGTCCGGGATCCGGGTCCGGGTCCGGGTCCGGGTCCGGGTCCGGGTCCGGGTCCGGGTCCGGGTCTTGTTCAGGGTCAGGGTCCGGGTCTGTGTCAGTTTCAGGGTCAGTCTCAGAGTCAGGGTCAGGGTCCAGGTCCGGGTCTGGGTCCGGGTCCGGGTCCGGGTCCGGGGTCAGGATCCGAGTCTGGGTCCTGGTCCGGGTCCGGGTGAGGTTCCGGGTCCTGGTCAGGGTCAGGGTCCGGGTCCAGGTCCGGGTCAGGGTCCGGGTCCGGGTCCGGGTCTGGGTCCGGGTCCGGGTCAGGGTCCGGGATCAGGATTCTAGTCCGGGTCCGGGTCCGGGTTTTGGGTCCAGATCTTGGTCAGGGTCAGGGTCAGGGTCCGGGTCAGGGTCAGGGTCCAGGTCCGGCTCCGGGTCTGGGATCCGGGTCCGGGTCCGGGTCCGGGTCCTGGTCCGGGTCCGGGTCCGGGTCCGGGTCCGGGTCCGGGTCCGGGTCCGGGTCCGGGTCCTGGTCTTGTTCAGGGTCAGGGTCTGGGTCTGTGTCAGTTTCAGGGTCAGTCTCAGAGTCAGGGTCAGGGTCCAGGTCCGGGTCCGGGTCCGGGTCCGGGTCCGGGTCCGGGTCCGGGGTCAGGATCAGGGTCCGGGTCCAGGTCCGGGTCCGGGTCCGGGTCCGGGTCCGGGTCTGGGTCCGGGTCCGGGTCAGGGTCCGGGATCAGGATTCTAGTCCGGGTCCGGGTCCGGGTTTTGGGTCCAGATCTTGGTCAGGGTCAGGGTCAGGGTCAGGGTCAGGGTCAGGATCCGGGTCCGGGTCCGGGTCCGGGTCCGGGACCGGGTCCGGGTCCGGGTCCGGGTCCGGGTCCGGGTCCGGGTCCGGGTCTGGGTCCGGGTCAGTTTCAGGATCAGTGTCAGAGTCAGGGTCCAGGTCAGGGTCAGGGTCCGGGTCCGGGTCCGGGTTCGGGTCCGGGTCCGGGTCCGGGTCCGGGTCCGGGTCCGGGTCCGGGACCGGGTCCGGGTCCGGGTCCGGGTCCGGGTCCGGGTCCGGGTCCGGGTCCGGGTCCGGGTCCGGGTCCGGGCCGAGGCTGGGTCCGGGTCCGGGTAAGGGTCCGGGTCCGGGTCCGGGTCAGGGCCTGGGTCCGGGTCCGGGTAAGGGTCCGGGTCCGGGTCCGGGTCTGGGTCCGGGTCTGGGTCCTGGTCCGGTTCAGGGTCCGGGTCCGGGTCCGGGTCAGGGTCCGTGGTCAGGATTCTAGTCCGGCTCCGGGTCCGGGTTTTGGGTCCAGATCTGGGTCAGGGTCAGGGTCAGGGTCAGGGTCAGGATCCGGGTCCGGGTCCGGGTCTGGGTCCGGGTCCGGGTCCGGGTCCGGGTAAGGGTTCGGTTCCGGGTCCGGGTCCGGGTCCGGGTCCGGGTCCGGGTCCGGGTCCGGGTCCGGGTCCGGGTCCGGGTCCGGGCCGAGGCTGGGTCCGGTTCCGGGTAAGGGTCCGGGTCCGGGTCCGGGTCAGGGCCTGGGTCCGGGTCCGGGTAAGGGTCCGGGTCTGGGTCCGGGTCTGGGTCCAGGACTGGGTCCTGGTCCGGTTCAGGGTCCGGGTCCGGGTCTGTGTCAGTTTCAGTGTCAGTCTCAGAGTCAGGGCCCGGGTCAGGGTCAGGGTCAGGGTCAGGGTCAGGGTCCGGGTCCGGGTCCGGGTCCGGGTCCGGGTCCGGGTCCGGGTCCGGGTCCGGGTCCGGGTCCGGGTCAGTGTCAGGGTCCGGGTCCGGGTCCGGGTCAGGGTCCGGGTCCGGGTCCGGGTCCGGGTCCGGGTCCGGGTCCGGGTCCGGGTCCGGGTCCGGGTCTGTGTCCGTGTCAGTGTCAGTGTCTGTGTCAGGGTCAGAGTCAGGGTCAGAGTCAGGGTCCGTGTCAGGGTCAGGGTCAGGGTCAGAGTCAGGGTCCGGGTCAGGGTCCGGGTCAGGGTCAGGGTCCGGGTCCGGGTCCGAGTCCGGGTCCGGGTCCGGGTCCGGGTCCGGGTCCGAGTCCGGGTCCGGGTCCGGGTCCGGGTCCGGGTCCGGGTCCGGGTCCAGGTCATGGTCCGGGTCCGCGTCCGGGTCCGGGTCCGGGTCCGGTTCCGGGTCCGGGTCCGGATCCAGGTCCGGGTCCGGGTCCGTGTCCGTGTCCGTGTCCGTGTCAGTGTCAGTGACCGTGTCAGGGTCAGAGTCAGGGTCAGAGTCAGGGTCCGTGTCAGGGTCAGGGTCAGGGTCAGAGTCAGGGTCCGGGTCAGGGTCAGGGTCAGGGTCAGGGTCAGGGTCAGGTTCCGGGTCCGGGTCCGGGTCCGGGTCCGGGTCCGGGTCCGGGTCCGGGTCCGAGTCCGGATCCTGGTCCGGGTCCGGGTCCGGGTCCGGGTCCGGGTCCGGGTCCGGGTCCGGGTCCGGGTCCGGGCCGAGGCTGGGTCTGGGTCCGGGTAAGGGTCCGGGTCCGGGTCCGGGTCCGGGTCCGGGTCCGGGTCAGGGCCTGGGTCCGGGTCCGGGTCCGGGTCAGGGTCCGGGGTCAGGATTCTAGTCCGCGTCCGGGTCCGGGTTTTGGGTCCAGATCTGGGTCAGGGTCAGGGTCAGGGTCAGGGTCAGGATCCGGGTCCGGGTCCGGGTCTGGGTCCGGGTCCGGGTCCGGGTAAGGGTTCGGGTCCGGGTCCGGGTCCGGGTCCGGGTCCGGGTCCGGGTCCGGGTCCGGGTCCGGGTCCGGGTCCGGGTCCGGGTCCGGGTCCGGGCCGAGGCTGGGTCCGGGTCCGGGTAAGGGTCCGGGTCCGGATCCGGGTCAGGGCCTGGGTCCGGGTCCGGGTAAGGGTCCGGGTCCGGGTCCTGGTCTGGGTCTGGGTCCGGGTCTGGGTCCTGGTCCAGTTCAGGGTCCGGGTCCGGGTCCGGGTCAGGGTCCGGGGTCAGGATACTAGTCCGGCTCCGGGTCCGGGTTTTGGGTCCAGATCTGGGTCAGGGTCAGGGTCACGGTCAGGGTCAGGATCCGGGTCCGGGTCCGGGTCCGGGTCCGGGTCCGGGTCCGGGTCCGGGACCGGGTCCGGGTCCGGGTCCGGGTCCGGGTCCGGGTCCGGGTCCGGGTCCGGGCCGAGGCTGGGTCCGGGTCCGGGTAAGGGTCCGGGTCCGGGTCCGGGTCAGGGCCTGGGTCCGGGTCCGGGTAAGGGTCCGGGTCCGGGTCCGGGTCTGGGTCCGGGTCTGGGTCCTGGTCCGGTTCAGGGTCCGGGTCCGGGTCCGGGTCAGGGTCCGTGGTCAGGATTCTAGTCCGGCTCCGGGTCCGGGTTTTGGGTCCAGATCTGGGTCAGGGTCAGGGTCAGGGTCAGGGTCAGGATCCGGGTCCGGGTCCGGGTCTGGGTCCGGGTCCGGGTCCGGGTCCGGGTAAGGGTTCGGTTCCGGGTCCGGGTCCGGGTCCGGGTCCGGGTCCGGGTCCGGGTCCGGGTCCGGGTCCGGGTCCGGGTCCGGGTCCGGGTCCGGGCCGAGGCTGGGTCCGGTTCCGGGTAAGGGTCCGGGTCCGGGTCCGGGTCAGGGCCTGGGTCCGGGTCCGGGTAAGGGTCCGGGTCTGGGTCCGGGTCTGGGTCCAGGACTGGGTCCTGGTCCGGTTCAGGGTCCGGGTCCGGGTCTGTGTCAGTTTCAGTGTCAGTCTCAGAGTCAGGGCCCGGGTCAGGGTCAGGGTCAGGGTCAGGGTCAGGGTCCGGGTCCGGGTCCGGGTCCGGGTCCGGGTCCGGGTCCGGGTCCGGGTCCGGGTCCGGGTCCGGGTCCGGGTCCGGGTCAGTGTCAGGGTCCGGGTCCGGGTCCGGGTCAGGGTCCGGGTCCGGGTCCGGGTCCGGGTCCGGGTCCGGGTCCGGGTCCGGGTCCGGGTCTGTGTCCGTGTCAGTGTCAGTGTCTGTGTCAGGGTCAGAGTCAGGGTCAGAGTCAGGGTCCGTGTCAGGGTCAGGGTCAGGGTCAGAGTCAGGGTCCGGGTCAGGTTCCGGGTCAGGGTCAGGGTCCGGGTCCGGGTCCGAGTCCGGGTCCGGGTCCGGGTCCGGGTCCGGGTCCGAGTCCGGGTCCGGGTCCGGGTCCGGGTCCGGGTCCGGGTCCGGGTCCAGGTCATGGTCCGGGTCCGCGTCCGGGTCCGGGTCCGGGTCCGGGTCCGGGTCCGGGTCCGGATCCAGGTCCGGGTCCGGGTCCGTGTCCGTGTCCGTGTCCGTGTCAGTGTCAGTGACCGTGTCAGGGTCAGAGTCAGGGTCAGAGTCAGGGTCCGTGTCAGGGTCAGGGTCAGGGTCAGAGTCAGGGTCCGGGTCAGGGTCAGGGTCAGGGTCAGGGTCAGGGTCCGGGTCAGGTTCCGGGTCCGGGTCCGGGTCCGGGTCCGGGTCCGGGTCCGGGTCCGAGTCCGGATCCTGGTCCGGGTCCGGGTCCGGGTCCGGGTCCGGGTCCGGGTCCGGGTCCGGGCCGAGGCTGGGTCTGGGTCCGGGTAAAGGTCCGGGTCCGGGTCCGGGTCCGGGTCCGGGTCAGGGCCTGGGTCCGGGTCCGGGTCCGGGTCAGGGTCCGGGGTCAGGATTCTAGTCCGGGTCCGGGTCCGGGTTTTGGGTCCAGATCTGGGTCAGGGTCAGGGTCAGGGTCAGGGTCAGGATCCGGGTCCGGGTCCGGGTCTGGGTCCGGGTCCGGGTCCGGGTAAGGGTTCGGGTCCGGGTCCGGGTCCGGGTCCGGGTCCGGGTCCGGGTCCGGGTCCGGGTCCGGGCCGAGGCTGGGTCCGGGTCCGGGTAAGGGTCCGGGTCCGGATCCGGGTCAGGGCCTGGGTCCGGGTCCGGGTAAGGGTCCGGGTCCGGGTCCTGGTCCGGGTCTGGGTCCGGGTCTGGGTCCTGGTCCAGTTCAGGGTCCGGGTCCGGGTCCGGGTCAGGGTCCGGGGTCAGGATACTAGTCCGGCTCCGGGTCCGGGTTTTGGGTCCAGATCTGGGTCAGGGTCAGGGTCACGGTCAGGGTCAGGATCCGGGTCCGGGTCCGGGTCTGGGTCCGGGTCCGGGTCCGGGTCCAGGTCATGGTCCGGGTCCGCGTCCGGGTCCGGGTCCGGGTCCGGGTCCGGGTCCGGGTCCGGATCCAGGTCCGGGTCCGGGTCCGTGTCCGTGTCCGTGTCCGTGTCCGTGTCAGTGTCAGTGACCGTGTCAGGGTCAGAGTCAGGGTCAGAGTCAGGGTCCGTGTCAGAGTCAGGGTCAGGGTCAGAGTCAGGGTCCGGGTCAGGGTCAGGGTCAGGGTCAGGGTCAGGGTCCGGGTCAGGTTCCGGGTCCGGGTCCGGGTCCGGGTCCGGGTCCGGGTCCGGGTCCGGGTCCGGGCCGAGGCTGGGTCTGGGTCCGGGTAAAGGTCCGGGTCCGGGTCCGGGTCCGGGTCCGGGTCAGGGCCTGGGTCCGGGTCCGGGTCCGGGTCAGGGTCCGGGGTCAGGATTCTAGTCCGGGTCCGGGTCCGGGTTTTGGGTCCAGATCTGGGTCAGGGTCAGGGTCAGGGTCAGGGTCAGGATCCGGGTCCGGGTCCGGGTCCGGGTCCGGGTCCGGGTCCGGGTAAGGGTTCGGGTCCGGGTCCGGGTCCGGGTCCGGGTCCGGGTCCGGGTCCGGGTCCGGGTCCGGGTCCGGGTCCGGGTCCGGGTCCGGGTCCGGGCCGAGGCTGGGTCCGGGTCCGGGTAAGGGTCCGGGTCCGGATCCGGGTCAGGGCCTGGGTCCGGGTCCGGGTAAGGGTCCGGGTCCGGGTCCTGGTCCGGGTCTGGGTCCGGGTCTGGGTCCTGGTCCAGTTCAGGGTCCGGGTCCGGGTCCGGGTCAGGGTCCGGGGTCAGGATACTAGTCCGGCTCCGGGTCCGGGTTTTGGGTCCAGATCTGGGTCAGGGTCAGGGTCACGGTCAGGGTCAGGATCCGGGTCCGGGTCCGGGTCTGGGTCCGGGTCCGGGTCCGGGTCCGGGTCCGGGTCCGGGTCCGGGTCCGGGTCCGGGTCCGGATCCTGGTCCGGGTCCGGGTCCGGGTCCGGGTCCGGGTCCGGGTCCGGGTCCGGGCCGAGGCTGGGTCCGGGTCCGGGTAAGGGTCCGGGTCCGGATCCGGGTCAGGGCCTGGGTCCGGGTCCGGGTAAGGGTCCGGGGTCAGGATACTAGTCCGGCTCCGGGTCCGGGTTTTGGGTCCAGATCTGGGTCAGGGTCAGGGTCACGGTCAGGGTCAGGATCCGGGTCCGGGTCCGGGTCTGGGTCCGGGTCCGGGTCCGGGTAAGGGTCCGGGTCCGGGTCCGGGTCAGGGCCTGGGTCCGGGTCCGGGTAAGGGTCCGGGTCCGGGTCCGGGTCTGGGTCCGGGTCTGGGTCCTGGTCCGGTTCAGGGTCCGGGTCTGGGTCCGGGTCAGGGTCCATGGTCAGGATTCTAGTCCGGCTCCGGGTCCGGGTTTTGGGTCCAGATCTGGGTCAGGGTCAAGGTCAGGGTCAGGGTCAGGATCCGGGTCCGGGTCCGGGTCTGGGTCCGGGTCCGGGTCCGGGTCCGGGTAAGGGTTCGGTTCCGGGTCCGGGTCCGGGTCCGGGTCCCGGTCCGGGTCCGGGTCCGGGTCCGGGTAAGGGTTCGGTTCCGGGTCCGGGTCCGGGTCCGGGTCCGGGTCCAGGTCCGGGTCCGGGTCCAGGTCCGGGTCCGGGCCGAGGCTGGGTCCGGTTCCGGGTAAGGGTCCGGGTCCGGGTCCGGGTCAGGGCCTGGGTCCGGGTCCGGGTAAGGGTCCGGGTCTGGGTCCGGGTCTGGGTCCAGGTCTGGGTCCTGGTCCGGTTCAGGGTCCGGGTCCGGGTCCGGGTCTGTGTCAGTTTCAGTGTCAGTCTCAGAGTCAGGGCCCGGGTCAGGGTCAGGGTCAGGGTCAGGGTCAGGGTCCGGGTCCGGGTCCGGGTCCGGGTCCGGGTCCGGGTCCGGGTCCGGGTCCGGGTCCGGGTCCGGGTCAGTGTCAGGGTCCGGGTCCGGGTCCGGGTCAGGGTCCGGGTCCGGGTCCGGGTCCGGGTCCGGGTCCGGGTCCGGGTCCGGGTCCGGGTCCGGGTCTGTGTCCGTGTCAGTGTCAGTGTCTGTGTCAGGGTCAGAGTCAGGGTCAGAGTCAGGGTCCGTGTCAGGGTCAGGGTCAGAGTCAGGGTCCGGGTCAGGGTCCGGGTCAGGGTCAGGGTCCGGGTCCGGGTCCGGGTCCGGGTCCGGGTCCGGGTCCGAGTCCGGGTCCGGGTCCGGGTCCGGGTCCGGGTCCGGGTCCAGGTCCAGGTCATGGTCCGGGTCCGCGTCCGGGTCCGGGTCCGGGTCCGGGTCCGGGTCCGGATCCAGGTCCGGGTCCGGGTCCGTGTCCGTGTCCGTGTCCGTGTCCGTGTCAGTGTCAGTGACCGTGTCAGGGTCAGAGTCAGGGTCAGAGTCAGGGTCCGTGTCAGGGTCAGGGTCAGGGTCAGAGTCAGGGTCCGGGTCAGGGTCAGGGTCAGGGTCAGGGTCAGGGTCAGGTTCCGGGTCCGGGTCCGGGTCCGGGTCCGGGTCCGGGTCCGGGTCCGGGTCCGGGTCCGGATCCTGGTCCGGGTCCGGGTCCGGGTCCGGGTCTGGGTCCGGGTCCGGGTCCGGGTCCGGGTCCGGGCCGAGGCTGGGTCTGGGTCCGGGTAAGGGTCCGGGTCCGGGTCCGGGTCCGGGTCCGGGTCAGGGCCTGGGTCCGGGTCCGGGTCCGGGTCAGGGTCCGGGGTCAGGATTCTAGTCCGGGTCCGGGTCCGGGTTTTGGGTCCAGATCTGGGTCAGGGTCAGTGTCAGGGTCAGGGTCAGGATCCGGGTCCGGGTCCGGGTCTGGGTCCGGGTCCGGGTCCGGGTAAGGGTTCGGTTCCGGGTCCGGGTCCGGGTCCGGGTCCGGGTCCGGGTCCGGGTCCGGGTCCGGGTCCGGGTCCGGGTCCGGGCCGAGGCTGGGTCCGGGTCCGGGTAAGGGTCCGGGTCCGGATCCGGGTCAGGGCCTGGGTCCGGGTCCGGGTAAGGGTCCGGGTCCGGGTCCTGGTCCGGGTCTGGGTCCGGGTCTGGGTCCTGGTCCAGTTCAGGGTCCGGGTCCGGGTCCGGGTCAGGGTCCGGGGTCAGGATACTAGTCCGGCTCCGGGTCCGGGTTTTGGGTCCAGATCTGGGTCAGGGTCAGGGTCACGGTCAGGGTCAGGATCCGGGTCCGGGTCCGGGTCTGGGTCCGGGTCCGGGTCCGGGTCCGGGTCCGGGTCCGGGTCCGGGTCTGGGTCCGGGTCCGGGTCCGGATCCTGGTCCGGGTCCGGGTCCGGGTCCGGGTCCGGGTCCGGGTCCGGGTCCGGGTCCGGGCCGAGGCTGGGTCTGGGTCCGGGTAAGGGTCCGGGTCCGGGTCCGGGTCCGGGTCCGGTTCAGGGCCTGGGTCCGGGTCCGGGTCCGGGTCAGGGTCCGGGGTCAGGATTCTAGTCCGGGTCCGGGTCCGGGTTTTGGGTCCAGATCTGGGTCAGGGTCAGGGTCAGGGTCAGGGTCAGGATCCGGGTCCGGGTCCGGGTCTGGGTCCGGGTCCGGGTCCGGGTAAGGGTTCGGTTCCGGGTCCGGGTCCGGGTCCGGGTCCGGGTCCGGGTCCGGGTCCGGGTCCGGGTCCGGGTCCGGGTCCGGGTCCGGGTCCGGGTCCGGGCCGAGGCTGGGTCCGGGTCCGGGTAAGGGTCCGGGTCCGGATCCGGGTCAGGGCCTGGGTCAGGGTCCGGGTAAGGGTCCGGGTCCGGGTCCTGGTCCGGGTCTGGGTCCGGGTCTGGGTCCTGGTCCAGTTCAGGGTCCGGGTCCGGGTCCGGGTCAGGGTCCGGGGTCAGGATACTAGTCCGGCTCCGGGTCCGGGTTTTGGGTCCAGATCTGGGTCAGGGTCAGGGTCACGGTCAGGGTCAGGATCCGGGTCCGGGTCCGGGTCTGGGTCCGGGTCCGGGTCCGGGTAAGGGTTCGGTTCCGGGTCCGGGTCCGGGTCCGGGTCCGGGTCCGGGTCCTGGTCCGGGTCCGGGCCGAGGCTGGGTCCGGTTCCGGGTAAGGGTCCGGGTCCGGGTCCGGGTCAGGGCCTGGGTCCGGGTCCGGGTAAGGGTCCGGGTCCGGGTCCGGGTCTGGGTCCAGGTCTGGGTCCTGGTCCGGTTCAGGGTCCGGGTCCGGGTCTGTGTAAGTTTCAGTGTCAGTCTCAGAGTCAGGGCCCGGGTCAGGGTCAGGGTCAGGGTCAGGGTCAGGGTCAGGGTCCGGGTCCGGGTCCGGGTCCTGGTCCGGGTCCGGGTCCGGGTCCGGGTCCGGGTCCGGGTCAGGGTCAGGGTCCGGGTCCGGGTCCGGGTCCGGGTCCGGGTCAGGGTCAGGGTCCGGGTCCGGGTCCGGGTCCGGGTCAGGGTCCGGGTCCGGATCCGGGTCCGGGTCCGGGTCCGGGTCCGGGTCCGGGTCTGTGTCCGTGTCAGTGTCAGTGTCTGTGTCAGGGTCAGAGTCAGGGTCAGAGTCAGGGTCCGTGTCAGGGTCACGGTCAGGGTCAGGATCCGGGTCCGGGTCCGGGTCTGGGTCCGGGTCCGGGTCCGGGTAAGGGTCCGGGTCCGGGTCCGGGTCAGGGCCTGGGTCCGGGTCCGGGTAAGGGTCCGGGTCCGGGTCCGGGTCTGGGTCCGGGTCTGGGTCCTGGTCCGGTTCATGGTCCGGGTCTGGGTCCGGGTCAGGGTCCATGGTCAGGATTCTAGTCCGGCTCCGGGTCCGGGTTTTGGGTCCAGATCTGGGTCAGGGTCAAGGTCAGGGTCAGGGTCAGGATCCGGGTCCGGGTCCGGGTCTGGGTCCGGGTCCGGGTCCGGGTCCGGGTAAGGGTTCGGTTCCGGGTCCGGGTCCGGGTCCGGGTCCCGGTCCGGGTCCGGGTCCGGGTCCGGGTAAGGGTTCGGTTCCGGGTCCGGGTCCGGGTCCGGGTCCGGGTCCAGGTCCGGGTCCGGGTCCAGGTCCGGGTCCGGGCCGAGGCTGGGTCCGGTTCCGGGTAAGGGTCCGGGTCCGGGTCCGGGTCAGGGCCTGGGTCCGGGTCCGGGTAAGGGTCCGGGTCTGGGTCCGGGTCTGGGTCCAGGTCTGGGTCCTGGTCCGGTTCAGGGTCCGGGTCCGGGTCCGGGTCTGTGTCAGTTTCAGTGTCAGTCTCAGAGTCAGGGCCCGGGTCAGGGTCAGGGTCAGGGTCAGGGTCAGGGTCCGGGTCCGGGTCCGGGTCCGGGTCCGGGTCCGGGTCCGGGTCCGGGTCCGGGTCCGGGTCCGGGTCAGTGTCAGGGTCCGGGTCCGGGTCCGGGTCAGGGTCCGGGTCCGGGTCCGGGTCCGGGTCCGGGTCCGGGTCCGGGTCCGGGTCCGGGTCCGGGTCTGTGTCCGTGTCAGTGTCAGTGTCTGTGTCAGGGTCAGAGTCAGGGTCAGAGTCAGGGTCCGTGTCAGGGTCAGGGTCAGAGTCAGGGTCCGGGTCAGGGTCCGGGTCAGGGTCAGGGTCCGGGTCCGGGTCCGGGTCCGGGTCCGGGTCCGGGTCCGAGTCCGGGTCCGGGTCCGGGTCCGGGTCCGGGTCCGGGTCCAGGTCCAGGTCATGGTCCGGGTCCGCGTCCGGGTCCGGGTCCGGGTCCGGGTCCGGGTCCGGATCCGGGTCCGGGTCCGGGTCCGTGTCCGTGTCCGTGTCCGTGTCCGTGTCAGTGTCAGTGACCGTGTCAGGGTCAGAGTCAGGGTCAGAGTCAGGGTCCGTGTCAGGGTCAGGGTCAGGGTCAGAGTCAGGGTCCGGGTCAGGGTCAGGGTCAGGGTCAGGGTCAGGGTCAGGTTCCGGGTCCGGGTCCGGGTCCGGGTCCGGGTCCGGGTCCGGGTCCGGGTCCGGGTCCGGATCCTGGTCCGGGTCCGGGTCCGGGTCCGGGTCCGGGTCCGGGTCCGGGTCCGGGTCCGGGTCCGGGCCGAGGCTGGGTCTGGGTCCGGGTAAGGGTCCGGGTCCGGGTCCGGGTCCGGGTCCGGGTCAGGGCCTGGGTCCGGGTCCGGGTCCGGGTCAGGGTCCGGGGTCAGGATTCTAGTCCGGGTCCGGGTCCGGGTTTTGGGTCCAGATCTGGGTCAGGGTCAGGGTCAGGGTCAGGGTCAGGATCCGGGTCCGGGTCCGGGTCTGGGTCCGGGTCCGGGTCCGGGTAAGGGTTCGGTTCCGGGTCCGGGTCCGGGTCCGGGTCCGGGTCCGGGTCCGGGTCCGGGTCCGGGTCCGGGTCCGGGTCCGGGTCCGGGTCCGGGCCGAGGCTGGGTCCGGGTCCGGGTAAGGGTCCGGGTCCGGATCCGGGTCAGGGCCTGGGTCCGGGTCCGGGTAAGGGTCCGGGTCCGGGTCCTGGTCCGGGTCTGGGTCCGGGTCTGGGTCCTGGTCCAGTTCAGGGTCCGGGTCCGGGTCCGGGTCAGGGTCCGGGGTCAGGATACTAGTCCGGCTCCGGGTCCGGGTTTTGGGTCCAGATCTGGGTCAGGGTCAGGGTCACGGTCAGGGTCAGGATCCGGGTCCGGGTCCGGGTCTGGGTCCGGGTCCGGGTCCGGGTCCGGGTCCGGGTCCGGGTCCGGGTCCGGGTCCGGGTCCGGGTCCGGGTCCGGATCCTGGTCCGGGTCCGGGTCCGGGTCCGGGTCCGGGTCCGGGTCCGGGTCCGGGCCGAGGCTGGGTCTGGGTCCGGGTAAGGGTCCGGGTCCGGGTCCGGGTCCGGGTCCGGTTCAGGGCCTGGGTCCGGGTCCGGGTCCGGGTCAGGGTCCGGGGTCAGGATTCTAGTCCGGGTCCGGGTCCGGGTTTTGGGTCCAGATCTGGGTCAGGGTCAGGGTCAGGGTCAGGGTCAGGATCCGGGTCCGGGTCCGGGTCTGGGTCCGGGTCCGGGTCCGGGTAAGGGTTCGGTTCCGGGTCCGGGTCCGGGTCCGGGTCCGGGTCTGGGTCCGGGTCCGGGTCCGGGTCCGGGTCCGGGTCCGGGTCCGGGTCCGGGTCCGGGCCGAGGCTGGGTCCGGGTCCGGGTAAGGGTCCGGGTCCGGATCCGGGTCAGGGCCTGGGTCAGGGTCCGGGTAAGGGTCCGGGTCCGGGTCCTGGTCCGGGTCTGGGTCCGGGTCTGGGTCCTGGTCCAGTTCAGGGTCCGGGTCCGGGTCCGGGTCAGGGTCCGGGGTCAGGATACTAGTCCGGCTCCGGGTCCGGGTTTTGGGTCCAGATCTGGGTCAGGGTCAGGGTCACGGTCAGGGTCAGGATCCGGGTCCGGGTCCGGGTCTGGGTCCGGGTCCGGGTCCGGGTAAGGGTTCGGTTCCGGGTCCGGGTCCGGGTCCGGGTCCGGGTCCGGGTCCTGGTCCGGGTCCGGGCCGAGGCTGGGTCCGGTTCCGGGTAAGGGTCCGGGTCCGGGTCCGGGTCAGGGCCTGGGTCCGGGTCCGGGTAAGGGTCCGGGTCCGGGTCCGGGTCTGGGTCCAGGTCTGGGTCCTGGTCCGGTTCAGGGTCCGGGTCCGGGTCTGTGTAAGTTTCAGTGTCAGTCTCAGAGTCAGGGCCCGGGTCAGGGTCAGGGTCAGGGTCAGGGTCAGGGTCAGGGTCCGGGTCCGGGTCCGGGTCCTGGTCCGGGTCCGGGTCCGGGTCCGGGTCCGGGTCCGGGTCAGGGTCAGGGTCCGGGTCCGGGTCCGGGTCCGGGTCAGGGTCCGGGTCCGGATCCGGGTCCGGGTCCGGGTCCGGGTCCGGGTCCGGGTCTGTGTCCGTGTCAGTGTCAGTGTCTGTGTCAGGGTCAGAGTCAGGGTCAGAGTCAGGGTCCGTGTCAGGGTCAGGGTCAGGGTCAGAGTCAGGGTCCGGGTCAGGGTCCGGGTCAGGGTCAGGGTCCGGGTCCGGGTCCGGGTCCGGGTCCGGGTCTGGGTCCGGGTCCGGGTCCGGGTCCGGGTCCGAGTCAGGGTCCGGGTCCGGGTCCGGGTCCGGGTCCGGGTCCGGGTCCGGGTCCGGGTCCGGGTCCGGGTCGAGGCTGGGTCCGGGTCCGGGTAAGGGTCCGGGTCCGGGTCCGGGTCAGGACCTGGGTCCAGGTCCGGGTAAGGGTCCGGGTCCGGGTCTGGGTCCGGGTCTGGGTCCTGGTCCGGTTCAGGGTCCGGGTCTCGGTCTTTGTCAGTTTCAGGGTCAGTCTCAGAGTCAGGGCCCGGGTCAGGGTCAGGGTCAGGGTCAGGGTAAGGGTCAGGGTCAGGGTCCGGGTCCGGGTCCGGGTCTGGGTCCGGGTCCGCGTCAGGGTCAGGGTCCGGGTCCGTGTCCGGGTCATGGTCCGGGTCCGTGTCCGGGTCCGGGTCCGGGTCCGGGTCCGGGTCCAGGTCCGTGTCCGTGTCCGTGTCCGTGTCCGTGTCAGTGTCAGTGAGCGTGTCAGGGTCAGAGTCAGGGTCAGAGTCAGGGTCCGTGTCAGGGTCAGGGTCAGGGTCAGAGTCAGAGTTCGGGTCAGGGTCAGGGTCAGGGTCAGGGTCAGGTTCCGGGTCCGTGTCCGTGTCCGTGTCCGGGTCTGGGTCCGGGTCCGGGTCCGAGTCAGGGTCAGGGTCCGGGTCCGGGTCCGGGTCAGTTTCAGGGTCAGTGTCACAGTCAGGGTCCAGGTCAGGGTGAGGGTCCGGGTCCGGGTCCGGGTCCGGGTCCGGGTCCGGGTCCGTGTCCGGGTCCGGGTCCGGGTCCGGGTCCGGGTCCGGGTCCGGGTCCGGGTCCTGGTCCGGGTCAGGGTCCTGGTCCGGGTCCGGGTCCGGGTCAGGGTCCGGGTCTGGGTCTGGGTCAGTTTCAGGGTCAGTCTCAGAGTCAGGGTCCGGGTCCGGGTCAGGGTCTGGGTCCGGGTCATTGTCAGTGTCCGGGTCCGGGTCCGGGTCCATGTCATGGTCCGGGTCCGGGTCCGGGTCAGGGTCACGGTCCGGGTCCGGGTCCGGGTCAGGGTCAGGGTCCGGGTCCGGGTCCGGGTCAGTTTCAGGGTCAGTGTCACAGTCAGGGTCCAGGTCAGGGTGAGGGTCCGGGTCCGGGTCCGGGTCCGGGTCCGGGTCCGGGTCCGGGTCAGGGTCCGGGTCCGGGTCCGGGTCCGGGTCAGGGTCCGGGTCTGGGTCTGGGTCAGTTTCAGGGTCAGTCTCAGAGTCAGGGTCCGGGTCCGGGTCAGGGTCTGGGTCCGGGTCATTGTCAGTGTCCGGGTCCGGGTCCGGGTCCATGTCACCGTCCGGGTCCGGGTCCGGGTCCGGGTCAGGGTCAGGGTCCGGGTCCGGGTCCGGATCCGTGTCATGGTCCGGGTCCGTGTCAGGGTCCGGGTCCGGGTCCGTGTCCGTGTCCGTGTCCGGGTCCGGGTCCGGGTCCGGGTCCGGGTCCGGGTCCGGGTTAGGATCAGGATCCGGATGCGGGTCTGGGTCCAGGTCCGGGTCTGGGTCCGGGTCCGGGTCCGGGTCCGGGTCCGGGTCCGGGTCCGGGTCCGGGTCCGTGTCAGGGTCAGGGTCAGGGTCAGGGTCAGGGTCAGAGTCAGGGTCCGGGTCAGGGTCAGGGTCAGGGTCAGGGTCAGGGTCCAGGTGGGGGTCCGGATCCGGGTCCGGGTCCTGGTCAGGATCCGGGTCTGGGTGAGGGTCTGGGTCCTGGTCAGGGTAAGGGTCCGGGTCCGGGTCCGGGTCCGGGTCAGAGTCCGGGTCCGAGTCCGGGTTTGGGTCCGGGTCGGGGTCACAGTCCGGGGTCAGGATTCTAGTCCGGGTCCGGGTCCGGGTCCTGGTCCGGGTCCGGATCTGGGTCAGGGTCAGGGTCAGGGTCCGGGTCAGGATCCGGGTCCGGATGCGGGTCCAGGTCCGGGTCCGGGTCCGGGTCCTGGTAAGAGTCAGGGTCCGGGTCCGGGTCCAGGTCCGGGTCAGGGTCAGGGTCAGTGTCAAAGTCAGGGTCCGGGTCACGGTCTGGGTCCCGGTCCGGGTCAGGGTCCGGGTGAGGGTCCGTGTCCGTGTCCGTGTCATGGTCCGGGTCCGTGTCAGGTTCCGTGTCCGGGTCCGGGTCCGTGTCCGGGTCCGTGTCCGGGTCCGGGTCCGGCTCCGGCTCCGGCTCCGGCTCCGGCTCCGGCTCCGGGTCTGAGTGAGGGTACGGGTACGGGTCAATTTCAGGGTCAGTGTCAGAGTCAGGGTCCAGGTCAGGGTCAGGGTCCGGGTCCGGGTCCGGGTCCGGTTCCGGGTCTGGGTCCGGGTCCGGGTCCGAGTCAGGGTCCGGGTCTGGGTCCGGGTCCGGGTCCGGGTCAGGGTCAGGGTCAGGGTCAGGGTCAGGGTCAGGGTCAGTGTCCGGGTCACGGTCTGGGTCCCGGTCCGGGTCAGGGTCCGGGTGAGGGTCCGTGTCCGTGTCCGTGTCATGGTCCGGGTCCGGGTCCGGGTCCAGGTCCGGGTCCGGGTCCGGGTCCGGGTCCGGGTCCGGGTCCGGGTCCGGGTCCGAGTCAGGGTCCGGGTCCGGGTCCGGGTCAGTTTCAGGGTCAGTGTCACAGTCAGGGTCCAGGTCAGGGTGAGGGTCCGGGTCCGGGTCCGGGTCCGGGTCCGGGTCCGTGTCCGGGTCCGTGTCCGGGTCCGTGTCCGTGTCCGTGTCCGGGTCCGGGTCCGGGTCCGGGTCCGGGTCCGGGTCAGGGTCCGGGTCCGGGTCCGGATCCGGGTCAGGGTCCGGCTCTTGGTCTGGGTCAGTTTCAGGGTCAGTCTCAGAGTCAGGGTCCGGGTCGGGGTCAGGGTCTGGGTCCGGGTCATTGTCAGTGTCCGGGTCCGTGTCCGTGTCCAGGTCCGGGTCCGAGTCAGGGTCCTGGTCCGGGTCCGGGTCCGGGTCCGGGTCCGGGTCAGTTTCAGGGTCAATGTCAGAGTCAGGGTCCGGGTCAGGGTCAGGGTCAGGTTCAGGGTCAGGGTCCGGGTCCGGGTCCGGGTCAGGGTCAGGGTCCGGGTCCGGGTCCGGGTCAGGGTCCGGGTCCGGGTCCGGGTCTGTGTTAGTTTCAGGGTCAGTCTCAGAGTCAGGGTCCGGGTCAGGGTCAGGGTCAGGGTCAGGGTCAGGGTCAGGGTCAGGGTCCGGGTCCGGGTCCGGGTCCAGGGTCCGGGTCCGGGTCCGGGTCCGGGTCTGGGTCCGGGTCCGCGTCAGGGTCAGGGTCCGGGTCCGTGTCCGGGTCATGGTCCGGGTCCGTGTCCGGGTCCGTGTCCGGGTCCGGGTCCGGGTCCAGGTCCGTGTCCGTGTCCGTGTCCGTGTCCGTGTCAGTGTCAGTGAGCGTGTCAGGGTCAGAGTCAGGGTCAGAGTCAGGGTCCGTGTCAGGGTCAGGGTCAGGGTCAGAGTCAGGGTTCGGGTCAGGGTCAGGGTCAGGGTCAGGGTCAGGGTCAGGGTCAGGTTCCGGGTCCGTGTCCGTGTCCGTGTCCGGGTCTGGGTCCGGGTCCGGGTCCGAGTCAGGGTCAGGGTCCGGGTCCGGGTCCGGGTCAGTTTCAGGGTCAGTGTCACAGTCAGGGTCCAGGTCAGGGTGAGGGTCCGGGTCCGGGTCCGGGTCCGGGTCCGGGTCCGGGTCCGTGTCCGGGTCCGGGTCCGGGTCCGGGTCCGGGTCCGGGTCCGGGTCCGGGTCCTGGTCCGGGTCAGGGTCCTGGTCCGGGTCCGGGTCCGGGTCAGGGTCCGGGTCTGGGTCTGGGTCAGTTTCAGGGTCAGTCTCAGAGTCAGGGTCCGGGTCCGGGTCAGGGTCTGGGTCCGGGTCATTGTCAGTGTCCGGGTCCGGGTCCGGGTCCATGTCATGGTCCGGGTCCGGGTCCGGGTCAGGGTCACGGTCCGGGTCCGGGTCCGGGTCAGGGTCAGGGTCCGGGTCCGGGTCCGGGTCAGTTTCAGGGTCAGTGTCACAGTCAGGGTCCAGGTCAGGGTGAGGGTCCGGGTCCGGGTCCGGGTCCGGGTCCGGGTCCGGGTCCGGGTCAGGGTCCGGGTCCGGGTCCGGGTCCGGGTCAGGGTCCGGGTCTGGGTCTGGGTCAGTTTCAGGGTCAGTCTCAGAGTCAGGGTCCGGGTCCGGGTCAGGGTCTGGGTCCGGGTCATTGTCAGTGTCCGGGTCCGGGTCCGGGTCCATGTCACCGTCCGGGTCCGGGTCCGGGTCCGGGTCAGGGTCAGGGTCCGGGTCCGGGTCCGGATCCGTGTCATGGTCCGGGTCCGTGTCAGGGTCCGGGTCCGGGTCCGTGTCCGTGTCCGTGTCCGGGTCCGGGTCCGGGTCCGGGTCCGGGTCCGGGTCCGGGTTAGGATCAGGATCCGGATGCGGGTCTGGGTCCGGGTCCGGGTCTGGGTCCGGGTCCGGGTCCGGGTCCGGGTCCGGGTCCGGGTCCGGGTCCGTGTCAGGGTCAGGGTCAGGGTCAGGGTCAGGGTCAGAGTCAGGGTCCGGGTCAGGGTCAGGGTCAGGGTCAGGGTCAGGGTCCAGGTGGGGGTCCGGATCCGGGTCCGGGTCCTGGTCAGGATCCGGGTCTGGGTGAGGGTCTGGGTCCTGGTCAGGGTAAGGGTCCGGGTCCGGGTCCGGGTCCGGGTCAGAGTCCGGGTCCGAGTCCGGGTTTGGGTCCGGGTCGGGGTCACAGTCCGGGGTCAGGATTCTAGTCCGGGTCCGGGTCCGGGTCCTGGTCCGGGTCCGGATCTGGGTCAGGGTCAGGGTCAGGGTCCGGGTCAGGATCCGGGTCCGGATGCGGGTCCAGGTCCGGGTCCGGGTCCGGGTCCTGGTAAGAGTCAGGGTCCGGGTCCGGGTCCAGGTCCGGGTCAGGGTCAGGGTCAGTGTCAAAGTCAGGGTCCGGGTCACGGTCTGGGTCCCGGTCCGGGTCAGGGTCCGGGTGAGGGTCCGTGTCCGTGTCCGTGTCATGGTCCGGGTCCGTGTCAGGTTCCGTGTCCGGGTCCGGGTCCGTGTCCGGTTCCGTGTCCGGGTCCGGGTCCGGCTCCGGCTCCGGCTCCGGCTCCGGCTCCGGCTCCGGCTCCGGGTCTGAGTGAGGGTACGGGTACGGGTCAATTTCAGGGTCAGTGTCAGAGTCAGGGTCCAGGTCAGGGTCAGGGTCCGGGTCCGGGTCCGGGTCCGGTTCCGGGTCTGGGTCCGGGTCCGGGTCCGAGTCAGGGTCCGGGTCTGGGTCCGGGTCCGGGTCCGGGTCAGGGTCAGGGTCAGGGTCAGGGTCAGGGTCAGGGTCAGTGTCCGGGTCACGGTCTGGGTCCCGGTCCGGGTCAGGGTCCGGGTGAGGGTCCGTGTCCGTGTCCGTGTCATGGTCCGGGTCCGGGTCCGGGTCCAGGTCCGGGTCCGGGTCCGGGTCCGGGTCCGGGTCCGGGTCCGGGTCCGGGTCCGAGTCAGGGTCCGGGTCCGGGTCCGGGTCAGTTTCAGGGTCAGTGTCACAGTCAGGGTCCAGGTCAGGGTGAGGGTCCGGGTCCGGGTCCGGGTCCGGGTCCGGGTCCGTGTCCGGGTCCGTGTCCGGGTCCGTGTCCGTGTCCGTGTCCGTGTCCGGGTCCGGGTCCGGGTCCGGGTCCGGGTCAGGGTCCGGGTCCGGGTCCGGATCCGGGTCAGGGTCCGGCTCTTGGTCTGGGTCAGTTTCAGGGTCAGTCTCAGAGTCAGGGTCCGGGTCGGGGTCAGGGTCTGGGTCCGGGTCATTGTCAGTGTCCGGGTCCGTGTCCGTGTCCAGGTCCGGGTCCGAGTCAGGGTCCTGGTCCGGGTCCGGGTCCGGGTCCGGGTCCGGGTCAGTTTCAGGGTCAATGTCAGAGTCAGGGTCCGGGTCAGGGTCAGGGTCAGGTTCAGGGTCAGGGTCCGGGTCCGGGTCCGGGTCAGGGTCAGGGTCCGGGTCCGGGTCCGGGTCAGGGTCCGGGTCCGGGTCCGGGTCTGTGTTAGTTTCAGGGTCAGTCTCAGAGTCAGGGTCCGGGTCAGGGTCAGGGTCAGGGTCAGGGTCAGGGTCAGGGTCAGGGTCCGGGTCCGGGTCCGGGTCCAGGGTCCGGGTCCGGGTCCGGGTTCGGGTCCGGGTCTGGGTCCGGGTCCGAGTCAGGGTCCTGGTCCGGGTCCGGGTCAGGGTCAGGGTCAGGGTCAGGGTCCGGGTCCGGGTCCGGGTCCGGGTCCGGGTCCGGGTCCGGGTCCGGGTCCGGGTCCGGGTCCGGGTCCGGGTTAGGGTTAGGGTCAGGATCCGGATGCGGGTCCGGGTCCGGGTCCGGGTCTCGGTCCGGGTCCAGGTCCGGGTCCGGGTCTGGGTACGGGTCCGGGTCCGGGTCAGGGTCAGTGTCAGAGTCAGGGTCAGGGTCAGGGTCAGGGTCAGGGTCAGTGTCATGGTCCGGGTGGGGGTCCGGGTCCGGGTCCAGGTCCGGGTCAGGGTCTTGGTCAGGGTCAGGGTGAGGGTCAGGGTCCTGGTCAGGGTCAGGGTCCTGGTCCGGGGTAGAGTCACAGTCTGGGGTCAGGATTCTAGTCCGGGTCCGGGTCCGGGTCCGGGTCCGGATCTGGGTCAGGGTCAGCGTGAGGGTCCGGGTCCGGTTCCGGGTTAGGGTCAGGATCTGGATGCGGGTCCGGGTCCGGGTCCGGGTCTGGGTCCGGGTCCGGGTCCATGTCCGGGTCTGGGTCCGTGTCCGGGTCCAGGTCCGGGTCAGGGTCCGGGTCAGGGTGAGGGTCCGGGTCCTGGTCAGGGTCAGGGTCCGGGTCCGGGTCCGGGTCCGGGTCCGGGTCCGGGTCCGGGTCCGGGTCAGAGTCCGGGTCCATGTCCGGCTTTGGGTCCAGGTCCAGGTCACGGTCTCGGGTCAGGATTCTAGTCCGGGTCCGGGTCCGGGTCCAGGTCCGGATCTTGGTCAGGGTCAGCGTGAGGTTCCGGGTCCGGGTCCGGGTCCGGGTCCGAGTCCGGGTCCGGGTCCGGGTCCGGGTCCGGTTCCGGGTCCGGGTCCGGATCCGGATCTTGGTCAGGGTCAGGGTCAGAGTCAGGGTCCGGTTCCGTGTCCCAGTCAGAGACAGGATCCGGGTCCGGGTCCAGGTAAGGGTCCGTGTCCGTGTCAGTGTCCGGGTCCAGGTCCAGGTCCAGGTCCGGGTCCGAGTCAGGGTCCTGGTCCGGGTCCGGGTCCGGGTCCGGGTCCGGGTCAGTTTCAGGGTCAATGTCAGAGTCAGGCTCAGGTTCAGGGTCAGGCTCAGGCTCAGAGTCAGGGTCAGGGTCCGGGTCCGGGTCCGGATCCGGGTCCGGGTCCGGGTCCGGGTCTGGGTCTGGGTCCGGGGTCAGGATCCGAGTCCGGGTCCGGGTCCTGGTCCAGGTCCGGGTCCGGGTCCGGGTTCGGGTCCTGGTCCTGGTCCGGGTCCGGGTCCGGGTCCGGGTCCGGGTCCGGATCCGGATCTTGGTCAGGGTCAGGGTCAGGGTCCGGTTCCGGGTCCGGGTCCGGGTCCGGGTCCGGGTCCGGGTCAGGGTCAGGATCCGTGTCTGTGTCCGGGTAAGGGTCAGTGTCCGGGTCCGGGTCCGGGTCCGGGTACGGGTCCGGGTCATGGTCCGGGTCCGGGTCCGGGTCCGGGTCCAGGTCCGGGTCTGGGTCCGTGTCCGGGTCCAGGTCCGGGTCAGGGTCCGGGTCAGGGTGAGGGTCCGGGTCCTGGTCAGGGTCAGGGTCCGGGTCCGGGTCCGGGTCCGGGTCCGGGTCCGGGTCCGGGTCCGGGTCCGGGTCAGAGTCCGGGTCCGGGTCCGGGTTTGGGTCCAGGTCCAGGTCACGGTCTCGGGTCAGGATTCTAGTCCGGGTCCGGGTCCGGGTCCGGATCTTGGTCAGGGTCAGCGTGAGGTTCCGGGTCCGGGTCCGGGTCCGGGTCCGAGTCCGGGTCCGGGTCCGGGTCCGGGTCCGGGTCCGGTTCCGGGTCCGGGTCCGGATCCGGATCTTGGTCAGGGTCAGGGTCCGGGTCAGTGTCTGTGTCAGGGTCAGAGTCAGGGTCAGAGTCAGGGTCCGTGTCAGGGTCAGGGTCAGGGTCAGAGTCAGGGTCCGGGTCATGGTCCGGGTCAGGGTCAGGGTCCGGGTCCGGGTCCGGGTCCGGGTCCGGGTCCGGGTCCGGGTCCGGGTCCGGGTCCGAGTCCGGGTCAGGGTCCGGGTCCGGGTCCGGGTCCGGGTCCGGGTCCGGGTCCGGGTCCGGGCCGAGGCTGGGTCCGGGTCGGGGTAAGGGTCCGGGTCCGGGTCCGGGTCAGGACCTGGGTCCAGGTCCGGGTAAGGATCCGGGTCCGGGTCTGGGTCCGGGTCTGGGTCCTGGTCCGGTTCAGGGTCCGGGTCTCGGTCTTTGTCAGTTTCAGGGTCAGTCTCAGAGTCAGGGCCCGGGTCAGGGTCAGGGTCAGGGTCAGGGTCAGGGTCAGGGTCAGGGTCCGGGTCCGGGTCCGGGTCCGGGTCCGGGTCCGCGTCAGGGTCAGGGTCCGGGTCCGTGTCCGGGTCATGGTCCGGGTACGGGTCCGGGTCCGGGTCCGTGTCCGGGTCCGGGTCCGGGTCCAGGTCCGGGTCCGTGTCCGTGTCCATGTCCGTGTCCGTGTCCGTGTCAGTGTCAGTGAGCGTGTCAGGGTCAGAGTCAGGGTCAGAGTCAGGGTCCGTGTCAGGGTCAGGGTCAGGGTCAGAGTCAGGGTTCGGGTCAGGGTCAGGGTCAGGGTCAGGGTCAGGGTCAGGGTCAGGGTCAGGTTCCGGGTCCGTGTCCGTGTCCGGGTCCTGGTCCGTGTCCGGATCCGGGTCCGGGTCCGGGTCCGGGTCCGGGTCCGGGTCCGGGTCCGAGTCAGGGTCCGGGTCCGGTCCGGGTCAGTTTCAGGGTCAGTGTCACAGTCAGGGTCCAGGTCAGGGTGAGGGTCCGTGTCCGTGTCCGGGTCCGTGTCCGGGTCTGGGTCCGGGTCCGGGTCCGTGTCCGGGTCCGTGTCCGGGTCCGGGTCCGGGTCCGGGTCAGGGTCCTGGTCCGGGTCCGGGTCCGGGTCAGGGTCCGGGTCTGGGTCTGGGTCAGTTTCAGGGTCAGTCTCAGAGTCAGGGTCCGGGTCCGGGTCAGGGTCTGGGTCCGGGTCATTGTCAGTGTCCGGGTCCGGGTCCGGGTCCATGTCATGGTCCGGGTCCGGGTCCGGGTCAGGGTCACGGTCCGGGTCCGGGTCCGGCTCAGGGTCAGGGTCCGGGTCCGGGTCCGGATCCGTGTCATGGTCCGGGTCCGTGTCCGGGTCCGGGTCCGTGTCCGGGTTAGGATCAGCATCCGGATGCGGGTCTGGGTCCGGGTCCGGGTCTGGGTCCGGGTCCGGGTCCGGGTCCGGGTCCGGGTCCGTGTCTGTGTCAGGGTCAGGGTCAGGGTCAGGGTCAGAGTCAGGGTCAGGGTCAGGGTCAGGGTCAGGGTCAGGGTCAGGGTCAGGTTCCGGGTCCGTGTCCGGGTCCGTGTCCGGGTCCGGGTCCGTGTCCGTGTCCGGGTCCGTGTCCGGGTCCGGGTCCGGGTCCCGGTCCGAGTCAGGGTCCGGGTCCGGGTCCGGGTCCGGGTCAGTTTCAGGGTCAGTGTCACAGTCAGGGTCCAGGTCAGGGTGAGGGTCCGGGTCCGGGTCCGGGTCCGGGTCCAGGTCCGGGTCCGGGTCCGGGTCAGGGTCCGGGTCCGGGTCCGGGTCCGGGTCAGGGTCCGGGTCCGGGTCCGGGTCCGAGTCAGGGTCCGGGTCCGGGTCCGGGTCAGTTTCAGGGTCAGTGTCACAGTCAGGGTCCAGGTCAGGGTGAGGGTCCGGGTCCGGGTCCGGGTCCGGGTCCGGGTCCGTGTCCGGGTCCGTGTCCGGGTCCGTGTCCGTGTCCGTGTCCGGGTCCGGGTCCGGGTCCGGGTCCGGGTCCGGGTCAGGGTCCGGGTCCGGGTCCGGATCCGGGTCAGGGTCCGGCTCTTGGTCTGGGTCAGTTTCAGGGTCAGTCTCAGAGTCAGGGTCCGGGTCGGGGTCAGGGTCTGGGTCCGGGTCATTGTCAGTGTCCGGGTCCGTGTCCGTGTCCAGGTCCGGGTCCGAGTCAGGGTCCTGGTCCGGGTCCGGGTCCGGGTCCGGGTCCGGGTCAGTTTCAGGGTCAATGTCAGAGTCAGGGTCCGGGTCAGGGTCAGGGTCAGGTTCAGGGTCAGGGTCCGGGTCCGGGTCCGGGTCAGGGTCAGGGTCCGGGTCCGGGTCCGGGTCAGGGTCCGGGTCCGGGTCCGGGTCTGTGTTAGTTTCAGGGTCAGTCTCAGAGTCAGGGTCCGGGTCAGGGTCAGGGTCAGTGTCAGGGTCAGGGTCAGGGTCAGGGTCCGGGTCCGGGTCCGGGTCCAGGGTCCGGGTCCGGGTCCGGGTCCGGGTCTGGGTCCGGGTCCGCGTCAGGGTCAGGGTCCGGGTCCGTGTCCGGGTCATGGTCCGGGTCCGGGTCCGGGTCCGTGTCCGGGTCCGGGTCCGGGTCCAGGTCCGTGTCCGTGTCCGTGTCCGTGTCCGTGTCAGTGTCAGTGAGCGTGTCAGGGTCAGAGTCAGGGTCAGAGTCAGGGTCCGTGTCAGGGTCAGGGTCAGGGTCAGAGTCAGGGTTCGGGTCAGGGTCAGGGTCAGGGTCAGGGTCAGGGTCAGGGTCAGGTTCCGGGTCCGTGTCCGTGTCCGTGTCCGGGTCTGGGTCCGGGTCCGGGTCCGAGTCAGGGTCAGGGTCCGGGTCCGGGTCCGGGTCAGTTTCAGGGTCAGTGTCACAGTCAGGGTCCAGGTCAGGGTGAGGGTCCGGGTCCGGGTCCGGGTCCGGGTCCGGGTCCGGGTCCGTGTCCGGGTCCGGGTCCGGGTCCGGGTCCGGGTCCGGGTCCGGGTCCGGGTCCTGGTCCGGGTCAGGGTCCTGGTCCGGGTCCGGGTCCGGGTCAGGGTCCGGGTCTGGGTCTGGGTCAGTTTCAGGGTCAGTCTCAGAGTCAGGGTCCGGGTCCGGGTCAGGGTCTGGGTCCGGGTCATTGTCAGTGTCCGGGTCCGGGTCCGGGTCCATGTCATGGTCCGGGTCCGGGTCCGGGTCAGGGTCACGGTCCGGGTCCGGGTCCGGGTCAGGGTCAGGGTCCGGGTCCGGGTCCGGGTCAGTTTCAGGGTCAGTGTCACAGTCAGGGTCCAGGTCAGGGTGAGGGTCCGGGTCCGGGTCCGGGTCCGGGTCCGGGTCCGGGTCCGGGTCAGGGTCCGGGTCCGGGTCCGGGTCCGGGTCAGGGTCCGGGTCTGGGTCTGGGTCAGTTTCAGGGTCAGTCTCAGAGTCAGGGTCCGGGTCCGGGTCAGGGTCTGGGTCCGGGTCATTGTCAGTGTCCGGGTCCGGGTCCGGGTCCATGTCACCGTCCGGGTCCGGGTCCGGGTCCGGGTCAGGGTCAGGGTCCGGGTCCGGGTCCGGATCCGTGTCATGGTCCGGGTCCGTGTCAGGGTCCGGGTCCGGGTCCGTGTCCGTGTCCGTGTCCGGGTCCGGGTCCGGGTCCGGGTCCGGGTCCGGGTCCGGGTTAGGATCAGGATCCGGATGCGGGTCTGGGTCCGGGTCCGGGTCTGGGTCCGGGTCCGGGTCCGGGTCCGGGTCCGGGTCCGGGTCCGGGTCCGTGTCAGGGTCAGGGTCAGGGTCAGGGTCAGGGTCAGAGTCAGGGTCCGGGTCAGGGTCAGGGTCAGGGTCAGGGTCAGGGTCCAGGTGGGGGTCCGGATCCGGGTCCGGGTCCTGGTCAGGATCCGGGTCTGGGTGAGGGTCTGGGTCCTGGTCAGGGTAAGGGTCCGGGTCCGGGTCCGGGTCCGGGTCAGAGTCCGGGTCCGAGTCCGGGTTTGGGTCCGGGTCGGGGTCACAGTCCGGGGTCAGGATTCTAGTCCGGGTCCGGGTCCGGGTCCTGGTCCGGGTCCGGATCTGGGTCAGGGTCAGGGTCAGGGTCCGGGTCAGGATCCGGGTCCGGATGCGGGTCCAGGTCCGGGTCCGGGTCCGGGTCCTGGTAAGAGTCAGGGTCCGGGTCCGGGTCCAGGTCCGGGTCAGGGTCAGGGTCAGTGTCAAAGTCAGGGTCCGGGTCACGGTCTGGGTCCCGGTCCGGGTCAGGGTCCGGGTGAGGGTCCGTGTCCGTGTCCGTGTCATGGTCCGGGTCCGTGTCAGGTTCCGTGTCCGGGTCCGGGTCCGTGTCCGGGTCCGTGTCCGGGTCCGGGTCCGGCTCCGGCTCCGGCTCCGGCTCCGGCTCCGGCTCCGGGTCTGAGTGAGGGTACGGGTACGGGTCAATTTCAGGGTCAGTGTCAGAGTCAGGGTCCAGGTCAGGGTCAGGGTCCGGGTCCGGGTCCGGGTCCGGTTCCGGGTCTGGGTCCGGGTCCGGGTCCGAGTCAGGGTCCGGGTCTGGGTCCGGGTCCGGGTCCGGGTCCGGGTCAGGGTCAGGGTCAGGGTCAGGGTCAGGGTCAGGGTCAGTGTCCGGGTCACGGTCTGGGTCCCGGTCCGGGTCAGGGTCCGGGTGAGGGTCCGTGTCCGTGTCCGTGTCATGGTCCGGGTCCGGGTCCGGGTCCAGGTCCGGGTCCGGGTCCGGGTCCGGGTCCGGGTCCGGGTCCGGGTCCGGGTCCGAGTCAGGGTCCGGGTCCGGGTCCGGGTCAGTTTCAGGGTCAGTGTCACAGTCAGGGTCCAGGTCAGGGTGAGGGTCCGGGTCCGGGTCCGGGTCCGGGTCCGGGTCCGTGTCCGGGTCCGTGTCCGGGTCCGTGTCCGTGTCCGTGTCCGGGTCCGGGTCCGGGTCCGGGTCCGGGTCCGGGTCAGGGTCCGGGTCCGGGTCCGGATCCGGGTCAGGGTCCGGCTCTTGGTCTGGGTCAGTTTCAGGGTCAGTCTCAGAGTCAGGGTCCGGGTCGGGGTCAGGGTCTGGGTCCGGGTCATTGTCAGTGTCCGGGTCCGTGTCCGTGTCCAGGTCCGGGTCCGAGTCAGGGTCCTGGTCCGGGTCCGGGTCCGGGTCCGGGTCCGGGTCAGTTTCAGGGTCAATGTCAGAGTCAGGGTCCGGGTCAGGGTCAGGGTCAGGTTCAGGGTCAGGGTCCGGGTCCGGGTCCGGGTCAGGGTCAGGGTCCGGGTCCGGGTCCGGGTCAGGGTCCGGGTCCGGGTCCGGGTCTGTGTTAGTTTCAGGGTCAGTCTCAGAGTCAGGGTCCGGGTCAGGGTCAGGGTCAGGGTCAGGGTCAGGGTCAGGGTCAGGGTCCGGGTCCGGGTCCGGGTCCAGGGTCCGGGTCCGGGTCCGGGTTCGGGTCCGGGTCTGGGTCCGGGTCCGAGTCAGGGTCCTGGTCCGGGTCCGGGTCAGGGTCAGGGTCAGGGTCAGGGTCCGGGTCCGGGTCCGGGTCCGGGTCCGGGTCCGGGTCCGGGTCCGGGTCCGGGTCCGGGTCCGGGTCCGGGTTAGGGTTAGGGTCAGGATCCGGATGCGGGTCCGGGTCCGGGTCCGGGTCTCGGTCCGGGTCCAGGTCCGGGTCCGGGTCTGGGTATGGGTCCGGGTCCGGGTCAGGGTCAGTGTCAGAGTCAGGGTCAGGGTCAGGGTCAGGGTCAGTGTCATGGTCCGGGTGGGGGTCCGGGTCCGGGTCCAGGTCCGGGTCAGGGTCTTGGTCAGGGTCAGGGTGAGGGTCAGGGTCCTGGTCAGGGTCAGGGTCCTGGTCCGGGGTAGAGTCACAGTCTGGGGTCAGGATTCTAGTCCGGGTCCGGGTCCGGGTCCGGGTCCGGATCTGGGTCAGGGTCAGCGTGAGGGTCCGGGTCCGGTTCCGGGTTAGGGTCAGGATCTGGATGCGGGTCCGGGTCCGGGTCCGGGTCTGGGTCCGGGTCCGGGTCCATGTCCGGGTCTGGGTCCGTGTCCGGGTCCAGGTCCGGGTCAGGGTCCGGGTCAGGGTGAGGGTCCGGGTCCTGGTCAGGGTCAGGGTCCGGGTCCGGGTCCGGGTCCGGGTCCGGGTCCGGGTCCGGGTCCGGGTCAGAGTCCGGGTCCATGTCCGGGTTTGGGTCCAGGTCCAGGTCACGGTCTCGGGTCAGGATTCTAGTCCGGGTCCGGGTCCGGGTCCAGGTCCGGATCTTGGTCAGGGTCAGCGTGAGGTTCCGGGTCCGGGTCCGGGTCCGGGTCCGAGTCCGGGTCCGGGTCCGGGTCCGGGTCCGGTTCCGGGTCCGGGTCCGGATCCGGATCTTGGTCAGGGTCAGGGTCAGAGTCAGGGTCCGGTTCCGTGTCCCAGTCAGAGACAGGATCCGGGTCCGGGTCCAGGTAAGGGTCCGTGTCCGTGTCAGTGTCCGGGTCCAGGTCCAGGTCCAGGTCCGGGTCCGAGTCAGGGTCCTGGTCCGGGTCCGGGTCCGGGTCCGGGTCCGGGTCAGTTTCAGGGTCAATGTCAGAGTCAGGCTCAGGTTCAGGGTCAGGCTCAGGCTCAGAGTCAGGGTCAGGGTCCGGGTCCGGGTCCGGATCCGGGTCCGGGTCCGGGTCCGGGTCTGGGTCTGGGTCCGGGGTCAGGATCCGAGTCCGGGTCCGGGTCCTGGTCCGGGTCCGGGTCCGGGTCCGGGTTCGGGTCCTGGTCCTGGTCCGGGTCCGGGTCCGGGTCCGGGTCCGGGTCCGGATCCGGATCTTGGTCAGGGTCAGGGTCAGGGTCCGGTTCCGGGTCCGGGTCCGGGTCCGGGTCCGGGTCCGGGTCAGGGTCAGGATCCGTGTCTGTGTCCGGGTAAGGGTCAGTGTCCGGGTCCGGGTCCGGGTCCGGGTACGGGTCCGGGTCATGGTCCGGGTCCGGGTCCGGGTCCGGGTCCAGGTCCGGGTCTGGGTCCGTGTCCGGGTCCAGGTCCGGGTCAGGGTCCGGGTCAGGGTGAGGGTCCGGGTCCTGGTCAGGGTCAGGGTCCGGGTCCGGGTCCGGGTCCGGGTCCGGGTCCGGGTCCGGGTCCGGGTCCGGGTCAGAGTCCGGGTCCGGGTCCGGGTTTGGGTCCAGGTCCAGGTCACGGTCTCGGGTCAGGATTCTAGTCCGGGTCCGGGTCCGGGTCCGGATCTTGGTCAGGGTCAGCGTGAGGTTCCGGGTCCGGGTCCGGGTCCGGGTCCGAGTCCGGGTCCGGGTCCGGGTCCGGGTCCGGGTCCGGTTCCGGGTCCGGGTCCGGATCCGGATCTTGGTCAGGGTCAGGGTCCGGGTCAGTGTCTGTGTCAGGGTCAGAGTCAGGGTCAGAGTCAGGGTCCGTGTCAGGGTCAGGGTCAGGGTCAGAGTCAGGGTCCGGGTCATGGTCCGGGTCAGGGTCAGGGTCCGGGTCCGGGTCCGGGTCCGGGTCCGGGTCCGGGTCCGGGTCCGGGTCCGAGTCCGGGTCAGGGTCCGGGTCCGGGTCCGGGTCCGGGTCCGGGTCCGGGTCCGGGTCCGGGCCGAGGCTGGGTCCGGGTCGGGGTAAGGGTCCGGGTCCGGGTCCGGGTCAGGACCTGGGTCCAGGTCCGGGTAAGGGTCCGGGTCCGGGTCTGGGTCCGGGTCTGGGTCCTGGTCCGGTTCAGGGTCCGGGTCTCGGTCTTTGTCAGTTTCAGGGTCAGTCTCAGAGTCAGGGCCCGGGTCAGGGTCAGGGTCAGGGTCAGGGTCAGGGTCAGGGTCAGGGTCCGGGTCCGGGTCCGGGTCCGGGTCCGGGTCCGCGTCAGGGTCAGGGTCCGGGTCCGTGTCCGGGTCATGGTCCGGGTACGGGTCCGGGTCCGGGTCCGTGTCCGGGTCCGGGTCCGGGTCCAGGTCCGGGTCCGTGTCCGTGTCCATGTCCGTGTCCGTGTCCGTGTCAGTGTCAGTGAGCGTGTCAGGGTCAGAGTCAGGGTCAGAGTCAGGGTCCGTGTCAGGGTCAGGGTCAGGGTCAGAGTCAGGGTTCGGGTCAGGGTCAGGGTCAGGGTCAGGGTCAGGGTCAGGGTCAGGGTCAGGTTCCGGGTCCGTGTCCGTGTCCGGGTCCTGGTCCGTGTCCGGATCCGGGTCCGGGTCCGGGTCCGGGTCCGGGTCCGGGTCCGGGTCCGAGTCAGGGTCCGGGTCCGGTCCGGGTCAGTTTCAGGGTCAGTGTCACAGTCAGGGTCCAGGTCAGGGTGAGGGTCCGTGTCCGTGTCCGGGTCCGTGTCCGGGTCTGGGTCCGGGTCCGGGTCCGTGTCCGGGTCCGTGTCCGGGTCCGGGTCCGGGTCCGGGTCAGGGTCCTGGTCCGGGTCCGGGTCCGGGTCAGGGTCCGGGTCTGGGTCTGGGTCAGTTTCAGGGTCAGTCTCAGAGTCAGGGTCCGGGTCCGGGTCAGGGTCTGGGTCCGGGTCATTGTCAGTGTCCGGGTCCGGGTCCGGGTCCATGTCATGGTCCGGGTCCGGGTCCGGGTCAGGGTCACGGTCCGGGTCCGGGTCCGGCTCAGGGTCAGGGTCCGGGTCCGGGTCCGGATCCGTGTCATGGTCCGGGTCCGTGTCCGGGTCCGGGTCCGTGTCCGGGTTAGGATCAGCATCCGGATGCGGGTCTGGGTCCGGGTCCGGGTCTGGGTCCGGGTCCGGGTCCGGGTCCGGGTCCGGGTCCGTGTCTGTGTCAGGGTCAGGGTCAGGGTCAGGGTCAGAGTCAGGGTCAGGGTCAGGGTCAGGGTCAGGGTCAGGGTCAGGGTCAGGGTCAGGTTCCGGGTCCGTGTCCGGGTCCGTGTCCGGGTCCGGGTCCGTGTCCGTGTCCGGGTCCGTGTCCGGGTCCGGGTCCGGGTCCCGGTCCGAGTCAGGGTCCGGGTCCGGGTCCGGGTCCGGGTCAGTTTCAGGGTCAGTGTCACAGTCAGGGTCCAGGTCAGGGTGAGGGTCCGGGTCCGGGTCCGGGTCCGGGTCCAGGTCCGGGTCCGGGTCCGGGTCAGGGTCCGGGTCCGGGTCCGGGTCCGGGTCAGGGTCCGGGTCTGGGTCTGGGTCAGTTTCAGGGTCAGTCTCAGAGTCAGGGTCCGGGTCCGGGTCAGGGTCTGGGTCCGGGTCATTGTCAGTGTCCGGGTCCGGGTCCGGGTCCATCTCCCCGTCCGGGTCCGGGTCCGGGTCCGGGTCCGGGTCAGGGTCAGGGTCCGGGTCCGGGTCCGGGTCCGGATCCGTGTCATGGTCCGGGTCCGTGTCAGGGTCCGGGTCCGGGTCCGGGTCCGGGTCCGGGTCCGGGTCCGGGTCCGGGTCCGGGTCCGGGTCCGGGTCCGGGTTAGGATCAGGATCCGGATGCGGGTCTGGGTCCGGGTCCGGGTCTGGGTCCGGGTCCGGGTCCGGGTCCGGGTCCGTGTCCGTGTCCGTGTCAGGGTCAGGGTCATTGTCAGGGTCAGGGTCAGAGTCAGGGTCCGTGTCAGGGTCAGGGTCAGGGTCAGGGTCAGGGTCAGGGTCCAGGTGGGGGTCCGGATCCGGGTCCGGGTCCTGGTCAGGATCCGGGTCTGGGTGAGGGTCCGGGTCCTGGTCAGGGTAAGGGTCCGGGTGAGGGTCCGTGTCCGTGTCCGTGTCATGGTCCGGGTCCGTGTCAGGTTCCGTGTCCGGGTCCGGGTCCGGGTCCGGGTCCGGGTCCGGGTCCGGGTACGGGTACGGGTACGGGTACGGGTCTGAGTCAGGGTACGGGTACGGGTCAATTTCAGGGTCAGTGTCAGAGTCAGGGTCCAGGTCAGGGTCAGGGTCCGGGTCCGGGTCCGGGTCCGGGTCTGGGTCCTGGTCCGGGTCCGAGTCAGGGTCCGGGTCTGGGTCCGGGTCCGGGTCCGGGTCAGGGTCAGGGTCAGGGTCAGGGTCAGTGTCCGGGTCACGGTCTGGGTCCCGGTCCGGGTCAGGGTCCGGGTGAGGGTCCGGGTCCGTGTACGTGTCATGGTCCGGGTCCGGGTCCGGGTCCGGGTCCGGGTCCGGGTCCGAGTCAGGGTCCGGGTCCGGGTCCGGGTCAGTTTCAGGGTCAGTGTCACTGTCAGGGTCCAGGTCAGGGTGAGGGTCCGGGTCCGGGTCCGGGTCCGGGTCCGGGTCCGGGTCCGTGTCCGTGTCCGTGTCCGGGTCCGTGTCCGTGTCCGTGTCCGGGTCCGTGTCCGGGTCCGGGTCCGGGTCAGGGTCCGGGTCCGGGTCCGGATCCGGGTCAGGGTCCGGCTCTTGGTCTGGGTCAGTTTCAGGGTCAGTCTCAGAGTCAGGGTCCGGGTCCGGGTCAGGGTCTGGGTCCGGGTCCGGGTCCGGGTCAGTTTCAGGGTCAATGTCAGAGTCAGGGTCCGGGTCAGGGTCAGGGTCAGGTTCAGGGTCAGGGTCCGGGTCCGGGTCCGGGTCCAGGGTCCGGGTCCGGGTCCGGGTCAGGGTCACGGTCCGGGTCCGGGTCCGGGTCCGGGTCAGGGTCAGGGTCCGGGTCCGGGTCCGGGTCTGTGTCAGTTTCAGGGTCAGTCTCAGAGTCAGGGTCCGGGTCAGGGTCAGGGTCAGGGTCAGGGTCAGGGTCAGGGTCCGGGTCCGGGTCCGGGTCCAGGGTCCGGGTCCGGGTCCGGGTCCGGGTTCGGGTCCGGGTCTGGGTCCGGGTCCGAGTCAGGGTCCGGGTCCTGGTCCGGGTCCGGGTCCGGGTCAGGGTCAGGGTCCGGGTCCGGGTCCGGGTCAGGGTCCGGGTCCGGGTCTGTGTCAGTTTCAGGGTCAGTCTCAGAGTCAGGGTCCGGGTCAGGGTCAGGGTCAGGGTCAGGGTCAGGGTCCGGGTCCGGGTCCGGGTCCGGGTCCGGGTCCGGGTCCGGGTCCGGGTCCGGGTCCGGGTCCGGGTCCGGGTCCGGGTCCGGGTTAGGGTCAGGATCCGGATGCGGGTCCGGGTCCGGGTCCGGGTCTGGGTCCGGGTCCAGGTCCGGGTATGGGTCCGGGTACGAGTCCGGGTCCGGGTCAGGGTCAGGGTCAGAGTCAGGGTCAGGGTCAGGGTCAGGGTCAGTGTCAGGGTCCGGGTGGGGGTCCGGGTCCGGGTCCAGGTCCGGGTCAGGGTCTTGGTCAGGGTCAGGGTGAGGGTCAGGGTCCTGGTCAGGGTCAGGGTCCTGGTCCGGGGTAGAGTCACGGTCTGGGGTCAGGATTCTAGTCCGGGTCCGGGTCCGGGTCCGGGTCCGGATCTGGGTCAGGGTCAGCGTGAGGGTCCGGGTCCGGTTCCGGGTTAGGGTCAGGATCTGGATGCGGGTCCGGGTCCGGGTCCGGGTCTGGGTCCGGGTCCGGGTCCAGGTCCGGGTCTGGGTCCGTGTCCGGGTCCAGGTCCGGGTCAGGGTCCGGGTCAGGGTGAGGGTCCGGGTCCTGGTCAGGGTCATGGTCCGGGTACGGGTACGGGTCTGTGTCCGGGTCCGGGTCCGGGTCCGGGTCCAGGTCCAGGTCCGTGTCCGTGTCCGTGTCCGTGTCCGTGTCCGTGTCCGTGTCAGTGTCAGTGAGCGTGTCAGGGTCAGAGTCAGGGTCAGAGTCAGGGTCCGTGTCAGGGTCAGGGTCAGGGTCAGAGTCAGGGTTCGGGTCAGGGTCAGGGTCAGGGTCAGGGTCAGGGTCAGGGTCAGGGTCAGGTTCCGGGTCCGTGTCCGTGTCCGGGTCCGGGTCCGGGTCCGGGTCCGGGTCCGGGTCCGAGTCAGGGTCCGGTCCGGGTCCGGGTCAGTTTCAGGGTCAGTGTCACAGTCAGGGTCCAGGTCAGGGTGAGGGTCCGGGTCTGGGTCCGGGTCCGGGTCTGGGTCCGGGTCCGGGTCCGTGTCCGGGTCCGTGTCCGTGTCCGTGTCCGGGTCCGGGTCCGGGTCCGGGTCAGGGTCCTGGTCCGGGTCCGGGTCTGGGTCAGGGTCCGGGTCTGGGTCTGGGTCAGTTTCAGGGTCAGTCTCAGAGTCAGGGTCCGGGTCCGGGTCAGGGTCTGGGTCCGGGTCATTGTCAGTGTCCGGGTCCGGGTCCGGGTCTATGTCATGGTCCGGGTCCGGGTCCGGGTCAGGGTCACGGTCCGGGTCCGGGTCCGGGTCAGGGTCAGGGTCCGGGTCCGGGTCCGGATCCGTGTCATGGTCTGGGTCCGTGTCAGGGTCCGGGTCCGGGTCCGGGTCCGGGTCCGGGTCTGGGTCCGGGTCCGGGTCCGGGTCCGGGTCCGGGTCCGTGTCCGGGTTAGGATCAGGATCCGGATGCGGGTCTGGGTCCGGGTCCGGGTCTGGGTCCGGGTCCGGGTCCGGGTCCGTGTCCGTGTCAGGGTCAGGGTCAGGGTCAGGGTCAGAGTCAGGGTCAGGGTCAGGGTCAGGGTCAGGGTCAGCTTCCGGGTCCGGGTCCGGGTCCGGGTCCGGGTCGGTGTCCGGGTCCGGGTCCGGGTCCGGGTCCGGGTCCGGGTCCCGGTCCGAGTCAGGGTCCGGGTCCGGGTCCGGGTCCGGGTCAGTTTCAGGGTCAGTGTCACAGTCAGGGTCCAGGTCAGGGTGAGGGTCCGGGTCCGGGTCCGGGTCCGGGTCCGGGTCCGGGTCCGGGTCAGGGTCCGGGTGCGGGTCCGGGTCCCGGTCAGGGTCCGGGTCTGGGTCTGGGTCAGTTTCAGGGTCAGTCTCAGAGTCAGGGTCCGGGTCCGGGTCAGGGTCTGGGTCCGGGTCATTGTCAGTGTCCGGGTCCGGGTCCGGGTCCATGTCACCGTCAGGGTCCGGGTCCGGATCCGGGTCAGGGTCAGGGTCCGGGTCCGGGTCCGGATCCGTGTCATGGTCCGGGTCCGTGTCAGGGTCCGGGTCCGGGTCCGGGTCCGGGTCCGGGTCCGGGTCCGGGTCCGGGTCCGGGTTAGGATCAGGATCCGGATGCGGGTCTGGGTCCGGGTCCGGGTCTGGGTCCGGGTCCGGGTCCGGGTCCGGGTCCGGGTCCGGGTCCGGGTCCGTGTCCGTGTCAGGGTCAGGGTCAGGGTCAGGGTCAGGGTCAGAGTCAGGGTCCGGGTCAGGGTCAGGGTCAGGGTCAGGGTCAGGGTCAGGGTCCAGGTGGGGGTCCGGATCCGGGTCCGGATCCGGGTCTGGGTGAGGGTCCGGGTCCTGGTCAGGGTAAGGGTCCGGGTCCGGGTCCGGGTCCGGGTCAGAGTCCGGGTCCGGGTCCGGGTTTGGGTCCGGGTAGGGGTCACAGTCCGGGGTCAGGATTCTAGTCCGGGTCCGGGTCCGGGTCCTGGTCCGGGTCCGGATCTGGGTCAGGGTCAGGGTCAGGGTCCGGGTCAGGATCCGGGTCCGGATGCGGGTCCGGGTCCGGGTCCGGGTCCGGGTCCTGGTAAGAGTCAGTGTCCGGGTCCGGGTCCAGGTCCGGGTCAGGGTCAGGGTCAGTGTCAAAGTCAGGGTCCGGGTCACGGTCTGGGTCCCGGTCCGGGTCAGGGTCCGGGTGAGGGTCCGCGTCCGTGTCCGTGTCATGGTCCGGGTCCGTGTCAGGTTCCGGGTCCGGGTCCGGGTCCGGGTCCGGGTCCGGGTCCGGGTACGGGTACGGGTCCGGGTCCGGGTCTGGGTCCGGGTCCGGGTACGGGTACGGGTCCGGGTACGGGTCCGGGTACGGGTCCGGGTCCGGGTCCGGGTCCGGGTCCGGGTCCGGGTCCGGGTCCGGGTCTGAGTCAGGGTACGGGTACGGGTCAATTTCAGGGTCAGTGTCAGAGTCAGGGTCCAGGTCAGGGTCAGGGTCCGGGTCCGGGTCCGGGTCCGGTTCCGGGTCTGGGTCCGGGTCCGGGTCCGAGTCAGGGTCCGGGTCTGGGTCCGGGTCCGGATCCGGGTCAGGGTCAGGGTCAGGGTCAGGGTCAGTGTCCGGGTCACGGTCTGGGTCCCGGTCCGGGTCAGGGTCCGGGTGAGGGTCCGGGTCCGTGTCCGTGTCATGGTCCGGGTCCGGGTCCGGGTCCGGGTCCGGGTCCGGGTCCGGGTCCGGGTCCGGGTCCGGGTCCGGGTCCGGGTCCGGGTCCGAGTCAGGGTCCGGGTCCGGGTCCGGTTCAGTTTCAGGGTCAGTGTCACAGTCAGGATCCAGGTCAGGGTGAGGGTCCGGGTCCGGGTCCGGGTCCGGGTCCGGGTCCGTGTCCGGGTCCGTGTCCGGGTCCGGGTCCGGGTCCGGGTCCAGGTCCGGGTCCGGGTCCGGGTCAGGGTCCGGGTCCGGGTCCGGATCCGGGTCAGGGTCCGGGTCCGGGTCCGGGTCCGGGTCCGAGTCAGGGTCCGGGTCCGGGTCCGGTTCAGTTTCAGGGTCAGTGTCACAGTCAGGGTCCAGGTCAGGGTGAGGGTCCGGGTCCGGGTCCGGGTCCGGGTCCGGGTCCGGGTCCGGGTCCGTGTCCGTGTCCGTGTCCGGGTCCGGGTCCGGGTCCGGGTCCGGGTCCGGGTCCGGGTCAGGGTCCGGGTCCGGGTCCGGATCCGGGTCAGGGTCCGGCTCTTGGTCTGGGTCAGTTTCAGGGTCAGTCTCAGAGTCAGGGTCCGGGTCCGGGTCAGGGTCTGGGTCCGGGTCATTGTCAGTGTCCGGGTCCGTGTCCGGGTCCAGGTTCGGGTCCGAGTCAGGGTCCTGTTCCGGGTCCGGGTCCGGGTCCGGGTCCGGGTCTGTTTCAGGGTCAATGTCAGAGTCAGGGTCCGGGTCAGGGTCAGGGTCAGGTTCAGGGTCAGGGTCCGGGTCCGGGCCCGGGTCCAGGGTCCGGGTCCGGGTCCGGGTCCGGGTCCGGGTCAGGGTCACGGTCCGGGTCCGGGTCCGGGTCCGGGTCCGGGTCAGGGTCAGGGTCCATGTCATGGTCCGGGTCCGGGTCCGGGTCAGGGTCACGGTCCGGGTCCGGGTCCGGGTCAGGGTCAGGGTCCGGGTCCGGGTCCGGATCCATGTCATGGTCCGGGTCCGTGTCAGGGTCCGGGTCCGGGTCCGGGTCCGGGTCCGGGTCCGGGTCCGGGTCCGGGTCCGTGTCCGTGTCTGGGTTAGGATCAGGATCCGGATGCGGGTCTGGGTCCGGGTCTGGGTCCGGGTCCGGGTCCGGGTCCGGGTCCGGGTCCGGGTCCGTGTCCGTGTCAGGGTCAGGGTCAGGGTCAGGGTCAGAGTCAGGGTCAGGGTCAGGGTCAGGGTCAGGGTCAGGGTCAGGTTCCGGGTCCGGGTCCGGGTCCGGGTCCGGGTCCGGCTCCGTATCCGTGTCCGGGTCCGGGTCCGGGTCCGGGTCCCGGTCCGAGTCAGGGTCCGGGTCCGGGTCCGGGTCCGGGTCAGTTTCAGGGTCAGTGTCACAGTCAGGGTCCAGGTCAGTGTGAGGGTCCGGGTCCGGGTCCGGGTCCGGATCCGGGTCCGGGTCCGGGTCCGGGTCAGGGTCCGGGTCCGGGTCCGGGTCCGGGTCCGGGTCCGGGTCCGGGTCCGGGTCCGTGTCCGTGTCCGGGTTAGGATCAGGATCCGGATGCGGGTCTGGGTCCGGGTCCGGGTCTGGGTCCGGGTCCGGGTCCAGGTCCGGGTCCGTGTCCGTGTCAGGGTCAGGGTCAGGGTCAGGGTCAGAGTCAGGGTCAGGGTCAGGGTCAGGGTCAGGGTCAGGGTCAGGTTCCGGGTCCGGGTCCGGGTCCGGGTCCGGCTCCGTGTCCGGGTCCGGTTCCGGGTCCGGGTCCGGGTCCCGGTCCGAGTCAGGGTCCGGGTCCGGGTCCGGGTCCGGGTCAGTTTCAGGTTCAGTGTCACAGTCAGGGTCCAGGTCAGGGTGAGGGTCCGGGTCCGGGTCCGGGTCCGGGTCCGGGTCCGGGTCCGGGTCCGGGTCCGGGTCCGGGTCCGGGTCCGGGTCAGGGTCCGGGTCCGGGTCCGGGTCCGGGTCAGGGTCCGGGTCTGGGTCTGGGTCAGTTTCAGGGTCAGTCTCAGAGTCAGGGTCCGGGTCCGGGTCAGGGTCTGGGTCCGGGTCATTGTCAGTGTCCGGGTCCGGGTCCGGGTCCATGTCACCGTCTGGGTCCGGGTCCGGGTCCGGGTCAGGGTCAGGGTCCGGGTCCGGGTCCGGATCCGGATCCGGGTCATGGTCCGGGTCCGTGTCAGGGTCCGGATCCGGGTCCGGGTCCGGGTCCGGGTCCGGGTCCGGGTCCGGGTCCGGGTCCGGGTTAGGATCAGGATCCGGATGCGGGTCTGGGTCCGGGTCCGGGTCTGGGTCCGTGTCCGGGTCCGGGTCTGGGTCCGTGTCCGTGTCAGGGTCAGGGTCAGGGTCAGGGTCAGGGTCAGAGTCAGGGTCCGGGTCAGGGTCAGGGTCAGGGTCAGGGTCAGGGTCCAGGTGGGGGTCCAGATCCGGGTCCGGGTCCTGGTCAGGATCCGGGTCTGGGTGAGGGTCCGGGTCCTGGTCAGGGTAAGGGTCCGGGTCCGGGTCCGGGTCCGGGTCAGAGTCCGGGTCCGGGTCCGGGTTTGGGTCCGGGTCGGGGTCACAGTCCGGGGTCAGGATTCTAGTCCGGGTCCGGGTCCGGGTCCTGGTCCGGGTCCGGATCTGGGTCAGGGTCAGGGTCAGGGTCCGGGTCAGGATCCGGGTCCGGATGCGGGTCCGGGTCCGGGTCCGGGTCCTGGTAAGAGTCAGGGTCCGGGTCCGGGTCCAGGTCCGGGTCAGGGTCAGGGTCAGTGTCAAAGTCAGGGTCCGGGTCACGGTCTGGGTCCCGGTCCGGGTCAGGGTCCGGGTGAGGGTCCGTGTCCGTGTCCGTGTCCGTGTCATGGTCCGGGTCCGTGTCAGGTTCCGTGTCCGGGTCCGTGTCCGGGTCCGGGTCCGGGTCCGGGTACGGGTACGGGTACGGGTACGGGTCTGAGTCAGGGTACGGGTACGGGTCAATTTCAGGGTCACTGTCAGAGTCAGGGTCCAGGTCAGGGTCAGGGTCCGGGTCCGGGTCCGGTTCCGGGTCTGGGTCCGGGTCCGGGTCCGAGTCAGGGTCCGGGTCTGGGTCCGGGTCCGGGTCCGGGTCAGGGTCAGGGTCAGGGTCAGGGTCAGTGTCCGGGTCACGGTCTGGGTCCCGGTCCGGGTCAGGGTCCGGGTGAGGGTCCGGGTCCGTGTCCGTGTCATGGTCCAGGTCCGGGTCCGGGTCCGGGTCCAGGTCCGGGTCCGGGTCCGGGTCCGGGTCCGGGTCCGAGTCAGGGTCCGGGTCCGGGTCCGGGTCAGTTTCAGGGTCAGTGTCACAGTCAGGGTCCAGGTCATGGTGAGGGTCCGGGTCCGGGTCCGGGTCCGGGTCCGGGTCCGGGTCCGGGTCCGGGTCCGTGTCCGTGTCCGTGTCCGTGTCCGTGTCCGTGTCCAGGTCTGGGTCCGGGTCCGGGTCCGGGTCAGGGTCAGGGTCAGGGTCAGGGTCAGTGTCCGGGTCACGGTCTGGGTCCCGGTCCGGGTCAGGGTCCGGGTGAGGGTCCGGGTCCGTGTCCGTGTCATGGTCCGGGTCCGGGTCCGGGTCCGGGTCCGGGTCCGGGTCCGGGTCCGGGTCCGGGTCCGGGTCCGAGTCAGGGTCCGGGTCCGGGTCCGGTTCAGTTTCAGGGTCAGTGTCACAGTCAGGGTCCAGGTCAGGGTGAGGGTCCGGGTCCGGGTCCGGGTCCGGGTCCGGGTCCGGGTCCGTGTCCGTGTCCGGGTCCGGGTCCGGGTCTGGGTCCGGGTCCGGGTCAGGTTCCGGGTCCGGGTCAGGGTCCGGGTCCGGGTCCGGATCCGGGTCAGGGTCCGCCTCTTGGTCTGGGTCAGTTTCAGGGTCAGTCTCAGAGTCAGGGTCCGGGTCCGGGTCAGGGTCTGGGTCCGGGTCATTGTCAGTGTCCGGGTCCGTGTCCGGGTCCAGGTTCGGGTCCGAGTCAGGGTCCTGTTCCGGGTCCGGGTCCGGGTCCGGGTCCGGGTCAGTTTCAGGGTCAATGTCAGAGTCAGGGTCCGGGTCAGGGTCAGGGTCAGGTTCAGGGTCAGGATCCGGGTCCGGGTCCGGGTCCAGGGTCCGGGTCCGGGTCCGGGTCCGGGTCAGGGTCACGGTCCGGGTCCGGGTCCGGGTCCGGGTCAGGGTCAGGGTCCATGTCATGGTCCGGGTCCGGGTCCGGGTCAGGGTCACGGTCCGGGTCCGGGTCCGGGTCAGGGTCAGGGTCCGGGTCCGGGTCCGGATCCATGTCATGGTCCGGGTCCGTGTCAGGGTCCGGGTCCGGGTCCGGGTCCGGGTCCGGGTCCGGGTCCGGGTCCGGGTCCGGGTCCGTGTCCGGGTTAGGATCAGGATCCGGATGCGGGTCTGGGTCCGGGTCCGGGTCTGGGTCCGGGTCCGGGTCCGGGTCCGGGTCCGGGTCCGTGTCCGTGTCCGTGTCCGTGTCCGTGTCCGTGTCCGTGTCCAGGTCTGGGTCCGGGTCCGGGTCCGGGTCAGGGTCAGGGTCAGGGTCAGTGTCCGGGTCACGGTCTGGGTCCCGGTCCGGGTCAGGGTCCGGGTGAGGGTCCGGGTCCGTGTCCGTGTCATGGTCCGGGTCCGGGTCCGGGTCCGGGTCCGGGTCCGGGTCCGGGTCCGGGTCCGGGTCCGAGTCTGGGTCCGGGTCCGGGTCCGGTTCAGTTTCAGGGTCAGTGTCACAGTCAGGGTCCAGGTCAGGGTGAGGGTCCGGGTCCGGGTCCGGGTCCGGGTCCGGGTCCGGGTCCGGGTCCGGGTCCGGGTCCGTGTCCGGGTCCGGGTCCGGGTCCGGGTCCGGGTCCGGGTCAGGGTCCGGGTCCGGGTCAGGGTCCGGGTCCGGGTCCGGATCCGGGTCAGGGTCCGGCTCTTTGTCTGGGTCAGTTTCAGGGTCAGTCTCAGAGTCAGGGTCCGGGTCCGGGTCAGGGTCTGGGTCCGGGTCATTGTCAGTGTCCGGGTCCGTGTCCGGGTCCAGGTTCGGGTCCGAGTCAGGGTCCTGTTCCGGGTCCGGGTCCGGGTCCGGGTCCGGGTCCGGGTCAGTTTCAGGGTCAATGTCAGAGTCAGGGTCCGGGTCAGGGTCAGGGTCAGGTTCAGGGTCAGGGTCCGGGTCCGGGTCCGGGTCCAGGGTCCGGGTCCGGGTCCGGGTCCGGGTCAGGGTCACGGTCCGGGTCCGGGTCCGGGTCCGGGTCAGGGTCAGGGTCCATGTCATGGTCCGGGTCCGGGTCCGGGTCAGGGTCACGGTCCGGGTCCGGGTCCGGGTCAGGGTCAGGGTCCGGGTCCGGGTCCGGATCCATGTCATGGTCCGGGTCCGTGTCAGGGTCCGGGTCCGGGTCCGGGTCCGGGTCCGGGTCCGGGTCCGGGTCCGGGTCCGGGTCCGGGTCCGGGTCCGGGTGCGGGTCAGGGTCCGGGTCCGGGTCCGGGTCCGGGTCAGGGTCCGGGTCTGGGTCTGGGTCAGTTTCAGGGTCAGTCTCAGAGTCAGGGTCCGGGTCCGGGTCAGGGTCTGGGTCCGGGTCATTGTCAGTGTCCGGGTCCGGGTCCGGGTCCATGTCACCGTCTGGGTCCGGGTCCGGGTCCGGGTCAGGGTCCGGGTCCGGGTCCGGATCCGGATCCGGGTCATGGTCCGGGTCCGTGTCAGGGTCCGGATCCGGGTCCGGGTCCGGGTCCGGGTCCGGGTCCGGGTCCGGGTCCGGGTCCGGGTCCGGGTCCGGGTCCGGGTTAGGATCAGGATCCGGATGCGGGTCTGGGTCCGGGTCCGGGTCTGGGTCCGTGTCCGGGTCCGGGTCTGGGTCCGTGTCCGTGTCAGGGTCAGGGTCAGGGTCAGGGTCAGGGTCAGAGTCAGGGTCCGGGTCAGGGTCAGGGTCAGGGTCAGGGTCAGGGTCCAGGTGGGGGTCCGGATCCGGGTCCGGGTCCTGGTCAGGATCCGGGTCTGGGTGAGGGTCCGGGTCCTGGTCAGGGTAAGGGTCCGGGTCCGGGTCCGGGTCTGGGTCAGAGTCCGGGTCCTGGTCCGGGTCCGGATCTGGGTCAGGGTCAGGGTCAGGGTCCGGGTCAGGATCCGGGTCCGGATGCGGGTCCGGGTCCGGGTCCGGGTCCGGGTCCTGGTAAGAGTCAGGGTCCGGGTCCGGGTCCAGGTCCGGGTCAGGGTCAGGGTCAGTGTCAAAGTCAGGGTCCGGGTCACGGTCTGGGTCCCGGTCCGGGTCAGGGTCCGGGTGAGGGTCCGTGTCCGTGTCCGTGTCATGGTCCGGGTCCGTGTCAGGTTCCGTGTCCGGGTCCGGGTCCGAGTCCGGGTCCGGGTCCGGGTACGGGTACGGGTACGGGTACGGGTCTGAGTCAGGGTACGGGTACGGGTCAATTTCAGGGTCAGTGTCAGAGTCAGGGTCCAGGTCAGGGTCAGGGTCCGGGTCCGGGTCCGGTTCCGGGTCTGGGTCCGGGTCCGGGTCCGAGTCAGGGTCCGGGTCTGGGTCCGGGTCCGGGTCCGGGTCAGGGTCAGGGTCAGGGTCAGGGTCAGTGTCCGGGTCACGGTCTGGGTCCCGGTCCGGGTCCGGGTCCGGGTGAGGGTCCGGGTCCGTGTCCGTGTCATGGTCCGGGTCCGGGTCCGGGTCCGGGTCCGGGTCCGGGTCCGGGTCCGGGTCCGGGTCCGAGTCAGGGTCTGGGTCCGGGTCAGTTTCAGGGTCAGTGTCACAGTCAGGGTCCAGGTCAGGGTGAGGGTCCGGGTCCGGGTCCGGGTCCGGGTCCGGGTCCGTGTCGGGGTCCGTGTCCGTGTCCGTGTCCGTGTCCGGGTCCGGGTCTGGGTCCGGGTCCGGGTCAGGGTCCGGGTCCGGGTCCGGATCCGGGTCAGGGTCCGGCTCTTGGTCTGGGTCAGTTTCAGGGTCAGTCTCAGAGTCAGGGTCCGGTTCCGGGTCAGGGTCTGGGTCCGGGTCATTGTCAGTGTCCGGGTCCGTGTCCGGGTCCAGGTCCGGGTCCGAGTCAGGGTCCTGTTCCGGGTCCGGGTCCGGGTCCGGGTCCGGGTCAATTTCAGGGTCAATGTCAGAGTCAGGGTCCGGGTCAGGGTCAGGGTCAGGTTCAGGGTCAGGGTCCGGGTCCGGGTCCGGGTCCAGGGTCCGGGTCCGGGTCCGGGTCAGGGTCACGGTCCGGGTCCGGGTCCGGGTCCGGGTCAGGGTCAGGGTCTGGGTCTGGGTCCAGGTCCGGGTCCGGGTCCGGGTCCGGGTCCGGGTCCGGTTCCGGGTCCGGGTCCGGGTCCGGGTCCGGGTCCGGGTCCGGGTCCGGGTCCGGGTTAGGGTCAGGATCCGGATGCGGGTCCGGGTCCGGGTCTGGGTCCGGGTCCGGGTCTGGGTCTGGGTCCGGGTCCGGGTCCGGGTCCGGGTCCGGGTCCGGGTCCGGGTCCGGGTCCGGGTCCGGGTCCGGGTCAGGGTCAGGGTCAGAGTCAGGGTCAGGGTCAGGGTCAGGGTCAGGGTCAGGGTCAGTGTCAGGGTCAGAGTCAGGGTCCGGGTCCGGGTCCGGGTCCGAGTCAGGGTCAGGATCCGTGTCCGTGTCCGGGTAAGGGTCCGTGTCCGGGTCCGGGTCCGTGTCCGGGTCCGTGTCCGGGTCCGGGTCCGGGTCAGTTTCAGGGTCAGTGTCAGAGTCAGGGTCCGGGTCAGTGTCAGGGTCAGGGTCAGGGTCCGGGTCCGGGTCCGGGTCCTTTTCCGTGTCCCTGTCCGTGTCCGTATCTGTGTCAGGGTCCGGGTCCGGGTCAGGTTCCGGGTCAGCGTCCGGGTCAGGTTCCGGGTCAGGGTCTGGCTCCGTGTCAGGGTCCGTGTCAGGGTAAGGGTCAGGGTCAAGGTCAGCCTAAGGGTCCGGTTCCGTGTCAGGGTCCGTGTCAGGGTCCCTGTCAGGGTCAGGGTCAGGGTCAGGGTCCGGGTCCGGGTCCGGGTCCGGGTCCTTTTCCGTGTCCCTGTCCGTGTCCGTGTCTGTTTCAAGGACCCGGGTCAGGGTAAGGGTCAGGGTCAGTGTCAGGATACTTTTCCGTGTCCCTGTCCGTGTCCGGGCCGGGGTCAGGGTCAGGGTCAGGGTCAGGGTCTGGGTCCGGTTACAGTTCCGGTTCCGGTCCGGGTCAGGCTCAGGGTGAGGGTCATGATCCGGGTCAGGGTCAGGGTCAAGGTCAGGGTCTGGGTCAGTGTCTGGGTCCGGGTCAGGTTCCGGGTCAGGGTCAGGGTCAGGTTCCGCGTCAGGGTCTGGGTCAGGGTCAGGGTCAGGGTCCGGGTCACTGTCAGGGTCCGGGTACTTTTCCGTGTCCCTGTCCGTGTCCGGGTCAGGGTCAGGGTCAGGGTCAGGTTCAGGGTCAGGGTCAGGGTCCAGGTCCGGGTCAAGGTCCGGGTAAGGGTCCGGGTCACGGTCCAGGTCCGGGTCCAGGTCAGGGTCCAGGTCCGGGTACGGGTCCGGGTACGGGTCGGGGTCCTGGTCCGGGTCCGTGTCAGGTTCCGGGTCCGTGTCAGGGTCCGGGTCCGTGTCAGGGTCCGTGTCCGGGTCCGTGTCCGGGTCAGGGTCCGTGTCCGTGTCCGTGTCCGGGTCCGGGTCCGGGACCGGGTCCGGGTCCGGGTCTGGGTCCGGGTCCGGGTCCGGGTCCGGGTCCGGGTCAGGGTCAGGGTCCGGGTCAGGGTCAGGGTCAGGATCCGTGTACGGGTCAGGGTCAGGGTCAGGGTCAGGGTCAGGGTCCGGGTCCGGGTCCGGGACCGGGTCCGGGTCCGGGTCCGGGTCCGTGTCAGGGTCCGGGTCCGGGACAGTTTCAAGGTCAGTGTCAGAGTCAGGGTCCGGTTCAGGGTTAGGGTCAGGGTCCGGGTCCGGGTCCGGGTGAGGGTCCGGGTCCTGGTCAGGGTCCGGGTCCGGGTCCGGGTCCGGGTCGGGGTCCGGGTCCGGGTCCGGGTCCGGGTCCGGGTCCGGGTCCGGGTCCGGGGTCAGGATCCGGGTCCGGGTCCGGGTCCGGGTCCGGATCCGGATCTTGGTCAGGGTCAGGGTCCGGTTCCGGGTCCGGGTCCGGGTCTAGGTCTGGGTCCGGGTCCGTGTCAGTGTCAGTGTCAGGGTCAGAGTCAGTGTCCTGGTCCGGGTCCCGGTCAGAGTCAGCATCCGGGTCCGGGTCCAGGTAAGGGTCCGTGTCTGTGTCCGGGTCCAGGTCCAGGTCCAGGTCCGGGTCCGAGTCAGGGTCCGGGTCCGGGTCCGGGTCCGGGTCCGGGTCAGTTTCAGGGTCAATGTCAGAGTCAGGGTCAGGGTCAGGGTCAGGGTCAGAGTCAGGGTCAGAGTCAGGGTCCGTGTCAGGGTCAGGGTCAGGGTCAGAGTCAGGGGTCGGGTCAGGGTCAGGGTCAGGGTCAGGGTCAGGGTCAGTGTCAGGGTTCGGGTCAGGGTCCGGGTCCGGGTCCGGGTCCGGGTCCGGGTACGGGTACGGGTTCGGGTCCTGGTCAGTGTCAGGGTCCGGGTCCGGGACCGGGACCGGGTCCGGGTGAGGGTCTGGGTCCTGGTCAGGGTCCGGGTCCGGGTGAGGGTCCGGGTCCTGGTCAGGGTCCGGGTCCGGGTCCGGGTCCGGGTCCGGATCAGGGTCCGGGTCCGGGTCCGGGTCCGGGTCTGGGTCCGGGTCCGGGTCAGGGTCCGGGGTCAGGATTCTAGTCCTGGTCCGGGTCCGGGTCCGGGTCCGGATCTGGGTCAGTGTCAGGGTCAGGGTCAGGGTCAGGGTCAGGATCCGGGTCTGGGTCCGGGCCCGGGTCCGGGTCCGGCTCCGGGTCCGGGTCCGGGTCCGGGTCCGGGTCCGGGTCCGGGTCCGGGTCTGGGTCCGGGTCCGAGTCAGGGTCCGGGTCCTGGTCCGGGTCCGGGTCCGGGTCAGGGTCAGGGTCCGGGTCCGGGTCCGGGTCCGGGTCAGGGTCCGGGTCCGGGTCCGGGTCTGTGTCAGTTTCAGGGTCAGTCTCAGAGTCAGGGTCCGGGTCAGGGTCAGGGTCAGGGTCAGGGTCAGGGTCCGGGTCCGGGTCCAGGGTCCGGGTCCGGGTCCGGGTCCGGGTCCGGGTCCGGGTCCGGGTCCGGGTCCGAGTCAGGGTCCGGGTCCTGGTCCGGGTCTGGGTCCGGGTCAGGGTCAGGGTCCGGGTCCGGGTCCGGTTCAGGGTCAGGGTCCGGGTCCGGGTCTGTGTCAGTTTCAGGGTCAGTCTCAGAGTCAGGGTCCGGGTCAGGGTCAGGGTCAGGGTCAGGGTCCGGGTCCGGGTCCGGGTCCGGGTCCGGGTCCGGGTCCGGGTCCGGGTCCGGGTCCGGGTCCGGGTTAGGGTCAGGATCCGGATGCGGGTCCGGGTCCGGGTCCGGGTCCGGGTCTGGGTCCGGGTCCAGGTCCGGGTCTGGGTACGGGTACGGGTACGGGTCCGGGTCAGGGTCAGGGTCAGAGTCAGGGTCAGGGTCAGGATCCGTGTACGGGTCAGGGTCAGGGTCAGGGTCAGGGTCAGGGTCCGGGTCCGGGTCCGGGACCGGGTCCGGGTCCGGGTCCCGGTCCGGGTCAGTTTCAGGGTCAATGTCAGAGTCAGGGTCAGGGTCAGGGTCAGGGTCAGAGTCAGGGTCAGAGTCAGGGTCCGTGTCAGTGTCAGGGTCAGGGTCAGAGTCAGGGTTCGGGTCAGGGTCAGGTTCAGGGTCAGGGTCAGGGTCAGTGTCAGGGTCCGGGTCCGGGTCCGGGTCCGGGTACGGGTTCGGGTCCTGGTCAGTGTCAGGGTCCGGGTCCGGGACCGGGACCGGGTCCGGGTGAGGGTCTGGGTCCTGGTCAGGGTCCGGGTCCGGGTGAGGGTCCGGGTCCTGGTCAGGGTCCGGGTCCGGGTCCGGGTCCGGATCAGGGTCCGGGTCCGGGTCCGGGTCTGGGTCTGGGTCCGGGTCAGGGTCCGGGGTCAGGATTCTAGTCCTGGTCCGGGTCCGGGTCCGGGTCCGGATGTGGGTCAGTGTCAGGGTCAGGGTCAGGGTCATGGTCAGGATCCGGGTCCGGCTCCGGGCCCGGGTCCGGGTCCCGCTCCGGGTCCGGGTCCGGGTCCGGGTCCGGGTCTGGGTCCGGGTCCGAGTCAGGGTCCGGGTCCTGGTCCGGGTCCGGGTCCGGGTCAGGGTCAGGGTCCGGGTCCGGGTCCGGGTCAGGGTCCGGGTCCGGGTCCGGGTCCGGGTCTGTGTCAGTTTCAGGGTCAGTCTCAGAGTCAGGGTCCGGGTCAGGGTCAGGGTCAGGGTCAGGGTCAGGGTCCGGGTCCGGGTCCAGGGTCCGGATCCGGGTCCGGGTCCGGGTCCGGGTCCGGGTCCGGGTCCGGGTCCGGGTCCGGGTCCGAGTCAGGGTCCGGGTCCTGGTCCGGGTCTGGGTCCGTGTCAGGGTCAGGGTCCGGGTCCGGGTCCGGTTCAGGGTCAGGGTCCGGGTCCGGGTCTGTGTCAGTTTCAGGGTCAGTCTCAGAGTCAGGGTCCGGGTCAGGGTCAGGGTCAGGGTCAGGGTCCGGGTCCGGGTCCGGGTCCGGGTCCGGGTCCGGGTCCGGGTCCGGGTCCGGGTCCGGGTTAGGGTCAGGATCCGGATGCGGGTCCGGGTCCGGGTCCGGGTCCGGGTCTGGGTCCGGGTCCAGGTCCGGGTCTGGGTCCGGGTACGGGTCCGGGTCCGGGTCAGGGTCAGGGTCAGAGTCAGGGTCAGGGTCAGGATCCGTGTACGGGTCAGGGTCAGGGTCAGGGTCAGGGTCAGGGTCCGGGTCCTGGTCCGGGACCGGGTCCGGGTCCGGGTCCGGGTCCGTGTCAGGGTCCGGGTCCGAGTCAGGGTCCGGGTCCTGGTCCGGGTCCGGGTCCGGGTCAGGGTCAGGGTCCGGGTCCGGGTCCGGGTCAGGGTCAGGGTCCGGGTCCGGGTCTGTGTCAGTTTCAGGGTCAGTCTCAGAGTCAGGGTCCGGGTCCGGGTCAGGGTCCGGGTCCGGGTCCGGGTCCGGGTCCGGGTCCGGGTCCGGGTCCGGGTCCGGGTTAGGGTCAGGATCCGGATGCGGGTCCGGGTCCGGGTCCGGGTCCGGGTCTGGGTCCGGGTCCAGGTCCGGGTCTGGGTCCGGGTCCGGGTCCGGGTCCGGGTCAGGGTCAGGGTCCGGGTCAGGGTCAGGGTCAGGATCCGTGTACGGGTCAGGGTCAGGGTCAGGGTCAGGGTCAGGGTCCGGGTCCGGGTCCGGGACCGGGTCCGGGTCCGGGTCCGGGTCCGTGTCAGGGTCCGGGTCCGGGTCAGTTTCAAGGTCAGTGTCAGAGTCAGGGTCCGGTTCAGGGTTAGGGTCAGGGTCCGGGTCCGGGTGAGGGTCCGGGTCCTGGTCAGTGTCCGGGTCCGGGTCCGGGTCCGGGTCCGGGTCCGGGTCCGGGTCCGGGGTCAGGATCCGGGTCCAGGTCCGGGTCCGGGTCCGGGTCCGGATCTTGGTCAGGGTCAGGGTCCGGTTCCGGGTCCGGGTCCGGGTCCGGGTCTAGGTCTGGGTCCGGGTCAGTGTCAGTGTCAGTGTCAGGGTCAGAGTCAGTGTCCTGGTCCGGGTCCGGGTCTGGGTCCGGGTCCGAGTCAGGGTCCGGGTCCTGGTCCGGGTCCGGGTCCGGGTCAGGGTCAGGGTTCGGGTCCGGGTCCGGGTCAGGGTCCGGGTCCGGGTCCGGGTCTGTGTCAGTTTCAGGGTCAGTCTCAGAGTCAGGGTCTGGGTCAGGGTCAGGGTCAGGGTCAGAGTCAGGGTCAGGGTCCTGGTCAGGGTCAGGGTCCTGGTCCGGGGTAGAGTCACGGTCTGGGGTCAGGATTCTAGTCCGGGTCCGGGTCCGGGTCCGGATCTGGGTCAGGGTCAGCGTGAGGGTCCGGGTCCGGTTCCGGGTTAGGGTCAGGATCTGGATGCGGGTCCGGGTCCGGGTCCGGGTCTGGGTCCGGGTCCGGGTCTGGGTCCGTGTCCGGGTCCGGGTCCGGGTCTGGGTCCGTGTCCGTGTCCAGGTCCGGGTCAGGGTCCGGGTCAGGGTGAGGGTCCGGGTCCTGGTCAGGGTCAGGGTCCGGGTCCGGGTCCGGGTCCGGGTCCAGGTCCGGGTCAGAGTCCGGGTCCGGGTCCGGGTTTGGGTCCAGGTCCAGGTCACGGTCTCGGTTCAGGATTCTAGTCCGGGTCCGGGTCCGGGTCCGGGTCCGGATCTTGGTCAGGGTCAGCGTGAGGTTCCGGGTCCGGGTCCGGGTCCGGGTCCGGGTCCGGGTCCGGGTCCGGGTCCGGGTCTGGGTCCGGGTCCGGGGTCAGGATGCGAGTCCGGGTCCGGGTCCGGGTCCGGGTCCGGGTCCGGGTCCGGGTCCGGGTCCGGGTCCGGATCCGGATCTTGGTCAGGGTCAGGGTCCGGGTCCGTGTCAGTGTCAGTGTCAGGGTCAGAGTCAGGGTCCGGTTCCGTGTCCCAGTCAGAGACAGGATCCGGGTCCGGGTCCAGGTAAGGGTCCGTGTCCTTGTCCGTGTCCGGGTCCAGGTCCAGGTCCAGGTCCGGGTCCGAGTCAGGGTCCTGGTCCGGGTCCGGGTCCGGGTCCGGGTCAGTTTCAGGGTCAATGTCAGAGTCAGGGTCAGGGTCAGGGTCAGTCTCAGGCTCAGGGTCAGGGTCAGGGTCCGGGTCCGGGTCCGGGTCCGGATCCGGGTCCGGGTCCGGGTCCGGGTCTGGGTCTGGGTCCGGGGTCAGGATCCGGGTCCGGGTCCGGGTCCTGGTCCGGGTCCGGGTCCGGGTCCGGGTCCGGGTCCGGGTCCGGGTCAGGGTCAGGATCCGTGTCTGTGTCCGGGTAAGGGTCCGTGTCCGTGTCCGGGTCCGGGTCCGGGTCCGTGTCCGGGACCGAGTCAGGGTCCGGGTCCGGGTCCGGGTCCGGGTCAGTTTCAGGGTCAGTGTCAGAGTCAGGGTCCAGGTCAGTGTCAGTGTCAGGGTCAGGGTCAGGGTCAGGGTCAGGGTCCGGGTCCGGGTCCGGGTCCTTTTCCGTGTCCCTGTCCGTGTCCGTATCTGTGTCAGGGACTCGGGTCAGGGTCTGTGTCAGGGTCCGGGTCCGGGTCAGGTTCCGGGTCAGCGTCCGGGTCAGGTTCCGGGTCAGGGTCTGGCTCCGGGTCAGGGTCCGTGTCAGGGTAAGGGTCAGGGTCAAGGTCAGCCTAAGGGTCCGGGTCCGTGTCAGGGTCCGTGTCAGGGTCCGTGTCAGGGTCAGGGTCAGGGTCCGGGTCCGGGTCCGGGTCCGGGTCCTTTTCCGTGTCCCTGTCCGTGTCCGTGTCTGTGTCAAGGACCCGGGTCAGGGTAAGGGTCAGGGTCAGTGTCAGGATACTTTTCCGTGACCCTGTCCGTATCCGGGCCGGGGTCAGGGTCCGTGTCAGGGTCCGGGTCCGGGTCCGGGTCCGGGTTAGGGTCAGGATCCGGATGCGGGTCCGGGTCCGGGTCTGGGTCCGGGTCCGGGTCTGGGTCTGGGTCCGGGACCGGGTCCGGGTCCGGGTCCGGGTCCGTGTCAGGGTCCGGGTCCGGGTCAGTTTCAAGGTCAGTGTCAGAGTCAGGGTCCGGTTCAGGGTTAGGGTCAGGGTCCGGGTCCGGGTGAGGGTCCGGGTCCTGGTCAGTGTCCGGGTCCGGGTCCGGGTCCGGGTCCGGGTCCGGGTCCGGGTCCGGGGTCAGGATCCGGGTCCGGGTCCGGGTCCGGGTCCGGGTCCGGATCTTGGTCAGGGTCAGGGTCCGGTTCCGGGTCCGGGTCCGGGTCCGGGTCTAGGTCTGGGTCCGGGTCAGTGTCAGTGTCAGTGTCAGGGTCAGAGTCAGTGTCCTGGTCCGGGTCCGGGTCTGGGTCCGGGTCCGAGTCAGGGTCCGGGTCCTGGTCCGGGTCCGGGTCCGGGTCAGGGTCAGGGTTCGGGTCCGGGTCCGGGTCAGGGTCCGGGTCCGGGTCCGGGTCTGTGTCAGTTTCAGGGTCAGTCTCAGAGTCAGGGTCTGGGTCAGGGTCAGGGTCAGGGTCAGAGTCAGGGTCAGGGTCCTGGTCAGGGTCAGGGTCCTGGTCCGGGGTAGAGTCACGGTCTGGGGTCAGGATTCTAGTCCGGGTCCGGGTCCGGGTCCGGATCTGGGTCAGGGTCAGCGTGAGGGTCCGGGTCCGGTTCCGGGTTAGGGTCAGGATCTGGATGCGGGTCCGGGTCCGGGTCCGGGTCCGGGTCTGGGTCCGGGTCCGGGTCCGGGTCCGGGTCCGGGTCTGGGTCCGTGTCCGTGTCCAGGTCCGGGTCAGGGTCCGGGTCAGGGTGAGGGTCCGGGTCCTGGTCAGGGTCAGGGTCCGGGTCCGGGTCCGGGTCCGGGTCCAGGTCCGGGTCAGAGTCCGGGTCCGGGTCCGGGTTTGGGTCCAGGTCCAGGTCACGGTCTCGGTTCAGGATTCTAGTCCGGGTCCGGGTCCGGGTCCGGGTCCGGATCTTGGTCAGGGTCAGCGTGAGGTTCCGGGTCCGGGTCCGGGTCCGGGTCCGGGTCCGGGTCCGGGTCCGGGTCTGGGTCCGGGTCCGGGGTCAGGATGCGAGTCCGGGTCCGGGTCCGGGTCCGGGTCCGGGTCCGGGTCCGGGTCCGGGTCCGGGTCCGGATCCGGATCTTGGTCAGGGTCAGGGTCCGGGTCCGTGTCAGTGTCAGTGTCAGGGTCAGAGTCAGGGTCCGGTTCCGTGTCCCAGTCAGAGACAGGATCCGGGTCCGGGTCCAGGTAAGGGTCCGTGTCCTTGTCCGTGTCCGGGTCCAGGTCCAGGTCCAGGTCCGGGTCCGAGTCAGGGTCCTGGTCCGGGTCCGGGTCCGGGTCCGGGTCAGTTTCAGGGTCAATGTCAGAGTCAGGGTCAGGGTCAGGGTCAGTCTCAGGCTCAGGGTCAGGGTCAGGGTCCGGGTCCGGGTCCGGGTCCGGATCCGGGTCCGGGTCCGGGTCCGGGTCTGGGTCTGGGTCCGGGGTCAGGATCCGGGTCCGGGTCCGGGTCCTGGTCCGGGTCCAGGTCCGGGTCCGGGTCCGGGTCCGGGTCCGGGTCAGGGTCAGGATCCGTGTCTGTGTCCGGGTAAGGGTCCGTGTCCGTGTCCGGGTCCGGGTCCGGGTCCGTGTCCGGGACCGAGTCAGGGTCCGGGTCCGGGTCCGGGTCCGGGTCAGTTTCAGGGTCAGTGTCAGAGTCAGGGTCCGGGTCAGTGTCAGTGTCAGTGTCAGGGTCAGGGTCAGGGTCAGGGTCCGGGTCCGGGTCCGGGTCCTTTTCCGTGTCCCTGTCCGTGTCCGTATCTGTGTCAGGGACTCGGGTCAGGGTCTGTGTCAGGGTCCGGGTCCGGGTCAGGTTCCGGGTCAGCGTCCGGGTCAGGTTCCGGGTCAGGGTCTGGCTCCGGGTCAGGGTCCGTGTCAGGGTAAGGGTCAGGGTCAAGGTCAGCCTAAGGGTCCGGGTCCGTGTCAGGGTCCGTGTCAGGGTCCGTGTCAGGGTCAGGGTCAGGGTCCGGGTCCGGGTCCGGGTCCGGGTCCTTTTCCGTGTCCCTGTCCGTGTCCGTGTCTGTGTCAAGGACCCGGGTCAGGGTAAGGGTCAGGGTCAGTGTCAGGATACTTTTCCGTGTCCCTGTCCGTGTCCGGGCCGGGGTCAGGGTCAGGGTCAGGGTCAGGGTCTGGGTCCGGTTACAGTTCAGGTTCCGGTCCGGGTCAGGCTCAGGGTGAGGGTCATGGTCCGGGTCATGGTCAGGGTCAGGGTCAAGGTCAGGGTCTGGGTCAGGGTCTGGGACCGGGTCAGGTTCCGGGTCAGGGTCAGGGTCAGGTTCCACGTCAGGGTCTGGGTCAGGGTCAGGGTCAGGGTCCGGGTCAGTGTCAGGGTCCGGGTACTTTTCGGTGTCCCTGTCCGTGCCCGTGTCAGGGTCAGGGTCAGGGTCAGGGTCAGGGTCCAGGTCCGGGTCAAGGTCTGGGTAAGGGTCCGGGTCACGGTCCAGGTCCGGGTCCAGGTCAGGGTCCAGGTCCGGGTCCGGGTCCGGGTCCGGGTCCGGGTCCGGGTCAGGGTCCGGGTCCGGGTCCGTGTCAGGGTCCGGGTCCGTGTCAGGGTCCGGGTCCGTGTCAGGGTCCGTGTCCGGGTCCGGGTCCGGGTCAGGGTCCGTGTCCGGGTCCGGGTCCGGGTCCGGGTCCGGTTCCGGGACCGGGTCCGGGTCCGGGACCGGGTCCGGGTCCGGGTCTTGGTCCGGGTCCGGGGTCAGGATCCGGGTCCGGGTCCGGGTCCGGGTCCGGGTCCGGATCTTGGTCAGGGTCAGGGTCCGTTTCCGGTTCCGGGTCCGGGTCCGGGTCCGTGTCCGTGTCAGGGTCCGGGTCCGGGTCAGTTTCAGGGTCAGTGTCAGAGTCAGGGTCCGGTTCAGGGTTAGGGTCAGGGTCCGGGTCCGGGTGAGGGTCCGGGTCCTGGTCAGGGTCCGGGTCCGGGTCCGGGTCCGGGTCCGGGTCCGGGTCCGGGTCCGGGTCCGGGTCCGGGTCCGGGTCCGGGTCCGGGTCCGGATCTTGGTCAGGGTCAGGGTCAGGGTCCGTTTCCGGTTCCGGGTCCGGGTCCGGGTCTAGGTCTGGGTCCGGGTCCGTGTCAGTGTCAGGGTCAGAGTCAGTGTCCTGGTCCGGGTCCCGGTCAGAGTCAGGATCCCGGTCCGGGTCCAGGTAAGGGTCCGTGTCTGTGTCCGGGTCCAGGTCCAGGTCCAGGTCCGGGTCCGAGTCAGGGTCCGAGTCCGGGTACGGGTCAGTTTCAGGGTCAATGTCAGAGTCAGGGTCAGGGTCAGGGTCAGGGTCAGAGTCAGGGTCAGAGTCAGGGTCCGTGTCAGGGTCAGGGTCAGGGTCAGAGTCAGGGTTCGGGTCAGGGTCAGGGTCAGGGTCAGGGTCAGGGTCAGGGTCAGGGTCAGGGTCAGGTTCCGGGTCAGGGTCCGGGTCCGGGTCCGGGTCCGGGTCCGGGTCCGGGTCCGGGTCCGGGTCCGGGTCCGGGTCCGGGTCCGGGTCCGGGTCAGGGTCCGGGTCCGGGTCCGGGTCAGGGTCCGGGTCCGGGTCCGGGTCAGGGTCCGAGTCAGGGTCAGGGTCCGGGTCCGGGTCCGGGTCCGGGTCCGGGTCCGTGTCAGTGTCAGTGTCCGTGTCAGGGTCAGAGTCAGGGTCAGAGTCAGGGTCCGTGTCAGGGTCAGGGTCAGGGTCAGAGTCAGGGTTTGGGTCAGGGTCAGGGTCAGGGTCAGGGTCAGGGTCAGGTTCCGGGTCCGGGTCCGGGTCCGGGTCCGGGTCCGAGTCAGGGTCCGGGTCCATGTCCAGGTCCGGGTCAGTTTCAGGGTCAGTGTCAGAGTCAGTGTCCAGGTCAGGGTCAGGATCCGGGTCAGGGTCCAGGTCCAGGTCTGTGTCAGTTTCAGGGTCAGTCTCAGAGTCAGGGTCCGGGTCCGGGTCCGGGTCCGGGTCCGTGTCAGTGTCAGTGTCCGTGTCAGGGTCAGAGTCATGGTCAGAGTCAGGGTCCGTGTCAGGGTCAGGGTCAGGGTCAGGGTCAGGGTCAGGGTCAGGTTCCGGGTCCGGGTCCGGGTCTGGGTCCGGGTCCGGGTCCGGATCCGGGTCCGGGTCCGGGTCCGGGTCCGGGTCCGGGTCCGAGTCAGGGTCCGGGTCCATGTCCAGGTCCGGGTCAGTTTCAGGGTCAGTGTCAGAGTCAGTGTCCAGGTCAGGGTCAGGGTCCGGGTCCGGGTCCGGGTCCGGGTCCGGGTCCGGGTCCGGGTCCGGGTCCGGGTCAGGGTCAGGGTCAGGGTCCGGGTCCGGGTCCGGGTCCGGGTCTGTGTCAGTTTCAGGGTCAGTCTCAGAGTCAGGGTCCGGGTCATGGTCAGGGTCAGGGTCTGGGTCAGGGTCCGGATCCGGATCCGGGTCCGGGTCCGGGTCCGGGTCCGGGTCCGGGTCCGGGTCCGGGTCCGGGTCCGGGTCCGGGTTTGGGTCCGAGTCCGGGTCAGGGTCCGGGGTCAGGATTCTAGTCCGGGTCCGGGTCCGGGTCCGGGTCCGGGTCCGGGTCCTGATCTTTGTCAGGGTCAGGGTGAGGGTCACGGTCAGGATCCGGGTCCGGGTCCGGGTCCGGGTCCGGATCCGGATCTTGGTCAGGGTCAGGTTCCGGGTCCGGGTCCGGGTCCGGGTCCGGGTCCGGGTCTGGGTCCGGGTCCGTTTCCGTGTCAGTGTCAGGGTCAGAGTCAGGGTCCGGGTCCGGGTCCGGGTCAGGATCAGGATCCGTGTCCGTGTCCGGGTAAAGGTCCGTGTCCGTGTCCGTGTCCGTGTCCGGGTCCGTGTCCGGGACCGAGTCAGGGTCCGGGTCCGGGTCCGGGTCCGGGTCAGTTTCAGGGTCAGTGTCAGAGTCAGGGTCCGGATCAGTGTCAGGGTCAGGGTCAGGGTCAGGGTCCGGGTCCGGGTCCGGGTCCTTTTCCGTGTCCCTGTCCGTGTCCGTATCTGTGTCAGGGACTCGGGTCAGGGTCTGTGTCAGGGTCCGGGTCCGGGTCAGGTTCCGGGTCAGCGTCCGGGTCAGGTTCCGGGTCAGGGTCTGGCTCCGGGTCAGGGTCCGTGTCAGGGTAAGGGTCAGGGTCAAGGTCAGCCTAAGGGTCCGGGTCCGTGTCAGGGTCCGTGTCAGGGTCCGTGTCAGGGTCAGGGTCAGGGTCCGGGTCCGGGTCCGGGTCCGGGTCCTTTTCCGTGTCCCTGTCCGTGTCCGTGTCTGTGTCAAGGACCCGGGTCAGGGTAAGGGTCAGGGTCAGTGTCAGGATACTTTTCCGTGTCCCTGTCCGTGTCCGGGCCGGGGTCAGGGTCAGGGTCAGGGTCAGGGTCTGGGTCCGGTTACAGTTCAGGTTCCGGTCCGGGTCAGGCTCAGGGTGAGGGTCATGGTCCGGGTCATGGTCAGGGTCAGGGTCAAGGTCAGGGTCTGGGTCAGGGTCTGGGACCGGGTCAGGTTCCGGGTCAGGGTCAGGGTCAGGTTCCACGTCAGGGTCTGGGTCAGGGTCAGGGTCAGGGTCCGGGTCAGTGTCAGGGTCCGGGTACTTTTCGGTGTCCCTGTCCGTGCCCGTGTCAGGGTCAGGGTCAGGGTCAGGGTCAGGGTCCAGGTCCGGGTCCGGGTCCGTGTCCGGGTCCGTGTCCGGGTCCGTGTCAGGGTCCGTGTCAGGGTCCTGGTCAGAGTCAGGGTCCGGGTCCGGGTCCGGATCTGGGTCAGGGTCAGCGTGAGGGTCCGGGTCCGGGTCCGGGTCCGGGTCAGAGTCCGGGTCCGGGTCCGGATTTGGGTCCAGGTCCGTGTCACGATCTCGGGTCAGGATTCTAGTCCGGGTCCGGGTCCGGGTCCGGGTCCGGGTCCGGATCTTGGTCAGGGTCAGCGTGAGGGTCCGGGTCCGGGTCCGGGTCTGGGTCCGGGTCCGGGTCCGGGTCCGGGTCCGGGTCCGGGTCCGGGTCTGGCTCCGGGTCCGGGGTCAGGATCCGAGTCCGGGTCCAGGTCCGGGTCCGGGTCCGGGTCCGGGTCCGGGTCCGGATCCGGATCTTGGTCAGGGTCAGGGTCCGGTTCCGTGTCCCGGTCCGGGTCTGGGTCTTGGTCCGGGTCCGTGTCAGTGTCAGTGTCAGGGTCAGAGTCAGGGTCCGGTTCCGTGTCCCAGTCAGAGACAGGATCCGCGTCCGGGTCCAGGTAAGGGTCCGTGTCCGTGTCCGTGTCCAGGTCCAGGTCCAGGTCCGGGTCCGAGTCAGGGTCCTGGTCCGGGTCCGGGTCCGGGTCAGTTTCAGGGTCAATGTCAGAGTCAGGGTCAGGGTCAGGGTCAGGCTCAGGCTCAGGGTCAGGGTCAGGGTCCGGGTCCTGGTCCTGGTCCGGGTCCGGGTCCGGGTCCGGGTCCGGGTCCGGATCCGGATCTTGGTCAGGGTCAGGGTCCGGGTCCGGGTCCGGGTCCGGGTCCGGGTCCGGGTCTGGGTCCGGGTCCGGGTCCGTGTCAGTGTCAGGGTCAGAGTCAGTGTCCTGGTCCGGGTCCCGGTCAGAGTCAGGATCCGGATCCGGGTCCAGGTAAGGGTCCGTGTCTGTGTCCCGGTCCAGGTCCAGGTCCAGGTCCGGGTCCGAGTCAGGGTCCTGGTCCGGGTCCGGGTCAGTTTCAGGGTCAATGTCAGAGTCAGGGTCAGGGTCAGGGTCAGGGTCAGAGTCAGGGTCAGAGTCAGGGTCCGTGTCAGGGTCAGGGTCAGGGTCAGAGTCAGGGTCCTGGTCCGGGTCCGGGTCAGTTTCAGGGTCAATGTCAGAGTCAGGGTCAGGGTCAGGGTCAGGGTCAGGCTCAGGCTCAGGGTCAGGGTCAGGGTCAGGGTCCGGGTCTGGGTCCGGATCCGGGTCCGGGTCCGGGTCCGGGTCCGGGTCTGGGTCCGGGGTCAGGATCCGAGTCCGGGTCTGGGTCCTGGTCCGGGTCCGGGTCCGGGTCAGGGTCCGGGTCCGGGTCCTGGTCCTGGTCCGGGTCCGGGTCCTGGTCCTGGTCCGGGTCCGGGTACGGGTCCGGGTCCGGGTCCGGGTCCGGGTCCGGTTCCGGGTCCGGATCCGGATCTTGGTCAGGGTCAGGGTCCGGTTCCGTGTCCCGGTCCGGGTCTGGGTCTGGGTCCGGGTCCGTGTCAGTGTCAGTGTCAGGGTCAGAGTCAGGGTCCGGTTCCGTGTCCCAGTCAGAGACAGGATCCGGGTCCGGGTCCAGGTAAGGGTCCGTGTCCGTGTCCGTGTCCGTGTCCAGGTCCAGGTCCAGGTCCGGGTCCGAGTCAGGGTCCTGGTCCGGGTCCGTGTCCGGGTCAGTTTCAGGGTCAATGTCAGAGTCAGGGTCAGGGTCAGGGTCAGGCTCAGGCTCAGGGTCAGGGTCAGGGTCCGGGTCCGGGTCCGGATCCGGGTCCGGGTCCGGGTCCGGGTCCGGGTCTGGGTCGGGGTCAGGATCCGAGTCCGGGTCTGGGTCCTGGTCCGGGTCCGGGTCCGGGTCCGGGTCCGGGTCCTGGTCCTGGTCCGGGTCCGGGTCCTGGTCCTGGTCCAGGTCCGGGTCCGAGTCAGGGTCCTGGTCCGGGTCCGGGTCCGGGTCAGTTTCAGGGTCAATGTCAGAGTCAGGGTCAGGGTCAGGGTCAGGGTCAGGCTCAGGCTCAGGGTCAGGGTCAGGGTCCGGGTCCTGGTCCTGGTCCGGGTCCGGGTCCGGGTCCGGGTCCGGGTCCGGGTCCGGATCCGGATCTTGGTCAGGGTCAGGGTCCGGGTCCGGGTCCGGGTCCGGGTCCGGGTCCGGGTCCGGGTCTGGGTCCGGGTCCGGGTCCGTGTCAGTGTCAGGGTCAGAGTCAGTGTCCTGGTCCGGGTCCCGGTCAGAGTCAGGATCCGGGTCCGGGTCCAGGTAAGGGTCCGTGTCTGTGTCCGGGTCCAGGTCCAGGTCCAGGTCCAGGTCCGGGTCCGAGTCAGGGTCCGGGTCCGGGTCCGGGTCAGTTTCAGGGTCAATGTCAGAGTCAGGGTCAGGGTCAGGGTCAGGGTCAAAGTCAGGGTCAGAGTCAGGGTCCGTGTCAGGGTCAGGGTCAGGGTCAGAGTCAGGGTCCTGGTCCGGGTCCGGGTCCGGGTCAGTTTCAGGGTCAATGTCAGAGACAGGGTCAGGGTCAGGGTCAGGGTCAGGCTCAGGCTCAGGGTCAGGGTCAGGGTCAGGGTCCGGGTCTGGGTCCGGATCCGGGTCCGGGTCCGGGTCCGGGTCCGGGTCTGGGTCCGGGTCCGGGTCCGGGTCCTGGTCCTGGTCCGGGTCCGGGTCCTGGTCCTGGTCCGGGTCCGGGTCCGGGTCCGGGTCCGGGTCCGGGTCCGGGTCCTGGTCCGGGTCCGGATCCGGATCTTGGTCAGGGTCAGGGTCCGGTTCCGTGTCCCGGTCCGGGTCTGGGTCTGGATCCGGGTCCGTGTCAGTGTCAGTGTCAGTGTCAGGGTCAGAGTCAGGGTCCGGTTCCGTGTCCCAGTCAGAGACAGGATCCGGGTCCGGGTCCAGGTAAGGGTCCGTGTCCGTGTCCGTGTCCAGGTCCAGGTCCAGGTCCAGGTCCGGGTCCGAGTCAGGGTCCTGGTCCGGGTCCGTGTCCGGGTCAGTTTCAGGGTCAATGTCAGAGTCAGGGTCAGGGTCAGGCTCAGGCTCAGGCTCAGGGTCAGGGTCAGGGTCCGGGTCCGGGTCCGGGTCCGGATCCGGGTCCGGGTCCGGGTCCGGGTCCGGGTCCGGGTCTGGGTCGGGGTCAGGATCCGAGTCCGGGTCTGGGTCCTGGTCCGGGTCCGGGTCCGGGTCCGGGTCCGGGTCCTGGTCCTGGTCCGGGTCCGGGTCCGGGTCCTGGTCCTGGTCCGGGTCCGGGTCCGGGTCCGGGTCCGGGTCCGGGTCCGGATCCGGATCTTGGTCAGGGTCAGGGTCCGGGTCCGGGTCCGGGTCCGGGTCCGGGTCCCGGTCTGGGTCCGGGTCCGTTTCCGTGTCAGTGTCAGGGTCAGAGTCAGGGTCCGGGTCCGGGTCCGGGTCAGGGTCAGGATCCGTGTCCGTGTCCGGGTAAGGGTCCGTGTCCGTGTCCGTGTCCGGGTCCGGGTCCGTGTCCGGGACCGAGTCAGGGTCCGGGTCCGGGTCCGGGTCCGGGTCAGTTTCAGGGTCAGTGTCAGAGTCAGGGTCCGGATCAGTGTCAGGGTCAGGGTCAGGGTCAGGGTCCGGGTCCGGGTCCGGGTCCTTTTCCGTGTCCCTGTCCGTGTCCGTATCTGTGTCAGGGACTCGGGTCAGGGTCTGTGTCAGGGTCCGGGTCTGGGTCAGGTTCCGGGTCAGCGTCCGGGTCAGGTTCCGGGTCAGGGTCTGGCTCCGGGTCAGGGTCCGTGTCAGGGTAAGGGTCAGGGTCAAGGTCAGCCTAAGGGTCCGGGTCCGTGTCAGGGTCCGTGTCAGGGTCCGTGTCAGGGTCAGGGTCAGGGTCCGGGTCCGGGTCCGGGTCCGGGTCCGGGTCCTTTTCCGTGTCCCTGTCCGTGTCCGTGTCTGTGTCAAGGACCCGGGTCAGGGTAAGGGTCAGGGTCAGTGTCAGGATACTTTTCCGTGTCCCTGTCCGTGTCCGGGCCGGGGTCAGGGTCAGGGTCAGGGTCAGGGTCTGGGTCCGGTTACAGTTCAGGTTCCTGTCCGGGTCAGGCTCAGGGTGAGGGTCATGGTCCGGGTCATGGTCAGGGTCAGGGTCAAGGTCAGGGTCTGGGTCAGGGTCTGGGACCGGGTCAGGTTCCGGGTCAGGGTCAGGGTCAGGTTCCACGTCAGGGTCTGGGTCAGGATCAGGGTCAGGGTCCGGGTCAGTGTCAGGGTCCGGGTACTTTTCGGTGTCCCTGTCCGTGTCCGGGTCAGGGTCAGGGTCAGGGTCAGGGTCAGGGTCAGGGTCCAGGTCCGGGTCAAGGTCTGGGTAAGGGTCCGGGTCACGGTCCAGGTCCGGGTCCAGGTCAGGGTCCAGGTCCGGGTCCGGGTCCGGGTCCGGGTCCGGGTCCGGGTCAGGGTCCGGGTCCGGGACCGTGTCAGGGTCCGGGTCCGTGTCAGGGTCCGGGTCCGTGTCAGGGTCCGGGTCCGGGTCCGTGTCCGGGTCAGGGTCCGTGTCCGGGTCCGGGTCCGGGTCCGGGTCCGGGTCCGGTTCCGGGACCGGGTCCGGGTCCGGGTCTTGGTCCGGGTCCGGGGTCAGGATCCGGGTCCGGGTCCGGGTCCGGGTCCGGGTCCGGATCTTGGTCAGGGTCAGGGTCCGTTTCCGGTTCCGGGTCCGGGTCCGGGTCCGTGTCCGTGTCAGGGTCCGGGTCCGGGTCAGTTTCAGGGTCAGTGTCAGAGTCAGGGTCCGGTTCAGGGTTAGGGTCAGGGTCCGGGTCCGGGTGAGGGTCCGGGTCCTGGTCAGGGTCCGGGTCCGGGTCCGGGTCCGGGTCCGGGTCCGGGTCCGGGTCCGGGTCCGGGTCCGGGTCCGGGTCCGGATCTTGGTCAGGGTTAGGGTCCGTTTCCGGTTCCGGTTCCGGGTCCGGGTCTAGGTCTGGGTCCGGGTCCGTGTCAGTGTCAGGGTCAGAGTCAGTGTCCTGGTCCGGGTCCCGGTCAGAGTCAGGATCCGGGTCCGGGTCCAGGTAAGGGTCCGTGTCTGTGTCCGGGTCCAGGTCCAGGTCCAGGTCCGGGTCCGAGTCAGGGTCCGAGTCCGGGTCCGGGTCAGTTTCAGGGTCAATGTCAGAGTCAGGGTCAGGGTCAGGCTCAGGCTCAGGCTCAGGGTCAGGGTCAGGGTCCGGGTCCGGGTCCGGATCCGGGTCCGGGTCCGGGTCCGGGTCCGTGTCTGGGTCGGGGTCAGGATCCTAGTCCGGGTCTGGGTCCTGGTCCGGGTCCGGGTCCGGGTCCGGGTCCGGGTCCGGGTCCGGATCCGGATCTTGGTCAGGGTCAGGGTCCGGGTCCGGGTCCGGGTCCGGGTCCGGGTCTGGGTCCGGGTCCGTTTCCGTGTCAGTGTCAGGGTCAGAGTCAGGGTCCGGGTCCGGGTCCGGGTCAGGGTCAGGATCCGTGTCCGTGTCCGGGTAAGGGTCCGTGTCCGTGTCCGTGTCCGGGTCCGGGTCCGTGTCCGGGACCGAGTCAGGGTCCGGGTCCGGGTCCGGGTCCGGGTCAGTTTCAGGGTCAGTGTCAGAGTCAGGGTCCGGATCAGTGTCAGGGTCAGGGTCAGGGTCAGGGTCCGGGTCCGGGTCCGGGTCCTTTTCCGTGTCCCTGTCCGTGTCCGTATCTGTGTCAGGGACTCGGGTCAGGGTCTGTGTCAGGGTCCGGGTCCGGGTCAGGTTCCGGGTCAGCGTCCGGGTCAGGTTCCGGGTCAGGGTCTGGCTCCGGGTCAGGGTCCGTGTCAGGGTAAGGGTCAGGGTCAAGGTCAGCCTAAGGGTCCGGGTCCGTGTCAGGGTCCGTGTCAGGGTCCGTGTCAGGGTCAGGGTCAGGGTCCGGGTCCGGGTCCGGGTCCGGGTCCTTTTCCGTGTCCCTGTCCGTGTCCGTGTCTGTGTCAAGGACCCGGGTCAGGGTAAGGGTCAGGGTCAGTGTCAGGATACTTTTCCGTGTCCCTGTCCGTGTCCGGGCCGGGGTCAGGGTCAGGGTCAGGGTCAGGGTCTGGGTCCGGTTACAGTTCAGGTTCCGGTCCGGGTCAGGCTCAGGGTGAGGGTCATGGTCCGGGTCATGGTCAGGGTCAGGGTCAAGGTCAGGGTCTGGGTCAGGGTCTGGGACCGGGTCAGGTTCCGGGTCAGGGTCAGGGTCAGGTTCCACGTCAGGGTCTGGGTCAGGGTCAGGGTCAGGGTCCGGGTCAGTGTCAGGGTCCGGGTACTTTTCGGTGTCCCTGTCCGTGCCCGTGTCAGGGTCAGGGTCAGGGTCAGGGTCAGGGTCCAGGTCCGGGTCAAGTTCTGGGTAAGGGTCCGGGTCACGGTCCAGGTCCGGGTCCAGGTCAGGGTCCAGGTCCGGGTCCGGGTCCGGGTCCGGGTCCGGGTCCGGGTCAGGGTCCGGGTCCGGGTCCGTGTCAGGGTCCGGGTCCGTGTCAGGGTCCGGGTCCGTGTCAGGGTCCGGGTCCGGGTCCGGGTCCGGGTCAGGGTCCGTGTCCGGGTCCGGGTCCGGGTCCGGGTCCGGTTCCGGGACCGGGTCCGGGTCCGGGTCTTGGTCCGGGTCCGGGGTCAGGATCCGGGTCCGGGTCCGGGTCCGGGTCCGGGTCCGGATCTTGGTCAGGGTCAGGGTCCGTTTCCGGTTCCGGGTCCGGGTCCGGGTCCGTGTCCGTGTCAGGGTCCGGGTCCGGGTCAGTTTCAGGGTCAGTGTCAGAGTCAGGGTCCGGTTCAGGGTTAGGGTCAGGGTCCGGGTCCGGGTGAGGGTCCGGGTCCTGGTCAGGGTCCGGGTCCGGGTCCGGGTCCGGGTCCGGGTCCGGGTCCGGGTCCGGGTCCGGGTCCGGGTCCGGGTCCGGATCTTGGTCAGGGTCAGGGTCCGTTTCCGGTTCCGGGTCCGGGTCCGGGTCTAGGTCTGGGTCCGGGTCCGTGTCAGTGTCAGGGTCAGAGTCAGTGTCCTGGTCCGGGTCCCGGTCAGAGTCAGGATCCGGGTCCGGGTCCAGGTAAGGGTCCGTGTCTGTGTCCGGGTCCAGGTCCAGGTCCAGGTCCGGGTCCGAGTCAGGGTCCGAGTCCGGGTACGGGTCAGTTTCAGGGTCAATGTCAGAGTCAGGGTCAGGGTCAGGGTCAGGGTCAGAGTCAGGGTCAGAGTCAGGGTCCGTGTCAGGGTCAGGGTCAGGGTCAGAGTCAGGGTTCGGGTCAGGGTCAGGGTCAGGGTCAGGGTCAGGGTCAGGGTCAGGGTCAGGGTCAGGTTCCGGGTCAGGGTCCGGGTCCGGGTCCGGGTCCGGGTCCGGGTCCGGGTCCGGGTCCGGGTCCGGGTCCGGGTCCGGGTCAGGGTCCGGGTCCGGGTCCGGTTCCGGGTCCGAGTCAGGGTCCGGGTCCGGGTCCGGGTCCGGGTCCGGGTCCGGGTCCGGGTCCGGGTCCGGGTCCGGGTCCGGGTCCGGGTCCTGGTCCTGGTCCGGTTCAGGGTCCGGGTCCGGTTCCGGGTCTGTGTCAGTTTCAGGGTCAGTCTCAGAGTCAGGGTCAGTGTCCGGGTCCGGGTCTGGGTCCGGGTCCGGGTCCCTGTCTGGGGTAAGGATCCGAGTCTGGGTCCGGGTCCGGGTCCGGGTGAGGGTCCGGGTCCTGGTCAGGGTCCAGGTCCGGGTCAGGGTATGGGTCCCGGTCCGGGTCTGGCTCCGGGTCCGGGTCAGGGTCCGGGGTCAGGATTCTAGTCCGGGTCCGGGTCCGGGTCCGGGTCCGGATCTGGGTCAGGGTCAGGTTCAGTGTCAGGGTCAGGATCCGGGTCAGGGTCCAGGTCCAGGTCTGTGTCAGTTTCAGGGTCAGTCTCAGAGTCAGGGTCCGGGTCCGGGTCCGGGTCCGGGTCCGTGTCAGTGTCAGTGTCCGTGTCAGGGTCAGAGTCAGGGTCAGAGTCAGGGTCCGTGTCAGGGTCAGGGTCAGGGTCAGAGTCAGGGTTTGGGTCAGGGTCAGGGTCAGGGTCAGGGTCAGGGTCAGGTTCCGGGTCCGGGTCCGGGTCCGGGTCCGGGTCCGGATCTGGGTCCGGGTCCGGGTCCGGGTCCGGGTCCGAGTCAGGGTCCGGGTCCATGTCCAGGTCCGGGTCAGTTTCAGGGTCAGTGTCAGAGTCAGTGTCCAGGTCAGGGTCAGGATTCTAGTCCGGGTCCGGGTCCGGGTCCGGGTCCGGATCTGGGTCAGGGTCAGGTTCAGTGTCAGGGTCAGGATCCGGGTCAGGGTCCAGGTCCAGGTCTGTGTCAGTTTCAGGGTCAGTCTCAGAGTCAGGGTCCGGGTCCGGGTCCGGGTCCGGGTCCGTGTCAGTGTCAGTGTCCGTGTCAGGGTCAGAGTCATGGTCAGAGTCAGGGTCCGTGTCAGGGTCAGGGTCAGGGTCAGGGTCAGGGTCAGGGTCAGGTTCCGGGTCCTGGTCCGGGTCCGGGTCTGGGTCCGGGTCCGGATCCGGGTCCGGGTCCGGGTCCGGGTCCGGGTCCGGGTCCGAGTCAGGGTCCGGGTCCATGTCCAGGTCCGGGTCAGTTTCAGGGTCAGTGTCAGAGTCAGTGTCCAGGTCAGGGTCAGGGTCCGGGTCCGGGTCCGGGTCCGGGTCCGGGTCCGGGTCCGGGTCAGGGTCAGGGTCAGGGTCCGGGTCCGGGTCCGGGTCCGGGTCTGTGTCAGTTTCAGGGTCAGTCTCAGAGTCAGGGTCCGGGTCATGGTCAGGGTCAGGGTCTGGGTCAGGGTCCGGATCCGGATCCGGGTCCGGGTCCGGGTCCGGGTCCGGGTCCGGGTCCGGGTCCGGGTTTGGGTCCGAGTCCGGGTCAGGGTCCGGGGTCAGGATTCTAGTCCGGGTCCGGGTCCGGGTCCGGGTCCGGGTCCGGGTCCGGGTCCTGATCTTTGTCAGGGTCAGGGTGAGGGTCACGGTCAGGATCCGGGTCCGGGTCTAGGTCTGGGTCCGGGTCCGTGTCAGTGTCAGTGTCAGGGTCAGAGTCAGTGTCCTGGTCCGGGTCCCGGTCAGAGTCAGGATCCGGGTCCGGGTCCAGGTAAGGGTCCGTGTCTGTGTCCGGGTCCAGGTCCAGGTCCAGGTCCGGGTCCGAGTCAGGGTCCGGGTCCGGGTCCGGGTCCGGGTCAGTTTCAGGGTCAATGTCAGAGTCAGGGTCAGGGTCAGGGTCAGGGTCAGAGTCAGGGTCAGAGTGAGGGTCCGTGTCAGGGTCAGGGTCAGGGTCAGAGTCAGGGTGCGGGTCAGGGTCAGGGTCAGGGTCAGGGTCAGGGTCAGGGTCAGGGTCAGGGTCAGGTTCCGGGTGAGGGTCCGGGTCCGGGTCCGGGTCCGGGTCCGGGTCCGGGTCCGGGTCCGGGTCAGGGTTCGGGTCAGGGTCCGGGTCCGGGTCGGGTTCCGGGTCCGAGTCAGGGTCCGGGTCCAGGTCCGGGTCCGGGTCCGGGTCCGGGTCCGGGTCCGGGTCCGGGTCCGGGTCCGGGTCCTGGTCCTGGTCCGGTTCAGGGTCCGGGTCCGGGTCCGGGTCTGTGTCAGTTTCAGGGTCAGTCTCAGAGTCAGGGTCAGTGTCCGGGTCCGGGTCTGGGTCCGGGTCCGGGTCCGGGTCCCTGTCTGGGGTAAGGATCCGAGTCTGGGTCCGGGTCCGGGTCCGGGTGAGGGTCCGGGTCCTGGTCAGGGTCAGGGTTCGGGTCCGGGTCCAGGTCCGGGGTCAGGATTCTAGTCCGGGTCCGGGTCCGGGTCCGGGTCCGGATCTGGGTCAGGGTCAGGTTCAGTGTCAGGGTCAGGATCCGGGTCAGGGTCCAGGTCCAGGTCTGTGTCAGTTTCAGGGTCAGTCTCAGAGTCAGGGTCCGGGTCCGGGTCCGGGTCCGGGTCCGTGTCAGTGTCAGTGTCCGTGTCAGGGTCAGAGTCAGGGTCAGAGTCAGGGTCCGTGTCAGGGTCAGGGTCAGGGTCAGAGTCAGGGTTTGGGTCAGGGTCAGGGTCAGGGTCAGGGTCAGGGTCAGGTTCCGGGTCCGGGTCCGGGTCCGGGTCCGGGTCCGGATCTGGGTCCGGGTCCGGGTCCGGGTCCGGGTCCGAGTCAGGGTCCGGGTCCATGTCCAGGTCCGGGTCAGTTTCAGGGTCAGTGTCAGAGTCAGTGTCCAGGTCAGGGTCAGGATTCTAGTCCGGGTCCGGGTCCGGGTCCGGGTCCGGATCTGGGTCAGGGTCAGGTTCAGTGTCAGGGTCAGGATCCGGGTCAGGGTCCAGGTCCAGGTCTGTGTCAGTTTCAGGGTCAGTCTCAGAGTCAGGGTCCGGGTCCGGGTCCCGGTCAGAGTCAGGATCCGGGTCCGGGTCCAGGTAAGGGTCCGTGTCTGTGTCCGGGTCCAGGTCCAGGTCCAGGTCCGGGTCCGAGTCAGGGTCCGGGTCCGGGTCCGGGTCCGGGTCAGTTTCAGGGTCAATGTCAGAGTCAGGGTCAGGGTCAGGGTCAGGGTCAGAGTCAGGGTCAGAGTGAGGGTCCGTGTCAGGGTCAGGGTCAGGGTCAGAGTCAGGGTGCGGGTCAGGGTCAGGGTCAGGGTCAGGGTCAGGGTCAGGGTCAGGGTCAGGGTCAGGTTCCGGGTGAGGGTCCGGGTCCGGGTCCGGGTCCGGGTCCGGGTCCGGGTCCGGGTCCGGGTCCGGGTCCGGGTCCGGGTCAGGGTTCGGGTCAGGGTCCGGGTCCGGGTCGGGTTCCGGGTCCGAGTCAGGGTCCGGGTCCAGGTCCGGGTCCGGGTCCGGGTCCGGGTCCGGGTCCGGGTCCGGGTCCGGGTCCGGGTCCTGGTCCTGGTCCGGTTCAGGGTCCGGGTCCGGGTCCGGGTCTGTGTCAGTTTCAGGGTCAGTCTCAGAGTCAGGGTCAGTGTCCGGGTCCGGGTCTGGGTCCGGGTCCGGGTCCGGGTCCCTGTCTGGGGTAAGGATCCGAGTCTGGGTCCGGGTCCGGGTCCGGGTGAGGGTCCGGGTCCTGGTCAGGGTCAGGGTTCGGGTCCGGGTCCAGGTCCGGGGTCAGGATTCTAGTCCGGGTCCGGGTCCGGGTCCGGGTCCGGATCTGGGTCAGGGTCAGGTTCAGTGTCAGGGTCAGGATCCGGGTCAGGGTCCGGGTCCAGGTCTGTGTCAGTTTCAGGGTCAGTCTCAGAGTCAGGGTCCGGGTCCGGGTCCGGGTCCGGGTCCGTGTCAGTGTCAGTGTCCGTGTCAGGGTCAGAGTCAGGGTCAGAGTCAGGGTCCGTGTCAGGGTCAGGGTCAGGGTCAGAGTCAGGGTTTGGGTCAGGGTCAGGGTCAGGGTCAGGGTCAGGGTCAGGTTCCGGGTCCGGGTCCGGGTCCGGGTCCGGGTCCGGATCTGGGTCCGGGTCCGGGTCCGGGTCCGGGTCCGAGTCAGGGTCCGGGTCCATGTCCAGGTCCGGGTCAGTTTCAGGGTCAGTGTCAGAGTCAGTGTCCAGGTCAGGGTCAGGATTCTAGTCCGGGTCCGGGTCCGGGTCCGGGTCCGGATCTGGGTCAGGGTCAGGTTCAGTGTCAGGGTCAGGATCCGGGTCAGGGTCCAGGTCCAGGTCTGTGTCAGTTTCAGGGTCAGTCTCAGAGTCAGGGTCCGGGTCCGGGTCCGGGTCCGGGTCCGTGTCAGTGTCAGTGTCCGTGTCAGGGTCAGAGTCATGGTCAGAGTCAGGGTCCGTGTCAGGGTCAGGGTCAGGGTCAGGGTCAGGGTCAGGGTCAGGTTCCGGGTCCGGGTCCGGGTCCGGGTCTGGGTCCGGGTCCGGATCCGGGTCCGGGTCCGGGTCCGGGTCCGGGTCCGGGTCCGAGTCAGGGTCCGGGTCCATGTCCAGGTCCGGGTCAGTTTCAGGGTCAGTGTCAGAGTCAGTGTCCAGGTCAGGGTCAGGGTCCGGGTCCGGGTCCGGGTCCGGGTCCGGGTCCGGGTCCGGGTCCGGGTCAGGGTCAGGGTCAGGGTCCGGGTCCGGGTCCGGGTCCGGGTCCGGGTCTGTGTCAGTTTCAGGGTCAGTCTCAGAGTCAGGGTCCGGGTCATGGTCAGGGTCAGGGTCTGGGTCAGGGTCCGGATCCGGATCCGGGTCCGGGTCCGGGTCCGGGTCCGGGTCCGGGTCCGGGTCCGGGTTTGGGTCCGAGTCCGGGTCAGGGTCCGGGGTCAGGATTCTAGTCCGGGTCCGGGTCCGGGTCCGGGTCCGGGTCCGGGTCCTGATCTTTGTCAGGGTCAGGGTGAGGGTCACGGTCAGGATCCGGGTCCGGGTCTAGGTCTGGGTCCGGGTCCGTGTCAGTGTCAGTGTCAGGGTCAGAGTCAGTGTCCTGGTCCGGGTCCCGGTCAGAGTCAGGATCCGGGTCCGGGTCCAGGTAAGGGTCCGTGTCTGTGTCCGGGTCCAGGTCCAGGTCCAGGTCCGGGTCCGAGTCAGGGTCCGGGTCCGGGTCCGGGTCCGGGTCAGTTTCAGGGTCAATGTCAGAGTCAGGGTCAGGGTCAGGGTCAGGGTCAGAGTCAGGGTCAGAGTGAGGGTCCGTGTCAGGGTCAGGGTCAGGGTCAGAGTCAGGGTGCGGGTCAGGGTCAGGGTCAGGGTCAGGGTCAGGGTCAGGGTCAGGGTCAGGGTCAGGTTCCGGGTGAGGGTCCGGGTCCGGGTCCGGGTCCGGGTCCGGGTCCGGGTCCGGGTCCGGGTCCGGGTCCGGGTCCGGGTCAGGGTTCGGGTCAGGGTCCGGGTCCGGGTCGGGTTCCGGGTCCGAGTCAGGGTCCGGGTCCAGGTCCGGGTCCGGGTCCGGGTCCGGGTCCGGGTCCGGGTCCGGGTCCGGGTCCTGGTCCTGGTCCGGTTCAGGGTCCGGGTCCGGGTCCGGGTCTGTGTCAGTTTCAGGGTCAGTCTCAGAGTCAGGGTCAGTGTCCGGGTCCGGGTCTGGGTCCGGGTCCGGGTCCGGGTCCCTGTCTGGGGTAAGGATCCGAGTCTGGGTCCGGGTCCGGGTCCGGGTGAGGGTCCGGGTCCTGGTCAGGGTCAGGGTTCGGGTCCGGGTCCAGGTCCGGGTCCGGGTCCGGGTCAGGTTCCGGGTCAGGGTCTGGCTCCGTGTCAGGGTCCGTGTCAGGGTAAGGGTCAGGGTCAAGGTCAGCCTAAGGGTCCGGGTCCGTGTCAGGGTCCGTGTCAGGGTCCGTGTCAGGGTCAGGGTCAGGGTCCGGGTCCGGGTCCGGGTCCCGGTCCTTTTCCGTGTCCCTGTCCGTGTCCGTGTCTGTGTCAAGGACCCGGGTCAGGGTAAGGGTCAGGGTCAGTGTCAGGATACTTTTCCGTGTCCCTGTCCGTGTCCGGGCCGGGGTCAGGGTCAGGGTCAGGGTCAGGGTCTGGGTCCAGGTCCAGGTCCGTATCTGGGTCAGGGTCAGGTTCAGTGTCAGGGTCAGGATCCGGGTCAGGGTCCAGGTCCAGGTCTGTGTCAGTTTCAGGGTCAGTCTCAGAGTCAGGGTCCGGGTCCGGGTCCGGGTCCGGGTCCGGGTCCGTGTCAGTGTCAGTGTCCGTGTCAGGGTCAGAGTCAGGGTCAGAGTCAGGGTCCGTGTCAGGGTCAGGGTCAGGGTCAGAGTCAGGGTTTGGGTCAGGGTCAGGGTCAGGGTCAGGGTCAGGGTCAGGGTCAGGTTCCGGGTCCGGGTCCGGGTCCGGGTCCGGGTCCGGGTCCGGATCCGGGTCCGGGTCCGGGTCCGGGTCCGGGTCCGAGTCAGGGTCCGGGTCCATGTCCAGGTCCGGGTCAGTTTCAGGGTCAGTGTCAGAGTCAGTGTCCAGGTCAGGGTCAGGATTCTAGTCCGGGTCCGGGTCCGGGTCCGGGTCCGGATCTGGGTCAGGGTCAGGTTCAGTGTCAGGGTCAGGATCCGGGTCAGGGTCCGGGTCCGTGTCAGTGTCAGTGTCCGTGTCAGGGTCAGAGTCAGGGTCAGAGTCAGGGTCCGTGTCAGGGTCAGGGTCAGGGTCAGAGTCAGGGTTTGGGTCAGGGTCAGGGTCAGGGTCAGGGTCAGGGTCAGGGTCAGGTTCCGGGTCCGGGTCCGGGTCCGGGTCCGGGTCCGGATCCGGGTCCGGGTCCGGGTCCGGGTCCGGGTCCGGGTCCGAGTCAGGGTCCGGGTCCATGTCCAGGTCCGGGTCAGTTTCAGGGTCAGTGTCAGAGTCAGTGTCCAGGTCAGGGTCAGGGTCCGGGTCCGGGTCCGGGTCAGGGTCAGGGTCAGGGTCCGGGTCCGGGTCCGGGTCTGTGTCAGTTTCAGGGTCAGTCTCAGAGTCAGGGTCCGGGTCATGGTCAGGGTCAGGGTCTGGGTCAGGGTCCGGATCCGGATCCGGGTCCGGGTCCGGGTCCGGGTCCGGGTCCGGGTCCGGGTCCGGGTTTGGGTCCGAGTCCGGGTCAGGGTCCGGGGTCAGGATTCTAGTCCGGGTCCGGGTCCGGGTCCGGGTCCGGGTCCTGATCTTTGTCAGGGTCAGGGTGAGGGTCACGGTCAGGATCCGGGTCCGGGTCTAGGTCTGGGTCCGGGTCCGGGTCCGTGTCAGTGTCAGTGTCAGGGTCAGAGTCAGTGTCCTGGTCCGGGTCCCGGTCAGAGTCAGGATCCGGGTCCGGGTCCAGGTAAGGGTCCGTGTCTGTGTCTGGGTCCAGGTCCAGGTCCAGGTCCGGGTCCGAGTCAGGGTCCGGGTCCGGGTCCGGGTCAGTTTCAGGGTCAATGTCAGAGTCAGGGTCAGGGTCAGGGTCAGGGTCAGAGTCAGGGTCAGAGTCAGGGTCCGTGTCAGGGTCAGGGTCAGGGTCAGAGTCAGGGTGCGGGTCAGGGTCAGGGTCAGGGTCAGGGTCAGGGTCAGGGTCAGGGTCAGGTTCCGGGTGAGGGTCCGGGTCCGGGTCCGGGTCCGGGTCCGGGTCCGGGTCCGGGTCCGGGTCCGGGTCAGGGTTCGGGTCAGGGTCCGGGTCCGGGTCCGGTTCCGGGTCCGAGTCAGGGTCCGGGTCCAGGTCCGGGTCCGGGTCCGGGTCCAGGTCCGGGTCCGGGTCCGGGTCCGGGTCCGGGTCCTGGTCCTGGTCCGGTTCAGGGTCCGGGTCCGGGTCCGGGTCTGTGTCAGTTTCAGGGTCAGTCTCAGAGTCAGGGTCAGTGTCCGGGTCCGGGTCTGGGTCCGGGTCCGGGTCCGGGTCCCTGTCTGGGGTAAGGATCCGAGTCTGGGTCCGCGTCCGGGTCCGGGTGAGGGTCCGGGTCCTGGTCAGGGTCAGGGTTCGGGTCCGGGTCCAGGTCCGGGTCCGGGTCCGGGTCAGGTTCCGGGTCAGGGTCTGGCTCCGGGTCAGGGTCCGTGTCAGGGTAAGGGTCAGGGTCAAGGTCAGCCTAAGGGTCCGGGTCCGTGTCAGGGTCCGTGTCAGGGTCCGTGTCAGGGTCAGGGTCAGGGTCCGGGTCCGGGTCCGGGTCCCGGTCCTTTTCCGTGTCCCTGTCCGTGTCCGTGTCTGTGTCAAGGACCCGGGTCAGGGTAAGGGTCAGGGTCAGTGTCAGGATACTTTTCCGTGTCCCTGTCCGTGTCCGGGCCGGGGTCAGGGTCAGGGTCAGGGTCAGGGTCTGGGTCCGGTTACAGTTCCGGTTCCGGTCCGGGTCAGGCTCAGGGTGAGGGTCATGGTCCGGGTCATGGTCAGGGTCAGGGTCAAGGTCAGGGTCTGGGTCAGGGTCTGGGACCGGGTCAGGTTCCGGGTCAGGGTCAGGGTCAGGTTCCACGTCAGGGTCTGGGTCAGGGTCAGGGTCAGAGTCCGGGTCAGTGTCAGGGTCCGGGTACTTTTCCGTGTCCCTGTCCGTGTCCGGGTCAGGGTCAGGGTCAGGGTCAGGGTCAGGGTCAGGGTCAGGGTCCAGGTCCGGGTCAAGGTCCGGGTAAGGGTCCGGGTCACGGTCCAGGTCCGGGTCCAGGTCAGGGTCCAGGTCCGGGTCCGGGTCCGGGTCCGGGTCCGGGTCCGGGTCCGGGTCAGGGTCCGGGTCCGGGTCCGGGTCAGGGTCCGGGTCCGTGTCAGGGTCCGGGTCCATGTCAGGGTCCGGGTCCGGGTCCGTGTCCGGGTCAGGGTCTGTGTCCGGGTCCGGGTCCGGGTCCGGGTCCGGGACCGGGTCCGGGTCCAGGTCCGGGTCCGGGTCCGGGTCCGGGTCCGGGTCCGGGTCCCGGTTCGGGTCAGGGTCAGGGTCAGGGTCAGTGTCAGGATCCGTGTACGGGTCAGGGTCAGGGTCAGGGTCAGGGTCAGGGTCCGGGTCCGGGTCCGGGACCCGGTCCGGGTCCAGGTCCGTGTCAGGGTCCGGGTCCGGGTCAGTTTCAGGGTCAGTGTCAGAGTCAGGGTCCGGTTCAGGGTCAGGGTCAGAGTCAGGGTCAGAGTGAGGGTCCGTGTCAGGGTCAGGGTCAGGGTCAGAGTCAGGGTGCGGGTCAGGGTCAGGGTCAGGGTCAGGGTCAGGGTCAGGGTCAGGGTCAGGTTCCGGGTGAGGGTCCGGGTCCGGGTCCGGGTCCGGGTCCGGGTCCGGGTCCGGGTCCGGGTCCGGGTCCGGGTCAGGGTTCGGGTCAGGGTCCGGGTCCGGGTCGGGTTCCGGGTCCGAGTCAGGGTCCGGGTCCAGGTCCGGGTCCGGGTCCGGGTCCGGGTCCGGGTCCGGGTCCGGGTCCGGGTCCGGGTCCTGGTCCTGGTCCGGTTCAGGGTCCGGGTCCGGGTCCGGGTCTGTGTCAGTTTCAGGGTCAGTCTCAGAGTCAGGGTCAGTGTCCGGGTCCGGGTCTGGGTCCGGGTCCGGGTCCGGGTCCCTGTCTGGGGTAAGGATCCGAGTCTGGGTCCGGGTCCGGGTCCGGGTGAGGGTCCGGGTCCTGGTCAGGGTCAGGGTTCGGGTCCGGGTCCAGGTCCGGGTCCGGGTCCGGGTCAGGTTCCGGGTCAGGGTCTGGCTCCGGGTCAGGGTCCGTGTCAGTGTAAGGGTCAGGGTCAAGGTCAGCCTAAGGGTCCGGGTCCGTGTCAGGGTCCGTGTCAGGGTCCGTGTCAGGGTCAGGGTCAGGGTCCGCGTCCGGGTCCGGGTCCCGGTCCTTTTCCGTGTCCCTGTCCGTGTCCGTGTCTGTGTCAAGGACCCGGGTCAGGGTAAGGGTCAGGGTCAGTGTCAGGATACTTTTCCGTGTCCCTGTCCGTGTCCGGGCCGGGGTCAGGGTCAGGGTCAGGGTCAGGGTCTGGGTCCGGTTACAGTTCCGGTTCCGGTCCGGGTCAGGCTCAGGGTGAGGGTCATGGTCCGGGTCATGGTCAGGGTCAGGGTCAAGGTCAGGGTCTGGGTCAGGGTCTGGGACCGGGTCAGGTTCCGGGTCAGGGTCAGGGTCAGGTTCCACGTCAGGGTCTGGGTCAGGGTCAGGGTCAGGGTCCGGGTCAGTGTCAGGGTCCGGGTACTTTTCCGTGTCCCTGTCCGTGTCCGGGTCAGGGTCAGGGTCAGGGTCAGGGTCAGGGTCAGGGTCCAGGTCCGGGTCAAGGTCCGGGTAAGGGTCCGGGTCACGGTCCAGGTCCGGGTCCAGGTCAGGGTCCAGGTCCGAGTCCGGGTCCGGGTCCGGGTCCGGGTCCGGGTCCGGGTCCGGGTCCGGGTCCGGGTCCGGGTCCGGGTCAGGGTCCGGGTCCGTGTCAGGGTCCGGGTCCATGTCAGGGTCCGGGTCCGGGTCCGTGTCCGGGTCAGGGTCTGTGTCCGGGTCCGGGTCCGGGTCCGGGTCCGGGACCGGGTCCGGGTCCAGGTCCGGGTCCGGGTCCGGGTCCGGGTCCGGGTCCAGGTCCGGGTCCGGATCCGGGACCGGGTCCGGGTCCGGGTCCGGGTCCGGGTCTGGGTCCGGGTCCGGGGTCAGGATCCGGGTCCGGGTCCGGGTCCGGGTCCGGGTCCGGATCCGGATCTTGGTCAGGGTCAGGGTCCGTTTCCGGTTCCGGGTCCGGGTCCGGGTCTAGGTCTGGGTCCGGGTCCGTGTCAGGGTCCGGGTCCGGGTCCGGGTCCGGGTCAGTTTCAGGGTCAATGTCAGAGTCAGGGTCAGGGTCAGGGTCAGGGTCAGAGTCAGGATCCAGGTCCGGGTCCAGGTAAGGGTCCGTGTCTGTGTCCGGGTCCAGGTCCAGGTCCAGGTCCGGGTCCGAGTCAGGGTCCGGGTCCGGGTCCGGGTCCGGGTCCGGGTCCGGGTCAGTTTCAGGGTCAATGTCAGAGTCAAGGTCAGGGTCAGGGTCAGGGTCAGAGTCAGGGTCAGAGTCAGGGTCCGTGTCAGGGTCAGGGTCAGGGTCAGAGTCAGGGTTCGGGTCAGGGTCAGGGTCAGGGTCAGGGTCAGGGTCAGGGTCAGGGTCAGGTTCCGGGTCAGGGTCCGGGTCCGGGTCCGGGTCCGGGTCCGGGTCCGGGTCCGGGTCCGGGTCCGGGTCGGGGTCAGGGTCAGGGTCCGGGTCCGGGTCCGGTTCCGGGTCCGAGTCAGGGTCCGGGTCCGGGCCCGAGTCCGGGTCCGGGTCCGGGTCCGGGTCCGGGTCCGGGTCCTGGTCCTGGTCCCGTTCAGGGTCCGGGTCCGGGTCCGGGTCTGTGTCAGTTTCAGGGTCAGTCTCAGAGTCAGGGTCAGTGTCCGGGTCCGGGTCTGGGTCCGGGTCCGGGTCCCTGTCTGGGGTAAGGATCCGAGTCTGGGTCCGGGTCCGGGTCCGGGTGAGGGTCCGGGTCCTGGTCAGGGTCCAGGTCCGGGTCAGGGTATGGGTCCGGGTCCGGGTCTGGCTCCGGGTCCGGGTCAGGGTCCGGGGTCAGGATTCTAGTCCGGGTCCGGGTCCGGGTCCGGGTCCGGATGTGGGTCAGGGTCAGGATCCGGGTCAGGGTCCAGGTCCAGGTCTGTGTCAGTTTCAGGGTCAGTCTCAGAGTCAGGGTCCGGGTCCGGGTCCGGGTCCGGGTCCGGGTCCGTGTCAGTGTCAGTGTCCGTGTCAGGGTCAGAGTCAGGGTCAGAGTCAGGGTCCGTGTCAGGGTCAGGGTCAGGGTCAGAGTCAGAGTTTGGGTCAGGGTCAGGGTCAGGGTCAGGGTCAGGGTCAGGGTCAGGTTCCGGGTCTGGGTCCGGGTCCGGGTCCGGGTCCGGGTCCGGGTCCGGATCCGGGTCCGGGTCCGGGTCCGGGTCCGAGTCAGGGTCCGGGTCCGTGTCCAGGTCCGGGTCAGTTTCAGGGTCAGTGTCAGAGTCAGTGTCCAGGTCAGGGTCAGGGTCCGGGTCCGGGTCCAGGTCCGGGTCCGGGTCCGGGTCCGGGTCCGGGTCAGGGTCAGGGTCAGGGTCCGTGTCCGGGTCCGGGTCTGTGTCAGTTTCAGGGTCAGTCTCAGAGTCAGGGTCCGGGCCATGGTCAGGGTCAGGGTCTGGGTCCGGGTCCGGATCCGGATCCGGGTCCGGGTCCGGGTCCGGGTCCGGATCCGGGTGCGGGTCCGGGTTTGGGTCCGGGTCCGGGTCAGGGTCCGGGGTCAGGATTCTAGTCCGGGTCCAGGTCCGGGTCCGGGTCTGGGTCCTGATCTTTGTCAGGGTCAGGGTGAGGGTCACGGTCAGGATCCGGGTCCGGGTCTAGGTCTGGGTCCGGGTCCGTGTCAGTGTCAGTGTCAGGGTCAGAGTCAGTGTCCTGGTCCGGGTCCCGGTCAGAGTCAGGATCCGGGTCCGGGTCCAGGTAAGGGTCCGTGTCTGTGTCCGGGTCCAGGTCCAGGTCCAGGTCCGGGTCCGAGTCAGGGTCCGGGTCAGGGTCAGGGTCAGGGTCAGGGTCAGGGTCAGGGTCAGGTTCCGGGTCAGGGTCCGGGTCCGGGTCCGGGTCCGGGTTCGGTTCCGGGTCCGGGTCCGGGTCCGGGTCAGGGTCCGGGTCAGGGTCCGGGTCCGGGTCCGGTTCCGGGTCCGAGTCAGGGTCCGGGTCCTGGTCCGGGTCCGGGTCCGGGTCCGGGTCCGGGTCCGGGTCCGGGTCCGGGTCTGGGTCCGGGTCCGGGTCCGGGTCCGGGTCCTGGTCCTGGTCCGGTTCAGGGTCCGGGTCCGGGTCCGGGTCTGTGTCAGTTTCAGGGTCAGTCTCAGAGTCAGGGTCAGTGTCCGGGTCCGGGTCTGGGTCCGGGTCCGGGTCCGGGTCCGGGTCCGGGTCCCTGTCTGGGGTAAGGATCCGAGTCTGGGTCCGGGTCCGGGTCCGGGTCCGGGTCCGGGTCCGGGTGCGGGTCCGGGTCAGGGTCCGGGTCCGGGTCCGTGTCAGGGTCCGGGTCCGTGTCAGGGTCCGGGTCCGTGTCAGGGTCCGGGTCCGGGTCCGTGTCCGGGTCAGGGTCCGTGTCCGGGTCCGGGTCCGGGTCCGGGTCCGGTTCCGGGACCGGGTCCGGGTCCGGGTCTTGGTCCGGGTCCGGGGTCAGGATCCGGGTCCGGGTCCAGGTCCGGGTCCGGGTCCGGATCTTGGTCAGGGTCAGGGTCAGGGTCCGTTTCCGGTTCCGGGTCCGGGTCCGGGTCCGTGTCCGTGTCAGGGTCCAGGTCCGGGTCAGTTTCAGGGTCAGTGTCAGAGTCAGGGTCCGGTTCAGGGTTAGGGTCAGGGTCCGGGTCCGGGTGAGGGTCCGGGTCCTGGTCAGGGTCCGGGTCCGGGTCCGGGTCCGGGTCCGGGTCCGGGTCCGGGTCCGGGTCCGGGTCCGGGTCCGGATCTTGGTCAGGGTCAGGGTCCGTTTCCGGTTCCGGGTCCGGGTCCGGGTCTAGGTCTGGGTCCGGGTCCGTGTCAGTGTCAGGGTCAGAGTCAGTGTCCTGGTCCGGGTCCCGGTCAGAGTCAGGATCCGGGTCCGGGTCCAGGTAAGGGTCCGTGTCTGTGTCCGGGTCCAGGTCCATGTCCAGGTCCGGGTCCGAGTCAGGGTCCGAGTCCGGGTCCGGGTCAGTTTCAGGGTCAATGTCAGAGTCAGGGTCAGGGTCAGGGTCAGGGTCAGAGTCAGGGTCAGAGTCAGGGTCCGTGTCAGGGTCAGGGTCAATGTCAGAGTCAGGGTTCGGGTCAGGGTCAGGCTCAGGGTCAGGGTCAGGGTCAGGGTCAGGGTCAGGGTCAGGTTCCGGGTCAGGGTCCGGGTCCGGGTCCGGGTCCGGGTCCGGGTCCGGGTCCGGGTCCGGGTCCGGGTCCGGGTCAGGGTCCGGGTCCGGGTCCGGTTCCGGGTCCGAGTCAGGGTCCGGGTCCGGGTCCGGGTCCGGGTCCGGGTCCGGGTCCGGGTCCGGGTCCGGGTCCGGGTCCGGGTCCTGGTCCTGGTCCGGTTCAGGGTCCGGGTCCGGTTCCGGGTCTGTGTCAGTTTCAGGGTCAGTCTCAGAGTCAGGGTCAGTGTCCGGGTCCGGGTCTGGGTCCGGGTCCGGGTCCCTGTCTGGGGTAAGGATCCGAGTCTGGGTCCGGGTCCGGGTCCGGGTGAGGGTCCGGGTCCTGGTCAGGGTCCAGGTCCGGGTCAGGGTATGGGTCCCGGTCCGGGTCTGGCTCCGGGTCCGGGTCAGGGTCCGGGGTCAGGATTCTAGTCCGGGTCCGGGTCCGGGTCCGGGTCCGGATCTGGGTCAGGGTCAGGTTCAGTGTCAGGGTCAGGATGCGGGTCAGGGTCCAGGTCCAGGTCTGTGTCAGTTTCAGGGTCAGTCTCAGAGTCAGGGTCCGGGTCCGGGTCCGGGTCCGGGTCCGGGTCCGGGTCCGTGTCAGTGTCAGTGTCCGTGTCAGGGTCAGAGTCAGGGTCAGAGTCAGGGTCCGTGTCAGGGTCCGTGTCAGGGTCAGAGTCAGGGTTTGGGTCAGGGTCAGGGTCAGGGTCAGGGTCAGGGTCAGGGTCAGGTTCCGGGTCCGGGTCCGGGTCCGGGTCCGGGTCCGGGTCCGGATCCGGGTCCGGGTCCGGGTCCGGGTCCGGGTCCGAGTCAGGGTCCGGGTCCATGTCCAGGTCCGGGTCAGTTTCAGGGTCAGTGTCAGAGTCAGTGTCCAGGTCAGGGTCAGGATTCTAGTCCGGGTCCGGGTCCGGGTCCGGGTCCGGATCTGGGTCAGGGTCAGGTTCAGTGTCAGGGTCAGGATCCGGGTCAGGGTCCAGGTCCAGGTCTGTGTCAGTTTCAGGGTCAGTCTCAGAGTCAGGGTCCGGGTCCGGGTCCGGGTCCGGGTCCGTGTCAGTGTCAGTGTCCGTGTCAGGGTCAGAGTCAGGGTCAGAGTCAGGGTCCGTGTCAGGGTCAGGGTCAGGGTCAGAGTCAGGGTTTGGGTCAGGGTCAGGGTCAGGGTCAGGGTCAGGGTCAGGGTCAGGTTCCGGGTCCGGGTCCGGGTCCGGGTCCGGGTCCGGATCCGGGTCCGGGTCCGGGTCCGGGTCCGGGTCCGGGTCCGAGTCAGGGTCCGGGTCCATGTCCAGGTCCGGGTCAGTTTCAGGGTCAGTGTCAGAGTCAGTGTCCAGGTCAGGGTCAGGGTCCGGGTCCGGGTCCGGGTCAGGGTCAGGGTCAGGGTCCGGGTCCGGGTCCGGGTCTGTGTCAGTTTCAGGGTCAGTCTCAGAGTCAGGGTCCGGGTCATGGTCAGGGTCAGGGTCTGGGTCAGGGTCCGGATCCGGATCTGGGTCCGGGTCCGGGTCCGGGTCCGGGTCCGGGTCCGGGTCCGGGTCCGGGTCCGGGTTTGGGTCCGAGTCCGGGTCAGGGTCCGGGGTCAGGATTCTAGTCCGGGTCCGGGTCCGGGTCCGGGTCCGGGTCCGGGTCCTGATCTTTGTCAGGGTCAGGGTGAGGGTCACGGTCAGGATCCGGGTCCGGGTCTAGGTCTGGGTCCGGGTCCGTGTCAGTGTCAGTGTCAGGGTCAGAGTCAGTGTCCTGGTCCGGGTCCCGGTCAGAGTCAGGATCCGGGTCCGGGTCCAGGTAAGGGTCCGTGTCTGTGTCCGGGTCCAGGTCCAGGTCCAGGTCCGGGTCCGAGTCAGGGTCCGGGTCCGGGTCCGGGTCAGTTTCAGGGTCAATGTCAGAGTCAGGGTCAGGGTCAGGGTCAGAGTCAGGGTCAGAGTCAGGGTCCGTGTCAGGGTCAGGGTCAGGGTCAGAGTCAGGGTGCGGGTCAGGGTCAGGGTCAGGGTCAGGGTCAGGGTCAGGGTCAGGGTCAGGTTCCGGGTGAGGGTCCGGGTCCGGGTCCGGGTCCGGGTCCGGGTCCGGGTCCGGGTCCGGGTCCGGGTCAGGGTTCGGGTCAGGGTCCGGGTCCGGGTCCGGTTCCGGGTCCGAGTCAGGGTCCGGGTCCAGGTCCGGGTCCGGGTCCGGGTCCAGGTCCGGGTCCGGGTCCGGGTCCGGGTCCGGGTCCTGGTCCTGGTCCGGTTCAGGGTCCGGGTCCGGGTCCGGGTCTGTGTCAGTTTCAGGGTCAGTCTCAGAGTCAGGGTCAGTGTCCGGGTCCGGGTCTGGGTCCGGGTCCGGGTCCGGGTCCCTGTCTGGGGTAAGGATCCGAGTCTGGGTCCGGGTCCGGGTCCGGGTGAGGGTCCGGGTCCTGGTCAGGGTCAGGGTTCGGGTCCGGGTCCAGGTCCGGGTCCGGGTCCGGGTCAGGTTCCGGGTCAGGGTCTGGCTCCGGGTCCGGGTCCGTGTCAGGGTCCGTGTCAGGGTCCGTGTCAGGGTCAGGGTCAGGGTCCGGGTCCGGGTCCGGGTCCCGGTCCTTTTCCGTGTCCCTGTCCGTGTCCGTGTCTGTGTCAAGGACCCGGGTCAGGGTAAGGGTCAGGGTCAGTGTCAGGATACTTTTCCGTGTCCCTGTCCGTGTCCGGGCCGGGGTCAGGGTCAGGGTCAGGGTCAGGGTCTGGGTCCGGTTACAGTTCCGGTTCCGGTCCGGGTCAGGCTCAGGGTGAGGGTCATGGTCCGGGTCATGGTCAGGGTCAGGGTCAAGGTCAGGGTCTGGGTCAGGGTCTGGGACCGGGTCAGGTTCCGGGTCAGGGTCAGGGTCAGGTTCCACGTCAGGGTCTGGGTCAGGGTCAGGGTCAGAGTCCGGGTCAGTGTCAGGGTCCGGGTACTTTTCCGTGTCCCTGTCCGTGTCCGGGTCAGGGTCAGGGTCAGGGTCAGGGTCAGGGTCAGGGTCCAGGTCCGGGTCAAGGTCCGGGTAAGGGTCCGGGTCACGGTCCAGGTCCGGGTCCAGGTCAGGGTCCAGGTCCGGCTCCGGGTCCGGGTCAGGGTCCGGGTCCGGGTCCGGGTCCGGGTCAGGGTCCGGGTCCGTGTCAGGGTCCGGGTCCATGTCAGGGTCCGGGTCCGGGTCCGTGTCCGGGTCAGGGTCTGTGTCCGGGTCCGGGTCCGGGTCCGGGTCCGGGTCCGGGACCGGGTCCGGGTCCAGGTCCGGGTCCGGGTCCGGGTCCGGGTCCGGGTCCGGGTCCCGGTTCGGGTCAGGGTCAGGGTCAGGGTCAGTGTCAGGATCCGTGTACGGGTCAGGGTCAGGGTCAGGGTCAGGGTCAGGGTCCGGGTCCGGGTCCGGGACCCGGTCCGGGTCCAGGTCCGTGTCAGGGTCCGGGTCCGGGTCAGTTTCAGGGTCAGTGTCAGAGTCAGGGTCCGGTTCAGGGTTAGGGTCAGGGTCCGGGTCCGGGTGAGGGTCCGGGTCCTGGTCAGGGTCAGGGTCCGGGTCCGGGTCCGGGTCCGGGTCCGGGTCCGGGACCGGGTCCGGGTCCGGGTCCGGGTCCGGGTCTGGGTCCGGGTCCGGGGTCAGGATCCGGGTCCGGGTCCGGGTCCGGGGTCAGGATCCGGGTCCGGGTCCGGGTCCGGGTCCGGATCCGGATCTTGGTCAGGGTCAGGGTCCGTTTCCGGTTCCGGGTCCGGGTCCGGGTCTAGGTCTGGGTCCGGGTCCGTGTCAGGGTCCGGGTCCGGGTCCGGGTCCTGGTCAGTTTCAGGGTCAATGTCAGAGTCAGGGTCAGGGTCAGGGTCAGGGTCAGAGTCAGGATCCGGGTCCGGGTCCAGGTAAGGGTCCGTGTCTGTGTCCGGGTCCAGGTCCAGGACCAGGTCCGGGTCCGAGTCAGGGTCCGGGTCCGGGTCCGGGTCCGGGTCCGGGTCCGGGTCAGTTTCAGGGTCAATGTCAGAGTCAGGGTCAGGGTCAGGGTCAGGGTCAGAGTCAGGGTCAGAGTCAGGGTCCGTGTCAGGGTCAGGGTCAGGGTCAGAGTCAGGGTTCGGGTCAGGGTCAGGGTCAGGGTCAGGGTCAGGGTCAGGGTCAGGGTCAGGGTCAGGTTCCGGGTCAGGGTCCGGGTCCGGGTCCGGGTCCGGGTCCGGGTCCGGGTCCGGGTCGGGGTCAGGGTCAGGGTCCGGGTCCGGTTCCGGTTCCGGGTCCGAGTCAGGGTCCGGGTCCGGGCCCGGGTCCGGGTCCGGGTCCGGGTCCGGGTCCGGGTCCGGGTCCGGGTCCGGGTCCGGGTCCTGGTCCTGGTCCCGTTCAGGGTCCGGGTCCGGGTCCGGGTCTGTGTCAGTTTCAGGGTCAGTCTCAGAGTCAGGGTCAGTGTCCGGATCCGGGTCTGGGTCCGGGTCCGGGTCCCTGTCTGGGGTAAGGATCCGAGTCTGGGTCCGGGTCCGGGTCCGGGTGAGGGTCCGGGTCCTGGTCAGGGTCCAGGTCCGGGTCAGGGTATGGGTCCGGGTCCGGGTCTGGCTCCGGGTCCGGGTCAGGGTCCGGGGTCAGGATTCTAGTCCGGGTCCGGGTCCGGGTCTGGGTCCGGATCTGGGTCAGGGTCAGGATCCGGGTTAGGGTCCAGGTCCAGGTCTGTGTCAGTTTCAGGGTCAGTCTCAGAGTCAGGGTCCGGGTCCGGGTCCGGGTCCGGGTCCGTGTCAGTGTCAGTGTCCGTGTCAGGGTCAGAGTCAGGGTCAGAGTCAGGGTCCGTGTCAGGGTCAGGGTCAGGGTCAGAGTCAGAGTTTGGGTCAGGGTCAGGGTCAGGGTCAGGGTCAGGGTCAGGTTCCGGGTCTGGGTCCGGGTCCGGGTCCGGGTCCGGGTCCGGGTCCGGATCCGGGTCCGGGTCCGGGTCCGGGTCCGAGTCAGGGTCCGGGTCCGTGTCCAGGTCCGGGTCAGTTTCAGGGTCAGTGTCAGAGTCAGTGTCCAGGTCAGGGTCAGGGTCCGGGTCCGGGTCCAGGTCCGGGTCCGGGTCCGGGTCCGGGTCCGGGTCAGGGTCAGGGTCAGGGTCCGGGTCCGGGTCCGGGTCTGTGTCAGTTTCAGGGTCAGTCTCAGAGTCAGGGTCCGGGCCATGGTCAGGGTCAGGGTCTGGGTCCGGGTCCGGATCCGGATCCGGATCCGGGTCCGGGTCCGGGTCCGGGTCCGGGTCCGGATCCGGGTCCGGGTCCGGGTTTGGGTCCGGGTCCGGGTCAGGGTCCGGGGTAAGGATTCTAGTCCGGGTCCGGGTCCGGGTCCGGGTCTGGGTCCTGATCTTTGTCAGGGTCAGGGTGAGGGTCACGGTCAGGATCCGGGTCCGGGTCTAGGTCTGGGTCCGGGTCCGTGTCAGTGTCAGTGTCAGGGTCAGAGTCAGTGTCCTGGTCCGGGTCCCGGTCAGAGTCAGGATCCGGGTCCGGGTCCAGGTAAGGGTCCGTGTCTGTGTCCGGGTCCAGGTCCAGGTCCAGGTCCGGGTCCGAGTCAGGGTCCGGGTCCGGGTCCGGGTCAGTTTCAGGGTCAATGTCAGAGTCAGGGTCAGGGTCAGGGTCAGGGTCAGAGTCAGGGTTCGGGTCAGGGTCAGGTTCCGGGTCAGGGTCCGGGTCCGGGTCCGGGTTCGGTTCCGGGTCCGGGTCCGGGTCCGGGTCCGGGTCAGGGTCCGGGTCAGGGTCCGGGTCCGGGTCCGGTTCCGGGTCCGAGTCAGGGTCCGGGTCCTGGTCCGGGTCCGGGTCCGGGTCCGGGTCCGGGTCCGGGTCTGGGTCCGGGTCCGGGTCCGGGTCCGGGTCCGGGTCCGGGTCCGGGTCCGGGTCCGGGTCCTGGTCCTGGTCCGGTTCAGGGTCCGGGTCCGGGTCCGGGTCTGTGTCAGTTTCAGGGTCAGTCTCAGAGTCAGGGTCAGTGTCCGGGTCCGGGTCTGGGTCCGGGTCCGGGTCCGGGTCCGGGTCCCTGTCTGGGGTAAGGATCCGAGTCTGGGTCCGGGTCCGGGTCCGGGTGAGGGTCCGGGTCCTGGTCAGGGTCAGGGTTCGGGTCCGGGTCCAGATCCGGGTCCGGGTCCGGGTCCGGGTCCAGGTCCGGGTCAGGGTATGGGTCCGGGACCGGGTCCGGGTCCGGGTCCGGATCTGGGTCAGGGTCAGGTTCAGTGTCAGGGTCAGGATCCGGGTCAGGGTCCAGGTCCAGGTCTGTGTCAGTTTCAGGGTCAGTCTCAGAGTCAGGGTCCGGGTCCGGGTCCGGGTCCGGGTCAGTGTCAAGGACCCGGGTCAGGGTAAGGGTCAGGGTCAGTGTCAGGATACTTTTCCGTGTCCCTGTCCGTGTCCGGGCCGGGGTCAGGGTCAGGGTCAGGGTCAGGGTCTGGGTCCGGTTACAGTTCAGGTTCCGGTCCGGGTCAGGCTCAGGGTGAGGGTCATGGTCCGGGTCATGGTCAGGGTCAGGGTCAAGGTCAGGGTCTGGGTCAGGGTCTGGGACCGGGTCAGGTTCCGGGTCAGGGTCAGGGTCAGGTTCCACGTCAGGGTCTGGGTCAGGGTCAGGGTCAGGGTCAGTGTCCGGGTCAGTGTCAGGGTCCGGGTACTTTTCCGTGTCCCTGTCCGTGTCCGGGTAAGGGTCAGGGTCAGGGTCAGGGTCAGGGTCAGGGTCCAGGTCCGGGTCAAGGTCCGGGTAAGGGTCCGGGTCACGGTCCAGGTCCGGGTCCAGGTCAGGGTCCAGGTCCGGGTCCGGGTCCGGGTCCGGGTCCGGGTCCGTGTCAGGGTCCGGGTCCGTGTCAGGGTCCGGGTCCGTGTCAGGGTCCGGGTCCGGGTCCGTGTCCGGGTCAGGGTCCGTGTCCGGGTCCGGGTCCGGGTCCGGGTCCGGGACCGGGTCCGGGTCCAGGTCCGGGTCCGGGTCCGGGTCCGGGTCCGGGTCCGGGTCCGGGTCCGGGTCCGGGTCAGGGTCAGGGTCAGGGTCAGGGTCAGGATCCGTGTACGGGTCAGTGTCAGGGTCAGGGTCAGGGTCAGGGTCCGGGTCCGGGTCCGGGACCCGGTCCGGGTCCAGGTCCGTGTCAGGGTCCGGGTCCGGGTCAGTTTCAGGGTCAGTGTCAGAGTCAGGGTCCGGTTCAGGGTTAGGGTCAGGGTCCGGGTCCGGGTGAGGGTCCGGGTCCTGGTCAGGGTCCGGGTCCGGGTCCGGGTCCGGGTCCGGGTCCGGGACCGGGTCCGGGTCCGGGTCTGGGTCCGGGTCCGTGTCAGTGTCAGGGTCAGATTCAGTGTCCTGGTCCGGGTCCCGGTCAGAGTCAGGATCCGGGTCCGGGTCCGGGTCCAGGTAAGGGTCCGTGTCTGTGTCCGGGTCCAGGTCCGGGTCCGGGTCCGGGTCCGGGTCCGGGTAAGGGTTCGGTTCCGGGTCTGGGTTTGGGTCCGGGTCCGGGTCAGGCTCCGGGGTCAGGATTCTAGTCCGGGTCCGGGTCCGGGTCCGGGTCCGGGTCTTGATCTTTCTCAGGGTCAGGGTGAGGGTCACGGTCAGGATCCGGGTCCGGGTCTGGGTCTGGGTCCGGTTCCGGGTCCGAGTCAGGGTCTGGGTCCGGGTCCGGGTCAGTTTCAGGGTCAGTGTCAGATTCAGGGTCTGGGTCAGTGTCAGGGTCAGGGTCTGGGTCCGGGTCCGGGTCCGGGTCCGGGTCCGGGTCCGGGTCCGGGTCCGGGTCCGGGTCCGGGTCCGGGTCCGGGTCCGGGTCCGGGTCAGTTTCAGGGTCAGTGTGAGAATCATGGTCCGGGTCAGGGTCAGGGTCAGGGTCAGGGTCAGGGTCAGGATCCGGGTCAGGATCCGGGTCCGGGTCTGTGTCCGGGTCCATGTCAGTGTCAGTGTCCGTGTCAGGGTCAGAGTCAGGGTTTGGGTCAGGGTCAGGGTCAGGGTCAGGGTCAGGGTCAGGGTCCGGGTCCGGGTCCGGGTCCGGGTCCGGGTCCGGGTCCGGGTCCGGGTCCGGGTCAGTTTCAGGGTCAGTGTCAGAGTCAGGGTCCAGGTCAGGGTCAGGGTCCGGGTCCGGGTCCGGGTCCGGGTCCGGGTCCGGGTCCAGGTCCGGGTCCGGGTCCGGGTCCGGGTCAGGGTCAGGGTCCGGGTCCGGGTCCGGGTCCGGGTCCGGGTCTGTGTCAGTTTCAGGGTCAGTCTCAGAGTCAGGGTCCGGGTCAGGGTCAGGGTCAGGGTCCGGGTCCGGGTCCGGGTCCGGGTCCGGGTCCGGGTGAGGGTCCGGGTCCGGGTCCGGATCCGTGTCAGGGTCAGGGTCAGGGTCAGAGTCAGGGTCCGGGTCCGGGTCCTGGTCAGGGTCAGGGTCCGGGTCCGGGTCCGGGTCCGGGTCCGGGTCCGGGTCCGGGTCCGGGTCCGGGTCCGGGTCCGGGTTTGGGTCCGGGTCCGGGTCAGGGTCCGGGGTCAGGATTCTAGTCCGGGTCCGGGTCCGGGTCCGGGTCCGGGTCCTGATGTGGGTCAGGGTCAGGGTCAGGGTGAGGGTCACAGTAAGGATCCGGGTCCGGGTCCGGGTCCGGGTCCGGGTCCGGGTCCGGGTCCGGGTCCGGGTCCGGGTCCGAGTCAGGGTCTGGGTCCGGGTCCGGGTCAGTTTCAGGGTCAGTCTCAGAGTCAGGGTCAGGGTCCGGGTCCGGGTCTGGGGTAAGGATCCGAGTCTGGGTCCGGGTGCGGGTCCGGGTGAGGGTCCGGGTCCTGGTCAGGGTCAGGGCCCGGGTCCGGGTCCAGGTTTGGGTCAGGGTATGGGTCTGGGTCCGGGTCTGGCTCCGGGTCCGGGTCAGGGTCCGGGGTCAGGATTCTAGTCCGGGTCCGGGTCCGGGTCCGGGTCCGGATCTGGGTAAGGGTCAGGTTCAGGGTCAGGGTCAGGATCTGGGTCCGGGTCCGGGTCCGGGTCCGGGTCCGGGTCCGGGTCCGGGTCCGGGTCCGGGTCCTGGTCCGGGTCTGGGTCCGGGTCCAAGTCAGGGTCCGCGTCCGGGTCCGGGTCCGGGTCCGGGTCCGGGTCTGGGTCCGGGTCCGGGTCCTGGTCCGGTTCAGGGTCCGGGTCCGGGTCTGTGTCAGTTTCAGGGTCAGTCTCAGAGTCAGGGTCAGGGTCAGGGTCAGGGTCAGGGTCAGGGTCCTGGTCCGGTTCAGGGTCCGGGTCCGGGTCTGTGTCAGTTTCAGGGTCAGTCTCAGAGTCAGGGTCAGGGTCCGGGTCCGGGTCCGGGTCCGGGTCCGGGTCCGGGTCCGGTCCGGAGTCAGGATCCGAGTCTGGGTCCAGGTCCGGGTCCGGGTGAGGGTCCGGGTCCTGGTCAGGGTCAGGGTCCGGTTCCGGGTCCGAGTCAGGGTCCGGGTCCTGGTCCGGGTCCGGGTCCGGGTCCGGGTCTGGGTCCGGGTCCGGGTCCGGGTCCGGGTCCGGGTCCGGGTCCGGGTCCGGGTCCGGGTCCGGGTCCGGGTCCTGGTCCGGTTCAGGGTCCGGGTCCGGGTCCGGGTCTGTGTCAGTTTCAGGGTCAGTCTCAGAGTCAGGGTCAGTGTCCGGGTCCAGGTCTGGGTCCGGGTCCGGGTCCGGGTCCGGGTCCCTGTCTGGGGTAAGGATCCGAGTCTGGGTCCGGGTCCGGGTCCGGGTGAGGGTCCGGGTCCTGGTCAGGGTCAGGGTTCGGGTCCGGGTCCAGGACCGGGTCCGGGTCCGGGTCCGGGTCCGGGTCCAGGTCCGGGTCAGGGTATGGGTCCGGGACCGGGTCCGGGTCCGGGTCCGGATCTGGGTCAGGGTCAGGTTCAGTGTCAGGGTCAGGATCCGGGTCAGGGTCCAGGTCCAGGTCTGTGTCAGTTTCAGGGTCAGTCTCAGAGTCAGGGTCCGGGTCCGGGTCCGGGTCCGGGTCCGGGTCCGGGTCCGTGTCAGTGTCAGTGTCCGTCTCAGGGTCAGAGTCAGGGTCAAAGTCAGGGTCCGTGTCAGGGTCAGGGTCAGGGTCAGAGTCAGGGTTTGGGTCAGGGTCAGGGTCAGGGTCAGGGTCAGGGTCAGGTTCCGGGTCCGGGTCCGGGTCCGGGTACGGGTACGGGTCCGGATCCGGGTCCGGGTACGGGTACGGGTCCGGATCCGGGTCCGGGTCCGGGTCCGGGTCCGGGTCCGGGTCCGGGTCCGAGTCAGGGTATGGGTCCGGGTCCGGGTCCGGGTCCGGGTCAGTTTCAGGGTCAGTGTCAGAGTCAGTGTCCAGGTCAGGGTCCGGGTCCGGGTCCGGGTCCGGGTCCGGGTCAGGGTCAGTTTCAGGGTCAGTCTCAGAGTCAGGGTCCGGGTCATGGTCAGGGTCAGGGTCTGGGTCCGGGTCCGGGTCCGGGTCCGGGTCCGGGTCCGGGTTTGGGTCCGTGTCCGGGTCAGGGTCCGGGGTCAGGATTCTAGTCCGGGTCCGGGTCCGGGTCCGGGTCCGGGTCCTGATCTTTGTCAGGGTCAGGGTGAGGGTCACGGTCAGGATCCGGGTCCGGGTCTGGGTCTGGGTCCGGGTCCGGGTCCGAGTCAGATTCTGGGTCCGGGTCCGGGTCAGTTTCAGGGTCAGTGTCAGATTCAGGGTCCGGGTCAGTGTCAGGGTCAGGGTCTGGGTCCGGGTCCGGGTCCGGGCCCGGGTCCGGGTCCGGGTCCGGGTCCGGGTCCGGGTCCTGGTCCAGTTCAGGGTCCGGGTCTGTGTCAGGTTCATGGTCAGTCTCAGAGTCAGGGTCAGGGTCCGGTTCCGGGTCCGGGTCCGGGTCCGGGTCCAGGTCCGGGTCTGGGGTAAGGATCCGAGTCTGGGTCCGGGTCCGGGTCCGGGTAAGGGTCCGGGTCAGGTTCAGGGTCAGGGTCAGGATCCGGGTCCGGGTCCGGGTCCGGGTCCGGGTCCGGGTCCGGGTCCGGGTCCAGGTCCGGGTCCGGGTCCGGGTCCGGGTCCAGGTCCGGGTCCGGGTCGGGGTCCGGGTCCGGGTCCGAGTCAGGGTCCGGGTCCAGGTCCGGGTCAGTTTCAGGGTCAGTGTGAGAATCAGGGTCCGGGTCAGGGTCAGGGTCAGGTTCAGGGTCAGGGTCAGGATCCGGGTCAGGATCCGGGTCCGGGTCTGTGTCCGGGTCCATGTCAGTGTCAGTGTCCGTGTCAGGGTCAGGGTCAGGGTCAGGGTCAGGGTCCGGGTCCGGGTCCGGGTCCGGGTCCGGGTCCGGGTCCGGGTCCGGGTCCGGGTCCGGGTCCGGGTCAGTTTCAGGGTCAGTGTCAGAGTCAGGGTCCAGGTCAGGGTCAGGGTCCGGGTCCGGGTCCGGGTCTGGGTCCGGGTCCGGGTCCAGGTCCGGGTCCGGGTCCGGGTCCGGGTCCGGGTCAGGGTCAGGGTCCGGGTCCGGGTCCGGGTCAGGGTCCGGGTCCGGGTCCGAGTCAGTTTCAGGGTCAGTGTCAGAGTCAGTGTCCAGGTCAGGGTCCGGGTCCGGGTCCGGGTCCGGGTCCGGGTCTGTGTCAGTTTCAGGGTCAGTCTCAGAGTCAGGGTCAGTGTCCGGGTCCAGGTCTGGGTCCGGGTCCGGGTCCGGGTCCGGGTCCCTGTCTGGGGTAAGGATCCGAGTCTGGGTCCGGGTCCGGGTCCGGGTGAGGGTCCGGGTCCTGGTCAGGGTCAGGGTTCGGGTCCGGGTCCAGGACCGGGTCCGGGTCCGGGTCCGGGTCCGGGTCCAGGTCCGGGTCAGGGTATGGGTCCGGGACCGGGTCCGGGTCCGGGTCCGGATCTGGGTCAGGGTCAGGTTCAGTGTCAGGGTCAGGATCCGGGTCAGGGTCCAGGTCCAGGTCTGTGTCAGTTTCAGGGTCAGTCTCAGAGTCAGGGTCCGGGTCCGGGTCCGGGTCCGGGTCCGGGTCCGGGTCCGTGTCAGTGTCAGTGTCCGTCTCAGGGTCAGAGTCAGGGTCAAAGTCAGGGTCCGTGTCAGGGTCAGGGTCAGGGTCAGAGTCAGGGTTTGGGTCAGGGTCAGGGTCAGGGTCAGGGTCAGGGTCAGGTTCCGGGTCCGGGTCCGGGTCCGGGTACGGGTACGGGTCCGGATCCGGGTCCGGGTACGGGTACGGGTCCGGATCCGGGTCCGGGTCCGGGTCCGGGTCCGGGTCCGGGTCCGGGTCCGAGTCAGGGTATGGGTCCGGGTCCGGGTCCGGGTCCGGGTCAGTTTCAGGGTCAGTGTCAGAGTCAGTGTCCAGGTCAGGGTCCGGGTCCGGGTCCGGGTCCGGGTCCGGGTCAGGGTCAGTTTCAGGGTCAGTCTCAGAGTCAGGGTCCGGGTCATGGTCAGGGTCAGGGTCTGGGTCCGGGTCCGGGTCCGGGTCCGGGTCCGGGTCCGGGTTTGGGTCCGTGTCCGGGTCAGGGTCCGGGGTCAGGATTCTAGTCCGGGTCCGGGTCCGGGTCCGGGTCCGGGTCCTGATCTTTGTCAGGGTCAGGGTGAGGGTCACGGTCAGGATCCGGGTCCGGGTCTGGGTCTGGGTCCGGGTCCGGGTCCGAGTCAGATTCTGGGTCCGGGTCCGGGTCAGTTTCAGGGTCAGTGTCAGATTCAGGGTCCGGGTCAGTGTCAGGGTCAGGGTCTGGGTCCGGGTCCGGGTCCGGGCCCGGGTCCGGGTCCGGGTCCGGGTCCGGGTCCGGGTCCTGGTCCAGTTCAGGGTCCGGGTCTGTGTCAGGTTCATGGTCAGTCTCAGAGTCAGGGTCAGGGTCCGGTTCCGGGTCCGGGTCCGGGTCCGGGTCCAGGTCCGGGTCTGGGGTAAGGATCCGAGTCTGGGTCCGGGTCCGGGTCCGGGTAAGGGTCCGGGTCAGGTTCAGGGTCAGGGTCAGGATCCGGGTCCGGGTCCGGGTCCGGGTCCGGGTCCGGGTCCGGGTCCGGGTCCAGGTCCGGGTCCGGGTCCGGGTCCGGGTCCAGGTCCGGGTCCGGGTCGGGGTCCGGGTCCGGGTCCGAGTCAGGGTCCGGGTCCAGGTCCGGGTCAGTTTCAGGGTCAGTGTGAGAATCAGGGTCCGGGTCAGGGTCAGGGTCAGGTTCAGGGTCAGGGTCAGGATCCGGGTCAGGATCCGGGTCCGGGTCTGTGTCCGGGTCCATGTCAGTGTCAGTGTCCGTGTCAGGGTCAGGGTCAGGGTCAGGGTCAGGGTCCGGGTCCGGGTCCGGGTCCGGGTCCGGGTCCGGGTCCGGGTCCGGGTCCGGGTCCGGGTCCGGGTCAGTTTCAGGGTCAGTGTCAGAGTCAGGGTCCAGGTCAGGGTCAGGGTCCGGGTCCGGGTCCGGGTCCGGGTCCGGGTCCGGGTCCAGGTCCGGGTCCGGGTCCGGGTCCGGGTCCGGGTCAGGGTCAGGGTCCGGGTCCGGGTCCGGGTCAGGGTCCGGGTCCGGGTCCGGGTCCGGGTCAGTTTCAGGGTCAGTGTCAGAGTCAGTGTCCAGGTCAGGGTCCGGGTCCGGGTCCGGGTCAGGGTCAGGGTCAGGGTCCGGGTCCGGGTCCGGGTCCGGGTCTGTGTCAGTTTCAGGGTCAGTCTCAGAGTCAGGGTCCGGGTCCGGGTCAGGGTCAGGGTCAGGGTCCGGGTCCGGGTCCGGGTCCGGGTCCGGGTGAGGGTCCGGGTCCGGGTCCGGGTCCGGGTCCGTGTCAGGGTCAGGGTCAGGGTCAGAGTCAAGGTCCGGGTCCGGGTCCTGGTCAGGGTCAGGGTCCGGGTCCGGGTCCGGGTCCGGGTCCGGGTCCGGGTCCGGGTCCGGGTCCGGGTTTGGGTCCGGGTCCGGGTCCGGGTCAGGGTCCGGGGTCAGGATTCTAGTCCGGGTCCGGGTCCGGGTCCGGGTCCGGGTCCTGATGTGGGTCAGGGTCAGGGTCAGGGTGAGGGTCACGGTCAGGATCCGGGTCCGGGTCCGGGTCCGAGTCCGGGTCCGGGTCCGGGTCCGGGTCCGGGTCCGGGTCCGGGTCCGGGTCCGAGTCAGGGTCTGGGTCCGGGTCCGGGTCAGTTTCAGGGTCAGTCTCAGAGTCAGGGTCAGGGTCCGGGTCCGGGTCTGGGGTAAGGATCCGAGTCTGGGTCCGGGTGCGGGTCCGGGTGAGGGTCCGGGTCCTGGTCAGGGTCAGGGTCCGGGTCCGGGTCCAGGTTTGGGTCAGGGTATGGGTCTGGGTCCGGGTCTGGCTCCGGGTCCGGGTCAGGGTCCGGGGTCAGGATTCTAGTCCGGGTCCGGGTCCGGGTCCGGGTCCGGATCTGGGTAAGGGTCAGGTTCAGGGTCAGGGTCAGGATCTGGGTCCGGGTCCGGGTCCGGGTCCGGGTCCGGGTCCGGGTCCGGGTCCGGGTCCGGGTCCGGGTCCGGGTCCGGGTCCGGGTCCGGGTCCGGGTCCGGGTCCGGGTCCGGGTCTGGGTCCGGGTCCAAGTCAGGGTCCGCGTCCGGGTCCGGGTCCGGGTCCGGGTCCGGGTCTGGGTCCGGGTCCGGGTCCTGGTCCGGTTCAGGGTCCGGGTCCGGGTCTGTGTCAGTTTCAGGGTCAGTCTCAGAGTCAGGGTCAGGGTCAGGGTCAGGGTCAGGGTCAGGGTCAGGGTCAGGGTCCTGGTCCGGTTCAGGGTCCGGGTCCGGGTCTGTGTCAGTTTCAGGGTCAGTCTCAGAGTCAGGGTCCGGGTCCGGGTCCGGGTCCGGGTCCGGGTCCGGATCCGGGTCCGGGTCCGGGTCCGGGTCCGGGTCCGAGTCAGGGTCCGGGTCCATGTCCAGGTCCGGGTCAGTTTCAGGGTCAGTGTCAGAGTCAGTGTCCAGGTCAGGGTCAGGATTCTAGTCCGGGTCCGGGTCCGGGTCCGGGTCCGGATCTGGGTCAGGGTCAGGTTCAGTGTCAGGGTCAGGATCCGGGTCAGGGTCCAGGTCCAGGTCTGTGTCAGTTTCAGGGTCAGTCTCAGAGTCAGGGTCCGGGTCCGGGTCCGGGTCCGGGTCCGTGTCAGTGTCAGTGTCCGTGTCAGGGTCAGAGTCAGGGTCAGAGTCAGGGTCCGTGTCAGGGTCAGGGTCAGGGTCAGAGTCAGGGTTTGGGTCAGGGTCAGGGTCAGGGTCAGGGTCAGGGTCAGGGTCAGGTTCCGGGTCCGGGTCCGGGTCCGGGTCCGGGTCCGGATCCGGGTCCGGGTCCAGGTCCGGGTCCGGGTCCGGGTCCGAGTCAGGGTCCGGGTCCATGTCCAGGTCCGGGTCAGTTTCAGGGTCAGTGTCAGAGTCAGTGTCCAGGTCAGGGTCAGGGTCCGGGTCCGGGTCCGGGTCAGGGTCAGGGTCAGGGTCCGGGTCCGGGTCCGGGTCTGTGTCAGTTTCAGGGTCAGTCTCAGAGTCAGGGTCCGGGTCATGGTCAGGGTCAGGGTCTGGGTCAGGGTCCGGATCCGGATCTGGGTCCGGGTCCGGGTCCGGGTCCGGGTCCGGGTCCGGGTCCGGGTCCGGGTCCGGGTCCGGGTCCGGGTTTGGGTCCGAGTCCGGGTCAGGGTCCGGGGTCAGGATTCTAGTCCGGGTCCGGGTCCGGGTCCGGGTCCGGGTCCGGGTCCTGATCTTTGTCAGGGTCAGGGTGAGGGTCACGGTCAGGATCCGGGTCCGGGTCTAGGTCTGGGTCCGGGTCCGTGTCAGTGTCAGTGTCAGGGTCAGAGTCAGTGTCCTGGTCCGGGTCCCGGTCAGAGTCAGGATCCGGGTCCGGGTCCAGGTAAGGGTCCGTGTCTGTGTCCGGGTCCAGGTCCAGGTCCAGGTCCGGGTCCGAGTCAGGGTCCGGGTCCGGGTCCGGGTCAGTTTCAGGGTCAATGTCAGAGTCAGGGTCAGGGTCAGGGTCAGAGTCAGGGTCAGAGTCAGGGTCCGTGTCAGGGTCAGGGTCAGGGTCAGAGTCAGGGTGCGGGTCAGCGTCAGGGTCAGGGTCAGGGTCAGGGTCAGGGTCAGGGTCAGGTTCCGGGTGAGGGTCCGGGTCCGGGTCCGGGTCCGGGTCCGGGTCCGGGTCCGGGTCCGGGTCCGGGTCAGGGTTCGGGTCAGGGTCCGGGTCCGGGTCCGGTTCCGGGTCCGAGTCAGGGTCCGGGTCCAGGTCCGGGTCCGGGTCCGGGTCCAGGTCCGGGTCCGGGTCCGGGTCCGGGTCCGGGTCCTGGTCCTGGTCCGGTTCAGGGTCCGGGTCCGGGTCCGGGTCTGTGTCAGTTTCAGGGTCAGTCTCAGAGTCAGGGTCAGTGTCCGGGTCCGGGTCTGGGTCCGGGTCCGGGTCCGGGTCCCTGTCTGGGGTAAGGATCCGAGTCTGGGTCCGGGTCCGGGTCCGGGTGAGGGTCCGGGTCCTGGTCAGGGTCAGGGTTCGGGTCCGGGTCCAGGTCCGGGTCCGGGTCCGGGTCAGGTTCCGGGTCAGGGTCTGGCTCCGGGTCCGGGTCCGTGTCAGGGTCCGTGTCAGGGTCCGTGTCAGGGTCAGGGTCAGGGTCCGGGTCCGGGTCCGGGTCCCGGTCCTTTTCCGTGTCCCTGTCCGTGTCCGTGTCTGTGTCAAGGACCCGGGTCAGGGTAAGGGTCAGGGTCAGTGTCAGGATACTTTTCCGTGTCCCTGTCCGTGTCCGGGCCGGGGTCAGGGTCAGGGTCAGGGTCAGGGTCTGGGTCCGGTTACAGTTCCGGTTCCGGTCCGGGTCAGGCTCAGGGTGAGGGTCATGGTCCGGGTCATGGTCAGGGTCAGGGTCAAGGTCAGGGTCTGGGTCAGGGTCTGGGACCGGGTCAGGTTCCGGGTCAGGGTCAGGGTCAGGTTCCACGTCAGGGTCTGGGTCAGGGTCAGGGTCAGAGTCCGGGTCAGTGTCAGGGTCCGGGTACTTTTCCGTGTCCCTGTCCGTGTCCGGGTCAGGGTCAGGGTCAGGGTCAGGGTCAGGGTCAGGGTCCAGGTCCGGGTCAAGGTCCGGGTAAGGGTCCGGGTCACGGTCCAGGTCCGGGTCCAGGTCAGGGTCCAGGTCCGGCTCCGGGTCCGGGTCAGGGTCCGGGTCCGGGTCCGGGTCCGGGTCAGGGTCCGGGTCCGTGTCAGGGTCCGGGTCCATGTCAGGGTCCGGGTCCGGGTCCGTGTCCGGGTCAGGGTCTGTGTCCGGGTCCGGGTCCGGGTCCGGGTCCGGGACCGGGTCCGGGTCCAGGTCCGGGTCCGGGTCCGGGTCCGGGTCCGGGTCCGGGTCCCGGTTCGGGTCAGGGTCAGGGTCAGGGTCAGTGTCAGGATCCGTGTACGGGTCAGGGTCAGGGTCAGGGTCAGGGTCAGGGTCCGGGTCCGGGTCCGGGACCCGGTCCGGGTCCAGGTCCGTGTCAGGGTCCGGGTCCGGGTCAGTTTCAGGGTCAGTGTCAGAGTCAGGGTCCGGTTCAGGGTTAGGGTCAGGGTCCGGGTCCGGGTGAGGGTCCGGGTCCTGGTCAGGGTCAGGGTCCGGGTCCGGGTCCGGGTCCGGGTCCGGGTCTGGGACCGGGTCCGGGTCCGGGTCCGGGTCCGGGTCTGGGTCCGGGTCCGGGGTCAGGATCCGGGTCCGGGTCCGGGTCCGGGGTCAGGATCCGGGTCCGGGTCCGGGTCCGGGTCCGGATCCGGATCTTGGTCAGGGTCAGGGTCCGTTTCCGGTTCCGGGTCCGGGTCCGGGTCTAGGTCTGGGTCCGGGTCCGTGTCAGGGTCCGGGTCCGGGTCCGGGTCCTGGTCAGTTTCAGGGTCAATGTCAGAGTCAGGGTCAGGGTCAGGGTCAGGGTCAGAGTCAGGATCCGGGTCCGGGTCCAGGTAAGGGTCCGTGTCTGTGTCCGGGTCCAGGTCCAGGACCAGGTCCGGGTCCGAGTCAGGGTCCGGGTCCGGGTCCGGGTCCGGGTCCGGGTCCGGGTCAGTTTCAGGGTCAATGTCAGAGTCAGGGTCAGGGTCAGGGTCAGGGTCAGAGTCAGGGTCAGAGTCAGGGTCCGTGTCAGGGTCAGGGTCAGGGTCAGAGTCAGGGTTCGGGTCAGGGTCAGGGTCAGGGTCAGGGTCAGGGTCAGGGTCAGGGTCAGGGTCAGGTTCCGGGTCAGGGTCCGGGTCCGGGTCCGGGTCCGGGTCCGGGTCCGGGTCCGGGTCGGGGTCAGGGTCAGGGTCCGGGTCCGGTTCCGGTTCCGGGTCCGAGTCAGGGTCCGGGTCCGGGCCCGGGTCCGGGTCCGGGTCCGGGTCCGGGTCCGGGTCCGGGTCCGGGTCCGGGTCCTGGTCCTGGTCCCGTTCAGGGTCCGGGTCCGGGTCCGGGTCTGTGTCAGTTTCAGGGTCAGTCTCAGAGTCAGGGTCAGTGTCCGGATCCGGGTCTGGGTCCGGGTCCGGGTCCCTGTCTGGGGTAAGGATCCGAGTCTGGGTCCGGGTCCGGGTCCGGGTGAGGGTCCGGGTCCTGGTCAGGGTCCAGGTCCGGGTCAGGGTATGGGTCCGGGTCCGGGTCTGGCTCCGGGTCCGGGTCAGGGTCCGGGGTCAGGATTCTAGTCCGGGTCCGGGTCCGGGTCTGGGTCCGGATCTGGGTCAGGGTCAGGATCCGGGTTAGGGTCCAGGTCCAGGTCTGTGTCAGTTTCAGGGTCAGTCTCAGAGTCAGGGTCCGGGTCCGGGTCCGGGTCCGGGTCCGTGTCAGTGTCAGTGTCCGTGTCAGGGTCAGAGTCAGGGTCAGAGTCAGGGTCCGTGTCAGGGTCAGGGTCAGGGTCAGAGTCAGAGTTTGGGTCAGGGTCAGGGTCAGGGTCAGGGTCAGGGTCAGGTTCCGGGTCTGGGTCCGGGTCCGGGTCCGGGTCCGGGTCCGGGTCCGGATCCGGGTCCGGGTCCGGGTCCGGGTCCGAGTCAGGGTCCGGGTCCGTGTCCAGGTCCGGGTCAGTTTCAGGGTCAGTGTCAGAGTCAGTGTCCAGGTCAGGGTCAGGGTCCGGGTCCGGGTCCAGGTCCGGGTCCGGGTCCGGGTCCGGGTCCGGGTCAGGGTCAGGGTCAGGGTCCGGGTCCGGGTCCGGGTCTGTGTCAGTTTCAGGGTCAGTCTCAGAGTCAGGGTCCGGGCCATGGTCAGGGTCAGGGTCTGGGTCCGGGTCCGGATCCGGATCCGGGTCCGGGTCCGGGTCCGGGTCCGGATCCGGGTCCGGGTCCGGGTTTGGGTCCGGGTCCGGGTCAGGGTCCGGGGTAAGGATTCTAGTCCGGGTCCGGGTCCGGGTCCGGGTCTGGGTCCTGATCTTTGTCAGGGTCAGGGTGAGGGTCACGGTCAGGATCCGGGTCCGGGTCTAGGTCTGGGTCCGGGTCCGTGTCAGTGTCAGTGTCAGGGTCAGAGTCAGTGTCCTGGTCCGGGTCCCGGTCAGAGTCAGGATCCGGGTCCGGGTCCAGGTAAGGGTCCGTGTCTGTGTCCGGGTCCAGGTCCAGGTCCAGGTCCGGGTCCGAGTCAGGGTCCGGGTCCGGGTCCGGGTCAGTTTCAGGGTCAATGTCAGAGTCAGGGTCAGGGTCAGGGTCAGGGTCAGAGTCAGGGTTCGGGTCAGGGTCAGGTTCCGGGTCAGGGTCCGGGTCCGGGTCCGGGTTCGGTTCCGGGTCCGGGTCCGGGTCCGGGTCCGGGTCAGGGTCCGGGTCAGGGTCCGGGTCCGGGTCCGGTTCCGGGTCCGAGTCAGGGTCCGGGTCCTGGTCCGGGTCCGGGTCCGGGTCCGGGTCCGGGTCCGGGTCTGGGTCCGGGTCCGGGTCCGGGTCCGGGTCCGGGTCCGGGTCCGGGTCCGGGTCCGGGTCCTGGTCCTGGTCCGGTTCAGGGTCCGGGTCCGGGTCCGGGTCTGTGTCAGTTTCAGGGTCAGTCTCAGAGTCAGGGTCAGTGTCCGGGTCCGGGTCTGGGTCCGGGTCCGGGTCCGGGTCCGGGTCCCTGTCTGGGGTAAGGATCCGAGTCTGGGTCCGGGTCCGGGTCCGGGTGAGGGTCCGGGTCCTGGTCAGGGTCAGGGTTCGGGTCCGGGTCCAGATCCGGGTCCGGGTCCGGGTCCGGGTCCAGGTCCGGGTCAGGGTATGGGTCCGGGACCGGGTCCGGGTCCGGGTCCGGATCTGGGTCAGGGTCAGGTTCAGTGTCAGGGTCAGGATCCGGGTCAGGGTCCAGGTCCAGGTCTGTGTCAGTTTCAGGGTCAGTCTCAGAGTCAGGGTCCGGGTCCGGGTCCGGGTCCGGGTCCGGGTCAGTGTCAAGGACCCGGGTCAGGGTAAGGGTCAGGGTCAGTGTCAGGATACTTTTCCGTGTCCCTGTCCGTGTCCGGGCCGGGGTCAGGGTCAGGGTCAGGGTCAGGGTCTGGGTCCGGTTACAGTTCAGGTTCCGGTCCGGGTCAGGCTCAGGGTGAGGGTCATGGTCCGGGTCATGGTCAGGGTCAGGGTCAAGGTCAGGGTCTGGGTCAGGGTCTGGGACCGGGTCAGGTTCCGGGTCAGGGTCAGGGTCAGGTTCCACGTCAGGGTCTGGGTCAGGGTCAGGGTCAGGGTCAGTGTCCGGGTCAGTGTCAGGGTCCGGGTACTTTTCCGTGTCCCTGTCCGTGTCCGGGTCAGGGTCAGGGTCAGGGTCAGGGTCAGGGTCAGGGTCCAGGTCCGGGTCAAGGTCCGGGTAAGGGTCCGGGTCACGGTCCAGGTCCGGGTCCAGGTCAGGGTCCAGGTCCGGGTCCGGGTCCGGGTCCGGGTCCGGGTCCGGGTCCGGGTCCGTGTCAGGGTCCGGGTCCGTGTCAGGGTCCGGGTCCGTGTCAGGGTCCGGGTCCGGGTCCGTGTCCGGGTCAGGGTCCGTGTCCGGGTCCGGGTCCGGGTCCGGGTCCGGGACCGGGTCCGGGTCCAGGTCCGGGTCCGGGTCCGGGTCCGGGTCCGGGTCCGGGTCCGGGTCCGGGTCAGGGTCAGGGTCAGGGTCAGGGTCAGGATCCGTGTACGGGTCAGTGTCAGGGTCAGGGTCAGGGTCAGGGTCAGGGTCCGGGTCCGGGTCCGGGACCCGGTCCGGGTCCAGGTCCGTGTCAGGGTCCGGGTCCGGGTCAGTTTCAGGGTCAGTGTCAGAGTCAGGGTCCGGTTCAGGGTTAGGGTCAGGGTCCGGGTCCGGGTGAGGGTCCGGGTCCTGGTCAGGGTCCGGGTCCGGGTCCGGGTCCGGGTCCGGGTCCGGGACCGGGTCCGGGTCCGGGTCTGGGTCCGGGTCCGTGTCAGTGTCAGGGTCAGATTCAGTGTCCTGGTCCGGGTCCCGGTCAGAGTCAGGATCCGGGTCCGGGTCCGGGTCCAGGTAAGGGTCCGTGTCTGTGTCCGGGTCCAGGTCCGGGTCCGGGTCCGGGTCCGGGTCCGGGTAAGGGTTCGGTTCCGGGTCTGGGTTTGGGTCCGGGTCCGGGTCAGGCTCCGGGGTCAGGATTCTAGTCCGGGTCCGGGTCCGGGTCCGGGTCCGGGTCCTGATCTTTCTCAGGGTCAGGGTGAGGGTCACGGTCAGGATCCGGGTCCGGGTCTGGGTCTGGGTCCGGTTCCGGGTCCGAGTCAGGGTCTGGGTCCGCGTCCGGGTCAGTTTCAGGGTCAGTGTCAGATTCAGGGTCTGGGTCAGTGTCAGGGTCAGGGTCTGGGTCCGGGTCCGGGTCCGGGTCCGGGTCCGGGTCCGGGTCCGGGTCCGGGTCCGGGTCCGGGTCCGGGTCCGGGTCCGGGTCAGTTTCAGGGTCAGTGTGAGAATCATGGTCCGGGTCAGGGTCAGGGTCAGGGTCAGGGTCAGGGTCAGGATCCGGGTCAGGATCCGGGTCCGGGTCTGTGTCCGGGTCCATGTCAGTGTCAGTGTCCGTGTCAGGGTCAGAGTCAGGGTTTGGGTCAGGGTCAGGGTCAGGGTCAGGGTCAGGGTCAGGGTCCGGGTCCGGGTCCGGGTCCGGGTCCGGGTCCGGGTCCGGGTCCGGGTCCGGGTCCGGGTCAGTTTCAGGGTCAGTGTCAGAGTCAGGGTCCAGGTCAGGGTCAGGGTCCGGGTCCGGGTCCGGGTCCGGGTCCGGGTCCAGGTCCGGGTCCGGGTCCGGGTCCGGGTCAGGGTCAGGGTCCGGGTCCGGGTCCGGGTCCGGGTCCGGGTCTGTGTCAGTTTCAGGGTCAGTCTCAGAGTCAGGGTCCGGGTCAGGGTCAGGGTCAGGGTCCGGGTCCGGGTCCGGGTCCGGGTCCGGGTCCGGGTGAGGGTCCGGGTCCGGGTCCGGATCCGTGTCAGGGTCAGGGTCAGGGTCAGAGTCAGGGTCCGGGTCCGGGTCCTGGTCAGGGTCAGGGTCCGGGTCCGGGTCCGGGTCCGGGTCCGGGTCCGGGTCCGGGTCCGGGTCCGGGTCCGGGTCCGGGTCCGGGTTTGGGTCCGGGTCCGGGTCAGGGTCCGGGGTCAGGATTCTAGTCCGGGTCCGGGTCCGGGTCCGGGTCCGGGTCCTGATGTGGGTCAGGGTCAGGGTCAGGGTGAGGGTCACAGTAAGGATCCGGGTCCGGGTCCGGGTCCGGGTCCGGGTCCGGGTCCGGGTCCGGGTCCGGGTCCGGGTCCGAGTCAGGGTCTGGGTCCGGGTCCGGGTCAGTTTCAGGGTCAGTCTCAGAGTCAGGGTCAGGGTCCGGGTCCGGGTCTGGGGTAAGGATCCGAGTCTGGGTCCGGGTGCGGGTCCGGGTGAGGGTCCGGGTCCTGGTCAGGGTCAGGGCCCGGGTCCGGGTCCAGGTTTGGGTCAGGGTATGGGTCTGGGTCCGGGTCTGGCTCCGGGTCCGGGTCAGGGTCCGGGGTCAGGATTCTAGTCCGGGTCCGGGTCCGGGTCCGGGTCCGGATCTGGGTAAGGGTCAGGTTCAGGGTCAGGGTCAGGATCTGGGTCCGGGTCCGGGTCCGGGTCCGGGTCCGGGTCCGGGTCCGGGTCCGGGTCCGGGTCCTGGTCCGGGTCTGGGTCCGGGTCCAAGTCAGGGTCCGCGTCCGGGTCCGGGTCCGGGTCCGGGTCCGGGTCCGGGTCTGGGTCCGGGTCCGGGTCCTGGTCCGGTTCAGGGTCCGGGTCCGGGTCTGTGTCAGTTTCAGGGTCAGTCTCAGAGTCAGGGTCAGGGTCAGGGTCAGGGTCAGGGTCAGGGTCCTGGTCCGGTTCAGGGTCCGGGTCCGGGTCTGTGTCAGTTTCAGGGTCAGTCTCAGAGTCAGGGTCAGGGTCCGGGTCCGGGTCCGGGTCCGGGTCCGGGTCCGGGTCCGGTCCGGAGTCAGGATCCGAGTCTGGGTCCAGGTCCGGGTCCGGGTGAGGGTCCGGGTCCTGGTCAGGGTCAGGGTCCGGTTCCGGGTCCGAGTCAGGGTCCGGGTCCTGGTCCGGGTCCGGGTCCGGGTCCGGGTCTGGGTCCGGGTCCGGGTCCGGGTCCGGGTCCGGGTCCGGGTCCGGGTCCGGGTCCGGGTCCGGGTCCTGGTCCGGTTCAGGGTCCGGGTCCGGGTCCGGGTCTGTGTCAGTTTCAGGGTCAGTCTCAGAGTCATGGTCAGTGTCCGGGTCCAGGTCTGGGTCCGGGTCCGGGTCCGGGTCCGGGTCCCTGTCTGGGGTAAGGATCCGAGTCTGGGTCCGGGTCCGGGTCCGGGTGAGGGTCCGGGTCCTGGTCAGGGTCAGGGTTCGGGTCCGGGTCCAGGACCGGGTCCGGGTCCGGGTCCGGGTCCGGGTCCAGGTCCGGGTCAGGGTATGGGTCCGGGACCGGGTCCGGGTCCGGGTCCGGATCTGGGTCAGGGTCAGGTTCAGTGTCAGGGTCAGGATCCGGGTCAGGGTCCAGGTCCAGGTCTGTGTCAGTTTCAGGGTCAGTCTCAGAGTCAGGGTCCGGGTCCGGGTCCGGGTCCGGGTCCGGGTCCGGGTCCGTGTCAGTGTCAGTGTCCGTCTCAGGGTCAGAGTCAGGGTCAAAGTCAGGGTCCGTGTCAGGGTCAGGGTCAGGGTCAGAGTCAGGGTTTGGGTCAGGGTCAGGGTCAGGGTCAGGGTCAGGGTCAGGTTCCGGGTCCGGGTCCGGGTCCGGGTCCGGGTACGGGTCCGGATCCGGGTCCGGGTACGGGTACGGGTCCGGATCCGGGTCCGGGTCCGGGTCCGGGTCCGGGTCCGGGTCCGGGTCCGAGTCAGGGTATGGGTCCGGGTCCGGGTCCGGGTCCGGGTCAGTTTCAGGGTCAGTGTCAGAGTCAGTGTCCAGGTCAGGGTCCGGGTCCGGGTCCGGGTCCGGGTCCGGGTCCGGGTCAGGGTCAGTTTCAGGGTCAGTCTCAGAGTCAGGGTCCGGGTCCGGGTCCTGATCTTTGTCAGGGTCAGGGTGAGGGTCACGGTCAGGATCCGGGTCCGGGTCTGGGTCTGGGTCCGGGTCCGGGTCCGAGTCAGATTCTGGGTCCGGGTCCGGGTCAGTTTCAGGGTCAGTGTCAGATTCAGGGTCCGGGTCAGTGTCAGGGTCAGGGTCTGGGTCCGGGTCCGGGTCCGGGCCCGGGTCCGGGTCCGGGTCCGGGTCCGGGTCCGGGTCCTGGTCCAGTTCAGGGTCCGGGTCTGTGTCAGGTTCATGGTCAGTCTCAGAGTCAGGGTCAGGGTCCGGTTCCGGGTCCGGGTCCGGGTCCGGGTCCAGGTCCGGGTCTGGGGTAAGGATCCGAGTCTGGGTCCGGGTCCGGGTCCGGGTAAGGGTCCGGGTCAGGTTCAGGGTCAGGGTCAGGATCCGGGTCCGGGTCCGGGTCCGGGTCCGGGTCCGGGTCCGGGTCCGGGTCCAGGTCCGGGTCCGGGTCCGGGTCCGGGTCCAGGTCCGGGTCCGGGTCGGGGTCCGGGTCCGGGTCCGAGTCAGGGTCCGGGTCCAGGTCCGGGTCAGTTTCAGGGTCAGTGTGAGAATCAGGGTCCGGGTCAGGGTCAGGGTCAGGGTCAGGGTCAGGGTCAGGGTCCGGGTCCGGGTCCGGGTCCGGGTCCGGGTCCGGGTCCGGGTCCGGGTCCGGGTCCGGGTCCGGGTCAGTTTCAGGGTCAGTGTCAGAGTCAGGGTCCAGGTCAGGGTCAGGGTCCGGGTCCGGGTCCGGGTCCGGGTCCGGGTCCGGGTCCAGGTCCGGGTCCGGGTCCGGGTCCGGGTCCGGGTCAGGGTCAGGGTCCGGGTCCGGGTCCGGGTCAGGGTCCGGGTCCGGGTCCGGGTCAGTTTCAGGGTCAGTGTCAGAGTCAGTGTCCAGGTCAGGGTCCGGGTCCGGGTCCGGGTCAGGGTCAGGGTCAGGGTCCGGGTCCGGGTCCGGGTCCGGGTCTGTGTCAGTTTCAGGGTCAGTCTCAGAGTCAGGGTCCGGGTCAGGGTCAGGGTCAGGGTCCGGGTCCGGGTCCGGGTCCGGGTCCGGGTGAGGGTCCGGGTCCGGGTCCGGGTCCGGGTCCGTGTCAGGGTCAGGGTCAGGGTCAGAGTCAAGGTCCGGGTCCGGGTCCTGGTCAGGGTCAGGGTCCGGGTCCGGGTCCGGGTCCGGGTCCGGGTCCGGGTCCGGGTCCGGGTCCGGGTTTGGGTCCGGGTCCGGGTCCGGGTCAGGGTCCGGGGTCAGGATTCTAGTCCGGGTCCGGGTCCGGGTCCGGGTCCGGGTCCTGATGTGGGTCAGGGTCAGGGTCAGGGTGAGGGTCACGGTCAGGATCCGGGTCCGGGTCCGGGTCCGAGTCCGGGTCCGGGTCCGGGTCCGGGTCCGGGTCCGGGTCCGGGTCCGGGTCCGGGTCCGGGTCCGAGTCAGGGTCTGGGTCCGGGTCCGGGTCAGTTTCAGGGTCAGTCTCAGAGTCAGGGTCAGGGTCCGGGTCCGGGTCTGGGGTAAGGATCCGAGTCTGGGTCCGGGTGCGGGTCCGGGTGAGGGTCCGGGTCCTGGTCAGGGTCAGGGTCCGGGTCCGGGTCCAGGTTTGGGTCAGGGTATGGGTCTGGGTCCGGGTCTGGCTCCGGGTCCGGGTCAGGGTCCGGGGTCAGGATTCTAGTCCGGGTCCGGGTCCGGGTCCGGGTCCGGATCTGGGTAAGGGTCAGGTTCAGGGTCAGGGTCAGGATCTGGGTCCGGGTCCGGGTCCGGGTCCGGGTCCGGGTCCGGGTCCGGGTCCGGGTCCGGGTCCGGGTCCGGGTCCGGGTCCGGGTCTGGGTCCGGGTCCAAGTCAGGGTCCGCGTCCGGGTCCGGGTCCGGGTCCGGGTCCGGGTCTGGGTCCGGGTCCGGGTCCTGGTCCGGTTCAGGGTCCGGGTCCGGGTCTGTGTCAGTTTCAGGGTCAGTCTCAGAGTCAGGGTCAGGGTCAGGGTCAGGGTCAGGGTCAGGGTCAGGGTCCTGGTCCGGTTCAGGGTCCGGGTCCGGGTCTGTGTCAGTTTCAGGGTCAGTCTCAGAGTCAGGGTCAGGGTCCGGGTCCGGGTCCGGGTCCGGGTCCGATCCGGAGTCAGGATCCGAGTCTGGGTCCAGGTCCGGGTCCGGGTGAGGGTCCGGGTCCTGGTCAGGGTCAGGGTCCGGGTCCAGGTCCGGGTCAGGGTCCGGGTCCGGTTCCGGGTCTGGGTCCAGGTCCGGGTCAGGGTCCGGGGTCAGGATTCTAGTCCGGGTCCGGGTCCGGGTTTTGGGTCCAGATCTGGGTCAGGGTCAGGGTCAGGGTCAGGGTCAGGATCTGGGTATGGGTCCGCGTCCGGGTCCGGGTCCGGGTCCGGGTCCGGGCCGAGGCTGGGTCCGGGTCCGGGTAAGGGTCCGGGTCCGGGTCCGGGTCAGGGCCTGGGTCCTGGTCCGGTTCAGGGTCCGGGTCCGGGTCTGTGTCCGTTTCAGGGTCAGTCTCAGACTCAGGGTCAGGGTCCGGGTCCGGGTCCGGGTCCGGGTCCGGGTCCCGGTCCGGGGTCAGGATCCGAGTCTGGGTCCAGGTCCGGGTCCGGGTGAGGGTCCAGGTCCTGGTCAAGGTCAGGGTCCAGGTCCAGGTCCGGGTCATGGTCCGGGTCCGTTTCCGGTTCTGGGTCCGGGTCCGGGTCAGGGTCCGGGGTCAGGATTCTAGTCCGGGTCCGGGTCCGGGTTTTGGGTCCAGATCTGGGTCCAGGTCCGGGTCCGAGTCAGGGTCCGGGTCCGGGTCCGGGTCAGTTTCAGGGTCAATGTCAGGGTCAGGGTCAGGGTCCGGGTCCGGGTCCGGGTCCGGGTCCGGGTCCGGGTCCGGGTCCGGGTCCGGGTCCGGGTCCGGGTCCGGGTCCTGGTCCTGGTCCGGTTCAGGGTCCGGGTCCAGGTCTGTGTCAGTTTCAGGGTCAGTCTCAGAGTCAGGGTCAGTGTCCGGGTCCGGGTCTGGGTCCGGGTCCGGGTCCCTGTCTGGGGTAAGGATCCCAGTCTGGGTCCGGGTCCGGGTCCGGGTGAGGGTCCGGGTCCTGGTCAGGGTCAGGGTCCGGGTCCGGGTCCAGGTCCGGGTCCGGGTCCGGGTCCAGGTCCGGGTCAGGGTATGGGTCCGGGTCCGGGTCTGGCTCCGGGTCCGGGTCAGGGTCCGGGGTCAGGATTCTAGTCCGGGTCCGGGTCCGGGTCCGGGTCCGGATCTGGGTCAGGGTCAGGTTCAGTGTCAGTGTCAGTGTCAGGATCCGGGTCAGGGTCCAGGTCCGGGTCTGTGTCAGTTTCAGGGTCAGTCTCAGAGTCAGGGTCCGGGTCCGGGTCCGGGTCCGGGTCCGTGTCAGTGTCAGTGTCAGTGTCCGTGTCAGGGTCAGAGTCAGGGTCAGAGTCAGGGTCCGTGTCAGGGTCAGGGTCAGGGTCAGAGTCAGGGTTTGGGTCAGGGTCAGGGTCAGGGTCAGGGTCAGGGTCAGGTTCCGGGTCCGGGTCCGGGTCCGGGTCCGGGTCCGGGTCCGGGTCCGGGTCCGGGTCCGGGTCCGGATCCGGGTCCGGGTCCAGGTCCGGGTCCGGGTCCGAGTCAGGGTCCGTGTCCGTGTCCGTGTCCGGGTCAGTTTCAGGGTCAGTCTCAGAGTCAGGGTCAGGGTCAGGGTCAGGGTCAGGGTCAGGGTCAGGGTCCTGGTCCGGTTCAGGGTCCGGGTCCGGGTCTGTGTCAGTTTCAGGGTCAGTCTCAGAGTCAGGGTCAGGGTCCGGGTCCGGGTCCGGGTCCGGGTCCGATCCGGAGTCAGGATCCGAGTCTGGGTCCAGGTCCGGGTCCGGGTGAGGGTCCGGGTCCTGGTCAGGGTCAGGGTCCGGGTCCAGGTCCGGGTCAGGGTCCGGGTCCGGTTCCGGGTCTGGGTCCAGGTCCGGGTCAGGGTCCGGGGTCAGGATTCTAGTCCGGGTCCGGGTCCGGGTTTTGGGTCCAGATCTGGGTCAGGGTCAGGGTCAGGGTCAGGGTCAGGATCTGGGTATGGGTCCGCGTCCGGGTCCGGGTCCGGGTCCGGGTCCGGGCCGAGGCTGGGTCCGGGTCCGGGTAAGGGTCCGGGTCCGGGTCCGGGTCAGGGCCTGGGTCCTGGTCCGGTTCAGGGTCTGGGTCCGGGTCTGTGTCCGTTTCAGGGTCAGTCTCAGACTCAGGGTCAGGGTCCGGGTCCGGGTCCGGGTCCGGGTCCGGGTCCGGGTCCGGGGTCAGGATCCGAGTCTGGGTCCAGGTCCGGGTCCGGGTGAGGGTCCAGGTCCTGGTCAGGGTCAGGGTCCAGGTCCAGGTCCGGGTCATGGTCCGGGTCCGTTTCCGGTTCTGGGTCCGGGTCCGGGTCAGGGTCCGGGGTCAGGATTCTAGTCCGGGTCCGGGTCCGGGTTTTGGGTCCAGATCTGGGTCCAGGTCCGGGTCCGAGTCAGGGTCCGGGTCCGGGTCCGGGTCAGTTTCAGGGTCAATGTCAGAGTCAGGGTCAGGGTCAGGGTCAGGGTCAGGGTCAGGGTCAGGGTCAGGGTCCGGGTCCGGGTCCGGGTCCGGGTCCGGGTCCGGGTCCGGGTCCGGGTCCGGGTCCGGGTCCGGGTCCTGGTCCTGGTCCGGTTCAGGGTCCGGGTCCAGGTCTGTGTCAGTTTCAGGGTCAGTCTCAGAGTCAGGGTCAGTGTCCGGGTCCGGGTCTGGGTCCGGGTCCGGGTCCCTGTCTGGGGTAAGGATCCCAGTCTGGGTCCGGGTCCGGGTCCGGGTGAGGGTCCGGGTCCTGGTCAGGGTCAGGGTCCGGGTCCGGGTCCAGGTCCGGGTCCGGGTCCGGGTCCAGGTCCGGGTCAGGGTATGGGTCCGGGTCCGGGTCTGGCTCCGGGTCCGGGTCAGGGTCCGGGGTCAGGATTCTAGTCCGGGTCCGGGTCCGGGTCCGGGTCCGGATCTGGGTCAGGGTCAGGTTCAGTGTCAGTGTCAGTGTCAGGATCCGGGTCAGGGTCCAGGTCCGGGTCTGTGTCAGTTTCAGGGTCAGTCTCAGAGTCAGGGTCCGGGTCCGTGTCCGGGTCCGGGTCCGTGTCAGTGTCAGTGTCCGTGTCAGGGTCAGAGTCAGGGTCAGAGTCAGGGTCCGTGTCAGGGTCAGGGTCAGGGTCAGAGTCAGGGTTTGGGTCAGGGTCAGGGTCAGGGTCAGGGTCAGGGTCAGGTTCCGGGTCCGGGTCCGGGTCCGGGTCCGGGTCCGGGTCCGGGTCCGGGTCCGGATCCGGGTCCGGGTCCAGGTCCGGGTCCGGGTCCGAGTCAGGGTCCGGGTCCGTGTCCGGGTCCGGGTCAGTTTCAGGGTCAGTGTCAGAGTCAGTGTCCAGGTCAGGGTCAGGGTCCGGGTCCGGGTCCGGGTCCGGTTCCGGGTCCGGGTCCGGGTCCGGGTCCGGGTCCGGGTCAGGGTCAGGGTCCGGGTCCCGGTCCGGGTCCGGGTCCGGTCCGGAGTCAGGATCCGAGTCTGGGTCCAGGTCCGGGTCCGGGTTTTGGGTCCAGATCTGGGTCCGCGTCCGGGTCCGGGTCCGGGTCTGTGTCAGTTTCAGGGTCAGTCTCAGAGTCAGGGCCCGGGTCAGGGTAAGGGTCAGGGTCCGGGTCCGGGTCCGGGTCCGGGTCCGGGTCCGGGTCCGGGTCCGGGTCTGTGTCAGTTTCAGGGTCAGTCTCAGAGTCAGGGTCAGGGTCCGGGTCCGGGTCCGGATCCGGGTCCAGGTCCGGGTCCGGGGTCAGGATCCGAGTCTGGGTCCAGGTCCGGGTCCGGGTGAGGGTCTGGGTCCTGGTCAGGGTCAGGGTCCGGGTCCAGGTCCGGGTCAGGGTCCGGGTCCGGGTCCGGGTCTGGTCCGGGTCCGGGTCAGGGTCCGGGATCAGGATTCTAGTCCGGGTCCGGGTCCGGGTTTTGGGTCCAGATCTGGGTCAGGGTCAGGGTCAGGGTCAGGGTCAGGGTCAGGATCCGGGTCCGGGTCCGGGTCCGGGTCCGGGTCCGGGTCCGGGTCCGGGTCCGGGTCCGGGTCCGGGTCCGGGTCCGGGTCCGGGTCCGGGTCCGGGCCGAGGTTGGGTCCGGGTCCGCGTAAGGGTCCGTGTCCGTGTCCGGGTCAGGGCCTGGGTCCGGGTCAGGGTAAGGGTCCGGGTCCGGGTCTGGGTCCGGGTCTGGGTCCTGGTCCGGTTCAGGGTCCGGGTCCGGGTCTGTGTCAATTTCAGGGTCAGTCTCAGGGTCAGGGCCCGGGTCAGGTTCAGGGTCAGGGTCAGGGTCCTGATCTGGGACAGGGTCAGGGTCAGGGTGAGGGTCACGGTCAGGATCCGGGTCCGGGTCCGGGTCCGGGTCCGGGTCCGGGTCCGGGTCCGGGTCCGGGTCCGGGTCCGAGTCAGGGTCTGGGTCCGGGTCCGGGTCAGTTTCAGGGTCAGTCTCAGAGTCAGGGTCAGGGTCCGGGTCCGGGTCTGGGGTAAGGATGCGAGTCTGGGTCCGGGTTCGGGTCCGGGTGAGGGTCCGGGTCCTGGTCAGGATCAGGGTCCGGGTCCGGGTCCAGGTTTGGGTCAGGGTATGGGTCTGGCTCCGGGTCTGGCTCCGGGTCCGGGTCAGGGTCCGGGGTCAGGATTCTAGTCCGGGTCGGGGTCCGGGTCCGGGTCCGGATCTGGGTCAGGGTCAGGTTCAGGGTCAGGGTCCGGGTCCGGGTCCGGGTCCAGGTTTGGGTCAGGGTATGGGTCTGGGTCCGGGTCCGGGTCCGGGTCCGGGTCAGGGTCCGGGGTCAGGATTCTAGTCCGGGTCCGGGTCCGGGTTTTGGGTCCAGATCTGGGTCAGGGTCCGGGTCCGGGTCCAGGTCCGGGTCCGGGTCTGGGTCCGGGTCCGGGTAAGGGTTCGGTTCCGGGTCCGGTTCCGGTTCCGGTTCCGGGTCCGCGTCCGGGTCCGGACCGAGGCTGGGTCCGGGTCCGGGTAAGGGTCCGGGTCCGGGTCAGGGCCTGGGTCCGGGTCCAGGCAAGGGTCCGGGTCCGGGTCTGGGTCCGGGTCTGGGTTCTGGTCCGGTTCAGTGTCCGGGTCCGGGTCTGTGTCAGTTTCAGGGTCAGTCTCAGAGTCAGGGCCCGGGTCAGGGTCAGGGTCAGGGTCAGGGTCAGGGTCCGGGTCCGGGTCCGGGTCCGGGTCCGGGTCCGGGTCCGGGTCCGGGCCGAGGCTGGGTCCGGGTCCGCGTAAGGGTCCGGGTCCGCGTCCAGGTCAGGGCCTGAGTCCGGGTCCGGGTAAGGCTCCGGGTCCGGGTCTGGGGTAAGGATCCAAGTCTGGGTCCGGGTGCGGGTCCGGGTGAGGGTCCGGGTCCTGGTCAGGGTCAGGGTCCGGGTCTGGGTCCAGGTTTGGGTCAGGGTATGGGTCTGGGTCCGGGTCTGGGTCCGGGTCCGGGTCAGGGTCCGGGGTCAGGATTCTAGTCCGGGTCTGGGTCCGGGTTTTGGGTCCAGATCTGGGTTAGGGTCAGGGTTAGGGTCAGGGTCAGGATCCGGGTCCGGGTCCGGGTCCGGGTCCGAGTAAGGGTTCGGTTCCGGGTCCGGTTCCGGTTCCGGGTCCGGGTCCGGGTCCGGGCCGAGGCTGGGTCCGGGTCCGGGTCCGGGTAAGGGTCCGGGTCCGGGTCCTGGTCAGGGCCTGGGTCCGGGTCCGGGTAAGGGTCCGGGTCCGGGTCTGGGTCCGGGTCTGGGTCCTGATCCGGTTCAGGGTCCGGGTCCGGGTCTGTGTCAGTTTCAGGGTCAGTCTCAGAGTCAGGGCCCGGGTCAGGGTCAGGGTCAGGGTCAGGGTCCGGGTCCGTGTCCGTGTCCGGGTCCGTGTCCGTGTCAGTGTCAGTGTCCGTGTCAGGGTCAGAGTCAGCGTCAGAGTCAGGGTCCGTGTCAGGGTCAGGGTCAGGGTCAGGGTCAGAGTCAGGGTCCGGGTCAGGGTCAGGGTCCGGGTCCGGGTCCGGGTCCGGGTCCGGGACCGGGTCCGGGTCCGGGTCCGGGTCCGGGTCCGGGTCCGGGTCCGGGTCCGGGTCCGAGTCAGGGTCCAGGTCCGGGTCCAGGTCTGGGTCCGAGTCAGGGTCCGGGTCCGGGTCCGGGTCAGTTTCAGGGTCAGTGTCAGAGTCAGGGTCCAGGTCAGGGTCCGGGTCCGGGTCCGGGTCCGGGTCCGGGTCCGGGTCCGGGTCCGGGTCCGGGTCAGGGTCAGGGTCCGGGTCCGAGTCCGGGTCCGTGTCAGGGTCCGGGTCCGGGTCCGTGTCCGTGTCCGTGTCCGTGTCCATGTCCGTGTCAGTGTCAGTGTCCGTGTCAGGGTCAGAGTCAGGGTCAGAGTCAGGGTCCGTGTCAGTGTCAGGGTCAGGGTCAGAGTCAGGGTCCGGGTCAGGGTCAGGGTCAGGGTCAGGGTCAGGTTCTGGGTCCGGGTCCGGGTCCGGGTCCGGATCCGGGACCGGGTCCGGGTCCGGGTCCGAGTCAGGGTCCAGGTCCGGATCCGGGTCCGAGTCAGGGTCCGGGTCCGGGTCCGGGTCAGTTTCAGGGTCAGTGTCAGAGTCAGGGTCCAGGTCAGAGTCCGGGTCCGGGTCCGGGTCCGGGTCCGTGTCCGGGTCCGGGTCAGGGTCCGGGTCCAGGTCCGGGTCCGGGTCCGGGTCCGGGTCAGGGTCCGTGTCCGTGTCCGTGTCCGTGTCCGTGTCCGTGTCAGTGTCAGTGTCCGTGTCAGGGTCAGAGTCTGGGTCAGAGTCAGGGTCCGTGTCAGGGTCAGGGTCAGGGTCAGAGTCAGGGTCCGGGTCAGTGTCAGGGTCAGGGTCAGGGTCAGGGTCAGGTTCCGGGTCCGGGTCCGGGTCCGGGTCCGGGTCCGGGACCGGGTCCGGGTCCGGGTCCGGGTCTGGGTCCGGTGCCGAGTCCGAGTCAGGTTCCGGGTCCGGGTCCGGGTCCGGGTCCGAGTCAGGGTCCGGGTCCGGGTCCGGGTCAGTTTCAGGGTCAGTGTCAGAGTCAGGGTCCGGGTCAGGGTCAGGGTCCGGGTCCGGGTACGGGTCCGGGTCCAGGTCCGGGTCCGGGTCCGGGTCCGGGTCCGGGTCCGGGTCTGTGTCAGTTTCTGGGTCAGTCTCAGAGTCAGAGTCCGGGTGAGGGTCAGGGTCAGGGTCCTGGTCCGGTTCAGGGTCCGGGTCCGGGTCTGTGTCAGTTTCAGGGTCAGTCTCAGAGTCAGGGTCAGGGTCCGGGTCCGGGTCCGGGTCCGGGTCCAGGTCCGGGTCCGGGGTCAGGATCCGAGTCTGGGTCCAGGTCCGGGTCCGGGTGAGGGTCCGAGTCCTGGTCAGGGTCAGGGTCCGGAAAGGTCCGGGTCAGGGTCCGGGTCCGGTTCCGGGTCTGGGTCCGGGTCCGGGTCCGGGTCAGGGTCCGGGGTCAGGATTCTAGTCCGGGTCCGGGTCCGGGTTTTGGGTCCAGATCTGGGTCAGGGTCAGGGTCAGGGTCAGGGTCAGGTTCAGGATCTGGGTCCGGGTCCGGGTCCGGGTCCGGGTCCGGGTCCGGGTCCGGGTCCGGGTAAGGGTTCGGTTCCGGGTCTGGGTCCGGGTCCGGGTCCTGGTCCGGGTCCGGGTCCGGGCTGAGACTGGGTCCGGGTCCGGGTAAGGGTCCGGGTCCGGGTCCGGGTCAGGGCCTGGGTCCGGGTCCGGGTCCGGGTTTTGGTCCAGGTCCGGGTCTGGGTCCGGGTCTGGGTCCTGGTCAGAGTCAGGGTCCAGGTCCGGGTCCGGGTCAGTTTCAGGGTCAGTGTCAGAGTCAGGGTCCAGGTCAGGGTCAGGGTCCGGGTCCGGGTCCGGGTCCGGGTCCGGGTCCGGGTCAGGGTCAGGGTCCGGGTCCGGGTCCGGGTCCGGGTCCGGGTCCAGGTCCGGGTCAGGGTCCGGGTCCGGGTCCGTGTCCGTGTCCGTGTCCGTGTCTGTGTCCGTGTCCGTGTCAGTGTCCGTGTCAGGGTCAGAGTCAGGGTCAGAGTCAGGGTCCGTGTCAGGGTCAGGGTCAGGGTCAGAGTCAGGGTCCGGGTCAGGGTCAGGGTCAGGGTCAGTGTCAGGGTCAGGGTCAGGTTCCGGGTCCGGGTCCGGGTCCGGGTCCGGGTCCGGGACCGGGACCGGGTCCGGGTCCGGGTCCGGGTCCGGGTCCGGGTCCGAGTCAGGGTCCAGGTCCGGGTCCGGGTCCGAGTCAGGGTCCGGGTCCGGGTCCGGGTCAGTTTCAGGGTCAGTGTCAGAGTCAGGGTCCAGGTCAGGGTCAGGGTCTGGGTCCGGGTCCGGGTCCGGGTCCGGGTCCGGGTCCGGGTCCGGGTCAGGGTCCGTGTCCGGGTCCGTGTCCTGGTCCGTGTCCGTGTCCGTGTCAGTGTCAGTGTCTGTGTCAGGGTCAGAGTCAGAGTCAGGGTCAGAGTCAGGGTCCGTGTCAGGGTCAGGGTCAGGGTCAGAGTCAGGGTCCGGGTCAGGGTCAGGGTCAGGGTCAGGGTCAGGGTCAGGTTCCGGGTCCGGGTCCGGGTACGGGTCCGGGTCCGGGACCGGGTCCGGGTCCGGGTCCGGGTCCGGGTCCGGGTCCGGGTCCGAGTCAGGGTCCGGGTCCGGGTCCGGGTCCGGTTCCGAGTCAGGGTCCGGGTCCGGGTCCGGGTCAGTTTCAGGGTCAGTGTCAGAGTCAGGGTCCAGGTCAGGGTCAGGGTCCGGGTCCGGGTCCGGGTCCGGGTCCGGGTCCGGGTCTGTGTCAGTTTCAGGGTCAGTCTCAGAGTCAGAGTCCGGGTCAGGGTCAGGGTCAGGGTCCTGGTCCGGTTCAGGGTCCAGGTCCGGGTCTGTGTCAGTTTCAGGGTCAGTCTCAGAGTCAGGGTCAGGGTCCGGGTCCGGGTCCGGGTCCGGGTCCAGGTCCGGGTCCGGGTCCGGGGTCAGGATCCGAGTCTGGGTCCAGGTCCGGGTCCGGGTGAGGGTCCGGGTCCTGGACAGGGTCAGTGTCCGGGTCCGGGTCCAGGTCCGGGTCAGGGTCCGGGTCCGGTTCCGGGTCTGGGTCCGGGTCCGGGTCCGGGTCCGGGTCAGGGTCCGGGGTCAGGATTCTAGCCAGGGTCCGGGTCCGGGTTTTGGGTCCAGATCTGGGTCAAGGTCAGGGTCAGGGTCAGGTTCAGGATCTGGGTCCGGGTCCGGGTCCGGGTCCGGGTCCGGGTCCGGGTCCGGGTCCGGGTAAGGGTTCGGTTCCGGGTCCGGGTCTGGGTCCGTGTCCTGTTCCGGGTCCGGGTCCGGGCCGAGACTGGGTCCGGGTCCGGGTAAGGGTCCGGGTCCGGGTCCGGGTCAGGGCCTGGGTCCGGGTCCGGGTCTGGGTCCGGGTCCGGGTCTGGGTCCGGGTCTGGGTCCTGGTCCGGTTCAGGGTCCGGGTCCGGGTCTGTGTCAGTTTCAGGGTCAGTCTCAGAGTCAGGGCCCGGGTCAGGGTCAGGGTCAGGGTCAGTTTCAGGGTCCGGGTCCGGGTCCGGGTCCGGGTCCGGGTCAGGGTCAGGGTCAGGGTCCGCGTCCGGGTACAGGTCAGGGTCCGGGTCCGGGTCCGGGTCCGGGTCCGGGTCCGGGTCCAGGTCCGTGTCCGTGTCCGTGTCAGTGTCAGTGTCCGTGTCAGGGTCAGAGTCAGGGTCAGAGTCAGGGTCCGTGTCAGGGTCAGGGTCAGGGTGAGAGTCAGGGTTCGGGTCAGCGTCAGGGTCAGGGTCAGGGTCAGGGTCAGGTTCCGGGTCCGGGTCCGGGTCCGGGTCCGGGTCCGGGTCCGGGTACGGGTACGGGTACGGGTCCGAGTCAGGGTCCGGGTCCGGGTCCGGGTCAGTTTCAGGGTCAGTGTCAGAGTCAGGGTCCAGGTCCGGGTCCGGGTCCGGGTCCGGGTCAGGGTCCGGGGTCAAGATTCTAGTCCGGGTCCGGGTCCGGGTTTTGGTTCCAGATCTGGGTCAGGGTCAGGGTGAGGGTCAGGGTCAGGATCCGGGTCCGGGTCCGGGTCCGGGTCCGGATCTGGGTAAGGGTTCGGTTCCAGGTCCGGTTCCGGGTCCGGGTCCGGGTCCGGGTCCGGTCCGAGGCTGGGTCCGGGTCCGGGTAAGGGTCCGGGTCCGGGTCCGGGTCAGGGCCTGGGTCCGGGTCCGGGTAAGGTTCCGGGTCCGGGTCTGGGTCCGGGACCGGGTCCGGGTCCGGGTCCGGGTCCGGGTCCGGGTCCGAGTCAGGGTCCGTTTCCGGGTCCGGGTCCGGGTCCGAGTCAGGGTCCGGGTCCGGGTCCGGGTCAGTTTCAGGGTCAGTGTCAGAGTCAGGGTCCAGGTCAGGGTCCGGGTCCGGGTCCGGGTCCGGGTCCGGGTCCGGGTCCGGGTCCGGGTCCGGGTCCGGGTCCGGGTCCGGGTCCGGGTCCTGGTCCGGGTCCGGGTCCGGGTCCGGGTCTGTGTCAGTTTCAGGGTCCTAGTCCGGTTTAGGGTCCAGGACCGGGTCTGTGTCAGTTTCAGGGTCAGTCTCAGAGTCAGAGTCCGGGTCAGGGTCAGGGTCAGGGTCCTAGTCCGGTTTAGGGTCCAGGACCGGGTCTGTGTCAGTTTCAGGGTCAGTCTCAGAGTCAGGGTCAGGGTCCGGGTTCGGGTCCGGGTCCGGGTCCAGGTCCGGGTCCGGGGTCAGGATCCGAGTCTGGGTCCAGGTCCGGGTCCGGGTGAGGGTCCGGGTCCTGGTCAGGGTCAGGGTCCGGGTCCGGGTCCAGGTCCGGGTCAGGGTCCGGGTCCGGTTCCGGGTCTGGGTCCGGGTCCGGGTCCGGGTCCGGGTCCGGGTCAGGGTCCGGGGTCAGGATTCTAGCCAGGGTCCGGGTCCGGGTTTTGGGTCCAGATCTGGGTCAAGGTCAGGGTCAGGGTCAGGTTCAGGATCTGGGTCCGGGTCCGGGTCCGGGTCCGGGTCCGGGTCCGGGTCAGGGTTCGGTTCCGGGTCCGGGTCCGGGTCCGGGTCCTGGTCCGGGTCCGGGTCCGGGCCGAGACTGGGTCCGGGTCCGGGTAAGGGTCCGGGTCCGGGTCCGGGTCAGGGCCTGGGTCCGGGTCCGGGTCTGGGTCCGGGTCCGGGTCTGGGTCCGGGTCTGGGTCCTGGTCCGGTTCAGGGTCCGGGTCCGGGTCTGTGTCAGTTTCAGGGTCAGTCTCAGAGTCAGGGCCCGGGTCAGGGTCAGGGTCAGGGTCAGTTTCAGGGTCCGGGTCCGGGTCCGGGTCCGGGTCCGGGTCCGGGTCCGGGTCCGGGTCAGGGTCAGGGTCAGGGTCAGGGTCCGCGTCCGGGTCCCGGTCAGGGTCCGGGTCCGGGTCCGGGTCCGGGTCCGGGTCCAGGTCCGTGTCCGTGTCCGTGTCAGTGTCAGTGTCCGTGTCAGGGTCAGAGTCAGGGTCAGAGTCAGGGTCCGTGTCAGGGTCAGGGTCAGGGTCAGAGTCAGGGTTCGGGTCAGCGTCAGGGTCAGGGTCAGGTTCCGGGTCAGGTTCCGGGTCCGGGTCCGGGTCCGGGTCCGGGTCTGGGTCCGGGTCCGGGTCCGGGTCCGGGTCCGGGTCCGAGTCAGGGTCCGGGTCCGGGTCCGGGTCAGTTTCAGGGTCAGTGTCAGAGTCAGGGTCCAGGTCCGGGTCCAGGTCCGGGTCCGGGTCAGGGTCCGGGGGTCAAGATTCTAGTCCGGGTCCGGGTCTGGGTTTTGGTTCCAGATCTGGGTCAGGGTCAGGGTCAGGGTCAGGGTCAGGATCCGGGTCCGGGTCCGGGTCCGGGTCCGGGTCCGGGTCCGGGTCCGGATCCGGGTAAGGGTCCGGGTCCGGATCCGGGTAAGGGTTCGGTTCCAAGTCCGGTTCCGGGTCCGGGTCCGGGTCCGGTCCGAGGCTGGGTCCGGGTCCGGGTAAGGGTCCGGGTCCGGGTCCGGGTCAGGGCCTGGGTCCGGGTCCGGGTAAGGTTCCGGGTCCGGGTCTGGGTCCGGGTCTGGGTCCTGGTCCGGTTCAGGGTCCGGGTCCGGGTCTGTGTCAGTTTCAGGGTCAGTCTCAGAGTCAGGGCCCGGGTCAGGGTCAGGGTCAGGGTCAGGGTCCGGGTCCGGGTCCGGGTCCGGGTCCGGGTCCGGGTCCGGGTCCGGGTCCGGGTCAGGGTCAGGGTCCGTGTCCGTGTCCGTGTCCGGGTCCGTGTCCGTGTCCGTGTCCGTGTCAGTGTCAGTGTCAGTGTCCGTGTCAGGGTCAGAGTCAGGGTCAGAGTCAGGGTCCGTGTCAGGGTCAGGGTCAGGGTCAGAGTCAGGGTCCGGGTCAGGGTCATGGTCAGGGTCAGGGTCAGGTTCCGGGTCCGGATCCGGGTCCGGGTCTGGGTCCGGGACCGGGACCGGGTCCTGGTCCGGGTCCGGGTCCGGGTCCGGGTCCGGGTCCGGGTCCGGGTCCGAGTCAGGGTCCGGGTCCAGGTCCGGGTCCGGGTCCAAGTCAGGGTCCGGGTCCGGGTCCGGGTCACTTTCAGGGTCAGTGTCAGAGTCAGGGTCCAGGTCAGGGTCAGGGTCCGGGTCCGGGTCCGGGTCCGGGTGCGGGTCCGGGTCCGGGTCCGGGTCCGGGTCCGGGTCCGGGTCCGGGTCTGTGTCAGTTTCAGTGTCAGTCTCAGAGTCAGAGTCCGGGTCAGGGTCAGGGTCAGGGTCCTGGTCCGGTTCAGGGTCCGGGTCCGGGTCTGTGTCAGTTTCAGGGTCAGTCTCAGAGTCAGGGTCAGGGTTCGGTTCCGGGTCCGGTTCCGGTTCCGGTTCCGGTTCCGGGTCCGGGTCCGGGCCGAGGCTGGGTCCGGGTCTGGGTAAGGGTCCGGCTCCGGGTCCGGGTCAGAGTCTGGGTCCGGGTCCGGGTAAGGTTCCGGGTCCGGGTCTGGGTCCGGGTCTGGGTCCTGGTCCGGTTCAGGGTCCGGGTCCGGGTCTGTGTCAGTTTCAGGGTCAGTCTCAGAGTCAGGGCCCGGGTCCGGGCTTTGGGTCCAGATCTGGGTCAGGGTCAGGGTCAGGGTCAGGTTCAGGATCTGGGTCCGGGTCCGGGTCCGGGTCCGGGTCCGGGTCCGGGTCCGGGTCCGGGTCCGGGTCCGGGTAAGGGTTCGGTTCCGGGTCCGGGTCCGGGTCCGGGTCCTGGTCCGGGTCCGGGTCCGGGCCGAGACTGGGTCCGGGTCCGGGTAAGGGTCCAGGTCCGGGTCTGGGTCCGGGTCTGGGTCCTGGTCCGGTTCAGGGTCCGGGTCCGGGTCTGTGTCAGTTTCAGGGTCAGTCTCAGAGTCAGGGCCCGGGTCAGGGTCAGGGTCAGGGTCAGGGTCAGTTTCAGGGTCCGGGTCCGGGTCCGGGTCCGGGTCCGGGTCCGGGTCCGGGTCCGGGTCAGGGTCAGGGTCAGGGTCCGCGTCCGGGTCCAGGTCAGGGTCCGGGTCCGGGTCCGGGTCCAGGTCCGTGTCCGTGTCCGTGTCCGTGTCAGTGTCAGTGTCCGTGTCAGGGTCAGAGTTAAGGTCAGGGTCAGAGTCAGGGTCCGTGTCAGGGTCAGGGTCAGGGTCAGAGTCAGGGTTCGGGTCAGCGTCAGGGTCCGGGTCCGGGTCCGGGTCCGGGTCCGGGTCCGGGTCCGGGTCCGGGTCCTGGTAAGGGTTCGGTTCCGGGTCCGGGTCCGGGTCCGGGTCCTGGTCCGGGTCCGGGTCCGGGCCGAGACTGGGTCCGGGTCCGGGTAAGGGTCCGGGTCCGGGTCCGGGTCAGGGCCTGGGTCCGGGTCCGGGTCTGGGTCCGGGTCCGGGTCCGGGTCTGGGTCCTGGTCCGGTTCAGGGTCCGGGTCCGGGTCTGTGTCAGTTTCAGGGTCAGTCTCCGAGTCAGGGCCCGGGTCAGGGTCAGGGTCAGGGTCAGTTTCAGGGTCCGGGTCCGGGTCCGGGTCCGGGTCCGGGTCAGGGTCAGGGTCAGGGTCCGCGTCCGGGTCCAGGTCAGGGTCCGGGTCCGGGTCCGGGTCCGGGTCCGGGTCCAGGTCCGTGTCCGTGTCCGTGTCCGTGTCCGTGTCAGTGTCAGTGTCCGTGTCAGGGTCAGAGTCAGGGTCAGGGTCAGAGTCAGGGTCCGTGTCAGGGTCAGGGTCAAGGTCAGAGTCAGGGTTCGGGTCAGCGTCAGGGTCAGGGTCAGGGTCAGGGTCAGGTTCCGGGTCCTGGTCCGGGTCCGGGTCCGGGTCCGGGTCCGGGTCCGGGTCCGGGTCCGAGTCATGGTCCGGGTCTGGGTCCGAGTCAGGGTCCGGGTCCGGGTCCGGGTCAGTTTCAGGGTCAGTGTCAGAGTCAGGGTCAGGGTTCGGTTCCGGGTCCGGTTCCGGTTCCGGGTCCGGGTCCGGGTCCGGGCCGAGGCTGGGTCCGGGTCCGGGTAAGGATCCGGGTCCGGGTCCGAGTCAGAGCCTGGGTCCGGGTCCGGGTAAGGTTCCGGGTCCGGGTCTGGGTCCAGGTCTGGGTCCTGGTCCGGTTCAGGGTCCGGGTCCGGGTCTGTGTCAGTTTCAGGGTCAGTCTCAGAGTCAGGGCCCGGGTCCGGGCTTTGGGTCCAGATCTGGGTCAGGGTCAGGGTCAGGGTCAGGTTCAGGATCTGGGTCTGGGTCCGGGTCCGGGTCCGGGTCCGGGTCCGGGTCCGGGTCCGGGTAAGGGTTCGGTTCCGGGTCCGGGTCCGGGTCCGGGTCCGGGTCCGGGTCCTGGTCCGGGTCCGGGTCCGGGCCGAGACTGGGTCTGGGTCCGCGTAAGGGTCCGGGTCCGGGTCCGGGTCAGGGCCTGGGTCCGGGTCCGGGTCTGGGTCCGGGTCCGGGTCTGGCTCCGGGTCTGGCTCCGGGTCCGGGCCGAGACTGGGTCCGGGTCCGGGTAAGGGTCCGGGTCCGGGTCTGGGTCCGGGTCTGGGTCCTGGTCCGGTTCAGGGTCCGGGTCCAGGTCTGTGTCAGTTTCAGGGTCAGTCTCAGAGTCAGGGCCCGGGTCAGGGTCAGGGTCAGGGTCAGTTTCAGGGTCCGGGTCCGGGTCCGGGTCAGGGTCAGGGTCAGGGTCCGCGTCCGGGTCCAGGTCAGGGTCCGGGTCCGGGTCCGGGTCCGGGTCCGGGTCCAGGTCCGTGTCCGTGTCCGTGTCAGTGTCAGTGTCCGTGTCAGGGTCAGAGTCCGGGTCAGAGTCAGGGTCCGTGTCAGGGTCAGGGTCAGGGTCAGAGTCAGGGTTCGGGTCAGCGTCAGGGTCAGGGTCAGGGTCAGGGTCAGGTTCCGGGTCCGGGTCCGGGTCCGGGTCCGGGTCCGGGTCCGGGTCCGAGTCAGGGTCCGGGTCCGGGTCCGGGTCAGTTTCAGGGTCAGTGTCAGAGTCAGGGTCCAGGTCCGGGTCCGGGTCCGGGTCCGGGTCAGGGTCCGGGGTCAAGATTCTAGTCCGGGTCCGGGTCCGGGTTTTGGGTCCAGATCTGGGTCAAGGTCAGGGTCAGGGTAAGGGTTCGGTTCCGGGTCCGGGTCCGGGTCCGGGTCCGGGTCCTGGTCCGGGTCCGGGTCCGGGCCGAGACTGGGTCCGGGTCCGGGTAAGGGTCCGGGTCCGGGTCCGGGTCCGGGTCAGGGCCTGGGTCCGGGTCCGGGTCTGGGTCCGGGCCGAGACTGGGTCCGGGTCCGGTTAAGGGTCCGGGTCCGGGTCCGGGTCCGGGTCAGGGCCTGGGTCCGGGTCCGTGTCTGGGTACGGGTCCGGGTCTGGGTCCGGGTCTGGGTCCTGGTCCGGTTCAGGGTCCGGGTCCGGGTCTGTGTCAGTTTCAGGGTCAGTCTCAGAGTCAGGGCCCGGGTCAGGGTCAGGGTCAGGGTCAGGGTCAGGGTCAGTTTCAGGGTCCGGGTCCGGGTCCGGGTCCGGGTCAGGGTCAGGGTCCGCGTCCGGGTCCAGGTCAGGGTCCGGGTCCGGGTCCGGGTCCGGGTCCGGGTCCAGGTCCGTGTCCGTGTCCGTGTCCGTGTCAGTGTCAGTGTCCGTGTCAGGGTCAGAGTCAGGGTCAGGGTCAGAGTCAGGGTCCGTGTCAGGGTCAGGGTCAGGGTCAGAGTCAGGGTTCGGGTCAGCGTCAGGGTCCGGGTCCGGGTCCGGGTCCGGGTCCGAGTCAGGGTCCGGGTCCGGGTCCGGGTCAGTTTCAGGGTCAGTGTCAGAGTCAGGGTCAGGGTTCGGTTCCGGGTCCGGTTCCGGTTCCGGGTCCGGGTCCGGGTCCGGGCCGAGGCTGGGTCCGGGTCCGGGTAAGGGTCCGGGTCCGGGTCCGGGTCAGAGCCTGGGTCCGGGTCCGGGTAAGGTTCCGGGTCCGGGTCTGGTTCCAGGTCTGGGTCCTGGTCCGGTTCAGGTTCCGGGTCCGGGTCTGTGTCAGTTTCAGGGTCAGTCTCAGAGTCAGGGCCCGGGTCCGGGCTTTGGGTCCAGATCTGGGTCAGGGTCAGGGTCAGGGTCAGGTTCAGGATCTGGGTCCGGGTCCGGGTCCGGGTCCGGGTCCGGGTCCGGGTCCGGGTCCGGGTAAGGGTTCGGTTCCGGGTCCGGGTCCGGGTCCGGGTCCTGGTCCGGGTCCGGGTCCGGGCCGAGACTGGGTCCGGGTCCGGGTAAGGGTCCGGGTCCGGGTCCGGGTCAGGGCCTGGGTCCGGGTCCGGGTCTGGGTCCGGGTCCGGGTCTGGGTCCTGGTCCGGTTCAGGGTCCGGGTCCGGGTCTGTGTCAGTTTCAGGGTCAGTCTCAGAGTCAGGGCCCGGGTCAGGGTCAGGGTCAGGGTCAGTTTCAGGGTCCGGGTCCGGGTCCGGGTCCGGGTCCGGGTCCGGGTCCGGGTCAGGGTCAGGGTCAGGGTCCGCGTCCGGGTCCAGGTCAGGGTCTGGGTCCGGGTCCGGGTCCGGGTCCGGGTCCAGGTCCGTGTCCGTGTCCGTGTCCGTGTCCGTGTCAGTGTCAGTGTCCGTGTCAGGGTCAGAGTCAGGGTCAGGGTCAGAGTCAGGGTCCGTGTCAGGGTCAGGGTCAGGGTCAGAGTCAGGGTTCGGGTCAGCGTCAGGGTCAGGGTCAGGGTCAGGGTCAGGTTCCGGGACCGGGTCCGGGTCCGGGTCCGGGTCCGGGTCCGGGTCCGAGTCAGGGTCCGGGTCCGGGTCCGGGTCAGTTTCAGGGTCAGTGTCAGAGTCAGGGTCAGGGTTCGGTTCCGGGTCCGGGTCAGAGCCTGGTTCCGGGTCCAGGTAAGGTTCCGGGTCCGGGTCTGGGTCCAGGTCTGGGTCCTGGTCCGGTTCAGGGTCCGGGTCCGGGTCTGTGTCAGTTTCAGGGTCAGTCTCAGAGTCAGGGCCCGGGTCCGGGCTTTGGGTCCAGATCTGGGTCAGGGTCAGGGTCAGGGTCAGGTTCAGGATCTGGGTCTGGGTCCGGGTCCGGGTCCGGGTCCGGGTCCGGGTCCGGGTAAGGGTTCGGTTCCGGGTCCGGGTCCGGGTCCGGGTCCTGGTCCGGGTCCGGGTCCGGGCCGAGACTGGGTCCGGGTCCGGGTAAGGGTCCGGGTCCGGGTCAGGGTCCGGGTCCGGGTCCGGGTCCGGGTCCGGGTCCGGGTCCGAGTCAGGGTCCGGGTCCGGGTCCGGGTCAGTTTCAGGGTCAGTGTCAGAGTCAGGGTCCAGGTCCGGGTCCAGGTCCGGGTCCGGGTCAGGGTCCGGGGTCAAGATTCTAGTCCGGGTCCGGGTCTGGGTTTTGGTTCCAGATCTGGGTCAGGGTCAGGGTCAGGGTCAGGGTCAGGATCCGGGTCCGGGTCCGGGTCCGGGTCCGGGTCCGGGTCCGGGTCCGGATCCGGGTAAGGGTCCGGGTCCGGATCCGGGTAAGGGTTCGGTTCCAAGTCCGGTTCCGGGTCCGGGTCCGGGTCCGGTCCGAGGCTGGGTCCGGGTCCGGGTAAGGGTCCGGGTCCGGGTCCGGGTCAGGGCCTGGGTCCGGGTCCGGGTAAGGTTCCGGGTCCGGGTCTGGGTCCGGGTCTGGGTCCTGGTCCGGTTCAGGGTCCGGGTCCGGGTCTGTGTCAGTTTCAGGGTCAGTCTCAGAGTCAGGGCCCGGGTCAGGGTCAGGGTCAGGGTCAGGGTCCGGGTCCGGGTCCGGGTCCGGGTCCGGGTCCGGGTCCGGGTCCGGGTCCGGGTCCGGGTCAGGGTCAGGGTCCGTGTCCGTGTCCGTGTCCAGGTCCGTGTCCGTGTCCGTGTCCGTGTCAGTGTCAGTGTCCGTGTCAGGGTCAGAGTCAGGGTCAGAGTCAGGGTCCGTGTCAGGGTCAGGGTCAGGGTCAGAGTCAGGGTCCGGGTCAGGGTCATGGTCATGGTCAGGGTCAGGGTCAGGTTCCGGGTCCGGATCCGGGTCCGGGTCTGGGTCCGGGACCGGGACCGGGTCCTGGTCCGGGTCCGGGTCCGGGTCCGGGTCCGGGTCCGGGTCCGAGTCAGGGTCCGGGTCCAGGTCCGGGTCCGGGTCCAAGTCAGGGTCCGGGTCCGGGTCCGGGTCACTTTCAGGGTCAGTGTCAGAGTCAGGGTCCAGGTCAGGGTCAGGGTCCGGGTCCGGGTCCGGGTCCGGGTGCGGGTCCGGGTCCGGGTCCGGGTCCGGGTCCGGGTCCGGGTCCGGGTCTGTGTCAGTTTCAGTGTCAGTCTCAGAGTCAGAGTCCGGGTCAGGGTCAGGGTCAGGGTCCTGGTCCGGTTCAGGGTCCGGGTCCGGGTCTGTGTCAGTTTCAGGGTCAGTCTCAGAGTCAGGGTCAGGGTTCGGTTCCGGGTCCGGTTCCGGTTCCGGTTCCGGTTCCGGGTCCGGGTCCGGGCCGAGGCTGGGTCCGGGTCTGGGTAAGGGTCCGGCTCCGGGTCCGGGTCAGAGTCTGGGTCCGGGTCCGGGTAAGGTTCCGGGTCCGGGTCTGGGTCCGGGTCTGGGTCCTGGTCCGGTTCAGGGTCCGGGTCCGGGTCTGTGTCAGTTTCAGGGTCAGTCTCAGAGTCAGGGCCCGGGTCCGGGCTTTGGGTCCAGATCTGGGTCAGGGTCAGGGTCAGGGTCAGGTTCAGGATCTGGGTCCGGGTCCGGGTCCGGGTCCGGGTCCGGGTCCGGGTCCGGGTCCGGGTCCGGGTCCGGGTCCGGGTAAGGGTTCGGTTCCGGGTCCGGGTCCGGGTCCGGGTCCTGGTCCGGGTCCGGGTCCGGGCCGAGACTGGGTCCGGGTCCGGGTAAGGGTCCAGGTCCGGGTCTGGGTCCGGGTCTGGGTCCTGGTCCGGTTCAGGGTCCGGGTCCGGGTCTGTGTCAGTTTCAGGGTCAGTCTCAGAGTCAGGGCCCGGGTCAGGGTCAGGGTCAGGGTCAGGGTCAGTTTCAGGGTCCGGGTCCGGGTCCGGGTCCGGGTCCGGGTCCGGGTCCGGGTCAGGGTCAGGGTCAGGGTCCGCGTCCGGGTCCAGGTCAGGGTCCGGGTCCGGGTCCGGGTCCAGGTCCGTGTCCGTGTCCGTGTCCGTGTCAGTGTCAGTGTCCGTGTCAGGGTCAGAGTTAGGGTCAGGGTCAGAGTCAGGGTCCGTGTCAGGGTCAGGGTCAGGGTCAGAGTCAGGGTTCGGGTCAGCGTCAGGGTCCGGGTCCGGGTCCGGGTCCGGGTCCGGGTCCGGGTCCGGGTCCGGGTCCTGGTAAGGGTTCGGTTCCGGGTCCGGGTCCGGGTCCGGGTCCTGGTCCGGGTCCGGGTCCGGGCCGAGACTGGGTCCGGGTCCGGGTAAGGGTCCGGGTCCGGGTCCGGGTCAGGGCCTGGGTCCGGGTCCGGGTCTGGGTCCGGGTCCGGGTCCGGGTCTGGGTCCTGGTCCGGTTCAGGGTCCGGGTCCGGGTCTGTGTCAGTTTCAGGGTCAGTCTCCGAGTCAGGGCCCGGGTCAGGGTCAGGGTCAGGGTCAGTTTCAGGGTCCGGGTCCGGGTCCGGGTCCGGGTCCGGGTCAGGGTCAGGGTCAGGGTCCGCGTCCGGGTCCAGGTCAGGGTCCGGGTCCGGGTCCGGGTCCGGGTCCGGGTCCAGGTCCGTGTCCGTGTCCGTGTCCGTGTCCGTGTCAGTGTCAGTGTCCGTGTCAGGGTCAGAGTCAGGGTCAGGGTCAGAGTCAGGGTCCGTGTCAGGGTCAGGGTCAAGGTCAGAGTCAGGGTTCGGGTCAGCGTCAGGGTCAGGGTCAGGGTCAGGGTCAGGTTCCGGGTCCTGGTCCGGGTCCGGGTCCGGGTCCGGGTCCGGGTCCGGGTCCGAGTCATGGTCCGGGTCTGGGTCCGAGTCAGGGTCCGGGTCCGGGTCCGGGTCAGTTTCAGGGTCAGTGTCAGAGTCAGGGTCAGGGTTCGGTTCCGGGTCCGGTTCCGGTTCCGGGTCCGGGTCCGGGTCCGGGCCGAGGCTGGGTCCGGGTCCGGGTAAGGATCCGGGTCCGGGTCCGAGTCAGAGCCTGGGTCCGGGTCCGGGTAAGGTTCCGGGTCCGGGTCTGGGTCCAGGTCTGGGTCCTGGTCCGGTTCAGGGTCCGGGTCCGGGTCTGTGTCAGTTTCAGGGTCAGTCTCAGAGTCAGGGCCCGGGTCCGGGCTTTGGGTCCAGATCTGGGTCAGGGTCAGGGTCAGGGTCAGGTTCAGGATCTGGGTCTGGGTCCGGGTCCGGGTCCGGGTCCGGGTCCGGGTCCGGGTCCGGGTAAGGGTTCGGTTCCGGGTCCGGGTCCGGGTCCGGGTCCGGGTCCGGGTCCGGGTCCTGGTCCGGGTCCGGGTCCGGGCCGAGACTGGGTCTGGGTCCGCGTAAGGGTCCGGGTCCGGGTCCGGGTCAGGGCCTGGGTCCGGGTCCGGGTCTGGGTCCGGGTCCGGGTCTGGGTCCGGGTCTGGGTCCGGGTCCGGGCCGAGACTGGGTCCGGGTCCGGGTAAGGGTCCGGGTCCGGGTCTGGGTCCGGGTCTGGGTCCTGGTCCGGTTCAGGGTCCGGGTCCAGGTCTGTGTCAGTTTCAGGGTCAGTCTCAGAGTCAGGGCCCGGGTCAGGGTCAGGGTCAGGGTCAGTTTCAGGGTCCGGGTCCGGGTCCGGGTCAGGGTCAGGGTCAGGGTCCGCGTCCGGGTCCAGGTCAGGGTCCGGGTCCGGGTCCGGGTCCGGGTCCGGGTCCAGGTCCGTGTCCGTGTCCGTGTCAGTGTCAGTGTCCGTGTCAGGGTCAGAGTCCGGGTCAGAGTCAGGGTCCGTGTCAGGGTCAGGGTCAGGGTCAGAGTCAGGGTTCGGGTCAGCGTCAGGGTCAGGGTCAGGGTCAGGGTCAGGTTCCGGGTCCGGGTCCGGGTCCGGGTCCGGGTCCGGGTCCGGGTCCGAGTCAGGGTCCGGGTCCGGGTCCGGGTCAGTTTCAGGGTCAGTGTCAGAGTCAGGGTCCAGGTCCGGGTCCGGGTCCGGGTCCGGGTCAGGGTCCGGGGTCAAGATTCTAGTCCGGGTCCGGGTCCGGGTTTTGGGTCCAGATCTGGGTCAGGGTCAGGGTCAGGGTAAGGGTTCGGTTCCGGGTCCGGGTCCGGGTCCGGGTCCTGGTCCGGGTCCGGGTCCGGGCCGAGACTGGGTCCGGGTCCGGGTAAGGGTCCGGGTCCGGGTCCGGGTCCGGGTCAGGGCCTGGGTCCGGGTCCGGGTCTGGGTCCGGGCCGAGACTGGGTCCGGGTCCGGTTAAGGGTCCGGGTCCGGGTCCGGGTCCGGGTCAGGGCCTGGGTCCTGGTCCGGTTCAGGGTCCGGGTCCGGGTCTGTGTCAGTTTCAGGGTCAGTCTCAGAGTCAGGGCCCGGGTCAGGGTCAGGGTCAGGGTCAGGGTCAGGGTCAGTTTCAGGGTCCGGGTCCGGGTCCGGGTCCGGGTCAGGGTCAGGGTCAGGGTCCGCGTCCGGGTCCAGGTCAGGGTCCGGGTCCGGGTCCGGGTCCGGGTCCGGGTCCAGGTCCGTGTCCGTGTCCGTGTCCGTGTCAGTGTCAGTGTCCGTGTCAGGGTCAGAGTCAGGGTCAGGGTCAGAGTCAGGGTCCGTGTCAGGGTCAGGGTCAGGGTCAGAGTCAGGGTTCGGGTCAGCGTCAGGGTCCGGGTCCGGGTCCGGGTCCGGGTCCGAGTCAGGGTCCGGGTCCGGGTCCGGGTCAGTTTCAGGGTCAGTGTCAGAGTCAGGGTCAGGGTTCGGTTCCGGGTCCGGTTCCGGTTCCGGGTCCGGGTCCGGGTCCGGGCCGAGGCTGGGTCCGGGTCCGGGTAAGGGTCCGGGTCCGGGTCCGGGTCAGAGCCTGGGTCCGGGTCCGGGTAAGGTTCCGGGTCCGGGTCTGGTTCCAGGTCTGGGTCCTGGTCCGGTTCAGGTTCCGGGTCCGGGTCTGTGTCAGTTTCAGGGTCAGTCTCAGAGTCAGGGCCCGGGTCCGGGCTTTGGGTCCAGATCTGGGTCAGGGTCAGGGTCAGGGTCAGGTTCAGGATCTGGGTCCGGGTCCGGGTCCGGGTCCGGGTCCGGGTCCGGGTCCGGGTCCGGGTCCGGGTAAGGGTTCGGTTCCGGGTCCGGGTCCGGGTCCGGGTCCTGGTCCGGGTCCGGGTCCGGGCCGAGACTGGGTCCGGGTCCGGGTAAGGGTCCGGGTCCGGGTCCGGGTCAGGGCCTGGGTCCGGGTCCGGGTCTGGGTCCGGGTCCGGGTCTGGGTCCTGGTCCGGTTCAGGGTCCGGGTCCGGGTCTGTGTCAGTTTCAGGGTCAGTCTCAGAGTCAGGGCCCGGGTCAGGGTCAGGGTCAGGGTCAGTTTCAGGGTCCGGGTCCGGGTCCGGGTCCGGGTCCGGGTCCGGGTCAGGGTCAGGGTCAGGGTCCGCGTCCGGGTCCAGGTCAGGGTCTGGGTCCGGGTCCGGGTCCGGGTCCGGGTCCAGGTCCGTGTCCGTGTCCGTGTCCGTGTCCGTGTCAGTGTCAGTGTCCGTGTCAGGGTCAGAGTCAGGGTCAGGGTCAGAGTCAGGGTCCGTGTCAGGGTCAGGGTCAGGGTCAGAGTCAGGGTTCGGGTCAGCGTCAGGGTCAGGGTCAGGGTCAGGGTCAGGTTCCGGGACCGGGTCCGGGTCCGGGTCCGGGTCCGTGTCCGGGTCCGAGTCAGGGTCTGGGTCCGGGTCCGGGTCAGTTTCAGGGTCAGTGTCAGAGTCAGGGTCAGGGTTCGGTTCCGGGTCCGGGTCAGAGCCTGGTTCCGGGTCCAGGTAAGGTTCCGGGTCCGGGTCTGGGTCCAGGTCTGGGTCCTGGTCCGGTTCAGGGTCCGGGTCCGGGTCTGTGTCAGTTTCAGGGTCAGTCTCAGAGTCAGGGCCCGGGGTCCGGGCTTTGGGTCCAGATCTGGGTCAGGGTCAGGGTCAGGGTCAGGTTCAGGATCTGGGTCTGGGTCCGGGTCCGGGTCCGGGTCCGGGTCCGGGTCCGGGTAAGGGTTCGGTTCCGGGTCCGGGTCCGGGTCCGGGTCCTGGTCCGGGTCCGGGTCCGGGCCGAGACTGGGTCCGGGTCCGGGTAAGGGTCCGGGTCCGGGTCAGGGCCTGGGTCCGGGTCCGGGTCTGGGTCCGGGTCCGGGTCTGGGTCCGGGTCTGGGTCCGGGTCCGGGCCGAGACTGGGTCCGGGTCCGGGTAAGGGTCCGGGTCCGGGTCTGGGTCCGGGTCTGGGTCCTGGTCCGGTTCAGGGTCCGGGTCCGGGTCTGTGTCAGTTTCAGGGTCAGTCTCAGAGTCAGGGCCCGGGTCAGGGTCAGGGTCAGGGTCAGTTTCAGGGTCCGGGTCCGGGTCCGGGTCCGTGTCCGGGTCAGGGTCAGGGTCAGGGTCCGCGTCCGGGTCCAGGTCAGGGTCCGGGTCCGGGTCCGGGTCCGGGTCCGAGTCCGTGTCCGTGTCCGTGTCAGTGTCAGTGTCCGTGTCAGGGTCAGGGTCAGGGTCAGAGTCAGGGTTCGGGTCAGGGTCCGGGTCCGGGTCCGGGTCCGGGTCAGGGTCCGGGTCCAGGTCTTTGTCAGTTTCAGGGTCAGTCTCAGAGTCAGGGTCAGGGTCCGGGTCCGGGTCCGGGTCTGGGTCCGGTCCGGGGTCAGGATCCTTGTCTGGGTCCAGGTCCGGGTCCGGGTGAGGGTCCGGGTCCTGGTCAGGGTCAGGGTCAGGGTCCGGGTCCAGGTCCGGGTCAGGGTCCGGGTCCGGGTCCGGGTCCGGGTCCGGGTCCGGGTCCGGGTCCGAGTCCGGGTCCGGGTCCGGGTCCGGGTCCGGGTCCGGGTCCGGGTCCGGGTCCGGGTCCGGGTCCAGGTCATGGTCCGGGTCCGCGTCCGGGTCCGGGTCCGGGTCCGGGTCCGGGTCCGGATCCAGGTCCGGGTCCGGGTCCGTGTCCGTGTCCGTGTCCGTGTCAGTGTCAGTGACCGTGTCAGGGTCAGAGTCAGGGTCAGAGTCAGGGTCCGTGTCAGGGTCAGGGTCAGGGTCAGAGTCAGGGTCCGGGTCAGGGTCAGGGTCAGGGTCAGGGTCAGGGTCAGGTTCCGGGTCCGGGTCCGGGTCCGGGTCCGGGTCCGGGTCCGGGTCCGGGTCCGAGTCCGGATCCTGGTCCGGGTCCGGGTCCGGGTCCGGGTCCGGGTCCGGGTCCGGGTCCGGGTCCGGGTCCGGGCCGAGGCTGGGTCTGGGTCCGGGTAAGGGTCCGGGTCCGGGTCCGGGTCCGGGTCCGGGTCCGGGTCAGGGCCTGGGTCCGGGTCCGGGTCCGGGTCAGGGTCCGGGGTCAGGATTCTAGTCCGGGTCCGGGTCCGGGTTTTGGGTCCAGATCTGGGTCAGGGTCAGGGTCAGGGTCAGGGTCAGGATCCGGGTCCGGGTCCGGGTCTGGGTCCGGGTCCGGGTCCGGGTAAGGGTTCGGGTCCGGGTCCGGGTCCGGGTCCGGGTCCGGGTCCGGGTCCGGGTCCGGGTCCGGGTCCGGGTCCGGGTCCGGGTCCGGGTCCGGGCCGAGGCTGGGTCCGGGTCCGGGTAAGGGTCCGGGTCCGGATCCGGGTCAGGGCCTGGGTCCGGGTCCGGGTAAGGGTCCGGGTCCGGGTCCTGGTCCGGGTCTGGGTCCGGGTCTGGGTCCTGGTCCAGTTCAGGGTCCGGGTCCGGGTCCGGGTCAGGGTCCGGGGTCAGGATACTAGTCCGGCTCCGGGTCCGGGTTTTGGGTCCAGATCTGGGTCAGGGTCAGGGTCACGGTCAGGGTCAGGATCCGGGTCCGGGTCCGGGTCCGGGTCCGGGTCCGGGTCCGGGTCCGGGACCGGGTCCGGGTCCGGGTCCGGGTCCGGGTCCGGGTCCGGGTCCGGGTCCGGGCCGAGGCTGGGTCCGGGTCCGGGTAAGGGTCCGGGTCCGGGTCCGGGTCAGGGCCTGGGTCCGGGTCCGGGTAAGGGTCCGGGTCCGGGTCCGGGTCTGGGTCCGGGTCTGGGTCCTGGTCCGGTTCAGGGTCCGGGTCCGGGTCCGGGTCAGGGTCCGTGGTCAGGATTCTAGTCCGGCTCCGGGTCCGGGTTTTGGGTCCAGATCTGGGTCAGGGTCAGGGTCAGGGTCAGGGTCAGGATCCGGGTCCGGGTCCGGGTCTGGGTCCGGGTCCGGGTCCGGGTCCGGGTAAGGGTTCGGTTCCGGGTCCGGGTCCGGGTCCGGGTCCGGGTCCGGGTCCGGGTCCGGGTCCGGGTCCGGGTCCGGGTCCGGGTCCGGGCCGAGGCTGGGTCCGGTTCCGGGTAAGGGTCCGGGTCCGGGTCCGGGTCAGGGCCTGGGTCCGGGTCCGGGTAAGGGTCCGGGTCTGGGTCCGGGTCTGGGTCCAGGACTGGGTCCTGGTCCGGTTCAGGGTCCGGGTCCGGGTCTGTGTCAGTTTCAGTGTCAGTCTCAGAGTCAGGGCCCGGGTCAGGGTCAGGGTCAGGGTCAGGGTCAGGGTCCGGGTCCGGGTCCGGGTCCGGGTCCGGGTCCGGGTCCGGGTCCGGGTCCGGGTCCGGGTCCGGGTCCGGGTCCGGGTCAGTGTCAGGGTCCGGGTCCGGGTCCGGGTCAGGGTCCGGGTCCGGGTCAGTGTCAGGGTCCGGGTCCGGGTCCGGGTCTGTGTCCGTGTCAGTGTCAGTGTCTGTGTCAGGGTCAGAGTCAGGGTCAGAGTCAGGGTCCGTGTCAGGGTCAGGGTCAGGGTCAGAGTCAGGGTCCGGGTCAGGGTCCGGGTCAGGGTCAGGGTCCGGGTCCGGGTCCGAGTCCGGGTCCGGGTCCGGGTCCGGGTCCGGGTCCGAGTCCGGGTCCGGGTCCGGGTCCGGGTCCGGGTCCGGGTCCGGGTCCAGGTCATGGTCCGGGTCCGCGTCCGGGTCCGGGTCCGGGTCCGGGTCCGGGTCCGGGTCCGGATCCAGGTCCGGGTCCGGGTCCGTGTCCGTGTCCGTGTCCGTGTCAGTGTCAGTGACCGTGTCAGGGTCAGAGTCAGGGTCAGAGTCAGGGTCCGTGTCAGGGTCAGGGTCAGGGTCAGAGTCAGGGTCCGGGTCAGGGTCAGGGTCAGGGTCAGGGTCAGGTTCCGGGTCCGGGTCCGGGTCCGGGTCCGGGTCCGGGTCCGGGTCCGGGTCCGAGTCCGGATCCTGGTCCGGGTCCGGGTCCGGGTCCGGGTCCGGGTCCGGGTCCGGGTCCGGGCCGAGGCTGGGTCTGGGTCCGGGTAAAGGTCCGGGTCCGGGTCCGGGTCCGGGTCCGGGTCAGGGCCTGGGTCCGGGTCCGGGTCCGGGTCAGGGTCCGGGGTCAGGATTCTAGTCCGGGTCCGGGTCCGGGTTTTGGGTCCAGATCTGGGTCAGGGTCAGGGTCAGGGTCAGGGTCAGGATCCGGGCCGAGACTGGGTCCGGGTCCGGTTAAGGGTCCGGGTCCGGGTCCGGGTCCGGGTCAGGGTCAGGGTCCTGGTCCGGTTCAGGGTCCGGGTCCGGGTCTGTGTCAGTTTCAGGGTCAGTCTCAGAGTCAGGGCCCGGGTCAGGGTCAGGGTCAGGGTCAGGGTCAGGGTCAGTTTCAGGGTCCGGGTCCGGGTCCGGGTCCGGGTCAGGGTCAGGGTCAGGGTCCGCGTCCGGGTCCAGGTCAGGGTCCGGGTCCGGGTCCGGGTCCGGGTCCGGGTCCAGGTCCGTGTCCGTGTCCGTGTCCGTGTCAGTGTCAGTGTCCGTGTCAGGGTCAGAGTCAGGGTCAGGGTCAGAGTCAGGGTCCGTGTCAGGGTCAGGGTCAGGGTCAGAGTCAGGGTTCGGGTCAGCGTCAGGGTCCGGGTCCGGGTCCGGGTCCGGGTCCGAGTCAGGGTCCGGGTCCGGGTCCGGGTCAGTTTCAGGGTCAGTGTCAGAGTCAGGGTCAGGGTTCGGTTCCGGGTCCGGTTCCGGTTCCGGGTCCGGGTCCGGGTCCGGGCCGAGGCTGGGTCCGGGTCCGGGTAAGGGTCCGGGTCCGGGTCCGGGTCAGAGCCTGGGTCCGGGTCCGGGTAAGGTTCCGGGTCCGGGTCTGGTTCCAGGTCTGGGTCCTGGTCCGGTTCAGGTTCCGGGTCCGGGTCTGTGTCAGTTTCAGGGTCAGTCTCAGAGTCAGGGCCCGGGTCCGGGCTTTGGGTCCAGATCTGGGTCAGGGTCAGGGTCAGGGTCAGGTTCAGGATCTGGGTCCGGGTCCGGGTCCGGGTCCGGGTCCGGGTCCGGGTCCGGGTCCGGGTCCGGGTAAGGGTTCGGTTCCGGGTCCGGGTCCGGGTCCGGGTCCTGGTCCGGGTCCGGGTCCGGGCCGAGACTGGGTCCGGGTCCGGGTAAGGGTCCGGGTCCGGGTCCGGGTCAGGGCCTGGGTCCGGGTCCGGGTCTGGGTCCGGGTCCGGGTCTGGGTCCTGGTCCGGTTCAGGGTCCGGGTCCGGGTCTGTGTCAGTTTCAGGGTCAGTCTCAGAGTCAGGGCCCGGGTCAGGGTCAGGGTCAGGGTCAGTTTCAGGGTCCGGGTCCGGGTCCGGGTCCGGGTCCGGGTCCGGGTCAGGGTCAGGGTCAGGGTCCGCGTCCGGGTCCAGGTCAGGGTCTGGGTCCGGGTCCGGGTCCGGGTCCGGGTCCAGGTCCGTGTCCGTGTCCGTGTCCGTGTCCGTGTCAGTGTCAGTGTCCGTGTCAGGGTCAGAGTCAGGGTCAGGGTCAGAGTCAGGGTCCGTGTCAGGGTCAGGGTCAGGGTCAGAGTCAGGGTTCGGGTCAGCGTCAGGGTCAGGGTCAGGGTCAGGGTCAGGTTCCGGGACCGGGTCCGGGTCCGGGTCCGGGTCCGTGTCCGGGTCCGAGTCAGGGTCTGGGTCCGGGTCCGGGTCAGTTTCAGGGTCAGTGTCAGAGTCAGGGTCAGGGTTCGGTTCCGGGTCCGGGTCAGAGCCTGGTTCCGGGTCCAGGTAAGGTTCCGGGTCCGGGTCTGGGTCCAGGTCTGGGTCCTGGTCCGGTTCAGGGTCCGGGTCCGGGTCTGTGTCAGTTTCAGGGTCAGTCTCAGAGTCAGGGCCCGGGTCCGGGCTTTGGGTCCAGATCTGGGTCAGGGTCAGGGTCAGGGTCAGGTTCAGGATCTGGGTCTGGGTCCGGGTCCGGGTCCGGGTCCGGGTCCGGGTCCGGGTAAGGGTTCGGTTCCGGGTCCGGGTCCGGGTCCGGGTCCTGGTCCGGGTCCGGGTCCGGGCCGAGACTGGGTCCGGGTCCGGGTAAGGGTCCGGGTCCGGGTCAGGGCCTGGGTCCGGGTCCGGGTCTGGGTCCGGGTCCGGGTCTGGGTCCGGGTCTGGGTCCGGGTCCGGGCCGAGACTGGGTCCGGGTCCGGGTAAGGGTCCGGGTCCGGGTCTGGGTCCGGGTCTGGGTCCTGGTCCGGTTCAGGGTCCGGGTCCGGGTCTGTGTCAGTTTCAGGGTCAGTCTCAGAGTCAGGGCCCGGGTCAGGGTCAGGGTCAGGGTCAGTTTCAGGGTCCGGGTCCGGGTCCGGGTCCGTGTCCGGGTCAGGGTCAGGGTCAGGGTCCGCGTCCGGGTCCAGGTCAGGGTCCGGGTCCGGGTCCGGGTCCGGGTCCGAGTCCGTGTCCGTGTCCGTGTCAGTGTCAGTGTCCGTGTCAGGGTCAGGGTCAGGGTCAGAGTCAGGGTTCGGGTCAGGGTCCGGGTCCGGGTCCGGGTCCGGGTCAGGGTCCGGGTCCAGGTCTGTGTCAGTTTCAGGGTCAGTCTCAGAGTCAGGGTCAGGGTCCGGGTCCGGGTCCGGGTCTGGGTCCGGTCCGGGGTCAGGATCCGTGTCTGGGTCCAGGTCCGGGTCCGGGTGAGGGTCCGGGTCCTGGTCAGGGTCAGGGTCAGGGTCCGGGTCCAGGTCCGGGTCAGGGTCCGGGTCCGGGTCCGGGTCCGGGTCCGGGTCCGGGTCCGGGTCCGAGTCCGGGTCCGGGTCCGGGTCCGGGTCCGGGTCCGGGTCCGGGTCCGGGTCCGGGTCCGGGTCCAGGTCATGGTCCGGGTCCGCGTCCGGGTCCGGGTCCGGGTCCGGGTCCGGGTCCGGATCCAGGTCCGGGTCCGGGTCCGTGTCCGTGTCCGTGTCCGTGTCAGTGTCAGTGACCGTGTCAGGGTCAGAGTCAGGGTCAGAGTCAGGGTCCGTGTCAGGGTCAGGGTCAGGGTCAGAGTCAGGGTCCGGGTCAGGGTCAGGGTCAGGGTCAGGGTCAGGGTCAGGTTCCGGGTCCGGGTCCGGGTCCGGGTCCGGGTCCGGGTCCGGGTCCGGGTCCGAGTCCGGATCCTGGTCCGGGTCCGGGTCCGGGTCCGGGTCCGGGTCCGGGTCCGGGTCCGGGTCCGGGTCCGGGTCCGGGCCGAGGCTGGGTCTGGGTCCGGGTAAGGGTCCGGGTCCGGGTCCGGGTCCGGGTCCGGGTCCGGGTCAGGGCCTGGGTCCGGGTCCGGGTCCGGGTCAGGGTCCGGGGTCAGGATTCTAGTCCGGGTCCGGGTCCGGGTTTTGGGTCCAGATCTGGGTCAGGGTCAGGGTCAGGGTCAGGGTCAGGATCCGGGTCCGGGTCCGGGTCTGGGTCCGGGTCCGGGTCCGGGTAAGGGTTCGGGTCCGGGTCCGGGTCCGGGTCCGGGTCCGGGTCCGGGTCCGGGTCCGGGTCCGGGTCCGGGTCCGGGTCCGGGTCCGGGTCCGGGCCGAGGCTGGGTCCGGGTCCGGGTAAGGGTCCGGGTCCGGATCCGGGTCAGGGCCTGGGTCCGGGTCCGGGTAAGGGTCCGGGTCCGGGTCCTGGTCCGGGTCTGGGTCCGGGTCTGGGTCCTGGTCCAGTTCAGGGTCCGGGTCCGGGTCCGGGTCAGGGTCCGGGGTCAGGATACTAGTCCGGCTCCGGGTCCGGGTTTTGGGTCCAGATCTGGGTCAGGGTCAGGGTCACGGTCAGGGTCAGGATCCGGGTCCGGGTCCGGGTCCGGGTCCGGGTCCGGGTCCGGGTCCGGGACCGGGTCCGGGTCCGGGTCCGGGTCCGGGTCCGGGTCCGGGTCCGGGTCCGGGCCGAGGCTGGGTCCGGGTCCGGGTAAGGGTCCGGGTCCGGGTCCGGGTCAGGGCCTGGGTCCGGGTCCGGGTAAGGGTCCGGGTCCGGGTCCGGGTCTGGGTCCGGGTCTGGGTCCTGGTCCGGTTCAGGGTCCGGGTCCGGGTCCGGGTCAGGGTCCGTGGTCAGGATTCTAGTCCGGCTCCGGGTCCGGGTTTTGGGTCCAGATCTGGGTCAGGGTCAGGGTCAGGGTCAGGGTCAGGATCCGGGTCCGGGTCCGGGTCTGGGTCCGGGTCCGGGTCCGGGTCCGGGTAAGGGTTCGGTTCCGGGTCCGGGTCCGGGTCCGGGTCCGGGTCCGGGTCCGGGTCCGGGTCCGGGTCCGGGTCCGGGTCCGGGTCCGGGTCCGGGCCGAGGCTGGGTCCGGTTCCGGGTAAGGGTCCGGGTCCGGGTCCGGGTCAGGGCCTGGGTCCGGGTCCGGGTAAGGGTCCGGGTCTGGGTCCGGGTCTGGGTCCAGGACTGGGTCCTGGTCCGGTTCAGGGTCCGGGTCCGGGTCTGTGTCAGTTTCAGTGTCAGTCTCAGAGTCAGGGCCCGGGTCAGGGTCAGGGTCAGGGTCAGGGTCAGGGTCCGGGTCCGGGTCCGGGTCCGGGTCCGGGTCCGGGTCCGGGTCCGGGTCCGGGTCCGGGTCCGGGTCCGGGTCAGTGTCAGGGTCCGGGTCCGGGTCCGGGTCAGGGTCCGGGTCCGGGTCAGTGTCAGGGTCCGGGTCCGGGTCCGGGTCTGTGTCCGTGTCAGTGTCAGTGTCTGTGTCAGGGTCAGAGTCAGGGTCAGAGTCAGGGTCCGTGTCAGGGTCAGGGTCAGGGTCAGAGTCAGGGTCCGGGTCAGGGTCCGGGTCAGGGTCAGGGTCCGGGTCCGGGTCCGAGTCCGGGTCCGGGTCCGGGTCCGGGTCCGGGTCCGAGTCCGGGTCCGGGTCCGGGTCCGGGTCCGGGTCCGGGTCCGGGTCCAGGTCATGGTCCGGGTCCGCGTCCGGGTCCGGGTCCGGGTCCGGGTCCGGGTCCGGGTCCGGATCCAGGTCCGGGTCCGGGTCCGTGTCCGTGTCCGTGTCCGTGTCAGTGTCAGTGACCGTGTCAGGGTCAGAGTCAGGGTCAGAGTCAGGGTCCGGGTCAGGGTCAGGGTCAGGGTCAGGGTCAGGTTCCGGGTCCGGGTCCGGGTCCGGGTCCGGGTCCGGGTCCGGGTCCGGGTCCGAGTCCGGATCCTGGTCCGGGTCCGGGTCCGGGTCCGGGTCCGGGTCCGGGTCCGGGTCCGGGCCGAGGCTGGGTCTGGGTCCGGGTAAAGGTCCGGGTCCGGGTCCGGGTCCGGGTCCGGGTCAGGGCCTGGGTCCGGGTCCGGGTCCGGGTCAGGGTCCGGGGTCAGGATTCTAGTCCGGGTCCGGGTCCGGGTTTTGGGTCCAGATCTGGGTCAGGGTCAGGGTCAGGGTCAGGGTCAGGATCCGGGTCCGGGTCCGGGTCTGGGTCCGGGTCCGGGTCCGGGTAAGGGTTCGGGTCCGGGTCCGGGTCCGGGTCCGGGTCCGGGTCCGGGTCCGGGTCCGGGTCCGGGCCGAGGCTGGGTCCGGGTCCGGGTAAGGGTCCGGGTCCGGATCCGGGTCAGGGCCTGGGTCCGGGTCCGGGTAAGGGTCCGGGTCCGGGTCCTGGTCCGGGTCTGGGTCCGGGTCTGGGTCCTGGTCCAGTTCAGGGTCCGGGTCCGGGTCCGGGTCAGGGTCCGGGGTCAGGATACTAGTCCGGGTCCGGGTCCGGGTTTTGGGTCCAGATCTGGGTCAGGGTCAGGGTCACGGTCAGGGTCAGGATCCGGGTCCGGGTCCGGGTCTGGGTCCGGGTCCGGGTCCGGGTCCGGGTCCGGGTCCGGGTCCGGGTCCGGGTCCGGGTCCGGGTCCGGGTCCGGGTCCGGGTCCGGATCCTGGTCCGGGTCCGGGTCCGGGTCCGGGTCCGGGTCCGGGTCCGGGTCCGGGCCGAGGCTGGGTCCGGGTCCGGGTAAGGGTCCGGGTCCGGATCCGGGTCAGGGCCTGGGTCCGGGTCCGGGTAAGGGTCCGGGTCCGGGTCCTGGTCCGGGTCTGGGTCCGGGTCTGGGTCCTGGTCCAGTTCAGGGTCCGGGTCCGGGTCCGGGTCAGGGTCCGGGGTCAGGATACTAGTCCGGCTCCGGGTCCGGGTTTTGGGTCCAGATCTGGGTCAGGGTCAGGGTCACGGTCAGGGTCAGGATCCGGGTCCGGGTCCGGGTCTGGGTCCGGGTCCGGGTCCGGGTAAGGGTCCGGGTCCGGGTCCGGGTCAGGGCCTGGGTCCGGGTCCGGGTAAGGGTCCGGGTCCGGGTCCGGATCTGGGTCCGGGTCTGGGTCCTGGTCCGGTTCAGGGTCCGGGTCCGGGTCCGGGTCAGGGTCCGTGGTCAGGATTCTAGTCCGGCTCCGGGTCCGGGTTTTGGGTCCAGATCTGGGTCAGGGTCAAGGTCAGGGTCAGGGTCAGGATCCGGGTCCGGGTCCGGGTCTGGGTCCGGGTCCGGGTCCGGGTCCGGGTAAGGGTTCGGTTCCGGGTCCGGGTCCGGGTCCGGGTCCGGGTCCGGGTCCGGGTCCGGGTCCGGGTCCGGGTAAGGGTTCGGTTCCGGGTCCGGGTCCGGGTCCGGGTCCGGGTCCAGGTCCGGGTCCGGGTCCGGGTCCGGGTCCGGGCCGAGGCTGGGTCCGGTTCCGGGTAAGGGTCCGGGTCCGGGTCCGGGTCAGGGCCTGGGTCCGGGTCCGGGTAAGGGTCCGGGTCTGGGTCCGGGTCTGGGTCCAGGTCTGGGTCCTGGTCCGGGTCCGGGTCCGGGCCGAGGCTGGGTCCGGGTCCGGGACCGGGTCCGGGTCCGGGTCCGGGTCCGGGTCCGGGTCCGGGTCCGGGTCCGGGCCGAGGCTGGGTCCGGGTCCGGGTAAGGGTCCGGGTCCGGGTCCGGGTCAGGGCCTGGGTCCGGGTCCGGGTAAGGGTCCGGGTCCGGGTCCGGGTCTGGGTCCGGGTCTGGGTCCTGGTCCGGTTCAGGGTCCGGGTCCGGGTCCGGGTCAGGGTCCGTGGTCAGGATTCTAGTCCGGCTCCGGGTCCGGGTTTTGGGTCCAGATCTGGGTCAGGGTCAGGGTCAGGGTCAGGGTCAGGATCCGGGTCCGGGTCCGGGTCTGGGTCCGGGTCCGGGTCCGGGTCCGGGTAAGGGTTCGGTTCCGGGTCCGGGTCCGGGTCCGGGTCCGGGTCCGGGTCCGGGTCCGGGTCCGGGTCCGGGTCCGGGTCCGGGTCCGGGTCCGGGCCGAGGCTGGGTCCGGTTCCGGGTAAGGGTCCGGGTCCGGGTCCGGGTCAGGGCCTGGGTCCGGGTCCGGGTAAGGGTCCGGGTCTGGGTCCGGGTCTGGGTCCAGGACTGGGTCCTGGTCCGGTTCAGGGTCCGGGTCCGGGTCTGTGTCAGTTTCAGTGTCAGTCTCAGAGTCAGGGCCCGGGTCAGGGTCAGGGTCAGGGTCAGGGTCAGGGTCCGGGTCCGGGTCCGGGTCAGGGTCCGTGGTCAGGATTCTAGTCCGGCTCCGGGTCCGGGTTTTGGGTCCAGATCTGGGTCAGGGTCAAGGTCAGGGTCAGGGTCAGGATCCGGGTCCGGGTCCGGGTCTGGGTCCGGGTCCGGGTCCGGGTCCGGGTAAGGGTTCGGTTCCGGGTCCGGGTCCGGGTCCGGGTCCGGGTCCGGGTCCGGGTCCGGGTCCGGGTAAGGGTTCGGTTCCGGGTCCGGGTCCGGGTCCGGGTCCGGGTCCAGGTCCGGGTCCGGGTCCGGGTCCGGGTCCGGGCCGAGGCTGGGTCCGGTTCCGGGTAAGGGTCCGGGTCCGGGTCCGGGTCAGGGCCTGGGTCCGGGTCCGGGTAAGGGTCCGGGTCTGGGTCCGGGTCTGGGTCCAGGTCTGGGTCCTGGTCCGGGTCCGGGTCCGGGCCGAGGCTGGGTCCGGGTCCGGGACCGGGTCCGGGTCCGGGTCCGGGTCCGGGTCCGGGTCCGGGTCCGGGTCCGGGCCGAGGCTGGGTCCGGGTCCGGGTAAGGGTCCGGGTCCGGGTCCGGGTCAGGGCCTGGGTCCGGGTCCGGGTAAGGGTCCGGGTCCGGGTCCGGGTCTGGGTCCGGGTCTGGGTCCTGGTCCGGTTCAGGGTCCGGGTCCGGGTCCGGGTCAGGGTCCGTGGTCAGGATTCTAGTCCGGCTCCGGGTCCGGGTTTTGGGTCCAGATCTGGGTCAGGGTCAGGGTCAGGGTCAGGGTCAGGATCCGGGTCCGGGTCCGGGTCTGGGTCCGGGTCCGGGTCCGGGTCCGGGTAAGGGTTCGGTTCCGGGTCCGGGTCCGGGTCCGGGTCCGGGTCCGGGTCCGGGTCCGGGTCCGGGTCCGGGTCCGGGTCCGGGTCCGGGTCCGGGCCGAGGCTGGGTCCGGTTCCGGGTAAGGGTCCGGGTCCGGGTCCGGGTCAGGGCCTGGGTCCGGGTCCGGGTAAGGGTCCGGGTCTGGGTCCGGGTCTGGGTCCAGGACTGGGTCCTGGTCCGGTTCAGGGTCCGGGTCCGGGTCTGTGTCAGTTTCAGTGTCAGTCTCAGAGTCAGGGCCCGGGTCAGGGTCAGGGTCAGGGTCAGGGTCCGGGTCCGGGTCCGGGTCCGGGTCCGGGTCCGGGTCCGGGTCCGGGTCCGGGTCCGGGTCCGGGTCAGTGTCAGGGTCCGGGTCCGGGTCCGGGTCAGGGTCCGGGTCCGGGTCAGTGTCAGGGTCCGGGTCCGGGTCCGGGTCTGTGTCCGTGTCAGTGTCAGTGTCTGTGTCAGGGTCAGAGTCAGGGTCAGAGTCAGGGTCCGTGTCAGGGTCAGGGTCAGGGTCAGAGTCAGGGTCCGGGTCAGGGTCCGGGTCAGGGTCAGGGTCCGGGTCCGGGTCCGAGTCCGGGTCCGGGTCCGGGTCCGGGTCCGGGTCCGAGTCCGGGTCCGGGTCCGGGTCCGGGTCCGGGTCCGGGTCCGGGTCCAGGTCATGGTCCGGGTCCGCGTCCGGGTCCGGGTCCGGGTCCGGGTCCGGGTCCGGATCCAGGTCCGGGTCCGGGTCCGTGTCCGTGTCCGTGTCCGTGTCAGTGTCAGTGACCGTGTCAGGGTCAGAGTCAGGGTCAGAGTCAGGGTCCGTGTCAGGGTCAGGGTCAGGGTCAGAGTCAGGGTCCGGGTCAGGGTCAGGGTCAGGGTCAGGGTCAGGTTCCGGGTCCGGGTCCGGGTCCGGGTCCGGGTCCGGGTCCGGGTCCGGGTCCGAGTCCGGATCCTGGTCCGGGTCCGGGTCCGGGTCCGGGTCCGGGTCCGGGTCCGGGTCCGGGCCGAGGCTGGGTCTGGGTCCGGGTAAAGGTCCGGGTCCGGGTCCGGGTCCGGGTCCGGGTCAGGGCCTGGGTCCGGGTCCGGGTCCGGGTCAGGGTCCGGGGTCAGGATTCTAGTCCGGGTCCGGGTCCGGGTTTTGGGTCCAGATCTGGGTCAGGGTCAGGGTCAGGGTCAGGGTCAGGATCCGGGTCCGGGTCCGGGTCTGGGTCCGGGTCCGGGTCCGGGTAAGGGTTCGGGTCCGGGTCCGGGTCCGGGTCCGGGTCCGGGTCCGGGTCCGGGTCCGGGTCCGGGTCCGGGTCCGGGTCCGGGTCCGGGCCGAGGCTGGGTCCGGGTCCGGGTAAGGGTCCGGGTCCGGATCCGGGTCAGGGCCTGGGTCCGGGTCCGGGTAAGGGTCCGGGTCCGGGTCCTGGTCCGGGTCTGGGTCCGGGTCTGGGTCCTGGTCCAGTTCAGGGTCCGGGTCCGGGTCCGGGTCAGGGTCCGGGGTCAGGATACTAGTCCGGCTCCGGGTCCGTGTTTTGGGTCCAGATCTGGGTCAGGGTCAGGGTCACGGTCAGGGTCAGGATCCGGGTCCGGGTCCGGGTCTGGGTCCGGGTCCGGGTCCGGGTAAGGGTCCGGGTCCGGGTCCGGGTCAGGGCCTGGGTCCGGGTCCGGGTAAGGGTCCGGGTCCGGGTCCGGGTCTGGGTCCGGGTCTGGGTCCTGGTCCGGTTCAGGGTCCGGGTCCGGGTCCGGGTCAGGGTCCGTGGTCAGGATTCTAGTCCGGCTCCGGGTCCGGGTTTTGGGTCCAGATCTGGGTCAGGGTCAAGGTCAGGGTCAGGGTCAGGATCCGGGTCCGGGTCCGGGTCTGGGTCCGGGTCCGGGTCCGGGTCCGGGTAAGGGTTCGGTTCCGGGTCCGGGTCCGGGTCCGGGTCCGGGTCCGGGTCCGGGTCCGGGTCCGGGTAAGGGTTCGGTTCCGGGTCCGGGTCCGGGTCCGGGTCCGGGTCCAGGTCCGGGTCCGGGTCCGGGTCCGGGTCCGGGCCGAGGCTGGGTCCGGTTCCGGGTAAGGGTCCGGGTCCGGGTCCGGGTCAGGGCCTGGGTCCGGGTCCGGGTAAGGGTCCGGGTCTGGGTCCGGGTCTGGGTCCAGGTCTGGGTCCTGGTCCGGTTCAGGGTCCGGGTCCGGGTCCGGGTCTGTGTCAGTTTCAGTGTCAGGGTCAGAGTCAGGGTCAGAGTCAGGGTCCGTGTCAGGGTCAGGGTCAGGGTCAGAGTCAGGGTCCGGGTCAGGGTCCGGGTCAGGGTCAGGGTCCGGGTCCGGGTCCGAGTCCGGGTCCGGGTCCGGGTCCGGGTCCGAGTCCGGGTCCGGGTCCGGGTCCGGGTCCGGGTCCGGGTCCGGGTCCAGGTCATGGTCCGGGTCCGCGTCCGGGTCCGGGTCCGGGTCCGGGTCCGGGTCCGGGTCCGGATCCAGGTCCGGGTCCGGGTCCGTGTCCGTGTCCGTGTCCGTGTCAGTGTCAGTGACCGTGTCAGGGTCAGAGTCAGGGTCAGAGTCAGGGTCCGTGTCAGGGTCAGGGTCAGGGTCAGAGTCAGGGTCCGGGTCAGGGTCAGGGTCAGGGTCAGGGTCAGGTTCCGGGTCCGGGTCCGGGTCCGGGTCCGGGTCCGGGTCCGGGTCCGGGTCCGAGTCCGGATCCTGGTCCGGGTCCGGGTCCGGGTCCGGGTCCGGGTCCGGGTCCGGGTCCGGGTCCGGGTCCGGGCCGAGGCTGGGTCTGGGTCCGGGTAAAGGTCCGGGTCCGGGTCCGGGTCCGGGTCCGGGTCAGGGCCTGGGTCCGGGTCCGGGTCCGGGTCAGGGTCCGGGGTCAGGATTCTAGTCCGGGTCCGGGTCCGGGTTTTAGGTCCAGATCTGGGTCAGGGTCAGGGTCAGGGTCAGGGTCAGGATCCGGGTCCGGGTCCGGGTCTGGGTCCGGGTCCGGGTCCGGGTCCGGGTCAGGGTCCGGGGTCAGGATTCTAGTCCGGGTCCGGGTCCGGGTTTTGGGTCCAGATCTGGGTCAGGGTCAGGGTCAGGGTCCGGGTCCGGGTCAGGGTCCGGGGTCAGGATTCTAGTCCGGGTCCGGGTCCGGGTTTTGGGTCCAGATCTGGGTCAGGGTCAGGGTCAGGGTCAGGGTCAGGATCCGGGTCCGGGTCCGGGTCTGGGTCCGGGTCCGGGTCCGGGTAAGGGTTCGGTTCCGGGTCCGGGTCCGGGTCCGGGTCCGGGTCCGGGTCCGGGTCCGGGTCCGGGTCCGGGTCCGGGTCCGGGTCCGGGTCCGGGCCGAGGCTGGGTCCGGGTCCGGGTAAGGGTCCGGGTCCGGATCCGGGTCAGGGCCTGGGTCCGGGTCCGGGTAAGGGTCCGGGTCCGGGTCCTGGTCCGGGTCTGGGTCCGGGTCTGGGTCCTGGTCCAGTTCAGGGTCCGGGTCCGGGTCCGGGTCAGGGTCCGGGGTCAGGATACTAGTCCGGCTCCGGGTCCGGGTTTTGGGTCCAGATCTGGGTCAGGGTCAGGGTCACGGTCAGGGTCAGGATCCGGGTCCGGGTCCGGGTCTGGGTCCGGGTCCGGGTCCGGGTCCGGGTCCGGGTCCGGGTCCGGGTCCGGGTCCGGGTCCGGGTCCGGATCCTGGTCCGGGTCCGGGTCCGGGTCCGGGTCCGGGTCCGGGTCCGGGTCCGGGCCGAGGCTGGGTCTGGGTCCGGGTAAGGGTCCGGGTCCGGGTCCGGGTCCGGGTCCGGGTCAGGGCCTGGGTCCGGGTCCGGGTCCGGGTCAGGGTCCGGGGTCAGGATTCTAGTCCGGGTCCGGGTCCGGGTTTTGGGTCCAGATCTGGGTCAGGGTCAGGGTCAGGGTCAGGGTCAGGATCCGGGTCCGGGTCCGGGTCTGGGTCCGGGTCCGGGTCCGGGTAAGGGTTCGGTTCCGGGTCCGGGTCCGGGTCCGGGTCCGGGTCCGGGTCCGGGTCCGTGTCCGGGTCCGGGTCCGGGTCCGGGTCCGGGCCGAGGCTGGGTCCGGGTCCGGGTAAGGGTCCGGGTCCGGATCCGGGTCAGGGCCTGGGTCAGGGTCCGGGTAAGGGTCCGGGTCCGGGTCCTGGTCCGGGTCTGGGTCCGGGTCTGGGTCCTGGTCCAGTTCAGGGTCCGGGTCCGGGTCCGGGTCAGGGTCCGGGGTCAGGATACTAGTCCGGCTCCGGGTCCGGGTTTTGGGTCCAGATCTGGGTCAGGGTCAGGGTCACGGTCAGGGTCAGGATCCGGGTCCGGGTCCGGGTCTGGGTCCGGGTCCGGGTCCGGGTAAGGGTTCGGTTCCGGGTCCGGGTCCGGGTCCGGGTCCGGGTCCGGGTCCTGGTCCGGGTCCGGGCCGAGGCTGGGTCCGGTTCCGGGTAAGGGTCCGGGTCCGGGTCCGGGTCAGGGCCTGGGTCCGGGTCCGGGTAAGGGTCCGGGTCCGGGTCCGGGTCTGGGTCCAGGTCTGGGTCCTGGTCCGGTTCAGGGTCCGGGTCCGGGTCTGTGTAAGTTTCAGTGTCAGTCTCAGAGTCAGGGCCCGGGTCAGGGTCAGGGTCAGGGTCAGGGTCAGGGTCAGGGTCCGGGTCCGGGTCCGGGTCCTGGTCCGGGTCCGGGTCCGGGTCCGGGTCCGGGTCCGGGTCAGGGTCAGGGTCCGGGTCCGGGTCCGGGTCCGGGTCAGGGTCCGGGTCCGGATCCGTGTCCGGGTCCGGGTCCGGGTCCGGGTCTGTGTCCGTGTCAGTGTCAGTGTCTGTGTCAGGGTCAGAGTCAGGGTCAGAGTCAGGGTCCGTGTCAGGGTCAGGGTCAGGGTCAGAGTCAGGGTCCGGGTCAGGGTCCGGGTCAGGGTCAGGGTCCGGGTCCGGGTCCGGGTCCGGGTCCGGGTCTGGGTCCGGGTCCGGGTCCGGGTCCGGGTCCGAGACAGGGTCCGGGTCCGGGTCCGGGTCCGGGTCCGGGTCCGGGTCCGGGTCCGGGTCCGGGTCCGGGTCGAGGCTGGGTCCGGGTCCGGGTAAGGGTCCGGGTCCGGGTCCGGGTCAGGACCTGGGTCCAGGTCCGGGTAAGGGTCCGGGTCCGGGTCTGGGTCCGGGTCTGGGTCCTGGTCCGGTTCAGGGTCCGGGTCTCGGTCTTTGTCAGTTTCAGGGTCAGTCTCAGAGTCAGGGCCCGGGTCAGGGTCAGGGTCAGGGTCAGGGTAAGGGTCAGGGTCAGGGTCCGGGTCCGGGTCCGGGTCCGGGTCCGGGTCCGCGTCAGGGTCAGGGTCCGGGTCCGTGTCCGGGTCATGGTCCGGGTCCGTGTCCGGGTCCGGGTCCGGGTCCGGGTCCGGGTCCAGGTCCGTGTCCGTGTCCGTGTCCGTGTCCGTGTCAGTGTCAGTGAGCGTGTCAGGGTCAGAGTCAGGGTCAGAGTCAGGGTCCGTGTCAGGGTCAGGGTCAGGGTCAGAGTCAGGGTTCGGGTCAGGGTCAGGGTCAGGGTCAGGGTCAGGGTCAGGGTCAGGTTCCGGGTCCGTGTCCGTGTCCGTGTCCGGGTCTGGGTCCGGGTCCGGGTCCGAGTCAGGGTCAGGGTCCGGGTCCGGGTCCGGGTCAGTTTCAGGGTCAGTGTCACAGTCAGGGTCCAGGTCAGGGTGAGGGTCCGGGTCCGGGTCCGGGTCCGGGTCCGGGTCCGGGTCCGTGTCCGGGTCCGGGTCCGGGTCCGGGTCCGGGTCCGGGTCCGGGTCCTGGTCCGGGTCAGGGTCCTGGTCCGGGTCCGGGTCCGGGTCAGGGTCCGGGTCTGGGTCTGGGTCAGTTTCAGGGTCAGTCTCAGAGTCAGGGTCCGGGTCCGGGTCAGGGTCTGGGTCCGGGTCATTGTCAGTGTCCGGGTCCGGGTCCGGGTCCATGTCATGGTCCGGGTCCGGGTCCGGGTCAGGGTCACGGTCCGGGTCTGGGTCCGGGTCAGGGTCAGGGTCCGGGTCCGGGTCCGGGTCAGTTTCAGGGTCAGTGTCACAGTCAGGGTCCAGGTCAGGGTGAGGGTCCGGGTCCGGGTCCGGGTCCGGGTCAGGGTCCGGGTCCGGGTCCGGGTCCGGGTCAGGGTCCGGGTCTGGGTCTGGGTCAGTTTCAGGGTCAGTCTCAGAGTCAGGGTCCGGGTCCGGGTCAGGGTCTGGGTCCGGGTCATTGTCAGTGTCCGGGTCCGGGTCCGGGTCCATGTCACCGTCCGGGTCCGGGTCCGGGTCCGGGTCAGGGTCAGGGTCCGGGTCCGGGTCCGGATCCGTGTCATGGTCCGGGTCCGTGTCAGGGTCCGGGTCCGGGTCCGTGTCCGTGTCCGGGTCCGGGTCCGGGTCCGGGTCCGGGTCCGGGTCCGGGTCCGGGTTAGGATCAGGATCCGGATGCGGGTCTGGGTCCGGGTCCGGGTCTGGGTCCGGGTCCGGGTCCGGGTCCGGGTCCGGGTCCGGGTCCGGGTCCGTGTCAGGGTCAGGGTCAGGGTCAGGGTCAGGGTCAGAGTCAGGGTCCGGGTCAGGGTCAGGGTCAGGGTCAGGGTCAGGGTCCAGGTGGGGGTCCGGATCCGGGTCCGTGTCCTGGTCAGGATCCGGGTCTGGGTGAGGGTCTGGGTCCTGGTCAGGGTAAGGGTCCGGGTCCGGGTCCGGGTCCGGGTCAGAGTCCGGGTCCGAGTCCGGGTTTGGGTCCGGGTAGGGGTCACAGTCCGGGGTCAGGATTCTAGTCTGGGTCCGGGTCCGGGTCCTGGTCCGGGTCCGGATCTGGGTCAGGGTCAGGGTCAGGGTCCGGGTCAGGATCCGGGTCCGGATGCGGGTCCAGGTCCGGGTCCGGGTCCGGGTCCTGGTAAGAGTCAGGGTCCGGGTCCGGGTCCAGGTCCGGGTCAGGGTCAGGGTCAGTGTCAAAGTCAGGGTCCGGGTCACGGTCTGGGTCCCGGTCCGGGTCAGGGTCCGGGTGAGGGTCCGTGTCCGTGTCCGTGTCATGGTCCGGGTCCGTGTCAGGTTCCGTGTCCGGGTCCGGGTCCGTGTCCGGGTCCGTGTCCGGGTCCGGGTCCGGCTCCGGCTCCGGCTCCGGCTCCGGCTCCGGCTCCGGGTCTGAGTCAGGGTACGGGTACGGGTCAATTTCAGGGTCAGTGTCAGAGTCAGGGTCCAGGTCAGGGTCAGGGTCCGGGTCCGGGTCCGGTTCCGGGTCTGGGTCCGGGTCCGGGTCCGAGTCAGGGTCCGGGTCTGGGTCCGGGTCCGGGTCCGGGTCAGGGTTAGGGTCAGGGTCAGGGTCAGGGTCAGGGTCAGTGTCCGGGTCACGGTCTGGGTCCCGGTCCGGGTCAGGGTCCGGGTGAGGGTCCGGGTCCGTGTCCGTGTCATGGTCCGGGTCCGGGTCCGGGTCCAGGTCCGGGTCCGGGTCCGGGTCCGGGTCCGGGTCCGGGTCCGGGTCCGGGTCCGGGTCCGGGTCCGAGTCAGGGTCCGGGTCCGGGTCCGGGTCAGTTTCAGGGTCAGTGTCACAGTCAGGGTCCAGGTCAGGGTGAGGGTCCGGGTCCGGGTCCGGGTCCGGGTCCGGGTCCGGGTCCGGGTCCGTGTCCGGGTCCGTGTCCGTGTCCGTGTCCGGGTCCGGGTCCGGGTCCGGGTCCGGGTCCGGGTCAGGGTCCGGGTCCGGGTCCGGGTCCGGGTCAGGGTCCGGCTCTTGGTCTGGGTCAGTTTCAGGGTCAGTCTCAGAGTCAGGGTCCGGGTCGGGGTCAGGGTCTGGGTCCGGGTCATTGTCAGTGTCCGGGTCCGTGTCCGTGTCCAGGTCCGGGTCCGAGTCAGGGTCCTGGTCCGGGTCCGGGTCCGGGTCCGGGTCCGGGTCAGTTTCAGGGTCAATGTCAGAGTCAGGGTCCGGGTCAGGGTCAGGGTCAGGTTCAGGGTCAGGGTCCGGGTCCGGGTCCGGGTCAGGGTCAGGGTCCGGGTCCGGGTCCGGGTCAGGGTCCGGGTCCGGGTCCGGGTCTGTGTCAGTTTCAGGGTCAGTCTCAGAGTCAGGGTCCGGGTCAGGGTCAGGGTCAGGGTCAGGGTCAGGGTCAGGGTCAGGGTCAGGGTCCGGGTCCGGGTCCGGGTCCAGGGTCCGGGTCCGGGTCCGGGTTCGGGTCCGGGTCTGGGTCCGGGTCCGAGTCAGGGTCCTGGTCCGGGTCCGGGTCAGGGTCAGGGTCAGGGTCAGGGTCCGGGTCCGGGTCCGGGTCCGGGTCCGGGTCCGGGTCCGGGTCCGGGTCCGGGTTAGGGTTAGGGTTAGGGTCAGGATCCGGATGCGGGTCCGGGTCCGGGTCCGGGTCTCGGTCCGGGTCCAGGTCCGGGTCCGGGTCTGGGTACGGGTCCGGGTCCGGGTCAGGGTCAGTGTCAGAGTCAGGGTCAGGGTCAGGGTCAGGGTCAGTGTCATGGTCCGGGTGGGGGTCCGGGTCCGGGTCCAGGTCCGGGTCAGGGTCTTGGTTAGGGTCAGGGTGAGGGTCAGGGTCCTGGTCAGGGTCAGGGTCCTGGTCCGGGGTAGAGTCACGGTCTGGGGTCAGGATTCTAGTCCGGGTCCGGGTCCGGGTCCGGGTCCGGATCTGGGTCAGGGTCAGCGTGAGGGTCCGGGTCCGGTTCCGGGTTAGGGTCAGGATCTGGATGCGGGTCCGGGTCCGGGTCCGGGTCTGGGTCCGGGTCCGGGTCCATGTCCGGGTCTGGGTCCGTGTCCGGGTCCAGGTCCGGGTCAGGGTCCGGGTCAGGGTGAGGGTCCGGGTCCTGGTCAGGGTCAGGGTCCGGGTCCGGGTCCGGGTCCGGGTCCGGGTCCGGGTCCGGGTCCGGGTCCGGGTCCAGGTCCAGGTCACGGTCTCGGGTCAGGATTCTAGTCCGGGTCCGGGTCCGGGTCCAGGTCCGGATCTTGGTCAGGGTCAGCGTGAGGTTCCGGGTCCGGGTCCGGGTCCGGGTCCGAGTCCGGGTCCGGGTCCGGGTCCGGGTCCGGTTCCGGGTCCGGGTCCGGATCCGGATCTTGGTCAGGGTCAGGGTCCGGGTCCGTGTCAGTGTCAGGGTCAGGGTCAGAGTCAGGGTCCGGTTCCGTGTCCCAGTCAGAGACAGGATCCGGGTCCGGGTCCAGGTAAGGGTCCGTGTCCGTGTCAGTGTCCGGGTCCAGGTCCAGGTCCAGGTCCGGGTCCGAGTCAGGGTCCTGGTCCGGGTCCGGGTCCGGGTCCGGGTCCGGGTCAGTTTCAGGGTCAATGTCAGAGTCAGGCTCAGGTTCAGGGTCAGGCTCAGGCTCAGAGTCAGGGTCAGGGTCCGGGTCCGGGTCCGGATCCGGGTCCGGGTCTGGGTCTGGGTCCGGGGTCAGGATCCGAGTCCGGGTCCGGGTCCTGGTCCGGGTCCGTGTCCGGGTCCGGGTTCGGGTCCTGGTCCTGGTCCGGGTCCGGGTCCGGGTCCGGGTCCGGGTCCGGATCCGGATCTTGGTCAGGGTCAGGGTCAGGGTCCGGTTCCGGGTCCGGGTCCGGGTCCGGGTCCGTGTCAGGGTCAGGGTCAGGGTCAGGGTCAGGGTCAGAGTCAGGGTCCGGGTCAGGGTCAGGGTCAGGGTCAGGGTCAGGGTCCAGGTGGGGGTCCGGATCCGGGTCCGGGTCCTGGTCAGGATCCGGGTCTGGGTGAGGGTCTGGGTCCTGGTCAGGGTAAGGGTCCGGGTCCGGGTCCGGGTCCGGGTCAGAGTCCGGGTCCGAGTCCGGGTTTGGGTCCGGGTAGGGGTCACAGTCCGGGGTCAGGATTCTAGTCCGGGTCCGGGTCCGGGTCCTGGTCCGGGTCCGGATCTGGGTCAGGGTCAGGGTCAGGGTCCGGGTCAGGATCCGGGTCCGGATGCGGGTCCAGGTCCGGGTCCGGGTCCGGGTCCTGGTAAGAGTCAGGGTCCGGGTCCGGGTCCAGGTCCGGGTCAGGGTCAGGGTCAGTGTCAAAGTCAGGGTCCGGGTCACGGTCTGGGTCCCGGTCCGGGTCAGGGTCCGGGTGAGGGTCCGTGTCCGTGTCCGTGTCATGGTCCGGGTCCGTGTCAGGTTCCGGGTCCGGGTCCGGGTCCGTGTCCGGGTCCGTGTCCGGGTCCGGGTCCGGCTCCGGCTCCGGCTCCGGCTCCGGCTCCGGCTCCGGGTCTGAGTCAGGGTACGGGTACGGGTCAATTTCAGGGTCAGTGTCAGAGTCAGGGTCCAGGTCAGGGTCAGGGTCCGGGTCCGGGTCCGGTTCCGGGTCTGGGTCCGGGTCCGGGTCCGAGTCAGGGTCCGGGTCTGGGTCCGGGTCCGGGTCCGGGTCAGGGTTAGGGTCAGGGTCAGGGTCAGGGTCAGGGTCAGTGTCCGTGTCATGGTCCGGGTCCGGGTCCGGGTCCAGGTCCGGGTCCGGGTCCGGGTCCGGGTCCGGGTCCGGGTCCGGGTCCGGGTCCGGGTCCGAGTCAGGGTCCGGGTCCGGGTCCGGGTCAGTTTCAGGGTCAGTGTCACAGTCAGGGTCCAGGTCAGGGTGAGGGTCCGGGTCCGGGTCCGGGTCCGGGTCCGGGTCCGGGTCCGGGTCCGTGTCCGGGTCCGTGTCCGTGTCCGTGTCCGGGTCCGGGTCCGGGTCCGGGTCCGGGTCCGGGTCAGGGTCCGGGTCCGGGTCGGAATCCGGGTCAGGGTCCGGCTCTTGGTCTGGGTCAGTTTCAGGGTCAGTCTCAGAGTCAGGGTCCGGGTCGGGGTCAGGGTCTGGGTCCGGGTCATTGTCAGTGTCCGGGTCCGTGTCCGTGTCCAGGTCCGGGTCCGAGTCAGGGTCCTGGTCCGGGTCCGGGTCCGGGTCCGGGTCCGGGTCAGTTTCAGGGTCAATGTCAGAGTCAGGGTCCGGGTCAGGGTCAGGGTCAGGTTCAGGGTCAGGGTCCGGGTCCGGGTCCGGGTCAGGGTCAGGGTCCGGGTCCGGGTCCGGGTCAGGGTCCGGGTCCGGGTCCGGGTCTGTGTCAGTTTCAGGGTCAGTCTCAGAGTCAGGGTCCGGGTCAGGGTCAGGGTCAGGGTCAGGGTCAGGGTCAGGGTCAGGGTCAGGGTCAGGGTCCGGGTCCGGGTCCGGGTCCAGGGTCCGGGTCCGGGTCCGGGTTCGGGTCCGGGTCTGGGTCCGGGTCCGAGTCAGGGTCCTGGTCCGGGTCCGGGTCAGGGTCAGGGTCAGGGTCAGGGTCCGGGTCCGGGTCCGGGTCCGGGTCCGGGTCCGGGTCCGGGTCCGGGTCCGGGTTAGGGTTAGGGTCAGGATCCGGATGCGGGTCCGGGTCCGGGTCCGGGTCTCGGTCCGGGTCCAGGTCCGGGTCCGGGTCTGGGTACGGGTCCGGGTCCGGGTCAGGGTCAGTGTCAGAGTCAGGGTCAGGGTCAGGGTCAGGGTCAGTGTCATGGTCCGGGTGGGGGTCCGGGTCCGGGTCCAGGTCCGGGTCAGGGTCTTGGTCAGGGTCAGGGTGAGGGTCAGGGTCCTGGTCAGGGTCAGGGTCCTGGTCCGGGGTAGAGTCACGGTCTGGGGTCAGGATTCTAGTCCGGGTCCGGGTCCGGGTCCGGGTCCGGATCTGGGTCAGGGTCAGCGTGAGGGTCCGGGTCCGGTTCCGGGTTAGGGTCAGGATCTGGATGCGGGTCCGGGTCCGGGTCCGGGTCTGGGTCCGGGTCCGGGTCCATGTCCGGGTCTGGGTCCGTGTCCGGGTCCAGGTCCGGGTCAGGGTCCGGGTCAGGGTGAGGGTCCGGGTCCTGGTCAGGGTCAGGGTCCGGGTCCGGGTCCGGGTCCGGGTCCGGGTCCGGGTCCGGGTCCGGGTCCGGGTCCGGGTCCGGGTCCGGGTCCAGTTCCAGGTCACGGTCTCGGGTCAGGATTCTAGTCCGGGTCCGGGTCCGGGTCCAGGTCCGGATCTTGGTCAGGGTCAGCGTGAGGTTCCGGGTCCGGGTCCGGGTCCGGGTCCGAGTCCGGGTCCGGGTCCGGGTCCGGGTCCGGTTCCGGGTCCGGGTCCGGATCCGGATCTTGGTCAGGGTCAGGGTCCGGGTCCGTGTCAGTGTCAGGGTCAGGGTCAGAGTCAGGGTCCGGTTCCGTGTCCCAGTCAGAGACAGGATCCGGGTCCGGGTCCAGGTAAGGGTCCGTGTCCGTGTCAGTGTCCGGGTCCAGGTCCAGGTCCAGGTCCGGGTCCGAGTCAGGGTCCTGGTCCGGGTCCGGGTCCGGGTCCGGGTCCGGGTCAGTTTCAGGGTCAATGTCAGAGTCAGGCTCAGGTTCAGGGTCAGGCTCAGGCTCAGAGTCAGGGTCAGGGTCCGGGTCCGGGTCCGGATCCGGGTCCGGGTCCGGGTCCGGGTCTGGGTCTGGGTCCGGGGTCAGGATCCGAGTCCGGGTCCGGGTCCTGGTCCGGGTCCGGGTCCGGGTCCGGGTTCGGGTCCTGGTCCTGGTCCGGGTCCGGGTCCGGGTCCGGGTCCGGGTCCGGATCCGGATCTTGGTCAGGGTCAGGGTCAGGGTCCGGTTCCGGGTCCGGGTCCGGGTCCGGGTCCGGGTCCGGGTCAGGGTCAGGATCCGTGTCTGTGTCCGGGTAAGGGTCAGTGTCCGGGTCCGGGTACGGGTCCGGGTACGGGTCCGGGTCATGGTCCGGGTCCGGGTCCGGGTCCGGGTCCAGGTCCGGGTCTGGGTCCGTGTCCGGGTCCAGGTCCGGGTCAGGGTCCGGGTCAGGGTGAGGGTCCGGGTCCTGGTCAGGGTCAGGGTCCGGGTCCGGGTCCGGGTCCGGGTCCGGGTCCGGGTCCGGGTCCGGGTCCGAGTCCGGGTCCGGGTCCGGGTCCGGGTCCGGTTCCGGGTCCGGGTCCGGATCCGGATCTTGGTCAGGGTCAGGGTCCGGGTCAGTGTCTGTGTCAGGGTCAGAGTCAGGGTCAGAGTCAGGGTCCGTGTCAGGGTCAGGGTCAGGGTCAGAGTCAGGGTCCGGGTCATGGTCCGGGTCAGGGTCAGGGTCCGGGTCCGGGTCCGGGTCCGGGTCCGGGTCCGGGTCCGGGTCCGGGTCCGGGTCCGAGTCCGGGTCAGGGTCCGGGTCCGGGTCCGGGTCCGGGTCCGGGTCCGGGTCCGGGTCCGGGTCCGGGCCGAGGCTGGGTCCGGGTCGGGGTAAGGGTCCGGGTCCGGGTCCGGGTCAGGACCTGGGTCCAGGTCCGGGTAAGGGTCCGGGTCCGGGTCTGGGTCCGGGTCTGGGTCCTGGTCCGGTTCAGGGTCCGGGTCTCGGTCTTTGTCAGTTTCAGGGTCAGTCTCAGAGTCAGGGCCCGGGTCAGGGTCAGGGTCAGGGTCAGGGTCAGGGTCAGGGTCAGGGTCCGGGTCCGGGTCCGGGTCCGGGTCCGGGTCCGCGTCAGGGTCAGGGTCCGGGTCCGTGTCCGGGTCATGGTCCGGGTACGGGTCCGGGTCCGTGTCCGTGTCCGGGTCCGGGTCCGGGTCCAGGTCCGGGTCCGTGTCCGTGTCCATGTCCGTGTCCGTGTCCGTGTCAGTGTCAGTGAGCGTGTCAGGGTCAGAGTCAGGGTCAGAGTCAGGGTCCGTGTCAGGGTCAGGGTCAGGGTCAGAGTCAGGGTTCGGGTCAGGGTCAGGGTCAGGGTCAGGGTCAGGGTCAGGGTCAGGGTCAGGTTCCGGGTCCGTGTCCGTGTCCGGGTCCTGGTCCGTGTCCGGATCCGGGTCCGGGTCCGGGTCCGGGTCCGGGTCCGGGTCCGGGTCCGGGTCCGAGTCAGGGTCCGGGTCCGGGTCCGGGTCAGTTTCAGGGTCAGTGTCACAGTCAGGGTCCAGGTCAGGGTGAGGGTCCGTGTCCGTGTCCGGGTCCGTGTCCGGGTCTGGGTCCGGGTCCGGGTCCGTGTCCGGGTCCGTGTCCGGGTCCGGGTCCGGGTCCGGGTCAGGGTCCTGGTCCGGGTCCGGGTCCGGGTCAGGGTCCGGGTCTGGGTCTGGGTCAGTTTCAGGGTCAGTCTCAGAGTCAGGGTCCGGGTCCGGGTCAGGGTCTGGGTCCGGGTCATTGTCAGTGTCCGGGTCCGGGTCCGGGTCCATGTCATGGTCCGGGTCCGGGTCCGGGTCAGGGTCACGGTCCGGGTCCGGGTCCGGCTCAGGGTCAGGGTCCGGGTCCGGGTCCGGATCCGTGTCATGGTCCGGGTCCGGGTCCGTGTCCGGGTCCGTGTCCGGGTTAGGATCAGGATCCGGATGCGGGTCTGGGTCCGGGTCCGGGTCTGGGTCCGGGTCCGGGTCCGGGTCCGGGTCCGGGTCAGTGTCTGTGTCAGGGTCAGGGTCAGGGTCAGGGTCAGAGTCAGGGTCAGGGTCAGGGTCAGGGTCAGGGTCAGGGTCAGGGTCAGGTTCCGGGTCCGTGTCCGGGTCCGTGTCCGTGTCCGGGTCCGTGTCCGTGTCCGGGTCCGTGTCCGGGTCCGGGTCCGGGTCCCGGTCCGAGTCAGGGTCCGGGTCCGGGTCCGGGTCCGGGTCAGTTTCAGGGTCAGTGTCACAGACAGGGTCCAGGTCAGGGTGAGGGTCCGGGTCCGGGTCCGGGTCCGGGTCCAGGTCCGGGTCCGGGTCCGGGTCAGGGTCCGGGTCCGGGTCCGGGTCGGGGTCAGGGTCCGGGTCTGGGTCTGGGTCAGTTTCAGGGTCAGTCTCAGAGTCAGGGTCCGGGTCCGGGTCAGGGTCTGGGTCCGGGTCATTGTCAGTGTCCGGGTCCGGGTCCGGGTCCATCTCCCCGTCCGGGTCCGGGTCCGGGTCCGGGTCCGGGTCAGGGTCAGGGTCCGGGTCCGGGTCCGGGTCCGGATCCGTGTCATGGTCCGGGTCCGTATCAGGGTCCGGGTCCGGGTCCGGGTCCGTGTCCGGGTTAGGATCAGGATCCGGATGCGGGTCTGGGTCCGGGTCCGGGTCTGGGTCCGGGTCCGGGTCCGGGTCCGGGTCCGGGTCCGGGTCCGGGTCAGTGTCTGTGTCAGGGTCAGGGTCAGGGTCAGGGTCAGAGTCAGGGTCAGGGTCAGGGTCAGGGTCAGGGTCAGGGTCAGGGTCAGGTTCCGGGTCCGTGTCCGGGTCCGTGTCCGGGTCCGGGTCCGTGTCCGTGTCCGGGTCCGTGTCCGGGTCCGGGTCCGGGTCCCGGTCCGAGTCAGGGTCCGGGTCCGGGTCCGGGTCCGGGTCAGTTTCAGGGTCAGTGTCACAGTCAGGGTCCAGGTCAGGGTGAGGGTCCGGGTCCGGGTCCGGGTCCGGGTCCAGGTCCGGGTCCGGGTCCGGGTCAGGGTCCGGGTCCGGGTCCGGGTCCGGGTCAGGGTCCGGGTCTGGGTCTGGGTCAGTTTCAGGGTCAGTCTCAGAGTCAGGGTCCGGGTCCGGGTCAGGGTCTGGGTCCGGGTCATTGTCAGTGTCCGGGTCCGGGTCCGGGTCCATCTCCCCGTCCGGGTCCGGGTCCGGGTCCGGGTCCGGGTCAGGGTCAGGGTCCGGGTCCGGGTCCGGGTCCGGATCCGTGTCATGGTCCGGGTCCGTGTCAGGGTCCGGGTCCGGGTCCGGGTCCGGGTCCGGGTCCGGGTCCGGGTCCGGGTCCGGGTCCGGGTCCGGGTTAGGATCAGGATCCGGATGCGGGTCTGGGTCCGGGTCCGGGTCTGGGTCCGGGTCCGGGTCCGGGTCCGGGTCCGTGTCCGTGTCCGTGTCAGGGTCAGGGTCATTGTCAGGGTCAGGGTCAGAGTCAGGGTCCGTGTCAGGGTCAGGGTCAGGGTCCGGGTCCGGGTCCGGGTCTGTGTCAGTTTCAGGGTCAGTCTCAGAGTCAGGGTCCGGGTCAGGGTCAGGGTCAGGGTCAGGGTCAGGGTCAGGGTCCGGGTCCGGGTCCGGGTCCAGGGTCCGGGTCCGGGTCCGGGTCCGGGTTCGGGTCCGGGTCTGGGTCCGGGTCCGAGTCAGGGTCCGGGTCCTGGTCCGGGTCCGGGTCCGGGTCAGGGTCAGGGTCCGGGTCCGGGTCCGGGTCAGGGTCCGGGTCCGGGTCTGTGTCAGTTTCAGGGTCAGTCTCAGAGTCAGGGTCCGGGTCAGGGTCAGGGTCAGGGTCAGGGTCAGGGTCCGGGTCCGGGTCCGGGTCCGGGTCCGGGTCCGGGTCCGGGTCCGGGTCCGGGTCCGGGTTAGGGTCAGGATCCGGATGCGGGTCCGGGTCCGGGTCCGGGTCTGGGTCCGGGTCCAGGTCCGGGTATGGGTCCGGGTACGAGTCCGGGTCTGGGTCAGGGTCAGGGTCAGAGTCAGGGTCAGGGTCAGGGTCAGGGTCAGTGTCAGGGTCCGGGTGGGGGTCCGGGTCCGGGTCCAGGTCCGGGTCAGGGTCTTGGTCAGGGTCAGGGTGAGGGTCAGGGTCCTGGTCAGGGTCAGGGTCCTGGTCCGGGGTAGAGTCACGGTCTGGGGTCAGGATTCTAGTCCGGGTCCGGGTCCGGGTCCGGGTCCGGATCTGGGTCAGGGTCAGCGTGAGGGTCCGGGTCCGGTTCCGGGTTAGGGTCAGGATCTGGATGCGGGTCCGGGTCCGGGTCCGGGTCTGGGTCCGGGTCCGGGTCCAGGTCCGGGTCTGGGTCCGTGTCCGGGTCCAGGTCCGGGTCAGGGTCCGGGTCAGGGTGAGGGTCCGGGTCCTGGTCAGGGTCATGGTCCGGGTACGGGTACGGGTCTGTGTCCGGGTCCGGGTCCGGGTCCGGGTCCAGGTCCGTGTCCGTGTCCGTGTCCGTGTCCGTGTCCGTGTCCGTGTCCGTGTCCGTGTCCGTGTCCGTGTCAGTGAGCGTGTCAGGGTCAGAGTCAGGGTCAGAGTCAGGGTCCGTGTCAGGGTCAGGGTCAGGGTCAGAGTCAGGGTTCGGGTCAGGGTCAGGGTCAGGGTCAGGGTCAGGGTCAGGGTCAGGGTCAGGGTCAGGTTCCGGGTCCGTGTCCGTGTCCGGGTCCGGGTCCGGGTCCGGGTCCGGGTCCGGGTCCGAGTCAGGGTCCGGTCCGGGTCCGGGTCAGTTTCAGGGTCAGTGTCACAGTCAGGGTCCAGGTCAGGGTGAGGGTCCGGGTCTGGGTCCGGGTCCGGGTCTGGGTCCGGGTCCGGGTCCGTGTCCGTGTCCGTGTCCGTGTCCGTGTCCGTGTCCGGGTCCGGGTCCGGGTCAGGGTCCTGGTCCGGGTCCGGGTCTGGGTCAGGGTCCGGGTCTGGGTCTGGGTCAGTTTCAGGGTCAGTCTCAGAGTCAGGGTCCGGGTCCGGGTCAGGGTCTGGGTCCGGGTCATTGTCAGTGTCCGGGTCCGGGTCCGGGTCTATGTCATGGTCCGGGTCCGGGTCCGGGTCAGGGTCACGGTCCGGGTCCGGGTCCGGGTCAGGGTCAGGGTCCGGGTCCGGGTCCGGATCCGTGTCATGGTCTGGGTCCGTGTCAGGGTCCGGGTCCGGGTCCGGGTCCGGGTCCGGGTCCGGGTCCGGGTCCGGGTCCGGGTCCGGGTCCGGGTCCGTGTCCGGGTTAGGATCAGGATCTGGATGCGGGTCCGGGTCCGGGTCCGGGTCTGGGTCCGGGTCCGGGTCCGGGTCCGTGTCCGTGTCAGGGTCAGGGTCAGGGTCAGGGTCAGAGTCAGGGTCAGGGTCAGGGTCAGGGTCAGGGTCAGCTTCCGGGTCCGGGTCCGGGTCCGGGTCCGGGTCGGTGTCCGGGTCCGGGTCCGGGTCCGGGTCCGGGTCCGGGTCCCGGTCCGAGTCAGGGTCCGGGTCCGGGTCCGGGTCCGGGTCAGTTTCAGGGTCAGTGTCACAGTCAGGGTCCAGGTCAGGGTGAGGGTCCGGGTCCGGGTCAGGGTCCGGGTCTGGGTCTGGGTCAGTTTCAGGGTCAGTCTCAGAGTCAGGGTCCGGGTCCGGGTCAGGGTCTGGGTCCGGGTCATTGTCAGTGTCCGGGTCCGGGTCCGGGTCCATGTCACCGTCAGGGTCCGGGTCCGGGTCCGGGTCAGGGTCAGGGTCCGGGTCCGGGTCCGGATCCGTGTCATGGTCCGGGTCCGTGTCAGGGTCCGGGTCCGGGTCCGGGTCCGGGTCCGGGTCCGGGTCCGGGTCCGGGTCCGGGTTAGGATCAGGATCCGGATGCGGGTCTGGGTCCGGGTCCGGGTCTGGGTCCGGGTCCGGGTCCGGGTCCGGGTCCGGGTCCGGGTCCGTGTCCGTGTCAGGGTCAGGGTCAGGGTCAGGGTCAGGGTCAGAGTCAGGGTCCGGGTCAGGGTCAGGGTCAGGGTCAGGGTCAGGGTCAGGGTCCAGGTGGGGGTCCGGATCCGGGTCCGGGTCCTGGTCAGGATCCGGGTCTGGGTGAGGGTCCGGGTCCTGGTCAGGGTAAGGGTCCGGGTCCGGGTCCGGGTCCGGGTCAGAGTCCGGGTCCGGGTCCGGGTTTGGGTCCGGGTAGGGGTCACAGTCCGGGGTCAGGATTCTAGTCCGGGTCCGGGTCCGGGTCCTGGTCCGGGTCCGGATCTGGGTCAGGGTCAGGGTCAGGGTCCGGGTCAGGATCCGGGTCCGGATGCGTGTCCGGGTCCGGGTCCGGGTCCGGGTCCTGGTAAGAGTCAGTGTCCGGGTCCGGGTCCAGGTCCGGGTCAGGGTCAGGGTCAGTGTCAAAGTCAGGGTCCGGGTCACGGTCTGGGTCCCGGTCCGGGTCAGGGTCCGGGTGAGGGTCCGCGTCCGTGTCCGTGTCATGGTCCGGGTCCGTGTCAGGTTCCGGGTCCGGGTCCGGGTCCGGGTCCGGGTCCGGGTCCGGGTACGGGTACGGGTCCGGGTCCGGGTCCGGGTCCGGGTCCGGGTCCGGGTCCGGGTCCGGGTACGGGTCCGGGTACGGGTCCGGGTCCGGGTCCGGGTCCGGGTCCGGGTCCGGGTACGGGTACGGGTCTGAGTCAGGGTACGGGTACGGGTCAATTTCAGGGTCAGTGTCAGAGTCAGGGTCCAGGTCAGGGTCAGGGTCCGGGTCCGGGTCCGGGTCCGGTTCCGGGTCTGGGTCCGGGTCCGGGTCCGAGTCAGGGTCCGGGTCTGGGTCCGGGTCCGGATCCGGGTCAGGGTCAGGGTCAGGGTCAGGGTCAGTGTCCGGGTCACGGTCTGGGTCCCGGTCCGGGTCAGGGTCCGGGTGAGGGTCCGGGTCCGTGTCCGTGTCATGGTCCGGGTCCGGGTCCGGGTCCGGGTCCGGGTCCGGGTCCGGGTCCGGGTCCGGGTCCGGGTCCGGGTCCGGGTCCGAGTCAGGGTCCGGGTCCGGGTCCGGTTCAGTTTCAGGGTCAGTGTCACAGTCAGGATCCAGGTCAGGGTGAGGGTCCGGGTCCGGGTCCGGGTCCGGGTCCGGGTCCGTGTCCGGGTCCGTGTCCGGGTCCGGGTCCGGGTCCGGGTCCAGGTCCGGGTCCGGGTCCGGGTCAGGGTCCGGGTCCGGGTCCGGATCCGGGTCAGGGTCCGGGTCCGGGTCCGGGTCCGGGTCCGAGTCAGGGTCCGGGTCCGGGTCCGGTTCAGTTTCAGGGTCAGTGTCACAGTCAGGGTCCAGGTCAGGGTGAGGGTCCGGGTCCGGGTCCGGGTCCGGGTCCGGGTCCGGGTCCGGGTCCGTGTCCGTGTCCGTGTCCGGGTCCGTGTCCGTGTCCGTGTCCGGGTCCGGGTCCGGGTCAGGGTCCGGGTCCGGGTCCGGATCCGGGTCAGGGTCCGGCTCTTGGTCTGGGTCAGTTTCAGGGTCAGTCTCAGAGTCAGGGTCCGGGTCCGGGTCAGGGTCTGGGTCCGGGTCATTGTCAGTGTCCGGGTCCGTGTCCGGGTCCAGGTTCGGGTCCGAGTCAGGGTCCTGTTCCGGGTCCGGGTCCGGGTCCGGGTCCAGGTCCGGGTCTGTTTCAGGGTCAATGTCAGAGTCAGGGTCCGGGTCAGGGTCAGGGTCAGGTTCAGGGTCAGGGTCCGGGTCCGGGTCCGGGTCCAGGGTCCGGGTCCGGGTCCGGGTCCGGGTCAGGGTCACGGTCCGGGTCCGGGTCCGGGTCCGGGTCCGGGTCCGGGTCAGGGTCAGGGTCCATGTCATGGTCCGTGTCCGGGTCCGGGTCAGGGTCACGGTCCGGGTCCGGGTCCGGGTCAGGGTCAGGGTCCGGGTCCGGGTCCGGATCCATGTCATGGTCCGGGTCCGTGTCAGGGTCCGGGTCCGGGTCCGGGTCCGGGTCCGGGTCCGGGTCCGGGTCCGGGTCCGGGTCCGTGTCTGGGTTAGGATCAGGATCCGGATGCGGGTCTGGGTCCGGGTCTGGGTCCGGGTCCGGGTCCGGGTCCGTGTCCGTGTCCGTGTCCGTGTCAGGGTCAGGGTCAGGGTCAGGGTCAGAGTCAGGGTCAGGGTCAGGGTCAGGGTCAGGGTCAGGGTCAGGTTCCGGGTCCGGGTCCGGGTCCGGGTCCGGGTCCGGCTCCGTATCCGTGTCCGAGTCCGGGTCCGGGTCCGGGTCCCGGTCCGAGTCAGGGTCCGGGTCCGGGTCCGGGTCAGTTTCAGGGTCAGTGTCACAGTCAGGGTCCAGGTCAGTGTGAGGGTCCGGGTCCGGGTCCGGGTCCGGATCCGGGTCCGGGTCCGGGTCCGGGTCAGGGTCCGGGTCCGGGTCCGGGTCCGGGTCCGGGTCCGGGTCCGGGTCCGGGTCCGGGTCCGGGTCCGTGTCCGTGTCCGGGTTAGGATCAGGATCCGGATGCGGGTCTGGGTCCGGGTCCGGGTCTGGGTCCGGGTCCGGGTCCAGGTCCGGGTCCGTGTCCGTGTCAGGGTCAGGGTCAGGGTCAGGGTCAGAGTCAGGGTCAGGGTCAGGGTCAGGGTCAGGGTCAGGGTCAGGTTCCGGGTCCGGGTCCGGGTCCGGGTCCGGGTCCGGGTCCGGCTCCGTGTCCGGGTCCGGTTCCGGGTCCGGGTCCGGGTCCCGGTCCGAGTCAGGGTCCGGGTCCGGGTCCGGGTCCGGGTCAGTTTCAGGTTCAGTGTCACAGTCAGGGTCCAGGTCAGGGTGAGGGTCCGGGTCCGGGTCCGGGTCCGGGTCCGGGTCCGGGTCCGGGTCCGGGTCCGGGTCCGGGTCCGGGTCAGGGTCCGGGTCCGGGTCCGGGTCCGGGTCAGGGTCCGGGTCTGGGTCTGGGTCAGTTTCAGGGTCAGTCTCAGAGTCAGGGTCCGGGTCCGGGTCAGGGTCTGGGTCCGGGTCATTGTCAGTGTCCGGGTCCGGGTCCGGGTCCATGTCACCGTCTGGGTCCGGGTCCGGGTCCGGGTCAGGGTCAGGGTCCGGGTCCGGGTCCGGATCCGGATCCGGGTCATGGTCCGGGTCCGTGTCAGGGTCCGGATCCGGGTCCGGGTCCGGGTCCGGGTCCGGGTCCGGGTCCGGGTCCGGGTCCGGGTTAGGATCAGGATCCGGATGCGGGTCCGGGTCCGGGTCTGGGTCCGGGTCCGGGTCCATGTCCGGGTCTGGGTCCGTGTCCGTGTCAGGGTCAGGGTCAGGGTCAGGGTCAGGGTCAGAGTCAGGGTCCGGGTCAGGGTCAGGGTCAGGGTCAGGGTCAGGGTCCAGGTGGGGGTCCAGATCCGGGTCCGGGTCCTGGTCAGGATCCGGGTCTGGGTGAGGGTCCGGGTCCTGGTCAGGGTAAGGGTCCGGGTCCGGGTCCGGGTCCGGGTCAGAGTCCGGGTCCGGGTCCGGGTTTGGGTCCGGGTCGGGGTCACAGTCCGGGGTCAGGATTCTAGTCCGGGTCCGGGTCCGGGTCCTGGTCCGGGTCCGGATCTGGGTCAGGGTCAGGGTCAGGGTCCGGGTCAGGATCCGGGTCCGGATGCGGGTCCGGGTCCGGGTCCGGGTCCTGGTAAGAGTCAGGGTCCGGGTCCGGGTCCAGGTCCGGGTCAGGGTCAGGGTCAGTGTCAAAGTCAGGGTCCGGGTCACGGTCTGGGTCCCGGTCCGGGTCAGGGTCCGGGTGAGGGTCCGTGTCCGTGTCCGTGTCCGTGTCATGGTCCGGGTCCGTGTCAGGTTCCGTGTCCGGGTCCGGGTCCGGGTACGGGTCCGGGTCCGGGTACGGGTACGGGTACGGGTACGGGTCTGAGTCAGGGTACGGGTACGGGTCAATTTCAGGGTCACTGTCAGAGTCAGGGTCCAGGTCAGGGTCAGGGTCCGGGTCCGGGTCCGGTTCCGGGTCTGGGTCCGGGTCCGGGTCCGGGTCCGAGTCAGGGTCCGGGTCTGGGTCCGGGTCCGGGTCCGGGTCAGGGTCAGGGTCAGGGTCAGGGTCAGTGTCCGGGTCACGGTCTGGGTCCCGGTCCGGGTCAGGGTCCGGGTGAGGGTCCGGGTCCGTGTCCGTGTCATGGTCCAGGTCCGGGTCCGGGTCCGGGTCCAGGTCCGGGTCCGGGTCCGGGTCCGGGTCCGGGTCCGGGTCCGAGTCAGGGTCCGGGTCCGGGTCCGGGTCAGTTTCAGGGTCAGTGTCACAGTCAGGGTCCAGGTCATGGTGAGGGTCCGGGTCCGGGTCCGGGTCCGGGTCCGGGTCCGGGTCCGGGTCCGGGTCCGGGTCCGGGTCCGTGTCCGTGTCCGTGTCCGTGTCCGTGTCCAGGTCTGGGTCCGGGTCCGGGTCCGGGTCAGGGTCAGGGTCAGGGTCAGGGTCAGTGTCCGGGTCACGGTCTGGGTCCCGGTCCGGGTCAGGGTCCGGGTGAGGGTCCGGGTCCGTGTCCGTGTCATGGTCCGGGTCCGGGTCCGGGTCCGGGTCCGGGTCCGGGTCCGGGTCCGGGTCCGGGTCCGGGTCCGGGTCCGAGTCAGGGTCCGGGTCCGGGTCCGGTTCAGTTTCAGGGTCAGTGTCACAGTCAGGGTCCAGGTCAGGGTGAGGGTCCGGGTCCGGGTCCGGGTCCGGGTCCGGGTCCGGGTCCGTGTCCGTGTCCGGGTCCGGGTCCGGGTCTGGGTCCGGGTCCGGGTCAGGTTCCGGGTCCGGGTCAGGGTCCGGGTCCGGGTCCGGATCCGGGTCAGGGTCCGGCTCTTGGTCTGGGTCAGTTTCAGGGTCAGTCTCAGAGTCAGGGTCCGGGTCCGGGTCAGGGTCTGGGTCCGGGTCATTGTCAGTGTCCGGGTCCGTGTCCGGGTCCAGGTTCGGGTCCGAGTCAGGGTCCTGTTCCGGGTCCGGGTCCGGGTCCGGGTCCGGGTCAGTTTCAGGGTCAATGTCAGAGTCAGGGTCCGGGTCAGGGTCAGGGTCAGGTTCAGGTTCAGGGTCAGGGTCCGGGTCCGGGTCCGGGTCCAGGGTCCGGGTCCGGGTCCGGGTCCGGGTCAGGGTCACGGTCCGGGTCCGGGTCCGGGTCCGGGTCAGGGTCAGGGTCCATGTCATGGTCCGGGTCCGGGTCCGGGTCAGGGTCACGGTCCGGGTCCGGGTCCGGGTCAGGGTCAGGGTCCGGGTCCGGGTCCGGATCCATGTCATGGTCCGGGTCCGTGTCAGGGTCCGGGTCCGGGTCCGGGTCCGGGTCCGGGTCCGGGTCCGGGTCCGGGTCCGGGTCCGGGTCCGTGTCCGGGTTAGGATCAGGATCCGGATGCGGGTCTGGGTCCGGGTCCGGGTCTGGGTCCGGGTCCGGGTCCGGGTCCGGGTCCGGGTCCGGGTCCGGGTCCGGGTCCGGGTCCGGGTCCGTGTCCGTGTCCGTGTCCGTGTCCGTGTCCGTGTCCAGGTCTGGGTCCGGGTCCGGGTCCGGGTCAGGGTCAGGGTCAGGGTCAGGGTCAGTGTCCGGGTCACGGTCTGGGTCCCGGTCCGGGTCAGGGTCCGGGTGAGGGTCCGGGTCCGTGTCCGTGTCATGGTCCGGGTCCGGGTCCGGGTCCGGGTCCGGGTCCGGGTCCGCGTCCGGGTCCGGGTCCGGGTCCGGGTCCGAGTCTGGGTCCGGGTCCGGGTCCGGTTCAGTTTCAGGGTCAGTGTCACAGTCAGGGTCCAGGTCAGGGTGAGGGTCCGGGTCCGGGTCCGGGTCCGGGTCCGGGTCCGGGTCCGTGTCCGTGTCCGGGTCCGGGTCCGGGTCCGGGTCAGGGTCCGGGTCCGGGTCAGGGTCCGGGTCCGGGTCCGGATCCGGGTCAGGGTCCGGCTCTTGGTCTGGGTCAGTGTCAGGGTCAGTCTCAGAGTCAGGGTCCGGGTCCGGGTCAGGGTCTGGGTCCGGGTCATTGTCAGTGTCCGGGTCCGTGTCCGGGTCCAGGTTCGGGTCCGAGTCAGGGTCCTGTTCCGGGTCCGGGTCCGGGTCCGGGTCCGGGTCCGGGTCAGTTTCAGGGTCAATGTCAGAGTCAGGGTCCGGGTCAGGGTCAGGGTCAGGTTCAGGGTCAGGGTCCGGGTCCGGGTCCGGGTCCAGGGTCCGGGTCCGGGTCCGGGTCCGGGTCAGGGTCACGGTCCAGGTCCGGGTCCGGGTCCGGGTCAGGGTCAGGGTCCATGTCATGGTCCGGGTCCGGGTCCGGGTCAGGGTCACGGTCCGGGTCCGGGTCCGGGTCAGGGTCAGGGTCCGGGTCCGGGTCCGGATCCATGTCATGGTCCGGGTCCGTGTCAGGGTCCGGGTCCGGGTCCGGGTCCGGGTCCGGGTCCGGGTCCGGGTCCGGGTCCGGGTCCGTGTCCGGGTTAGGATCAGGATCCGGATGCGGGTCTGGGTCCGGGTCCGGGTCTGGGTCCGGGTCCGGGTCCGGGTCCGGGTCCGTGTCCGTGTCAGGGTCAGGGTCAGGGTCAGGGTCAGAGTCAGGGTCAGGGTCAGGGTCAGGGTCAGGGTCAGGGTCAGGTTCCGGGTCCGGGTCCGGGTCCGGCTCCGGCTCCGTGTCCGGGTCCGGGTCCGGGTCCGGGTCCGGGTCCCGGTCCGAGTCATGGTCCGGGTCCGGGTCCGGGTCCGGGTCAGTTTCAGGGTCAGTGTCACAGTCAGGGTCCAGGTCAGGGTGAGGGTCCGGGTCCGGGTCCGGGTCCGGGTCCGGGTCCGGGTCCGGGTCCGGGTCCGGGTCCGGGTCAGGGTCCGGGTCCGGGTCCGGGTCCGGGTCAGGGTCCGGGTCTGGGTCTGGGTCAGTTTCAGGGTCAGTCTCAGAGTCAGGGTCCGGGTCCGGGTCAGGGTCTGGGTCCGGGTCATTGTCAGTGTCCGGGTCCGGGTCCGGGTCCATGTCACCGTCTGGGTCCGGGTCCGGGTCCGGGTCAGGGTCAGGGTCCGGGTCCGGGTCCGGATCCGGATCCGGGTCATGGTCCGGGTCCGTGTCAGGGTCCGGATCCGGGTCCGGGTCCGGGTCCGGGTCCGGGTCCGGGTCCGGGTCCGGGTCCGGGTCCGGGTCCGGGTTAGGATCAGGATCCGGATGCGGGTCTGGGTCCGGGTCCGGGTCTGGGTCCGTGTCCGGGTCCGGGTCTGGGTCCGTGTCCGTGTCAGGGTCAGGGTCAGGGTCAGGGTCAGGGTCAGAGTCAGGGTCCGGGTCAGGGTCAGGGTCAGGGTCAGGGTCAGGGTCCAGGTGGGGGTCCGGATCCGGGTCCGGGTCCTGGTCAGGATCCGGGTCTGGGTGAGGGTCCGGGTCCTGGTCAGGGTAAGGGTCCGGGTCCGGGTCCGGGTCTGGGTCAGAGTCCGGGTCCTGGTCCGGGTCCGGATCTGGGTCAGGGTCAGGGTCAGGGTCCGGGTCAGGATCCGGGTCCGGATGCGGGTCCGGGTCCGGGTCCGGGTCCGGGTCCTGGTAAGAGTCAGGGTCCGGGTCCGGGTCCAGGTCCGGGTCAGGGTCAGGGTCAGTTTCAAAGTCAGGGTCCGGGTCACGGTCTGGGTCCCGGTCCGGGTCAGGGTCCGGGTGAGGGTCCGTGTCCGTGTCCGTGTCATGGTCCGGGTCCATGTCAGGTTCCGTGTCCGGGTCCGGGTCCGAGTCCGGGTCCGGGTACGGGTACGGGTACGGGTACGGGTACGGGTCTGAGTCAGGGTACGGGTACGGGTCAATTTCAGGGTCAGTGTCAGAGTCAGGGTCCAGGTCAGGGTCAGGGTCCGGGTCCGGGTCCGGTTCCGGGTCTGGGTCCGGGTCCGGGTCAGGGTCAGGGTCAGGGTCAGGGTCAGTGTCCGGGTCACGGTCTGGGTCCCGGTCCGGGTCAGGGTCCGGGTGAGGGTCCGGGTCCGTGTCCGTGTCATGGTCCGGGTCCGGGTCCGGGTCCGGGTCCGGGTCCGGGTCCGGGTCCGGGTCCGGGTCCGGGTCCGGGTCCGGGTCCGGGTCCGGGTCCGGGTCCGAGTCAGGGTCTGGGTCCGGGTCAGTTTCAGCGTCAGTGTCACAGTCAGGGTCCAGGTCAGGGTGAGGGTCCGGGTCCGGGTCCGGGTCCGGGTCCGGGTCCGTGTCGGGGTCCGTGTCCGTGTCCGTGTCCGTGTCCGGGTCCGGGTCTGGGTCCGGGTCCGGGTCAGGGTCCGGATCCGGGTCCGGATCCGGGTCAGGGTCCGGCTCTTGGTCTGGGTCAGTTTCAGGGTCAGTCTCAGAGTCAGGGTCCGGTTCCGGGTCAGGGTCTGGGTCCGGGTCATTGTCAGTGTCCGGGTCCGTGTCCGGGTCCAGGTCCGGGTCCGAGTCAGGGTCCTGTTCCGGGTCCGGGTCCGGGTCCGGGTCCGGGTCAATTTCAGGGTCAATGTCAGAGTCAGGGTCCGGGTCAGGGTCAGGGTCAGGTTCAGGGTCAGGGTCCGGGTCCGGGTCCGGGTCCAGGGTCCGGGTCCGGGTCCGGGTCAGGGTCACGGTCCGGGTCCGGGTCCGGGTCCGGGTCAGGGTCAGGGTCTGGGTCTGGGTCCGGGTCCGGGTCAGGGTCCGGGTCCGGGTCCGGGTCTGTGTCAGTTTCAGGGTCAGTCTCAGAGTCAGGGTCCGGGTCAGGGTCAGGGTCAGGGTCAGGGTCAGGGTCCGGGTCCGGGTCCGGGTCCGGGTCCAGGGTCCGGGTCCGGGTCCGGGTTCGGGTCCGGGTCTGGGTCCGGGTCCGAGTCAGGGTCCGGGTCCTGGTCCGGGTCCGGGTCCGGGTCAGGGTCAGGGTCCGGGTCCGGGTCCGGGTCAGGGTCCGGGTCCGGGTCTGTGTCAGTTTCAGGGTCAGTCTCAGAGTCAGGGTCCGGGTCAGGGTCAGGGTCAGGGTCAGGGTCAGGGTCCGGGTCCGGGTCCGGGTCCGGGTCCGGGTCCGGGTCCGGGTCCGGGTCCGGGTTAGGGTCAGGATCCGGATGCGGGTCCGGGTCCGGGTCCGGGTCTGGGTCCGGGTCCAGGTCCGGGTATGGGTCCGGGTACGGGTCCGGGTCCGGGTCAGGGTCAGGGTCAGAGTCAGGGTCAGGGTCAGGGTCAGGGTCAGTGTCAGGGTCCGGGTGGGGGTCCGGGTCCGGGTCCAGGTCCGGGTCAGGGTCTTGGTCAGGGTCAGGGTGAGGGTCAGGGTCCTGGTCAGGGTCAGGGTCCTGGTCCGGGGTAGAGTCACGGTCTGGGGTCAGGATTCTAGTCCGGGTCCGGGTCCGGGTCCGGGTCCGGATCTGGGTCAGGGTCAGCGTGAGGGTTCGGGTCCGGTTCCGGGTTAGGGTCAGGATCTGGATGCGGGTCCGGGTCCGGGTCCGGGTCTGGTTCCGGGTCCGGGTCCAGGTCCGGGTCTGGGTCCGTGTCCGGGTCCAGGTCCGGGTCAGGGTCCGGGTCAGGGTGAGGGTCCGGGTCCTGGTCAGGGTCAGGGTCCGGGTCCGGGTCCGGGTCCGGGTCCGGGTCCGGGTCCGGGTCCGTGTCAGAGTCCGGGTCCGGGTCCGGGTTTGGGTCCGGGGTCAGGATCCGAGTCCGGGTCCAGGTCACGGTCTCGGGTCAGGATTCTAGTCCGGGTCCGGGTCCGGGTCCGGGTCCGGATCTTGGTCAGGGTCAGAGTGAGGTTCCGGGTCCGGGTCCGGGTCCGGGTCCGGGTCCGGGTCCGGGTCCGGGTCCGGGTCCGGGTCCGGGTCCGGGTCTGGGTCCGGGTCCGGGGTCAGGATCCGAGTCCGGGTCCGGGTCCGGGTCCGGGTCCGGTTCCGGGTCCGGGTCCGGGTCCGGATCCGGATCTTGGTCAGGGTCAGGGTCCGGGTCCGTGTCAGTGTCAGGGTCAGGGTCAGAGTCAGGGTCCGGTTCCGTGTCCCAGTCAGAGACAGGATCCGGGTCCGGGTCCAGGTAAGGGTCCGTGTCCGTGTCAGTGTCCGGGTCCAGGTCCAGGTCCAGGTCCAGGTCCGGGTCTGAGTCAGGGTCCTGGTCCGGGTCCGGGTCCGGGTCCGGGTCAGTTTCAGGGTCAATGTCAGAGTCAGGGTCAGGGTCAGGGTCAGACTCAGGCTCAGGCTCAGGGTCAGGGTCAGGGTCCGGGTCCGGGTCCGGATCCGGGTCCGGGTCCGGGTCCGGGTCTGGGTCTGGGTCCGGGGTCAGGATCCGAGTCCGGGTCCGGGTCCTGGTCCGGGTCCGGGTCCGGGTCCGGGTCCGGGTCCGGGTCCGGGTTCGGGTCCTGGTCCTGGTCCGGGTCCTGGTCCGGGTCCGGGTCCGGGTCCGGATCCGGATCTTGGTCAGGGTCAGGGTCCGGTTCCGGGTCCGGGTCCGGGTCCGGGTCAGGGTCAGGATCCGTGTCTGTGTCCGGGTAAGGGTCAGTGTCCGGTTCCGGGTCCGGGTCCGTGTCCGTGTCCGTGACCGAGTCAGGGTCCGGGTCCGGGTCAGGGTCCGGGTCAGTTTCAGGGTCAGTGTCAGAGTCAGGGTCCGGGTCAGTGTCAGTGTCAGAGTCAGGGTCAGGGTCCGGGTCCGGGTCCGGGTCCGGGTCCGGGTCCTTTTCCGTGTCCCTGTCTGTGTCCGTATCTGTGTCAGGGACTCGGGTCAGGGTCTGTGTCAGGGTCCGGGTCAGGGTCAGGGTCCGTGTCAGGGTAAGGGTCAGGGTCAAGGTCAGCCTAAGAGTCCGGGTCCGTGTCAGGGTCCGTGTCATGGTCCGTGTCAGGGTCAGGGTAAGGGTCAGTGTCCGGGTCCGGGTCCGGGTCCGGGTCCGTGTCCGGGACCGAGTCAGGGTCCGGGTCCGGGTCCGGGTCCGGGTCAGTTTCAGGGTCAGTGTCAGAGTCAGGGTCCGGGTCAGTGTCAGGGTCAGGGTCAGGGTCAGGGTCCGGGTCCGGGTCCGGGTCCGGGTCCTTTTCCGTGTCCCTGTCCGTGTCCGTATCTGTGTCAGGGACTCGGGTCAGGGTCTGTGTCAGGGTCCGGGTCCGGGTCAGGTTCCGGGTCAGCGTCCGGGTCAGGTTCCGGGTCAGGGTCTGGCTCCGTGTCAGGGTCCGTGTCAGGGTAAGGGTCAGGGTCAAGGTCAGCCTAAGGGTCCGGGTCCGTGTCAGGGTCCGTGTCATGGTCCGTGTCAGGGTCAGGGTCAGGGTCCGGGTCCGGGTCCGGGTCCGGGTCCTTTTCCGTGTCCCTGTCCGTGTCCGTGTCTGTGTCAAGGACCCGGGTCAGGGTAAGGGTCAGGGTCAGTGTCAGGATACTTTTCCGTGACCCTGTCCGTATCCGGGCCGGGGTCAGGGTCCGTGTCAGGGTCCGGGTCCGGGTCCGGGTCCGGGTCCGGGTCCGGGTTAGGGTCAGGATCCGGGTCCGGGTCCGGGTCCGGGTCCGGGTCCGGGTCCGGGTCCGGGTCCGGGTCCGGGTCCGGGTCCGGGTCCGGGTCTGGGTCCGGGTCCGGTTCCGTTTCCGGGTTACGGTCAGAATCCGGATGCGGGTCTGGGTCCGGGTCTGGGTCCAGGTCCGGGTCCGGGTCCGGGTCCGGGTCCGGGTCCGGTTCCGGGTCCGGGTCCGGGTCCGGGTCCGGGTCCGGGTCCGGGTCCGGGTCCGGGTCCGGGTTAGGGTCAGGATCCGGATGCGGGTCCGGGTCCGGGTCTGGGTCCGGGTCCGGGTCTGGGTCTGGGTCCGGGTCCGGGTCCGGGTCCGGGTCCGGGTCCGGGTCCGGGTCCGGGTCCGGGTCCGGGTCCGGGTCAGGGTCAGGGTCAGAGTCAGGGTCAGGGTCAGGGTCAGGGTCAGGGTCAGGGTCAGTGTCAGGGTCAGAGTCAGGGTCCGGGTCCGGGTCCGGGTCCGAGTCAGGGTCAGGATCCGTGTCCGTGTCCGGGTAAGGGTCCGTGTCCGGGTCCGGGTCCGTGTCCGGGTCCGTGTCCGGGTCCGGGTCCGGGTCAGTTTCAGGGTCAGTGTCAGAGTCAGGGTCCGGGTCAGTGTCAGGGTCAGGGTCAGGGTCCGGGTCCGGGTCCGGGTCCTTTTCCGTGTCCCTGTCCGTGTCCGTATCTGTGTCAGGGTCCGGGTCCGGGTCAGGTTCCGGGTCAGCGTCCGGGTCAGGTTCCGGGTCAGGGTCTGGCTCCGTGTCAGGGTCCGTGTCAGGGTAAGGGTCAGGGTCAAGGTCAGCCTAAGGGTCCGGTTCCGTGTCAGGGTCCGTGTCAGGGTCCCTGTCAGGGTCAGGGTCAGGGTCAGGGTCCGGGTCCGGGTCCGGGTCCGGGTCCTTTTCCGTGTCCCTGTCCGTGTCCGTGTCTGTTTCAAGGACCCGGGTCAGGGTAAGGGTCAGGGTCAGTGTCAGGATACTTTTCCGTGTCCCTGTCCGTGTCCGGGCCGGGGTCAGGGTCAGGGTCAGGGTCAGGGTCTGGGTCCGGTTACAGTTCCGGTTCCGGTCCGGGTCAGGCTCAGGGTGAGGGTCATGATCCGGGTCAGGGTCAGGGTCAAGGTCAGGGTCTGGGTCAGTGTCTGGGTCCGGGTCAGGTTCCGGGTCAGGGTCAGGGTCAGGTTCCGCGTCAGGGTCTGGGTCAGGGTCAGGGTCAGGGTCCGGGTCACTGTCAGGGTCCGGGTACTTTTCCGTGTCCCTGTCCGTGTCCGGGTCAGGGTCAGGGTCAGGGTCAGGTTCAGGGTCAGGGTCAGGGTCCAGGTCCGGGTCAAGGTCCGGGTAAGGGTCCGGGTCACGGTCCAGGTCCGGGTCCAGGTCAGGGTCCAGGTCCGGGTACGGGTCCGGGTACGGGTCGGGGTCCTGGTCCGGGTCCGTGTCAGGGTCCGGGTCCGTGTCAGGGTCCGGGTCCGTGTCAGGGTCCGTGTCCGGGTCCGTGTCCGGGTCAGGGTCCGTGTCCGTGTCCGTGTCCGGGTCCGGGTCCGGGACCGGGTCCGGGTCCGGGTCTGGGTCCGGGTCCGGGTCCGGGTCCGGGTCAGGGTCAGGGTCCGGGTCAGGGTCAGGGTCAGGATCCGTGTACGGGTCAGGGTCAGGGTCAGGGTCAGGGTCAGGGTCCGGGTCCGGGTCCGGGACCGGGTCCGGGTCCGGGTCCGGGTCCGTGTCAGGGTCCGGGTCCGGGACAGTTTCAAGGTCAGTGTCAGAGTCAGGGTCCGGTTCAGGGTTAGGGTCAGGGTCCGGGTCCGGGTCCGGGTGAGGGTCCGGGTCCTGGTCAGGGTCCGGGTCCGGGTCCGGGTCCGGGTCCGGATCCGGATCTTGGTCAGGGTCAGGGTCCGGTTCCGGGTCCGGGTCCGGGTCTAGGTCTGGGTCCGGGTCCGTGTCAGTGTCAGTGTCAGGGTCAGAGTCAGTGTCCTGGTCCGGGTCCCGGTCAGAGTCAGCATCCGGGTCCGGGTCCAGGTAAGGGTCCGGGTCTGTGTCCGGGTCCAGGTCCAGGTCCAGGTCCGGGTCCGAGTCAGGGTCCGGGTCCGGGTCCGGGTCCGGGTCCGGGTCCGGGTCAGTTTCAGGGTCAATGTCAGAGTCAGGGTCAGGGTCAGGGTCAGGGTCAGAGTCAGGGTCAGAGTCAGGGTCCGTGTCAGGGTCAGGGTCAGGGTCAGAGTCAGGGGTCGGGTCAGGGTCAGGGTCAGGGTCAGGGTCAGGGTCAGTGTCAGGGTTCGGGTCAGGGTCCGGGTCCGGGTCCGGGTCCGGGTCCGGGTACGGGTACGGGTTCGGGTCCTGGTCAGTGTCAGGGTCCGGGTCCGGGACCGGGACCGGGTCCGGGTGAGGGTCTGGGTCCTGGTCAGGGTCCGGGTCCGGGTGAGGGTCCGGGTCCTGGTCAGGGTCCGGGTCCGGGTCCGGGTCCGGGTCCGGATCAGGGTCCGGGTCCGGGTCCGGGTCCGGGTCTGGGTCCGGGTCCGGGTCAGGGTCCGGGGTCAGGATTCTAGTCCTGGTCCGGGTCCGGGTCCGGGTCCGGATCTGGGTCAGTGTCAGGGTCAGGGTCAGGGTCAGGGTCAGGATCCGGGTCTGGGTCCGGGCCCGGGTCCGGGTCCGGCTCCGGGTCCGGGTCCGGGTCCGGGTCCGGGTCCGGGTCCGGGTCTGGGTCAGGGTCCGAGTCAGGGTCCGGGTCCTGGTCCGGGTCCGGGTCCGGGTCAGGGTCAGGGTCCGGGTCCGGGTCCGGGTCAGGGTCCGGGTCCGGGTCCGGGTCTGTGTCAGTTTCAGGGTCAGTCTCAGAGTCAGGGTCCGGGTCAGGGTCAGGGTCAGGGTCAGGGTCCGGGTCCGGGTCCAGGGTCCGGGTCCGGGTCCGGGTCCGGGTCCGGGTCCGGGTCCGGGTCCGGGTCCGAGTCAGGGTCCGGGTCCTGGTCCGGGTCTGGGTCCGGGTCAGGGTCAGGGTCCGGGTCCGGGTCCGGTTCAGGGTCAGGGTCCGGGTCCGGGTCTGTGTCAGTTTCAGGGTCAGTCTCAGAGTCAGGGTCCGGGTCAGGGTCAGGGTCAGGGTCAGGGTCCGGGTCCGGGTCCGGGTCCGGGTCCGGGTCCGGGTCCGGGTCCGGGTCCGGGTCCGGGTCCGGGTTAGGGTCAGGATCCGGATGCGGGTCCGGGTCCGGGTCCGGGTCCGGGTCTGGGTCCGGGTCCAGGTCCGGGTCTGGGTCCGGGTACGGGTCCGGGTCCGGGTCAGGGTCAGGGTCAGAGTCAGGGTCAGGGTCAGGATCCGTGTACGGGTCAGGGTCAGGGTCAGGGTCAGGGTCAGGGTCCGGGTCCGGGTCCGGGACCGGGTCCGGGTCCGGGTCCGGGTCCGGGTCAGTTTCAGGGTCAATGTCAGAGTCAGGGTCAGGGTCAGGGTCAGGGTCAGAGTCAGGGTCAGAGTCAGGGTCCGTGTCAGGGTCAGGGTCAGGGTCAGAGTCAGGGTTCGGGTCAGGGTCAGGTTCAGGGTCAGGGTCAGGGTCAGTGTCAGGGTTCGGGTCAGGGTCCGGGTCCGGGTCCGGGTCCGGGTACGGGTACGGGTACGGGTTCGGGTCCTGGTCAGTGTCAGGGTCCGGGTCCGGGACCGGGACCGGGTCCGGGTGAGGGTCTGGGTCCTGGTCAGGGTCCGGGTCCGGGTGAGGGTCCGGGTCCTGGTCAGGGTCCGGGTCCGGGTCCGGGTCCGGATCAGGGTCCGGGTCCGGGTCCGGGTCCGGGTCTGGGTCCGGGTCCGGGTCAGGGTCCGGGGTCAGGATTCTAGTCCTGGTCCGGGTCCGGGTCCGGGTCCGGATCTGGGTCAGTGTCAGGGTCAGGGTCAGGGTCATGGTCAGGATCCGGGTCCGGGTCCGGGCCCGGGTCCGGGTCCGGCTCCGGGTCCGGGTCCGGGTCCGGGTCCGGGTCCGGGTCCGGGTCTGGGTCCGGGTCCGAGTCAGGGTCCGGGTCCTGGTCCGGGTCCGGGTCCGGGTCAGGGTCAGGGTCAGGGTCCGGGTCCGGGTCCGGGTCCGGGTCAGGGTCCGGGTCCGGGTCCGGGTCTGTGTCAGTTTCAGGGTCAGTCTCAGAGTCAGGGTCCGGGTCAGGGTCAGGGTCAGGGTCAGGGTCAGGGTCCGGGTCCGGGTCCAGGGTCCGGGTCCGGGTCCGGGTCCGGGTCCGGGTCCGGGTCCGGGTCCGGGTCCGGGTCCGGGTCCGGGTCCGGGTCCGGGTCCGGGTCCGAGTCAGGGTCCGGGTCCTGGTCCGGGTCTGGGTCCGTGTCAGGGTCAGGGTCCGGGTCCGGGTCCGGTTCAGGGTCAGGGTCCGGGTCCGGGTCTGTGTCAGTTTCAGGGTCAGTCTCAGAGTCAGGGTCCGGGTCAGGGTCAGGGTCAGGGTCAGGGTCCGGGTCCGGGTCCGGGTCCGGGTCCGGGTCCGGGTCCGGGTCCGGGTCCGGGTCCGGGTCCGGGTCCGGGTCCGGGTCCGGGTCCGTGTCCGTGTCAGGGTCCGGGTCCGGGTCAGTTTCAGGGTCAGTGTCAGAGTCAGGGTCCGGTTCAGCGTTAGGGTCAGGGTCCGGGTCCGGGTGAGGGTCCGGGTCCTGGTCAGGGTCCGGGTCCGGGTCCGGGTCCGGGTCCGGGTCCGGGTCCGGGTCTGGGTCCGGGTCCGAGTCAGGGTCCGGGTCCTGGTCCGGGTCCGGGTCCGGGTCAGGGTCAGGGTCCGGGTCCGGGTCCGGGTCAGGGTCCGGGTCCGGGTCCGGGTCTGTGTCAGTTTCAGGGTCAGTCTCAGAGTCAGGGTCCGGGTCAGGGTCAGGGTCAGGGTCAGGGTCAGGGTCCGGGTCCGGGTCCAGGGTCCGGGTCCGGGTCCGGGTCCGGGTCCGGGTCCGGGTCCGGGTCCGGGTCCGAGTCAGGGTCCGGGTCCTGGTCCGGGTCTGGGTCCGGGTCAGGGTCAGGGTCCGGGTCCGGGTCCGGTTCAGGGTCAGGGTCCGGGTCCGGGTCTGTGTCAGTTTCAGGGTCAGTCTCAGAGTCAGGGTCCGGGTCAGGGTCAGGGTCAGGGTCAGGGTCCGGGTCCGGGTCCGGGTCCGGGTCCGGGTCCGGGTCCGGGTCCGGGTCCGGGTCCGGGTCCGGGTTAGGGTCAGGATCCGGATGCGGGTCCGGGTCCGGGTCCGGGTCCGGGTCTGGGTCCGGGTCCAGGTCCGGGTCTGGGTCCGGGTACGGGTCCGGGTCCGGGTCAGGGTCAGGGTCAGAGTCAGGGTCAGGGTCAGGATCCGTGTACGGGTCAGGGTCAGGGTCAGGGTCAGGGTCAGGGTCCGGGTCCGGGTCCGGGACCGGGTCCGGGTCCGGGTCCGGGTCCGGGTCAGTTTCAGGGTCAATGTCAGAGTCAGGGTCAGGGTCAGGGTCAGGGTCAGAGTCAGGGTCAGAGTCAGGGTCCGTGTCAGGGTCAGGGTCAGGGTCAGAGTCAGGGTTCGGGTCAGGGTCAGGTTCAGGGTCAGGGTCAGGGTCAGTGTCAGGGTTCGGGTCAGGGTCCGGGTCCGGGTCCGGGTCCGGGTACGGGTACGGGTACGGGTTCGGGTCCTGGTCAGTGTCAGGGTCCGGGTCCGGGACCGGGACCGGGTCCGGGTGAGGGTCTGGGTCCTGGTCAGGGTCCGGGTCCGGGTGAGGGTCCGGGTCCTGGTCAGGGTCCGGGTCCGGGTCCGGGTCCGGATCAGGGTCCGGGTCCGGGTCCGGGTCCGGGTCTGGGTCCGGGTCCGGGTCAGGGTCCGGGGTCAGGATTCTAGTCCTGGTCCGGGTCCGGGTCCGGGTCCGGATCTGGGTCAGTGTCAGGGTCAGGGTCAGGGTCATGGTCAGGATCCGGGTCCGGGTCCGGGCCCGGGTCCGGGTCCGGCTCCGGGTCCGGGTCCGGGTCCGGGTCCGGGTCCGGGTCCGGGTCTGGGTCCGGGTCCGAGTCAGGGTCCGGGTCCTGGTCCGGGTCCGGGTCCGGGTCAGGGTCAGGGTCAGGGTCCGGGTCCGGGTCCGGGTCCGGGTCAGGGTCCGGGTCCGGGTCCGGGTCTGTGTCAGTTTCAGGGTCAGTCTCAGAGTCAGGGTCCGGGTCAGGGTCAGGGTCAGGGTCAGGGTCAGGGTCCGGGTCCGGGTCCAGGGTCCGGGTCCGGGTCCGGGTCCGGGTCCGGGTCCGGGTCCGGGTCCGGGTCCGAGTCAGGGTCCGGGTCCTGGTCCGGGTCTGGGTCCGTGTCAGGGTCAGGGTCCGGGTCCGGGTCCGGTTCAGGGTCAGGGTCCGGGTCCGGGTCTGTGTCAGTTTCAGGGTCAGTCTCAGAGTCAGGGTCCGGGTCAGGGTCAGGGTCAGGGTCAGGGTCCGGGTCCGGGTCCGGGTCCGGGTCCGGGTCCGGGTCCGGGTCCGGGTCCGGGTCCGGGTCCGTGTCCGTGTCAGGGTCCGGGTCCGGGTCAGTTTCAGGGTCAGTGTCAGAGTCAGGGTCCGGTTCAGGGTTAGGGTCAGGGTCCGGGTCCGGGTGAGGGTCCGGGTCCTGGTCAGGGTCCGGGTCCGGGTCCGGGTCCGGGTCCGGGTCCGGGTCCGGGTCCGGGTCCGGGTCCGGGTCCGGATCTTGGTCAGGGTCAGGGTCAGGGTCCGTTTCCGGTTCCGGGTCCGGGTCCGGGTCTAGGTCTGGGTCCGGGTCCGTGTCAGTGTCAGGGTCAGAGTCAGTGTCCTGGTCCGGGTCCCGGTCAGAGTCAGGATCCGGGTCCGGGTCCAGGTAAGGGTCCGTGTCTGTGTCCGGGTCCAGGTCCAGGTCCAGGTCCGGGTCCGAGTCAGGGTCCGAGTCCGGGTACGGGTCAGTTTCAGGGTCAATGTCAGAGTCAGGGTCAGGGTCAGGGTCAGGGTCAGAGTCAGGGTCAGAGTCAGGGTCCGTGTCAGGGTCAGGGTCAGGGTCAGAGTCAGGGTTCGGGTCAGGGTCAGGGTCAGGGTCAGGGTCAGGGTCAGGGTCAGGGTCAGGGTCAGGTTCCGGGTCAGGGTCCGGGTCCGGGTCCGGGTCCGGGTCCGGGTCCGGGTCCGGGTCCGGGTCCGGGTCCGGGTCAGGGTCCGGGTCCGGGTCCGGTTCCGGGTCCGAGTCAGGGTCAGGGTCCGGGTCCGGGTCCGGGTCCGGGTCCGTGTCAGTGTCAGTGTCCGTGTCAGGGTCAGAGTCAGGGTCAGAGTCAGGGTCCGTGTCAGGGTCAGGGTCAGGGTCAGAGTCAGGGTTTGGGTCAGGGTCAGGGTCAGGGTCAGGGTCAGGGTCAGGTTCCGGGTCCGGGTCCGGGTCCGGGTCCGGGTCCGGATCTGGGTCCGGGTCCGGGTCCGGGTCCGGGTCCGGGTCCGAGTCAGGGTCCGGGTCCATGTCCAGGTCCGGGTCAGTTTCAGGGTCAGTGTCAGAGTCAGTGTCCAGGTCAGGGTCAGGATTCTAGTCCGGGTCCGGGTCCGGGTCCGGGTCCGGATCTGGGTCAGGGTCAGGTTCAGTGTCAGGGTCAGGATCCGGGTCAGGGTCCAGGTCCAGGTCTGTGTCAGTTTCAGGGTCAGTCTCAGAGTCAGGGTCCGGGTCCGGGTCCGGGTCCGGGTCCGTGTCAGTGTCAGTGTCCGTGTCAGGGTCAGAGTCATGGTCAGAGTCAGGGTCCGTGTCAGGGTCAGGGTCAGGGTCAGGGTCAGGGTCAGGGTCAGGTTCCGGGTCCGGGTCCGGGTCTGGGTCCGGGTCCGGATCCGGGTCCGGGTCCGGGTCCGGGTCCGGGTCCGGGTCCGAGTCAGGGTCCGGGTCCATGTCCAGGTCCGGGTCAGTTTCAGGGTCAGTGTCAGAGTCAGTGTCCAGGTCAGGGTCAGGGTCCGGGTCCGGGTCCGGGTCCGGGTCCGGGTCCGGGTCCGGGTCCGGGTCAGGGTCAGGGTCAGGGTCCGGGTCCGGGTCCGGGTCCGGGTCTGTGTCAGTTTCAGGGTCAGTCTCAGAGTCAGGGTCCGGGTCATGGTCAGGGTCAGGGTCTGGGTCAGGGTCCGGATCCGGATCCGGGTCCGGGTCCGGGTCCGGGTCCGGGTCCGGGTCCGGGTCCGGGTTTGGGTCCGAGTCCGGGTCAGGGTCCGGGGTCAGGATTCTAGTCCGGGTCCGGGTCCGGGTCCGGGTCCGGGTCCGGGTCCTGATCTTTGTCAGGGTCAGGGTGAGGGTCACGGTCAGGATCCGGGTCCGGGTCCGGGTCCGGGTCCGGATCCGGATCTTGGTCAGGGTCAGGTTCCGGGTCCGGGTCCGGGTCCGGGTCCGGGTCCGGGTCTGGGTCCGGGTCCGTTTCCGTGTCAGTGTCAGGGTCAGAGTCAGGGTCCGGGTCCGGGTCCGGGTCAGGATCAGGATCCGTGTCCGTGTCCGGGTAAAGGTCCGTGTCCGTGTCCGTGTCCGGGTCCGGGTCCGTGTCCGGGACCGAGTCAGGGTCCGGGTCCGGGTCCGGGTCCGGGTCAGTTTCAGGGTCAGTGTCAGAGTCAGGGTCCGGATCAGTGTCAGGGTCAGGGTCAGGGTCAGGGTCCGGGTCCGGGTCCGGGTCCTTTTCCGTGTCCCTGTCCGTGTCCGTATCTGTGTCAGGGACTCGGGTCAGGGTCTGTGTCAGGGTCCGGGTCCGGGTCAGGTTCCGGGTCAGCGTCCGGGTCAGGGTCTGGCTCCGGGTCAGGGTCCGTGTCAGGGTAAGGGTCAGGGTCAAGGTCAGCCTAAGGGTCCGGGTCCGTGTCAGGGTCCGTGTCAGGGTCCGTGTCAGGGTCCTGGTCAGGGTCAGGTTCCGGGTCCGGGTCCGGATCTGGGTCAGGGTCAGCGTGAGGGTCCGGGTCCGGTTCCGGGTTAGGGTCAGGATCTGGATGCGGGTCCGGGTCCGGGTCCGGGTCTGGGTCCGTGTCCGGGTCCAGGTCCGGGTCAGGGTCCGGGTCAGGGTGAGGGTCCGGGTCCTGGTCAGGGTCAGGGTCCGGGTCCCGGTCCGGGTCCGGGTCAGAGTCCGGGTCCGGGTCCGGGTTTGGGTCCAGGTCCGTGTCACGATCTCGGGTCAGGATTCTAGTCCGGGTCCGGGTCCGGGTCCGGGTCCCGGTCCGGATCTTGGTCAGGGTCAGCGTGAGGGTCCGGGTCCGGGTCCGGGTCTGGGTCCGGGTCTGGGTCCGGGTCCGGGTCTGGGTCCGGGTCCGGGGTCAGGATCCGAGTCCGGTTCTGGGTCCGGGTCCGGGTCCGGTTCCGGGTCCGGGTCCGGATCCGGATCTTGGTCAGGGTCAGGGTCCGGTTCCGGGTCCCGGTCCGGGTCTGGGTCTGGGTCCGGGTCCGTGTCAGTGTCAGTGTCAGGGTCAGAGTCAGGGTCCGGTTCCGTGTCCCAGTCAGAGACAGGATCCGGGTCCGGGTCCAGGTAAGGGTCCGTGTCCGTGTCCGTGTCCAGGTCCAGGTCCAGGTCCGGGTCCGAGTCAGGGTCCTGGTCCGGGTCCGGGTCCGGGTCAGTTTCAGGGTCAATGTCAGAGTCAGGGTCAGGGTCAGGGTCAGGGTCAGGCTCAGGCTCAGGGTCAGGGTCAGGGTCAGGGTCCGGGTCCGGGTCCGGATCCGGGTCTGGGTCCGGGTCCGGGTCCGGGTCCGGGTCTGGGTCCGGGGTCAGGATCCGAGTCCGGGTCTGGTTCCTGGTCCGGGTCCGGGTCCGGGTCCGGGTCCGGGTCCTGGTCCTGGTCCGGGTCCGGGTCCGGGTCCTGGTCCGGGTCCGGGTCCGGGTCCGGGTCCGGGTCCGGGTCCGGATCCGGATCTTGGTCAGGGTCAGGGTCCGGGTCCGGGTGCGGGTCCGGGTCCGGGTCCGGGTCTGGGTCCGGGTCCGTTTCCGTGTCAGTGTCAGGGTCAGAGTCAGGGTCCGGGTCCGGGTCCGGGTCCGGGTCAGGGTCAGGATCCGTGTCCGTGTCCGGGTAAGGGTCCGTGTCCGTGTCCGTGTCCGGGTCCGGGTCCATGTCCGGGACCGAGTCAGGGTCCGGGTCCGGGTCCGGGTCCGGGTCAGTTTCAGGGTCAGTGTCAGAGTAAGGGTCCGGATCAGTGTCAGGGTCAGGGTCAGGGTCAGGGTCCGGGTCCGGGTCCGGGTCAGGGTCCTTTTCCTTGTCCCTGTCCGTGTCCGTATCTGTGTCAGGAACTCGGGTCAGGGTCTGTGTCAGGGTCCGGGTCCGTGTCAGGGTCCGTAAGAGGGTCCGTGTCAGGGTCCTGGTCAGAGTCAGGGTCCGGGTCCGGGTCCGGATCTGGGTCAGGGTCAGCGTGAGGGTCCGGGTCCGGGTCCGGGTCCGGGTCAGAGTCCGGGTCCGGGTCCGGATCTGGGTCAGGGTCAGCGTGAGGGTCCGGGTCCGGTTCCGGGTTAGGGTCAGGATCTGGATGCGGGTCCGGGTCCGGGTCCGGGTCTGGGTCCGTGTCCGGGTCCAGGTCCGGGTCAGGGTCCGGGTCAGGGTGAGGGTCCGGGTCCTGGTCAGGGTCAGGGTCCGGGTCCGGGTCCGGGTCCGGGTCAGAGTCCGGGTCCGGGTCCGGGTTTGGGTCCAGGTCCGTGTCACGATCTCGGGTCAGGATTCTAGTCCGGGTCCGGGTCCGGGTCCGGGTCCCGGTCCGGATCTTGGTCAGGGTCAGCGTGAGGGTCCGGGTCCGGGTCCGGGTCTGGGTCCGGGTCTGGGTCCGGGTCCGGGTCTGGGTCCGGGTCCGGGGTCAGGATCCGAGTCCGGTTCTGGGTCCGGGTCCGGGTCCGGTTCCGGGTCCGGGTCCGGATCCGGATCTTGGTCAGGGTCAGGGTCCGGTTCCGGGTCCCGGTCCGGGTCTGGGTCTGGGTCCGGGTCCGTGTCAGTGTCAGTGTCAGGGTCAGAGTCAGGGTCCGGTTCCGTGTCCCAGTCAGAGACAGGATCCGTGTCCGGGTCCAGGTAAGGGTCCGTGTCCGTGTCCGTGTCCAGGTCCAGGTCCAGGTCCGGGTCCGAGTCAGGGTCCTGGTCCGGGTCCGGGTCCGGGTCAGTTTCAGGGTCAATGTCAGAGTCAGGGTCAGGGTCAGGGTCAGGGTCAGGCTCAGGCTCAGGGTCAGGGTCAGGGTCAGGGTCAGGGTCCGGGTCCGGGTCCGGATCCGGGTCTGGGTCCGGGTCCGGGTCCGGGTCTGGGTCCGGGGTCAGGATCCGAGTCCGGGTCTGGGTCCTGGTCCGGGTCCGGGTCCGGGTCCGGGTCCGGGTCCGGGTCCGGGTCCTGGTCCTGGTCCGGGTCCGGGTCCTGGTCCTGGTCCGGGTCCGGGTCCGGGTCCGGGTCCGGGTCCGGGTCCGGATCCGGATCTTGGTCAGGGTCAGGGTCCGGGTCCGGGTGCGGGTCCGGGTCCGGGTCCGGGTCTGGGTCCGGGTCCGTTTCCGTGTCAGTGTCAGGGTCAGAGTCAGGGTCCGGGTCCGGGTCCGGGTCCGGGTCAGGGTCAGGATCCGTGTCCGTGTCCGGGTAAGGGTCCGTGTCCGTGTCCGTGTCCGGGTCCGGGTCCGTGTCCGGGACCGAGTCAGGGTCCGGGTCCGGGTCCGGGTCCGGGTCAGTTTCAGGGTCAGTGTCAGAGTAAGGGTCCGGATCAGTGTCAGGGTCAGGGTCAGGGTCAGGGTCCGGGTCCGGGTCCGGGTCCGGGTCCGGGTCCTTTTCCTTGTCCCTGTCCGTGTCCGTATCTGTGTCAGGAACTCGGGTCAGGGTCTGTGTCAGGGTCCGGGTCCGTGTCAGGGTCCGTGTCAGGGTCCGTGTCAGGGTCCTGGTCAGAGTCAGGGTCCGGGTCCGGGTCCGGATCTGGGTCAGGGTCAGCGTGAGGGTCCGGGTCCGGGTCCGGGTCCGGGTCAGAGTCCGGGTCCGGGTCCGGATTTGGGTCCAGGTCCGTGTCACGATCTCGGGTCAGGATTCTAGTCCGGGTCCGGGTCCGGGTCCGGGTCCGGGTCCGGATCTTGGTCAGGGTCAGCGTGAGGGTCCGGGTCCGGGTCCGGGTCTGGGTCCGGGTCCGGGTCCGGGTCCGGGTCCGGGTCCGGGTCCGGGTCTGGGTCCGGGTCCGGGGTCAGGATCCGAGTCCGGGTCCAGGTCCGGGTCCGGGTCCGGGTCCGGGTCCGGGTCCGGATCCGGATCTTGGTCAGGGTCAGGGTCCGGTTCCGTGTCCCGGTCCGGGTCTGGGTCTTGGTCCGGGTCCGTGTCAGTGTCAGTGTCAGGGTCAGAGTCAGGGTCCGGTTCCGTGTCCCAGTCAGAGACAGGATCCGCGTCCGGGTCCAGGTAAGGGTCCGTGTCCGTGTCCGTGTCCAGGTCCAGGTCCAGGTCCGGGTCCGAGTCAGGGTCCTGGTCCGGGTCCGGGTCCGGGTCAGTTTCAGGGTCAATGTCAGAGTCAGGGTCAGGGTCAGGGTCAGGCTCAGGCTCAGGGTCAGGGTCAGGGTCCGGGTCCTGGTCCTGGTCCGGGTCCGGGTCCGGGTCCGGGTCCGGGTCCGGATCCGGATCTTGGTCAGGGTCAGGGTCCGGGTCCGGGTCCGGGTCCGGGTCCGGGTCTGGGTCCGGGTCCGGGTCCGTGTCAGTGTCAGGGTCAGAGTCAGTGTCCTGGTCCGGGTCCCGGTCAGAGTCAGGATCCGGATCCGGGTCCAGGTAAGGGTCCGTGTCTGTGTCCGGGTCCAGGTCCAGGTCCAGGTCCGGGTCCGAGTCAGGGTCCTGGTCCGGGTCCGGGTCAGTTTCAGGGTCAATGTCAGAGTCAGGGTCAGGGTCAGGGTCAGGGTCAGAGTCAGGGTCAGAGTCAGGGTCCGTGTCAGGGTCAGGGTCAGGGTCAGAGTCAGGGTCCTGGTCCGGGTCCGGGTCCGGGTCAGTTTCAGGGTCAATGTCAGAGTCAGGGTCAGGGTCAGGGTCAGGGTCAGGCTCAGGCTCAGGGTCAGGGTCAGGGTCAGGGTCCGGGTCTGGGTCCGGATCCGGGTCCGGGTCCGGGTCCGGGTCCGGGTCTGGGTCCGGGGTCAGGATCCGAGTCTGGGTCTGGGTCCTGGTCCGGGTCCGGGTCCGGGTCAGGGTCCGGGTCCGGGTCCTGGTCCTGGTCCGGGTCCGGGTCCTGGTCCTGGTCCGGGTCCGGGTACGGGTCCGGGTCCGGGTCCGGGTCCGGGTCCGGTTCCGGGTCCGGATCCGGATCTTGGTCAGGGTCAGGGTCCGGTTCCGTGTCCCGGTCCGGGTCTGGGTCTGGGTCCGGGTCCGTGTCAGTGTCAGTGTCAGGGTCAGAGTCAGGGTCCGGTTCCGTGTCCCAGTCAGAGACAGGATCCGGGTCCGGGTCCAGGTAAGGGTCCGTGTCCGTGTCCGTGTCCGTGTCCAGGTCCAGGTCCAGGTCCGGGTCCGAGTCAGGGTCCTGGTCCGGGTCCGTGTCCGGGTCAGTTTCAGGGTCAATGTCAGAGTCAGGGTCAGGGTCAGGGTCAGGCTCAGGCTCAGGGTCAGGGTCAGGGTCAGGGTCCGGGTCCGGGTCCGGATCCGGGTCCGGGTCCGGGTCCGGGTCCGGGTCTGGGTCGGGGTCAGGATCCGAGTCCGGGTCTGGGTCCTGGTCCGGGTCCGGGTCCGGGTCCGGGTCCGGGTCCTGGTCCTGGTCCGGGTCCGGGTCCTGGTCCTGGTCCAGGTCCGGGTCCGAGTCAGGGTCCTGGTCCGGGTCCGGGTCCGGGTCAGTTTCAGGGTCAATGTCAGAGTCAGGGTCAGGGTCAGGGTCAGGGTCAGGCTCAGGCTCAGGGTCAGGGTCAGGGTCCGGGTCCTGGTCCTGGTCCGGGTCCGGGTCCGGGTCCGGGTCCGGGTCCGGGTCCGGATCCGGATCTTGGTCAGGGTCAGGGTCCGGGTCCGGGTCCGGGTCCGGGTCCGGGTCCGGGTCCGGGTCTGGGTCCGGGTCCGGGTCCGTGTCAGTGTCAGGGTCAGAGTCAGTGTCCTGGTCCGGGTCCCGGTCAGAGTCAGGATCCGGGTCCGGGTCCAGGTAAGGGTCCGTGTCTGTGTCCGGGTCCAGGTCCAGGTCCAGGTCCAGGTCCGGGTCCGAGTCAGGGTCCGGGTCCGGGTCCGGGTCAGTTTCAGGGTCAATGTCAGAGTCAGGGTCAGGGTCAGGGTCAGGGTCAAAGTCAGGGTCAGAGTCAGGGTCCGTGTCAGGGTCAGGGTCAGGGTCAGAGTCAGGGTCCTGGTCCGGGTCCGGGTCCGGGTCAGTTTCAGGGTCAATGTCAGAGTCAGGGTCAGGGTCAGGGTCAGGGTCAGGCTCAGGCTCAGGGTCAGGGTCAGGGTCAGGGTCCGGGTCTGGGTCCGGATCCGGGTCCGGGTCCGGGTCCGGGTCCGGGTCTGGGTCCGGGGTCAGGATCCGAGTCCGGGTCTGGGTCCTGGTCCGGGTCCGGGTCCGGGTCCGGGTCCGGGTCCGGGTCCGGGTCCTGGTCCTGGTCCGGGTCCGGGTCCTGGTCCTGGTCCGGGTCCGGGTCCGGGTCCGGGTCCGGGTCCGGGTCCGGGTCCTGGTCCGGGTCCGGATCCGGATCTTGGTCAGGGTCAGGGTCCGGTTCCGTGTCCCGGTCCGGGTCTGGGTCTGGATCCGGGTCCGTGTCAGTGTCAGTGTCAGTGTCAGGGTCAGAGTCAGGGTCCGGTTCCGTGTCCCAGTCAGAGACAGGATCCGGGTCCGGGTCCAGGTAAGGGTCCGTGTCCGTGTCCGTGTCCAGGTCCAGGTCCAGGTCCAGGTCCGGGTCCGAGTCAGGGTCCTGGTCCGGGTCCGTGTCCGGGTCAGTTTCAGGGTCAATGTCAGAGTCAGGGTCAGGGTCAGGCTCAGGCTCAGGCTCAGGGTCAGGGTCAGGGTCCGGGTCCGGGTCCGGATTCGGGTCCGGGTCCGGGTCCGGGTCCGGGTCTGGGTCGGGGTCAGGATCCGAGTCCGGGTCTGGGTCCTGGTCCGGGTCCGGGTCCGGGTCCGGGTCCGGGTCCTGGTCCTGGTCCGGGTCCGGGTCCGGGTCCTGGTCCTGGTCCGGGTCCGGGTCCGGGTCCGGGTCCGGGTCCGGGTCCGGATCCGGATCTTGGTCAGGGTCAGGGTCCGGGTCCGGGTCCGGGTCCGGGTCCCGGTCTGGGTCCGGGTCCGTTTCCGTGTCAGTGTCAGGGTCAGAGTCAGGGTCCGGGTCCGGGTCCGGGTCCGGGTCAGGGTCAGGATCCGTGTCCGTGTCCGGGTAAGGGTCCGTGTCCGTGTCCGTGTCCGGGTCCGGGTCCGTGTCCGGGACCGAGTCAGGGTCCGGGTCCGGGTCCGGGTCCGGGTCAGTTTCAGGGTCAGTGTCAGAGTCAGGGTCCGGATCAGTGTCAGGGTCAGGGTCAGGGTCAGGGTCCGGGTCCGGGTCCGGGTCCTTTTCCGTGTCCCTGTCCGTGTCCGTATCTGTGTCAGGGACTCGGGTCAGGGTCTGTGTCAGGGTCCGGGTCCGGGTCAGGTTCCGGGTCAGCGTCCGGGTCAGGTTCCGGGTCAGGGTCTGGCTCCGGGTCAGGGTCCGTGTCAGGGTAAGGGTCAGGGTCAAGGTCAGCCTAAGGGTCCGGGTCCGTGTCAGGGTCCGTGTCAGGGTCCGTGTCAGGGTCAGGGTCAGGGTCCGGGTCCGGGTCCGGGTCCGGGTCCGGGTCCGGGTCCTTTTCCGTGTCCCTGTCCGTGTCCGTGTCTGTGTCAAGGACCCGGGTCAGGGTAAGGGTCAGGGTCAGTGTCAGGATACTTTTCCGTGTCCCTGTCCGTGTCCGGGCCGGGGTCAGGGTCAGGGTCAGGGTCAGGGTCTGGGTCCGGTTACAGTTCAGGTTCCTGTCCGGGTCAGGCTCAGGGTGAGGGTCATGGTCCGGGTCATGGTCAGGGTCAGGGTCAAGGTCAGGGTCTGGGTCTGGGTCAGGGTCTGGGACCGGGTCAGGTTCCGGGTCAGGGTCAGGGTCAGGTTCCACGTCAGGGTCTGGGTCAGGATCAGGGTCAGGGTCCGGGTCAGTGTCAGGGTCCGGGTACTTTTCGGTGTCCCTGTCCGTGTCCGGGTCAGGGTCAGGGTCAGGGTCAGGGTCAGGGTCAGGGTCCAGGTCCGGGTCAAGGTCTGGGTAAGGGTCCGGGTCACGGTCCAGGTCCGGGTCCAGGTCAGGGTCCAGGTCCGGGTCCGGGTCCGGGTCCGGGTCCGGGTCCGGGTCCGGGTCCGGGTCAGGGTCCGGGTCCGGGTCCGTGTCAGGGTCCGGGTCCGTGTCAGGGTCCGGGTCCGTGTCAGGGTCCGGGTCCGGGTCCGTGTCCGGGTCAGGGTCCGTGTCCGGGTCCGGGTCCGGGTCCGGGTCCGGGTCCGGGTCCGGTTCCGGGACCGGGTCCGGGTCCGGGTCTTGGTCCGGGTCCGGGGTCAGGATCCGGGTCCGGGTCCGGGTCCGGGTCCGGGTCCGGATCTTGGTCAGGGTCAGGGTCCGTTTCCGGTTCCGGGTCCGGGTCCGGGTCCGTGTCCGTGTCAGGGTCCGGGTCCGGGTCAGTTTCAGGGTCAGTGTCAGAGTCAGGGTCCGGTTCAGGGTTAGGGTCAGGGTCCGGGTCCGGGTGAGGGTCCGGGTCCTGGTCAGGGTCCGGGTCCGGGTCCGGGTCCGGGTCCGGGTCCGGGTCCGGGTCCGGGTCCGGGTCCGGGTCCGGGTCCGGGTCCGGATCTTGGTCAGGGTCAGGGTCCGTTTCCGGTTCCGGTTCCGGGTCCGGGTCTAGGTCTGGGTCCGGGTCCGTGTCAGTGTCAGGGTCAGAGTCAGTGTCCTGGTCCGGGTCCCGGTCAGAGTCAGGATCCGGGTCCGGGTCCAGGTAAGGGTCCGTGTCTGTGTCCGGGTCCAGGTCCAGGTCCAGGTCCGGGTCCGAGTCAGGGTCCGAGTCCGGGTCCGGGTCAGTTTCAGGGTCAATGTCAGAGTCAGGGTCAGGGTCAGGCTCAGGCTCAGGCTCAGGGTCAGGGTCAGGGTCCGGGTCCGGGTCCGGATCCGGGTCCGGGTCCGGGTCCGGGTCCGTGTCTGGGTCGGGGTCAGGATCCTAGTCCGGGTCTGGGTCCTGGTCCGGGTCCGGGTCCGGGTCCGGGTCCGGGTCCTGGTCCTGGTCCGGGTCCGGGTCCTGGTCCTGGTCCGGGTCCGGGTCCGGGTCCGGGTCCGGGTCCGGGTCCGGATCCGGATCTTGGTCAGGGTCAGGGTCCGGGTCCGGGTCCGGGTCCGGGTCCGGGTCTGGGTCCGGGTCCGTTTCCGTGTCAGTGTCAGGGTCAGAGTCAGGGTCCGGGTCCGGGTCCGGGTCAGGGTCAGGATCCGTGTCCGTGTCCGGGTAAGGGTCCGTGTCCGTGTCCGTGTCCGGGTCCGGGTCCGTGTCCGGGACCGAGTCAGGGTCCGGGTCCGGGTCCGGGTCCGGGTCAGTTTCAGGGTCAGTGTCAGAGTCAGGGTCCGGATCAGTGTCAGGGTCAGGGTCAGGGTCAGGGTCCGGGTCCGGGTCCGGGTCCTTTTCCGTGTCCCTGTCCGTGTCCGTATCTGTGTCAGGGACTCGGGTCAGGGTCTGTGTCAGGGTCCGGGTCCGGGTCAGGTTCCGGGTCAGCGTCCGGGTCAGGTTCCGGGTCAGGGTCTGGCTCCGGGTCAGGGTCCGTGTCAGGGTAAGGGTCAGGGTCAAGGTCAGCCTAAGGGTCCGGGTCCGTGTCAGGGTCCGTGTCAGGGTCCGTGTCAGGGTCAGGGTCAGGGTCCGGGTCCGGGTCCGGGTCCGGGTCCTTTTCCGTGTCCCTGTCCGTGTCCGTGTCTGTGTCAAGGACCCGGGTCAGGGTAAGGGTCAGGGTCAGTGTCAGGATACTTTTCCGTGTCCCTGTCCGTGTCCGGGCCGGGGTCAGGGTCAGGGTCAGGGTCAGGGTCTGGGTCCGGTTACAGTTCAGGTTCCGGTCCGGGTCAGGCTCAGGGTGAGGGTCATGGTCCGGGTCATGGTCAGGGTCAGGGTCAAGGTCAGGGTCTGGGTCAGGGTCTGGGACCGGGTCAGGTTCCGGGTCAGGGTCAGGGTCAGGTTCCACGTCAGGGTCTGGGTCAGGGTCAGGGTCAGGGTCCGGGTCAGTGTCAGGGTCCGGGTACTTTTCGGTGTCCCTGTCCGTGCCCGTGTCAGGGTCAGGGTCAGGGTCAGGGTCAGGGTCCAGGTCCGGGTCAAGTTCTGGGTAAGGGTCCGGGTCACGGTCCAGGTCCGGGTCCAGGTCAGGGTCCAGGTCCGGGTCCGGGTCCGGGTCCGGGTCCGGGTCCGGGTCAGGGTCCGGGTCCGGGTCCGTGTCAGGGTCCGGGTCCGTGTCAGGGTCCGGGTCCGTGTCAGGGTCCGGGTCCGGGTCCGGGTTCGGGTCAGGGTCCGTGTCCGGGTCCGGGTCCGGGTCCGGGTCCGGTTCCGGGACCGGGTCCGGGTCCGGGTCTTGGTCCGGGTCCGGGGTCAGGATCCGGGTCCGGGTCCGGGTCCGGGTCCGGGTCCGGATCTTGGTCAGGGTCAGGGTCCGTTTCCGGTTCCGGGTCCGGGTCCGGGTCCGTGTCCGTGTCAGGGTCCGGGTCCGGGTCAGTTTCAGGGTCAGTGTCAGAGTCAGGGTCCGGTTCAGGGTTAGGGTCAGGGTCCGGGTCCGGGTGAGGGTCCGGGTCCTGGTCAGGGTCCGGGTCCGGGTCCGGGTCCGGGTCCGGGTCCGGGTCCGGGTCCGGGTCCGGGTCCGGGTCCGGGTCCGGATCTTGGTCAGGGTCAGGGTCCGTTTCCGGTTCCGGGTCCGGGTCCGGGTCTAGGTCTGGGTCCGGGTCCGTGTCAGTGTCAGGGTCAGAGTCAGTGTCCTGGTCCGGGTCCCGGTCAGAGTCAGGATCCGGGTCCGGGTCCAGGTAAGGGTCCGTGTCTGTGTCCGGGTCCAGGTCCAGGTCCAGGTCCGGGTCCGAGTCAGGGTCCGAGTCCGGGTACGGGTCAGTTTCAGGGTCAATGTCAGAGTCAGGGTCAGGGTCAGGGTCAGGGTCAGAGTCAGGGTCAGAGTCAGGGTCCGTGTCAGGGTCAGGGTCAGGGTCAGAGTCAGGGTTCGGGTCAGGGTCAGGGTCAGGGTCAGGGTCAGGGTCAGGGTCAGGGTCAGGGTCAGGGTCAGGTTCCGGGTCAGGGTCCGGGTCCGGGTCCGGGTCCGGGTCCGGGTCCGGGTCCGGGTCCGGGTCCGGGTCCGGGTCCGGGTCCGGGTCCGGGTCAGGGTCCGGGTCCGGGTCCGGTTCCGGGTCCGAGTCAGGGTCCGGGTCCGGGTCCGGGTCCGGGTCCAGGTCCGGGTCCGGGTCCGGGTCCGGGTCCGGGTCCGGGTCCGGGTCCTGGTCCTGGTCCGGTTCAGGGTCCGGGTCCGGTTCCGGGTCTGTGTCAGTTTCAGGGTCAGTCTCAGAGTCAGGGTCAGTGTCCGGGTCCGGGTCTGGGTCCGGGTCCGGGTCCCTGTCTGGGGTAAGGATCCGAGTCTGGGTCCGGGTCCGGGTCCGGGTGAGGGTCCGGGTCCTGGTCAGGGTCCAGGTCCGGGTCAGGGTATGGGTCCCGGTCCGGGTCTGGCTCCGGGTCCGGGTCAGGGTCCGGGGTCAGGATTCTAGTCCGGGTCCGGGTCCGGGTCCGGGTCCGGATCTGGGTCAGGGTCAGGTTCAGTGTCAGGGTCAGGATCCGGGTCAGGGTCCAGGTCCAGGTCTGTGTCAGTTTCAGGGTCAGTCTCAGAGTCAGGGTCCGGGTCCGGGTCCGGGTCCGGGTCCGTGTCAGTGTCAGTGTCCGTGTCAGGGTCAGAGTCAGGGTCAGAGTCAGGGTCCGTGTCAGGGTCAGGGTCAGGGTCAGAGTCAGGGTTTGGGTCAGGGTCAGGGTCAGGGTCAGGGTCAGGTTCCGGGTCCGGGTCCGGGTCCGGGTCCGGGTCCGGGTCCGGATCTGGGTCCGGGTCCGGGTCCGGGTCCGGGTCCGAGTCAGGGTCCGGGTCCATGTCCAGGTCCGGGTCAGTTTCAGGGTCAGTGTCAGAGTCAGTGTCCAGGTCAGGGTCAGGATTCTAGTCCAGGTCCGGGTCCGGGTCCGGGTCCGGGTCCGGATCTGGGTCAGGGTCAGGTTCAGTGTCAGGGTCAGGATCCGGGTCAGGGTCCAGGTCCAGGTCTGTGTCAGTTTCAGGGTCAGTCTCAGAGTCAGGGTCCGGGTCCGGGTCCGGGTCCGGGTCCGTGTCAGTGTCAGTGTCCGTGTCAGGGTCAGAGTCATGGTCAGAGTCAGGGTCCGTGTCAGGGTCAGGGTCAGGGTCAGGGTCAGGGTCAGGGTCAGGTTCCGGGTCCGGGTCCGGGTCCGGGTCTGGGTCCGGGTCCGGATCCGGGTCCGGGTCCGGGTCCGGGTCCGGGTCCGGGTCCGAGTCAGGGTCCGGGTCCATGTCCAGGTCCGGGTCAGTTTCAGGGTCAGTGTCAGAGTCAGTGTCCAGGTCAGGGTCAGGGTCCGGGTCCGGGTCCGGGTCCGGGTCCGGGTCCGGGTCCGGGTCCGGGTCAGGGTCAGGGTCAGGGTCCGGGTCCGGGTCCGGGTCCGGGTCTGTGTCAGTTTCAGGGTCAGTCTCAGAGTCAGGGTCCGGGTCATGGTCAGGGTCAGGGTCTGGGTCAGGGTCCGGATCCGGATCCGGGTCCGGGTCCGGGTCCGGGTCCGGGTCCGGGTCCGGGTCCGGGTTTGGGTCCGAGTCCGGGTCAGGGTCCGGGGTCAGGATTCTAGTCCGGGTCCGGGTCCGGGTCCGGGTCCGGGTCCGGGTCCTGATCTTTGTCAGGGTCAGGGTGAGGGTCACGGTCAGGATCCGGGTCCGGGTCTAGGTCTGGGTCCGGGTCCGTGTCAGTGTCAGTGTCAGGGTCAGAGTCAGTGTCCTGGTCCGGGTCCCGGTCAGAGTCAGGATCCGGGTCCGGGTCCAGGTAAGGGTCCGTGTCTGTGTCCGGGTCCAGGTCCAGGTCCAGGTCCGGGTCCGAGTCAGGGTCCGGGTCCGGGTCCGGGTCCGGGTCCGGGTCCGGGTCAGTTTCAGGGTCAATGTCAGAGTCAGGGTCAGGGTCAGGGTCAGGGTCAGAGTCAGGGTCAGAGTGAGGGTCCGTGTCAGGGTCAGGGTCAGGGTCAGAGTCAGGGTGCGGGTCAGGGTCAGGGTCAGGGTCAGGGTCAGGGTCAGGGTCAGGGTCAGGGTCAGGTTCCGGGTGAAGGTCCGGGTCCGGGTCCGGGTCCGGGTCCGGGTCCGGGTCCGGGTCCGGGTCCGGGTCCGGGTCCGGGTCAGGGTTCGGGTCAGGGTCCGGGTCCGGGTCGGGTTCCGGGTCCGAGTCAGGGTCCGGGTCCAGGTCCGGGTCCGGGTCCGGGTCCGGGTCCGGGTCCGGGTCCGGGTCCGGGTCCGGGTCCTGGTCCTGGTCCGGTTCAGGGTCCGGGTCCGGGTCCGGGTCTGTGTCAGTTTCAGGGTCAGTCTCAGAGTCAGGGTCAGTGTCCGGGTCCGGGTCTGGGTCCGGGTCCGGGTCCGGGTCCCTGTCTGGGGTAAGGATCCGAGTCTGGGTCCGGGTCCGGGTCCGGGTGAGGGTCCGGGTCCTGGTCAGGGTCAGGGTTCGGGTCCGGGTCCAGGTCCGGGTCTGGGTCCGGGTCAGGTTCCGGGTCAGGGTCTGGCTCCGTGTCAGGGTCCGTGTCAGGGTAAGGGTCAGGGTCAAGGTCAGCCTAAGGGTCCGGGTCCGTGTCAGGGTCCGTGTCAGGGTCCGTGTCAGGGTCAGGGTCAGGGTCCGGGTCCGGGTCCGGGTCCCGGTCCTTTTCCGTGTCCCTGTCCGTGTCCGTGTCTGTGTCAAGGACCCGGGTCAGGGTAAGGGTCAGGGTCAGTGTCAGGATACTTTTCCGTGTCCCTGTCCGTGTCCGGGCCGGGGTCAGGGTCAGGGTCAGGGTCAGGGTCTGGGTCCGGTTACAGTTCCGGTTCCGGTCCTGGTCAGGCTCAGGGTGAGGGTCATGGTCCGGGTCATGGTCAGGGTCAGGGTCAAGGTCAGGGTCTGGGTCAGGGTCTGGGACCGGGTCAGGTTCCGGGTCAGGGTCAGGGTCAGGTTCCACGTCAGGGTCTGGGTCAGGGTCAGGGTCAGGGTCCGGGTCAGTGTCAGGGTCCGGGTACTTTTCCGTGTCCCTGTCCGTGTCCGGGTCAGGGTCAGGGTCAGGGTCAGGGTCAGGGTCAGGGTCCAGGTCCGGGTCAAGGTCCGGGTAAGGGTCCGGGTCACGGTCCAGGTCCGGGTCCAGGTCAGGGTCCAGGTCCGGGTCCGGGTCCGGGTCCGGGTCCGGGTCCGGGTCCGGGTCCGGGTCAGGGTCCGGGTCCGTGTCAGGGTCCGGGTCCATGTCAGGGTCCGGGTCCGGGTCCGTGTCCGGGTCAGGGTCTGTGTCCGGGTACGGGTCCGGGTCCGGGTCCGGGACCGGGTCCGGGTCCAGGTCCGGGTCCGGGTCCGGGTCCGGGTCCGGGTCCGGGTCCGGGTCCCGGTTCGGGTCAGGGTCAGGGTCAGGGTCAGGGTCAGGATCCGTGTACGGGTCAGGGTCAGGGTCAGGGTCAGGGTCAGGGTCCGGGTCCGGGTCCGGGACCCGGTCCGGGTCCAGGTCCGTGTCAGGGTCCGGGTCCGGGTCAGTTTCAGGGTCAGTGTCAGAGTCAGGGTCCGGTTCAGGGTTAGGGTCAGGGTCCGGGTCCGGGTGAGGGTCCGGGTCCTGGTCAGGGTCCGGGTCCGGGTCCGGGTCCAGGTCCGGATCCGGGACCGGGTCCGGGTCCGGGTCCGGGTCCGGGTCCGGGTCTGGGTCCGGGTCCGGGGTCAGGATCCGGGTCCGGGTCCGGGTCCGGGTCCGGATCCGGATCTTGGTCAGGGTCAGGGTCCGTTTCCGGTTCCGGGTCCGGGTCCGGGTCTAGGTCTGGGTCCGGGTCCGTGTCAGGGTCCGGGTCCGGGTCCGGGTCCGGGTCAGTTTCAGGGTCAATGTCAGAGTCAGGGTCAGGGTCAGGGTCAGGGTCAGAGTCAGGATCCAGGTCCGGGTCCAGGTAAGGGTCCGTGTCTGTGTCCGGGTCCAGGTCCAGGTCCAGGTCCGGGTCCGAGTCAGGGTCCGGGTCCGGGTCCGGGTCCGGGTCAGTTTCAGGGTCAATGTCAGAGTCAAGGTCAGGGTCAGGGTCAGGGTCAGAGTCAGGGTCAGAGTCAGGGTCCGTGTCAGGGTCAGGGTCAGGGTCAGAGTCAGGGTTCGGGTCAGGGTCAGGGTCAGGGTCAGGGTCAGGGTCAGGGTCAGGGTCAGGTTCCGGGTCAGGGTCCGGGTCCGGGTCCGGGTCCGGGTCCGGGTCCGGGTCCGGGTCCGGGTCGGGGTCAGGGTCAGGGTCCGGGTCCGGGTCCGGTTCCGGGTCCGAGTCAGGGTCCGGGTCCGGGCCCGAGTCCGGGTCCGGGTCCGGGTCCGGGTCCGGGTCCGGGTCCGGGTCCTGGTCCTGGTCCCGTTCAGGGTCCGGGTCCGGGTCCGGGTCTGTGTCAGTTTCAGGGTCAGTCTCAGAGTCAGGGTCAGTGTCCGGGTCCGGGTCTGGGTCCGGGTCCGGGTCCCTGTCTGGGGTAAGGATCCGAGTCTGGGTCCGGGTCCGGGTCCGGGTGAGGGTCCGGGTCCTGGTCAGGGTCCAGGTCCGGGTCAGGGTATGGGTCCGGGTCCGGGTCTGGCTCCGGGTCCGGGTCAGGGTCCGGGGTCAGGATTCTAGTCCGGGTCCGGGTCCGGGTCCGGGTCCGGATGTGGGTCAGGGTCAGGATCCGGGTCAGGGTCCAGGTCCAGGTCTGTGTCAGTTTCAGGGTCAGTCTCAGAGTCAGGGTCCGGGTCCGGGTCCGGGTCCGGGTCCGGGTCCGTGTCAGTGTCAGTGTCCGTGTCAGGGTCAGAGTCAGGGTCAGAGTCAGGGTCCGTGTCAAGGTCAGGGTCAGGGTCAGAGTCAGAGTTTGGGTCAGGGTCAGGGTCAGGGTCAGGGTCAGGGTCAGGTTCCGGGTCTGGGTCCGGGTCCGGGTCCGGGTCCGGGTCCGGGTCCGGGTCCGGGTCCGGATCCGGGTCCGGGTCCGGGTCCGAGTCAGGGTCCGGGTCCGTGTCCAGGTCCGGGTCAGTTTCAGGGTCAGTGTCAGAGTCAGTGTCCAGGTCAGGGTCAGGGTCCGGGTCCGGGTCCAGGTCCGGGTCCGGGTCCGGGTCCGGGTCCGGGTCCGGGTCAGGGTCAGGGTCAGGGTCCGTGTCCGGGTCCGGGTCTGTGTCAGTTTCAGGGTCAGTCTCAGAGTCAGGGTCCGGGCCATGGTCAGGGTCAGGGTCTGGGTCCGGGTCCGGATCCGGATCCGGGTCCGGGTCCGGGTCCGGGTCCGGATCCGGGTGCGGGTCCGGGTTTGGGTCCGGGTCCGGGTCAGGGTCCGGGGTCAGGATTCTAGTCCGGGTCCGGGTCCGGGTCCGGGTCTGGGTCCTGATCTTTGTCAGGGTCAGGGTGAGGGTCACGGTCAGGATCCGGGTCCGGGTCTAGGTCTGGGTCCGGGTCCGTGTCAGTGTCAGTGTCAGGGTCAGAGTCAGTGTCCTGGTCCGGGTCCCGGTCAGAGTCAGGATCCGGGTCCGGGTCCAGGTAAGGGTCCGTGTCTGTGTCCGGGTCCAGGTCCAGGTCCAGGTCCGGGTCCGAGTCAGGGTCCGGGTCCGGGTCCGGGTCAGTTTCAGGGTCAATGTCAGAGTCAGGGTCAGGGTCAGGGTCAGGGTCAGAGTCAGGGTTCGGGTCAGGGTCAGGGTCAGGGTCCGTGTCAGGGTCAGGGTCAGGTTCTGGGTCAGGGTCCGGGTCCGGGTCCGGGTCCGGGTTCGGTTCCGGGTCCGGGTCCGGGTCCTGGTCCGGGTCCGGGTCCGGGTCCGGGTCCGGGTCCGGGTCCGGGTCTGGGTCCGGGTCCGGGTCCGGGTCCGGGTCCGGGTCCGGGTCCTGGTCCTGGTCCGGTTCAGGGTCCGGGTCCGGGTCCGGGTCTGTGTCAGTTTCAGGGTCAGTCTCAGAGTCAGGGTCAGTGTCCGGGTCCGGGTCTGGGTCCGGGTCCGGGTCCGGGTCCGGGTCCCTGTCTGGGGTAAGGATCCGAGTCTGGGTCCGGGTCCGGGTCCGGGTCCGGGTCCGGGTCCGGGTGCGGGTCCGGGTCAGGGTCCGGGTCCGGGTCCGTGTCAGGGTCCGGGTCCGTGTCAGGGTCCGGGTCCGTGTCAGGGTCCGGGTCCGGGTCCGTGTCCGGGTCAGGGTCCGTGTCCGGGTCCGGGTCCGGGTCCGGGTCCGGTTCCGGGACCGGGTCCGGGTCCGGGTCTTGGTCCGGGTCCGGGGTCAGGATCCGGGTCCGGGTCCGGGTCCGGGTCCGGGTCCGGATCTTGGTCAGGGTCAGGGTCAGGGTCCGTTTCCGGTTCCGGGTCCGGGTCCGGGTCCGTGTCCGTGTCAGGGTCTGGGTCCGGGTCAGTTTCAGGGTCAGTGTCAGAGTCAGGGTCCGGTTCAGGGTTAGGGTCAGGGTCCGGGTCCGGGTGAGGGTCCGGGTCCTGGTCAGGGTCCGGGTCCGGGTCCGGGTCCGGGTCCGGGTCCGGGTCCGGGTCCGGGTCCGGGTCCGGGTCCGGATCTTGGTCCGGGTCCGGGTCAGTTTCAGGGTCAATGTCAGAGTCAGGGTCAGGGTCAGGGTCAGGGTCAGAGTCAGGGTCAGAGTCAGGGTCCGTGTCAGGGTCAGGGTCAATGTCAGAGTCAGGGTCCGGGTCAGGGTCAGGCTCAGGGTCAGGGTCAGGGTCAGGGTCAGGGTCAGGGTCAGGTTCCGGGTCAGGGTCCGGGTCCGGGTCCGGGTCCGGGTCCGGGTCCGGGTCCGGGTCCGGGTCCGGGTCCGGGTCCGGGTCCGGGTCAGGGTCCGGGTCCGGGTCCGGTTCCGGGTCCGAGTCAGGGTCCGGGTCCGGGTCCGGGTCCGGGTCCGGGTCCGGGTCCGGGTCCGGGTCCGGGTCCTGGTCCTGGTCCGGTTCAGGGTCCGGGTCCGGTTCCGGGTCTGTGTCAGTTTCAGGGTCAGTCTCAGAGTCAGGGTCAGTGTCCGGGTCCGGGTCTGGGTCCGGGTCCGGGTCCCTGTCTGGGGTAAGGATCCGAGTCTGGGTCCGGGTCCGGGTCCGGGTGAGGGTCCGGGTCCTGGTCAGGGTCCAGGTCCGGGTCAGGGTATGGGTCCCGGTCCGGGTCTGGCTCCGGGTCCGGGTCAGGGTCCGGGGTCAGGATTCTAGTCCGGGTCCGGGTCCGGGTCCGGGTCCGGATCTGGGTCAGGGTCAGGTTCAGTGTCAGGGTCAGGATCCGGGTCAGGGTCCAGGTCCAGGTCTGTGTCAGTTTCAGGGTCAGTCTCAGAGTCAGGGTCCGGGTCCGGGTCCGGGTCCGGGTCCGGGTCCGTGTCAGTGTCAGTGTCCGTGTCAGGGTCAGAGTCAGGGTCAGAGTCAGGGTCCGTGTCAGGGTCAGGGTCAGGGTCAGAGTCAGGGTTTGGGTCAGGGTCAGGGTCAGGGTCAGGGTCAGGGTCAGGGTCAGGTTCCGGGTCCGGGTCCGGGTCCGGGTCCGGGTCCGGGTCCGGATCCGGGTCCGGGTCCGGGTCCGGGTCCGGGTCCGAGTCAGGGTCCGGGTCCATGTCCAGGTCCGGGTCAGTTTCAGGGTCAGTGTCAGAGTCAGTGTCCAGGTCAGGGTCAGGATTCTAGTCCGGGTCCGGGTCCGGGTCCGGGTCCGGATCTGGGTCAGGGTCAGGTTCAGTGTCAGGGTCAGGATCCGGGTCAGGGTCCAGGTCCAGGTCTGTGTCAGTTTCAGGGTCAGTCTCAGAGTCAGGGTCCGGGTCCGGGTCCGGGTCCGGGTCCGTGTCAGTGTCAGTGTCCGTGTCAGGGTCAGAGTCAGGGTCAGAGTCAGGGTCCGTGTCAGGGTCAGGGTCAGGGTCAGAGTCAGGGTTTGGGTCAGGGTCAGGGTCAGGGTCAGGGTCAGGGTCAGGGTCAGGTTCCGGGTCCGGGTCCGGGTCCGGGTCCGGGTCCGGATCCGGGTCCGGGTCCGGGTCCGGGTCCGGGTCCGGGTCCGAGTCAGGGTCCGGGTCCATGTCCAGGTCCGGGTCAGTTTCAGGGTCAGTGTCAGAGTCAGTGTCCAGGTCAGGGTCAGGGTCCGGGTCCGGGTCCGGGTCAGGGTCAGGGTCAGGGTCCGGGTCCGGGTCCGGGTCTGTGTCAGTTTCAGGGTCAGTCTCAGAGTCAGGGTCCGGGTCATGGTCAGGGTCAGGGTCTGGGTCAGGGTCCGGATCCGGATCCGGGTCCGGGTCCGGGTCCGGGTCCGGGTCCGGGTCCGGGTCCGGGTCCGGGTTTGGGTCCGAGTCCGGGTCAGGGTCCGGGGTCAGGATTCTAGTCCGGGTCCGGGTCCGGGTCCGGGTCCGGGTCCGGGTCCTGATCTTTGTCAGGGTCAGGGTGAGGGTCACGGTCAGGATCCGGGTCCGGGTCTAGGTCTGGGTCCGGGTCCGTGTCAGTGTCAGTGTCAGGGTCAGAGTCAGTGTCCTGGTCCGGGTCCCGGTCAGAGTCAGGATCCGGGTCCGGGTCCAGGTAAGGGTCCGTGTCTGTGTCCGGGTCCAGGTCCAGGTCCAGGTCCGGGTCCGAGTCAGGGTCCGGGTCCGGGTCCGGGTCAGTTTCAGGGTCAATGTCAGAGTCAGGGTCAGGGTCAGGGTCAGGGTCAGAGTCAGGGTCAGAGTCAGGGTCCGTGTCAGGGTCAGGGTCAGGGTCAGAGTCAGGGTGCGGGTCAGGGTCAGGGTCAGGGTCAGGGTCAGGGTCAGGGTCAGGGTCAGGGTCAGGTTCCGGGTGAGGGTCCGGTTCCGGGTCCGGGTCCGGGTCCGGGTCCGGGTCCGGGTCCGGGTCCGGGTCAGGGTTCGGGTCAGGGTCCGGGTCCGGGTCCGGTTCCGGGTCCGAGTCAGGGTCCGGGTCCAGGTCCGGGTCCGGGTCCGGGTCCAGGTCCGGGTCCGGGTCCGGGTCCGGGTCCGGGTCCTGGTCCTGGTCCGGTTCAGGGTCCGGGTCCGGGTCCGGGTCTGTGTCAGTTTCAGGGTCAGTCTCAGAGTCAGGGTCAGTGTCCGGGTCCGGGTCTGGGTCCGGGTCCGGGTCCGGGTCCCTGTCTGGGGTAAGGATCCGAGTCTGGGTCCGGGTCCGGGTCCGGGTGAGGGTCCGGGTCCTGGTCAGGGTCAGGGTTCGGGTCCGGGTCCAGGTCCGGGTCCGGGTCCGGGTCAGGTTCCGGGTCAGGGTCTGGCTCCGGGTCAGGGTCCGTGTCAGGGTAAGGGTCAGGGTCAAGGTCAGCCTAAGGGTCCGGGTCCGTGTCAGGGTCCGTGTCAGGGTCCGTGTCAGGGTCAGGGTCAGGGTCCGGGTCCGGGTCCGGGTCCCGGTCCTTTTCCGTGTCCCTGTCCGTGTCCGTGTCTGTGTCAAGGACCCGGGTCAGGGTAAGGGTCAGGGTCAGTGTCAGGATACTTTTCCGTGTCCCTGTCCGTGTCCGGGCCGGGGTCAGGGTCAGGGTCAGGGTCAGGGTCTGGGTCCGGTTACAGTTCCGGTTCCGGTCCGGGTCAGGCTCAGGGTGAGGGTCATGGTCCGGGTCATGGTCAGGGTCAGGGTCAAGGTCAGGGTCTGGGTCAGGGTCTGGGACCGGGTCAGGTTCCGGGTCAGGGTCAGGGTCAGGTTCCACGTCAGGGTCTGGGTCAGGGTCCGGGTCCGGGTCCGGTTCCGGGTCCGAGTCAGGGTCCGGGTCCTGGTCCGGGTCCGGGTCCGGGTCCGGGTCCGGGTCCGGGTCCGGGTCTGGGTCCGGGTCCGGGTCCGGGTCCGGGTCCGGGTCCGGGTCTGGGTCCGGGTCCGGGTCCGGGTCCGGGTCCGGGTCCGGGTCCTGGTCCTGGTCCTGGTCCGGTTCAGGGTCCGGGTCCGGGTCCGGGTCTGTGTCAGTTTCAGGGTCAGTCTCAGAGTCAGGGTCAGTGTCCGGGTCCGGGTCCGTGTCAGGGTCCGGGTCCGTGTCAGGGTCCGGGTCCGTGTCAGGGTCCGGGTCTGGGTCCGTGTCCGGGTCAGGGTCCGTGTCCGGGTCCGGGTCCGGGTCCGGGTCCGGTTCCGGGACCGGGTCCGGGTCCGGGTCTTGGTCCGGGTCCGGGGTCAGGATCCGGGTCCGGGTCCGGGTCCGGGTCCGGGTCCGGATCTTGGTCAGGGTCAGGGTCAGGGTCCGTTTCCGGTTCCGGGTCCGGGTCCGGGTCCGTGTCCGTGTCAGGGTCTGGGTCCGGGTTAGTTTCAGGGTCAGTGTCAGAGTCAGGGTCCGGTTCAGGGTTAGGGTCAGGGTCCGGGTCCGGGTGAGGGTCCGGGTCCTGGTCAGGGTCCGGGTCCGGGTCCGGGTCCGGGTCCGGGTCCGGGTCCGGGTCCGGGTCCGGGTCCGGGTCCGGGTCCGGATCTTGGTCAGGGTCAGGGTCCGTTTCCGGTTCCGGGTCCGGGTCCGGGTCTAGGTCTGGGTCCGGGTCCGTGTCAGTGTCAGGGTTAGAGTCAGTGTCCTGGTCCGGGTCCCGGTCAGAGTCAGGATCCGGGTCCGGGTCCAGGTAAGGGTCCGTGTCTGTGTCCGGGTCCAGGTCCATGTCCAGGTCCGGGTCCGAGTCAGGGTCCGAGTCCGGGTCCGGGTCAGTTTCAGGGTCAATGTCAGAGTCAGGGTCAGGGTCAGGGTCAGGGTCAGAGTCAGGGTCAGAGTCAGGGTCCGTGTCAGGGTCAGGGTCAATGTCAGAGTCAGGGTTCGGGTCAGGGTCAGGCTCAGGGTCAGGGTCAGGGTCAGGGTCAGGGTCAGGGTCAGGTTCCGGGTCAGGGTCCGGGTCCGGGTCCGGGTCCGGGTCCGGGTCCGGGTCCGGGTCCGGGTCCGGGTCCGGGTCAGGGTCCGGGTCCGGGTCCGGTTCCGGGTCCGAGTCAGGGTCCGGGTCCGGGTCCGGGTCCGGGTCCGGGTCCGGGTCCGGGTCCGGGTCCGGGTCCGGGTCCGGGTCCGGGTCCTGGTCCTTGTCCGGTTCAGGGTCCGGGTCCGGTTCCGGGTCTGTGTCAGTTTCAGGGTCAGTCTCAGAGTCAGGGTCAGTGTCCGGGTCCGGGTCTGGGTCCGGGTCCGGGTCCCTGTCTGGGGTAAGGATCCGAGTCTGGGTCCGGGTCCGGGTCCGGGTGAGGGTCCGGGTCCTGGTCAGGGTCCAGGTCCGGGTCAGGGTATGGGTCCCGGTCCGGGTCTGGCTCCGGGTCCGGGTCAGGGTCCGGGGTCAGGATTCTAGTCCGGGTCCGGGTCCGGGTCCGGGTCCGGATCTGGGTCAGGGTCAGGTTCAGTGTCAGGGTCAGGATCCGGGTCAGGGTCCAGGTCCAGGTCTGTGTCAGTTTCAGGGTCAGTCTCAGAGTCAGGGTCCGGGTCCGGGTCCGGGTCCGGGTCCGGGTCCGTGTCAGTGTCAGTGTCCGTGTCAGGGTCAGAGTCAGGGTCAGAGTCAGGGTCCGTGTCAGGGTCAGGGTCAGGGTCAGAGTCAGGGTTTGGGTCAGGGTCAGGGTCAGGGTCAGGGTCAGGGTCAGGGTCAGGGTCAGGTTCCGGGTCCGGGTCCGGGTCCGGGTCCGGGTCCGGGTCCGGATCCGGGTCCGGGTCCGGGTCCGGGTCCGGGTCCGAGTCAGGGTCCGGGTCCATGTCCAGGTCCGGGTCAGTTTCAGGGTCAGTGTCAGAGTCAGTGTCCAGGTCAGGGTCAGGATTCTAGTCCGGGTCCGGGTCCGGGTCCGGGTCCGGGTCCGGGTCCGGATCTGGGTCAGGGTCAGGTTCAGTGTCAGGGTCAGGATCCGGGTCAGGGTCCAGGTCCAGGTCTGTGTCAGTTTCAGGGTCAGTCTCAGAGTCAGGGTCCGGGTCCGGGTCCGGGTCCGGGTCCGTGTCAGTGTCAGTGTCCGTGTCAGGGTCAGAGTCAGGGTCAGAGTCAGGGTCCGTGTCAGGGTCAGGGTCAGGGTCAGAGTCAGGGTTTGGGTCAGGGTCAGGGTCAGGGTCAGGGTCAGGGTCAGGGTCAGGTTCCGGGTCCGGGTCCGGGTCCGGGTCCGGGTCCGGATCCGGGTCCGGGTCCGGGTCCGGGTCCGGGTCCGGGTCCGAGTCAGGGTCCGGGTCCATGTCCAGGTCCGGGTCAGTTTCAGGGTCAGTGTCAGAGTCAGTGTCCAGGTCAGGGTCAGGGTCCGGGTCCGGGTCCGGGTCAGGGTCAGGGTCAGGGTCCGGGTCCGGGTCCGGGTCTGTGTCAGTTTCAGGGTCAGTCTCAGAGTCAGGGTCCGGGTCATGGTCAGGGTCAGGGTCTGGGTCAGGGTCCGGATCCGGATCCGGGTCCGGGTCCGGGTCCGGGTCCGGGTCCGGGTCCGGGTCCGGGTCCGGGTTTGGGTCCGAGTCCGGGTCAGGGTCCGGGGTCAGGATTCTAGTCCGGGTCCGGGTCCGGGTCCGGGTCCGGGTCCGGGTCCTGATCTTTGTCAGGGTCAGGGTGAGGGTCACGGTCAGGATCCGGGTCCGGGTCTAGGTCTGGGTCCGGGTCCGTGTCAGTGTCAGTGTCAGGGTCAGAGTCAGTGTCCTGGTCCGGGTCCCGGTCAGAGTCAGGATCCGGGTCCGGGTCCAGGTAAGGGTCCGTGTCTGTGTCCGGGTCCAGGTCCAGGTCCAGGTCCGGGTCCGAGTCAGGGTCCGGGTCCGGGTCCGGGTCAGTTTCAGGGTCAATGTCAGAGTCAGGGTCAGGGTCAGGGTCAGGGTCAGAGTCAGGGTCAGAGTCAGGGTCCGTGTCAGGGTCAGGGTCAGGGTCAGAGTCAGGGTGCGGGTCAGGGTCAGGGTCAGGGTCAGGGTCAGGGTCAGGGTCAGGGTCAGGTTCCGGGTGAGGGTCCGGGTCCGGGTCCGGGTCCGGGTCCGGGTCCGGGTCCGGGTCCGGGTCCGGGTCCGGGTCCGGGTCAGGGTTCGGGTCAGGGTCCGGGTCCGGGTCCGGTTCCGGGTCCGAGTCAGGGTCCGGGTCCAGGTCCGGGTCCTGGTCCAGGTCCGGGTCCGGGTCCGGGTCCGGGTCCGGGTCCGGGTCCTGGTCCTGGTCCGGTTCAGGGTCCGGGTCCGGGTCCGGGTCTGTGTCAGTTTCAGGGTCAGTCTCAGAGTCAGGGTCAGTGTCCGGGTCCGGGTCTGGGTCCGGGTCCGGGTCCGGGTCCCTGTCTGGGGTAAGGATCCGAGTCTGGGTCCGGGTCCGGGTCCGGGTGAGGGTCCGGGTCCTGGTCAGGGTCAGGGTTCGGGTCCGGGTCCAGGTCCGGGTCCGGGTCCGGGTCAGGTTCCGGGTCAGGGTCTGGCTCCGGGTCAGGGTCCGTGTCAGGGTAAGGGTCAGGGTCAAGGTCAGCCTAAGGGTCCGGGTCCGTGTCAGGGTCCGTGTCAGGGTCCGTGTCAGGGTCAGGGTCAGGGTCCGGGTCCGGGTCCGGGTCCCGGTCCTTTTCCGTGTCCCTGTCCGTGTCCGTGTCTGTGTCAAGGACCCGGGTCAGGGTAAGGGTCAGGGTCAGTGTCAGGATACTTTTCCGTGTCCCTGTCCGTGTCCGGGCCGGGGTCAGGGTCAGGGTCAGGGTCAGGGTCTGGGTCCGGTTACAGTTCCGGTTCCGGTCCGGGTCAGGCTCAGGGTGAGGGTCATGGTCCGGGTCATGGTCAGGGTCAGGGTCAAGGTCAGGGTCTGGGTCAGGGTCTGGGACCGGGTCAGGTTCCGGGTCAGGGTCAGGGTCAGGTTCCACGTCAGGGTCTGGGTCAGGGTCAGGGTCAGAGTCCGGGTCAGTGTCAGGGTCCGGGTACTTTTCCGTGTCCCTGTCCGTGTCCGGGTCAGGGTCAGGGTCAGGGTCAGGGTCAGGGTCAGGGTCCAGGTCCGGGTCAAGGTCCGGGTAAGGGTCCGGGTCACGGTCCAGGTCCGGGTCCGTGTCTGTGTCCGGGTCCAGGTCCAGGTCCAGGTCCGGGTCCGAGTCCGGGTCCGGGTCCGGGTCCGGGTCAGTTTCAGGGTCAATGTCAGAGTCAGGGTCAGGGTCAGGGTCAGGGTCAGAGTCAGGGTCAGAGTCAGGGTCCGTGTCAGGGTCAGGGTCAGGGTCAGAGTCAGGGTGCGGGTCAGGGTCAGGGTCAGGGTCAGGGTCAGGGTCAGGGTCAGGGTCAGGTTCCGGGTGAGGGTCCGGGTCCGGGTCCGGGTCCGGGTCCGGGTCCGGGTCCGGGTCAGGGTTCGGGTCAGGGTCCGGGTCCGGGTCCGGTTCCGGGTCCGAGTCAGGGTCCGGGTCCAGGTCCGGGTCCGGGTCCAGGTCCGGGTCCGGGTCCGGGTCCGGGTCCGGGTCCTGGTCCTGGTCCGGTTCAGGGTCCGGGTCCGGGTCCGGGTCTGTGTCAGTTTCAGGGTCAGTCTCAGAGTCAGGGTCAGTGTCCGGGTCCGGGTCTGGGTCCGGGTCCGGGTCCGGGTCCCTGTCTGGGGTAAGGATCCGAGTCTGGGTCCGGGTCCGGGTCCGGGTGAGGGTCCGGGTCCTGGTCAGGGTCAGGGTTCGGGTCCGGGTCCAGGTCCGGGTCCGGGTCCGGGTCAGGTTCCGGGTCAGGGTCTGGCTCCGGGTCAGGGTCCGTGTCAGGGTAAGGGTCAGGGTCAAGGTCAGCCTAAGGGTCCGGGTCCGTGTCAGGGTCCGTGTCAGGGTCCGTGTCAGGGTCAGGGTCAGGGTCCGGGTCCGGGTCCGGGTCCCGGTCCTTTTCCGTGTCCCTGTCCGTGTCCGTGTCTGTGTCAAGGACCCGGGTCAGGGTAAGGGTCAGGGTCAGTGTCAGGATACTTTTCCGTGTCCCTGTCCGTGTCCGGGCCGGGGTCAGGGTCAGGGTCAGGGTCAGGGTCTGGGTCCGGTTACAGTTCCGGTTCCGGTCCGGGTCAGGCTCAGGGTGAGGGTCATGGTCCGGGTCATGGTCAGGGTCAGGGTCAAGGTCAGGGTCTGGGTCAGGGTCTGGGACCGGGTCAGGTTCCGGGTCAGGGTCAGGGTCAGGTTCCACGTCAGGGTCTGGGTCAGGGTCAGGGTCAGAGTCCGGGTCAGTGTCAGGGTCCGGGTACTTTTCCGTGTCCCTGTCCGTGTCCGGGTCAGGGTCAGGGTCAGGGTCAGGGTCAGGGTCAGGGTCCAGGTCCGGGTCAAGGTCCGGGTAAGGGTCCGGGTCACGGTCCAGGTCCGGGTCCAGGTCAGGGTCCAGGTCCGGGTCCGGGTCCGGGTCCGGGTCCGGGTCCGGGTCCGGGTCAGGGTCCGGGTCCGTGTCAGGGTCCGGGTCCATGTCAGGGTCCGGGTCCGGGTCCGTGTCCGGGTCAGGGTCTGTGTCCGGGTCCGGGTCCGGGTCCGGGTCCGGGACCGGGTCCGGGTCCAGGTCCGGGTCCGGGTCCGGGTCCGGGTCCGGGTCCGGGTCCCGGTTCGGGTCAGGGTCAGGGTCAGGGTCAGTGTCAGGATCCGTGTACGGGTCAGGGTCAGGGTCAGGGTCAGGGTCAGGGTCCGGGTCCGGGTCCGGGACCCGGTCCGGGTCCAGGTCCGTGTCAGGGTCCGGGTCCGGGTCAGTTTCAGGGTCAGTGTCAGAGTCAGGGTCCGGTTCAGGGTCAGGGTCAGAGTCAGGGTCAGAGTGAGGGTCCGTGTCAGGGTCAGGGTCAGGGTCAGAGTCAGGGTGCGGGTCAGGGTCAGGGTCAGGGTCAGGGTCAGGGTCAGGGTCAGGGTCAGGTTCCGGGTGAGGGTCCGGGTCCGGGTCCGGGTCCGGGTCCGGGTCCGGGTCCGGGTCCGGGTCCGGGTCCGGGTCCGGGTCAGGGTTCGGGTCAGGGTCCGGGTCCGGGTCGGGTTCCGGGTCCGAGTCAGGGTCCGGGTCCAGGTCCGGGTCCGGGTCCGGGTCCGGGTCCGGGTCCGGGTCCGGGTCCGGGTCCGGGTCCTGGTCCTGGTCCGGTTCAGGGTCCGGGTCCGGGTCCGGGTCTGTGTCAGTTTCAGGGTCAGTCTCAGAGTCAGGGTCAGTGTCCGGGTCCGGGTCTGGGTCCGGGTCCGGGTCCGGGTCCCTGTCTGGGGTAAGGATCCGAGTCTGGGTCCGGGTCCGGGTCCGGGTGAGGGTCCGGGTCCTGGTCAGGGTCAGGGTTCGGGTCCGGGTCCAGGTCCGGGTCCGGGTCCGGGTCCGGGTCAGGTTCCGGGTCAGGGTCTGGCTCCGGGTCAGGGTCCGTGTCAGGGTAAGGGTCAGGGTCAAGGTCAGCCTAAGGGTCCGGGTCCGTGTCAGGGTCCGTGTCAGGGTCCGTGTCAGGGTCAGGGTCAGGGTCCGGGTCCGGGTCCGGGTCCCGGTCCTTTTCCGTGTCCCTGTCCGTGTCCGTGTCTGTGTCAAGGACCCGGGTCAGGGTAAGGGTCAGGGTCAGTGTCAGGATACTTTTCCGTGTCCCTGTCCGTGTCCGGGCCGGGGTCAGGGTCAGGGTCAGGGTCAGGGTCTGGGTCCGGTTACAGTTCCGGTTCCGGTCCGGGTCAGGCTCAGGGTGAGGGTCATGGTCCGGGTCATGGTCAGGGTCAGGGTCAAGGTCAGGGTCTGGGTCAGGGTCTGGGACCGGGTCAGGTTCCGGGTCAGGGTCAGGGTCAGGTTCCACGTCAGGGTCTGGGTCAGGGTCAGGGTCAGGGTCCGGGTCAGTGTCAGGGTCCGGGTACTTTTCCGTGTCCCTGTCCGTGTCCGGGTCAGGGTCAGGGTCAGGGTCAGGGTCAGGGTCAGGGTCCAGGTCCGGGTCAAGGTCCGGGTAAGGGTCCGGGTCACGGTCCAGGTCCGGGTCCAGGTCAGGGTCCAGGTCCGAGTCCGGGTCCGGGTCCGGGTCCGGGTCCGGGTCCGGGTCCGGGTCCGGGTCAGGGTCCGGGTCCGTGTCAGGGTCCGGGTCCAGGTCAGGGTCCGGGTCCGGGTCCGTGTCCGGGTCAGGGTCTGTGTCCGGGTCCGGGTCCGGGTCCGGGTCCGGGACCGGGTCCGGGTCCAGGTCCGGGTCCGGGTCCGGGTCCGGGTCCGGGTCCGGGTCCGGGTCCGGGTCCCGGTTCGGGTCAGGGTCAGGGTCAGGGTCAGGGTCAGGATCCGTGTACGGGTCAGGGTCAGGGTCAGGGTCAGGGTCAGGGTCCGGGTCCGGGTCCGGGACCCGGTCCGGGTCCAGGTCCGTGTCAGGGTCCGGGTCCGGGTCAGTTTCAGGGTCAGTGTCAGAGTCAGGGTCCGGTTCAGGGTTAGGGTCAGGGTCCGGGTCCGGGTGAGGGTCCGGGTCCTGGTCAGGGTTCGGGTCCGGGTCCGGGTCCGGGTCCGGGTCCGGATCCGGGACCGGGTCCGGGTCCGGGTCCGGGTCCGGGTCTGGGTCCGGGTCCGGGGTCAGGATCCGGGTCCGGGTCCGGGTCCGGGTCCGGGTCCGGATCCGGATCTTGGTCAGGGTCAGGGTCCGTTTCCGGTTCCGGGTCCGGGTCCGGGTCCGGGTCTAGGTCTGGGTCCGGGTCCGTGTCAGGGTCCGGGTCCGGGTCCGGGTCCGGGTCAGTTTCAGGGTCAATGTCAGAGTCAGGGTCAGGGTCAGGGTCAGGGTCAGAGTCAGGATCCAGGTCCGGGTCCAGGTAAGGGTCCGTGTCTGTGTCCGGGTCCAGGTCCAGGTCCAGGTCCGGGTCCGAGTCAGGGTCCGGGTCCGGGTCCGGGTCCGGGTCCGGGTCAGTTTCAGGGTCAATGTCAGAGTCAAGGTCAGGGTCAGGGTCAGGGTCAGAGTCAGGGTCAGAGTCAGGGTCCGTGTCAGGGTCAGGGTCAGGGTCAGAGTCAGGGTTCGGGTCAGGGTCAGGGTCAGGGTCAGGGTCAGGGTCAGGGTCAGGGTCAGGTTCCGGGTCAGGGTCCGGGTCCGGGTCCGGGTCCGGGTCCGGGTCCGGGTCCGGGTCCGGGTCCGGGTCGGGGTCAGGGTCAGGGTCCGGGTCCGGGTCCGGTTCCGGGTCCGAGTCAGGGTCCGGGTCCGGGCCCGAGTCCGGGTCCGGGTCCGGGTCCGGGTCCGGGTCCGGGTCCTGGTCCTGGTCCCGTTCAGGGTCCGGGTCCGGGTCCGGGTCTGTGTCAGTTTCAGGGTCAGTCTCAGAGTCAGGGTCAGTGTCCGGGTCCGGGTCTGGGTCCGGGTCCGGGTCCCTGTCTGGGGTAAGGATCCGAGTCTGGGTCCGGGTCCGGGTCCGGGTGAGGGTCCGGGTCCTGGTCAGGGTCCAGGTCCGGGTCAGGGTATGGGTCCGGGTCCGGGTCTGGCTCCGGGTCCGGGTCAGGGTCCGGGGTCAGGATTCTAGTCCGGGTCCGGGTCCGGGTCCGGGTCCGGATGTGGGTCAGGGTCAGGATCCGGGTCAGGGTCCAGGTCCAGGTCTGTGTCAGTTTCAGGGTCAGTCTCAGAGTCAGGGTCCGGGTCCGGGTCCGGGTCCGGGTCCGGGTCCGTGTCAGTGTCAGTGTCCGTGTCAGGGTCAGAGTCAGGGTCAGAGTCAGGGTCCGTGTCAGGGTCAGGGTCAGGGTCAGAGTCAGAGTTTGGGTCAGGGTCAGGGTCAGGGTCAGGGTCAGGGTCAGGGTCAGGTTCCGGGTCTGGGTCCGGGTCCGGGTCCGGGTCCGGGTCCGGGTCCGGATCCGGGTCCGGGTCCGGGTCCGGGTCCGAGTCAGGGTCCGGGTCCGTGTCCAGGTCCGGGTCAGTTTCAGGGTCAGTGTCAGAGTCAGTGTCCAGGTCAGGGTCAGGGTCCGGGTCCGGGTCCAGGTCCGGGTCCGGGTCCGGGTCCGGGTCCGGGTCAGGGTCAGGGTCAGGGTCCGTGTCCGGGTCCGGGTCTGTGTCAGTTTCAGGGTCAGTCTCAGAGTCAGGGTCCGGGCCATGGTCAGGGTCAGGGTCTGGGTCCGGGTCCGGATCCGGATCCGGGTCCGGGTCCGGGTCCGGGTCCGGGTCCGGGTCCGGATCCGGGTGCGGGTCCGGGTTTGGGTCCGGGTCCGGGTCCGGGTCAGGGTCCGGGTCAGGATTCTAGTCCGGGTCCGGGTCCGGGTCCGGGTCTGGGTCCTGATCTTTGTCAGGGTCAGGGTGAGGGTCACGGTCAGGATCCGGGTCCGGGTCTAGGTCTGGGTCCGGGTCCGTGTCAGTGTCAGTGTCAGGGTCAGAGTCAGTGTCCTGGTCCGGGTCCCGGTCAGAGTCAGGATCCGGGTCCGGGTCCAGGTAAGGGTCCGTGTCTGTGTCCGGGTCCAGGTCCAGGTCCAGGTCCGGGTCCGAGTCAGGGTCCGGGTCCGGGTCCGGGACAGTTTCAGGGTCAATGTCAGAGTCAGGGTCAGGGTCAGGGTCAGGGTCAGAGTCAGGGTTCGGGTCAGGGTCAGGGTCAGGGTCAGGGTCAGGGTCAGGGTCAGGTTCCGGGTCAGGGTCCGGGTCCGGGTCCGGGTCCGGGTTCGGTTCCGGGTCCGGGTCCGGGTCCGGGTCAGGGTCCGGGTCAGGGTCCGGGTCCGGGTCCGGTTCCGGGTCCGAGTCAGGGTCCGGGTCCTGGTCCGGGTCCGGGTCCGGGTCCGGGTCCGGGTCCGGGTCCGGGTCCGGGTCTGGGTCCGGGTCCGGGTCCGGGTCCGGGTCCTGGTCCTGGTCCGGTTCAGGGTCCGGGTCCGGGTCCGGGTCTGTGTCAGTTTCAGGGTCAGTCTCAGAGTCAGGGTCAGTGTCCGGGTCCGGGTCTGGGTCCGGGTCCGGGTCCGGGTCCGGGTCCCTGTCTGGGGTAAGGATCCGAGTCTGGGTCCGGGTCCGGGTCCGGGTCCGGGTCCGGGTCCGGGTGCGGGTCCGGGTCAGGGTCCGGGTCCGGGTCCGTGTCAGGGTCCGGGTCCGTGTCAGGGTCCGGGTCCGTGTCAGGGTCCGGGTCCGGGTCCGTGTCCGGGTCAGGGTCCGTGTCCGGGTCCGGGTCCGGGTCCGGGTCCGGTTCCGGGACCGGGTCCGGGTCCGGGTCTTGGTCCGGGTCCGGGGTCAGGATCCGGGTCCGTGTCCGGGTCCGGGTCCGGGTCCGGATCTTGGTCAGGGTCAGGGTCAGGGTCCGTTTCCGGTTCCGGGTCCGGGTCCGGGTCCGTGTCCGTGTCAGGGTCCGGGTCCGGGTCAGTTTCAGGGTCAGTGTCAGAGTCAGGGTCCGGTTCAGGGTTAGGGTCAGGGTCCGGGTCCGGGTGAGGGTCCGGGTCCTGGTCAGGGTCCGGGTCCGGGTCCGGGTCCGGGTCCGGGTCCGGGTCCGGGTCCGGGTCCGGGTCCGGGTCCGGGTCCGGATCTTGGTCAGGGTCAGGGTCCGTTTCCGGTTCCGGGTCCGGGTCCGGGTCTAGGTCTGGGTCCGGGTCCGTGTCAGTGTCAGGGTCAGAGTCAGTGTCCTGGTCCGGGTCCCGGTCAGAGTCAGGATCCGGGTCCGGGTCCAGGTAAGGGTCCGTGTCTGTGTCCGGGTCCAGGTCCATGTCCAGGTCCGGGTCCGAGTCAGGGTCCGAGTCCGGGTCCGGGTCAGTTTCAGGGTCAATGTCAGAGTCAGGGTCAGGGTCAGGGTCAGGGTCAGAGTCAGGGTCAGAGTCAGGGTCCGTGTCAGGGTCAGGGTCAATGTCAGAGTCAGGGTTCGGGTCAGGGTCAGGCTCAGGGTCAGGGTCAGGGTCAGGGTCAGGGTCAGGGTCAGGTTCCGGGTCAGGGTCCGGGTCCGGGTCCGGGTCCGGGTCCGGGTCCGGGTCCGGGTCCGGGTCCGGGTCCGGGTCAGGGTCCGGGTCCGGGTCCGGTTCCGGGTCCGAGTCAGGGTCCGGGTCCGGGTCCGGGTCCGGGTCCGGGTCCGGGTCCGGGTCCGGGTCCGGGTCCGGGTCCGGGTCCTGGTCCTGGTCCGGTTCAGGGTCCGGGTCCGGTTCCGGGTCTGTGTCAGTTTCAGGGTCAGTCTCAGAGTCAGGGTCAGTGTCCGGGTCCGGGTCTGGGTCCGGGTCCGGGTCCCTGTCTGGGGTAAGGATCCGAGTCTGGGTCCGGGTCCGGGTCCGGGTGAGGGTCCGGGTCCTGGTCAGGGTCCAGGTCCGGGTCAGGGTATGGGTCCCGGTCCGGGTCTGGCTCCGGGTCCGGGTCAGGGTCCGGGGTCAGGATTCTAGTCCGGGTCCGGGTCCGGGTCCGGGTCCGGATCTGGGTCAGGGTCAGGTTCAGTGTCAGGGTCAGGATCCGGGTCAGGGTCCAGGTCCAGGTCTGTGTCAGTTTCAGGGTCAGTCTCAGAGTCAGGGTCCGGGTCCGGGTCCGGGTCCGGGTCCGGGTCCGGGTCCGTGTCAGTGTCAGTGTCCGTGTCAGGGTCAGAGTCAGGGTCAGAGTCAGGGTCCGTGTCAGGGTCAGGGTCAGGGTCAGAGTCAGGGTTTGGGTCAGGGTCAGGGTCAGGGTCAGGGTCAGGGTCAGGGTCAGGTTCCGGGTCCGGGTCCGGGTCCGGGTCCGGGTCCGGGTCCGGATCCGGGTCCGGGTCCGGGTCCGGGTCCGGGTCCGAGTCAGGGTCCGGGTCCATGTCCAGGTCCGGGTCAGTTTCAGGGTCAGTGTCAGAGTCAGTGTCCAGGTCAGGGTCAGGATTCTAGTCCGGGTCCGGGTCCGGGTCCGGGTCCGGATCTGGGTCAGGGTCAGGTTCAGTGTCAGGGTCAGGATCCGGGTCAGGGTCCAGGTCCAGGTCTGTGTCAGTTTCAGGGTCAGTCTCAGAGTCAGGGTCCGGGTCCGGGTCCGGGTCCGGGTCCGTGTCAGTGTCAGTGTCCGTGTCAGGGTCAGAGTCAGGGTCAGAGTCAGGGTCCGTGTCAGGGTCAGGGTCAGGGTCAGAGTCAGGGTTTGGGTCAGGGTCAGGGTCAGGGTCAGGGTCAGGGTCAGGGTCAGGGTCAGGTTCCGGGTCCGGGTCCGGGTCCGGGTCCGGGTCCGGATCCGGGTCCGGGTCCGGGTCCGGGTCCGGGTCCGGGTCCGAGTCAGGGTCCGGGTCCATGTCCAGGTCCGGGTCAGTTTCAGGGTCAGTGTCAGAGTCAGTGTCCAGGTCAGGGTCAGGGTCCGGGTCCGGGTCCGGGTCAGGGTCAGGGTCAGGGTCCGGGTCCGGGTCCGGGTCTGTGTCAGTTTCAGGGTCAGTCTCAGAGTCAGGGTCCGGGTCATGGTCAGGGTCAGGGTCTGGGTCAGGGTCCGGATCCGGATCCGGGTCCGGGTCCGGGTCCGGGTCCGGGTCCGGGTCCGGGTCCGGGTCCGGGTCCGGGTCCGGGTTTGGGTCCGAGTCCGGGTCAGGGTCCGGGGTCAGGATTCTAGTCCGGGTCCGGGTCCGGGTCCGGGTCCGGGTCCGGGTCCTGATCTTTGTCAGGGTCAGGGTGAGGGTCACGGTCAGGATCCGGGTCCGGGTCTAGGTCTGGGTCCGGGTCCGTGTCAGTGTCAGTGTCAGGGTCAGAGTCAGTGTCCTGGTCCGGGTCCCGGTCAGAGTCAGGATCCGGGTCCGGGTCCAGGTAAGGGTCCGTGTCTGTGTCCGGGTCCAGGTCCAGGTCCAGGTCCGGGTCCGAGTCAGGGTCCAGGTCCGGGTCCGGGTCAGTTTCAGGGTCAATGTCAGAGTCAGGGTCAGGGTCAGGGTCAGAGTCAGGGTCAGAGTCAGGGTCCGTGTCAGGGTCAGGGTCAGGGTCAGAGTCAGGGTGCGGGTCAGGGTCAGGGTCAGGGTCAGGGTCAGGGTCAGGGTCAGGGTCAGGTTCCGGGTGAGGGTCCGGGTCCGGGTCCGGGTCCGGGTCCGGGTCCGGGTCCGGGTCCGGGTCCGGGTCCGGGTCCGGGTCAGGGTTCGGGTCAGGGTCCGGGTCCGGGTCCGGTTCCGGGTCCGAGTCAGGGTCCGGGTCCAGGTCCGGGTCCGGGTCCGGGTCCAGGTCCGGGTCCGGGTCCGGGTCCGGGTCCGGGTCCTGGTCCTGGTCCGGTTCAGGGTCCGGGTCCGGGTCCGGGTCTGTGTCAGTTTCAGGGTCAGTCTCAGAGTCAGGGTCAGTGTCCGGGTCCGGGTCTGGGTCCGGGTCCGGGTCCGGGTCCCTGTCTGGGGTAAGGATCCGAGTCTGGGTCCGGGTCCGGGTCCGGGTGAGGGTCCGGGTCCTGGTCAGGGTCAGGGTTCGGGTCCGGGTCCAGGTCCGGGTCCGGGTCCGGGTCAGGTTCCGGGTCAGGGTCTGGCTCCGGGTCAGGGTCCGTGTCAGGGTAAGGGTCAGGGTCAAGGTCAGCCTAAGGGTCCGGGTCCGTGTCAGGGTCCGTGTCAGGGTCCGTGTCAGGGTCAGGGTCAGGGTCCGGGTCCGGGTCCGGGTCCCGGTCCTTTTCCGTGTCCCTGTCCGTGTCCGTGTCTGTGTCAAGGACCCGGGTCAGGGTAAGGGTCAGGGTCAGTGTCAGGATACTTTTCCGTGTCCCTGTCCGTGTCCGGGCCGGGGTCAGGGTCAGGGTCAGGGTCAGGGTCTGGGTCCGGTTACAGTTCCGGTTCCGGTCCGGGTCAGGCTCAGGGTGAGGGTCATGGTCCGGGTCATGGTCAGGGTCAGGGTCAAGGTCAGGGTCTGGGTCAGGGTCTGGGACCGGGTCAGGTTCCGGGTCAGGGTCAGGGTCAGGTTCCACGTCAGGGTCTGGGTCAGGGTCAGGGTCAGAGTCCGGGTCAGTGTCAGGGTCCGGGTACTTTTCCGTGTCCCTGTCCGTGTCCGGGTCAGGGTCAGGGTCAGGGTCAGGGTCAGGGTCAGGGTCCAGGTCCGGGTCAAGGTCCGGGTAAGGGTCCGGGTCACGGTCCAGGTCCGGGTCCAGGTCAGGGTCCAGGTCCGGCTCCGGGTCCGGGTCCGGGTCCGGGTCCGGGTCCGGGTCCGGGTCCGGGTCAGGGTCCGGGTCCGTGTCAGGGTCCGGGTCCATGTCAGGGTCCGGGTCCGGGTCCGTGTCCGGGTCAGGGTCTGTGTCCGGGTCCGGGTCCGGGTCCGGGTCCGGGACCGGGTCCGGGTCCAGGTCCGGGTCCGGGTCCGGGTCCGGGTCCGGGTCCGGGTCCCGGTTCGGGTCAGGGTCAGGGTCAGGGTCAGTGTCAGGATCCGTGTACGGGTCAGGGTCAGGGTCAGGGTCAGGGTCAGGGTCCGGGTCCGGGTCCGGGACCCGGTCCGGGTCCAGGTCCGTGTCAGGGTCCGGGTCCGGGTCAGTTTCAGGGTCAGTGTCAGAGTCAGGGTCCGGTTCAGGGTTAGGGTCAGGGTCCGGGTCCGGGTGAGGGTCCGGGTCCTGGTCAGGGTCAGGGTCCGGGTCCGGGTCCGGGTCCGGGTCCGGGTCCGGGACCGGGTCCGGGTCCGGGTCCGGGTCCGGGTCTGGGTCCGGGTCCGGGGTCAGGATCCGGGTCCGGGTCCGGGTCCGGGTCCGGATCCGGATCTTGGTCAGGGTCAGGGTCCGTTTCCGTTTCCGGGTCCGGGTCCGGGTCTAGGTCTGGGTCCGGGTCCGTGTCAGGGTCCGGGTCCGGGTCCGGGTCCTGGTCAGTTTCAGGGTCAATGTCAGAGTCAGGGTCAGGGTCAGGGTCAGGGTCAGAGTCAGGATCCGGGTCCGGGTCCAGGTAAGGGTCCGTGTCTGTGTCCGGGTCCAGGTCCAGGACCAGGTCCGGGTCCGAGTCAGGGTCCGGGTCCGGGTCCGGGTCCGGGTCCGGGTCAGTTTCAGGGTCAATGTCAGAGTCAGGGTCAGGGTCAGGGTCAGGGTCAGAGTCAGGGTCAGAGTCAGGGTCCGTGTCAGGGTCAGGGTCAGGGTCAGAGTCAGGGTCCGGGTCAGGGTCAGGGTCAGGGTCAGGGTCAGGGTCAGGGTCAGGGTCAGGTTCCGGGTCAGGGTCCGGGTCCGGGTCCGGGTCCGGGTCCGGGTCCGGGTCCGGGTCCGGGTCGGGGTCAGGGTCAGGGTCCGGGTCCGGTTCCGGTTCCGGGTCCGAGTCAGGGTCCGGGTCCGGGCCCGGGTCCGGGTCCGGGTCCGGGTCCGGGTCCGGGTCCGGGTCCGGGTCCGGGTCCGGGTCCTGGTCCTGGTCCCGTTCAGGGTCCGGGTCCGGGTCCGGGTCTGTGTCAGTTTCAGGGTCAGTCTCAGAGTCAGGGTCAGTGTCCGGGTCCGGGTCTGGGTCCGGGTCCGGGTCCCTGTCTGGGGTAAGGATCCGAGTCTGGGTCCGGGTCCGGGTCCGGGTGAGGGTCCGGGTCCTGGTCAGGGTCCAGGTCCGGGTCAGGGTATGGGTCCGGGTCCGGGTCTGGCTCCGGGTCCGGGTCAGGGTCCGGGGTCAGGATTCTAGTCCGGGTCCGGGTCCGGGTCTGGGTCCGGATCTGGGTCAGGGTCAGGATCCGGGTCAGGGTCCAGGTCCAGGTCTGTGTCAGTTTCAGGGTCAGTCTCAGAGTCAGGGTCCGGGTCCGGGTCCGGGTCCGGGTCCGTGTCAGTGTCAGTGTCCGTGTCAGGGTCAGAGTCAGGGTCAGAGTCAGGGTCCGTGTCAGGGTCAGGGTCAGGGTCAGAGTCAGAGTTTGGGTCAGGGTCAGGGTCAGGGTCAGGGTCAGGGTCAGGTTCCGGGTCTGGGTCCGGGTCCGGGTCCGGGTCCGGGTCCGGGTCCGGGTCCGGATCCGGGTCCGGGTCCGGGTCCGGGTCCGAGTCAGGGTCCGGGTCCGTGTCCAGGTCCGGGTCAGTTTCAGGGTCAGTGTCAGAGTCAGTGTCCAGGTCAGGGTCAGGGTCCGGGTCCGGGTCCAGGTCCGGGTCCGGGTCCGGGTCCGGGTCCGGGTCAGGGTCAGGGTCAGGGTCCGGGTCCGGGTCCGGGTCTGTGTCAGTTTCAGGGTCAGTCTCAGAGTCAGGGTCCGGGCCATGGTCAGGGTCAGGGTCTGGGTCCGGGTCCGGATCCGGATCCGGGTCCGGGTCCGGGTCCGGGTCCGGATCCGGGTCCGGGTCCGGGTTTGGGTCCGGGTCCGGGTCAGGGTCCGGGGTAAGGATTCTAGTCCGGGTCCGGGTCCGGGTCCGGGTCTGGGTCCTGATCTTTGTCAGGGTCAGGGTGAGGGTCACGGTCAGGATCCGGGTCCGGGTCTAGGTCTGGGTCCGGGTCCGTGTCAGTGTCAGTGTCAGGGTCAGAGTCAGTGTCCTGGTCCGGGTCCCGGTCAGAGTCAGGATCCGGGTCCGGGTCCAGGTAAGGGTCCGTGTCTGTGTCCGGGTCCAGGTCCAGGTCCAGGTCCGGGTCCGAGTCAGGGTCCGGGTCCGGGTCCGGGTCAGTTTCAGGGTCAATGTCAGAGTCAGGGTCAGGGTCAGGGTCAGGGTCAGAGTCAGGGTTCGGGTCAGGGTCAGGTTCCGGGTCAGGGTCCGGGTCCGGGTCCGGGTTCGGTTCCGGGTCCGGGTCCGGGTCCGGGTCAGGGTCCGGGTCAGGGTCCGGGTCCGGGTCCGGTTCCGGGTCCGAGTCAGGGTCCGGGTCCGGGTCCGGGTCCGGGTCCGGGTCCGGGTCCGGGTCCGGGTCCGGGTCCGGGTCCGGGTCCGGGTCCGGGTCCGGGTCCGGGTCCTGGTCCTGGTCCGGTTCAGGGTCCGGGTCCGGGTCCGGGTCTGTGTCAGTTTCAGGGTCAGTCTCAGAGTCAGGGTCAGTGTCCGGGTCCGGGTCTGGGTCCGGGTCCGGGTCCGGGTCCGGGTCCCTGTCTGGGGTAAGGATCCGAGTCTGGGTCCGGGTCCGGGTCCGGGTGAGGGTCCGGGTCCTGGTCAGGGTCAGGGTTCGGGTCCGGGTCCAGATCCGGGTCCGGGTCCGGGTCCGGGTCCAGGTCCGGGTCAGGGTATGGGTCCGGGACCGGGTCCGGGTCCGGGTCCGGATCTGGGTCAGGGTCAGGTTCAGTGTCAGGGTCAGGATCCGGGTCAGGGTCCAGGTCCAGGTCTGTGTCAGTTTCAGGGTCAGTCTCAGAGTCAGGGTCCGGGTCCGGGTCCGGGTCCGGGTCCGGGTCAGTGTCAAGGACCCGGGTCAGGGTAAGGGTCAGGGTCAGTGTCAGGATACTTTTCCGTGTCCCTGTCCGTGTCCGGGCCGGGGTCAGGGTCAGGGTCAGGGTCAGGGTCTGGGTCCGGTTACAGTTCAGGTTCCGGTCCGGGTCAGGCTCAGGGTGAGGGTCATGGTCCGGGTCATGGTCAGGGTCAGGGTCAAGGTCAGGGTCTGGGTCAGGGTCTGGGACCGGGTCAGGTTCCGGGTCAGGGTCAGGGTCAGGTTCCACGTCAGGGTCTGGGTCAGGGTCAGGGTCAGGGTCAGGGTCCGGGTCAGTGTCAGGGTCCGGGTACTTTTCCGTGTCCCTGTCCGTGTCCGGGTCAGGGTCAGGGTCAGGGTCAGGGTCAGGGTCAGGGTCCAGGTCCGGGTCAAGGTCCGGGTAAGGGTCCGGGTCACGGTCCAGGTCCGGGTCCAGGTCAGGGTCCAGGTCCGGGTCCGGGTCCGGGTCCGGGTCCGGGTCCGGGTCCGGGTCCGTGTCAGGGTCCGGGTCCGTGTCAGGGTCCGGGTCCGTGTCAGGGTCCGGGTCCGGGTCCGTGTCCGGGTCAGGGTCCGTGTCCGGGTCCGGGTCCGGGTCCGGGTCCGGGACCGGGTCCGGGTCCAGGTCCGTGTCCGGGTCCGGGTCCGGGTCCGGGTCCGGGTCCGGGTCCGGGTCAGGGTCAGGGTCAGGGTCAGGGTCAGGATCCGTGTACGGGTCAGTGTCAGGGTCAGGGTCAGGGTCAGGGTCCGGGTCCGGGTCCGGGACCCGGTCCGGGTCCAGGTCCGTGTCAGGGTCCGGGTCCGGGTCAGTTTCAGGGTCAGTGTCAGAGTCAGGGTCCGGTTCAGGGTTAGGGTCAGGGTCCGGGTCCGGGTGAGGGTCCGGGTCCTGGTCAGGGTCCGGGTCCGGGTCCGGGTCCGGGTCCGGGTCCGGGACCGGGTCCGGGTCCGGGTCTGGGTCCGGGTCCGTGTCAGTGTCAGGGTCAGATTCAGTGTCCTGGTCCGGGTCCCGGTCAGAGTCAGGATCCGGGTCCGGGTCCGGGTCCAGGTAAGGGTCCGTGTCTGTGTCCGGGTCCAGGTCCGGGTCCGGGTCCGGGTCCGGGTCCGGGTAAGGGTTCGGTTCCGGGTCTGGGTTTGGGTCCGGGTCCGGGTCAGGCTCCGGGGTCAGGATTCTAGTCCGGGTCCGGGTCCGGGTCCGGGTCCGGGTCCTGATCTTTCTCAGGGTCAGGGTGAGGGTCACGGTCAGGATCCGGGTCCGGGTCTGGGTCTGGGTCCGGGTCCGGGTCCGAGTCAGGGTCTGGGTCCGGGTCCGGGTCAGTTTCAGGGTCAGTGTCAGATTCAGGGTCTGGGTCAGGGTCAGGGTCAGGGTCTGGGTCCGGGTCCGGGTCCGGGTCCGGGTCCGGGTCCGGGTCCGGGTCCGGGTCCGGGTCCGGGTCCGGGTCCGGGTCAGTTTCAGGGTCAGTGTGAGAATCATGGTCCGGGTCAGGGTCAGGGTCAGGGTCAGGGTCAGGGTCAGGATCCGGGTCAGGATCCGGGTCCGGGTCTGTGTCCGGGTCCATGTCAGTGTCAGTGTCCGTGTCAGGGTCAGAGTCAGGGTTTGGGTCAGGGTCAGGGTCAGGGTCAGGGTCAGGGTCAGGGTCCGGGTCCGGGTCCGGGTCCGGGTCCGGGTCCGGGTCCGGGTCCGGGTCCGGGTCCGGGTCAGTTTCAGGGTCAGTGTCAGAGTCAGGGTCCAGGTCAGGGTCAGGGTCCGGGTCCGGGTCCGGGTCCGGGTCCGGGTCCGGGTCCAGGTCCGGGTCCGGGTCCGGGTCCGGGTCAGGGTCTGGGTCCGGGTCCGGGTCCGGGTCCGGGTCCGGGTCTGTGTCAGTTTCAGGGTCAGTCTCAGAGTCAGGGTCCGGGTCAGGGTCAGGGTCAGGGTCCGGGTCCGGGTCCGGGTCCGGGTCCGGGTCCGGGTGAGGGTCCGGGTCCGGGTCCGGGTCCGTGTCAGGGTCAGGGTCAGGGTCAGAGTCAGGGTCCGGGTCCGGGTCCTGGTCAGGGTCAGGGTCCGGGTCCGGGTCCGGGTCCGGGTCCGGGTCCGGGTCCGGGTCCGGGTTTGGGTCCGGGTCCGGGTCAGGGTCCGGGGTCAGGATTCTAGTCCGGGTCCGGGTCCGGGTCCGGGTCCGGGTCCTGATGTGGGTCAGGGTCAGGGTCAGGGTGAGGGTCACAGTAAGGATCCGGGTCCGGGTCCGGGTCCGGGTCCGGGTCCGGGTCCGGGTCCGGGTCCGGGTCCGAGTCAGGGTCTGGGTCCGGGTCCGGGTCCGGGTCAGTTTCAGGGTCAGTCTCAGAGTCAGGGTCAGGGTCCGGGTCCGGGTCTGGGGTAAGGATCCGAGTCTGGGTCCGGGTGCGGGTCCGGGTGAGGGTCCGGGTCCTGGTCAGGGTCAGGGCCCGGGTCCGGGTCCAGGTTTGGGTCAGGGTATGGGTCTGGGTCCGGGTCTGGCTCCGGGTCCGGGTCAGGGTCCGGGGTCAGGATTCTAGTCCGGGTCCGGGTCCGGGTCCGGGTCCGGATCTGGGTAAGGGTCAGGTTCAGGGTCAGGGTCAGGATCTGGGTCCGGGTCCGGGTCCGGGTCCGGGTCCGGGTCCGGGTCCGGGTCCGGGTCCGGGTCCTGGTCCGGGTCTGGGTCCGGGTCCAAGTCAGGGTCCGCGTCCGGGTCCGGGTCCGGGTCCGGGTCCGGGTCTGGGTCCGGGTCCGGGTCCTGGTCCGGTTCAGGGTCCGGGTCCGGGTCTGTGTCAGTTTCAGGGTCAGTCTCAGAGTCAGGGTCAGGGTCAGGGTCAGGGTCAGGGTCAGGGTCCTGGTCCGGTTCAGGGTCCGGGTCCGGGTCTGTGTCAGTTTCAGGGTCAGTCTCAGAGTCAGGGTCAGGGTCCGGGTCCGGGTCCGGGTCCGGGTCCGGGTCCGGGTCCGGTCCGGAGTCAGGATCCGAGTCTGGGTCCAGGTCCGGGTCCGGGTGAGGGTCCGGGTCCTGGTCAGGGTCAGGGTCCGGTTCCGGGTCCGAGTCAGGGTCCGGGTCCTGGTCCGGGTCCGGGTCCGGGTCCGGGTCTGGGTCCGGGTCCGGGTCCGGGTCCGGGTCCGGGTCCGGGTCCGGGTCCGGGTCCTGGTCCGGTTCAGGGTCCGGGTCCGGGTCCGGGTCTGTGTCAGTTTCAGGGTCAGTCTCAGAGTCAGGGTCAGTGTCCGGGTCCGGGTCTGGGTCCGGGTCCGGGTCCGGGTCCGGGTCCCTGTCTGGGGTAAGGATCCGAGTCTGGGTCCGGGTCCGGGTCCGGGTGAGGGTCCGGGTCCTGGTCAGGGTCAGGGTTCGGGTCCGGGTCCAGGACCGGGTCCGGGTCCGGGTCCGGGTCCGGGTCCAGGTCCGGGTCAGGGTATGGGTCCGGGACCGGGTCCGGGTCCGGGTCCGGATCTGGGTCAGGGTCAGGTTCAGTGTCAGGGTCAGGATCCGGGTCAGGGTCCAGGTCCAGGTCTGTGTCAGTTTCAGGGTCAGTCTCAGAGTCAGGGTCCGGGTCCGGGTCCGGGTCCGGGTCCGGGTCCGGGTCCGGGTCCGTGTCAGTGTCAGTGTCCGTCTCAGGGTCAGAGTCAGGGTCAAAGTCAGGGTCCGTGTCAGGGTCAGGGTCAGGGTCAGAGTCAGGGTTTGGGTCAGGGTCAGGGTCAGGGTCAGGGTCAGGGTCAGGTTCCGGGTCCGGGTCCGGGTCCGGGTCCGGGTCCGGGTCCGGATCCGGGTCCGGGTACGGGTACGGGTCCGGATCCGGGTCCGGGTCCGGGTCCGGGTCCGGGTCCGGGTCCGGGTCCGAGTCAGGGTCCGGGTCCGGGTCCGGGTCCGGGTCCGGGTCAGTTTCAGGGTCAGTGTCAGAGTCAGTGTCCAGGTCAGGGTCCGGGTCCGGGTCCGGGTCCGGGTCCGGGTCAGGGTCAGGGTCAGGGTCCGGGTCCGGGTCCGGGTCTGTGTCAGTTTCAGGGTCAGTCTCAGAGTCAGGGTCCGGGTCATGGTCAGGGTCAGGGTCTGGGTCCGGGTCCGGGTCCGGGTCCGGGTCCGGGTCCGGGTTTGGGTCCGTGTCCGGGTCAGGGTCCGGGGTCAGGATTCTAGTCCGGGTCCGGGTCCGGGTCCGGGTCCGGGTCCTGATCTTTGTCAGGGTCAGGGTGAGGGTCACGGTCAGGATCCGGGTCCGGGTCTGGGTCTGGGTCCGGGTCCGGGTCCGAGTCAGATTCTGGGTCCGGGTCCGGGTCAGTTTCAGGGTCAGTGTCAGATTCAGGGTCCGGGTCAGTGTCAGGGTCAGGGTCTGGGTCCGGGTCCGGGTCCGGGCCCGGGTCCGGGTCCGGGTCCGGGTCCGGGTCCGGGTCCTGGTCCAGTTCAGGGTCCGGGTCTGTGTCAGGTTCATGGTCAGTCTCAGAGTCAGGGTCAGGGTCCGGTTCCGGGTCCGGGTCCGGGTCCAGGTCCGGGTCTGGGGTAAGGATCCGAGTCTGGGTCCGGGTCCGGGTCCGGGTAAGGGTCCGGGTCAGGTTCAGGGTCAGGGTCAGGATCCGGGTCCGGGTCCGGGTCCGGGTCCGGGTCCGGGTCCGGGTCCAGGTCCGGGTCCGGGTCCGGGTCCGGGTCCAGGTCCGGGTCCGGGTCGGGGTCCGGGTCCGGGTCCGAGTCAGGGTCCGGGTCCAGGTCCGGGTCAGTTTCAGGGTCAGTGTGAGAATCAGGGTCCGGGTCAGGGTCAGGGTCAGGTTCAGGGTCAGGGTCAGGATCCGGGTCAGGATCCGGGTCCGGGTCTGTGTCCGGGTCCATGTCAGTGTCAGTGTCCGTGTCAGGGTCAGAGTCAGGGTTTGGGTCAGGGTCAGGGTCAGGGTCAGGGTCCGGGTCCGGGTCCGGGTCCGGGTCCGGGTCCGGGTCCGGGTCCGGGTCCGGGTCCGGGTCCGGGTCAGTTTCAGGGTCAGTGTCAGAGTCAGGGTCCAGGTCAGGGTCAGGGTCCGGGTCCGGGTCCGGGTCCGGGTCCGGGTCCAGGTCCGGGTCCGGGTCCGGGTCCGGGTCCGGGTCCGGGTCAGGGTCAGGGTCCGGGTCCGGGTCCGGGTCAGGGTCCGGGTCCGGGTCCGGGTCAGTTTCAGGGTCAGTGTCAGAGTCAGTGTCCAGGTCAGGGTCCGGGTCCGGGTCCGGGTCAGGGTCAGGGTCAGGGTCCGGGTCCGGGTCCGGGTCCGGGTCTGTGTCAGTTTCAGGGTCAGTCTCAGAGTCAGGGTCCGGGTCAGGGTCAGGGTCAGGGTCCGGGTCCGGGTCCGGGTCCGGGTCCGGGTGAGGGTCCGGGTCCGGGTCCGGGTCCGGGTCCGTGTCAGGGTCAGGGTCAGGGTCAGAGTCAAGGTCCGGGTCCGGGTCCTGGTCAGGGTCAGGGTCCGGGTCCGGGTCCGGGTCCGGGTCCGGGTCCGGGTCCGGGTCCGGGTCCGGGTTTGGGTCCGGGTCCGGGTCCGGGTCAGGGTCCGGGGTCAGGATTCTAGTCCGGGTCCGGGTCCGGGTCCGGGTCCGGGTCCTGATGTGGGTCAGGGTCAGGGTCAGGGTGAGGGTCACGGTCAGGATCCGGGTCCGGGTCCGGGTCCGGGTCCGAGTCCGGGTCCGGGTCCGGGTCCGGGTCCGGGTCCGGGTCCGGGTCCGAGTCAGGGTCTGGGTCCGGGTCCGGGTCAGTTTCAGGGTCAGTCTCAGAGTCAGGGTCAGGGTCCGGGTCCGGGTCTGGGGTAAGGATCCGAGTCTGGGTCCGGGTGCGGGTCCGGGTGAGGGTCCGGGTCCTGGTGAGGGTCAGGGTCCGGGTCCGGGTCCAGGTTTGGGTCAGGGTATGGGTCTGGGTCCGGGTCTGGCTCCGGGTCCGGGTCAGGGTCCGGGGTCAGGATTCTAGTCCGGGTCCGGGTCCGGGTCCGGGTCCGGATCTGGGTAAGGGTCAGGTTCAGGGTCAGGGTCAGGATCTGGGTCCGGGTCCGGGTCCGGGTCCGGGTCCGGGTCCGGGTCCGGGTCCGGGTCCGGGTCCGGGTCCGGGTCCGGGTCTGGGTCCGGGTCCAAGTCAGGGTCCGCGTCCGGGTCCGGGTCCGGGTCCGGGTCCGGGTCTGGGTCCGGGTCCGGGTCCTGGTCCGGTTCAGGGTCCGGGTCCGGGTCTGTGTCAGTTTCAGGGTCAGTCTCAGAGTCAGGGTCAGGGTCAGGGTCAGGGTCAGGGTCAGGGTCAGGGTCCTGGTCCGGTTCAGGGTCCGGGTCCGGGTCTGTGTCAGTTTCAGGGTCAGTCTCAGAGTCAGGGTCAGGGTCCGGGTCCGGGTCCGGGTCCGGGTCCGATCCGGAGTCAGGATCCGAGTCTGGGTCCAGGTCCGGGTCCGGGTGAGGGTCCGGGTCCTGGTCAGGGTCAGGGTCCGGGTCCAGGTCCGGGTCAGGGTCCGGGTCCGGTTCCGGGTCTGGGTCCAGGTCCGGGTCAGGGTCCGGGGTCAGGATTCTAGTCCGGGTCCGGGTCCGGGTTTTGGGTCCAGATCTGGGTCAGGGTCAGGGTCAGGGTCAGGGTCAGGATCTGGGTATGGGTCCGCGTCCGGGTCCGGGTCCGGGTCCGGGTCCGGGCCAAGGCTGGGTCCGGGTCCGGGTAAGGGTCCGGGTCCGGGTCCGGGTCAGGGCCTGGGTCCTGGTCCGGTTCAGGGTCCGGGTCCGGGTCTGTGTCCGTTTCAGGGTCAGTCTCAGACTCAGGGTCAGGGTCCGGGTCCGGGTCCGGGTCCGGGTCCGGGTCCCGGTCCGGGGTCAGGATCCGAGTCTGGGTCCAGGTCCGGGTCCGGGTGAGGGTCCAGGTCCTGGTCAGGGTCAGGGTCCAGGTCCAGGTCCGGGTCATGGTCCGGGTCCGTTTCCGGTTCTGGGTCCGGGTCCGGGTCAGGGTCCGGGGTCAGGATTCTAGTCCGGGTCCGGGTCCGGGTTTTGGGTCCAGATCTGGGTCCAGGTCCGGGTCCGAGTCAGGGTCCGGGTCCGGGTCCGGGTCAGTTTCAGGGTCAATGTCAGGGTCAGGGTCAGGGTCAGGGTCAGGGTCAGGGTCCGGGTCCGGGTCCGGGTCCGGGTCCGGGTCCGGGTCCGGGTCCGGGTCCGGGTCCTGGTCCTGGTCCGGTTCAGGGTCCGGGTCCAGGTCTGTGTCAGTTTCAGGGTCAGTCTCAGAGTCAGGGTCAGTGTCCGGGTCCGGGTCTGGGTCCGGGTCCGGGTCCCTGTCTGGGGTAAGGATCCCAGTCTGGGTCCGGGTCCGGGTCCGGGTGAGGGTCCGGGTCCTGGTCAGGGTCAGGGTCCGGGTCCGGGTCCAGGTCCGGGTCCGGGTCCGGGTCCAGGTCCGGGTCAGGGTATGGGTCCGGGTCCGGGTCTGGCTCCGGGTCCGGGTCAGGGTCCGGGGTCAGGATTCTAGTCCGGGTCCGGGTCCGGGTCCGGGTCCGGGTCCGGATCTGGGTCAGGGTCAGGTTCAGTGTCAGTGTCAGTGTCAGGATCCGGGTCAGGGTCCAGGTCCGGGTCTGTGTCAGTTTCAGGGTCAGTCTCAGAGTCAGGGTCCAGGTCCGGGTCCGGGTCCGGGTCCGTGTCAGTGTCAGTGTCAGTGTCCGTGTCAGGGTCAGAGTCAGGGTCAGAGTCAGGGTCCGTGTCAGGGTCAGGGTCAGGGTCAGAGTCAGGGTTTGGGTCAGGGTCAGGGTCAGGGTCAGGGTCAGGGTCAGGTTCCGGGTCCGGGTCCGGGTCCGGGTCCGGGTCCGGGTCCGGGTCCGGGTCCGGGTCCGGATCCGGGTCCGGGTCCAGGTCCGGGTCCGGGTCCGAGTCAGGGTCCGTGTCCGTGTCCGTGTCCGGGTCAGTTTCAGGGTCAGTCTCAGAGTCAGGGTCAGGGTCAGGGTCAGGGTCAGGGTCAGGGTCAGGGTCCTGGTCCGGTTCAGGGTCCGGGTCCGGGTCTGTGTCAGTTTCAGGGTCAGTCTCAGAGTCAGGGTCAGGGTCCGGGTCCGGGTCCGGGTCCGGGTCCGATCCGGAGTCAGGATCCGAGTCTGGGTCCAGGTCCGGGTCCGGGTGAGGGTCCGGGTCCTGGTCAGGGTCAGGGTCCGGGTCCAGGTCCGGGTCAGGGTCCGGGTCCGGTTCCGGGTCTGGGTCCAGGTCCGGGTCAGGGTCCGGGGTCAGGATTCTAGTCCGGGTCCGGGTCCGGGTTTTGGGTCCAGATCTGGGTCAGGGTCAGGGTCAGGGTCAGGGTCAGGATCTGGGTATGGGTCCGCGTCCGGGTCCGGGTCCGGGTCCGGGTCCGGGGCGAGGCTGGGTCCGGGTCCGGGTAAGGGTCCGGGTCCGGGTCCGGGTCAGGGCCTGGGTCCTGGTCCGGTTCAGGGTCCGGGTCCGGGTCTGTGTCCGTTTCAGGGTCAGTCTCAGACTCAGGGTCAGGGTCCGGGTCCGGGTCCGGGTCCGGGTCCGGGTCCGGGGTCAGGATCCGAGTCTGGGTCCAGGTCCGGGTCCGGGTGAGGGTCCAGGTCCTGGTCAGGGTCAGGGTCCAGGTCCAGGTCCGGGTCATGGTCCGGGTCCGTTTCCGGTTCTGGGTCCGGGTCCAGGTCAGGGTCCGGGGTCAGGATTCTAGTCCGGGTCCGGGTCCGGGTTTTGGGTCCAGATCTGGGTCCAGGTCCGGGTCCGAGTCAGGGTCCGGGTCCGGGTCCGGGTCAGTTTCAGGGTCAATGTCAGAGTCAGGGTCAGGGTCAGGGTCAGGGTCAGGGTCAGGGTCAGGGTCCGGGTCCGGGTCCGGGTCCGGGTCCGGGTCCGGGTCCGGGTCCGGGTCCGGGTCCGGGTCCGGGTCCTGGTCCTGGTCCGGTTCAGGGTCCGGGTCCAGGTCTGTGTCAGTTTCAGGGTCAGTCTCAGAGTCAGGGTCAGTGTCCGGGTCCGGGTCTGGGTCCGGGTCCGGGTCCCTGTCTGGGGTAAGGATCCCAGTCTGGGTCCGGGTCCGGGTCCGGGTGAGGGTCCGGGTCCTGGTCAGGGTCAGGGTCCGGGTCCGGGTCCAGGTCCGGGTCCGGGTCCGGGTCCAGGTCCGGGTCAGGGTATGGGTCCGGGTCCGGGTCTGGCTCCGGGTCCGGGTCAGGGTCCGGGGTCAGGATTCTAGTCCGGGTCCGGGTCCGGGTCCGGGTCCGGATCTGGGTCAGGGTCAGGTTCAGTGTCAGTGTCAGTGTCAGGATCCGGGTCAGGGTCCAGGTCCGGGTCTGTGTCAGTTTCAGGGTCAGTCTCAGAGTCAGGGTCCGGGTCCGTGTCCGGGTCCGGGTCCGTGTCAGTGTCAGTGTCCGTGTCAGGGTCAGAGTCAGGGTCAGAGTCAGGGTCCGTGTCAGGGTCAGGGTCAGGGTCAGAGTCAGGGTTTGGGTCAGGGTCAGGGTCAGGGTCAGGTTCCGGGTCCGGGTCCGGGTCCGGGTCCGGGTCCGGGTCCGGGTCCGGGTCCGGATCCGGGTCCGGGTCCAGGTCCGGGTCCGGGTCCGAGTCAGGGTCCGGGTCCGTGTCCGGGTCCGGGTCAGTTTCAGGGTCAGTGTCAGAGTCAGTGTCCAGGTCAGGGTCAGGGTCCGGGTCCGGGTCCGGGTCCGGTTCCGGGTCCGGGTCCGGGTCCGGGTCCGGGTCCGGGTCAGGGTCAGGGTCCGGGTCCCGGTCCGGGTCCGGGTCCGGTCCGGAGTCAGGATCCGAGTCTGGGTCCAGGTCCGGGTCCGGGTTTTGGGTCCAGATCTGGGTCAGGGTCAGGGTCAGGGTCAGGGTCAGGATCCGGGTATGGGTCCGCGTCCGGGTCCGGGTCCGGGTCTGTGTCAGTTTCAGGGTCAGTCTCAGAGTCAGGGCCCGGGTCAGGGTAAGGGTCAGGGTCCGGGTCCGGGTCCGGGTCCGGGTCCGGGTCCGGGTCCGGGTCTGTGTCAGTTTCAGGGTCAGTCTCAGAGTCAGGGTCAGGGTCCGGGTCCGGGTCCGGATCCGGGTCCAGGTCCGGGTCCGGGTCCGGGGTCAGGATCCGAGTCTGGGTCCTGGTCCGGGTCCGGGTGAGGGTCCGGGTCCTGGTCAGGGTCAGGGTCCGGGTCCAGGTCCGGGTCAGGGTCCGGGTCCGGGTCCGGGTCTGGTCCGGGTCCGGGTCAGGGTCCGGGATCAGGATTCTAGTCCGGGTCCGGGTCCGGGTTTTGGGTCCAGATCTGGGTCAGGGTCAGGGTCAGGGTCAGGGTCAGGGTCAGGATCCGGGTCCGGGTCCGGGTCCGGGTCCGGGTCCGGGTCCGGGTCCGGGTCCGGGTCCGGGTCCGGGTCCGGGTCCGGGTCCGGGTCCGGGCCGAGGTTGGGTCCGGGTCCGCGTAAGGGTCCGTGTCCGTGTCCGGGTCAGGGCCTGGGTCCGGGTCCGGGTAAGGGTCCGGGTCCGGGTCTGGGTCCGGGTCTGGGTTCTGGTCCGGTTCAGGGTCCGGGTCCGGGTCTGTGTCAATTTCAGGGTCAGTCTCAGGGTCAGGGCCCGGGTCAGGTTCAGGGTCAGGGTCAGGGTCCTGATCTGGGTCAGGGTCAGGGTCAGGGTGAGGGTCACGGTCAGGATCCGGGTCCGGGTCCGGGTCCGGGTCCGGGTCCGGGTCCGGGTCCGGGTCCGAGTCAGGGTCTGGGTCCGGGTCCGGGTCAGTTTCAGGGTCAGTCTCAGAGTCAGGGTCAGGGTCCGGGTCCGGGTCTGGGGTAAGGATGCGAGTCTGGGTCCGGGTTCGGGTCCGGGTGAGGGTCCGGGTCCTGGTCAGGATCAGGGTCCGGGTCCGGGTCCAGGTTTGGGTCAGGGTATGGGTCTGGCTCCGGGTCTGGCTCCGGGTCCGGGTCAGGGTCCGGGGTCAGGATTCTAGTCCGGGTCCGGGTCCGGGTCCGGGTCCGGATCTGGGTCAGGGTCAGGTTCAGGGTCAGGGTCCGGGTCCGGGTCCGGGTCCAGGTTTGGGTCAGGGTATGGGTCTGGGTCCGGGTCCGGGTCCGGGTCCGGGTCAGGGTCCGGGGTCAGGATTCTAGTCCGGGTCCGGGTCCGGGTTTTGGGTCCAGATCGGGGTCAGGGTCCGGGTCCGGGTCCAGGTCCGGGTCCGGGTCTGGGTCCGGGTCCGGGTAAGGGTTCGGTTCCGGGTCCGGTTCCGGTTCCGGTTCCGGGTCCGCGTCCGGGTCCGGACCGAGGCTGGGTCCGGGTCCGGGTAAGGGTCCGGGTCCGGGTCCGGGTCAGGGCCTGGGTCCGGGTCCAGGCAAGGGTCCGGGTCCGGGTCTGGGTCCGGGTCTGGGTTCTGGTCCGGTTCAGTGTCCGGGTCCGGGTCTGTGTCAGTTTCAGGGTCAGTCTCAGAGTCAGGGCCCGGGTCAGGGTCAGGGTCAGGGTCAGGGTCAGGGTCCGGGTCCGGGTCCGGGTCCGGGTCCGGGTCCGGGTCCGGGCCGAGGCTGGGTCCGGGTCCGCGTAAGGGTCCGGGTCCGCGTCCAGGTCAGGGCCTGAGTCCGGGTCCGGGTAAGGCTCCGGGTCCGGGTCTGGGGTAAGGATCCAAGTCTGGGTCCGGGTGCGGGTCCGGGTGAGGGTCCGGGTCCTGGTCAGGGTCAGGGTCCGGGTCTGGGTCCAGGTTTGGGTCAGGGTATGGGTCTGGGTCCGGGTCTGGGTCCGGGTCCGGGTCAGGGTCCGGGGTCAGGATTCTAGTCCGGGTCTGGGTCCGGGTTTTGGGTCCAGATCTGGGTTAGGGTCAGGGTTAGGGTCAGGGTCAGGATCCGGGTCCGGGTCCGGGTCCGGGTCCGAGTAAGGGTTCGGTTCCGGGTCCGGTTCCGGTTCCGGGTCCGGGTCCGGGTCCGGGCCGAGGCTGGGTCCGGGTCCGGGTCCGGGTAAGGGTCCGGGTCCGGGTCCTGGTCAGGGCCTGGGTCCGGGTCCGGGTAAGGGTCCGGGTCCGGGTCTGGGTCCGGGTCTGGGTCCTGATCCGGTTCAGGGTCCGGGTCCGGGTCTGTGTCAGTTTCAGGGTCAGTCTCAGAGTCAGGGCCCGGGTCAGGGTCAGGGTCAGGGTCAGGGTCCGGGTCCGTGTCCGTGTCCGGGTCCGTGTCCGTGTCAGTGTCAGTGTCCGTGTCAGGGTCAGAGTCAGCGTCAGAGTCAGGGTCCGTGTCAGGGTCAGGGTCAGGGTCAGAGTCAGGGTCCAGGTCAGGGTCAGGGTCCGGGTCCGGGTCCGGGACCGGGTCCGGGTCCGGGTCCGGGTCCGGGTCCGGGTCCGGGTCCGGGTCCGAGTCAGGGTCCAGGTCCGGGTCCAGGTCCGGGTCCGAGTCAGTGTCCGGGTCCGGGTCCGGGTCAGTTTCAGGGTCAGTGTCAGAGTCAGGGTCCAGGTCAGGGTCAGGGTCCGGGTCCGGGTCCGGGTCCGGGTCCGGGTCTGGGTCCGGGTCCGGGTCAGGGTCAGGGTCCGGGTCCGAGTCCGGGTCCGTGTCCGGGTCCGTGTCAGGGTCCGGGTCCGGGTCCGTGTCCGTGTCCGTGTCCGTGTCCATGTCCGTGTCAGTGTCAGTGTCCGTGTCAGGGTCAGAGTCAGCGTCAGAGTCAGGGTCCGTGTCAGGGTCAGGGTCAGGGTCAGAGTCAGGGTCCAGGTCAGGGTCAGGGTCCGGGTCCGGGTCCGGGACCGGGTCCGGGTCCGGGTCCGGGTCCGGGTCCGGGTCCGGGTCCGGGTCCGAGTCAGGGTCCAGGTCCGGGTCCAGGTCCGGGTCCGAGTCAGGGTCCGGGTCCGGGTCCGGGTCAGTTTCAGGGTCAGTGTCAGAGTCAGGGTCCAGGTCAGGGTCAGGGTCCGGGTCCGGGTCCGGGTCCGGGTCCGGGTCTGGGTCCGTGTCCATGTCCGTGTCAGTGTCAGTGTCCGTGTCAGGGTCAGAGTCAGGGTCAGAGTCAGGGTCCGTGTCAGTGTCAGGGTCAGTCTCAGAGTCAGAGTCCGGGTGAGGGTCAGGGTCAGGGTCCTGGTCCGGTTCAGGGTCCGGGTCCGGGTCTGTGTCAGTTTCAGGGTCAGTCTCAGAGTCAGGGTCAGGGTCCGGGTCCGGGTCCGGGTCCGGGTCCAGGTCCGGGTCCGGGGTCAGGATCCGAGTCTGGGTCCAGGTCCGGGTCCGGGTGAGGGTCCGAGTCCTGGTCAGGGTCAGGGTCCGGGAAGGTCCGGGTCAGGGTCCGGGTCCGGTTCCGGGTCTGGGTCCGGGTCCGGGTCCGGGTCAGGGTCCGGGGTCAGGATTCTAGTCCGGGTCCGGGTCCGGGTTTTGGGTCCAGATCTGGGTCAGGGTCAGGGTCAGGGTCAGGGTCTGGTTCAGGATCTGGGTCCGGGTCCGGGTCCGGGTCCGGGTCCGGGTCCGGGTCCGGGTCCGGGTAAGGGTTCGGTTCCGGGTCTGGGTCCGGGTCCGGGTCCTGGTCCGGGTCCGGGTCCGGGCTGAGACTGGGTCCGGGTCCGGGTAAGGGTCCGGGTCCGGGTCCGGGTCAGGGCCTGGGTCCGGGTCCGGGTCCGGGTTTTGGTCCAGGTCCGGGTCTGGGTCCGGGTCTGGGTCCTGGTCCGAGTCAGGGTCCAGGTCCGGGTCCGGGTCAGTTTCAGGGTCAGTGTCAGAGTCAGGGTCCAGGTCAGGGTCAGGGTCCGGGTCCGGGTCCGGGTCCGGGTCCGGGTCCGGGTCAGGGTCAGGGTCCGGGTCCGGGTCCGGGTCCGGGTCCGGGTCCGGGTCCAGGTCCGGGTCAGGGTCCGGGTCCGGGTCCGTGTCCGTGTCCGTGTCCGTGTCCGTGTCTGTGTCCGTGTCAGTGTCCGTGTCAGGGTCAGAGTCAGGGTCAGAGTCAGGGTCCGTGTCAGGGTCAGGGTCAGGGTCAGAGTCAGGGTCCGGGTCAGGGTCAGGGTCAGGGTCAGTGTCAGGGTCAGGGTCAGGTTCCGGGTCCGGGTCCGGGTCCGGGTCCGGGTCCGGGACCGGGACCGGGTCCGGGTCCGGGTCCGGGTCTGGGTCCGGGTCCGGGTCCGAGTCAGGGTCCAGGTCCGGGTCCGGGTCCGAGTCAGGGTCCGGGTCCGGGTCCGGGTCAGTTTCAGGGTCAGTGTCAGAGTCAGGGTCCAGGTCAGGGTCAGGGTCTGGGTCCGGGTCCGGGTCCGGGTCCGGGTCCGGGTCCGGGTCCGGGTCAGGGTCCGTGTCCGGGTCCGTGTCCTGGTCCGTGGCCGTGTCCGTGTCAGTGTCAGTGTCTGTGTCAGGGTCAGAGTCAGAGTCAGGGTCAGAGTCAGGGTCCGTGTCAGGGTCAGGGTCAGGGTCAGAGTCAGGGTCCGGGTCAGGGTCAGGGTCAGGGTCAGGGTCAGGGTCAGGGTCAGGTTCCGGGTCCGGGTCCGGGTACGGGTCCGGGTCCGGGACCGGGTCCGGGTCCGGGTCCGGGTCCGGGTCCGGGTCCGGGTCCGAGTCAGGGTCCGGGTCCGGGTCCGGGTCCGGTTCCGAGTCAGGGTCCGGGTCCGGGTCCGGGTCAGTTTCAGGGTCAGTGTCAGAGTCAGGGTCCGGGTCCGGGTCCGGGTCCGGGTCCGGGTCTGTGTCAGTTTCAGGGTCAGTCTCAGAGTCAGAGTCCGGGTCAGGGTCAGGGTCAGGGTCCTGGTCCGGTTCAGGGTCCAGGTCCGGGTCTGTGTCAGTTTCAGGGTCAGTCTCAGAGTCAGGGTCAGGGTCCGGGTCCGGGTCCGGGTCCGGGTCCAGGTCCGGGTCCGGGTCCGGGGTCAGGATCCGAGTCTGGGTCCAGGTCCGGGTCCGGGTGAGGGTCCCGGTCCTGGACAGGGTCAGTGTCCGGGTCCGGGTCCAGGTCCGGGTCAGGGTCCGGGTCCGGTTCCGGGTCTGGGTCCGGGTCCGGGTCCGGGTCCGGGTCAGGGTCCGGGGTCAGGATTCTAGCCAGGGTCCGGGTCCGGGTTTTGGGTCCAGATCTGGGTCAAGGTCAGGGTCAGGGTCAGGTTCAGGATCTGGGTCCGGGTCCGGGTCCGGGTCCGGGTCCGGGTCCGGGTCCGGGTCCGGGTCCGGGTCCGGGTAAGGGTTCGGTTCCGGGTCCGGGTCTGGGTCCGTGTCCTGTTCCGGGTCCGGGTCCGGGCCGAGACTGGGTCCGGGTCCGGGTAAGGGTCCGGGTCCGGGTCAGGGCCTGGGTCCGGGTCCGGGTCTGGGTCCGGGTCCGGGTCTGGGTCCGGGTCTGGGTCCTGGTCCGGTTCAGGGTCCGGGTCCGGGTCTGTGTCAGTTTCAGGGTCAGTCTCAGAGTCAGGGCCCGGGTCAGGGTCAGGGTCAGGGTCAGTTTCAGGGTCCGGGTCCGGGTCCGGGTCCGGGTCCGGGTCAGGGTCAGGGTCAGGGTCCGCGTCCGGGTACAGGTCAGGGTCCGGGTCCGGGTCCGGGTCCGGGTCCGGGTCCGGGTCCAGGTCCGTGTCCGTGTCCGTGTCAGTGTCAGTGTCCGTGTCAGGGTCAGAGTCAGGGTCAGAGTCAGGGTCCGTGTCAGGGTCAGGGTCAGGGTCAGAGTCAGGGTTCGGGTCAGCGTCAGGGTCAGGGTCAGGGTCAGGGTCAGGTTCCGGGTCCGGGTCCGGGTCCGGGTCCGGGTCCGGGTCCGGGTCCGGGTCCGGGTCCGGGTCCGAGTCAGGGTCCGGGTCCGGGTCCGGGTCAGTTTCAGGGTCAGTGTCAGAGTCAGGGTCCAGGTCCGGGTCCGGGTCCGGGTCCGGGTCAGGGTCCGGGGTCAAGATTCTAGTCCGGGTCCGGGTCCGGGTTTTGGTTCCAGATCTGGGTCAGGGTCAGGGTGAGGGTCAGGGTCAGGATCCGGGTCCGGGTCCGGGTCCGGGTCCGGATCTGGGTAAGGGTTCGGTTCCAGGTCCGGTTCCGGTTCCGGGTCCGGGTCCGGGTCCGGTCCGAGGCTGGGTCCGGGTCCGGGTAAGGGTCCGGGTCCGGGTCCGGGTCAGGGCCTGGGTCCGGGTCCGGGTAAGGTTCCGGGTCCGGGTCTGGGTCCGGGACCGGGTCCGGGTCCGGGTCCGGGTCCGGGTCCGGGTCCGGGTCCGAGTCAGGGTCCGTTTCCGGGTCCGGGTCCGGGTCCGAGTCAGGGTCCGGGTCCGGGTCCGGGTCAGTTTCAGGGTCAGTGTCAGAGTCAGGGTCCAGGTCAGGGTCAGGGTCCGGGTCCGGGTCCGGGTCCGGGTCCGGGTCCGGGTCCGGGTCCGGGTCCGGGTCCGGGTCCTGGTCCGGGTCCGGGTCCGGGTCCGGGTCTGTGTCAGTTTCAGGGTCAGTCTCAGAGTCAGAGTCCGGGTCAGGGTCAGGGTCAGGGTCCTGGTCCGGTTTAGGGTCCAGGACCGGGTCTGTGTCAGTTTCAGGGTCAGTCTCAGAGTCAGGGTCAGGGTCCGGGTTCGGGTCCGGGTCCGGGTCCAGGTCCGGGTCCAGGGTCAGGATCCGAGTCTGGGTCCAGGTCCGGGTCCGGGTGAGGGTCCGGGTACTGGTCAGGGTCAGGGTCCGGGTCCGGGTCCAGGTCCGGGTCAGGGTCCGGGTCCGGTTCCGGGTCTGGGTCCGGGTCCGGGTCCGGGTCCGGGTCCGGGTCAGGGTCCGGGGTCAGGATTCTAGCCAGGGTCCGGGTCCGGGTTTTGGGTCCAGATCTGGGTCAAGGTCAGGGTCAGGGTCAGGTTCAGGATCTGGGTCCGGGTCCGGGTCCGGGTCCGGGTCCGGGTCCGGGTCAGGGTTCGGTTCCGGGTCCGGGTCCGGGTCCGGGTCCTGGTCCGGGTCCGGGTCCGGGCCGAGACTGGGTCCGGGTCCGGGTAAGGGTCCGGGTCCGGGTCCGGGTCAGGGCCTGGGTCCGGGTCCGGGTCTGGGTCCGGGTCTGGGTCCTGGTCCGGTTCAGGGTCCGGGTCCGGGTCTGTGTCAGTTTCAGGGTCAGACTCAGAGTCAGAGTCAGGGTCAGAGTCAGGGTCCGTGTCAGGGTCAGGGTCAGGGTCAGAGTCAGGGTCCGGGTCAGGGTCAGGGTCAGGGTCAGGGTCAGGGTCAGGGTCAGGTTCCGGGTCCGGGTCCGGGTACGGGTCCGGGTCCGGGACCGGGTCCGGGTCCGGGTCCGGGTCCGGGTCCGGGTCCGGGTCCGAGTCAGGGTCCGGGTCCGGGTCCGGGTCCGGTTCCGAGTCAGGGTCCGGGTCCGGGTCCGGGTCAGTTTCAGGGTCAGTGTCAGAGTCAGGGTCCGGGTCCGGGTCCGGGTCCGGGTCCGGGTCTGTGTCAGTTTCAGGGTCAGTCTCAGAGTCAGAGTCCGGGTCAGGGTCAGGGTCAGGGTCCTGGTCCGGTTCAGGGTCCAGGTCCGGGTCTGTGTCAGTTTCAGGGTCAGTCTCAGAGTCAGGGTCAGGGTCCGGGTCCGGGTCCGGGTCCGGGTCCAGGTCCGGGTCCGGGTCCGGGGTCAGGATCCGAGTCTGGGTCCAGGTCCGGGTCCGGGTGAGGGTCCGGGTCCTGGACAGGGTCAGTGTCCGGGTCCGGGTCCAGGTCCGGGTCAGGGTCCGGGTCCGGTTCCGGGTCTGGGTCCGGGTCCGGGTCCGGGTCCGGGTCAGGGTCCGGGGTCAGGATTCTAGCCAGGGTCCGGGTCCGGGTTTTGGGTCCAGATCTGGGTCAAGGTCAGGGTCAGGGTCAGGTTCAGGATCTGGGTCCGGGTCCGGGTCCGGGTCCGGGTCCGGGTCCGGGTCCGGGTCCGGGTCCGGGTCCGGGTAAGGGTTCGGTTCCGGGTCCGGGTCTGGGTCCGTGTCCTGTTCCGGGTCCGGGTCCGGGCCGAGACTGGGTCCGGGTCCGGGTAAGGGTCCGGGTCCGGGTCAGGGCCTGGGTCCGGGTCCGGGTCTGGGTCCGGGTCCGGGTCTGGGTCCGGGTCTGGGTCCTGGTCCGGTTCAGGGTCCGGGTCCGGGTCTGTGTCAGTTTCAGGGTCAGTCTCAGAGTCAGGGCCCGGGTCAGGGTCAGGGTCAGGGTCAGTTTCAGGGTCCGGGTCCGGGTCCGGGTCCGGGTCCGGGTCAGGGTCAGGGTCAGGGTCCGCGTCCGGGTACAGGTCAGGGTCCGGGTCCGGGTCCGGGTCCGGGTCCGGGTCCGGGTCCAGGTCCGTGTCCGTGTCCGTGTCAGTGTCAGTGTCCGTGTCAGGGTCAGAGTCAGGGTCAGAGTCAGGGTCCGTGTCAGGGTCAGGGTCAGGGTCAGAGTCAGGGTTCGGGTCAGCGTCAGGGTCAGGGTCAGGGTCAGGGTCAGGTTCCGGGTCCGGGTCCGGGTCCGGGTCCGGGTCCGGGTCCGGGTCCGGGTCCGGGTCCGGGTCCGAGTCAGGGTCCGGGTCCGGGTCCGGGTCAGTTTCAGGGTCAGTGTCAGTGTCAGGGTCCAGGTCCGGGTCCGGGTCCGGGTCCGGGTCAGGGTCCGGGGTCAAGATTCTAGTCCGGGTCCGGGTCCGGGTTTTGGTTCCAGATCTGGGTCCGGGTCTGGGTCCTGGTCCGGTTCAGGGTCCGGGTCCGTGTCAGTGTCAGTGTCTGTGTCAGGGTCAGAGTCAGAGTCAGGGTCAGAGTCAGGGTCCGTGTCAGGGTCAGGGTCAGGGTCAGAGTCAGGGTCCGGGTCAGGGTCAGGGTCAGGGTCAGGGTCAGGGTCCGTGTCCGTGTCCGGGTCAGGGCCTGGGTCCGGGTCCGGGTAAGGTTCCGGGTCCGGGTCTGGGTCCGGGTCTGGGTCAGGGTCAGGGTCAGAGTCAGGGTTCGGGTCAGCGTCAGGGTCAGGGTCAGGTTCCGGGTCAGGTTCCGGGTCCGGGTCCGGGTCCGGGTCCGGGTCTGGGTCCGGGTCCGGGTCCGGGTCCGGGTCCGGGTCCGAGTCAGGGTCCGGGTCCGGGTCCGGGTCAGTTTCAGGGTCAGTGTCAGAGTCAGGGTCCAGGTCCGGGTCCAGGTCCGGGTCCGGGTCAGGGTCCAGGGTCAAGATTCTAGTCCGGGTCCGGGTCTGGGTTTTGGTTCCAGATCTGGGTCAGGGTCAGGGTCAGGGTCAGGGTCAGGATCCGGGTAAGGGTCCGGGTCCGGATCCGGGTAAGGGTTCGGTTCCAAGTCCGGTTCCGGGTCCGGGTCCGGGTCCGGTCCGAGGCTGGGTCCGGGTCCGGGTAAGGGTCCGGGTCCGGGTCCGGGTCAGGGCCTGGGTCCGGGTCCGGGTAAGGTTCCGGGTCCGGGTCTGGGTCCGGGTCTGGGTCCTGGTCCGGTTCAGGGTCCGGGTCCGGGTCTGTGTCAGTTTCAGGGTCAGTCTCAGAGTCAGGGCCCGGGTCAGGGTCAGGGTCAGGGTCAGGGTCCGGGTCCGGGTCCGGGTCCGGGTCCGGGTCCGGGTCCGGGTCCGGGTCCGGGTCCGGGTCAGGGTCAGGGTCCGTGTCCGTGTCCGTGTCCGGGTCCGTGTCCGTGTCCGTGTCAGTGTCAGTGTCAGTGTCCGTGTCAGGGTCAGAGTCAGGGTCAGAGTCAGGGTCCGTGTCAGGGTCAGGGTCAGGGTCAGAGTCAGGGTCCGGGTCAGGGTCATGGTCAGGGTCAGGGTCAGGTTCCGGGTCCGGATCCGGGTCCGGGTCTGGGTCCGGGACCGGGACCGGGTCCTGGTCCGGGTCCGGGTCCGGGTCCGGGTCCGGGTCCGGGTCCGAGTCAGGGTCCGGGTCCAGGTCCGGGTCCGGGTCCAAGTCAGGGTCCGGGTCCGGGTCCGGGTCACTTTCAGGGTCAGTGTCAGAGTCAGGGTCCAGGTCAGGGTCAGGGTCCGGGTCCGGGTCCGGGTCCGGGTGCGGGTCCGGGTCCGGGTCCGGGTCCGGGTCCGGGTCCGGGTCCGGGTCTGTGTCAGTTTCAGTGTCAGTCTCAGAGTCAGAGTCCGGGTCAGGGTCCGGGTCCGGGTCCTGGTCCGGGTCCGGGTCCGGGCCGAGACTGGGTCCGGGTCCGGGTAAGGGTCCAGGTCCGGGTCTGGGTCCGGGTCTGGGTCCTGGTCCGGTTCAGGGTCCGGGTCCGGGTCTGTGTCAGTTTCAGGGTCAGTCTCAGAGTCAGGGCCCGGGTCAGGGTCAGGGTCAGGGTCAGGGTCAGGGTCAGTTTCAGGGTCCGGGTCCGGGTCCGGGTCCGGGTCCGGGTCCGGGTCAGGGTCAGGGTCAGGGTCCGCGTCCGGGTCCAGGTCAGGGTCCGGGTCCGGGTCCGGGTCCAGGTCCGTGTCCGTGTCCGTGTCCGTGTCAGTGTCAGTGTCCGTGTCAGGGTCAGAGTTAGGGTCAGGGTCAGAGTCAGGGTCCGTGTCAGGGTCAGGGTCAGGGTCAGAGTCAGGGTTCGGGTCAGCTTCAGGGTCCGGGTCCGGGTCCGGGTCCGGGTCCGGGTCCGGGTCCGGGTCCGGGTCCTGGTAAGGGTTCGGTTCCGGGTCCGGGTCCGGGTCCGGGTCCGGGTCCGGGTCCGGGTCCGGGCCGAGACTGGGTCCGGGTCCGGGTAAGGGTCCGGGTCCGGGTCCGGGTCAGGGCCTGGGTCCGGGTCCGGGTCTGGGTCCGGGTCCGGGTCCGGGTCTGGGTCCTGGTCCGGTTCAGGGTCCGGGTCCGGGTCTGTGTCAGTTTCAGGGTCAGTCTCCGAGTCAGGGCCCGGGTCAGGGTCAGGGTCAGGGTCAGTTTCAGGGTCCGGGTCCGGGTCCGGGTCCGGGTCCGGGTCAGGGTCAGGGTCAGGGTCCGCGTCCGGGTCCAGGTCAGGGTCCGGGTCCGGGTCCGGGTCCGGGTCCGGGTCCAGGTCCGTGTCCGTGTCCGTGTCCGTGTCCGTGTCAGTGTCAGTGTCCGTGTCAGGGTCAGAGTCAGGGTCAGGGTCAGGGTCAGAGTCAGGGTCCGTGTCAGGGTCAGGGTCAAGGTCAGAGTCAGGGTTCGGGTCAGCGTCAGGGTCAGGGTCAGGGTCAGGGTCAGGTTCCGGGTCCTGGTCCGGGTCCGGGTCCGGGTCCGGGTCCGGGTCCGAGTCATGGTCCGGGTCTGGGTCCGAGTCAGGGTCCGGGTCCGGGTCCGGGTCAGTTTCAGGGTCAGTGTCAGAGTCAGGGTCAGGGTTCGGTTCCGGGTCCGGTTCCGGTTCCGGGTCCGGGTCCGGGTCCGGGCCGAGGCTGGGTCCGGGTCCGGGTAAGGATCCGGGTCCGGGTCCGAGTCAGAGCCTGGGTCCGGGTCCGGGTAAGGTTCCGGGTCTGGGTCTGGGTCCAGGTCTGGGTCCTGGTCCGGTTCAGGGTCCGGGTCCGGGTCTGTGTCAGTTTCAGGGTCAGTCTCAGAGTCAGGGCCCGGGTCCGGGCTTTGGGTCCAGATCTGGGTCAGGGTCAGGGTCAGGGTCAGGTTCAGGATCTGGGTCTGGGTCCGGGTCCGGGTCCGGGTCCGGGTCCGGGTCCGGGTCCGGGTAAGGGTTCGGTTCCGGGTCCGGGTCCGGGTCCGGGTCCGGGTCCGGGTCCTGGTCCGGGTCCGGGTCCGGGCCGAGACTGGGTCTGGGTCCGCGTAAGGGTCCGGGTCCGGGTCCGGGTCAGGGCCTGGGTCCGGGTCCGGGTCTGGGTCCGGGTCCGGGTCTGGGTCCGGGTCTGGGTCCGGGTCCGGGCCGAGACTGGGTCCGGGTCCGGGTAAGGGTCCGGGTCCGGGTCTGGGTCCGGGTCTGGGTCCTGGTCCGGTTCAGGGTCCGGGTCCAGGTCTGTGTCAGTTTCAGGGTCAGTCTCAGAGTCAGGGCCCGGGTCAGGGTCAGGGTCAGGGTCAGTTTCAGGGTCCGGGTCCGGGTCCGGGTCAGGGTCAGGGTCAGGGTCCGCGTCCGGGTCCAGGTCAGGGTCCGGGTCCGGGTCCGGGTCCGGGTCCGGGTCCAGGTCCGTGTCCGTGTCCGTGTCAGTGTCAGTGTCCGTGTCAGGGTCAGAGTCCGGGTCAGAGTCAGGGTCCGTGTCAGGGTCAGGGTCAGGGTCAGAGTCAGGGTTCGGGTCAGCGTCAGGGTCAGGGTCAGGGTCAGGGTCAGGTTCCGGGTCCGGGTCCGGGTCCGGGTCCGGGTCCGGGTCCGGGTCCGAGTCAGGGTCCGGGTCCGGGTCCGGGTCAGTTTCAGGGTCAGTGTCAGAGTCAGGGTCCAGGTCCGGGTCCGGGTCCGGGTCCGGGTCAGGGTCCGGGGTCAAGATTCTAGTCCGGGTCCGGGTCCGGGTTTTGGGTCCAGATCTGGGTCAGGGTCAGGGTCAGGGTAAGGGTTCGGTTCCGGGTCCGGGTCCGGGTCCGGGTCCTGGTCCGGGTCCGGGTCCGGGCCGAGACTGGGTCCGGGTCCGGGTAAGGGTCAGGGCCTGGGTCCGGGTCCGGGTCTGGGTCCGGGCCGAGACTGGGTCCGGGTCCGGTTAAGGGTCCGGGTCCGGGTCCGGGTCCGGGTCAGGGCCTGGGTCCGGGTCCGTGTCTGGGTACGGGTCCGGGTCTGGGTCCGGGTCTGGGTCCTGGTCCGGTTCAGGGTCCGGGTCCGGGTCTGTGTCAGTTTCAGGGTCAGTCTCAGAGTCAGGGCCCGGGTCAGGGTCAGGGTCAGGGTCAGGGTCAGGGTCAGTTTCAGGGTCCGGGTCCGGGTCCGGGTCCGGGTCAGGGTCAGGGTCAGGGTCCGCGTCCGGGTCCAGGTCAGGGTCCGGGTCCGGGTCCGGGTCCGGGTCCGGGTCCAGGTCCGTGTCCGTGTCCGTGTCCGTGTCAGTGTCAGTGTCCGTGTCAGGGTCAGAGTCAGGGTCAGGGTCAGAGTCAGGGTCCGTGTCAGGGTCAGGGTCAGGGTCAGAGTCAGGGTTCGGGTCAGCGTCAGGGTCCGGGTCCGGGTCCGGGTCCGGGTCCGAGTCAGGGTCCGGGTCCGGGTCCGGGTCAGTTTCAGGGTCAGTGTCAGAGTCAGGGTCAGGGTTCGGTTCCGGGTCCGGTTCCGGTTCCGGGTCCGGGTCCGGGTCCGGGCCGAGGCTGGGTCCGGGTCCGGGTAAGGGTCCGGGTCCGGGTCCGGGTCAGAGCCTGGGTCCGGGTCCGGGTAAGGTTCCGGGTCCGGGTCTGGGTCCAGGTCTGGGTCCTGGTCCGGTTCAGGTTCCGGGTCCGGGTCTGTGTCAGTTTCAGGGTCAGTCTCAGAGTCAGGGCCCGGGTCCGGGCTTTGGGTCCAGATCTGGGTCAGGGTCAGGGTCAGGGTCAGGTTCAGGATCTGGGTCCGGGTCCGGGTCCGGGTCCGGGTCCGGGTCCGGGTCCCGGTAAGGGTTCGGTTCCGGGTCCGGGTCCGGGTCCGGGTCCTGGTCCGGGTCCGGGTCCGGGCCGAGACTGGGTCCGGGTCCGGGTAAGGGTCCGGGTCCGGGTCCGGGTCAGGGCCTGGGTCCGGGTCCGGGTCTGGGTCCGGGTCCGGGTCTGGGTCCTGGTCCGGTTCAGGGTCCGGGTCCGGGTCTGTGTCAGTTTCAGGGTCAGTCTCAGAGTCAGGGCCCGGGTCAGGGTCAGGGTCAGGGTCAGTTTCAGGGTCCGGGTCCGGGTCCGGGTCCGGGTCCGGGTCCGGGTCAGGGTCAGGGTCAGGGTCCGCGTCCGGGTCCAGGTCAGGGTCTGGGTCCGGGTCCGGGTCCGGGTCCGGGTCCAGGTCCGTGTCCGTGTCCGTGTCCGTGTCCGTGTCAGTGTCAGTGTCCGTGTCAGGGTCAGAGTCAGGGTCAGGGTCAGAGTCAGGGTCCGTGTCAGGGTCAGGGTCAGGGTCAGAGTCAGGGTTCGGGTCAGCGTCAGGGTCAGGGTCAGGGTCAGGGTCAGGTTCCGGGACCGGGTCCGGGTCCGGGTCCGGGTCCGGGTCCGGGTCCGGGTCCGGGTCCGAGTCAGGGTCCGGGTCCGGGTCCGGGTCAGTTTCAGGGTCAGTGTCAGAGTCAGGGTCAGGGTTCGGTTCCGGGTCCGGGTCAGAGCCTGGTTCCGGGTCCAGGTAAGGTTCCGGGTCCGGGTCTGGGTCCAGGTCTGGGTCCTGGTCCGGTTCAGGGTCCGGGTCCGGGTCTGTGTCAGTTTCAGGGTCAGTCTCAGAGTCAGGGCCCGGGTCCGGGCTTTGGGTCCAGATCTGGGTCAGTGTCAGGGTCAGGGTCAGGTTCAGGATCTGGGTCTGGGTCCGGGTCCGGGTCCGGGTCCGGGTCCGGGTCCGGGTAAGGGTTCGGTTCCGGGTCCGGGTCCGGGTCCGGGTCCTGGTCCGGGTCCGGGTCCGGGCCGAGACTGGGTCCGGGTCCGGGTAAGGGTCCGGGTCCGGGTCAGGGCCTGGGTCCGGGTCCGGGTCTGGGTCCGGGTCCGGGTCTGGGTCCGGGTCTGGGTCCGGGTCCGGGCCGAGACTGGGTCCGGGTCCGGGTAAGGGTCCGGGTCCGGGTCTGGGTCCGGGTCTGGGTCCTGGTCCGGTTCAGGGTCCGGGTCCGGGTCTGTGTCAGTTTCAGGGTCAGTCTCAGAGTCAGGGCCCGGATCAGGGTCAGGGTCAGGGTCAGTTTCAGGGTCCGGGTCCGGGTCCGTGTCCGTGTCCGGGTCAGGGTCAGGGTCAGGGTCCGCGTCCGCGTCCGGGTCCAGGTCAGGGTCCGGGTCCGGGTCCGGGTCCGGGTCCGAGTCCGTGTCCGTGTCCGTGTCAGTGTCAGTGTCCGTGTCAGGGTCAGGGTCAGGGTCAGAGTCAGGGTTCGGGTCAGGGTCCGGGTCCGGGTCCGGGTCCGGGTCAGGGTCCGGGTCCAGGTCTGTGTCAGTTTCAGGGTCAGTCTCAGAGTCAGGGTCAGGGTCCGGGTCCGGGTCCGGGTCTGGGTCCGGTCCGGGGTCAGGATCCGTGTCTGGGTCCAGGTCCGGGTCCGGGTGAGGGTCCGGGTCCTGGTCAGGGTCAGGGTCAGGGTCCGGGTCCAGGTCCGGGTCAGGGTCCGGGTCCGGGTCCGGGTCCGGGTCCGGGTCCGGGTCCGGGTCCGAGTCCGTGTCCGTGTCCGTGTCAGTGTCAGTGTCCGTGTCAGGGTCAGGGTCAGGGCCAGAGTCAGGGTTCGGGTCAGGGTCCGGGTCCGGGTCCGGGTCCGGGTCAGGGTCCGGGACCGGGCCGAGTCTGGGTCCGGGTCCGGGTCCGGGTAAGGGTCCGGGTCCGGGTCCGGGTCAGGGCCTGGGTCCGGGTCCGGGTAAGGGTCCGGGTCCGGGTCTGGGTCCGGGTCCGGGTCCTGGTCCGGTTCAGGGTCCGGGTCCGGGTCTGTGTCAGTTTCAGGGTCAGTCTCAGAGTCAGGGTCAGGGTCCGGGTCCGGGTCAGGGTCCGGGTCCGGTCCGGGGTCAGGATCCGAGTCTGGGTCCAGGTCCGGGTCCGGGTGAGGGTCCGGGTGCTGGTCAGGGTCAGGGTCAGGGTCCGGGTCCAGGTCCGGGTCAGGGTCCGGGTCCGGTTCCGGGTCTGGGTCCGGGTCCGGGTCAGTTTCAGGATCAGTGTGAGAGTCAGTGTCCGTGTCAGGGTCAGAGTCAGGGTCAGAGTCAGGGTCCGTGTCAGGGTCAGGGTCAGGGTCAGAGTCAGGGTTCGGGTCAGGATCCGGGTCCGGGTCCGGGTCCGGGTCCGGGTCCGGGTCCGGGCCGAGTCTGGGTCCGGGTCCGGGTAAGGGTCCGGGTCCGGGTCCGGGTCAGGGCCTGGGTCCGGGTCCGGGTAAGGGTCCGGGTCCGGGTCTGGGTCTGGGTCCGGGTCCTGGTCCGGTTCAGGGTCCGGGTCCGGGTCTGTGTCAGTTTCAGGGTCAGTCTCAGAGTCAGGGTCAGGGTCCGGGTCCGGGTCAGGGTCCGGGTCCGGTCCGGGGTCAGGATCCGAGTCTGGGTCCAGGTCCGGGTCCGGGTGAGGGTCCGGGTGCTGGTCAGGGTCAGGGTCAGGGTCCGGGTCCAGGTCCGGGTCAGGGTCCGGGTCCGGGTCCGGGTCTGGGTCCGGGTCCGGGTCAGTTTCAGGATCAGTGTGAGAGTCAGTGTCCGTGTCAGGGTCAGAGTCAGGGTCAGGGTCAGGTTCCGGGTCCGGGTCCAGGTCCGGGTCCGGGTCCGGGTCCGGGTCCGGGTCCGGGTCGGGGTCCGGGTCCGGGTCCGGGTCCGGGTCCGGGTCCGGGTCCGAGTCAGGGTCCGGGTCCGGGTCCGGGTCCGGGTCCGAGTCAGGGTCCGGGTCCGGGTCCGGGTCAGTTTCAGGGTCAGTGTCAGAGTCAGGGTCAGGGTTCGGTTCCGGGTCCGGTTCCGGTTCCGGGTCCGGGTCCGGGTCCGGGCCGAGGCTGGGTCCGGGTCCGGGTAAGGGTCCGGGTCCGGGTCCGGGTCAGAGCCTGGGTCCGGGTCCGGGTAAGGTTCCGGGTCCGGGTCTGGGTCCAGGTCTGGGTCCTGGTCCGGTTCAGGTTCCGGGTCCGGGTCTGTGTCAGTTTCAGGGTCAGTCTCAGAGTCAGGGCCCGGGTCCGGGCTTTGGGTCCAGATCTGGGTCAGGGTCAGGGTCAGGGTCAGGTTCAGGATCTGGGTCCGGGTCCGGGTCCGGGTCCGGGTCCGGGTCCGGGTCCGGGTCCCGGTAAGGGTTCGGTTCCGGGTCCGGGTCCGGGTCCGGGTCCTGGTCCGGGTCCGGGTCCGGGCCGAGACTGGGTCCGGGTCCGGGTAAGGGTCCGGGTCCGGGTCCGGGTCAGGGCCTGGGTCCGGGTCCGGGTCTGGGTCCGGGTCCGGGTCTGGGTCCTGGTCCGGTTCAGGGTCCGGGTCCGGGTCTGTGTCAGTTTCAGGGTCAGTCTCAGAGTCAGGGCCCGGGTCAGGGTCAGGGTCAGGGTCAGTTTCAGGGTCCGGGTCCGGGTCCGGGTCCGGGTCCGGGTCCGGGTCCGGGTCAGGGTCAGGGTCAGGGTCCGCGTCCGGGTCCAGGTCAGGGTCTGGGTCCGGGTCCGGGTCCGGGTCCGGGTCCGGGTCCAGGTCCGTGTCCGTGTCCGTGTCCGTGTCCGTGTCAGTGTCAGTGTCCGTGTCAGGGTCAGAGTCAGGGTCAGGGTCAGAGTCAGGGTCCGTGTCAGGGTCAGGGTCAGGGTCAGAGTCAGGGTTCGGGTCAGCGTCAGGGTCAGGGTCAGGGTCAGGGTCAGGTTCCGGGACCGGGTCCGGGTCCGGGTCCGGGTCCGGGTCCGGGTCCGGGTCCGAGTCAGGGTCCGGGTCCGGGTCCGGGTCAGTTTCAGGGTCAGTGTCAGAGTCAGGGTCAGGGTTCGGTTCCGGGTCCGGGTCAGAGCCTGGTTCCGGGTCCAGGTAAGGTTCCGGGTCCGGGTCTGGGTCCAGGTCTGGGTCCTGGTCCGGTTCAGGGTCCGGGTCCGGGTCTGTGTCAGTTTCAGGGTCAGTCTCAGAGTCAGGGCCCGGGTCCGGGCTTTGGGTCCAGATCTGGGTCAGTGTCAGGGTCAGGGTCAGGTTCAGGATCTGGGTCCGGGTCCGGGTCCGGGTCCGGGTCCGGGTCCGGGTCCGGGTAAGGGTTCGGTTCCGGGTCCGGGTCCGGGTCCGGGTCCTGGTCCGGGTCCGGGTCCGGGCCGAGACTGGGTCCGGGTCCGGGTAAGGGTCCGGGTCCGGGTCAGGGCCTGGGTCCGGGTCCGGGTCTGGGTCCGGGTCCGGGTCTGGGTCCGGGTCTGGGTCCGGGTCCGGGCCGAGACTGGGTCCTGGTCCGGGTAAGGGTCCGGGTCCGGGTCTGGGTCCGGGTCTGGGTCCTGGTCCGGTTCAGGGTCCGGGTCCGGGTCTGTGTCAGTTTCAGGGTCAGTCTCAGAGTCAGGGCCCGGGTCAGGGTCAGGGTCAGGGTCAGTTTCAGGGTCCGGGTCCGGGTCCGGGTCCGTGTCCGGGTCAGGGTCAGGGTCAGGGTCCGCGTCCGCGTCCGGGTCCAGGTCAGGGTCCGGGTCCGGGTCCGGGTCCGGGTCCGAGTCCGTGTCCGTGTCCGTGTCAGTGTCAGTGTCCGTGTCAGGGTCAGGGTCAGGGTCAGAGTCAGGGTTCGGGTCAGGGTCCGGGTCCGGGTCCGGGTCCGGGTCAGGGTCCGGGTCCAGGTCTGTGTCAGTTTCAGGGTCAGTCTCAGAGTCAGGGTCAGGGTCCGGGTCCGGGTCCGGGTCTGGGTCCGGTCCGGGGTCAGGATCCGTGTCTGGGTCCAGGTCCGGGTCCGGGTGAGGGTCCGGGTCCTGGTCAGGGTCAGGGTCAGGGTCCGGGTCCAGGTCCGGGTCAGGGTCCGGGTCCGGGTCCGGGTCCGGGTCCGGGTCCGGGTCCGGGTCCGAGTCCGTGTCCGTGTCCGTGTCAGTGTCAGTGTCCGTGTCAGGGTCAGGGTCAGGGCCAGAGTCAGGGTTCGGGTCAGGGTCCGGGTCCGGGTCCGGGTCCGGGTCAGGGTCCGGGACCGGGCCGAGTCTGGGTCCGGGTCCGGGTCCGGGTAAGGGTCCGGGTCCGGGTCCGGGTCAGGGCCTGGGTCCGGGTCCGGGTAAGGGTCCGGGTCCGGGTCTGGGTCCGGGTCCGGGTCCTGGTCCGGTTCAGGGTCCGGGTCCGGGTCTGTGTCAGTTTCAGGGTCAGTCTCAGAGTCAGGGTCAGGGTCCGGGTCCGGGTCAGGGTCCGGGTCCGGTCCGGGGTCAGGATCCGAGTCTGGGTCCAGGTCCGGGTCCGGGTGAGGGTCCGGGTGCTGGTCAGGGTCAGGGTCAGGGTCCGGGTCCAGGTCCGGGTCAGGGTCCGGGTCCGGGTCAGTTTCAGGATCAGTGTGAGAGTCAGTGTCCGTGTCAGGGTCAGAGTCAGGGTAAGAGTCAGGGTCCGTGTCAGGGTCAGGGTCAGGGTCAGAGTCAGGGTTCGGGTCAGGATCCGGGTCCGGGTCCGGGTCCGGGTCCGGGTCCGGGTCCGGGCCGAGTCTGGGTCCGGGTCCGGGTAAGGGTCAGGGTCCGGGTCCGGGTCCGGGTCAGGGCCTGGGTCCGGGTCCGGGTAAGGGTCCGGGTCCGGGTCTGGGTCTGGGTCCGGGTCCTGGTCCGGTTCAGGGTCCGGGTCCGGGTCTGTGTCAGTTTCAGGGTCAGTCTCAGAGTCAGGGTCAGGGTCCGGGTCCGGGTCAGGGTCCGGGTCCGGTCCGGGGTCAGGATCCGAGTCTGGGTCCAGGTCCGGGTCCGGGTGAGGGTCCGGGTGCTGGTCAGGGTCAGGGTCAGGGTCCGGGTCCAGGTCCGGGTCAGGGTCCGGGTCCGGGTCCGGGTCTGGGTCCGGGTCCGGGTCAGTTTCAGGATCAGTGTGAGAGTCAGTGTCCGTGTCAGGGTCAGAGTCAGGGTCAGGGTCAGGTTCCGGGTCCGGGTCCAGGTCCGGGTCTGGGTCCGGGTCCGGGTCCGGGTCCGGGTCGGGGTCCGGGTCCGGGTCCGGGTCCGGGTCCGGGTCCGGGTCCGAGTCAGGGTCCGGGTCCGGGTCCGGGTCCGGGTCCGAGTCAGGGTCCGGGTCCGGGTCCGGGTCAGTTTCAGGGTCAGTGTCAGAGTCAAGGTCCAGGTCAGGGTCAGGGTCCGGGTCCGGGTCCGGGTCCGGGTCCGGGTCCGGGTCCGGGTCCGGGTCCGGGTCCGGGTCCGGGTCCGGGTCTGTGTCAGTTTCAGGGTCAGTCTCAGAGTCAGAGTCCGGGTCAGGGTCAGGGTCAGGGTCCTGGTCCGGTTCAGGGTCCGGGTCCGGGTCCGGGTTAGTTTCAGGGTCAGGGTCAGGGTCAGGGTCAGGATCCGGGTCCGGGTCCGGGTCCGGGTCCGGGTCCGGGTCCGGGCCGAGGCTGGGTCCGGGTCCGCGTAAGGGTCCGGGTCCGGGTCCGGGTCAGGGCCTGGGTCCGGGTCCGGGTCCGGGTAAGGGTCTGGGTCCGGGTCTGGGTCCGGGTCTGGGTCCTGGTCCCGGTCCGGGTCCTGGTCCGGGTCAACGTCAGGGTCAGTATCCATGTCCAGGTCCGGGTCCGGGTCCGGGTCCGGGTCCGGGTCCGGGTCCGGGTCCAGGTCCGGGTCCGGGTCCGTGTCCGGGTCCGTGTCCGGGTCCGGGTCCGGGTCCGGGTCCGGGCCGAGTCTGGGTCCGGGTCCGGGTAAGGGTCCGGGTCCGGGTCCGGGTCCGGGTCAGGGCCTGGGTCCGGGTCCGGGTAAGGGTCCGGGTCCGGGTCTGGGTCCGGGTCCGGGTCCTGGTCCGGTTCAGGGTCCGGGTCCGGGTCCGGGTCTGTGTCTGTTTCAGGGTCAGTCTCAGAGTCAGGGTCAGGGTCCGGGTCCGGGTCAGGGTCCGGGTCCGGTCCGGGGTCAGGATCCGAGTCTGGGTCCAGGTCCGGGTCCGGGTGAGGGTCCGGGTGCTGGTCAGGGTCAGGGTCAGGGTCCGGGTCCAGGTCCGGGTCAGGGTCCGGGTCCGGTTCCGGGTCTGGGTCCGGGTCCGGGTCAGTTTCAGGATCAGTGTGAGAGTCAGTGTCCGTGTCAGGGTCAGAGTCAGGGTCAGAGTCAGGGTCCGTGTCAGGGTCAGGGTCAGGGTCAGAGTCAGGGTTCGGGTCAGGATCCGGGTCCGGGTCCGGGTCCGGGTCCGGGTCCGGGTCCGGGCCGAGTCTGGGTCCGGGTCCGGGTAAGGGTCCGGGTCCGGGTCCGGGTCAGGGCCTGGGTCCGGGTCCGGGTAAGGGTCCGGGTCCGGGTCTGGGTCTGGGTCCGGGTCCTGGTCCGGTTCAGGGTCCGGGTCCGGGTCTGTGTCAGTTTCAGGGTCAGTCTCAGAGTCAGGGTCAGGGTCCGGGTCCGGGTCAGGGTCCGGGTCCGGTCCGGGGTCAGGATCCGAGTCTGGGTCCAGGTCCGGGTCCGGGTGAGGGTCCGGGTGCTGGTCAGGGTCAGGGTCAGGGTCCGGGTCCAGGTCCGGGTCAGGGTCCGGGTCCGGTTCCGGGTCTGGGTCCGGGTCCGGGTCATATTCAGGATCAGTGTGAGCGTCAGTGTCCGTGTCAGGGTCAGAGTCAGGGTCAGGGTCAGGTTCCGGGTCCGGGTCCGGGTCCGGGTCCGGGTCCGGGTCCGGGTCCGGGTCAGGGTCAGGGTCAGGATCCGTGTACGGGTCAGTTTCAGGGTCAGTGTCAGAGTCAGGGTCCAGGTCAGGGTCAGGGTCCGGGTCCGGGTCCGGGTCCGGGTCCGGGTCCGGGTCCGGGTCTGTGTCAGTTTCAGGGTCAGTCTCAGAGTCAGAGTCCGGGTCAGGGTCAGGGTCAGGGTCCTGGTCCGGTTCAGGGTCCGGGTCCGGGTCCGGGTCAGTTTCAGGGTCAGGGTCAGGGTCAGGGTTAGGATCCGGGTCCGGGTCCGGGTCCGGGTCCGGGTCCGGGTCCGGGTCCGGGTCCGGGTCCGGGTCCGGGCCGAGGCTGGGTCCGGGTCCGCGTAAGGGTCCGGGTCCGGGTCCGGGTCAGGGCCTGGGTCCGGGTCCGGGTCCGGGTAAGGGTCTGGGTCCGGGTCTGGGTCCGGGTCTGGGTCCTGGTCCGGTTCAGGGTCCGGGTCCGGGTCTGTGTCAGTTTCAGGGTCAGTCTCAGAGTCAGGGCCCGGGTCAGGGTCAGGGTCAGGGTCAGGGTCAGGGTCCGGGTCCGGGTCCGGGTCCGGGTCCGGGTCTGGGTCCGGGTCCAGGTCCGGGTCAGGGTCAGGGTCCTGGTCCGGGTCCGGGTCAGGGTCCGGGTCCGGGTCCGGGTCTCGGTCCGGGTCTGTGTCCGTGTCAGTGTCAGTGTCCGTGTCCGTGTCAGGGTCAGGGTCAGGGTAAGAGTCAGGGTTCGGGTCAGGGTCCGGGTCCGGGTCCGGGTCCGGGTCCGGGTCCGGGTCCGGGTCCGGGTCCGGATCCGGGTCCGGGCCGAGGCTGGGTCCGGGTCCGGGTCCGGGTAAGGGTCCGGGTCTGGGTCCGGGTCCGGTTCAGGGCCTGGGTCCGGGTCCGGGTAAGTGTCTGGGTCCGGGACTGGCTCCGGGTCTGGGTCCTGGTCCGGTTCAGGGTCCGGGTCCGGGTCTGTGTCCGTTTCAGGGTCAGTCTCAGAGTCAGGGCCCGGGTCAGGGTCAGGGTCCGGGTCAGGGTCCGGGTCCGGGTCCGGGTCCGGGTCCGGGTCCGGGTCCGGGTCCGGGTCCGGGTCCGGGTCTGGGTCCGGGTCAGGGTCCGGGTCAGGGTCCGGGTACAGGTCCGGGTCCGGGTCCGGGTCCGGTTCCGGGTCCGGGTCCGGGTCCGGGTCCGTGTCCGTGTCCGTGTCCGTGTCCGTGTCCGTGTCCGTGTCAGTGTCAGTGTCAGTGTCCGTGTCAGGGTCAGAGTCAGGGTCAGAGTCAGGGTCCGTGTCAGCGTCAGGGTCAGGGTCAGAGTCAGGGTTCGGGTCAGGATGCGGGTCCGGGTCCGGGTCCGGGTCCGGGTCCGGGCCGAGTCTGGGTCCGGGTCCGGGTAAGGGTCCGGGTCCGGGTAAGGGTCCGGGTCCGGGTCTGGGTCCGGGTCCGGGTCCTGGTCCGGTTCAGGGTCCGGGTCCGGGTCTGTGTCTGTTTCAGGGTCAGTCTCAGAGTCAGGGTCAGGGTCCGGGTCCGGGTCAGGGTCCGGGTCCGGTCCGGGGTCAGGATCCGAGTCTGGGTCCAGGTCCGGGTCCGGGTGAGGGTCCGGGTGCTGGTCAGGGTCAGGGTCAGGGTCCGGGTCCAGGTCCGGGTCAGGGTCCGGGTCCGGTTCCGGGTCTGGGTCCGGGTCCGGGTCAGTTTCAGGATCAGTGTGAGAGTCAGTGTCCGTGTCAGGGTCAGAGTCAGGGTCAGAGTCAGGGTCCGTGTCAGGGTCAGGGTCAGGGTCAGAGTCAGGGTTCGGGTCAGGATCCGGGTCCGGGTCCGGGTCCGGGTCCGGGTCCGGGTCCGGGCCGAGTCTGGGTCCGGGTCCGGGTAAGGGTCCGGGTCCGGGTCCGGGTCAGGGCCTGGGTCCGGGTCCGGTTAAGGGTCCGGGTCCGGGTCTGGGTCTGGGTCCGGGTCCTGGTCCGGTTCAGGGTCCGGGTCCGGGTCTGTGTCAGTTTCAGGGTCAGTCTCAGAGTCAGGGTCAGGGTCCGGGTCCGGGTCAGGGTCCGGGTCCGGTCCGGGGTCAGGATCCGAGTCTGGGTCCAGGTCCGGGTCCGGGTGAGGGTCCGGGTGCTGGTCAGGGTCAGGGTCAGGGTCCGGGTCCAGGTCCGGGTCAGGGTCCGGGTCCGGTTCCGGGTCTGGGTCCGGGTCCGGGTCATATTCAGAATCAGTGTGAGCGTCAGTGTCCGTGTCAGGGTCAGAGTCAGGGTCAGGGTCAGGTTCCGGGTCCGGGTCCGGGTCCGGGTCCGGGTCCGGGTCCGGGTCCGGGTCCGGGTCTGGGTCCGGGTCCGAGTCAGGGTCCGGGTCCGGGTCCGGGTCCGGGTCAGGGTCAGGGTCAGGATCCGTGTACGGGTCAGTTTCAGGGTCATTGTCAGAGTCAGGGTCCAGGTCAGGGTCAGGGTCCGGGTCCGGGTCCGGGTCCGGGTCCGGGTCCGGGTCCGGGTCCGGGTCTGTGTCAGTTTCAGGGTCAGTCTCAGAGTCAGAGTCCGGGTCAGGGTCAGGGTCAGGGTCCTGGTCCGGTTCAGGGTCCGGGTCCGGGTCCGGGTCAGTTTCAGGGTCAGGGTCAGGGTCAGGGTTAGGATCCGGGTCCGGGTCCGGGTCCGGGTCCGGGTCCGGGTCCGGGTCCGGGTCCGGGTCCGGGTCCGGGCCGAGGCTGGGTCCGGGTCCGCGTAAGGGTCCGGGTCCGGGTCCGGGTCAGGGGCCTGGGTCCGGGTCCGGGTCCGGGTAAGGGTCTGGGTCCGGGTCTGGGTCCGGGTCTGGGTCCTGGTCCGGTTCAGGGTCCGGGTCCGGGTCTGTGTCAGTTTCAGGGTCAGTCTCAGAGTCAGGGCCCGGGTCAGGGTCAGGGTCAGGGTCAGGGTCAGGGTCCGGGTCCGGGTCCGGGTCCGGGTCCGGGTCTGGGTCCGGGTCCAGGTCCGGGTCAGGGTCAGGGTCCTGGTCCGGGTCCGGGTCCGGGTCCGGGTCCGGGTCCGGGTCTCGGTCCGGGTCTGTGTCCGTGTCAGTGTCAGTGTCCGTGTCCGTGTCAGAGTCAGGGGTCAGGGTAAGAGTCAGGGTTCGGGTCAGGGTCCGGGTCCGGGTCCGGGTCCGGGTCCGGGTCCGGGTCCGGGTCCGGGTCCGGATCCGGGTCCGGGCCGAGGCTGGGTCCGGGTCCGGGTCCGGGTAAGGGTCCGGGTCTGGGTCCGGGTCCGGTTCAGGGCCTGGGTACGGGTCCGGGTAAGTGTCCGGGTCCGGGACTGGCTCCGGGTCTGGGTCCTGGTCCGGTTCAGGGTCCGGGTCCGGGTCTGTGTCCGTTTCAGGGTCAGTCTCAGAGTCAGGGCCCGGGTCAGGGTCAGGGTCCGGGTCAGGGTCAGGGTCCGGGTCCGGGTCCGGGTCCGGGTCCGGGTCCGGGTCCGGGTCCGGGTCCGGGTCTGGGTCCGGGTCAGGGTCCGGGTCAGGGTCCGGGTACGGGTACGGGTCCGGGTCCGGGTCCGGTTCCGGGTCCGGGTCCGGGTCCGGGTCCGTGTCCGTGTCCGTGTCCGTGTCCGTGTCCGTGTCCGTGTCAGTGTCAGTGTCAGTGTCCGTGTCAGGGTCAGAGTCAGGGTCAGAGTCAGGGTCCGTGTCAGCGTCAGGGTCAGGGTCAGAGTCAGGGTTCGGGTCAGGATGCGGGTCCGGGTCCGGGTCCGGGTCCGGGTCCGGGCCGAGTCTGGGTCCGGGTCCGGGTAAGGGTCCGGGTCCGGGTCAGGGTCCGGGTCCGGTCCGGGGTCAGGATCCGAGTCTGGGTCCAGGTCCGGGTCCGGGTGAGGGTCCGGGTGCTGGTCAGGGTCAGGGTCAGGGTCCGGGTCCAGGTCCAGGTCAGGGTCCGGGTCCGGTTCCGGGTCTGGGTCCGGGTCCGGGTCATATTCAGGATCAGTGTGAGAGTCAGTGTCCGTGTCAGGGTCAGAGTCAGGGTCAGGGTCAGGTTCCGGGTCCGGGTCCGGGTCCGGGTCCGGGTCTGGGTCCGGGTCCGGGTCCGGGTCCGGGTCCGGGTCCGGGTCCGGGTCCGAGTCAGGGTCCGGGTCCGGGTCCGGGTCCGGGTCAGGGTCAGGGTCAGGATCCGTGTACGGGTCAGTTTCAGGGTCAGTGTCAGAGTCAGGGTCCAGGTCAGGGTCCGGGTCCGGGTCCGGGTCCGGGTCCGGGTCCGGGTCCGGGTCCGGGTCCGGGTCTGTGTCAGTTTCAGGGTCAGTCTCAGAGTCAGAGTCCGGGTCAGGGTCAGGGTCAGGGTCCTGGTCCGGTTCAGGGTCCGGGTCCGGGTCCGGGTCAGTTTCAGGGTCAGGGTCAGGGTCAGGGTCAGGATCCGGGTCCGGGTCCGGGTCCGGGTCCGGGTCCGGGTCCGGGTCCGGGTCCGGGTCCGGGCCGAGGCTGGGTCCGGGTCCGCGTAAGGGTCCGGGTCCGGGTCCGGGTCAGGGCCTGGGTCCGGGTCCGGGTCCGGGTAAGGGTCTGGGTCCGGGTCTGGGTCCGGGTCTGGGTCCTGGTCCGGTTCAGGGTCCGGGTCCGGGTCTGTGTCAGTTTCAGGGTCAGTCTCAGAGTCAGGGCCCGGGTCAGGGTCAGGGTCAGGGTCCGGGTCCGGGTCCGGGTCCGGGTCCGGGTCTGGGTCCGGGTCCAGGTCCGGGTCCGGGTCAGGGTCCGGGTCCGGGTCCGGGTCCCGGTCCGGGTCTGTGTCCGTGTCAGTGTCAGTGTCCGTGTCCGTGTCAGGGTCAGAGTCAGGGTCAGAGTCAGGGTCCGTGTCAGGGTCAGGGTCAGGGTAAGAGTCAGGGTTCGGGTCAGGGTCCGGGTCTGGTTCCGGGTCCGGGTCCGGGTCCGGGTCCGGATCCGGGTCCGGGCCGAGGCTGGGTCCGGGTCCGGGTCCGGGTAAGGGTCCGGGTCCGGGTCCGGGTCCGGTTCAGGGCCTGGGTCCGGGTCCTGGTAAGTGTCCGGGTCCGGGTCTGGCTCCGGGTCTGGGTCCTGGTCCGGTTCAGGGTCCGGGTCCGGGTCTGTGTCCGTTTCAGGGTCAGTCTCAGAGTCAGGGCCCGGGTCAGGGTCAGGGTCCGGGTCAGGGTCAGGGTCCATGTCCGTGTCCGTGTCAGTGTCAGTGTCCGTGTCAGGGTCAGAGTCAGGGTCAGAGTCAGGGTCCGTGTCAGCGTCAGGGTCAGGGTCAGAGTCAGGGTTCGGGTCAGGATCCGGGTCCGGGTCCGGGTCCGGGTCCGGGTCCGGGCCGAGTCTGGGTCCGGGTCCGGGTAAGGGTCCGGGTCCGGGTCCGGGTCAGGGCCTGGGTCCGGGTCCGGGTAAGGGTCCGGGTGCGGGTCTGGGTCCGGGTCCGGGTCCTGGTCCGGTTCATGGTCCGGGTCCGGGTCTGTGTCAGTTTCAGGGTCAGTCTCAGAGTCAGGGTCAGGGTCAGGGTCAGGGTCAGGGTCAGGGTCCTGGTCCGGTTCAGGGTCCGGGTCCGGGTCTGTGTCAGTTTCAGGGTCAGTCTCAGAGTCAGGGTCAGGGTCCGGGTCCGGGTCCGGGTCCGGGTCCGGGTCCGTGTCCGTGTCCGTGTCCGTGTCAGTGTCAGTGTCCGTGTCAGGGTCAGAGTCAGGGTCAGAGTCAGGGTCCGTGTCAGCGTCAGCGTCAGGGTCAGAGTCAGGGTTCGGGTCCGGGTCTGGCTCCGGGTCTGGGTCCTGGTCCGGTTCAGGGTCCGGGTCCGGGTCTGTGTCCGTTTCAGTGTCAGTCTCAGAGTCAGGGCCCGGGTCAGGGTCAGGGTCAGGGTCAGGGTCAGGGTCCGGGTCCGGGTCCGGGTCCGGGTCTGGGTCCGGGTCCGGGTCCGGGTCCGGGTCCGGGTCCGGGTCCGGGTCCGGGTCCGGGTCCGGGTCAGGGTCAGGGTCTGGGTACGGGTCAGGGTCCGGGTCCGGGTACGGGTCCGGGTCCGGGTCCGTGTCCGGGTCCGGGTCCGGGTCCGGGTCCGTGTCCGTGTCCGTGTCCGTGTCCGTGTCCGTGTCCGTGTCAGTGTCAGTGTCCGTGTCAGGGTCAGAGTCAGGGTCAGAGTCAGGGTCCGTGTCAGGGTCAGGGTCAGGGTCAGAGTCAGGGTTCGGGTCAGGATCCGGGTCCGGGTCCGGGTCCGGGTCCGGGTCTGGGTCCGGGCCGAGTCTGGGTCCGGGTCCGGGTAAGGGTCCGGGTCCGGGTCCGGGTCAGGGCCTGGGTCCGGGTCCGGGTAAGGGTCCGGGTCCGGGTCCGGGTCCGGGTCCGGGTCCGGGTCCGGGCCGAGTCCGGGTCCGGGTCCGGGTAAGGGTCCGGGTCCGGGTCCGGGTCAGGGCCTGGGTCCGGGTCCGGGTAAGGGTCCGGGTCCGGGTCTGGGTCCGGGTCCGGGTCCAGGTCCGGTTCAGGGTCCGGGTCCGGGTCTGTGTCAGTTTCAGGGTCAGTCTCAGAGTCAGGGTCCGGGTCAGGGTCAGGGTCAGGGTCAGGGTCAGGGTCCTGGTCCGGTTCAGGGTCCGGGTCCGGGTCTGTGTCAGTTTCAGGGTCAGTCTCAGAGTCAGGGTCAGGGTCCGGGTCCGGGTCCGTGTCCGGTCCGGGGTCAGGATCCGAGTCTGGGTCCAGGTCCGGGTCCGGGTGAGGGTCCGGGTCCTGGTCAGGGTCAGGGTCAGGGTCCGGGTCCAGGTCCGGGTCAGGGTCCGGGTCCGGTTCCGGGTCTGGGTCCGGGTCCGGGTCAGTTTCAGGATCAGTGTGAGGGTCAGTGTCCGTGTCAGGGTCAGAGTCAGGGTCAGGGTCAGGTTCCGGGTCCGGGTCCGAGTCAGGGTCCGGGTCCGGGTCCGGGTCCAGGTCCGAGTCAGGGTCCGGGTCCGGGTCCGGGTCAGTTTCAGGGTCAGTGTCAGAGTCAGGGTCCAGGTCAGGGTCAGGGTCAGGGTCCCGGTCCGGGTCCGGGTCCGGGTCCGGGTCCGGGTCCGGGTCCGGGTCCGGGTCCGGGTCCGGGTCCGGGTCCGGGTCAGGGTCAGGGTCTGGGTACGGGTCCGGGTCCGGGTCCGGGTCCGGGTCCGGGTCCGGGTCCGGGTCCGGGTCCGGGTCCGGGTCCGGGTCCGGGTCCGGGTCCGTGTCCGTGTCCGTGTCCGTGTCAGTGTCAGTGTCCGTGTCAGGGTCAGAGTCAGGGTCAGAGTCAGGGTCCGTGTCAGGGTCAGGGTCAGGGTCAGAGTCAGGGTTCAGGTCAGGATCCGGGTCCGGGTCCGGGTCCGGGTCCGGGTCTGGGTCCGGGCCGAGTCTGGGTCCGGGTCCGGGTAAGGGTCCGGGTCCGGGTCCGCGTCAGGGCCTGGGTCCGGGTCCGGGTAAGGGTCCGGGTCCGGGTCCGGGTCCGGGTCCGGGTCCGGGTCCGGGCCGAGTCCGGGTCCGGGTCCGGGTAAGGGTCCGGGTCCGGGTCCGGGTCAGGGCCTGGGTCCGGGTCCGGGTAAGGGTCCGGGTCCGGGTCTGGGTCCGGGTCCGGGTCCAGGTCCGGTTCAGGGTCCGGGTCCGGGTCTGTGTCAGTTTCAGGGTCAGTCTCAGAGTCAGGGTCCGGGTCAGGGTCAGGGTCAGGGTCAGGGTCCTGGTCCGGTTCAGGGTCCGGGTCCGGGTCTGTGTCAGTTTCAGGGTCAGTCTCAGAGTCAGGGTCAGGGTCCGGGTCCGGGTCCGGGTCCGGTCCGGGGTCAGGATCCGAGTCTGGGTCCAGGTCCGGGTCCGGGTGAGGGTCCGGGTCCTGGTCAGGGTCAGGGTCAGGGTCCGGGTCCAGGTCCGGGTCAGGGTCCGGGTCCGGTTCCGGGTCTGGGTCCGGGTCCGGGTCAGTTTCAGGATCAGTGTGAGGGTCAGTGTCCGTGTCAGGGTCAGAGTCAGGGTCAGGGTCAGGTTCCGGGTCCGGGTCCGGGTCCGGGTCCGGGTCCGGGACCGGGTCCGGGTCCGGGTCCGGGTCCGGGTCCGGGTCCGGGTCCGGGTCCGAGTCAGGGTCCGGGTCCGGGTCCGGGTCCAGGTCCGAGTCAGGGTCCGGGTCCGGGTCCGGGTCAGTTTCAGGGTCAGTGTCAGAGTCAGGGTCCAGGTCAGGGTCAGGGTCAGGGTCCCGGTCCGGGTCCGGGTCCGGGTCCGGGTCCGGGTCCGGGTCCGGGTCCGGGTCCGGGTCCGGGTCCGGGTCCGGGTCCGGGTCTGTGTCAGTTTCAGGGTCAGTCTCAGAGTCAGAGTCCGGGTCAGGGTCAGGGTCAGGGTCCTAGTCCGGTTCAGGGTCCGGGTCCGGGTCCGGGTCAGTTTCAGGGTCAGGGTCAGGGTCAGGGTCAGGATCCGGGTCCGGGTCCGGGTCCGGGTCCAGGTCCGGGACCGGGTCCGGGTCCGGGTCCGGGTCCGGGTCCGGGTCCGGGACCGGGTCCGGGTCCGGGTCTGGGTCCTGGTCCGGTTCAGGGTCCGGGTCCGGGTCTGTGTCAGTTTCAGGGTCAGTCTCAGAGTCAGGGCCCGGGTCAGGGTCAGGGTCAGGGTGAGGGTCAGGGTCCGGGTCCGGGTCCGGGTCCGGGTCCGGGTCCGGGTCCGGGTCAGGGTCAGAGTCCGGGTCCGGGTCCGGGTCAGGGTCCGGGTCCGGGTCCGGGTCCCGGTTCGGGTCTGTGTCCGGTTCAGGGTCCGGGTCCGGGTCTGTGTCAGTTTCAGGATCAGTCTCAGAGTCAGGGTCAGGGTCCGGGTCCGGGTCAGGGTCCGGGTCCGGTCCGGGGTCAGGATCCGAGTCTGGGTCCAGGTCCGGGTCCGGGTGAGGGTCCGGGTGCTGGTCAGGGTCAGGGTCAGGGTCCGGGTCCAGGTCCGGGTCAGGGTCCGGGTCCGGTTCCGGGTCTGGGTCCGGGTCCGGGTTAGTTTCAGGATCAGTGTGAGAGTCAGTGTCCGTGTCAGGGTCAGAGTCAGGGTCAGGGTCAGGTTCCGGGTCCGGGTCCGGGTCCGGGTCCGGGTCCGGGTCCGGGTCCGGGTCCGGGTCCGAGTCAGGGTCCGGGTCCGGGTCCGGGTCCGGGTCCGAGTCAGGGTCCGGGTCCGGGTCCGGGTCAGTTTCAGGGTCAGTGTCAGAGTCAGGGTCCAGGTCAGGGTCAGGGTCCGGGTCCGGGTCCGGGTCCGGGTCCGGGTCCGGGTCTGTGTCAGTTTCAGGGTCAGTCTCAGAGTCAGAGTCCGGGTCAGTGTCAGGGTCAGGGTCCTGGTCCGGTTCAGGGTCCGGGTCCGGGTCCGGGTCAGTTTCAGGGTCAGGGTCAGGGTCAGGGTCAGGATCCGGGTCCGGGTCCGGGTCCGGGTCCGGGTCCGGGCCGAGGCTGGGTCCGGGTCCGCGTAAGGGTCCGGGTCCGGGTCCGGGTCAGGGCCTGGGTCCGGGTCCGGGTAAGGGTCCGGGTCCGGGTCTGGGTCCGGGTCTGGGTCCTGGTCCGGTTCAGGGTCCGGGTCCGGGTCTGTGTCAGTTTCAGGGTCAGTCTCAGAGTCAGGGCCCGGGTCAGGGTCAGGGTCAGGGTCCGGGTCCGGGTCCGGGTCCGGGTCCGGGTCCGGGTCCGGGTCTGTGTCAGTTTCAGGGTCAGTCTCAGAGTCAGAGTCCGGGTCAGTGTCAGGGTCAGGGTCCTGGTCCGGTTCAGGGTCCGGGTCCGGGTCCGGGTCCGGGCCGAGGCTGGGTCCGGGTCCGCGTAAGGGTCCGGGTCCGGGTCCGGGTCAGGGCCTGGGTCCGGGTCCGGGTAAGGGTCCGGGTCCGGGTCTGGGTCCGGGTCTGGGTCCTGGTCCGGTTCAGGGTCCGGGTCCGGGTCTGTGTCAGTTTCAGGGTCAGTCTCAGAGTCAGGGCCCGGGTCAGGGTCAGGGTCAGGGTCAGGGTCAAGGTCCGGGTCCGGGTCCGGGTCCGGGTCCGGGTCTGGGTCCGGGTCCAGGTCCGGGTCAGGGTCAGGGTCCGGGTCCGGGTCCGGGTCAGGGTCCGGGTCCGGGTCCGGGTCCCGGTCCGGGTCTGTGTCCGTGTCAGTGTCAGTGTCCGTGTCCGTGTCAGGGTCAGAGTCAGGGTCAGAGTCAGGGTCCGTGTCAGGGTCAGGGTCAGGGTAAGAGTCAGGGTTCGGGTCAGGATCCGGGTCCGGGTCCGGGTCCGGGTCCGGGTCCGGGTCCGGGTCCGGGTCTGGGCCGAGGCTGGGTCCGGGTCCGGGTAAGGGTCCGGGTCCGGGTCCGGTTCCGGTTCAGGGCCTGGGTCCGGGTCCGGGTAAGGGTCCGGGTCCGGGTCTGGCTCCGGGTCTGGTTCCTGGTCCGGTTCAGGGTCCGGGTCCGGGTCTGTGTCCGTTTCAGGGTCAGTCTCAGAGTCAGGGCCCGGGTCAGGGTCAGGGTCAGGGTCAGGGTCAGGGTCCGGGTCCGGGTCCGGGTCCGGGTCCGGGTCCGGGTCCGGGTCCGGGTCCGGGTCCGGGTCCGGGTCCGGGTCAGGGTCCGGGTCAGGGTCCGGGTACGGGTACGGGTCCGGGTCCGGGTCCGGTTCCGGGTCCGGGTCCGGGTCCGGGTCCGGGTCCGGGTCCGTGTCCGTGTCCGTGTCCGTGTCCGTGTCAGTGTCAGTGTCCGTGTCAGGGTCAGAGTCAGGGTCAGAGTCAGGGTCCGTGTCAGCGTCAGGGTCAGGGTCAGAGTCAGGGTTCGGGTCAGGATCCGGGTCCGGGTCCGGGTCCGGGTCCGGGTCCGGGCCGAGTCTGGGTCCGGGTCCGGGTAAGGGTCCGGGTCCGGGTCCGGGTCCGGGTCAGGGCCTGGGTCCGGGTCCGGGTAAGGGTCCGGGTGCGGGTCTGGGTCCGGGTCCGGGTCCTGGTCCGGTTCATGGTCCGGGTCCGGGTCTGTGTCAGTTTCAGGGTCAGTCTCAGATTCAGGGTCAGGGTCAGGGTCAGGGTCAGGGTCAGGGTCCTGGTCCGGTTCAGGGTCCGGGTCCGGGTCTGTGTCAGTTTCAGGGTCAGTCTCAGAGTCAGGGTCAGGGTCCGGGTCCGGGTCCGGGTCCGGGTCCGGTCCGGGGTCAGGATCCGAGTCTGGGTCCAGGTCTGGGTCCGGGTGAGGGTCCGGGTCCTGGTCAGGGTCAGGGTCAGGGCCTGGGTCCAGGTCCGGGTCAGGGTCCGGGTCCGGTTCCGGGTCTGGGTCCGGGTCCGGGTCAGTTTCAGGATCAGTGTGAGAGTCAGTGTCCGTGTCAGGGTCAGAGTCAGGGTCAGAGTCAGGGTCCGTGTCCGGGTCAGGGTCAGGGTCAGAGTCAGGGTTGGGGTCAGGATCCGGGTCCGGGTCCGGGTCCGGGTCCGGTTCCGGTTCCGGGTCCGGTTCCGGGTCCGGGTCCGGGTCCGGGTCCGGGTCCGTGTCCGTGTCCGTGTCAATGTCAGTGTCCGTGTCAGGGTCAGAGTCAGGGTCAGAGTCAGGGTCCGTGTCAGCGTCAGGGTCAGGGTCAGAGTCAGGGTTCGGGTCAGGATCCGGGTCCGGGTCCGGGTCCGGGTCCGGGTCCGGGTCCGGGTCCGGGCCGAGTCTGGGTCCGGGTCCGGGTAAGGGTCCGGGTCCGGGTCCGGGTCAGGGCCTGGGTCCGGGTCCGGGTAAGGGTCCGGGTGCGGGTCTGGGTCCGGGTCCGGGTCCTGGTCCGGTTCATGGTCCGGGTCCGGGTCTGTGTCAGTTTCAGGGTCAGTCTCAGAGTCAGGGTCAGGGTCAGGGTCAGGGTCAGGGTCAGGGTCCTGGTCCGGTTCAGGGTCCGGGTCCGGGTCTGTGTCAGTTTCAGGGTCAGTCTCAGAGTCAGGGTCAGGGTCCGGGTCCGGGTCCGGGTCCGGGTCCGGTCCGGGGTCAGGATCCGAGTCTGGGTCCAGATCCGAGTCCGGGTGAGGGTCCGGGTCCTGGTCAGGGTCAGGGTCAGGGTCCGGGTCCAGGTCCGGGTCAGGGTCCGGGTCCGGGTCCGGTTCCGGGTCTGGGTCCGGGTCCGGGTCAGTTTCAGGATCAGTGTGAGAGTCAGTGTCCGTGTCAGGGTCAGAGTCAGGGTCAGAGTCAGGGTCCGTGTCCGGGTCAGGGTCAGGGTCAGAGTCAGGGTTCGGGTCAGGATCCGGGTCCGGGTCCGGGTCCGGGTCCGGGTCCGGGTCCGGGTCCGGGTCCGGGTCCGGGTCAGGGTCCGGGTCCGGGCCGAGGCTGGGTCCGGGTCCGGGTAAGGGTCCGGGTCCGGGTCCGGTTCAGGGCCTGGGTCCGGGTCTGGGTAAGGGTCCGGGTCCGGGTCCGGGTCTGGCTCCGGGTCTGGGTCCTGGTCCGGTTCAGGGTCCGGGTCCGGATCTGTGTCCGTTTCAGGGTCAGTCTCAGAGTCAGGGCCCGGGTCAGGGTCAGGATCCGGGTCCGGGTCTGGGTCCGGGTCCGGGTCCTGGTCCGGTTCAGGGTCCGGGTCCGGGTCTGTGTCAGTTTCAGGGTCAGTCTCAGAGTCAGGGTCCGGGTCAGGGTCAGGGTCAGGGTCAGGGTCCTGGTCCGGTTCAGGGTCCGGGTCCGGGTCTGTGTCAGTTTCAGGGTCAGTCTCAGAGTCAGGGTCAGTGTCCGTGTCCGGGTCCGGGTCCGGGTCCGGTCCGGGGTCAGGATCCGAGTCTGGGTCCAGGTCCGGGTCCGGGTGAGGGTCCGGGTCCTGGTCAGGGTCAGGGTCAGTGTCCGGGTCCAGGTCTGGGTCAGGGTCCGGGTCCGGTTCCGGGTCTGGGTCCGGGTCCTGGTCAGTTTCAGGATCAGTGTGAGAGTCAGGGTCCGGGTCAGGGTCCGGGTCCGGGTCCGGGTCCGGGTCCGGGTCCGGGTCCGGGTCCGGGTCCGGGTCCGGGTCCGGGTCCGGGTCCGGGTCTGTGTCAGTTTCAGGGTCAGTCTCAGAGTCAGGGTCCGGGTCAGGGTCAGGGTCAGGGTCAGGGTCCTGGTCCGGTTCAGGGTCCGGGTCCGGGTCTGTGTCAGTTTCAGGGTCAGTTTCAGAGTCAGGGTCAGGGTCCGTGTCAGGGTCAGGGTCAGGGTCAGAGTCAGGGTTCGGGTCAGGAACCGGGTCCGGGTCCGGGTCCGGGTCCGGGTCCGGGTCCGGGTCCGGGTCCGGGTAAGGGTCCGGGTCCGGGTCCGGGTCCGGGTCAGGGCCTGGGTCCGGGTCCGGGTAAGGGTCCGGGTCCGGGTCTGGGTCGGGGTCCGGGTCCTGGTCCGGTTCAGGGTCCGGGTCCGGGTCTGTGTCAGTTTCAGGGTCAGTCTCAGAGTCAGGGTCCCGGTCAGGGTCAGGGTCAGGGTCAGGGTCCTGGTCCGGTTCAGGGTCCGGGTCCGGGTCTGTGTCAGTTTCAGGGTCAGTCTCAGAGTCAGGGTCCGGGTCAGGGTCAGGGTCAGGGTCAGGGTCCTGGTCCGGTTCAGGGTCCGGGTCCGGGTCTGTGTCAGTTTCAGGGTCAGTTTCAGAGTCAGGGTCAGGGTCCGGGTCCGGGTCCGGGTCCGGGTCCGGGTCCGGGTCCGGGTCCGGGGTCAGGATCCGAGTCTGGGTCCAGGTCCGGGTCCGGGTGAGGGTCCGGGTCCTGGTCAGGGTCAGGGTCCTGGTCCAGGTCCGGGTCAGGGTCCGGGTCCGGGTCCGGGTCCGGGTCTGGGTCCGGGTCCGGGTCAGGGTCCGGGATCAGGATTCTAGTCCGGGTCCGGGTCCGGGTTTTGGGTACAGATCTGGGTCAGGGTCAGGGTCAGGGTCAGGGTCAGGATCCGGGTCCGGGTCCGGGTCCGGTTCCGGGTCCGGGTCTGGGTCCGGGTCCGGGTCCGGGTCCGGGCCGAGGCTGGGTCCGGGTCCGCGGAAGGGTCCGGGTCCGGGTCCGGGTCAGGGCCTGGGTCCGGGTCCGGGTAAGGGTCCGGGTCCGGGTCTGGGTCCGGGTCTGGGTCCTGGTCCGGTTCAGGGTCCGGGTCCGGGTCTGTGTCAGTTTCAGGGTCAGTCTCAGAGTCAGGGCCCGGGTCAGGGTCAGGGTCAGGGTCAGGGTCAGGGTCAGGGTCAGGGTCAGGGTCAGGGTCCGGGTCCGGGTCCGGGTCGGGGTCCGGGTCCGGGTCCGGGTCAGGGTCAGGGTCAGGGTCCGGGTCCGGGTCCGGGTCCGGGTCAGGGTCCGGGTATGGGTCCGGGTCCGGGTCCGGGTCCGGGTCCCTGTCCGTGTCCGTGTCCGTGTCAGTGTCAGTGTCCCTGTCATGGTCAGAGTCAGGGTCAGAGTCAGGGTCCGTGTCAGGGTCAGCGTCAGGGTCAGAGTCAGGGTTCGGGTCAGGATCCGGGTCCGGGTCCGGGTCCGGGTCCGGGTCCGGGTCTGGGTCCTGGTCCGGTTCAGGGTCCGGGTCCGGGTCTGTGTCAGTTTCAGGGTCAGTTTCAGAGTCAGGGTCAGGGTCCGTGTCAGGGTCAGGGTCAGGGTCAGAGTCAGGGTTCGGGTCAGGATCCGGGTCCGGGTCCGGGTCCGGGTCCGGGTCCGGGTCCGGGTCCGGGTAAGGGTCCGGGTCCGGGTCCGGGTCAGGGCCTGGGTCCGGGTCCGGGTAAGAGTCCGGGTCCGGGTCTGGGTCGGGGTCCGGGTCCTGGTCCGGTTCAGGGTCCGGGTCCGGGTCTGTGTCAGTTTCAGGGTCAGTCTCAGAGTCAGGGTCCCGGTCAGGGTCAGGGTCAGGGTCAGGGTCCTGGTCCGGTTCAGGGTCCGGGTCCGGGTCTGTGTCAGTTTCAGGGTCAGTCTCAGAGTCAGGGTCCGGGTCAGGGTCAGGGTCAGGGTCAGGGTCCTGGTCCGGTTCAGGGTCCGGGTCCGGGTCTGTGTCAGTTTCAGGGTCAGTTTCAGAGTCAGGGTCAGGGTCCGGGTCCGGGTCCGGGTCCGGGTCCGGGTCCGGGTCCGGGTCCGGGTCCGGGGTCAGGATCCGAGTCTGGGTCCAGGTCCGGTACCGGGTGAGGGTCCGGGTCCTGGTCAGGGTCAGGGTCCTGGTCCAGGTCCGGGTCAGGGTCCGGGTCCGGGTCCGGGTCCGGGTCTGGGTCCGGGTCCGGGTCAGGGTCCGGGATCAGGATTCTAGTCCGGGTCCGGGTCCGGGTTTTGGGTCCAGATCTGGGTCAGGGTCAGGGTCAGGGTCAGGGTCAGGATCCGGGTCCGGGTCCGGGTCCGGGTCCGGGTCCGGGTCCGGGTCTGGGTCCGGGTCCGGGTCCGGGTCCGGGCCGAGGCTGGGTCCGGGTCCGCGGAAGGGTCCGGGTCTGGGTCCGGGTCAGGGCCTGGGTCCGGGTCCGGGTAAGGGTCCGGGTCCGGGTCTGGGTCCGGGTCTGGGTCCTGGTCCGGTTCAGGGTCCGGGTCCGGGTCTGTGTCAGTTTCAGGGTCAGTCTCAGAGTCAGGGCCCGGGTCAGGGTCAGGGTCAGGGTCAGGGTCAGGGTCAGGGTCAGGGTCAGGGTCCGGGTCCGGGTCCGGGTCGGGGTCCGGGTCCGGGTCAGGGTCAGGGTCAGGGTCCGGGTCCGGGTCCGGGTCCGGGTCAGGGTCCGGGTACGGGTCCGGGTCCGGGTCCGGGTCCGGGTCCCTGTCCGTGTCCATGTCCGTGTCAGTGTCAGTGTCCCTGTCAGGGTCAGAGTCAGGGTCAGAGTCAGGGTCCGTGTCAGGGTCAGGGTCCGGGTCAGAGTCAGGGTTCGGGTCAGGATCCGGGTCCGGGTCCGGGTCCGGGTCTGGGTCCGGGTCTGGGTCCTGGTCCGGTTCAGGGTCCGGGTCCGGGTCTGTGTCAGTTTCAGGGTCAGTCTCAGAGTCAGGGCCCGGGTCCGGGTCCGGGTCAGGGTCAGGGTCAGGGTCCGGGTCCGGGTCCGGGTCAGGGTCCGGGTCCGGGTCCGGGTCCGGGTCAGGGTCCGGGTCCGGGTCCGGGTCCGGGTCCGGGTCCGGGTCCGTGTCCGTGTCCGTGTCCGTGTCCGTGTCCGTGTCCGTGTCAGTGTCAGTGTCCGTGTCAGGGTCAGAGTCAGGGTCAGAGTCAGGGTCCGTGTCAGCGTCAGGGTCAGGGTCAGAGTCAGGGTTCGGGTCAGGGTCCGGGTCTGGGTCCGGGTCCGGGTCCGGGTCCGGGTCCGGATCCGGGTCCGGGCCGAGGCTGGGTCCGGGTCCGGGTCCGGGTAAGGGTCCGGGTCCGGGTCCGGGTCCGGTTCAGGGCCTGGGTCCTGGTCCGGTTCAGGGTCCGGGTCCGGGTCTGTGTCCGTTTCAGGGTCAGTCTCAGAGTCAGGGCCCGGGTCAGGGTCAGGGTCCGGGTCAGGGTCAGGGTCCGGGTCCGGGTCCGGGTCCGGGTCCGGGTCAGGGTCAGGGTCAGGGTCCGGGTCCGGGTCCGGGTCCGGGTCCGGGTCAGGGTCTGGGTCCGGGTCCGGGTCCGGGTCCGGGTCCGGGTCCGTGTCAGTGTCAGTGTCAGTGTCAGTGTCCGTGTCAGGGTCAGAGTCAGGGTCAAAGTCAGGGTCCGTGTCAGGGTCAGGGTCAGGGTCAGAGTCAGGGTTCGGGTAAGGGTCAGGGTCAGGGTCAGGGTCAGGTTCCGGGTCCGGGTCCGGGTCCGGGTCCGGGTCCGGGTCCGGGTCCGGGTCAGGGTCCGGGTCCGGGTCCGTGTCAGGGTCCGGGTCTGGGTCCGGGTCAGTTTCAGGGTCAGTGTCAGAGTCAGGGTCCGGGTCCGGGTCCGTGTCCGGGCCGAGGGTGGGTCCGGGTCCGGGTAAGGGTCCGGGTCCGGGTCCGGGTCAGGGCCTGGGTCCGGGTCCGGGTAAGGGTCCGGGTTCGGGTCTGGGTCCGGGTGTGGGTCCTGGTCCGGTTCAGGGTCCGGGTCCGGGTCTGTGTCAGTTTCAGGGTCAGTCTCAGAGTCAGGGCCCGGGTCAGGGTCAGGGTCAGCGTCAGGGTCCGGGTCCGGGTCCGGGTCCGGGTCCTGGTCCGGGTCCGGGTCCGGGTCCGGGTCAGGGTCAGGGTCCGGGTCCGGGTCAGGGTCCGGGTCCGGGTCCGGGTCCGGGTCCGGGTCCGGGTCCGTTTCCGGGTCCGGGTCCGGGTCCGGGTCCGGGTCCGGGTCCGGGTCCGGGTCCGGGTCCGGGTCCGGGTCAGTGTCCGTGTCAGGGTCAGAGTCAGGGTCAGAGTCAGGGTCCGTGTCAGGGTCAGGGTCAGGGTCATAGTCAGGGTCCGGGTCAGGGTCAGGGTCAGGGTCAGGGTCAGGGTCAGGTTCCGGGTCCGGGTCCGGGTCCGGGTCCGGGTCCGGGTCCGGGTCCGGGTCCGGGTCCGGGTCCGGGTCCGAGTCAGGGTCCGGGTCTGGGTCCGAGTCAGGGTCCGGGTCCAGGTCCGGGTCTGTGTCAGTTTCAGGGTCAGTCTCAGAGTCAGGGTCCGGGTCAGGGTCAGGGTCAGGGTCAGGGTCAGGGTCAGGGTCAGGGTCAGGGTCCTGGTCCGGTTCAGGGTCCGGGTCCGGGTCTGTGTCAGTTTCAGGGTCAGTCTCAGAGTCAGGGTCAGGGTCCGGGTCCGGGTCCGGGTCCTTGTCCGGGTCCGGGTCCGGGGTCAGGATCCGAGTCTGGGTCCAGGTCCGGGTCCGGGTGAGGGTCCGGGTCCTGGTCAGGGTCAGGGTCCAGGTCCAGGTCCGGGTCAGGGTCCGGGTCCGGGTCCGGGTCCGGGTCCGGGTCCGGGTCCGGGTCCGGGTCTGGGTCCGGGTCCGGGTCAGGGTCCGGGATCAAGATTCTAGTCCGGGTCAGGGTCCGGGTTTTGGGTCCAGATCTGGGTCAGGGTCAGGGTCAGGGTCAGGGTCAGGATCCGGGTCCAGGTCCGGGTCCGGGTCTGGGTCCGGGTCCGGGCCGAGGCTGGGTCCGGGTCCGCGTAAGGGTCTGGGTCCGGGTCCGGGTCAGGGCCTGGGTCCGGGTCCGGGTAAGGGTCCGGGTCCGGGTCTGGGTCCTGGTCTGGGTCCTGGTCCGGTTCAGGGTCTGGGTCCTGGTCTGTGTCAGTTTCAGGGTCAGTCTCAGAGTCAGGGCCCGGGTCAGGGTCAGGGTCAGGGTCAGGGTCAGGGTCAGGGTTCGGGTCAGGGTCAGGGTCCGGGTCCGGGTCCGGGTCCGGGTCAGGGTCCGGGTCCGGGTCCTGGTCCGTGTCCGGGTCCGTGTCCGGGTCCGTGTCCGGGTCCGTGTCTGTGTCAGTGTCAGTGTCCGTGTCAGGATCAGAGTCAGGGTCAGAGTCAGGGTCCGTGTCAGGTTCAGGGTCAGGGTCAGAGTCAGGGTTTGGGTCAGGATCCGGGTCCGGGTCCGGGTCCGGGCCGAGGCTGGGTCCGGGTCCGGTTAACGGTCCGGTTCCGGGTCCGGGTCAGGGCCTGGGTCCGGGTCCGGGTCCGGGTAAGGGTCCGGGTCCGGGTCTGGGTCCGGGTCTGGGTCCTTGTCCGGTTCAGGGTCCGGGTCCGGGTCTGTGTCAGTTTCAGGTTCAGTCTCAGAGTCAGGGCCCGGGTCAGGGTCAGGGTCAGGGTCAGGGTCCGGGTCCGTGTCAGGGTCAGGGTCAGGGTCAGAGTCAGGGTCCGGGTCCGGGTCCGTGTCCGGGTCTGGGTACGGGTACGGGTCCGGGTCCGAGTCAGGGTCCGGGTCCGGGTCCGGGTCAGTTTCAGGGTCAGTGTGAGAGTCAGGGTCCGGGTCAGGGTCAGGGTCAGGGTCCGGGTCCGGGTCCGGGTCCGGGTCCGGGTCCGGGTCCGGGTCAGGGTCCGGGTCCGGGTCCGGGTCCGGGTCCGAGTCCGGGTCCGGGTCCGGGTCCGGGTCCAGGTCCTGGTCCGGTTAAGGTTCCGGGTCCGGGTCTGTGTCAGTTTCAGGGTCAGTCTCAGAGTCAGGGTCCGGGTCAGTGTCAGGGTCAGGGTCAGGGTCCTGGTCCGGTTCAGGGTCCGGGTCCGGGTCTGTGTCAGTTTCAGGGTCAGTCTCAGAGTCAGGGTCAGGGTCTGTGTCAGGGTCAGGGTCAGGGTCAGAGTCAGGGTCCGGGTCCGGGTCCGTGTCCGTGTCCAGGTACGGGTCCGGGTCCGGGTCCGAGTCAGGGTCCGGGTCCGGGTCCAGGTCAGTTTCAGGGTCAGTGTGAGAGTCAGGGTCCGGGTCAGGGTCAGGGTCCGGGTCCAGGTCCGGGTCCGGGTCCGGGTCCGGGTACGGGTCCGGGTCCGGGTCCGGGTCAGGGTTCGGGTCCGGGTCCTGGTCCGGTTCAGGGTCCGGGTATGGGTCTGTGTCAGTTTCAGGGTCAGTCTCAGAGTCAGGGTCCGGGTCAGGGTCAGGGTCAGGGTCAGGGTCCTGGTCCGGTTTAGGGTCCGGGTCCGGGTCTGTGTCAGTTTCAGGGTCAGTCTCAGAGTCAGGGTCAGGCTCCGGGTCCGGGTCCGGGTCCGGGTCCTTGTCCGGGTCCGGGTCTGGGGTCAGGATCCGAGTCTGGGTCCAGGTCCGGGTCCGGGTGAGGGTCCGGGTCCTGGTCAGGGTCAGGGTCCGGGTCCAGGTCCGGGTCAGGGTCCGGGTCCGGGTCCGGGTCCGGGTCTGGGTCCGGGTCTGGGTCAGGGTCCGGGATCAGGATTCTAGTCCGGGTCCGGGTCCGGGTTTTGGGTCCAGATCTGGGTCAGGGTCAGGGTCAGGGTCAGGGTCAGGATCCTGGTCCGGGTCCTCGTCCGGGTCTGGGTCCGGGTCCGGGCCAAGGCTGGGTCCGGGTCCGCGTAAGGGTCTGGGTCCGGGTCCGGGTCAGGGCCTGGGTCCGGGTCCGGGTAAGGGTCCGGGTCCGGGTCTGGGTCCTGGTCTGGGTCCTGGTCCGGTTCAGGGTCCGGGTCCGGGTCTGTGTCAGTTTCAGGGTCAGTCTCAGAGTCAGGGCCCGGGTCAGGGTCAGGGTCAGGGTCAGGGTCAGGGTCCGGGTCAGGGTCCGGGTCCGGGTCAGGGTCCGGGTCCGGGTCCGGGTCCGTGTCCGGGTCCGTGTCCGGGTCCGTGTCCGGGTCCGTGTCCGTGTCAGTGTCAGTGTCCGTGTCAGGGTCAGAGTCAGGGTCCGTGTCAGGGTCAGGGTCAGGGTCAGGGTCAGAGTCAGGGTTCGGGTGAGGATCCGGGTCCGGGTCCGGGTCCGGGTCCGGGTCCGGGTCCGGGTCCGGGTCCGGGTCCGGGTCCGGGTCCGGGTCCGGGTCCGGGTCCGGGCCGAGGCTGGGTCCGGGTCCGGGTAAGGGTCCGGGTCCGGGTCCGGGTAAGGGTCCGGGTCCGGGTCTGGGTCCGGGTCTGGGTCCTGGTCCGGTTCAGGGTCCGGGTCCGGGTCTGTGTCAGTTTCAGGGTCAGTCTCAGAGTCAGGGCCCGGGTCAGGGTCAGGGTCAGGGTCCGGGTCCGGGTCCGGGTCCGGGTCCGGGTCAGGGTCAGGGTCAGAGTCCGGGTCCGGGTCCGGGTCATGGACCGGGTCCGGGTCCGGGTCCGGGTCCGGGTCCGGGTCCGGGTCCGGGTCCGTGTCCGGGTCCGTGTCCGTGTCCGTGTCCGTGTCCGTGTCCGTGTCAGTGTCCGTTTCAGGGTCAGAGTCAGGGTCAGAGTCAGGGTCCGTGTCAGGGTCAGGGTCAGGGTCAGAGTCAGGGTTAGGGTCAGGGTCAGGGTCAGGGTCAGGGTCAGGGTCAGGGTCAGGGTCAGGGTCAGGGTCAGGGTCCGGGTCCGGGTCCGGGTCCGGGTCCGGGTCCGGGTCCGGGTCCGGGTCCGGGTCAGGGTCCGGGTCCGGGTCCGGGTCCGGGTCAGGGTCCGGGTCTGGGTCTGTGTCAGTTTCAGGGTCAGTCTCAGAGTCAGGGTCCGGGTCCGGGTCAGGGTCTTGGTCCGGGTCAGTGTCAGTGTCCGGGTCCGGGTCCGGGTCCGTGTCATGGTCCGGGTCCGGGTCCGGGTCCGGGTCAGGGTCACGGTCCGGGTCCGGTTCCCGGTCAGGGTCAGGGTCCGGGTCCGGGTCCGGGTCCGGGTCCGTGTCATGGTCCGGGTCCGGATCAGGGTCCGGGTCCTGGTCCGGGTCCGGGTCCGGGTCCGGATCCGGGTCCGGGTCCGGGTCCGGGTCCGGGTCCGGGTCCGGGTCCGGGTCCGGGTCCGGGTCCGGGTCCGGGTCCGGGTTAGGATCAGGATCCGGATGCGGGTCTGGGTCCGGGTCCGGGTCTGGGTCCGGGTCCGGGTCCGGGTCCGGGTCCGGGTCCGGGTCCGTGTCCGTGTCAGAGTCAGGGTCCAGGTCAGGGTCAGGGTCTGTGGCAGTTTCAGGTTCAGTCTCAGAGTCAGGGTCCGGGTCCGGGTCAGGGTCTGGGTCTGTGTCAGTTTCAGGGTCAGTCTCAGAGTCAGTGTCCGGGTCCGGGTCAGGGTCTGGGTCCGGGTCAGTGTCAGTGTCCGGGTCCGGGTCCGGGTCCGTGTCATGGTCCGGGTCCGGGTCAGGGTCAGGGTCAGGGTCAGGTTCCGGGTCCGGGTCCGTGTCCGTGTCCGTGTCCGTGTCAGAGTCAGGGTCCAGGTCAGGGTCAGGGTCTGTGTCAGTTTCAGGGTCAGTCTCAGAGTCAGGGTCCGGGTCCGGGTCAGGGTCTGGGTCTGTGTCAGTTTCAGGGTCAGTCTCAGAGTCAGGGTCTGGGTCCGGGTCAGGGTCTGGGTCCGGGTCAGTGTCAGTGTCCGGGTCCGGGTCCGGGTCCGTGTCCGTGTCATGGTCCGGGTCCGGGTCAGGGTCAGGGTCAGGGTCAGGTTCCGGGTCCGGGTCCGGGTCCGGGTCCGGGTCCGGGTCCGGGTCCGGGTCTGGGTCCGGGTCCGGGCCGAGGCTGGGTCCGGGTCCGTGTAAGGGTCTGGGTCCGGGTCCGGGTCAGGGCCTGGGTCCGGGTCCGGGTAAGGGTCCGGGTCCGGGTCTGGGTCCTGGTCTGGGTCCTGGTCCGGTTCAGGGTCCGGGTCCGGGTCTGTGTCAGTTTCAGGGTCAGTCTCAGAGTCAGGGCCCGGGTCAGGGTCAGGGTCAGGGTCAGGGTCAGGGTCCGGGTCAGGGTCAGGGTCCAGGTCCGGGTCCGGGTCAGGGTCCGGGTCCGGGTCCGTGTCCGGGTCCGGGTCCGTGTCCGTGTCCGTGTCCGGGTCCGTGTCCGTGTCAGTGTCAGTGTCCGTGTCAGGGTCAGAGTCAGGGTCAGAGTCAGGGTCCGTGTCAGGGTCAGGGTCAGGGTCAGAGTCAGGGTTCGGGTCAGGATCCGGGTCCGGGTCCGGGTCCGGGTCCGGGCCGAGGCTGGGTCCGGGTCCGGTTAACGGTCCGGTTCCGGGTCCGGGTCAGGGCCTGGGTCCGGGTCCGGGTCCGGGTTAGGGTCCGGGTCCGGGTCTGGGTCCGGGTCTGGGTCCTGGTCCGGTTCAGGGTCCGGGTCCGGGTCTGTGTCAGTTTCAGGTTCAGTCTCAGAGTCAGGGCCCGGGTCAGGGTCAGGGTCAGGGTCAGGGTCAGGGTCCGTGTCAGGGTCAGGGTCAGGGTCAGAGTCAGGGTCCGGGTCCGGGTCCGTGTCCGGGTCTGGGTACGGGTACGGGTCCGGGTCCGAGTCAGGGTCCGGGTCCGGGTCCGGGTCCGGGTCAGTTTCAGGGTCAGTGTGAGAGTCAGGGTCCGGGTCAGGGTCAGGGTCAGGGTCCGGGTCCGGGTCCGGGTCCGGGTCCGGGTCCGGGTCCGGGTCCGGGTCCGGGTCCGAGTCCGGGTCCGGGTCCGGGTCTGGGTCCGGGTCCTGGTCCGGTTCAGGTTCCGGGTCCGGGTCTGTGTCAGTTTCAGGGTCAGTCTCAGAGTCAGGGTCCGGGTCAGGGTCAGGGTCAGGTTCAGGGTCCTGGTCCGGTTCAGGGTCCGGGTCCGGGTCTGTGTCAGTTTCAGGGTCAGTCTCAGAGTCAGGGTCAGGGTCTGTGTCAGGGTCAGGGTCAGGGTCAGAGTCAGGGTCCGGGTCCGGGTCCGTGTCCGTGTCCGGGTACGGGTCTGGGTCCGGGTCCGAGTCAGGGTCCGGGTCCGGGTCCAGGTCAGTTTCAGGGTCAGTGTGAGAGTCAGGGTCCGGGTCAGGGTCAGGGTCCGGGTCCGGGTCCGGGTCCGGGTCCGGGTCCGGGTCCGGGTCCGGGTCCGGGTCCGGGTCTGGGTCCGGGTCCGGGTCAGGGTCCGGGATCAAGATTCTAGTCCGGGTCAGGGTCCGGGTTTTGGGTCCAGATCTGGGTCAGGGTCAGGGTCAGGGTCCGGGTCAGGATCCGGGTCCAGGTCCGGGTCCGGGTCTGGGTCCGGGTCCGGGCCGAGGCTGGGTCCGGGTCCGCGTAAGGGTCTGGGTCCGGGTCCGGGTCAGGGCCTGGGTCCGGGTCCGGGTAAGGGTCCGGGTCCGGGTCTGGGTCCTGGTCTGGGTCCTGGTCCGGTTCAGGGTCCGGGTCCTGGTCTGTGTCAGTTTCAGGGTCAGTCTCAGTGTCAGGGCCCGGGTCAGGGTCAGGGTCAGGGTCAGGGTCAGGGTCAGGGTTCGGGTCAGGGTCAGGGTCCGGGTCCGGGTCCGGGTCCGGGTCAGGGTCCGGGTCCGGGTCCTGGTCCGTGTCCGGGTCCGTGTCCGGGTCCGTGTCCGGGTCCGTGTCTGTGTCAGTGTCAGTGTCCGTGTCAGGATCAGAGTCAGGGTCAGAGTCAGGGTCCGTGTCAGGTTCAGGGTCAGGGTCAGAGTCAGGGTTTGGGTCAGGATCCGGGTCCGGGTCCGGGTCCGGGCCGAGGCTGGGTCCGGGTCCGGTTAACGGTCCGGTTCCGGGTCCGGGTCAGGGCCTGGGTCCGGGTCCGGGTCCGGGTAAGGGTCCGGGTCAGGGTCTGGGTCCGGGTCTGGGTCCTGGTCCGGTTCAGGGTCCGGGTCCGGGTCTGTGTCAGTTTCAGGTTCAGTCTCAGAGTCAGGGCCCGGGTCAGGGTCAGGGTCAGGGTCAGGGTCCGGGTCCGTGTCAGGGTCAGGGTCAGGGTCAGAGTCAGGGTCCGGGTCCGGGTCCGTGTCCGGGTCTGGGTACGGGTACGGGTCCGGGTCCGAGTCAGGGTCCGGGTCCGGGTCCGGGTCAGTTTCAGGGTCAGTGTGAGAGTCAGGGTCCGGGTCAGGGTCAGGGTCAGGGTCCGGGTCCGGGTCCGGGTCCAGGTCCGGGTCCGGGTCAGGGTCCGGGTCCGGGTCCGGGTCCGGGTCCGAGTCCGGGTCCGGGTCCGGGTCCGGGTCCAGGTCCTGGTCCGGTTCAGGTTCCGGGTCCGGGTCTGTGTCAGTTTCAGGGTCAGTCTCAGAGTCAGGGTCCGGGTCAGGGTCAGGGTCAGGGTCAGGGTCCTGGTCCGGTTCAGGGTCCGGGTCCGGGTCTGTGTCAGTTTCAGGGTCAGTCTCAGAGTCAGGGTCAGGGTCTGTGTCAGGGTCAGGGTCAGGGTCAGAGTCAGGGTCCGGGTCCGGGTCCGTGTCCGTGTCCGGGTACGGGTCCGGGTCCGGGTCCGACTCAGGGTCCGGGTCCGGGTCCAGGTCAGTTTCAGGGTCAGTGTGAGAGTCAGGGTCCGGGTCAGGGTCAGGGTCCGGGTCCAGGTCCGGGTCCGGGTCCGGGTACGGGTACGGGTCCGGGTCCGGGTCAGGGTTCGGGTCCGGGTCCTGGTCCGGTTCAGGGTCCGGGTCTGGGTCTGTGTCAGTTTCAGGGTCAGTCTCAGAGTCAGGGTCCGGGTCAGGGTCAGGGTCAGGGTCAGGGTCCTGGTCCGGTTTAGGGTCCGGGTCCGGGTCTGTGTCAGTTTCAGGGTCAGTCTCAGAGTCAGGGTCAGGGTCCGGGTCCGGGTCCGGGTCCTTGTCCGGGACCGGGTCTGGGGTCAGGATCCGAGTCTGGGTCCAGGTCCGGGTCCGGGTGAGGGTCCGGGTCCTGGTCAGGGTCAGGGTCCGGGTCCAGGTCCGGGTCAGGGTCCGGGTCCGGGTCCGGGTCCGGGTCTGGGTCCGGGTCTGGGTCAGGGTCCGGGATCAGGATTCTAGTCCGGGTCCGGGTCCGGGTTTTGGGTCCAGATCTGGGTCAGGGTCAGGGTCAGGGTCAGGGTCAGGATCCTGGTCCGGGTCCTCGTCCGGGTCTGGGTCCAGGTCCGGGCCGAGGCTGGGTCCGGGTCCGCGTAAGGGTCTGGGTCCGGGTCCGGGTCAGGGCCTGGGTCCGGGTCCGGGTAAGGGTCCGGGTCCGGGTCTGGGTCCTGGTCTGGGTCCTGGTCCGGTTCAGGGTCCGGGTCCGGGTCTGTGTCAGTTTCAGGGTCAGTCTCAGAGTCAGGGCCCGGGTCAGGGTCAGGGTCAGGGTCAGGGTCAGGGTCCGGGTCAGGGTCCGGGTCCGGGTCCGGGTCCGGGTCCGGGTCCGGGTCCGTGTCCGGGTCCGTGTCCGGGTCCGTGTCCGTGTCCGTGTCAGTGTCAGTGTCCGTGTCAGGGTCAGAGTCAGGGTCCGTGTCAGGGTCAGGGTCAGGGTCAGGGTCAGAGTCAGGGTTCGGGTGAGGATCCGGGTCCGGGTCCGGGTCCGGGTCCGGGTCCGTGTCCGGGTCCGGGTCCGGGTCCGGGTCCGGGTCCGGGTCCGGGTCCGGGCCGAGGCTGGGTCCGGGTCCGGGTAAGGGTCCGGGTCCGGGTCCGGGTCAGGGCCTGGGTCCGGGTCCGGGTCCGGGTCCGGGTAAGGGTCCGGGTCCGGGTCTGGGTCCGGGTCTGGGTCCTGGTCCGGTTCAGGGTCCGGGTCCGGGTCTGTGTCAGTTTCAGGGTCAGTCTCAGAGTCAGGGCCCGGGTCAGGGTCAGGGTCAGGGTCCGGGTCCGGGTCCGGGTCCGGGTCCGGGTCAGGGTCAGGGTCAGAGTCCGGGTCCGGGTCCGGGTCATGGTCCGGGTCCGGGTCCGGGTCCGGGTCCGGGTCCGGGTCCGTGTCCGTGTCCGTGTCCGTGTCCGTGTCCGTGTCCGTGTCCGTGTCCGTGTCCGTGTCAGTGTCAGTGTCCGTTTCAGGGTCAGAGTCAGGGTCAGAGTCAGGGTCCGTTTCAGGGTCAGGGTCAGGGTCAGAGTCAGGGTTAGGGTCAGGGTCAGGGTCAGGGTCAGGGTCAGGGTCAGGGTCAGGGTCAGGGTCCGGGTCCGGGTCCGGGTCCGGGTCCGGGTCCGGGTCCGGGTCCGGGTCCGGGTCAGGGTCCGGGTCCGGGTCCGGGTCCGGGTCAGGGTCCGGGTCTGGGTCTGTGTCAGTTTCAGGGTCAGTCTCAGAGTCAGGGTCCGGGTCCGGGTCAGGGTCTTGGTCCGGGTCAGTGTCAGTGTCCGGGTCCGGGTCCGGGTCCGTGTCATGGTCCGGGTCCGGGTCCGGGTCCGGGTCAGGGTCACGGTCCGGGTCCGGTTCCCGGTCAGGGTCAGGGTCCGGGTCCGGGTCCGGGTCCGGGTCCGTGTCATGTTCCGGGTCCGGATCAGGGTCCGGGTCCTGGTCCGGGTCCGGGTCCGGGTCCGGATCCGGGTCCGGGTCCGGGTCCGGGTCCGGGTCCGGGTCCGGGTCCGGGTCCGGGTCCGGGTTAGGATCAGGATCCGGATGCGGGTCTGGGTCCGGGTCCGGGTCTGGGTCCGGGTCCGGGTCCGGGTCCGGGTCCGGGTCCGTGTCCGTGTCCGTGTCAGAGTCAGGGTCCAGGTCAGGGTCAGGGTCTGTGTCAGTTTCAGGTTCAGTCTCAGAGTCAGGGTCCGGGTCCGGGTCAGGGTCTGGGTCTGTGTCAGTTTCAGGGTCAGTCTCAGAGTCAGGGTCCGGGTCCGGGTCAGGGTCTGGGTCCGGGTCAGTGTCAGTGTCCGGGTCCGGGTCCGGGTCCGTGTCATGGTCCGGGTCCGGGTCAGGGTCAGGGTCAGGGTCAGGTTCCGGGTCCGGGTCCGTGTCCGTGTCCGTGTCCGTGTCAGAGTCAGGGTCCAGGTCAGGGTCAGGGTCTGTGTCAGTTTCAGGGTCAGTCTCAGAGTCAGGGTCCGGGTCCGGGTCAGGGTCTGGGTCTGTGTCAGTTTCAGGGTCAGTCTCAGAGTCAGGGTCTGGGTCCGGGTCAGGGTCTGGGTCCGGGTCAGTGTCAGTGTCCGGGTCCGGGTCCGGGTCCGGGTCCGTGTCATGGTCCGGGTCCGGGTCAGGGTCAGGGTCAGGGTCAGGTTCCAGGTCCGGGTCCGGGTCCGGGTCCGGGTCCAGGTCCGGGTCCGGGTCTGGGTCCGGGTCCGGGCCGAGGCTGGGTCCGGGTCCGTGTAAGGGTCTGGGTCCGGGTCCGGGTCAGGGCCTGGGTCCGGGTCCGGGTAAGGGTCCGGGTCCGGGTCTGGGTCCTGGTCTGGGTCCTGGTCCGGTTCAGGGTCCGGGTCCGGGTCTGTGTCAGTTTCAGGGTCAGTCTCAGAGTCAGGGCCCGGGTCAGGGTCAGGGTCAGGGTCAGGGTCAGGGTCCGGGTCAGGGTCAGGGTCCAGGTCCGGGTCCGGGTCAGGGTCCGGGTCCGGGTCCGTGTCCGGGTCCGTGTCCGTGTCCGTGTCCGTGTCCGGGTCCGTGTCCGTGTCAGTGTCAGTGTCCGTGTCAGGGTCAGAGTCAGGGTCAGAGTCAGGGTCCGTGTCAGGGTCAGGGTCAGGGTCCGAGTCAGGGTTCGGGTCAGGATCCGGGTCCGGGTCCGGGTCCGGATCCGGGCCGAGGCTGGGTCCGGGTCCGGTTAACGGTCCGGTTCCGGGTCCGGGTCAGGGCCTGGGTCCGGGTCCGGGTCCGGGTTAGGGTCCGGGTCCGGGTCTGGGTCCGGGTCTGGGTCCTGGTCCGGTTCAGGTTCCGGGTCCGGGTCTGTGTCAGTTTCAGGTTCAGTCTCAGAGTCAGGGCCCGGGTCAGGGTCAGGGTCAGGGTCAGGGTCAGGGTCCGTGTCAGGGTCAGGGTCAGGGTCAGAGTCAGGGTCCGGGTCCGGGTCCGTGTCCGGGTCTGGGTACGGGTACGGGTCCGGGTCCGAGTCAGGGTCCGGGTCCGGGTCCGGGTCAGTTTCAGGGTCAGTGTGAGAGTCAGGGTCCGGGTCAGGGTCAGGGTCAGGGTCCGGGTCCGGGTCCGGGTCCGGGTCCGGGTCCGGGTCCGGGTCCGGGTCCGGGTCCGAGTCCGGGTCCGGGTCCGGGTCCGGGTCCGGGTCCTGGTCCGGTTCAGGTTCCGGGTCCGGGTCTGTGTCAGTTTCAGGGTCAGTCTCAGAGTCAGGGTCCGGGTCAGGGTCAGGGTCAGGTTCAGGGTCCTGGTCCGGTTCAGGGTCCGGGTCCGGGTCTGTGTCAGTTTCAGGGTCAGTCTCAGAGTCAGGGTCAGGGTCTGTGTCAGGGTCAGGGTCAGGGTCAGAGTCAGGGTCCGGGTCCGGGTCCGTGTCCGTGTCCGGGTACGGGTCCGGGTCCGGGTCCGAGTCAGGGTCCGGGTCCGGGTCCAGGTCAGTTTCAGGGTCAGTGTGAGAGTCAGGGTCCGGGTCAGGGTCAGGGTCCGGGTCCGGGTCCGGGTCCGGGTCCGGGTCCGGGTCCGGGTCCGGGTCAGGGTCCGGGTCCGGGTCCTGGTCCGGTTCAGGGTCCGTGTCCGGGTCTGTGTCAGTTTCAGGGTCAGTCTCAGAGTCAGGGTCCGGGTCAGGGTCAGGGTCAGGGTCAGGGTCCTGGTCCGGTTCAGGGTCCGGGTCCGGGTCTGTGTCAGTTTCAGGGTCAGTCTCAGAGTCAGGGTCAGGGTCCGGGTCCGGGTCCGGGTCCTTGTCCGGGTCCGGGTCCGGGGTCAGGATCCGAGTCTGGGTCCAGGTCCGGGTCCGGGTTAGGGTCCGGGTCCTGGTCAGGGTCAGGGTCCGGGTCCAGGTCCGGGTCAGGGTCCGGGTCCGGGTCCGGGTCCGGGTCCGGGTCTGGGTCCGGGTCTGGGTCAGGGTCCGGGATCAGGATTCTAGTCCGGGTCCGGGTCCGGGTTTTGGGTCCAGATCTGGGTCAGGGTCAGGGTCAGGGTCAGGGTCAGGATCCGGGTCCGGGTCCTCGTCCGGGTCTGGGTCCGGGTCCGGGCCGAGGCTGGGTCCGGGTCCGCGTAAGGGTCTGGGTCCGGGTCCGGGTCAGGGCCTGGGTCCGGGTCCGGGTAAGGGTCCGGGTCCGGGTCTGGGTCCTGGTCTGGGTCCTGGTCCGGTTCAGGGTCCGGGTCCGGGTCTGTGTCAGTTTCAGGGTCAGTCTCAGAGTCAGGGCCCGGGTCAGGGTCAGGGTCAGGGTCAGGGTCAGGGTCCGGGTCAGGGTCAGGGTCCGGGTCCGGGTCCGGGTCCGGGTCCGGGTCCGGGTCCGGGTCAGGGTCCGGGTCCGGGTCCGGGTCCGGGTCCGGGTCCGGGTCCGTGTCCGGGTCCGTGTCCGTGTCAGTGTCAGTGTCCGTGTCAGGGTCAGAGTCAGGGTCAGAGTCAGGGTCCGTGTCAGGGTCAGGGTCAGGGTCAGAGTCAGGGTTCGGGTGAGGATCCGGGTCCGGGTCCGGGTCCGGGTCCGGGTCCGGGTCCGGGTCCGGGTCCGGGTCCGGGTCCGGGTCCGGATCCGGGTCCGGGCCGAGGCTGGGTCCGGGTCCGGGTAAGGGTCCGGGTCCGGGTCCGGGTCAGGGCCTGGGTCCGGGTCCGGGTCCGGGTAAGGGTCCGGGTCCGGGTCTGGGTCCGGGTCTGGGTCCTGGTCCGGTTCAGGGTCCGGGTCCGGGTCTGTGTCAGTTTCAGGGTCAGTCTCAGAGTCAGGGCCCGGGTCAGGGTCAGGGTCAGGGTCCGGGTCCGGGTCCGGGTCCGGGTCCGGGTCCGGGTCAGGGTCAGGGTCAGCGTCCGGGTCCGGGTCCGGGTCATGGTCCGGGTCCGGGTCCGGGTCCGTGTCCGTGTCCGTGTCCGTGTCCGTGTCCGTGTCCGTGTCCGTGTCAGTGTCAGTGTCAGTGTCCGTTTCAGGGTCAGAGTCAGGGTCAGAGTCAGGGTCCGTGTCAGGGTCAGGGTCAGGGTCAGAGTCAGGGTTAGGGTCAGGGTCAGGGTCAGGGTCAGGGAAAGGGTCAGGGTCAGGGTCAGGGTCAGGGTCAGGGTCCGGGTCCGGGTCCGGGTCCGGGTCCGGGTCAGGGTCCGGGTCCGGGTCCGGGTCCGGGTCAGGGTCCGGGTCTGGGTCTGTGTCAGTTTCAGGGTCAGTCTCAGAGTCAGGGTCCGGGTCCGGGTCAGGGTCTTGGTCAGGGTCAGGGTCCGGGTCCGGGTCCGGGTCCGGGTCCGTGTCATGGTCCGGGTCCGGATCAGGGTCCGGGTCCTGGTCCGGGTCCGGGTCCGGGTCCGGGTCCGGATCCGGGTCCGGGTCCGGGTCCGGGTCCGGGTCCGGGTCCGGGTTAGGATCAGGATCCGGATGCGGGTCTGGGTCCGGGTCCGGGTCTGGGTCCGGGTCCGGGTCCGGGTCCGGGTCCGGGTCCGTGTCCGTGTCAGAGTCAGGGTCCAGGTCAGGGTCAGGGTCTGTGTCAGTTTCAGGGTCAGTCTCAGAGTCAGGGTCCGGGTCCGGGTCAGGGTCTGGGTCTGTGTCAGTTTCAGGGTCAGTCTCAGAGTCAGGGTCCGGGTCCGGGTCAGGGTCTGGGTCCGGGTCAGTGTCAGTGTCCGGGTCCGGATCCGGGTCCGTGTCATGGTCGGGGTTCGGGTCAGGGTCAGGGTCAGGGTCAGGGTCAGGTTCCGGGTCCGTGTCCGTGTCCGTGTCCGTGTCCGTGTCCGTGTCAGAGTCAGGGTCCAGGTCAGGGTCAGGGTCTGTGTCAGTTTCAGGGTCAGTCTCAGAGTCAGGGTCCGGGTCCGGGTCAGGGTCTGGGTCTGTGTCAGTTTCAGGGTCAGTCTCAGAGTCAGGGTCCGGGTCCGGGTCAGGGTCTGGGTCCGGGTCAGTGTCAGTGTCCGGGTCCGGGTCCGGGTCCGTGTCATGGTCCGGGTCCGGGTCAGGGTCAGGGTCAGGGTCAGGTTCCGGGTCCGGGTCCGGGTCCGGGTCCGGGTCCGGGTCCGGGTCCGGGTCTGGGTCCGGGTCCGGGCCGAGGCTGGGTCCGGGTCCGCGTAAGGGTCTGGGTCCGGGTCCGGGTCAGGGCCTGGGTCCGGGTCCGGGTAAGGGTCCGGGTCCGGGTCTGGGTCCTGGTCTGGGTCCTGGTCCGGTTCAGGGTCCGGGTCCGGGTCTGTGTCAGTTTCAGGGTCAGTCTCAGAGTCAGGGCCCGGGTCAGGGTCAGGGTCAGGGTCAGGGTCAGGGTCAGGGTCAGGGTCCGGGTCAGGGTCAGGGTCCAGGTCCGGGTCCGGGTCAGGGTCCGTGTCCGGGTCCGTGTCCGGGTCCGTGTCCGTGTCCGTGTCCGTGTCCGTGTCCGTGTCCGTGTCAGTGTCAGTGTCCGTGTCAGGGTCAGAGTCAGGGTCAGAGTCAGGGTCCGTGTCAGGGTCAGGGTCAGGGTCAGAGTCAGGGTTCGGGTCAGGATCCGGGTCCGGGTCCGGGTCCGGGTCCAGGTCCGGGTCCGGGTCCGGGTCCGGGTCCGGGTCCGGGTCCGGGTCCGGGTCCGGGCCGAGGCTGGGTCCGGGTCCGGGTAAGGGTCCGGGTCCGTGTCCGGGTCAGGGCCTGGGTCCGGGTCCGGGTCCGGGTAAGGTTCCGGGTCCGGGTCTGGGTCCGGGTCTGGGTCCTGGTCCGGTTCAGGGTCCGGGTCCGGGTCTGTGTCAGTTTCAGGGTCAGTCTCAGAGTCAGGGCCCAGGTCAGGGTCAGGGTCAGGGTCCGGGTCCGGGTCCCTGTCCGTGTCAGTGTCAGTGTCCGTTTCAGGGTCAGAGTCAGGGTTAGAGTCAGGGTCCGTGTCAGGGTCAGGGTCAGGGTCAGAGTCAGGGTTCGGGTCCGGGTCATATTCAGGATCAGTGTGAGAGTCAGTGTCCGTGTCAGGGTCAGAGTCAGGGTCAGGGTCAGGTTCCGGGTCCGGGTCCGGGTCCGGGTCCGGGTCCGGGTCCGGGTCCGGGTCCGGGTCCGGGTCCGGGTCCGGGTCCGGGTCCGAGTCAGGGTCCGGGTCCGGGTCCGGGTCCGGGTCAGGGTCAGGGTCAGGATCCGTGTACGGGTCAGTTTCAGGGTCAGTGTCAGAGTCAGGGTCCAGGTCAGGGTCAGGGTCCGGGTCCAGGTCCGGGTCCGGGTCCGGGTCCGAGTCCGGGTCTGTGTCAGTTTCAGGGTCAGTCTCAGAGTCAGAGTCCGGGTCAGGGTCAGGGTCAGGGTCCTGGTCCGGTTCAGGGTCCGGGTCCGGGTCCGGGTCAGTTTCAGGGTCAGGGTCAGGGTCAGGGTCAGGATCCGGGTCCGGGTCCGGGTCCGGGTCCGGGTCCGGGTCCGGGTCCGGGTCCGGGCCGAGGCTGGGTCCGGGTCCGCGTAAGGGTCCGGGTCCGGGTCCGGGTCAGGGCCTGGGTCCGGGTCCGGGTCCGGGTAAGGGTCTGGGTCCGGGTCTGGGTCCGGGTCTGGGTCCTGGTCCGGTTCAGGGTCCGGGTCCGGGTCTGTGTCAGTTTCAGGGTCAGTCTCAGAGTCAGGGCCCGGGTCAGGGTCAGGGTCAGGGTCAGGGTCCGGGTCCGGGTCCGGGTCCGGGTCCGGGTCTGGGTGCGGGTCCAGGTCCGGGTCAGGGTCAGGGTCCGGGTCCGGGTCCGGGTCAGGGTCCGGGTCCGGGTCCGGGTCCGGGTCTCGGTCCGGGTCTGTGTCCGTGTCAGTGTCAGTGTCCGTGTCCGTGTCAGGGTCAGAGTCAGGGTCAGAGTCAGGGTCCGTGTCAGGGTCAGGGTCAGGGTAAGAGTCAGGGTTCGGGTCAGGGTCCGGGTCCGGGTCCGGGTCCGGGTCCGGGTCCGGGTCCGGGTCCGGATCCGGGTCCGGGCCGAGGCTGGGTCCGGGTCCGGGTCCGGGTAAGGGTCCGGGTCCGGGTCCGGGTCCGGTTCAGGGCCTGGGTCCGGGTCCGGGTAAGTGTCCGGGTCCGGGTCTGGCTCCGGGTCTGGGTCCTGGTCCGGTTCAGGGTCCGGGTCCGGGTCTGTGTCCGTTTCAGGGTCAGTCTCAGAGTCAGGGCCCGGGTCAGGGTCAGGGTCCGGGTCAGGGTCAGGGTCCGGGTCCGGGTCCGGGTCCGGGTCCGGGTCCGGGTCCGGGTCCGGGTCCGGGTCTGGGTCCGGGTCAGGGTCCGGGTCAGGGTCCGGGTACGGGTACGGGTCCGGGTCCGGGTCCGGTTCCGGGTCCGGGTCCGTGTCCGTGTCCGTGTCCGTGTCCGTGTCCGTGTCCGTGTCCGTGTCAGTGTCAGTGTCCGTGTCAGGGTCAGAGTCAGGGTCAGAGTCAGGGTCCGTGTCAGCGTCAGGGTCAGGGTCAGAGTCAGGGTTCGGGTCAGGATCCGGGTCCGGGTCCGGGTCCGGGCCGAGTCTGGGTCCGGGTCCGGGTAAGGGTCCGGGTCCGGGTCAGGGTCAGGGTCCGGGTCCGGTTCCGGGTCTGGGTCCGGGTCCGGGTCATATTCAGGATCAGTGTGAGAGTCAGTGTCCGTGTCAGGGTCAGAGTCAGGGTCAGGGTCAGGTTCCGGGTCCGGGTCCGGGTCCGGGTCCGGGTCCGGGTCCGGGTCCGGGTCCGGGTCCGGGTCCGGGTCCGGGTCCGGGTCCGAGTCAGGGTCCGGGTCCGGGTCCGGGTCCGGGTCAGGGTCAGGGTCAGGATCCGTGTACGGGTCAGTTTCAGGGTCAGTGTCAGAGTCAGGGTCCAGGTCATGGTCCGGGTCCGGGTCCGGGTCCGGGTCCGGGTCCGGGTCCGGGTCCGGGTCCGGGTCCGGATCCGGGTCCGGGCCGAGGCTGGGTCCGGGTCCGGGTCCGGGTCCGGGTAAGGGTCCGGGTCCGGGTCCGGGTCCGGTTCAGGGCCTGGGTCCGGGTCCGGGTAAGTGTCCGGGTCCGGGTCTGGCTCCGGGTCTGGGTCCTGGTCCGGTTCAGGGTCCGGGTCCGGGTCTGTGTCCGTTTCAGGGTCAGTCTCAGAGTCAGGGCCCGGGTCAGGGTCAGGGTCCGGGTCAGGGTCAGGGTCCGGGTCCGGGTCCGGGTACGGGTACGGGTCCGGGTCCGGGTCCGGGTCCGGGTCCGGGTCCGGGTCCGGGTCCGGGTCTGGGTCCGGGTCAGGGTCCGGGTCAGGGTCCGGGTACGGGTACGGGTCCGGGTCCGGGTCCGGTTCCGGGTCCGGGTCCGTGTCCGTGTCCGTGTCCGTGTCCGTGTCCGTGTCCGTGTCCGTGTCAGTGTCAGTGTCAGTGTCCGTGTCAGGGTCAGAGTCAGGGTCAGAGTCAGGGTCCGTGTCAGCGTCAGGGTCAGGGTCAGAGTCAGGGTTCGGGTCAGGATCCGGGTCCGGGTCCGGGTCCGGGTCCGGGTCCGGGCCGAGTCTGGGTCCGGGTCCGGGTAAGGGTCCGGGTCCGGGTCAGGGTCTGGGTCCGGTCCGGGGTCAGGATCCGAGTCTGGGTCCAGGTCCGGGTCCGGGTGAGGGTCCGGGTGCTGGTCAGGGTCAGGGTCAGGGTCCGGGTCCAGGTCCGGGTCAGGGTCCGGGTCCGGTTCCGGGTCTGGGTCCGGGTCCGGGTCATATTCAGGATCAGTGTGAGAGTCAGTGTCCGTGTCAGGGTCAGAGTCAGGGTCAGGGTGAGGTTCCGGGTCCGGGTCCGGTTCCGGGTCCGGGTCCGGGTCCGGGTCCGGGTCCGGGTCCGGGTCCGGGTCCGGGTCCGGGTCCGAGTCAGGGTCCGGGTCCGGGTCCGGGTCCGGGTCCGGGTCAGGGTCAGGGTCAGGATCCGTGTACGGGTCAGTTTCAGGGTCAGTGTCAGAGTCAGGGTCCAGGTCAGGGTCAGGGTCCGGGTCCGGGTCCGGGTCCGGGTCCGGGTCCGGGTCCGGGTCCGGGTCCGGGTCTGTGTCAGTTTCAGGGTCAGTCTCAGAGTCAGAGTCCGGGTCAGGGTCAGGGTCAGGGTCCTGGTCCGGTTCAGGGTCCGGGTCCGGGTCCGGGTCAGTTTCAGGGTCAGGGTCAGGGTCAGGGTCAGGATCCGGGTCCGGGTCCGGGTCCGGGTCCGGGTCTGGGTCCGGGTCCGGGTCCGGGCCGAGGCTGGGTCCGGGTCCGCGTAAGGGTCCGGGTCCGGGTCCGGGTCAGGGCCTGGGTCCGGGTCCGGGTCCGGGTAAGGGTCTGGGTCCGGGTCTGGGTCCGGGTCTGGGTCCTGGTCCGGTTCAGGGTCCGGGTCCGGGTCTGTGTCAGTTTCAGGGTCAGTCTCAGAGTCAGGGCCCGGGTCAGGGTCAGGGTCAGGGTCCGGGTCCGGGTCCGGGTCCGGGTCCGGGTCTGGGTCCGGGTCCAGGTCCGGGTCAGGGTCAGGGTCAGGGTCCGGGTCCGGGTCCGGGTCCGGGTCAGGGTCCGGGTCCGGGTCCGGGTCCCGGTCCGGGTCTGTGTCCGTGTCATTGTCAGTGTCCGTGTCCGTGTCAGGGTCAGAGTCAGGGTCAGAGTCAGGGTCCGTGTCAGGGTCAGGGTCAGGGTAAGAGTCAGGGTTCGGGTCAGGGTCCGGGTCTGGGTCCGGGTCCGGGTCCGGGTCCGGGTCCGGATCCGGGTCCGGGCCGAGGCTGGGTCCGGGTCCGGGTCCGGGTAAGGGTCCGGGTCCGGGTCCGGGTCCGGTTCAGGGCCTGGGTCCGGGTCCGGGTAAGTGTCCGGGTCCGGGTCTGGCTCCGGGTCTGGGTCCTGGTCCGGTTCAGGGTCCGGGTCCGGGTCTGTGTCCGTTTCAGGGTCAGTCTCAGAGTCAGGGCCCGGGTCAGGGTCAGGGTCCGGGTCAGGGTCAGGGTCCGGGTCCGGGTCCGGGTCCGGGTCCGGGTCCGGGTCCGGGTCCAGGTCCGGGTCCGGGTCCGGGTCTGGGTCCGGGTCAGGGTCCGGGTCAGGGTCCGGGTACGGGTACGGGTCCGGGTCCGGGTCCGGTTCCGGGTTCGGGTCCGGGTCCGGGTCCGGGTCCGTGTCCGTGTCCGTGTCCGTGTCCGTGTCAGTGTCAGTGTCCGTGTCAGGGTCAGAGTCAGGGTCAGAGTCAGGGTCCGTGTCAGCGTCAGGGTCAGGGTCAGAGTCAGGGTTCGGGTCAGGATCTGGGTCCGGGTCCGGGTCCGGGTCCGGGTCCGGGCCGAGTCTGGGTCCGGGTCCGGGTAAGGGTCCGGGTCCGGGTCCGGGTCAGGGCCTGGGTCCGGGTCCGGGTAAGGGTCCGGGTGCGGGTCTGGGTCCGGGTCCGGGTCCTGGTCCGGTTCATGGTCCGGGTCCGGGTCTGTGTCAGTTTCAGGGTCAGTCTCAGAGTCAGGGTCAGGGTCAGGGTCAGGGTCAGGGTCAGGGTCCTGGTCCGGTTCAGGGTCCGGGTCCGGGTCTGTGTCAGTTTCAGGGTCAGTCTCAGAGTCAGGGTCAGGGTCCGGGTCCGGGTCCGGGTCCGTGTCCGTGTCCGTGTCCGTGTCCGTGTCAGTGTCAGTGTCCGGGTCAGGGTCAGAGTCAGGGTCAGAGTCAGGGTCCGTGTCAGCGTCAGCGTCAGGGTCAGAGTCAGGGTTCGGGTCAGGATCCGGGTCCGGGTCCGGGTCCGGGTCCGGGTCCGGGTCCGGGTCCGGGTCCGGCTCCGGGTCCGGGTCCGGGTCCGGGTCCGGGTCCGGGTCCGGGTCTGGGCCGAGGCTGGGTCCGGGTCCGGGTAAGGGTCCGGGTCCGGGTCCGGTTCAGGGCCTGGGTCCGGGTCCGGGTAAGGGTCCGGGTCCGGGTCTGGCTCCGGGTCTGGGTCCTGGTCCGGTTCAGGGTCCGGGTCCGGGTCTGTGTCCGTTTCAGTGTCAGTCTCAGAGTCAGGGCCCGGGTCAGGGTCAGGGTCAGGGTCAGGGTCCGGGTCCGGGTCCGGGTCCGGGTCCGGGTCCGGGTCCGGGTCCGGGTCCGGGTCCGGGTCCGGGTCCGGGTCCGGGTCAGGGTCTGGGTACGGGTCAGGGTCCGGGTCCGGGTCCGGGTCCGGGTCCGTGTCCGTGTCCGTGTCCGTGTCCGTGTCCGTGTCAGTGTCAGTGTCCGTGTCAGGGTCAGAGTCAGAGTCAGGGTCAGAGTCAGGGTCCGTGTCAGGGTCAGGGTCAGGGTCAGAGTCAGGGTTCGGGTCAGGATCCGGGTCCGGGTCCGGGTCCGGGTCCGGGTCTGGGTCCGGGCCGAGTCTGGGTCCGGGTCCGGGTAAGGGTCCGGGTCCGGGTCCGGGTCAGGGCCTGGGTCCGGGTCCGGGTAAGGGTCCGGGTCCGGGTCCGGGTCCGGGTCCGGGTCCCGGTCCGGGTCCGGGCCGAGTCCGGGTCCGGGTCCGGGTAAGGGTCCGGGTCCGGGTCCGGGTCAGGGCCTGGGTCCGGGTCCGGGTAAGGGTCCGGGTCCGGGTCTGGGTCCGGGTCCGGGTCCAGGTCCGGTTCAGGGTCCGGGTCCGGGTCTGTGTCAGTTTCAGGGTCAGTCTCAGAGTCAGGGTCCGGGTCAGGGTCAGGGTCAGGGTCAGGGTCCTGGTCCGGTTCAGGGTCCGGGTCCGGGTCTGTGTCAGTTTCAGGGTCAGTCTCAGAGTCAGGGTCAGGGTCCGGGTCCGGGTCCGGGTCCGGTCCGGGGTCAGGATCCGAGTCTGGGTCCAGGTCCGGGTCCGGGTGAGGGTCCGGGTCCTGGTCAGGGTCAGGGTCAGGGTCCGGGTCCAGGTCCGGGTCAGGGTCCGGGTCCGGTTCCGGGTCTGGGTCCGGGTCCGGGTCAGTTTCAGGATCAGTGTGAGGGTCAGTGTCCGTGTCAGGGTCAGAGTCAGGGTCAGGGTCAGGTTCCGGGTCCGGGTCCGGGTCCGGGTCCGGGACCGGGTCCGGGTCCGGGTCCGGGTCCGGGTCCGGGTCCGGGTCCGGGTCCGGGTCCGAGTCAGGGTCCGGGTCCGGGACCGGGTCCAGGTCCGAGTCAGGGTCCGGGTCCGGGTCCGGGTCAGTTTCAGGGTCAGTGTCAGAGTCAGGGTCCAGGTCAGGGTCAGGGTCAGGGTCCCGGTCCGGGTCCGGGTCCGGGTCTGGGTCCTGGTCCGGTTCAGGGTCCGGGTCCGGGTCTGTGTCAGTTTCAGGGTCAGTCTCAGAGTCAGGGCCCGGGTCAGGGTCAGGGTCAGGGTCCGGGTCCGGGTCCGGGTCCGGGTCCGGGTCTGGGTCCGGGTCCAGGTCCGGGTCAGGGTCAGGGTCAGGGTCCGGGTCCGGGTCCGGGTCCGGGTCCGGGTCAGGGTCCGGGTCCGGGTCCGGGTCCCGGTCCGGGTCTGTGTCCGTGTCATTGTCAGTGTCCGTGTCCGTGTCAGGGTCAGAGTCAGGGTCAGAGTCAGGGTCCGTGTCAGGGTCAGGGTCAGGGTAAGAGTCAGGGTTCGGGTCAGGGTCCGGGTCTGGGTCCGGGTCCGGGTCCGGGTCCGGGTCCGGATCCGGGTCCGGGCCGAGGCTGGGTCCGGGTCCGGGTCCGGGTAAGGGTCCGGGTCCGGGTCCGGGTCCGGTTCAGGGCCTGGGTCCGGGTCCGGGTAAGTGTCCGGGTCCGGGTCTGGCTCCGGGTCTGGGTCCTGGTCCGGTTCAGGGTCCGGGTCCGGGTCTGTGTCCGTTTCAGGGTCAGTCTCAGAGTCAGGGCCCGGGTCAGGGTCAGGGTCCGGGTCAGGGTCAGGGTCCGGGTCCGGGTCCGGGTCCGGGTCCGGGTCCGGGTCCGGGTCCGGGTCCAGGTCCGGGTCCGGGTCCGGGTCTGGGTCCGGGTCAGGGTCCGGGTCAGGGTCCGGGTACGGGTACGGGTCCGGGTCCGGGTCCGGTTCCGGGTTCGGGTCCGGGTCCGGGTCCGGGTCCGTGTCCGTGTCCGTGTCCGTGTCCGTGTCAGTGTCAGTGTCCGTGTCAGGGTCAGAGTCAGGGTCAGAGTCAGGGTCCGTGTCAGCGTCAGGGTCAGGGTCAGAGTCAGGGTTCGGGTCAGGATCTAGGTCCGGGTCCGGGTCCGGGTCCGGGTCCGGGCCGAGTCTGGGTCCGGGTCCGGGTAAGGGTCCGGGTCCGGGTCCGGGTCAGGGCCTGGGTCCGGGTCCGGGTAAGGGTCCGGGTGCGGGTCTGGGTCCGGGTCCGGGTCCTGGTCCGGTTCATGGTCCGGGTCCGGGTCTGTGTCAGTTTCAGGGTCAGTCTCAGAGTCAGGGTCAGGGTCAGGGTCAGGGTCAGGGTCAGGGTCCTGGTCCGGTTCAGGGTCCGGGTCCGGGTCTGTGTCAGTTTCAGGGTCAGTCTCAGAGTCAGGGTCAGGGTCCGGGTCCGGGTCCGGGTCCGTGTCCGTGTCCGTGTCCGTGTCCGTGTCCGTGTCAGTGTCAGTGTCCGTGTCAGGGTCAGAGTCAGGGTCAGAGTCAGGGTCCGTGTCAGCGTCAGCGTCAGGGTCAGAGTCAGGGTTCGGGTCAGGATCCGGGTCCGGGTCCGGGTCCGGGTCCGGGTCCGGGTCCGGCTCCGGGTCCGGGTCCGGGTCCGGGTCCGGGTCCGGGTCCGGGTCTGGGCCGAGGCTGGGTCCGGGTCCGGGTAAGGGTCCGGGTCCGGGTCCGGTTCAGGGCCTGGGTCCGGGTCCGGGTAAGGGTCCGGGTCCGGGTCTGGCTCCGGGTCTGGGTCCTGGTCCGGTTCAGGGTCCGGGTCCGGGTCTGTGTCCGTTTCAGTGTCAGTCTCAGAGTCAGGGCCCGGGTCAGGGTCAGGGTCAGGGTCAGGGTCCGGGTCCGGGTCCGGGTCCGGGTCCGGGTCCGGGTCCGGGTCCGGGTCCGGGTCCGGGTCCGGGTCCGGGTCAGGGTCTGGGTACGGGTCAGGGTCCGGGTCCGGGTCCGGGTCCGGGTCCGTGTCCGTGTCCGTGTCCGTGTCCGTGTCCGTGTCAGTGTCAGTGTCCGTGTCAGGGTCAGAGTCAGGGTCAGAGTCAGGGTCCGTGTCAGGGTCAGGGTCAGGGTCAGAGTCAGGGTTCGGGTCAGGATCCGGGTCCGGGTCCGGGTCCGGGTCCGGGTCTGGGTCCGGGCCGAGTCTGGGTCCGGGTCCGGGTAAGGGTCCGGGTCCGGGTCCGGGTCAGGGCCTGGGTCCGGGTCCGGGTAAGGGTCCGGGTCCGGGTCCGGGTCCGGGTCCGGGTCCGGGTCCGGGTCCGGGTCCGGGTCCGGGCCGAGTCCGGGTCCGGGTCCGGGTAAGGGTCCGGGTCCGGGTCCGGGTCAGGGCCTGGGTCCGGGTCCGGGTAAGGGTCCGGGTCCGGGTCTGGGTCCGGGTCCGGGTCCAGGTCCGGTTCAGGGTCCGGGTCCGGGTCTGTGTCAGTTTCAGGGTCAGTCTCAGAGTCAGGGTCCGGGTCAGGGTCAGGGTCAGGGTCAGGGTCCTGGTCCGGTTCAGGGTCCGGGTCCGGGTCTGTGTCAGTTTCAGGGTCAGTCTCAGAGTCAGGGTCAGGGTCCGGGTCCGGGTCCGGGTCCGGTCCGGGGTCAGGATCCGAGTCTGGGTCCAGGTCCGGGTCCGGGTGAGGGTCCGGGTCCTGGTCAGGGTCAGGGTCAGGGTCCGGGTCCAGGTCCGGGTCAGGGTCCGGGTCCGGTTCCGGGTCTGGGTCCGGGTCCGGGTCAGTTTCAGGATCAGTGTGAGGGTCAGTGTCCGTGTCAGGGTCAGAGTCAGGGTCAGGGTCAGGTTCCGGGTCCGGGTCCGGGTCCGGGTCCGGGACCGGGTCCGGGTCCGGGTCCGGGTCCGGGTCCGGGTCCGGGTCCGGGTCCGGGTCCGAGTCAGGGTCCGGGTCCGGGACCGGGTCCAGGTCCGAGTCAGGGTCCGGGTCCGGGTCCGGGTCAGTTTCAGTTTCAGGGTCAGTGTCAGAGTCAGGGTCCAGGTCAGGGTCAGGGTCAGGGTCCCGGTCCGGGTCCGGGTCCGGGTCAGGGTCCGGGTCCGGGTCCGGGTCCGGGTCCGGGTCCGGGTCCGGGTCCGGGTCTGTGTCAGTTTCAGGGTCAGTCTCAGAGTCAGAGTCCGGGTCAGGGTCAGGGTCAGGGTCCTGGTCCGGTTCAGGGTCCGGGTCCGGGTCCGGGTCAGTTTCAGGGTCAGGGTCAGGGTCAGGGTCAGGATCCGGGTCCGGGTCCGGGTCCGGGTCCGGGTCCGGGACCGGGTCCGGGTCCGGGTCCGGGTCCGGGACCGGGTCCGGGTCCGGGTCCGGGTCCGGGTCCGGGCCGAGGCTGGGTCCGGGTCCGCGTAAGGGTCCGGGTCCGGGTCCGGGTCAGGGCCTGGGTCCCGGTCCGGGTAAGGGTCCGGGTCCGGGTCTGGGTCCGGGTCTGGGTCCTGGTCCGGTTCAGGGTCCGGGTCCGGGTCTGTGTCAGTTTCAGGGTCAGTCTCAGAGTCAGGGCCCGGGTCCGGGTCCGGGTCCGGGTCCGGGTCCGGGTCCGGGTCAGGGTCAGAGTCCGGGTCCGGGTCCGGGTCAGGGTCCGGGTCCGGGTCCGGGTCCCGGTTCGGGTCTGTGTCCGGTTCAGGGTCCGGGTCCGGGTCTGTGTCAGTTTCAGGATCAGTCTCAGAGTCAGGGTCAGGGTCCGGGTCCGGGTCAGGGTCCGGGTCCGGTCCGGGGTCAGGATCCGAGTCTGGGTCCAGGTCGGGGTCCGGGTGAGGGTCCGGGTGCTGGTCAGGGTCAGGGTCAGGGTCCGGGTCCAGGTCCGGGTCAGGGTCCGGGTCCGGTTCCGGGTCTGGGTCCGGGTCCGGGTTAGTTTCAGGATCAGTGTGAGAGTCAGTGTCCGTGTCAGGGTCAGAGTCAGGGTCAGGGTCAGGTTCCGGGTCCGGGTCCGGGTCCGGGTCCGGGTCCGGGTCCGGGTCCGGGTCCGGGTCCGAGTCAGGGTCCGGGTCCGGGTCCGGGTCCGGGTCCGGGTCCGAGTCAGGGTCCGGGTCCGGGTCCGGGTCAGTTTCAGGGTCAGTGTCAGAGTCAGGGTCCAGGTCAGGGTCAGGGTCCGGGTCCGGGTCCGGGTCCGGGTCCGGGTCCGGGTCCGGGTCTGTGTCAGTTTCAGGGTCAGTCTCAGAGTCAGAGTCCGGGTCAGTGTCAGGGTCAGGGTCCTGGTCCGGTTCAGGGTCCGGGTCCGGGTCCGGGTCAGTTTCAGGGTCAGGGTCAGGGTCAGGGTCAGGATCCGGGTCCGGGTACGGGTCCGGGTCCGGGTCCGGGTCCGGGTCCGGGTCCGGGCCGAGGCTGGGTCCGGGTCCACGTAAGGGTCCGGGTCCGGGTCCGGGTCAGGGCCTGGGTCCGGGTCCGGGTAAGGGTCCGGGTCCGGGTCTGGGTCAGGGTCTGTGTCCTGGTCCGGTTCAGGGTCCGGGTCCGGGTCTGTGTCAGTTTCAGGGTCAGTCTCAGAGTCAGGGCCCGGGTCAGGGTCAGGGTCAGGGTCAGGGTCAAGGTCCGGGTCCGGGTCCGGGTCCGGGTCCGGGTCTGGGTCCGGGTCCAGGTCCGGGTCAGGGTCAGGGTCCGGGTCCGGGTCCGGGTCAGGGTCCGGGTCCGGGTCCGGGTCCCGGTCCGGGTCTGTGTCCGTGTCCGTGTCAGTGTCAGTGTCCGTGTCCGTGTCAGTGTCAGAGTCAGGGTCAGAGTCAGGGTCCGTGTCAGGGTCAGGGTCAGGGTAAGAGTCAGGGTTCGGGTCAGGATCCGGGTCCGGGTCCGGGTCCGGGTCCGGGTCCGGGTCTGGGCCGAGGCTGGGTCCGGGTCCGGGTAAGGGTCCGGGTCCGGGTCCGGGTCCGGGTCCGGTTCAGGGCCTGGGTCCGGGTCCGGGTAAGGGTCCGGGTCCGGGTCTGGCTCCGGGTCTGGGTCCTGGTCCGGTTCAGGGTCCGGGTCCGGGTCTGTGTCCGTTTCAGGGTCAGTCTCAGAGTCAGGGCCCGGGTCAGGGTCAGGGTCAGGGTCAGGGTCCGGGTCCGGGTCCGGGTCCGGGTCCGGGTCCGGGTCCGGGTACGGGTCCGGGTACGGGTCCGGGTCCGGGTCCGGGTCCGGTTCCGGGTCCGGGTCCGGGTCCGGGTCCGTGTCCGGGTCCGTGTCCGTGTCCATGTCAGTGTCAGTGTCCGTGTCAGGGTCAGAGTCAGGGTCAGAGTCAGGGTCCGTGTCAGCGTCAGGGTCAGGGTCAGAGTCAGGGTTCGGGTCAGGATCCGGGTCCGGGTCCGGGTCCGGGTCCGGGTCCGGGCCGAGTCTGGGTCCGGGTCCGGGTAAGGGTCCGGGTCCGGGTCCGGGTCCGGGTCAGGGCCTGGGTCCGGGTCCGGGTAAGGGTCCGGGTGCGGGTCTGGGTCCGGGTCCGGGTCCTGGTCCGGTTCATGGTCCGGGTCCGGGTCTGTGTCAGTTTCAGGGTCAGTCTCAGAGTCAGGGTCAGGGTCAGGGTCAGGGTCAGGGTCAGGGTCCTGGTCCGGTTCAGGGTCCGGGTCCGGGTCTGTGTCAGTTTCAGGGTCAGTCTCAGAGTCAGGGTCAGGGTCCGGGTCCGGGTCCGGGTCCGGGTCCGGTCCGGGGTCAGGATCCGAGTCTGGGTCCAGGTCTGGGTCCGGGTGAGGGTCCGGGTCCTGGTCAGGGTCAGGGTCAGGGCCTGGGTCCAGGTCCGGGTCAGGGTCCGGGTCCGGTTCCGGGTCTGGGTCCGGGTCCGGGTCAGTTTCAGGATCAGTGTGAGAGTCAGTGTCCGTGTCAGGGTCAGAGTCAGGGTCAGAGTCAGGGTCCGTGTCCGGGTCAGGGTCAGGGTCAGAGTCAGGGTTGGGGTCAGGATCCGGGTCCGGGTCCGGGTCCGGGTCCGGTTCCGGTTCCGGGTCCGGGTCCGGGTCCGGGTCCGGGTCCGTGTCCGTGTCCGTGTCCGTGTCAATGTCAGTGTCCGTGTCAGGGTCAGAGTCAGGGTCAGAGTCAGGGTCCGTGTCAGCGTCAGGGTCAGGGTCAGAGTCAGGGTTCGGGTCAGGATCCGGGTCCGGGTCCGGGTCCGGGTCCGGGTCCGGGTCCGGGTCCGGGTCCGGGCCGAGTCTGGGTCCGGGTCCGGGTAAGGGTCCGGGTCCGGGTCCGGTTCAGGGCCTGGGTCCGGGTCCGGGTAAGGGTCCGGGTGCGGGTCTGGGTCCGGGTCCGGGTCCTGGTCCGGTTCATGGTCCGGGTCCGGGTCTGTGTCAGTTTCAGGGTCAGTCTCAGAGTCAGGGTCAGGGTCAGGGTCAGGGTCAGGGTCAGGGTCCTGGTCCGGTTCAGGGTCCGGGTCCGGGTCTGTGTCAGTTTCAGGGTCAGTCTCAGAGTCAGGGTCAGGGTCCGGGTCCGGGTCCGGGTCCGGGTCCGGTCCGGGGTCAGGATCCGAGTCTGGGTCCAGATCCGAGTCCGGGTGAGGGTCCGGGTCCTGGTCAGGGTCAGGGTCAGGGTCCGGGTCCAGGTCCGGGTCAGGGTCCGGGTCCGGGTCCGGTTCCGGGTCTGGGTCCGGGTCCGGGTCAGTTTCAGGATCAGTGTGAGAGTCAGTGTCCGTGTCAGGGTCAGAGTCAGGGTCAGAGTCAGGGTCCGTGTCCGGGTCAGGGTCAGGGTCAGAGTCAGGGTTCGGGTCAGGATCCGGGTCCGGGTCCGGGTCCGGGTCCGGGTCCGGGTCCGGGTCCGGGTCAGGGTCCGGGCCGAGGCTGGGTCCGGGTCCGGGTAAGGGTCCGGGTCCGGGTCCGGTTCAGGGCCTGGGTCCGGGTCTGGGTAAGGGTCCGGGTCCGGGTCCGGGTCTGGCTCCGGGTCTGGGTCCTGGTCCGGTTCAGGGTCCGGGTCCGGGTCTGTGTCCGTTTCAGGGTCAGTCTCAGAGTCAGGGCCCGGGTCAGGGTCAGGGTCAGGGTCAGGGTCAGGGTCAGGGTCAGGGTCCGGGTCCGGGTCCGGGTCCGGGTCCGGGTCCGTGTCCGTGTCAGTGTCAGTGTCCGTTTCAGGGTCAGAGTCAGGGTCAGAGTCAGGGTCCGTGTCAGGGTCCGTGTCAGGGTCAGAGTCAGGGTTCGGGTCAGGATCCGGGTCCGGGTCTGGGTCCGGGTCCGGGTCCTGGTCCGGTTCAGGGTCCGGGTCCGAGTCTGTGTCAGTTTCAGGGTCAGTCTCAGAGTCAGGGTCCGGGTCAGGGTCAGGGTCAGGGTCAGGGTCCTGGTCCGGTTCAGGGTCCGGGTCCGGGTCTGTGTCAGTTTCAGGGTCAGTCTCAGAGTCAGGGTCAGTGTCCGTGTCCGGGTCCGGGTCCGGGTCCGGTCCGGGGTCAGGATCCGAGTCTGGGTCCAGGTCCGGGTCTGGGTGAGGGTCCGGGTCCTGGTCAGGGTCAGGGTCAGTGTCCGGGTCCAGGTCTGGGTCAGGGTCTGGGTCCGGTTCCGGGTCTGGGTCCGGGTCCTGGTCAGTTTCAGGATCAGTGTGAGAGTCAGGGTCCGGGTCCGGGTCAGGGTCAGGGTCCGGGTCCGGGTCCGGGTCCGGGTCCGGGTCCGGGTCCGGGTCCGGGTCCGGGTCCGGGTCCGGGTCCGGGTCTGTGTCAGTTTCAGGGTCAGTTTCAGGGTCAGTTTCAGAGTCAGGGTCAGGGTCCGTGTCAGGGTCAGGGTCAGGGTCAGAGTCAGGGTTCGGGTCAGGATCCGGGTCCGGGTCCGGGTCCGGGTCCGGGTCCGGGTCCGGGTCCGGGTCCGGGTCCGGGTCCGGGTAAGGGTCCGGGTCCGGGTCCGGGTCAGGGCCTGGGTCTGGGTCCGGGTAAGGGTCCGGGTCCGGGTCTGGGTCGGGGTCCGGGTCCTGGTCCGGTTCAGGGTCCGGGTCCGGGTCTGTGTCAGTTTCAGGGTCAGTCTCAGAGTCAGGGTCCCGGTCAGGGTCAGGGTCAGGGTCAGGGTCCTGGTCCGGTTCAGGGTCCGGGTCCGGGTCTGTGTCAGTTTCAGGGTCAGTCTCAGAGTCAGGGTCCGGGTCAGGGTCAGGGTCAGGGTCAGGGTCCTGGTCCGGTTCAGGGTCCGGGTCCGGGTCTGTGTCAGTTTCAGGGTCAGTTTCAGAGTCAGGGTCAGGGTCCGGGTCCGGGTCCGGGTCCGGGTCCGGGTCCGGGTCCGGGGTCAGGATCCGAGTCTGGGTCCAGGTCCGGGTCCGGGTGAGGGTCCGGGTCCTGGTCAGGGTCAGGGTCCTGGTCCAGGTCCGGGTCACGGTCCGGGTCCGGGTCCGGGTCCGGGTCTGGGTCCGGGTCCGGGTCAGGGTCCGGGATCAGGATTCTAGTCCGGGTCCGGGTCCGGGTTTTGGGTACAGATCTGGGTCAGGGTCAGGGTCAGGGTCAGGGTCAGGATCCGGGTCCGGGTCCGGGTCCGGTTCCGGGTCCGGGTCTGGGTCCGGGTCCGGGTCCGGGTCCGGGTCCGGGCCGAGGCTGGGTCCGGGTCCGCGGAAGGGTCCGGGTCCGGGTCTGGGTCAGGGCCTGGGTCCGGGTCCGGGTAAGGGTCCGGGTCCGGGTCTGGGTCCGGGTCTGGGTCCTGGTCCGGTTCAGGGTCCGGGTCCGGGTCTGTGTCAGTTTCAGGGTCAGTCTCAGAGTCAGGGCCCGGGTCAGGGTCAGGGTCAGGGTCAGGGTCAGGGTCAGGGTCAGGGTCAGGGTCAGGGTCCGGGTCCGGGTCGGGGTCCGGGTCCGGGTCCGGGTCAGGGTCAGGGTCAGGGTCCGGGTCCGGGTCCGGGTCCGGGTCAGGGTCCGGGTATGGGTCCGGGTCCGGGTCCGGGTCCGGGTCCCTGTCCGTGTCCGTGCCCGTGTCAGTGTCAGTGTCCCTGTCAGGGTCAGAGTCAGGGTCAGAGTCAGGGTCCGTGTCAGGGTCAGGGTCAGGGTCAGAGTCAGGGTTCGGGTCAGGATCCGGGTCCGGGTCAGGGTCCGGGTCTGGGTCCGGGTCTGGGTCCTGGTCCGGTTCAGGGTCCGGGTCCGGGTCTGTGTCAGTTTCAGGGTCAGTTTCAGAGTCAGGGTCAGGGTCCGTGTCAGGGTCAGGGTCAGGGTCAGAGTCAGGGTTCGGGTCAGGATCCGGGTCCGGGTCCGGGTCCGGGTCCGGGTCCGGGTCCGGGTCCGGGTCCGGGTCCGGGTCCGGGTAAGGGTCCGGGTCCGGGTCCGGGTCAGGGCCTGGGTCCGGGTCCGGGTAAGGGTCCGGGTCCGGGTCTGGGTCGGGGTCCGGGTCCTGGTCCGGTTCAGGGTCCGGGTCCGGGTCTGTGTCAGTTTCAGGGTCAGTCTCAGAGTCAGGGTCCCGGTCAGGGTCAGGGTCAGGGTCAGGGTCAGGGTCCTGGTCCGGTTCAGGGTCCGGGTCCGGGTCTGTGTCAGTTTCAGGGTCAGTCTCAGAGTCAGGGTCCGGGTCAGGGTCAGGGTCAGGGTCAGGGTCCTGGTCCGGTTCAGGGTCCGGGTCCGGGTCTGTGTCAGTTTCAGGGTCAGTTTCAGAGTCAGGGTCAGGGTCCGGGTCCGGGTCCGGGTCCGGGTCCGGGTCCGGGTCCGGGGTCAGGATCCGAGTCTGGGTCCAGGTCCGGGTCCGGGTGAGGGTCCGGGTCCTGGTCAGGGTCAGGGTCCTGGTCCAGGTCCGGGTCAGGGTCCGGATCCGGGTCCGGGTCCGGGTCCGGGTCCGGGTCTGGGTCCGGGTCCGGGTCAGGGTCCGGGATCAGGATTCTAGTCCGGGTCCGGGTCTGGGTTTTGGGTCCAGATCTGGGTCAGGGTCAGGGTCAGGGTCAGGGTCAGGATCCGGGTCCGGGTCCGGGTCCGGGTCCGGGTCCGGGTCTGGGTCCGGGTCCGGGTCCGGGTCCGGGCCGAGGCTGGGTCCGGGTCCGCGGAAGGGTCCGGGTCTGGGTCCGGGTCAGGGCCTGGGTCCGGGTCCGGGTAAGGGTCCGGGTCCGGGTCTGGGTCCGGGTCTGTGTCCTGGTCCGGTTCAGGGTCCGGGTCCGGGTCTGTGTCAGTTTCAGGGTCAGTCTCAGAGTCAGGGCCCGGGTCAGGGTCAGGGTCAGGGTCAGGGTCAGGGTCAGGGTCAGGGTCCGGGTCCGGGTCCGGGTCGGGGTCCGGGTCCGGGTCCGGGTCAGGGTCAGGGTCAGGGTCCGGGTCCGGGTCCGGGTCCGGGTCAGGGTACGGGTACGGGTACGGGTCCGGGTCCGGGTCCGGGTCCCTGTCCGTGTCCGTGTCCGTGTCAGTGTCAGTGTCCCTGTCAGGGTCAGAGTCAGGGTCAGAGTCAGGGTCCGTGTCAGGGTCAGGGTCAGGGTCAGAGTCAGGGTTCGGGTCAGGATCCGGGTCCGGGTCCGGGTCCGGGTCTGGGTCCGGGTCTGGGTCCTGGTCCGGTTCAGGGTCCGGGTCCGGGTCTGTGTCAGTTTCAGGGTCAGTCTCAGAGTCAGGGCCCGGGTCAGGGTCAGGGTCAGGGTCAGGGTCAGGGTCAGGGTCCGGGTCCGGGTCCGGGTCCGGGTCCGCGTCCGGGCCCGGGTCCGGGTCCGGGCCCGGGTCCGGGTCCGGGTCCGGGTCCGGGTCCGGGTCCGGGTCCGGGTCAGGGTCCGGGTCCGGGTCCGGGTCCGGGTCCGGGTCAGGGTCAGGGTCAGGGTCCGGGTCCGGGTCCGGGTCAGGGTCCGGGTCCGGGTCCGTGTCCGGGTCAGGGTCCGGGTCCGGGTCCGGGTCCGGGTCCGGGTCCGGGTCCGGGTCCGGGTCCGTGTCCGTGTCCGTGTCCGTGTCCGTGTCCGTGTCCGTGTCAGTGTCAGTGTCCGTGTCAGGGTCAGAGTCAGGGTCAGAGTCAGGGTCCGTGTCAGCGTCAGGGTCAGGGTCAGAGTCAGGGTTCGGGTCAGGATCCGGGTCCGGGTCCGGGTCCGGGTCCGGGTCCGGGTCCGGGTCCGGGTCCGGGCCGAGGCTGGGTCCGGGTCCGGGTAAGGGTCCGGGTCCGGGTCCGGGTCTGGGTCCGGGTCAGTTTCAGGGTCAGTGTCAGAGTCAGGGTCCGGGTCCGGGTCCGTGTCCGGGCCGAGGGTGGGTCCGGGTCCGGGTAAGGGTCCGGGTCCGGGTCCGGGTCAGGGCCTGGGTCCGGGTCCGGGTAAGGGTCCGGGTTCGGGTCTGGGTCCGGGTGTGGGTCCTGGTCCGGTTCAGGGTCCGGGTCCGGGTCTGTGTCAGTTTCAGGGTCAGTCTCAGAGTCAGGGCCCGGGTCAGGGTCAGGGTCAGCGTCAGGGTCCGGGTCCGGGTCCGGGTCCTGGTCCGGGTCCGGGTCCGGGTCCGGGTCAGGGTCAGGGTCCGGGTCCGGGTCAGGGTCCGGGTCCGGGTCCGGGTCCGGGTCCGGGTCCGTTTCCGGGTCCGGGTCCGGGTCCGGGTCCGGGTCCGGGTCCGGGTCCGGGTCCGGGTCCGGGTCCAGGTCAGTGTCCGTGTCAGGGTCAGAGTCAGGGTCAGAGTCAGGGTCCGTGTCAGGGTCAGGGTCAGGGTCATAGTCAGGGTCCGGGTCAGGGTCAGGGTCAGGGTCAGGGTCAGGGTCAGGTTCCGGGTCCGGGTCCGGGTCCGGGTCCGGGTCTGGGTCCGGGTCCGGGTCCGGGTCCGGGTCCGAGTCAGTGTCCGGGTCTGGGTCCGAGTCAGGGTCCGGGTCCAGGTTCGGGTCTGTGTCAGTTTCAGGGTCAGTCTCAGAGTCAGGGTCCGGGTCCGGGTCAGGGTCAGGGTCAGGGTCAGGGTCAGGGTCAGGGTCAGGGTCAGGGTCAGGGTCCTGGTCCGGTTCAGGGTCCGGGTCCGGGTCTGTGTCAGTTTCAGGGTCAGTCTCAGAGTCAGGGTCAGGGTCCGGGTCCGGGTCCGGGTCCTTGTCCGGGTCCGGGTCCGGGGTCAGGATCCGAGTCTGGGTCCAGGTCCGGGTCCGGGTGAGGGTCCGGGTCCTGGTCAGGGTCAGGGTCCAGGTCCAGGTCCGGGTCAGGGTCCGGGTCCGGGTCCGGGTCCGGGTCCGGGTCCGGGTCTGGGTCCGGGTCCGGGTCAGGGTCCGGGATCAAGATTCTAGTCCGGGTCAGGGTCCGGGTTTTGGGTCCAGATCTGGGTCAGGGTCAGGGTCAGGGTCAGGGTCAGGATCCGGGTCCAGGTCCGGGTCCGGGTCTGGGTCCGGGTCCGGGCCGAGGCTGGGTCCGGGTCCGCGTAAGGGTCTGGGTCCGGGTCCGGGTCAGGGCCTGGGTCCGGGTCCGGGTAAGGGTCCGGGTCCGGGTCTGGGTCCTGGTCTGGGTCCTGGTCCGGCTCAGGGTCCGGGTCCTGGTCTGTGTCAGTTTCAGGGTCAGTCTCAGAGTCAGGGCCCGGGTCAGGGTCAGGGTCAGGGTCAGGGTCAGGGTCAGGGTTCGGGTCAGGGTCAGGGTCCGGGTCCGGGTCCGGGTCCGGGTCAGGGTCCGGGTCCGGGTCCTGGTCCGTGTCCGGGTCCGTGTCCGTGTCCGTGTCCGGGTCCGTGTCTGTGTCAGTGTCAGTGTCCGTGTCAGGATCAGAGTCAGGGTCAGAGTCAGGGTCCGTGTCAGGTTCAGGGTCAGGGTCAGAGTCAGGGTTTGGGTCAGGATCCGGGTCCGGGTCCGGGTCCGGGTCCGGGTCCGGGTCCGGGCCGAGGCTGGGTCCGGGTCCGGTTAACGGTCCGGTTCCGGGTCCGGGTCAGGGCCTGGGTCCGGGTCCGGGTCCGGGTAAGGGTCCGGGTCCGGGTCTGGGTCCGGGTCTGGGTCCTGGTCCGGTTCAGGGTCCGGGTCCGGGTCTCTGTCAGTTTCAGGTTCAGTCTCAGAGTCAGGGCCCGGGTCAGGGTCAGGGTCAGGGTCAGGGTCAGGGTCCGGGTAAGGGTCAGGGTCCGGGTCCGGGTCCGGGTCCGGGTCAGGGTCCGGGTCCGGGTCCGTGTCCGGGTCCGTGTCCGGGTCCGTGTCCGGGTCCGTGTCCGTGTGAGTGTCAGTGTCCGTGTCAGGGTCAGAGTCAGGGTCAGAGTCAGGGTCCGTGTCAGGGTCAGGGTCAGGGTCAGAGTCAGGGTTCGGGTGAGGATCCGGGTCCGGGTCCGGGTCCGGGTCCGGGTCCGGGTCCGGGTCCGGGTCCGGGCCGAGGCTGGGTCCGGGTCCGGGTAAGGGTCCTGGTCCGGGTCCGGGTCAGGGCCTGGGTCCGGGTCCGGGTCCGGGTAAGGGTCCGGGTCCGGGTCTGGGTCCGGGTCTGGGTCCTGGTCCGGTTCAGGGTCCGGGTCCGGGTCTGTGTCAGTTTCAGGGTCAGTCTCAGAGTCAGGGCCCGGGTCAGGGTCAGGGTCAGGGTCCGGGTCCGGGTCCGGGTCCGGGTCCGGGTCCGGGTCCGGGTCCGGGTCCGGGTCAGGGTCAGGGTCAGCGTCCAGGTCCGGGTCCGGGTCATGGTCCGGGTCCGGGTCCGGGTCCAGGTCCGGGTCCGGGTCCGTGTCCGTGTCCGTGTCCGTGTCCGTGTCCGTGTCAGTGTCAGTGTCCGTTTCAGGGTCAGAGTCAGGGTCAGAGTCAGGGTCCGTGTCAGGGTCAGGGTCAGGGTCAGAGTCAGGGTTAGGGTCAGGGTCAGGGTCAGGGTCAGGGTCAGGGTCAGGGTCAGGGTCCGGGTCCGGGTCCGGGTCCGGGTCCGGGTCCGGGTCCGGGTCCGGGTCAGGGTCCGGGTCCGGGTCCGGGTCCGGGTCAGGGTCCGGGTCTGGGTCTGTGTCAGTTTCAGGGTCAGTCTCAGAGTCAGGGTCCGGGTCCGGGTCAGGGTCTTGGTCAGGGTCAGGGTCCGGGTCCGGGTCCGGGTCCGGGTCCGTGTCATGGTCCGGGTCCGGATCAGGGTCCGGGTCCTGGTCCGGGTCCGGGTCCGGGTCCGGATCCGGGTCCGGGTCCGGGTCCGGGTCCGGGTCCGGGTCCGGGTCCGGGTCCGGGTTAGGATCAGGATCCGGATGCGGGTCTGGGTCCGGGTCCGGGTCTGGGTCCGGGTCCGGCTCCGGGTCCGGGTCCGGGTCCGGGTCCGGGTCCGGGTCCGTGTCAGAGTCAGGGTCCAGGTCAGGGTCAGGGTCTGTGTCAGTTTCAGGGTCAGTCTCAGAGTCAGGGTCCGGGTCCGGGTCAGGGTCTGGGTCTGTGTCAGTTTCAGGGTCAGTCTCAGAGTCAGGGTCCGGGTCCGGGTCAGGGTCTGGGTCCGGGTCAGTGTCAGTGTCCGGGTCCGGATCCGGGTCCGTGTCATGGTCCGGGTCCGGGTCAGGGTCAGGGTCAGGGTCAGGTTCCGGGTCCGGGTCCGGGTCCGTGTCCGTGTCCGTGTCAGAGTCAGGGTCCAGGTCAGGGTCAGCGTCTGTGTCAGTTTCAGGGTCAGTCTCAGAGTCAGGGTCCGGGTCCGGGTCAGGGTCTGGGTCCGGGTCAGTGTCAGTGTCCGGGTCCGGGTCCGGGTCCGTGTCATGGTCCGGGTCCGGGTCAGGGTCAGGGTCAGGGTCAGGTTCCGGGTCTGGGTCCGGGTCCGGGTCCGGGTCCGGGTCCGGGTCTGGGTCCGGGTCTGGGCCGAGGCTGGGTCCGGGTCCGCGTAAGGGTCTGGGTCCGGGTCCGGGTCAGGGCCTGGGTCCGGGTCCGGGTAAGGGTCCGGGTCCGGGTCTGGGTCCTGGTCTGGGTCCTGGTCCGGTTCAGGGTCCGGGTCCGGGTCTGTGTCAGTTTCAGGGTCAGTCTCAGAGTCAGGGCCCGGGTCAGGGTCAGGGTCAGGGTCAGGGTCAGGGTCAGGGTCCGGGTCAGGGTCAGGGTCCAGGTCCGGGTCCGGGTCAGGGTCCGGGTCCGGGTCCGTGTCCGGGTCCGTGTCCGTGTCCGTGTCCGTGTCCGTGTCAGTGTCAGTGTCCGTGTCAGGGTCAGAGTCAGGGTCAGAGTCAGGGTCCGTGTCAGGGTCAGGGTCAGGGTCAGAGTCAGGGTTCGGGTCAGGATCCGGGTCCGGGTCTGGGTCCGGGTCCGGGTCCGGGTCCGGGTCCGGGTCCGGGTCCGGGTCCGGGTCCGGGTCCGGGCCGAGGCTGGGTCCGGGTCCGGGTAAGGGTCCGGGTCCGGGTCCGGGTCAGGGCCTGGGTCCGGGTCCGGGTCCGGGTCCGGGTAAGGGTCCGGGTCCGGGTCTGGGTCCGGGTCTGGGTCCTGGTCCGGTTCAGGGTCCGTGTCCGGGTCTGTGTCAGTTTCAGGGTCAGTCTCAGAGTCAGGGCCCAGGTCAGGGTCAGGGTCAGGGTCCGGGTCCGGGTCCCTGTCCGTGTCAGTGTCAGTGTCCGTTTCAGGGTCAGAGTCAGGGTTAGAGTCAGGGTCCGTGTCAGGGTCAGGGTCAGGGTCAGAGTCAGGGTTAGGGTCAGGGTCAGGGTCAGGGTCAGGGTCAGGGTCAGGGTCAGGGTCCGGGTCCGGGTCCGGGTCCAGGTCCGGGACCGGGTCCGGGTCCGGGTCAGGGTCCGGGTCCGGGTCCGGGTCCGGGTCCGGGTCCGGGTCAGGGTCCGGGTCTGGGTCTGTGTCAGTTTCAGGGTCAGTCTCAGAGTCAGGGACGGGTCCGGGTCAGGGTCTTGGTCCGGGTCAGTGTCAGTGTCCGGGTCCGGGTCCGGGTCCGTGTCATGGTCCGGGTCCGGGTCCGGGTCAGGGTCATGGTCCAGGTCCGGGTCCCGGTCAGGGTCAGGGTCCGGGTCCAGGTCCGGGTCCGGGTCCGTGTCATGGTCCGGGTCCGGGTCAGGGTCCGGGTCCTGGTCCGGGTCCGGGTCCGGGTCCGGGTCCGGGTCCGGGTCCGGGTTAGGATCAGGATCCGGATGCGGGTCTGGGTCCGGGTCCGGGTCTGGGTCCGGGTCCGGGTCCGTGTCCGTGTCCGTGTCCGTGTCAGAGTTAGAGTCAGGGTCCAGGTCAGGGTCAGGGTCTGTGTCAGTTTCAGGGTCAGTCTCAGAGTCAGGGTCCGGGTCCGGGTCAGGGTCTGGGTCTGTGTCAGTTTCAGGGTCAGTCTCAGAGTCAGGGTCCGGGTCCGGGTCAGGGTCTGGGTCCGGGTCAGTGTCAGTGTCCGGGTCCGGGTCCGGGTCCGTGTCATGGTCCGGGTCCGGGTCAGGGTCAGGGTCCGAGTCTGGGTCCAGGTCCGAGTCCGGGTGAGGGTCCGGGTCCTGGTCAGGGTCAGGGTCCAGGTCCAGGTCCGGGTCAGGGTCCGGGTCCGGGTCCGGGTCCGTGTCCGTGTCCGGGACCGGGTCTGGGTCCGGGTCCGGGTCAGGGTCCGGGATCAAGATTCTAGTCCGGGTCAGGGTCCGGGTTTTGGGTCCAGATCTGGGTCAGGGTCAGGGTCAGGGTCAGGGTCAGGATCCGGGTCCAGGTCCGGGTCCGGGTCTGGGTCCGGGTCCGGGCCGAGGCTGGGTCCGGGTCCGCGTAAGGGTCTGGGTCCGGGTCCGGGTCAGGGCCTGGGTCCGGGTCCGGGTAAGGGTCCGGGTCCGGGTCTGGGTCCTGGTCTGGGTCCTGGTCCGGTTCAGGGTCCGGGTCCTGGTCTGTGTCAGTTTCAGGGTCAGTCTCAGAGTCAGGGCCCGGGTCAGGGTCAGGGTCAGGGTCAGGGTCAGGGTCAGGGTTCGGGTCAGGGTCAGGGTCCGGGTCTGGGTCCGGGTCCGGGTCAGGGTCCGGGTCCGGGTCCGGGTCCTGGTCCGTGTCCGGGTCCGTGTCCGGGTCCGTGTCCGGGTCCGTGTCTGTGTCAGTGTCAGTGTCCGTGTCAGGATCAGAGTCAGGGTCAGAGTCAGGGTCCGTGTCAGGGTCAGGGTCAGGGTCAGAGTCAGGGTTTGGGTCAGGATCCGGGTCCGGGTCCGGGTCCGGGTCCCGGTCCGGGTCCGGGTCCGGGTCCGGGTCCGGGTCCGGGTCCGGGTCCGGGTCCGGGTCCGGGCCGAGGCTGGGTCCGGGTCCGGTTAACGGTCCGGTTCCGGGTCCGGGTCAGGGCATGGGTCCGGGTCCGGGTCCGGGTAAGGGTCCGGGTCCGGGTCTGGGTCCGGGTCTGGGTCCTGGTCCGGTTCAGGGTCCGGGTCCGGGTCTGTGTCAGTTTCAGGTTCAGTCTCAGAGTCAGGGCCCGGGTCAGGGTCAGGGTCAGGGTCAGGGTCAGGGTCCGGGTCCGTGTCAGGGTCAGGGTCAGGGTCAGAGTCAGGGTCCGGGTCCGGGTCCGTATCCGGGTCTGGGTACGGTACGGGTCCGGGTCCGAGTCAGGGTCCGGGTCCGGGTCCGGGTCAGTTTCAGGGTCAGTGTGAGAGTCAGGGTCCGGGTCAGGGTCAGGGTCAGGGTCAGGGTCCGGGTCCGGGTCCGGGTCCGGGTCCGGGTCTGTGTCAGTTTCAGGGTCAGTCTCAGAGTCAGGGCCCGGGTCAGGGTCAGGGTCAGGGTCCGGGTCCGGGTCCGGGTCCGGGTCCGGGTCCGGGTCCGGGTCAGGGTCAGGGTCAGCGTCCGGGTCCGGGTCCGGGTCATGGTCCGGGTCCGGGTCCGGGTCCGGGTCCGGGTCCGGGTCCGTGTCCGTGTCCGTGTCCGTGTCCGTGTCCGTGTCCGTGTCCGTGTCAGTGTCAGTGTCCGTTTCAGGGTCAGAGTCAGGGTCAGAGTCAGGGTCCGTGTCAGGGTCAGGGTCAGGGTCAGAGTCAGGGTTAGGGTCAGGGTCAGGGTCAGGGTCAGGGTCAGGGTCCGGGTCCGGGTCCGGGTCCGGGTCCGGGTCCGGGTCCGGGTCCGGGTCCGGGTCAGGGTCCGGGTCCGGGTCCGGGTCCGGGTCAGGGTCCGGGTCTGGGTCTGTGTCAGTTTCAGGGTCAGTCTCAGAGTCAGGGTCCGGGTCCGGGTCAGGGTCTTGGTCAGGGTCAGGGTCCGGGTCCGGGTCCGGGTCCGGGTCCGTGTCATGGTCCGGGTCCGGATCAGGGTCCGGGTCCTGGTCCGGGTCCGGGTCCGGGTTAGGATCCGGGTCCGGGTCCGGGTCTGGGTCCGGGTCTGTGTCAGTTTCAGGGTCAGTCTCAGAGTCAGGGTCCGGGTCCGGGTCAGGGTCTGGGTCTGTGTCAGTTTCAGGGTCAGTCTCAGAGTCAGGGTCCGGGTCCGGGTCAGGGTCTGGGTCCGGGTCAGTGTCAGTGTCCAGGTCCGGATCCGGGTCCGTGTCATGGTCCGGGTCCGGGTCAGGGTCAGGGTCAGGGTCAGGTTCCGGGTCCGGGTACGGGTCCGTGTCCGTGTCCGTGTCAGAGTCAGGGTCCAGGTCAGGGTCAGGGTCTGTGTCAGTTTCAGGGTCAGTCTCAGAGTCAGGGTCCGGGTCCGGGTCAGGGTCTGGGTCTGTGTCAGTTTCAGGGTCAGTCTCAGAGTCAGGGTCCGGGTCCGGGTCAGGGTCTGGGTCCGGGTCAGTGTCAGTGTCCGGGTCCGGGTCCGGGTCCGTGTCATGGTCCGGGTCCGGGTCAGGGTCAGGGTCAGGGTCAGGTTCCGGGTCTGGGTCCGGGTCCGGGTCCGGGTCCGGGTCCGGGTCCGGGTCTGGGTCCGGGTCCGGGCCGAGGCTGGGTCCGGGTCCGCGTAAGGGTCTGGGTCCGGGTCCGGGTCAGGGCCTGGGTCCGGGTCCGGGTAAGGGTCCGGGTCCGGGTCTGGGTCCTGGTCTGGGTCCTGGTCCGGTTCAGGGTCCGGGTCCGGGTCTGTGTCAGTTTCAGGGTCAGTCTCAGAGTCAGGGCCCGGGTCAGGGTCAGGGTCAGGGTCAGGGTCAGGGTCAGGGTCAGGGTCCGGGTCAGGGTCAGGGTCCAGGTCCGGGTCCGGGTCAGGGTCCGTGTCCGGGTCCGTGTCCGGGTCCGTGTCCGTGTCCATGTCCGTGTCCGTGTCCGTGTCAGTGTCAGTGTCCGTGTCAGGGTCAGAGTCAGGGTCAGAGTCAGGGTCCGTGTCAGGGTCAGGGTCAGGGTCAGAGTCAGGGTTCGGGTCAGGATCCGGGTCCGGGTCTGGGTCCGGGTCCGGGTCCGGGTCCGGGTCCGGGTCCGGGTCCGGGTCCGGGTCCGGGTCCGGGTCCGGGTCCGGGCCGAGGCTGGGTCCGGGTCCGGGTAAGGGTCCGGGTCCGTGTCCGGGTCAGGGCCTGGGTCCGGGTCCGGGTCCGGGTCCGGGTAAGGGTCCGGGTCCGGGTCTGGGTCCGGGTCTGGGTCCTGGTCCGGTTCAGGGTCCGGGTCCGGGTCTGTGTCAGTTTCAGGGTCAGTCTCAGAGTCAGGGCCCAGGTCAGGGTCAGGGTCAGGGTCCGGGTCCGGGTCCCTGTCCGTGTCAGTGTCAGTGTCCGTTTCAGGGTCAGAGTCAGGGTTAGAGTCAGGGTCCGTGTCAGGGTCAGGGTCAGGGTCAGAGTCAGGGTTAGGGTCAGGGTCAGGGTCAGGGTCAGGGTCAGGGTCAGGGTCAGGGTCCGGGTCCGGGTCCGGGTCCAGGTCCGGGACCGGGTCCGGGTCCGGGTCAGGGTCCGGGTCCGGGTCCGGGTCCGGGTCCGGGTCAGGGTCCGGGTCTGGGTCTGTGTCAGTTTCAGGGTCAGTCTCAGAGTCAGGGACGGGTCCGGGTCAGGGTCTTGGTCCGGGTCAGTGTCAGTGTCCGGGTCCGGGTCGGGGTCCGTGTCATGGTCCGGGTCCGGGTCCGGGTCAGGGTCATGGTCCGGGTCCGGGTCCCGGTCAGGGTCAGGGTCCGGGTCCAGGTCCGGGTCCGGGTCCGTGTCATGGTCCGGGTCCGGGTCAGGGTCCGGGTCCTGGTCCGGGTCCGGGTCCGGGTCCGGGTCCGGGTCCGGGTCCGGTTTAGGATCAGGATCCGGATGCGGGTCTGGGTCCGGGTCCGGGTCTGGGTCCGGGTCCGGGTCCGTGTCCGTGTCCGTGTCCGTGTCAGAGTTAGAGTCAGGGTCCAGGTCAGGGTCAGGGTCTGTGTCAGTTTCAGGGTCAGTCTCAGAGTCAGGGTCCGGGTCCGGGTCAGGGTCTGGGTCTGTGTCAGTTTCAGGGTCAGTCTCAGAGTCAGGGTCCGGGTCCGGGTCAGGGTCTGGGTCCGGGTCAGTGTCAGTGTCCGGGTCCGGGTCCGGGTCCGTGTCATGGTCCGGGTCCGGGTCAGGGTCAGGGTCCGAGTCTGGGTCCAGGTCCGGGTCCGGGTGAGGGTCCGGGTCCTGGTCAGGGTCAGGGTCCAGGTCCAGGTCCGGGTCAGGGTCCGGGTCCGGGTCCGGGTCCGGGTCCGTGTCCGGGTCCGGGTCTGGGTCCGGGTCCGGGTCAGGGTCCGGGATCAAGATTCTAGTCCGGGTCAGGGTCCGGGTTTTGGGTCCAGATCTGGGTCAGGGTCAGGGTCAGGGTCAGGGTCAGGGTCAGGGTCAGGGTCCTGGTCCGGGTCTGGGTCCAGGTCCGGGACCGGGTCCGGGTCAGGGTCAGGGTCCGGGTCCGGGTCCGGGTCCGGGTCCGGGTCAGGGTCCGGGTCTGGGTCTGTGTCAGTTTCAGGGTCAGTCTCAGAGTCAGGGACGGGTCCGGGTCAGGGTCTTGGTCCGGGTCAGTGTCAGTGTCCGGGTCCGGGTCCGGGTCCGTGTCATGGTCCGGGTCCGGGTCCGGGTCAGGGTCATGGTCCGGGTCCGGGTCCCGGTCAGGGTCAGGGTCCGGGTCCAGGTCCGGGTCCGGGTCCGTGTCATGGTCCGGGTCCGGGTCAGGGTCCGGGTCCTGGTCCGGGTCCGGGTCCGGGTCCGGGTCCGGGTCCGGGTCCGGGTTAGGATCAGGATCCGGATGCGGGTCTGGGTCCGGGTCCGGGTCTGGGTCCGGGTCCGGGTCCGTGTCCGTTTCCGTGTCCGTGTCAGAGTTAGAGTCAGGGTCCAGGTCAGGGTCAGGGTCTGTGTCAGTTTCAGGGTCAGTCTCAGAGTCAGGGTCCGGGTCCGGGTCAGGGTCTGGGTCTGTGTCAGTTTCAGGGTCAGTCTCAGAGTCAGGGTCCGGGTCCGGGTCAGGGTCTGAGTCCGGGTCAGTGTCAGTGTCCGGGTCTGGGTCCGGGTCCGTGTCATGGTCCGGGTCCGGGTCAGGGTCAGGGTCCGAGTCTGGGTCCAGGTCCGGGTCCGGGTGAGGGTCCGGGTCCTGGTCAGGGTCAGGGTCCAGGTCCAGGTCCGGGTCAGGGTCCGGGTCCGGGTCCGGGTCCGGGTCCGTGTCCGGGTCCGGGTCTGGGTCCGGGTCCGGGTCAGGGTCCGGGATCAAGATTCTAGTCCGGGTCAGGGTCCGGGTTTTGGGTCCAGATCTGGGTCAGGGTCAGGGTCAGGGTCAGGGTCAGGATCCGGGTCCAGGTCCGGGTCCGGGTCTGGGTCCGGGTCCGGGCCGAGGCTGGGTCCGGGTCCGCGTAAGGGTCTGGGTCCGGGTCCGGGTCAGGGCCTGGGTCCGGGTCCGGGTCCGGGTAAGGGTCCGGGTCCGGGTCTGGGTCCTGGTCTGGGTCCTGGTCCGGTTCAGGGTCCGGGTCCTGGTCTGTGTCAGTTTCAGGGTCAGTCTCAGAGTCAGGGTTCGGGTCAGGGTCAGGGTCCGGGTCTGGGTCCGGGTCCGGGTCAGGGTCCGGGTCCGGGTCCGGGTCCTGGTCCGTGTCCGGGTCCGTGTCCGGGTCCGTGTCCGGGTCCGTGTCCGGGTCCGTGTCTGTGTCAGTGTCAGTGTCAGTGTCCGTGTCAGGATCAGAGTCAGGGTCAGAGTCAGGGTCCGTGTCAGGGTCAGGGTCAGGGTCAGAGTCAGGGTTTGGGTCAGGATCCGGGTCCGGGTCCGGGTCCGGGTCCGGGTCCGGGTCCAGGTCCGGGTCCGGGTCCGGGTCCGGGTCCGGGTCCGGGCCGAGGCTGGGTCCGGGCCCGGTTAACGGTCCGGTTCCGGGTCCGGGTCAGGGCATGGGTCCGGGTCCGGGTCCGGGTAAGGGTCCGGGTCCGGGTCTGGGTCCGGGTCTGGGTCCTGGTCTGGTTCAGGGTCCGGGTCCGGGTCTGTGTCAGTTTCAGGTTCAGTCTCAGAGTCAGGGCCCGGGTCAGGGTCAGGGTCAGGGTCAGGGTCAGGGTCCGGGTCCGTGTCAGGGTCAGGGTCAGGGTCAGAGTCAGGGTCCGGGTCCGGGTCCGTATCCGGGTCTGGGTACGGGTACGGGTCCGGGTCCGAGTCAGGGTCCGGGTCCGGGTCCGGGTCAGTTTCAGGGTCAGTGTGAGAGTCAGGGTCCGGGTCAGGGTCAGGGTCAGGGTCCGGGTCCGGGTCCAGGTCCGGGTCCGGGTCCGGGTCCGGGTCCGGGTCCGGGTCCGAGTCCGGGTCCGGGTCCGGGTCTGGGTCCGGGTCCTGGTCCGGTTCAGGTTCCGGGTCCGGGTCTGTGTCAGTTTCAGGGTCAGTCTCAGAGTCAGGGTCCGGTTCAGGGTCAGGGTCAGGGTCATGGTCCTGGTCTGGTTCAGGGTCCGGGTCCGGGTCTGTGTCAGTTTCAGGGTCAGTCTCAGAGTCAGGGTCAGGGTCTGTGTCAGGTTCAGGGTCAGGGTCAGAGTCAGGGTCCGGGTCCGTGTCCGGGTCCGGGTCCGGGTCCGGGTCCGGGTCCGGGTCCGAGTCAGGGTCCGGGTCCGGGTCCAGGTCAGTTTCAGGGTCAGTGTGAGAGTCAGGGTCCGGGTCAGGGTCAGGGTCCGGGTCCGGGTCCGGGTCCAGGTCCGGGTCCGGGTCCGGGTCCGGGTCCGGGTCCGGGTCAGGGTCCGGGTCCGGGTCCTGGTCCGGTTCAGGGTCCGGGTCCGGGTCTGTGTCAGTTTCAGGGTCAGTCTCAGAGTCAGGGTCCGGGTCAGGGTCAGGGTCAGGGTCAGGGTCCTGGTCCGGTTCAGGGTCCGGGTCCGGGTCCGGGTCCTTGTCCGGGTCCGGGTCCGGGGTCAGGATCCGAGTCTGGGTCCAGGTCCGGGTCCGGGTGAGGGTCCGGGTCCTGGTCAGGGTCAGGGTCCGGGTCCAGGTCCGGGTCAGGGTCCGGGTCCGGGTCCGGGTCCGGGTCTGGGTCCGGGTCTGGGTCAGGGTCCGGGATCAGGATTCTAGTCCGGGTCCGGGTCCGGGTTTTGGGTCCAGAACTGGGTCAGGGTCAGGGTCAGGGTCAGGGTCAGGATCCGGGTCCGGGTCCTCGTCCGGGTCTGGGTCCGGGTCCGGGCCGAGGCTGGGTCCGGGTCCGCGTAAGGGTCTGGGTCCGGGTCCGGGTCAGGGCCTGGGTCCGGGTCCGGCTAAGGGTCCGGGTCCGGGTCTGGGTCCTGGTCTGGGTCCTGGTCCGGTTCAGGGTCCGGGTCCGGGTCTGTGTCAGTTTCAGGGTCAGTCTCAGAGTCAGGGCCCGGGTCAGGGTCAGGGTCAGGGTCAGGGTCAGGGTCCGGGTCAGGGTCAGGGTCCGGGTCCGGGTCCGGGTCCGGGTCAGGGTCCGGGTCCGGGTCCGGGTCCGGGTCCGGGTCCGGGTCCGGGTCCGGGTCCGGGTCCGGGTCCGTGTCCGGGTCCGTGTCCGTGTCAGTGTCAGTGTCCGTGTCAGGGTCAGAGTCAGGGTCAGAGTCAGGGTCCGTGTCAGGGTCAGGGTCAGGGTCAGAGTCAGGGTTCGGGTGAGGATCCGGGTCCGGGTCCGGGTCCGGGTCCGGGTCCGGGTCCGGGTCCGGGTCCGGGTCCGGGTCCGGGTCCGGGCCGAGGCTGGGTCCGGGTCCGGGTAAGGGTCCGGGTCCGGGTCCGGGTCAGGGCCTGGGTCCGGGTCCGGGTCCGGGTAAGGGTCCGGGTCCGGGTCTGGGTCCGGGTCTGGGTCCTGGTCCGGTTCAGGGTCCGGGTCCGGGTCTGTGTCAGTTTCAGGGTCAGTCTCAGAGTCAGGGCCCGGGTCAGGGTCAGGGTCAGGGTCCGGGTCCGGGTCCGGGTCCGGGTCAGGGTCAGGGTCAGGGTCAGCGTCCGGGTCCGGGTCCGGGTCATGGTCCGGGTCCAGGTCCGGGTCCGGGTCCGGGTCCGGGTCCGGGTCCGTGTCCGTGTCCGTGTCCGTGTCCGTGTCCGTGTCAGTGTCAGTGTCCGTTTCAGGGTCAGAGTCAGGGTCAGAGTCAGGGTCCGTGTCAGGGTCAGGGTCAGGGTCAGAGTCAGGGTTAGGGTCAGGGTCAGGGTCAGGGTCAGGGTCAGGGTCAGGGTCAGGGTCAGGATCCGGGTCCGGGTCCGGGTCCGAGTCCGGGTCCGGGTCCGGGTCAGGGTCCGGGTCCGGGTCCGGGTCCGGGTCAGGGTCCGGGTCTGGGTCTGTGTCAGTTTCAGGGTCAGTCTCAGAGTCAGGGTCCGGGTCCGGGTCAGGGTCTTGGTCCGGGTCAGTGTCAGTGTCCGGGTCCGGTTCCGGGTCCGGGTCATGGTCCGGGTCCGGGTCCGGGTCCGGCTCAGGGTCACGGTCCGGGTCAGGTTCCCGGTCAGGGTCAGGGTCCGGGTCCGGGTCCGGGTCCGGGTCCGGGTCCGGGTCCGGGTCCGTGTCATGGTCCGGGTCCGGATCAGGGTCCGGGTCCTGGTCCGGGTCCGGGTCCGGGTCCGGATCCGGGTCCGGGTCCGGGTCCGGGTCCGGGTCCGGGTCCGGGTTAGGATCAGGATCCGGATGCGGGTCTGGGTCCGGGTCCGGGTCTGGGTCCGGGTCCGGGTCCGGGTCCGGGTCCGTGTCCGTGTCCGTGTCAGAGTCAGGGTCCAGGTCAGGGTCAGGGTCTGTGTCAGTTTCAGGGTCAGTCTCAGAGTCAGGGTCCGGGTCCGGGTCAGGGTCTGGGTCTGTGTCAGTTTCAGGGTCAGTCTCAGAGTCAGGGTCCGGGTCCGGGTCAGGGTCTGGGTCCGGGTCAGTGTCAGTGTCCGGGTCCGGGTCCGGGTCCGTGTCATGGTCCGGGTCCGGGTCAGGGTCAGGGTCAGGGTCAGGGTCAGGGTCAGGTTCCGGGTCCGGGTCCGGGTCCGGGTCCGGGTCCGGGTCTGGGTCCGGGTCCGGGCCGAGGCTGGGTCCGGGTCCGCGTAAGGGTCTGGGTCCGGGTCCGGGTCAGGGCCTGGGTCCGGGTCCGGGTAAGGGTCCGGGTCCGGGTCTGGGTCCTGGTCTGGGTCCTGGTCCGGTTCAGGGTCCGGGTCCGGGTCTGTGTCAGTTTCAGGGTCAGTCTCAGAGTCAGGGCCCGGGTCAGGGTCAGGGTCAGGGTCAGGGTCAGGGTCCGGGTCAGGGTCAGGGTCCGGGTCCGGGTCCGGGTCCGGGTCAGGGTCCGGGTCCGGGTCCGTGTCCGGGTCCGTGTCCATGTCCGTGTCCGTGTCCGTGTCCGTGTCAGTGTCAGTGTCCGTGTCAGGGTCAGAGTCAGGGTCAGAGTCAGGGTCCGGGTCCGGGTCCGGGTCCCCGTCCGGGTCCGGGTCCGGGTCCGGGTCCGGGTCCGGGTCCGGGTCCGGGTCCGGGTCCGGGCCGAGGCTGGGTCCGGGTCCGGGTAAGGGTCCGGGTCCGGGTCCGGGTCAGGGCCTGGGTCCGGGTCCGGGTCCGTGTAAGGGTCCGTGTCCGGGTCTGGGTCCTGGTCTGGGTCCTGGTCCGGTTCAGGGTCCGGGTCCGGGTCTGTGTCAGTTTCAGGGTCAGTCTCAGAGTCAGGGCCCGGGTCAGGGTCAGTTTCAGGGTCAGTCTCAGAGTCAGGGCCCGGGTCAGGGTCAGGGTCAGGGTCCGGGTCCGGGTCCGTGTCAGTGTCAGTGTCCGTTTCAGGGTCAGAGTCAGGGTCTGAGTCAGGGTCCGTGTCAGGGTCAGGGTCAGGGTCAGAGTCAGGGTTAGGGTCAGGGTCAGGGTCAGGGTCAGGGTCAGGGTCAGGGTCCGGGTCTGGGTCTGTGTCAGTTTCAGGGTCAGTCTCAGAGTCAGGGACGGGTCCGGGTCAGGGTCTTGGTCCGGGTCAGTGTCAGTGTCCGGGTCCGGGTCCGGGTCCGTGTCATGGTCCGGGTCCGGGTCCGGGTCAGGGTCATGGTCCGGGTCCGGGTCCCGGTCAGGGTCAGGGTCCGGGTCCAGGTCCGGGTCCGGGTCCGGGTCCGGGTCAGGGTCCGGGTCCGGGTCAGGGTCCGGGTCCTGGTCCGGGTCCGGGTCCGGGTCCGGGTCCGGGTCCGGGTCCGGGTCCGGGTCCGGGTTAGGATCAGGATCCGGATGCGGGTCTGGGTCCGGGTCCGGGTCTGGGTCCGGGTCCGGGTCCGTGTCCGTGTCCGTGTCCGTGTCCGTGTCAGAGTTAGAGTCAGGGTCCAGGTCAGGGTCAGGGTCTGTGTCAGTTTCAGGGTCAGTCTCAGAGTCAGGGTCCGGGTCCGGGTCAGGGTCTGGGTCTGTGTCAGTTTCAGGGTCAGTCTCAGAGTCAGGGTCCGGGTCCGGGTCAGGGTCTGGGTCCGGGTCAGTGTCAGTGTCCGGGTCCGGGTCCGGGTCCATGTCATGGTCCGGGTCCGGGTCAGGGTCAGGGTCAGGGTCAGGTTCCGGGTCCGGGTCCGGGTCCGGGTCCGGGTCCGGGTCCGGGTCCGGGTCCGGGTCCGGGACCGGGTCCGGGTCCGGGTCCGGGTCCGGGTCCGGGTCCGAGTCAGGGTCCGGGTCCGGGTCCGGGTCCGGGTCCGGGTCCGAGTCAGGGTCCGGGTCCGGGTCAGGGTCAGTTTCAGGGTCAGGGTCAGAGTCAGGGTCCAGGTCAGGGTCAGGGTCCGGGTCCGGGTCCGGGTCCGGGTCCGGGTCCGGGTCCGGGTCCGGGTCCGGGTCCGGGTCCGGGTCAGGGTCCGGGTCCGGGTCCGGGTCAGGGTCCGGGGTCAGGATTCTAGTCCGGGTCCGGGTCCGGGTCCGGGTCAGGGTCCGGGTCTGGGTCCGGGTCCGGGTCCGGGTCTGGGTCCGGGTCCGTGTCCGTGTCCATGTCCGTGTCAGAGTCAGGGTCCGTGTCAGGGTCAGGGTCAGGGTCCGGGTCCGGGTCCTTGTCAGTGTCAGTGTCCGTTTCAGGGTCAGAGTCAGGGTCTGAGTCAGGGTCCGTGTCAGGGTCAGAGTCAGGGTCCAGGTCAGGGTCAGGGTCCGGGTCCAGGTCCGGGTCCGGGTCCGGGTCCGGGTCAGGGTCCGGGTCCGGGTCCGGGTCCGGGTCCGGGTCCGGGTCCGAGTCAGGGTCCGGGTCCGGGTCCGGGTCAGTTTCAGGGTCAGGGTCCGGGTCTGGGTCCGGGTCCGGGTCAGGGCCTGGGTCCGGGTCCGGGTAAGGGTCCGGGTCCGGGTCTGGGTCCGGGTCTGGGTCCTGGTCCGGTTCAGGGTCCGGGTCCGGGTCTGTGTCAGTTTCAGGGTCAATCTCAGAGTCAGGGCCCGGGTCAGGGTCAGGGTCAGGATCCGGGTCCGGGTCCGGGTCCGAGTCCGGGTCCGGGTCCGGGTCAGGGTCCGGGTCCGGGTCCGGGTCCGGGTCAGGGTCCGGGTCTGGGTCTGTGTCAGTTTCAGGGTCAGTCTCAGAGTCAGGGTCCGGGTCCGGGTCAGGGTCTTGGTCCGGGTCAGTGTCAGTGTCCGGGTCCGGTTCCGGGTCCGGGTCATGGTCCGGGTCCGGGTCCGGGTCCGGCTCAGGGTCACGGTCCGGGTCAGGTTCCCGGTCAGGGTCAGGGTCCGGGTCCGGGTCCGGGTCCGGGTCCGGGTCCGGGTCCGTGTCATGGTCCGGGTCCGGATCAGGGTCCGGGTCCTGGTCCGGGTCCGGGTCCGGGTCCGGATCCGGGTCCGGGTCCGGGTCCGGGTCCGGGTCCGGGTCCGGGTTAGGATCAGGATCCGGATGCGGGTCTGGGTCCGGGTCCGGGTCTGGGTCCGGGTCCGGGTCCGGGTCCGGGTCCGTGTCCGTGTCCGTGTCAGAGTCAGGGTCCAGGTCAGGGTCAGGGTCTGTGTCAGTTTCAGGGTCAGTCTCAGAGTCAGGGTCCGGGTCCGGGTCAGGGTCTGGGTCTGTGTCAGTTTCAGGGTCAGTCTCAGAGTCAGGGTCCGGGTCCGGGTCAGGGTCTGGGTCCGGGTCAGTGTCAGTGTCCGGGTCCGGGTCCGGGTCCGTGTCATGGTCCGGGTCCGGGTCAGGGTCAGGGTCAGGGTCAGGGTCAGGGTCAGGTTCCGGGTCCGGGTCCGGGTCCGGGTCCGGGTCCGGGTCTGGGTCCGGGTCCGGGCCGAGGCTGGGTCCGGGTCCGCGTAAGGGTCTGGGTCCGGGTCCGGGTCAGGGCCTGGGTCCGGGTCCGGGTAAGGGTCCGGGTCCGGGTCTGGGTCCTGGTCTGGGTCCTGGTCCGGTTCAGGGTCCGGGTCCGGGTCTGTGTCAGTTTCAGGGTCAGTCTCAGAGTCAGGGCCCGGGTCAGGGTCAGGGTCAGGGTCAGGGTCAGGGTCCGGGTCAGGGTCAGGGTCCGGGTCCGGGTCCGGGTCCGGGTCAGGGTCCGGGTCCGGGTCCGTGTCCGGGTCCGTGTCCATGTCCGTGTCCGTGTCCGTGTCCGTGTCCGTGTCAGTGTCAGTGTCCGTGTCAGGGTCAGAGTCAGGGTCAGAGTCAGGGTCCGGGTCCGGGTCCGGGTCCCCGTCCGGGTCCGGGTCCGGGTCCGGGTCCGGGTCCGGGTCCGGGTCCGGGTCCGGGTCCGGGTCCGGGCCGAGGCTGGGTCCGGGTCCGGGTAAGGGTCCGGGTCCGGGTCCGGGTCAGGGCCTGGGTCCGGGTCCGGGTCCGGGTAAGGGTCCGTGTCCGGGTCTGGGTCCTGGTCTGGGTCCTGGTCCGGTTCAGGGTCCGGGTCCGGGTCTGTGTCAGTTTCAGGGTCAGTCTCAGAGTCAGGGCCCGGGTCAGGGTCAGTTTCAGGGTCAGTCTCAGAGTCAGGGCCCGGGTCAGGGTCAGGGTCAGGGTCCGGGTCCGGGTCCGTGTCAGTGTCAGTGTCCGTTTCAGGGTCAGAGTCAGGGTCTGAGTCAGGGTCCGTGTCAGGGTCAGGGTCAGGGTCAGAGTCAGGGTTAGGGTCAGGGTCAGGGTCAGGGTCAGGGTCAGGGTCAGGGTCAGGGTCAGGGTCCGGGTCTGGGTCTGTGTCAGTTTCAGGGTCAGTCTCAGAGTCAGGGACGGGTCCGGGTCAGGGTCTTGGTCCGGGTCAGTGTCAGTGTCCGGGTCCGGGTCCGGGTCCGTGTCATGGTCCGGGTCCGGGTCCGGGTCAGGGTCATGGTCCGGGTCCGGGTCCCGGTCAGGGTCAGGGTCCGGGTCCAGGTCCGGGTCCGGGTCCGGGTCCGGGTCAGGGTCCGGGTCCGGGTCCGGGTCAGGGTCCGGGTCCTGGTCCGGGTCCGGGTCCGGGTCCGGGTCCGGGTCCGGGTCCGGGTCCGGGTCCGGGTTAGGATCAGGATCCGGATGCGGGTCTGGGTCCGGGTCCGGGTCTGGGTCCGGGTCCGGGTCCGTGTCCGTGTCCGTGTCCGTGTCCGTGTCAGAGTTAGAGTCAGGGTCCAGGTCAGGGTCAGGGTCTGTGTCAGTTTCAGGGTCAGTCTCAGAGTCAGGGTCCGGGTCCGGGTCAGGGTCTGGGTCTGTGTCAGTTTCAGGGTCAGTCTCAGAGTCAGGGTCCGGGTCCGGGTCAGGGTCTGGGTCCGGGTCAGTGTCAGTGTCCGGGTCCGGGTCCGGGTCCATGTCATGGTCCGGGTCAGGGTCAGGGTCAGGGTCAGGGTCAGGTTCCGGGTCCGGGTCCGGGTCCGGGTCCGGGTCCGGGTCCGGGACCGGGTCCGGGTCCGGGTCCGGGTCCGGGTCCGGGTCCGAGTCAGGGTCCGGGTCCGGGTCCGGGTCCGGGTCCGGGTCCGAGTCAGGGTCCGGGTCCGGGTCCGGGTCAGTTTCAGGGTCAGGGTCAGAGTCAGGGTCCAGGTCAGGGTCAGGGTCCGGGTCCGGGTCCGGGTCCGGGTCCGGGTCCGGGTCCGGGTCCGGGTCCGGGTCCGGGTCCGGGTCCGGGTCCGGGTCCGGGTCAGGGTCCGGGGTCAGGATTCTAGTCCGGGTCCGGGTCCGGGTCCGGGTCAGGGTCCGGGTCTGGGTCCGGGTCCGGGTCCGGGTCTGGGTCCGGGTCCGTGTCCGTGTCCGTGTCCGTGTCAGAGTCAGGGTCCGTGTCAGGGTCAGGGTCAGGGTCCGGGTCCGGGTCCGTGTCAGTGTCAGTGTCCGTTTCAGGGTCAGAGTCAGGGTCTGAGTCAGGGTCCGTGTCAGGGTCAGAGTCAGGGTCCAGGTCAGGGTCCGGGTCAGGGTCAGGGTCCGGGTCCGGGTCCGGGTCCGGGTCCGGGTCAGGGTCCGGGTCCGGGTCCGTGTCCGGGTCCGTGTCCATGTCCGTGTCCGTGTCCGTGTCTGTGTCAGTGTCAGTGTCCGTGTCAGGGTCAGAGTCAGGGTCAGAGTCAGGGTCCGGGTCCGGGTCCGGGTCCCCGTCCGGGTCCGGGTCCGGGTCCGGGTCCGGGTCCGGGTCCGGGTCCGGGTCCGGGTCCGGGTCCGGGCCGAGGCTGGGTCCGGGTCCGGGTAAGGGTCCGGGTCCGGGTCCGGGTCAGGGCCTGGGTCCGGGTCCGGGTCCGGGTAAGGGTCCGTGTCCGGGTCTGGGTCCTGGTCTGGGTCCTGGTCCGGTTCAGGGTCCGGGTCCGGGTCTGTGTCAGTTTCAGGGTCAGTCTCAGAGTCAGGGCCCGGGTCAGGGTCAGTTTCAGGGTCAGTCTCAGAGTCAGGGCCCGGGTCAGGGTCAGGGTCAGGGTCCGGGTCCGGGTCCGTGTCAGTGTCAGTGTCCGTTTCAGGGTCAGAGTCAGGGTCTGAGTCAGGGTCCGTGTCAGGGTCAGGGTCAGGGTCAGAGTCAGGGTTAGGGTCAGGGTCAGGGTCAGGGTCAGGGTCAGGGTCAGGGTCAGGGTCAGGGACGGGTCCGGGTCAGGGTCTTGGTCCGGGTCAGTGTCAGTGTCCGGGTCCGGGTCCGGGTCCGTGTCATGGTCCGGGTCCGGGTCCGGGTCAGGGTCATGGTCCGGGTCCGGGTCCCGGTCAGGGTCAGGGTCCGGGTCCAGGTCCGGGTCCGGGTCCGGGTCCGGGTCAGGGTCCGGGTCCGGGTCAGGGTCCGGGTCCTGGTCCGGGTCCGGGTCCGGGTCCGGGTCCGGGTCCGGGTCCGGGTCCGGGTCCGGGTTAGGATCAGGATCCGGATGCGGGTCTGGGTCCGGGTCCGGGTCTGGGTCCGGGTCCGGGTCCGTGTCCGTGTCCGTGTCCGTGTCCGTGTCAGAGTTAGAGTCAGGGTCCAGGTCAGGGTCAGGGTCTGTGTCAGTTTCAGGGTCAGTCTCAGAGTCAGGGTCCGGGTCCGGGTCAGGGTCTGGGTCTGTGTCAGTTTCAGGGTCAGTCTCAGAGTCAGGGTCCGGGTCCGGGTCAGGGTCTGGGTCCGGGTCAGTGTCAGTGTCCGGGTCCGGGTCCGGGTCCATGTCATGGTCCGGGTCCGGGTCCGGGTCAGGGTCAGGGTCAGGTTCCGGGTCCGGGTCCGGGTCCGGGTCCGGGTCCGGGTCCGGGACCGGGTCCGGGTCCGGGTCCGGGTCCGGGTCCGGGTCCGAGTCAGGGTCCGGGTCCGGGTCCGGGTCCGGGTCCGGGTCCGAGTCAGGGTCCGGGTCCGGGTCCGGGTCAGTTTCAGGGTCAGGGTCAGAGTCAGGGTCCAGGTCAGGGTCAGGGTCCGGGTCCGGGTCCGGGTCCGGGTCCGGGTCCGGGTCCGGGTCCGGGTCCGGGTCCGGGTCCGGGTCCGGGTCAGGGTCCGGGTCCGGGTCCGGGTCAGGGTCCGGGGTCAGGATTCTAGTCCGGGTCCGGGTCCGGGTCCGGGTCAGGGTCCGGGTCTGGGTCCGGGTCCGGGTCCGGGTCTGGGTCCGGGTCCGTGTCCGTGTCCGTGTCCGTGTCAGAGTCAGGGTCCGTGTCAGGGTCAGGGTCAGGGTCCGGGTCCGGGTCCGTGTCAGTGTCAGTGTCCGTTTCAGGGTCAGAGTCAGGGTCTGAGTCAGGGTCCGTGTCAGGGTCAGAGTCAGGGTCCAGGTCAGGGTCAGGGTCCGGGTCCAGGTCCGGGTCCGGGTCCGGGTCCGGGTCAGGGTCCGGGTCCGGGTCCGGGTCCGGGTCCGGGTCCGGGTCCGAGTCAGGGTCCGGGTCCGGGTCCGGGTCAGTTTCAGGGTCAGGGTCCGGGTCTGGGTCCGGGTCCGGGTCAGGGCCTGGGTCCGGGTCCGGGTAAGGGTCCGGGTCCGGGTCTGGGTCCGGGTCTGGGTCCTGGTCCGGTTCAGGGTCCGGGTCCGGGTCTGTGTCAGTTTCAGGGTCAATCTCAGAGTCAGGGCCCGGGTCAGGGTCAGGGTCAGGGTCAGGGTCCGGGTCCGGGTCCGGCTCCGGGTCCAGGTCCGGCTCCGGGTCAGGGTCCGGGTCTGGGTCCGGGTCCGGGTCCGGGTCTGGGTCCGGGTCCGTGTCCGTGTCCGTGTCCGTGTCCGTGTCAGAGTCAGGGTCCAGGTCAGGGTCAGGGTCTGTGTCAGTTTCAGGGTCAGTCTCAGAGTCAGGGTCCGGGTCCGGGTCAGGGTCTGGGTCTGTGTCAGTTTCAGGGTCAGTCTCAGAGTCAGGGTCCGGGTCCGGGTCAGGGTCTGGTTCCGGGTCAGTGTCAGTGTTCGGGTCCGGGTCCGGGTCCGTGTCATGGTCCGGGTCCGGGTCAGGGTCAGGGTCAGGGTCAGGTTCCGGGTCCGGGTCCGGGTCCGGGTCCGGGTCCGGGTCCGGGACCGGGTCCGGGTCCGGGTCCGGGTCCGGGTCCGAGTCAGGGTCCGGGTCCGGGTCCGGGTCCGGGTCCGGGTCCGGGTCCGGGTCCGAGTCAGGGTCCGGGTCCGGGTCCGGGTCAGTTTCAGGGTCAGTGTCAGAGTCAGGGTCCAGGTCAGGGTCAGCGTCCGGGTCCGGGTCCGGGTCCGGGTCCGGGTCCGGGTCCGGGTCAGGGTCAGGGTCCGGGTCCGGGTCCGGGTCCGGGTCAGGGTCCGGGTCCGTGTCCGTGTCCGTGTCCGGGTCCGGGTCCGGGTCCGTGTCCGTGTCAGTGTCAGTGTCCGTGTCAGGGTCAGAGTCAGGGTCAGAGTCAGGGTCCGTGTCAGGGTCTGTGTCAGGGTCAGAGTCAGGGTCCGGGTCAGGGTCAGGGTCAGGGTCAGGGTCAGGGTCAGGGTCAGGTTCCGGGTCCGGGTCCGGGTCTGGGTCCGGGTCCGGGACTGGGTCCGGGTCCGGGTCCGGGTCCGGGTCCGGGTCCGGGTCCGGGTCCGAGTCAGGGTCCGGGTCCAGGTCCGGGTCCCGGTCCAAGTCAGGGTCCGGGTCCGGGTCCGGGTCCGGGTCAGTTTCAGGGTCAGTGTCAGAGTCAGGGTCTGGGTCCGGGTCCGGGTCCGGGTCCGGGTCCGGGTCCGGGTCCGGGTCCGGGTCCGGGTCCGGGTCCGGGTCCGGGTCCGGGTCCGGGTCCGGGTCCGGGTCCGGGTCAGGGTCAGGGTCCGGGTCCGGGTGAGGGTCAGGGTCCGGGTCTGGGTCCGGGTAAGTTTCAGGGTCAGTGTCAGAGTCAGGGTCCAGGTCCGGGTCCGGGTCCGGGTCAGGGTCAGGGTCCGGGGTCAGGATTCTAGTCCGGGTCCGGGTCCGGGTCCGGGCCGAGGCTGGGTCCGGGTCTGGGTAAGGGTCCGGGTCCGGGTCCGGGTCCGGGTCCGGGACCGGGTCCGGGTCCGGGTCCGGGTCCGGGTCCGGGTCCGGGTCCGGGTCCGGGTCCGGGTCCGGGTCTGAGTCAGGGTCCGGGTCCAGGTCCGGGTCCGGGTCCAAGTCAGGGTCCGGTTCCGGGTCCGGGTCCGGGTCAGTTTCAGGGTCAGTGTCAGAGTCAGGGTCAGGGTCCGGGTCCGGGTCCGGGTCCGGGTCCGGGTCCGGGTCCGGGTCCGGGTCCGGGTCCGGGTCCGGGTCCGGGTCCGGGTCCGGGTCCGGGTCAGGGTCAGGGTCCGGGTCCGGGTCTGTGTCAGTTTCAGGGTCAGTCTCAGAGTCAGGGCCCGGGTCAGGGTCAGGGTCAGGGTCCGGGTCCGGGTCCGGGTCCGGGTCCGGGTCCGGGTCCGGGTCCGGGTCCGGGTCCGGGTCCGGGTCAGTGTCAGTGTCCGTTTCAGGGTCAGAGTCAGGGTCAGAGTCAGGGTTCGTGTCAGGGTCAGGGTCAGGGTCAGAGTCAGGGTTAGGGTCAGGGTCAGGGTCAGGGTCAGGGTCAGGGTCAGGGTCAGGGTCAGGGTCAGGGTCCGGGTCCGGGTCCGTGTCTGGGTCAGGGTCCGGGTCCGGGTCCGGGTCCGGGTCCGGGTCCGGGTCAGGGTCCGGGTCTGGGTCTGTGTCAGTTTCAGGGTCAGTCTCAGAGTCAGGGTCCGGGTCCGGGTCAGGGTCTGGGTCCGGGTCAGTGTCAGTGTCCGGGTCCGGGTCCGGGTCCATGTCATGGTCCGGGTCCGGGTCAGGGTCAGGGTCAGGGTCAGGTTCCGGGTCCGGGTCCGGGTCCGGGTCCGGGTCCGGGTCCGGGACCGGGTCCGGGTCCGGGTCCGGGTCCGGGTCCGGGTCCGAGTCAGGGTCCGGGTCCGGGTCCGGGTCCGGGTCCGGGTCCGAGTCAGGGTCCGGGTCCGGGTCCGGGTCAGTTTCAGGGTCAGGGTCAGAGTCAGGGTCCAGGTCAGGGTCAGGGTCCGGGTCCGGGTCCGGGTCCGGGTCCGGGTCCGGGTCCGGGTCCGGGTCCGGGTCCGGGTCCGGGTCCGGGTCAGGGTCCGGGTCCGGGTCCGGGTCAGGGTCCGGGGTCAGGATTCTAGTCCGGGTCCGGGTCCGGGTCCGGGTCAGGGTCCGGGTCTGGGTCCGGGTCCGGGTCCGGGTCTGGGTCCGGGTCCGTGTCCGTGTCCGTGTCCGTGTCAGAGTCAGGGTCCGTGTCAGGGTCAGGGTCAGGGTCCGGGTCCGGGTCCGTGTCAGTGTCAGTGTCCGTTTCAGGGTCAGAGTCAGGGTCTGAGTCAGGGTCCGTGTCAGGGTCAGAGTCAGGGTCCAGGTCAGGGTCAGGGTCCGGGTCCAGGTCAGGGTCCGGGTCCGGGTCCGGGTCAGGGTCCGGGTCCGGGTCCGGGTCCGGGTCCGGGTCCGGGTCCGAGTCAGGGTCCGGGTCCGGGTCCGGGTCAGTTTCAGGGTCAGGGTCCGGGTCTGGGTCCGGGTCCGGGTCAGGGCCTGGGTCCGGGTCCGGGTAAGGGTCCGGGTCCGGGTCTGGGTCCGGGTCTGGGTCCTGGTCCGGTTCAGGGTCCGGGTCCGGGTCTGTGTCAGTTTCAGGGTCAATCTCAGAGTCAGGGCCCGGGTCAGGGTCAGGGTCAGGGTCAGGGTCCGGGTCCGGGTCCGGCTCCGGGTCCAGGTCCGGCTCCGGGTCAGGGTCCGGGTCTGGGTCCGGGTCCGGGTCCGGGTCTGGGTCCGGGTCCGTGTCCGTGTCCGTGTCCGTGTCCGTGTCAGAGTCAGGGTCCAGGTCAGGGTCAGGGTCTGTGTCAGTTTCAGGGTCAGTCTCAGAGTCAGGGTCCGGGTCCGGGTCAGGGTCTGGGTCTGTGTCAGTTTCAGGGTCAGTCTCAGAGTCAGGGTCCGGGTCCGGGTCAGGGTCTGGGTCCGGGTCAGTGTCAGTGTTCGGGTCCGGGTCCGGGTCCGTGTCATGGTCCGGGTCCGGGTCAGGGTCAGGGTCAGGGTCAGGTTCCGGGTCCGGGTCCGGGTCCGGGTCCGGGTCCGGGTCCGGGACCGGGTCCGGGTCCGGGTCCGGGTCCGGGTCCGAGTCAGGGTCCGGGTCCGGGTCCGGGTCCGGGTCCGGGTCCGGGTCCGGGTCCGAGTCAGGGTCCGGGTCCGGGTCCGGGTCAGTTTCAGGGTCAGTGTCAGAGTCAGGGTCCAGGTCAGGGTCAGCGTCCGGGTCCGGGTCCGGGTCCGGGTCCGGGTCCGGGTCCGGGTCAGGGTCAGGGTCCGGGTCCGGGTCCGGGTCCGGGTCAGGGTCCGGGTCCGTGTCCGTGTCCGTGTCCGGGTCCGTGTCCGGGTCCGTGTCCGTGTCAGTGTCAGTGTCCGTGTCAGGGTCAGAGTCAGGGTCAGAGTCAGGGTCCGTGTCAGGGTCTGTGTCAGGGTCAGAGTCAGGGTCCGGGTCAGGGTCAGGGTCAGGGTCAGGGTCAGGGTCAGGGTCAGGTTCCGGGTCCGGGTCCGGGTCTGGGTCCGGGTCCGGGACTGGGTCCGGGTCCGGGTCCGGGTCCGGGTCCGGGTCCGGGTCCGGGTCCGAGTCAGGGTCCGGGTCCAGGTCCGGGTCCCGGTCCAAGTCAGGGTCCGGGTCCGGGTCCGGGTCCGGGTCCGGGTCAGTTTCAGGGTCAGTGTCAGAGTCAGGGTCTGGGTCCGGGTCCGGGTCCGGGTCCGGGTCCGGGTCCGGGTCCGGGTCCGGGTCCGGGTCCGGGTCCGGGTCCGGGTCCGGGTCCGGGTCAGGGTCAGGGTCCGGGTCCGGGTCAGGGTCAGGGTCCGGGTCTGGGTCCGGGTAAGTTTCAGGGTCAGTGTCAGAGTCAGGGTCCAGGTCCGGGTCCGGGTCCGGGTCAGGGTCAGGGTCCGGGGTCAGGATTCTAGTCCGGGTCCGGGTCCGGGTCCGGGCCGAGGCTGGGTCCGGGTCTGGGTAAGGGTCCGGGTCCGGGTCCGGGTCCGGGTCCGGGACCGGGTCCGGGTCCGGGTCCGGGTCCGGGTCCGGGTCCGGGTCCGGGTCCGGGTCCGGGTCCGGGTCCGGGTCCGGGTCTGAGTCAGGGTCCGGGTCCAGGTCCGGGTCCGGGTCCAAGTCAGGGTCCGGTTCCGGGTCCGGGTCCGGGTCAGTTTCAGGGTCAGTGTCAGAGTCAGGGTCAGGGTCCGGGTCCGGGTCCGGGTCCGGGTCCGGGTCCGGGTCCGGGTCCGGGTCCGGGTCCGGGTCCGGGTCCGGGTCCGGGTCAGGGTCAGGGTCCGGGTCCGGGTCTGTGTCAGTTTCAGGGTCAGTCTCAGAGTCAGGGCCCGGGTCAGGGTCAGGGTCAGGGTCCGGGTCCGGGTCCGGGTCCGGGTCCGGGTCCGGGTCCGGGTCCGGGTCCGGGTCCGGGTCCGGGTCCGGGTCAGTGTCAGTGTCCGTTTCAGGGTCAGAGTCAGGGTCAGAGTCAGGGTTCGTGTCAGGGTCAGGGTCAGGGTCAGAGTCAGGGTTAGGGTCAGGGTCAGGGTCAGGGTCAGGGTCAGGGTCAGGGTCAGGGTCAGGGTCAGGGTCAGGGTCAGGGTCCGGGTCCAGGTCCGTGTCCGGGTCAGGGTCCGGGTCCGGGTCCGGGTCCGGGTCCGGGTCCGGGTCAGGGTCCGGGTCTGGGTCTGTGTCAGTTTCAGGGTCAGTCTCAGAGTCAGGGTCCGGGTCCGGGTCCGGGTCAGGGTCTTGGTCCGGGTCAGTGTCAGTGTCCGGGTCCGGGTCCGGGTCCGGGTCCGTGTCATGGTCCGGGTCCGGGTCCGGGTCAGGGTCACGGTCCGGGTCCGGGTCCGGGTCCGTGTCATGGTCAGGGTCCGGGTCAGGGTCCGGGTCCTGGTCCGGGTCCGGGTCCGGGTCCGGGTCCGGGTCCGGGTCCGGGTCCGGGTCCGGGTTAGGATCAGGATCCGGATGCGGGTTTGGGTCCGGGTCCGGGTCTGGGTCTGGGTCCGGGTCCGGGTCCGTGTCCGTGTCCGTGTCAGAGTTAGGGTCCAGGTCAGGGTCAGGGTCTGTGTCAGTTTCAGGGTCAGTCTCAGAGTCAGGGTCCGGGTCCGGGTCAGGGTCTGGGTCTGTGTCAGTTTCAGGGTCAGTGTCAGAGTCAGGGTCCGGGTCCGGGTCAGGGTCTGGGTCTGTGTCAGTTTCAGGGTCAGTCTCAGAGTCAGGGTCCGGGTCCGTGTCAGGGTCTGGGTCCGGGTCAGTGTCAGTGTCAGTGTCCGGGTCCGGGTCCGGGTCCGTGTCATGGTCCGGGTCCGTGTCAGGGTCAGGGTCAGGGTCAGGTTCCGGGTCCGGGTCCGGGTCCGGGTCCGGGTCCGGGTCCGGGTCCGGGTCCGGGACCGGGTCCGGGTCCGGGTCCGGGTCCGGGTCCCATTCAGGGTCCAGGTCCGGGTCCGGGTCCAGGTCCGAGTCAGGGTCCGGGTCCGGGTCCGGGTCAGGGTCACGGTCCGGGTCCGGGTCCCGGTCAGGGTCAGGGTCCGGGTCCGGGTCCGGGTCCGGGTCCTGGTCCGGGTCCGGGTCCGGGTCCGGGTCCGGGTCCGGGTTAGGATCAGGATCCGGATGCGGGTCTGGGTCTGGGTCCGGGTCTGGGTCCGGGTCCGTGTCCGGGTCCGTGTCCGTGTCCGTGTCAGAGTCAGGGTCCAGGTCAGGGTCAGGGTCTGGGTCTGTGTCAGTTTCAGGGTCAGTCTCAGAGTCAGGGTCCGGGTCCGGGTCAGGGTCTGGGTCCGGGTCAGTGTCAGTGTCCGGGTCCGGGTCCGGGTCCGTGTCATGGTCCGGGAACCGGGTCAGGGTCAGGGTCAGGGTCAGGTTCCGGGTCCGGGTCCGGGTCCGGGTCCGGGTCCGGGTCTGGGTCCGGGTCTGGGCCGAGGCTGGGTCCGGGTCCGCGTAAGGGTCTGGGTCCGGGTCCGGGTCAGGGCCTGGGTCCGGGTCCGGGTAAGGGTCCGTGTCCGGGTCTGGGTCCTGGTCTGGGTCCTGGTCCGGTTCAGGGTCCGGGTCCGGGTCTGTGTTAGTTTCAGGGTCAGTCTCAGAGTCAGGGCCCGGGTCAGGGTCAGGGTCAGGGTCAGGGTCAGGGTCAGGGTCCGGGTCAGGGTCAGGGTCAGGGTCCGGGTCCGGGTAAGGGTCCGGGTCTGTGTCAGTTTCTGGGTCAGTCTCAGACTCAGGGTCCGGGTCCGGGTCAGGGTCTGGGTCTGTGTCAGTTTCAGGGTCAGTCTCAGAGTCAGGGTCCGGGTCCGGGTCAGGGTCTGGTTCCGGGTCCAGGTCTGGGTCCGGGTCTGGGTCCTGGTCCGGTTCAGGGTCCGGGTCCGGGTCTGTGTCAGTTTCAGGGTCAGTCTCAGAGTCAGGGCCCGGGTCAGGGTCAGGGTCAGGGTCCGGGTCCGGGTCCGGGCCTGGGTCCGGGTCCGGGTCCGGGTAAGGGTCCGGGTCCGGGTCTGGGTCCGGGTCTGGGTCCTGGTCCGGTTCAGGGTCCGGGTCCGGGTCTGTGTCAGTTTCAGGGTCAGTCTCAGAGTCAGGGCCCGGGTCAGGGTCAGGGTCAGGGTCCGGGTCCGGGTCCGGGTCCGGGTCCGGGTCCGGGTCCGGGTCCGTGTCAGTGTCAGTGTCCGTTTCAGGGTCAGAGTCAGGGTCAGAGTCAGGGTCCGTGTCAGGGTCAGGGTCAGGGTCAGAGTCAGGGTTAGGGTCAGGGTCAGGGTCAGGGTCAGGGTCAGGGTCAGGGTCAGGGTCAGGGTCCGGGTACGGGTCCGGGTCCGGGTCTGGGTCCGGGTCAGGGTCCGGGTCCGGGTCCGGGTCCGGGTCTGGGTCAGGGTCCGGGTCTGGGTCTGTGTCAGTTTCAGGGTCAGTATCAGAGTCAGGGTCCGGGTCCGGGTCAGGGTCTTGGTCCGGGTCAGTGTCAGTGTCCGGGTCCGTGTCCGGTTCCGTGTAATGGTCCGGGTCAGGGTCCGGGTCAGGGTCACGGTCCGGGTCCGGGTCCCGGTCAGGGTCAGGGTCCGGGTCCGGGTCAGTGTCCGGGTCCGTGTCATGGTCCGGGTCCGGGTCAGGGTCCAGGTCCTGGTCCGGGTCCGGGTCCGGGTCCGGGTCCGGGTCCGGGTCCGTGTCATGGTCCGGGTCCGGGTCAGGGTCCGGGTCCTGGTCCGGGTCCGGGTCCGGGTCCGGGTCCGGGTCCGGGTCCGGGTCCAGGTCCGGGTCCGGGTCCGGGTCCGGGTTAGGATCAGGATCCGGATGCGGGTCTGGGTCCGGGTCCGGGTCCGGGTCCGGGTCAGGGTCCGGGTCTGGGTCTGTGTCAGTTTCAGGGTCAGTCTCAGAGTCAGGGTCCGGGTCCGGGTCCGGGTCAGGGTCTTGGTCCGGGTCAGTGTCAGTGTCCGGGTCCGGGTCCGGGTCCGGGTCCGTGTCATGGTCCGGGTCCGGGTCCGGGTCAGGGTCACGGTCCGGGTCCGGGTCCGGGTCCGTGTCATGGTCAGGGTCCGGGTCAGGGTCCGGGTCCTGGTCCGGGTCCGGGTCCGGTTCCGGGTCCGGGTCCGGGTCCGGGTCCGGGTCCGGGTCCGGGTCCGGGTTAGGATCAGGATCCGGATGCGGGTTTGGGTCCGGGTCCGGGTCTGGGTCCGGGTCCGGGTCCGTGTCCGTGTCCGTGTCAGTGTCAGAGTTAGGGTCCAGGTCAGGGTCAGGGTCTGTGTCAGTTTCAGGGTCAGTCTCAGAGTCAGGGTCCGGGTCCGGGTCAGGGTCTGGGTCTGTGTCAGTTTCAGGGTCAGTGTCAGAGTCAGGGTCCGGGTCCGGGTCAGGGTCTGGGTCTGTGTCAGTTTCAGGGTAAGTCTCAGAGTCAGGGTCCGGGTCCGTGTCAGGGTCTGGGTCCGGGTCAGTGTCAGTGTCCGGGTCCGGGTCCGGGTCCGTGTCATGGTCCGGGTCCGTGTCAGGGTCAGGGTCAGGGTCAGGTTCCGGGTCCGGGTCCGGGTCCGGGTCCGGGTCCGGGTCCGGGACCGGGTCCGGGTCCGGGTCCGGGTCCGGGTCCCATTCAGGGTCCGGGTCCGGGTCCGGGTCCAGGTCCGAGTCAGGGTCCGGGTCCGGGTCCGGGTCAGGGTCACGGTCCGGGTCCGGGTCCCGGTCAGGGTCAGGGTCCGGGTCCGGGTCTGGGTCCGGGTCCGGGTCCGGGTCCGGGTCCGGGTCATGGTCCGGGTCCGGGTCAGGGTCCGGGTCCTGGTCCGGGTCCGGGTCCTGGTCCGGGTCCGGGTCCGGGTCCGGGTCCGGGTTAGGATCAGGATCCGGATGCGGGTCTGGGTCAGGGTCCGGGTCTGGGTCCGGGTCCGGGTCCGGGTCCGTGTCCGTGTCCGTGTCAGAGTCAGGGTCCAGGTCAGGGTCAGGGTCTGGGTCTGTGTCAGTTTCAGGGTCAGTCTCAGAGTCAGGGTCCGGGTCCGGGTCAGGGTCTGGGTCCGGGTCAGTGTCAGTGTCAGTGTCCGGGTCCGGGTCCGGGTCAGGGTCTGGGTCCGGGTCAGTGTCAGTGTCCGGGTCCGGGTCCGGGTCCGTGTCATGGTCCGGGAACCGGGTCAGGGTCAGGGTCAGGGTCAGGTTCCGGGTCCGGGTCCGGGTCCGGGTCCGGGTCCGGGTCTGGGTCCGGGTCTGGGCCGAGGCTGGGTCAGAGTCCGCGTAAGGGTCTGGGTCCGGGTCCGGGTCAGGGCCTGGGTCCGGGTCCGGGTAAGGGTCCGGGTCCGGGTCTGGGTCCGGGTCCGGGTCCGGGTCCGGGTCCCATTCAGGGTCCAGGTCCGGGTCCGGGTCCAGGTCCGAGTCAGGGTCCGGGTCCGGGTCCGGGTCAGGGTCACGGTCCGGGTCCGGGTCCCGGTCAGGGTCAGGGTCCGGGTCCGGGTCCGGGTCCGGGTCCTGGTCCGGGTCCGGGTCCGGGTCCGGGTCCGGGTCCGGGTTAGGATCAGGATCCGGATGCGGGTCTGGGTCTGGGTCCGGGTCTGGGTCCGGGTCCGTGTCCGGGTCCGTGTCCGTGTCCGTGTCAGAGTCAGGGTCCAGGTCAGGGTCAGGGTCTGGGTCTGTGTCAGTTTCAGGGTCAGTCTCAGAGTCAGGGTCCGGGTCCGGGTCAGGGTCTGGGTCCGGGTCAGTGTCAGTGTCCGGGTCCGGGTCCGTGTCCGTGTCATGGTCCGGGAACCGGGTCAGGGTCAGGGTCAGGGTCAGGTTCCGGGTCCGGGTCCGGGTCCGGGTCCGGGTCCGGGTCCGGGTCTGGGTCCGGGTCTGGGCCGAGGCTGGGTCCGGGTCCGCGTAAGGGTCTGGGTCCGGGTCCGGGTCAGGGCCTGGGTCCGGGTCCGGGTAAGGGTCCGTGTCCGGGTCTGGGTCCTGGTCTGGGTCCTGGTCCGGTTCAGGGTCCGGGTCCGGGTCTGTGTTAGTTTCAGGGTCAGTCTCAGAGTCAGGGCCCGGGTCAGGGTCAGGGTCAGGGTCAGGGTCAGGGTCAGGGTCCGGGTCAGGGTCAGGGTCAGGGTCCGGGTCCGGGTAAGGGTCCGGGTCTGTGTCAGTTTCTGGGTCAGTCTCAGACTCAGGGTCCGGGTCCGGGTCAGGGTCTGGGTCTGTGTCAGTTTCAGGGTCAGTCTCAGAGTCAGGGTCCGGGTCCGGGTCAGGGTCTGGGTCCGGGTCCAGGTCTGGGTCCGGGTCTGGGTCCTGGTCCGGTTCAGGGTCCGGGTCCGGGTCTGTGTCAGTTTCAGGGTCAGTCTCAGAGTCAGGGCCCGGGTCAGGGTCAGGGTCAGGGTCCGGGTCCGGGTCCGGGCCTGGGTCCGGGTCCGGGTCCGGGTAAGGGTCCGGGTCCGGGTCTGGGTCCGGGTCTGGGTCCTGGTCCGTTTCAGGGTCCGGGTCCGGGTCTGTGTCAGTTTCAGGGTCAGTCTCAGAGTCAGGGCCCGGGTCAGGGTCAGGGTCAGGGTCCGGGTCCGGGTCCGGGTCCGGGTCCGGGTCCGGGTCCGGGTCCGGGTCCGTGTCAGTGTCAGTGTCAGTGTCCGTTTCAGGGTCAGAGTCAGGGTCAGAGTCAGGGTCCGTGTCAGGGTCAGGGTCAGGGTCAGAGTCAGGGTTAGGGTCAGGGTCAGGGTCAGGGTCAGGGTCAGGGTCAGGGTCCGGGTACGGGTCCGGGTCCGGGTCTGGGTCCGGGTCCGGGTCCGGGTCCGGGTCCGGGTCCGGGTCCGGGTCAGGGTCCGGGTCTGGGTCTGTGTCAGTTTCAGGGTCAGTATCAGAGTCAGGGTCCGGGTCCGGGTCAGGGTCTTGGTCCGGGTCAGTGTCAGTGTCCGGGTCCGTGTCCGGTTCCGTGTAATGGTCCGGGTCAGGGTCCGGGTCAGGGTCACGGTCCGGGTCCGGGTCCCGGTCAGGGTCAGGGTCCGGGTCCGGGTCAGTGTCCGGGTCCGTGTCATGGTCCGGGTCCGGGTCAGGGTCCAGGTCCTGGTCCGGGTCCGGGTCCGGGTCCGGGTCCGGGTCCGGGTCCGTGTCATGGTCCGGGTCCGGGTCAGGGTCCGGGTCCTGGTCCGGGTCCGGGTCCGGGTCCGGGTCCGGGTCCGGGTCCGGGTCCGGGTCCAGGTCCGGGTCCGGGTCCGGGTCCGGGTTAGGATCAGGATCCGGATGCGGGTCTGGGTCCGGGTCCGGGTCCGGGTCAGGGTCCGGGTCTGGGTCTGTGTCAGTTTCAGGGTCAGTCTCAGAGTCAGGGTCCGGGTCCGGGTCCGGGTCAGGGTCTTGGTCCGGGTCAGTGTCAGTGTCCGGGTCCGGGTCCGGGTCCGGGTCCGTGTCATGGTCCGGGTCCGGGTCCGGGTCAGGGTCACGGTCCGGGTCCGGGTCCGGGTCCGTGTCATGGTCAGGGTCCGGGTCAGGGTCCGGGTCCTGGTCCGGGTCCGGGTCCGGTTCCGGGTCCGGGTCCGGGTCCGTGTCCGGGTCCGGGTCCGGGTTAGGATCAGGATCCGGATGCGGGTTTGGGTCCGGGTCCGGGTCTGGGTCCGGGTCCGGGTCCGTGTCCGTGTCCGTGTCAGTGTCAGAGTTAGGGTCCAGGTCAGGGTCAGGGTCTGTGTCAGTTTCAGGGTCAGTCTCAGAGTCAGGGTCCGGGTCCGGGTCAGGGTCTGGGTCTGTGTCAGTTTCAGGGTCAGTGTCAGAGTCAGGGTCCGGGTCCGGGTCAGGGTCTGGGTCTGTGTCAGTTTCAGGGTAAGTCTCAGAGTCAGGGTCCGGGTCCGTGTCAGGGTCTGGGTCCGGGTCAGTGTCAGTGTCCGGGTCCGGGTCCGGGTCCGTGTCATGGTCCGGGTCCGTGTCAGGGTCAGGGTCAGGGTCAGGTTCCGGGTCCGGGTCCGGGTCCGGGTCCGGGTCCGGGTCCGGGACCGGGTCCGGGTCCGGGTCCGGGTCCGGGTCCCATTCAGGGTCCGGGTCCGGGTCCGGGTCCAGGTCCGAGTCAGGGTCCGGGTCCGGGTCCGGGTCAGGGTCACGGTCCGGGTCCGGGTCCCGGTCAGGGTCAGGGTCCGGGTCCGGGTCTGGGTCCGGGTCCGGGTCCGGGTCCGGGTCCGGGTCATGGTCCGGGTCCGGGTCAGGGTCCGGGTCCTGGTCCGGGTCCGGGTCCTGGTCCGGGTCCGGGTCCGGGTCCGGGTCCGGGTTAGGATCAGGATCCGGATGCGGGTCTGGGTCAGGGTCCGGGTCTGGGTCCGGGTCCGGGTCCGGGTCCGTGTCCGTGTCCGTGTCAGAGTCAGGGTCCAGGTCAGGGTCAGGGTCTGGGTCTGTGTCAGTTTCAGGGTCAGTCTCAGAGTCAGGGTCCGGGTCCGGGTCAGGGTCTGGGTCCGGGTCAGTGTCAGTGTCAGTGTCCGGGTCCGGGTCCGGGTCAGGGTCTGGGTCCGGGTCAGTGTCAGTGTCCGGGTCCGGGTCCGGGTCCGTGTCATGGTCCGGGAACCGGGTCAGGGTCAGGGTCAGGGTCAGGTTCCGGGTCCGGGTCCGGGTCCGGGTCCGGGTCCGGGTCTGGGTCCGGGTCTGGGCCGAGGCTGGGTCAGAGTCCGCGTAAGGGTCTGGGTCCGGGTCCGGGTCAGGGCCTGGGTCCGGGTCCGGGTAAGGGTCCGGGTCCGGGTCTGGGTCCTGGTCTGGGTCCTGGTCCGTTTCAGGGTCCGGGTCCGGGTCTGTGTCAGTTTCAGGGTCAGTCTCAGAGTCAGGGCCCGGGTCAGGGTCAGGGTCAGGGTCAGGGTCAGGGTCAGGGTCCGGGTCAGGGTCAGGGTCAGGGTCCGGGTCCGGGTAAGGGTCCGGGTCTGTGTCAGTTTCTGGGTCAGTCTCAGACTCAGGGTCCGGGTCCGGGTCAGGGTCTGGGTCTGTGTCAGTTTCAGGGTCAGTCTCAGAGTCAGGGTCCGGGTCCGGGTCAGGGTCCGGGTCCGGGTCTGTGTCAGTTTCAGGGTCAGTCTCAGAGTCAGGGCCCGGGTCAGGGTCAGGGTCAGGGTCCGGGTCCGGGTCCGGGCCTGGGTCCGGGTCCGGGTCCGGGTAAGGGTCCGGGTCCGGGTCTGGGTCCGGGTCTGGGTCCTGGTCGGGTTCAGGGTCCGGGTCCGGGTCTGTGTCAGTTTCAGGGTCAGTCTCAGAGTCAGGGCCCGGGTCAGGGTCAGGGTCAGGGTCCGGGTCCGGGTCCGGGTCCGGGTCCGGGTCCGGGTCCGGGTCCGGGTCCGGGTCCGGGTCCGTGTCAGTGTCAGTGTCCGTTTCAGGGTCAGAGTCAGGGTCAGAGTCAGGGTCCGTGTCAGGGTCAGGGTCAGGGTCAGAGTCAGGGTTAGGGTCAGGGTCAGGGTCAGGGTCAGGGTCAGGGTCAGGGTCCGGGTCCGGGTCCGGGTCCGGGTCTGGGTCCGGGTCAGGGTCCGGGTCCGGGTCCGGGTCCGGGTCCGGGTCAGGGTCCGGGTCTGGTTCTGTGTCAGTTTCAGGGTCAGTCTCAGAGTCAGGGTCCGGGTCCGGGTCAGGGTCTTGGTCCGGGTCAGATTCAGTGTCCGGGTCCGTGTCCGGTTCCGTGTAATGGTCCGGGTCAGGGTCCGGGTCAGGGTCACGGTCCGGGTCCGGGTCCCGGTCAGGGTCAGGGTCTGGGTCCGGGTCAGTGTCCGGGTCCGTGTCATGGTCCGGGTCCGGGTCAGGGTCCGGGTCCTGGTCCGGGTCCGGGTCCGGGTCCGGGTCCGGGTCCGGGTCCGGGTCCGGGTCCGGGTCCGGGTTAGGATCAGGATCCGGATGCGGGTCTGGGTCCGGGTCCGGGTCTGGGTCCGGGTCCGGGTCCGGGTCCGGGTCCGTGTCCGTGTCCGTGTCAGAGTCATGGTCCAGGTCAGGGTCAGGGTCTGTGTCAGTTTCAGGGTCAGTCTCAGAGTCAGGGTCCGGGTCCGTGTCAGGGTCTGGGTCTGTGTCAGTTTCAGGGTCAGTCTCAGAGTCAGGGTCCGGGTCTGGGTCCGGGTCCGGGTCCGGGTCCGGGTCCGGGTCTGGGTCCGGGTCCGGGTCCGGTTCCGATTCCGGTTCCGGTTCCGGGTCAGGGTCCGGGTCCGGGTCCGGGTCCGGGTCCGTGTCAGGGTCTGGGTACGGGTCAGTGTCAGGGTCCGGGTCCGGGTCCGGGTCCGGGTCCTGGTCCGGGTCCGGGTCCGGGTCAGAATCCGGATCTGGATCCGGGTCCGGGTCCGGGTCCGGGTCCGGGTCTGGGTCCGGGTCCGGGTCCGGATCCGTGTCAGTGTCAGTGTCAGAGTCAGGGTCCGGGTCCGGGTCCGGGTCCGGGTCCAGGTCCGGGTCCGGGTCCGGGTCCGGGTCCGGATCCGGGGTGAGGATCCGAGTCCGGGTCTGGGTCTGTGACCGGGTCTGGGTCCGGGTCCCTGTCAGGGTCAGGGTCACTGTCAGAGTCAGGGTCAGGGTAAGGATCCGGTTCTGGTTCCGGTTCCGGTTCTGGTTCTGGGTCCGGGTCCGGGTCCGGGTCCGGGTCCGGGTCCGGGTCCGGGTCCGGGTCCGGGTCCGGGTCCGGGTCCAGGGTCAGGATCCGAGTCCATGTCTGGGTCCGGGTCCGGGTCCGGGTCCGTGTCAGGGTCAGGGTCAGGGTCAGGGTCAGAGTCAGGGTCCGGGTCAGGGTCCGGGTCCGGGTCCGGGTCCGGGTCCGGGTCCGAGTCAGGGTCCGGGTCCGGGTCCGGGTCCGGGTCCGGGTCCGGGTCCGGGTCCGGGTCCGGGTCCGGGTCCGGGTTCGGGTCCGGGTCAGTTTCATGGTCAGTGTCATAGTCAGGGTCCAGGTCAGGGTCTGTGTCCGAGTCCGGGTCCGGGTCCGGGTCCGGGTCCGGGTCCGGGTCCGGGTCCGGGTCCGGGTCCGGGTCCGGTTCCGGTTCTGGGTCCGGGTCACGGTCCGGGTCCGGGTCTGTGTCAGGGTCCGGGTCCGTGTCACGGTCCGGGTCCGGGTCCGGGTCCGGGTCCGGGTCCGGGTCCGGGTCAGGGTCAGGGTCAGGGTCCGGGTCAGGGTCAGGGTCAGGGTCAGAATCCGGGTCCGGGTCCGGGTCTGGGTCCGGGTCCGGGTCCGGGTCTGGGTCCGGGTCAGGGTCCGAGTCAGGGTCCGGGTCCGGGTCCGGGTCAGTTTCAGGGTCAGTGTCAGAGTCAGGGTCCGGGTCAGTGTCAGGGTCAGGGTCTGGGTCCGGGTCCGGGTCCGGGTCCGGGTCCGGGTCTGGGTCCTGGTCCGGTTCAGGGTCCAGGTCCGGGTCCGGGTCTGTGTCAGTTTCAGGGTCAGTCTCAGAGTCAGGGTAAGGGTCCGGGTCCGGGTCCGGGTCCGGGTCCGGGTCCGGGTCCGGGGTCAGGATCCGAGTCCGGGTCTGGGTCCTGGTCCGGGTCCGGGTCCGTGTCAGGGTCAGGCTCAGGGTCAGTTTCAGGGTCCGGGTCAGGATCAGGGTCAGGGTCAGGGTCAGTGTCAGGGTCAGTGTCCGGGTCCGGGTCCGGGTCCGGGTCCGAGTCAGGGTCCGGGTCCGTGTCCGGGTCCGGGTCAGTTTCAGCGTCAGTGTCAGAGTCAGGGTCCAGTTCAGGGTTAGGGTCAGGGTCTGGGTCCGTGTCAGGGTCAGGGTCCGGGTCCGGGTCCGGGTACGGGTCAGGGTCCGGGTCCGGGTCCGGGTCTGCGTCCGGGTACGGGTCAGGGTCCGGGGTCAGGATTCTTGTCCGGGTCCGGGTCCGGGTCCGGGTCCGGATCTGGGTCAGGATCAGGGTCATGGTCAGGGTCAGGGTCAGGATCCAGGTCCGGGTCCGGGTCAGGGTCCGGGTCCGGGTCAGGGTCCGGGTCCGGGTCCGGGTCCGGGTCCGGGTCAGGGTCAGGATCCGAGTCCGGGTCCGGGTCGGTGTCCGGGTCTGGGTGAGGGTCCGGGTCCGGGTCCAGGTCCGGGTCCGGGTCCACGTCAGGGTCAGTATCCAGGTCCAGGTCCAGGTCCGGGTCCGGGTCCAGTCAGGGTCAGGGTCCAGGTCCGGGTCCGGGTCCGGGCCCGGGTCCGAGTCCGTGTCTGGATCTGGATCAGGGTCGGGCTCCGGGTCCGGGTCCAGGTCCGGGTCCGTGTCAGTTTCAGTGTCAGTGTCCGTGTCAGGGTCAGAGTCAGGGTCCGGATCAGGATCCTGGTCAGGGTCAGGGTCAGTGTCCGGGTCCGTGTCCGGGTCAGGGTCCGTGTCCGGGTCAGGGTCCGGGTCCGGGTCCGGGTCCGGGTCCAGTCAGGGTCAGGGTCCAGATCCGGGTCCGGGTCCGGGTCCGGGTCCGGGTCCGGGTCCGGGTCCGGGTCCGGGTCCGGGTCCGGGTCCGGGTCCGAGTCAGGGTCCGGGTCCGGGTCCGGGTCAGTTTCAGGGTCAGTGTCAGAGTCAGGGTCCAGGTCAGGGTCAGGGTCCGGGTCCGGATCTTGGTCAGGGTCAGGGTCAGGGTCCGGTTCCGGGTCGGGATCCGGGTCCGGGTCTGGGTCCGGGTCCAGGTCCCTGTCAGTGTTAGTGGTCAGGGTCAGAGTCAGGGTCCGGGTCCAGGTCTGGGTCAGGGTCAGGATCCGGGTCCGGGTCCGGGTAAGGGTCCGTGTCCGGGTCCGTGTCCGGGTCCGTGTCCGTGTCCGGGTCAGGGTCCGGGTCCGGTTCCGTGTCAGTTTCAGGGTCAGTGTCAGAGTCAGGGTCCGTGTCACGGTCAGGGTCAGGGTCAGGGTCAGGGTCCAGGTCCAGGTCCGGGTCCGGGTCCGGGTCCGGGTCCGGGTCAGTGTCAGGTTCAGGGTCAGGATCCGGGTCCATGTCAGGGTCCGGGTCCGTGTCAGGGTCCTGTTCCAGTTCCGGTTCCGGGTCCGGGTCCGAGTCCGTGTCCGGATCTGGATCAGGGTCAGGCTCCGGGTCCGGGTCCAGGTCCGGGTCCGTGTCAGTTTCAGTGTCAGTGTCCGTGTCAGGGTCAGAGTCAGGGTCCGGATCAGGATCCTGGTCAGGGTCAGGGTCAGTGTCCGGGTCCGGGTCCGGGTCAGGTTCCGGGTCCGGGTCAGGGTCCGGGTCCGGGTCCGGGTCAGGGTCAGCATCCAAGTCCGGGTCCGGGTCAGGGTCAGGATCCAAGTCCGGGTCCGGGTCGGTGTCCGGGTCTGGGTGAGGTTCCGGGTCCGGGTCCAGGTCCGGGTCCGGGTCCACGTCAGGGTCAGTATCCAGGTCCAGGTCCGGGTCCGGGTCCGGGTCCGGTCAGGGTCAGGGTCCGGGTCCGGGTCCGGATCTGGGTCAGGGTCAGGGTCAGGGTCAGGGTCAGGGTCAGGGTCAGGGTCAGGGTCAGGATCCGTGTCCGTATCCGTGTCCGGGTAAGGGTTCGGGTCCTGGTCCGGGTCCGGGTCCGGGTCCGGTTCCGCTTCCGGGTCAGGGTCAGGATCCGGATCCGGTTCCGGTTCCGGTTCTGGTTCCGGTTCCGATTCCAGTTCCGGGTCAGGGTCAGAGTCAGGATCAGGGTCCGGGTCCGGGTCAGGGTCCGGTTCCGAGTCCGGTTCCGGTTCCGGTTCCGGTTCCGGTTCCGGGTCAGGGTCAGGGTCAGGGTCAGTGTCAGGGTCAGGGTCTGGGTCAGAGTCAGGGTCAGGGACAGGGTCAGGGTCAGGGTCAGTGTCCGGGTCCGGGTCCGGGTCTGGGTCAGGGTCCGGTTCAGGGTCCGGGTCCGGGTCCGGGTCGGGGTCCGGGTCAGTGTCCGGGTCATGGTCCGGGTCCGGTTCCGTGTCAGTTTCAGGGTCAGTGTCAGAGTCAGGGTCCGGGTCAGGGTCAGGGTCAGAGTCAGGGTCAGGGTCCGGGTCCGGGTCCGGGTCCGGGTCCGGGTCTGGGTCCTGGTCCGGGTCCAGGTCCGTTTCCGGGTCAGGGTCCGTGTCCGAGTCCGTGTCAGGGTCCGGATCCGTGTCAGGGTCCTGGTCCGGGTCCGGGTCAGGGTCAGGGTCAGGGTCAGGGTCAGGATCCGGTTCCGGTTCCGCGTCCGGTTCCGGTTCCGGTTCCGGTTCCGGTTCCGGGTCCAGTTCCGGTTCCGGGTCCGGTTCCGTGTCCGTGTCCGTGTCCGTGACCGTGTCCGGGTCAGGGTCAGGGTCAGGGTCAGGATCCGGGTCCGGGTCTGGATCAGGGTCCGCGTCCGTGTCCGTGTCCGGGTCCGGGTCAGGGTCCAGGTCCATGACAGGGTCCGGGTCCATGTCAGGGTCAGGGTCAGGGTCAGGGTCCAGGTGCAGGTCCAGGTCTGGGTTAGGGTCCGGGTCCGGATCCGGATCATGGTCAGGGTCAGGGTCCTGTTCCGGGTCTGGGTCCGGGTCTGGGTCCGGGTCCGGGTCCGGATCCATGTCAGTGTCAGTGTCAGGGTCTGGGTCCGGGTCCGGGTCTGGGTCTGGGTCCGGGTCCGGTTCCGTGTCAGTTTCAGGGTCAGTGTCAGAGTCAGGGTCCGGGTCAGTGTCAGAGTCAGGGTCAGGGTCAGGGTCCGGATCAGGATCCTGGTCAGGGTCAGGGTCAGTGTCCGGGTCCGGGTCCGGGTCAGGGTCATGGTCCGGGTCCGGGTCAGGGACCGGGTCCGGGTCCGGGTCCGGGTCCGGGTCAGGATCAGGATCCAAGTCCGGGTCCGGGTCGGTGTCCGGGTCTGGGTGAGGGTCCGGGTCCGGGTCCAGGTCCGGGTCCGGGTCCACGTTAGGGTCAGTATCCAGGTCCATGTCCGGGTCCGGGTCCGGGTCCGGTCAGGGTCAGGGTCCGTGTCCGGGTCCGGATCTGGGTCAGGGTCAGGGTCAGGGTCAGGGTCAGGGTCAGGGTCAGGATCCGTGTCCGTATCCATGTCCGGGTAAGGGTTCGGGTCCTGGTCCGGGTCCGGGTCCGGGTCCGGTTCCGCTTCCGGGTCAGGGTCAGGATCCGGGTCCGGTTCCGGTTCTGGTTCCGGTTCCGGTTCCGGTTCCGATTCCAGTTCCGGGTCAGGCTCAGAGTCAGGATCCGGGTCCGGGTCCGGGTCCGGGTCAGGGTCCGGTTCCGAGTCCGGTTCCGGTTCCGGTTCCGGGTCAGGGTCAGGGTCAGGGTCAGTGTCAGGGTCAGGGTCTGGGTCAGAGTCAGGGTCAGGGACAGGGTCAGGGTCAGGGTCAGTGTCCGGGTCCGGGTCTGGGTCAGGGTCTGGTTCAGGGTCCGGGTCCGGGTCCGGGTCCGGATTCGGGTCCGGGTCCGTGTCCGGGTCATTGTCCGGGTCCGGTTCCTTGTCAGTTTCAGGGTCAGTGTCAGAGTCAGGGTCCGGGTCAGGGTGAGGGTCAGAGTCAGGGTCAGGGTCCGGGTCCGGGTCCGGGTCCGGGTCCGGGTCCGGGTCTGGGTCCGGGTCCGGGTCCAGGTCCGTTTCCGGGTCAGTGTCCGGGTCCGAGTCCGTGTCAGGGTCCGGATCCGTGTCAGGGTCCTGGTCCGGGTCCGGGTCAGGGTCAGGGTCAGGATCCGGTTCCGGTTCTGGTTCCGGTTCCGGGTCCGGGTCCGGGTCCGTTTCCGGTTCCGGTTCCGGGTCCGGGTCCGGGTCCGTGTCTGTGTCCGTGTCCGGGTCCGGGTCAGGGTCAGGGTCAGGGTCAAGATCCGGGTCCGGGTCTGGATCAGGGTCCGGGTCCGTGTCCGGGTCCGGGTCCGGGTCAGGGTCCAGGTCCATGTCAGGGTCCGGGTCCGTGTCAGGGTCAGGGTCAGGGTCAGGGTCCAGGTCCAGGTCCAGGTCCGGGTCAGGGTCCGGGTCCGGATCCGGATCATGGTCAGGGTCAGGGTCCTGTTCCGGGTCCGGGTCCGGGTCTGGGTCGGGGTCCGGGTCCGGGTCCGGATCCGTGTCAGTGTCAGTGTCAGAGTCAGGGTCCGGGTCCGGGTCCGGTTCCCTGTCAGTTTCAGGGTCAGTGTCAGAGTCAGGGTCCGGGTCAGGGTCAGGGTCAGGGTCAGGGTCAGGGTCAGGGTCCAGGTCCAGGTCCAGGTCCGGGTCAGGGTCCGGGTCAGGTTCAGGGTCCGTGTCACGGTCCGGGTCCGGGTCCGGGTCCGGGTCCGGGTCCGCGTCCGGGTCATGATCCGGGTCCGGGTCCGGGTCCGAGTCAGGGTCCGGGTCCGGGTCCGGGTCAGTTTCAGGGTCAGTGTCAGTGTCAGAGTCAGGGTCCGGGTCAGGGTCAGGGTCAGGGTCCCGGTCTGGGTCCGGGTCCGGGTCCGGGTCCGGGTCCGGGTCCGGGTCCGGTTCCGGGTCCAGGTCCGGTTCCGTGTCAGTTTCAGGGTCAGTGTCAGAGTCAGGGTCCGGGTCAGGGTCAGGGTAAGAGTCAGGGTCAGGGTCCGGGTCCGTTTCCGGGTCAGGGTCCGGGTTCGAGTCCGTGTCAGGGTCCGGATCCGTGTCAGGGTCCTGGTCCGGGTCCGGGTCAGGGTCAGGGTCAGGGTCAGGTTCAGGATCTGGGTCCGGGTCCGGTTCCGGTTCCGGTTCCGATTCCGGTTCCGGGTCTGGGTCCGGGTCCGGTTCCGGTTCCGGGTCCGGTTCCAGGTCCGTGTCCCCGTCCGGGTCCGGGTCCGGGTCAGGGTCAGGGTCAGGGTCAGGATCCGGGTCCGGGTCTGGATCAGGGTCCGGGTCCGTGTCCGTGTCCGGGTCAGGGTCAGGGTCCAGGTCCATGTCAGGGTCCGGGTCCGTGTCAGGGTCCGTGTCAGGGTCCGGGTCCGGATCCGGATCATGGTCAGGGTCAGGGTCCTGTTCCGGGTCCGGGTCCGGGTCCGGGTCCGGGTCCGGGTCCGGGTCCGGATCCGGATCCGTGTCAGTGTCAGTGTCAGTGTCAGAGTCAGGGTCCGGGTCCGGGTCCGGGTCCGGGTCAGGGTCAGGGTCAGGGTCAGGGTCAGTGTCAGGGTCCGGGTCCGGGTCCGGTTCCGATTCCGGTTCCGGGTCTGGGTCCGGGTCCGGTTCCGGTTCCGGGTCCGGTTCCAGGTCCGTGTCCCCGTCCGGGTCCGGGTCCGGGTCAGGGTCAGGGTCAGGGTCAGGATCCGGGTCCGGGTCTGGATCAGGGTCCGTGTCCGTGTCCGTGTCCGGGTCAGGGTCAGGGTCCAGGTCCATGTCAGGGTCCGGGTCCGTGTCAGGGTCCGTGTCAGGGTCCGGGTCCGGATCCGGATCATGGTCAGGGTCAGGGTCCTGTTCCGGGTCCGGGTCCGGGTCTGGGTCCGGGTCCGGGTCCGGGTCCGGATCCGTGTCAGTGTCAGTGTCAGTGTCAGAGTCAGGGTCCGGGTCCGGGTCCGGGTCAGGGTCAGGGTCAGGGTCAGGGTCAGTGTCAGTGTCAGGGTCCGGGTCCGGGTCCGGGTCCGGGTCTGTGTCTGGGTCCGGGTCCGGTTCCGTGTCAGTTTCAGTGTCAGTGTCAGAGTCAGGGTCCGGGTCAGGGACAGGGTCAGGGTCAGGGTCAGGGTCAGGGTCAGGGTCAGGGTCAGGGTCCGGATCAGGATCCTGGTCAGGGTCAGGATCAGTGTCCGGGTCCGGGTCCGGGTCAGGGTCCGGGTCCGGGTCAGGGTCAGGGTCCGGGTCCGGGTCCGGGTCCGGGTCCGGGTCAGGGTCAGGATCCAAGTCCGGGTCCGGGTCGGTGTCCGGGTCTGGGTGAGGGTCCGGGTCCGGGTCCAGGTCCGGGTCTGGGTCCACGTCAGGGTCAGTATCCAGGTCCAGGTCCGGGTCCGGGTCCGGGTCCGGTCAGGGTCAGGGTCCGGGTCCGGGTCCGGGTCCGGATCTGGGTCAGGGTCAGGGTCAGGGTCAGGGTCAGGGTCAGGGTCAGGGTCAGGATCCGTTTCCGTATCCCTGTCCGGGTAAGGGTTCGGGTCCTGGTCCGGGTCCGGGTCAGGGTCAGGGTCAGTGTCAGGGTCAGGGTCTGGGTCAGAGTCAGTGTCAGTGTCAGTGTCAGAGTCAGGGTCCGGGTCCAGGTCCGGGTCAGGGTCAGGGTCAGGGTCAGGGTCCGTGTCCGTGTCCGTGTCCGGGTCCGGGTCAGGGTCCAGGTCCATGTCAGGGTCCGGGTCCGTGTCAGGGTCAGGGTCAGCGTCAGGGTCCAGGTCCAGGTCCCGGTCCGGGTCAGGGTCCGGGTCCGGATCCGGATCATGGTCAGGGTCAGGGTCCTGTTCCGGGTCCGGGTCCGGGTCTGGGTCCGGGTCCGGGTCCGGATCCGTGTCAGTGTCAGTGTCAGTGTCAGAGTCAGGGTCCGGGTCCGGGTCCGGGTCAGGGTCAGGGTCAGGGTCAGGGTCAGGGTCAGGGTCCGGGTCCGGGTCCGGGTCCGGGTCCGGGTCCGGGTCCGGGTCCGGGTCCGGGTCACGGTCCGGGTCCGGGTCCGGGTCCGGGTCTGTGTCAGGGTCCGGGTCCGTGTCAGGGTCCGGGTCCGGGTCCGGGTCAGGGTCAGGGTCAGGGTCGGGGTCAGGGTCAGGGTCAGGGTCAGGGTCAGGGTCAGGATCTGCGTCCGGGTCCGGGTCCGGGTCCGGGTAAGGGTCCGTGTCCGGGTCCGTGTCCGTGTCCGGGTCCGTGTCCGTGTCAGGGTCCGGGTCCGGTTCCGTGTCAGTTTCAGGGTCCGTGTCAGGGTCCGGGTCCGGGTCAGGGACAGGGTCAGGGTCAGGGTCCGGGTCCATGTCAGGGTCAGGCTCCGGTTCCGGTTCCGGTTCCGGTTCCGGTTCCGGGTCCAGGTCCGGGTCCGGGTTCGGTTCCGGATCCGGTTCCGTGTCAGTTTCAGGGTCCGTGTCAGGGTCCGGGTCCGGGTCCGGGTCAGGATCCGGGTCCGGGTCCGGGTCCGAGTCAGGGTCCGGGTCCGGGTCCGGGTCAGTTTCAGGGTCAGTGTCAGTGTCAGTGTCTGTGTCAGGGTCAGAGTCAGGGTCCGGATCAGGGTCAGGGTCACAGTCAGCATCAGGGTCAGGGTCAGGATCCGGGTCCGGGTCAGGGTCAGGGTCAGGGTCAGGATCCGGGTGCGGGTCCGGTTCCGGTTCCGGTTCCGGTTCCGGTTCCGGTTCCGGTTTCGGGTCCGGGTCCGGGTCCGGTTCCGGTTCCGGGTCCGGTTCCGGTTCCGTGTCCGGGTCCATGTCCGGGTCCGGGTCAGGGTCAGGGTCAGGGTCAGGATCCGGGTCCGGGTCTGGATCAGGGTCCGTGTCCGTGTCCGTGTCCGGGTCCGGGTCAGGGTCCAGGTCCATGTCAGGGTCCCGGTCCGTGTCAGGGTCAGGGTCAGGGTCAGGGTCCAGGTCCAGGTCCAGGTCCGGGTCAGGGTCCGGGTCCGGGTCCGGATCCGGATCATGGTCAGGGTCAGGGTCCTGTTCCGGGTCCGGGTCCGGGTCTGGGTCCGGGTCCGGGTCCGGGTCCGGATCCGTGTCAGTGTCAGTGTCAGTGTCAGAGTCAGGGTCCGGGTCCGGGTCCGGGTCCGGGTCTGGGTCCGGGTCCTGGTCCGGGTCCGGGTCCGGGTCCAGGTCCGGGTCCGGGTCCGGGTCCGGGTCCGGGTCCGGGTCCGGGTCCGGGTCCTGGTCCGGTTCAGGGTCCGGGTCCGGGTCTGTGTCAGTTTCAGGGTCAGTCTCAGAGTCAGGGTCCGGGTCAGGGTCAGGGTCAGGGTCAGGGTCACTGTCAGGGTCGGGGTCCGGGTCCGGGTCCAGGTCCGGGTCCGGGTCCGGGTCACGGTCCGGGTCCGGGTCTGGGTCCGGGTCCGGGTCTGTGTCAGGGTCCGGGTCCGTGTCAGGGTCCGGGTCCGGGTCCGGGTCCGGGTCAGGGTCAGGGTCAGGGTCGGGGTCAGGGTCAGGGTCAGGGTCAGGATCTGCGTCCGGGTCCGGGTCCGGGTCCGGGTCAGGGTCCGGGTCCGGGTCCGGGTCCGGGTCAGGGTCAGTTTCAGGGTCAGTGTCAGAGTCAGGGTCCGGGTCAGGGTCAGGGTCAGGGTCAGGGTCCCGGTCTGGGTCCGGGTACGGGTCCGGGTCCGGGTCCGGGTCCGGGTCCGGGTCCGGGTCCGGGTCCTGGTCCGGTTCAGGGTCCGGGTCCGGGTCTGTGTCAGTTTCAGGGTCAGTTTCTGAGTCAGGGTCCGGGTCAGTGTCAGGGTCCGGGTCCGGGTCCGGGTCCGGGTCCGGGTCCGGGTCCGGGTCCGGGTCACGGTCCTGGTCTGTGTCAGGGTCCGGGTCCGTGTCAGAGTCCGGGTCCGGGTCCGGGTCAGGGTCAGGGTCAGGGTCGGGGTCAGTGTCAGTGTCAGGGTCAGGGTCAGGGTCAGGATCTGGGTCCGGGTCCGGGTCCTGGTCCGGGTCCTGGTCAGGGTCAGGGTCAGGGTCAGAGTCAGGGTCCGGGTCAGGGTCAGGGTCACGGTCAGAGTCAGGGTCAGGGTCAGGATCCGGTTCCGGTTCCGGTTCCGGTTCCTGGTCAGGGTCAGGATCCGGGTCCGGGTCCGGGTCCGGGTCCGAGTCCGTGTCCGGATCTGGATCAGGGTCAGGCTCCGGGTCCGTGTCCAGGTCCGGGTCCGTGTCAGTTTCAGTGTCAGTGTCCGTGTCAGGGTCAGAGTCAGGGTCCGGATCAGGATCCTGGTCAGGGTCAGGGTCAGTGTCCGGGTCCGGGTCCGGGTCAGGGTCACGGTCAGGGTCAGAGTAAGGGTCCGGGTCAGGGTCAGGGTCACGGTCAGCGTCAGGGTCAGGGTCAGGATCCGGTTCCGGTTCCGGTTCCGGTTCCGGGTCAGGGTCAGGGTCAGGATCCGGGTCCGGGTCAGGGTCAGGGTCAGGGTCAGGATCCGGGTGCGGGTCCGGTTCCGGTTCCGGTTCCGGTTCCGGTTCCGGGTCCGGTTCCGGTTCCGTTTCCGGGTCCGGGTCCGGGTCCGTGTCCGTGTCCATGTCCGGGTCCGGGTCAGGGTCAGGGTCAGGGTCAGGATCCGGGTCCGGGTCTGGATCACGGTCCGTGTCCGTGTCCGTGTCCGGGTCCGGGTCAGGGTCCAGGTCCATGTCAGGGTCCGGGTCCGTGTCAGGGTCAGGGTCAGGGTCAGGGTCCAGGTCCAGGTCCAGGTCCGGGTCAGGGTCCGGGTCCGGATCCGGATCATGGTCAGGGTCAGGGTCCTGTTCCGGGTCCGGGTCCGGGTCTGGGTCCGGGTCCGGGTCCGGATCCGTGTCAGTTTCAGTGTCAGAGTCAGGGTCTGGGTCCGGGTCCGGGTCCGGGTCCGGGTCCGGGTCCGGGTCCGGGTCCGGGTCCGGGTCCGGGTCCTGGTCCGGTTCAGGGTCCGGGTCCGGGTCTGTGTCAGTTTCAGGGTCAGTCTCAGAGTCAGGGTCCGGGTCAGGGTCAGGGTCAGGGTCAGGGTCAGGGTCACTGTCAGGGTCCGGGTCCGGGTCCAGGTCCGGGTCCGGGTCCGGGTCACGGTCCGGGTCCGGGTCCGGGTCCGGGTCCATGTCAGGGTCCGGGTCCGGGTCCGGGTCAGGGTCAGGGTCAGGGTCGGGGTCAGGGTCAGGGTCAGGGTCAGGATCTGTGTCCGGGTCCGGGTCCGGGTCCCGGTCAGGGTCCGGGTCCGGGTCCGGGTCAGTTTCAGGGTCAGTGTCAGAGTCAGGGTCCGGGTCAGGGTCAGGGTCAGGGTCCCGGTCTGGGTCCGGGTCCGGGTCCGGGTCCGGGTCCGGGTCCGGGTCCGGGTCCGGGTCCTGGTCCGGTTCAGGGTCCGGGTCCGGGTCTGTGTCAGTTTCAGGGTCAGTTTCTGAGTCAGGGTCAGGGTCAGGGTCAGGGTCAGTGTCAGGGTCCGGGTCCGGGTCCGGGTCCGGGTCCGGGTCCGGGTCCGGGTCCGGGTCCGGGTCCGGGTCCGGGTCCAGGTCCGGGTCCGGGTCACGGTCCTGGTCTGTGTCAGGGTCCGGGTCCGTGTCAGAGTCCGGGTCCGGGTCCGGGTCAGGGTCAGGGTCAGGGTCGGGGTCAGGGTCAGTGTCAGGGTCATGGTCAGGGTCAGGATCTGGGTCCGGGTCCGGGTCCTGGTCCGGGTCCGGGTCAGGGTCAGGGTCAGGGTCAGAGTCAGGGTCCGGGTCCGGGTCAGGGTCAGGGTCACGGTCAGAGTCAGGGTCAGGGTCAGGATCCGGTTCCGGTTCCGGTTCCGGTTCCGGTTCCGGTTCCTGTTCCGGTTCCGGGTCAGGGTCAGGATCCGGACCCGGGTCCGGATCCGGGTCCGGGTCCGGGTCCGGGTCCGGGTCAGGGTCAGGGTCCGGGTCCGGGTCTGGATCAGGGTCCGGGTCCGGGTCCGGGTCCGGGTCCGGATCCGGGTCCGGGTCAGGGTCCAGGTCCAGGTCCGGGTCTGGGTCCGGGTCCGGGTCTGGGTCAGTGTCAGGGTCAGGGTCCGGGTCCATGTCAGGGTCCGGGTCCGTGTCAGGGTCCGGTTCCGGTTCCGGGTCCTGGTCCGGGTCCAGGTCCGGGTTCGGTTCCGGGTCCGGGTCAGGATCCGGGTCCGGGTCCGGGTCCGGGTCCGAGTCCGTGTCCGGATCTGGATCAGGGTCAGGGTTCTTGGTCCGGGTCCAGGTCCGGGTCCGTGTCAGTTTCAGTGTCAGTGTCCGTGTCAGGGTCAGAGTCAGGGTCCGGATCAGGATCCTGGTCCGGGTCAGGGTCAGTGTCCGGGTCCGGGTCCGGGTCCGGGTCCGGGTCCGGGTCCGGGTCCGGGTCCGGGTCCGGGTCAGGGTCAGGATCCGAGTCCGGGTCCGGGTCGGTGTCCGGGTCTGGGTCAGTGTCCGGGTCCGGGTCCGGGTCCGGGTCTGGGTCCGGGTCAGGGTCAGGATCCGTGTCCGTGTCCGTGTCCGTGTCCGTGTCCGTGTCCGTGTCCGGGTAAGGGTTCGGGTCCTGGTCCGGGTCCGGGTCCGGGTCCGGTTCCGCTTCCGGGTCAGGGTCAGGATCCGGTTCCGGTTCCAGTTCCGGTTCCGGTTCCCGTTCCGGTTCCAGTTCCAGTTCCGGGTCAGGGTCATAGTCAGGGTCAGGATCCGGGTCCGGGTCCGGGTCCAGGGTCCGGGTGAGGGTGCGGGTCCGGGTCCGGGTCCAGGTCCGTGTCATGGTCCGGGTCCATGTCAGGGTCCGGGTCCGGGTCCGGGTCCGGTTCCGGGTCCGGGTCCGGGTTAGGGTCAGGATCTGGATGCGGTTCCGGGTCCGGGTCCAGGTCTGGGTCCAGGTCCGGGTCCGGGTCCGGGTCCGGGTCAGGGTCAGAGTCAGGGTCAGGGTCAGGGTCAGGGTCAGGGTCAGGGTCAGTGTCAGGGTCCGGGTGGGGGTCCGGGTCCGGGTTCGGGTCCGGGTCAGGGTACTGGTCAGGGTCAGGGTCCGGGTCCGGGTCCGGGTCAGAGTCCGGATCCGGGTCCGGGTTTGGGTCCGGGTCCGGGTCACGGTCTGGGGTCAGGATTCTAGTCCGGGTCCGGGTCCGGGTCCGGGTCCGGATCTGGGTCAGGGTCAGCGTGAGGGTCAGGGTCAGGATCCGGGTCCGGGTCCGGGTCCGAGTCCGGGTCCGGGTCCGGGTCCGGGTCCGGGGTCAGGATCCGAGTCCAGGTCTGGGTCCGGGTCCGGGTCCGGGACCGGGTCCGTGTCCGTGTCAGGGTCAGGCTCAGAGTCCGGGTCTGGGTCCGGGTCCGGGTCCGGGTCCGGGTAAGGGTCCGGGACCGGGTCCGGGACCGGGTGAGGGTCTGGGTCCTGGTCAGGGTCAGGGTCCGGGTCCGGGTCCGTGTCCAGGTTCGGGTCCGGGTCCTGGTCAGGGTCAGGGTCCGGGTCGGGGTCCGGGTCCGGGTCCGGGTCCGGGTCCGGGTCCGGGTCCGGGTCCGGGTCCGGGTCCGGGTCCGGGTCCGGATCAGGGTCCGGGTCCGGGTCAGGGTCCGGGTCCGGGTGCGGGTCCGGGTGCGGGTCTGGGTCCGGGTCCTGGTCAGGGTCCGGGGTCAGGATTCTAGTCCGGGTCCGGGTCCGGGTCCGGGTCCGGGTCCGGATCCGGGTCAGGGTCAGGGTCAGGGTCAGGGTCAGGGTCAGGATCCGTGTCCGTGTCCGTGTCCGTGTCCGTGTCCGGGTCCGGGTCCGGGTCCGGGTCCGGGTCCGGGTCCGGGTCCGGGTCCGAGTCAGGTTCCGGGTCCGGGTCCGGGTCAGTTTCAGGGTCAGTGTCAGAGTCAGGGTCCGGGTCAGGGTCAGGGTCAGGGTCCCGGTCTGGGTCCGGGTCCGGGTCCGGGTCCGGGTCCGGGTCCGGGTCCGGGTCCGGGTCCGGGTCCGGGTCCGGGTCCTGGTCCGGTTCAGGGTCCGGGTCCGGGTCTGTGTCAGTTTCAGGGTCAGTTTCTGAGTCAGGGTCAGGGTCAGGGTCAGGGTCAGTGTCAGGGTCCGGGTCCGTGTCAGGGTCCGGGTCCGGGTCCGGGTCAGGGTCAGGGTCAGGGTCGGGGTCAGGGTCAGGGTCAGGGTCAGGGTCAGGATCTGCGTCCGGGTCCGGGTCCGGGTCCCGGTCAGGGTCCGGGTCCGGGTCCGGGTCAGTTTCAGGGTCAGTGTCAGAGTCAGGGTCCGGGTCAGGGTCAGGGTCAGGGTCCCGGTCTGGGTCCGGGTCCGGGTCCGGGTCCGGGTCCGGGTCCGGGTCCGGGTCCGGGTCCGGGTCCGGGTCCGGGTCCTGGTCCGGTTCAGGGTCCGGATCCGGGTCTGTGTCAGTTTCAGGGTCAGTTTCTGAGTCAGGGTCAGAGTCAGGGTCAGGGTCAGTGTCAGGGTCCGGGTCCGGGTCCGGGTCCGGGTCCGGGTCCGGGTCCGGGTCACGGTCCTGGTCTGTGTCAGGGTCCGGGTCCGTGTCAGAGTCAGGGTCCGGGTCCGGGTCAGGGTCAGGGTCAGGATCTGGGTCCGGGTCCGGGTCCTGGTCCGGGTCCGGGTCAGGGTCAGGGTCAGGGTCAGAGTCAGGGTCCGGGTCAGGGTCAGGGTCACGGTCAGAGTCAGGGTCAGGGTCAGGATCCGGTTCCGGTTCCGGTTCCGGTTCCGGTTCCGGTTCCGGGTCAGGGTCAGGATCCGGACCCGGGTCTGGATCCGGGTCCGGGTCCGGGTCCGGGTCCGGGTCAGGGTCAGGATCCGGGTCCGGGTCTGGATCAGGATCCGGGTCCGGGTCTGGATCAGGGTCCGGGTCCGGGTCCGGGTCCGGGTCCGGATCCGGGTCCGGGTCAGTGTCCAGGTCCGGGTCCGGGTCCGTGTCCTGGTCCGTGTCCGTGTCCGTGTCCGTGTCCGTGTCCGTGTCCGTGTCCGGGTCAGGGTCCGGGTACGGTTCCGTGTCAGTTTCAGGGTCAGTGTCAGAGTCAGGGTCCGTGTCAGGGTCAGGGTCAGGTTCAGGGTCAGGGTCCAGGTCCAGGTCCGGGTCCGGGTCCGGGTCCGGGTCCGGGTCAGGGTCAGGGTCAGGGTCCGGGTCCATGTCAGGGTCCGGGTCCGTGTCAGGGTCCAGTTCCGGTTCCGGTTCCGGTTCCGGTTCCGGGTCCAGGTCCGGGTTCGGTTCCGGGTCCGGGTCAGGATCCGGGTCCGGGTCCGGGTCCGGGTCCGAGTCCGTGTCCGGATCAGGATCAGGGTCAGGGTCCGGGTCCGGGTCCAGGTCCGGGTCCGTGTCAGTTTCAGTGTCAGTGTCCGTGTCAGGGTCAGAGTCAGGGTCCGGATCAGGATCCTGGTCCGGGTCAGGGTCATAGTCAGGGTCAGGATCCGGGTCCGGGTCCGGGTCCAGGGTCCGGGTGAGGGTGCGGGTCCGGGTCCGGGTCCGGGTCCGTGTCATGGTCCGGGTCCATGTCAGGGTCCGGGTCCGGGTCCGGGTCCGGGTCCGGGTCCGGGTCCGGGTCCGGGTCCGGGTCCGGGTCCTGGTCCGGTTCAGGGTCCGGGTCCGGGTCTGTGTCAGTTTCAGGGTCAGTCTCAGAGTCAGGGTCCGGGTCAGGGTCAGGGTCAGGGTCAGGGTCAGGGTCACTGTCAGGGTCCGGGTCCGGGTCCAGGTCCGGGTCCGGGTCCGGGTCACGGTCCGGGTCCGGGTCCGGGTCCGGGTCCATGTCAGGGTCCGGGTCCGGGTCCGGGTCAGGGTCAGGGTCAGGGTCGGGGTCAGGGTCAGGGTCAGGGTCAGGATCTGCGTCCGGGTCCGGGTCCGGGTCCCGGTCAGGGTCCGGGTCCGGGTCCGGGTCAGTTTCAGGGTCAGTGTCAGAGTCAGGGTCCGGGTCAGGGTCAGGGTCAGGGTCAGGGTCCCGGTCTGGGTCCGGGTCCGGGTCCGGGTCCGGGTCCGGGTCCGGGTCCGGGTCCGGGTCCTGGTCCGGTTCAGGGTCCGGGTCCGGGTCTGTGTCAGTTTCAGGGTCAGTTTCTGAGTCAGGGTCAGGGTCAGGGTCAGGGTCAGTGTCAGGGTCCGGGTCCGGGTCCGGGTCCGGGTCCGGGTCCGGGTCCGGGTCCGGGTCCGGGTCCGGGTCCGGGTCCGGGTCCGGGTCCGGGTCACGGTCCTGGTCTGTGTCAGGGTCCGGGTCCGTGTCAGAGTCCGGGTCCGGGTCCGGGTCAGGGTCAGGGTCAGGGTCGGGGTCAGGGTCAGTGTCAGGGTCAGGGTCAGGGTCAGGATCTGGGTCCGGGTCCGGGTCCTGGTCCGGGTCCGGGTCAGGGTCAGGGTCAGGGTCAGAGTCAGGGTCCGGGTCCGGGTCAGGGTCAGGGTCACGGTCAGAGTCAGGGTCAGGGTCAGGATCCGGTTCCGGTTCCGGTTCCGGGTCCGGTTCCGGTTCCTGTTCCGGTTCCGGGTCAGGGTCAGGATCCGGACCCGGGTCCGGATCCGGGTCCGGGTCCGGGTCCGGGTCCGGGTCAGGGTCAGGGTCCGGGTCCGGGTCTGGATCAGGGTCCGGGTCCGGGTCCGGGTCCGGATCCGGGTCCGGGTCAGGGTCCAGGTCCAGGTCCGGGTCCGGGTCCGGGTCCGGGTCAGGGTCAGGGTCAGGGTCCGGGTCCATGTCAGGGTCCGGGTCCGTGTCAGGGTCCGGTTCCGGTTCCGGGTCCTGGTCCGGGTCCAGGTCCGGGTTCGGTTCCGGGTCCGGGTCAGGATCCGGGTCCGGGTCCGGGTCCGGTTCCGAGTCCGTGTCCGGATCTGGATCAGGGTCAGGGTTCTTGGTCCGGGTCCAGGTCCGGGTCCGTGTCAGTTTCAGTGTCAGTGTCCGTGTCAGGGTCAGAGTCAGGGTCCGGATCAGGATCCTGGTCCGGGTCAGGGTCAGTGTCCGGGTCCGGGTCCGGGTCCGGGTCCGGGTCAGGGTCAGGATCCGAGTCCGGGTCCGGGTCAGTGTCCGGGTCTGGGTCAGTGTCCGGGTCCGGGTCCGGGTCCGGGTCTGGGTCCGGGTCAGGGTCAGGATCCGTGTCCGTGTCCGTGTCCGTGTCCGTGTCTGTGTCCGTGTCCGTGTCCGGGTAAGGGTTCGGGTCCTGGTCCGGGTCCGGGTCCGGGTCCGGTTCCGCTTCCGGGTCAGGGTCAGGATCCGGTTCCGGTTCCGGTTCCGGTTCCGGTTCCGGTTCCGGTTCCGGTTCCGGTTCCAGTTCCAGTTCCGGGTCAGGGTCATAGTCAGGGTCAGGATCCGGGTCCGGGTCCGGGTCCAGGGTCCGGGTGAGGGTGCGGGTCCGGGTCCGGGTCCAGGTCCGTGTCATGGTCCGGGTCCATGTCAGGGTCCGGGTCCGGGTCCGGGTCCGGTTCCGGGTCCGGGTCCGGGTTAGGGTCAGGATCTGGATGCGGTTCCGGGTCCGGGTCCAGGTCTGGGTCCAGGTCCGGGTCCGGGTCCGGGTCCGGGTCAGGGTCAGGGTCAGGGTCAGGGTCAGGGTCAGGGTCAGGGTCAGGGTCAGGGTCAGTGTCAGGGTCCGGGTGGGGGTCCGGGTCCGGGTTCGGGTCCGGGTCAGGGTACTGGTCAGGGTCAGGGTCCGGGTCCGGGTCCGGGTCAGAGTCCGGATCCGGGTCCGGGTTTGGGTCCGGGTCCGGGTCACGGTCTGGGGTCAGGATTCTAGTCCGGGTCCGGGTCCGGGTCCGGGTCCGGGTCCGGGTCCGGGTCCGGGTCCGGGTCCGGGTCCGGGTCCGGGTCACGGTCCTGGTCTGTGTCAGGGTCCGGGTCCGTGTCAGAGTCCGGGTCCGGGTCCGGGTCAGGGTCAGGGTCAGGGTCGGGGTCAGGGTCAGGGTCAGGGTCAGGGTCAGGGTCAGGGTCAGGATCTGGCTCCGGGTCCGGGTCCTGGTCCGGGTCCGGGTCAGGGTCAGGGTCAGGGTCAGAGTCAGGGTCCGGGTCAGGGTCAGGGTCACGGTCAGAGTCAGGGTCAGGGTCAGGATCCGGTTCCGGTTCCGGTTCCGGTTCCGGTTCCGGTTCCGGTTCCGGTTCCGGGTCAGGGTCAGGGTCAGGATCCGGACCCGGGTCCGGATCCGGGTCCGGGTCCGGGTCAGGGTCAGGATCCGGGTCCGGGTCTGGATCAGGGTCCGGGTCCGGGTCCGGGTCCGGATCCGGGTCCGGGTCAGTGTCCAGGTCCGGGTCCGGGTCCGGGTCCTGGTCCGTGTCCGTGTCCGTGTCCGTGTCCGTGTCCGTGTCCGGGTCCGGGTCAGGGTCCGGGTACGGTTCCGTGTCAGTTTCAGGGTTAGTGTCAGAGTCAGGGTCCGTGTCAGGGTCAGGGTCAGTTTCAGGGTCAGGGTCCAGGTCCAGGTCCGGGTCCGGGTCCGGGTCCGGGTCCGGGTCAGGGTCAGGGTCAGGGTCCGGGTCCATGTCAGGGTCCGGGTCCGTGTCAGGGTCCGGTTCCGGTTCCGGTTCCGGTTCCGGGTCCGGGTCCAGGTCCGGGTTCGGGTCCGGGTCCGGGTCAGGATCCGGGTCCGGGTCCGGGTCCGGGTCCGAGTCCGTGTCCGGATCAGGATCAGGGTCAGGGTCCGGGTCCGGGTCCAGGTCCGGGTCCGTGTCAGTTTCAGTGTCAGTGTCCGTGTCAGGGTCAGAGTCAGGGTCCGGATCAGGATCCTGGTCCGGGTCAGGGTCAGTGTCCGGGTCCGGGTCCGGGTCCGGGTCAGGGTCAGGATCCGAGTCCGGGTCCGGGTCGGTGTCCGGGTCTGGATCAGTGTCCGGGTCCGGGTCCGGGTCCGGGTCCGGGTCAATTTCAGGGTCAGTGTCAGAGTCAGAGTCAGGGTCCGGGTCAGGGTCAGGGTCACGGTCAGAGTCAGGGTCAGGGTCAGGATCCGGTTCCGGTTCCGGTTCCGGTTCCGGTTCCGGTTCCGGGTCAGGGTCAGGATCCGGACCCGGGTCCGGATCCGGGTCCGGGTCCGGGTCCGGGTCCGGGTCCGGGTCAGGGTCAGGATCCGGGTCCGGGTCTGGATCAGGGTCCGGGTCCGGGTCCGGGTCCGGATCCGGGTCCGGGTCAGTGTCCAGGTCCGGGTCCGGGTCCGTGTCCTGGTCCGTGTCCGTGTCCGTGTCTGTGTCCGTGTCCGTGTCCGGGTCAGGGTCCGGGTACGGTTCCGTGTCAGTTTCAGGGTTAGTGTCAGAGTCAGGGTCCGTGTCAGGGTCAGGGTCAGGTTCAGGGTCAGGGTCCAGGTCCAGGTCCGGGTCCGGGTCCGGGTCCGGGTCCGGGTCAGGGTCAGGGTCAGGGTCCGGGTCCATGTCAGGGTCCGGGTCCGTGTCAGGGTCCGGTTCCGGTTCCGGTTCCGGTTCCGGGTCCGGGTCCAGGTCCGGGTTCGGGTCCGGGTCCGGGTCAGGATCCGGGTCCGGGTCCGGGTCCGGGTCCGAGTCCGTGTCCGGATCAGGATCAGGGTCAGGGTCCGGGTCCGGGTCCAGGTCCGGGTCCGTGTCAGTTTCAGTGTCAGTGTCCGTGTCAGGGTCAGAGTCAGGGTCCGGATCAGGATCCTGGTCCGGGTCAGGGTCAGTGTCCGGGTCCGGGTCCGGGTCCGGGTCAGGGTCAGGATCCGAGTCCGGGTCCGGGTCGGTGTCCGGGTCTGGATCAGTGTCCGGGTCCGGGTCCGGGTCCGGGTCTGGGTCCGGGTCAGGGTCAGGATCCGTGTCCGTGTCCGTGTCCGGGTCCGGGTCCGTGTCCGGGTAAGGGTTCGGGTCCTGGTCCGGGTCCGGGTCCGGGTCCGCTTCCGCTTCCGGGTCAGGGTCAGGATCCGGTTCCGGTTCCGGTTCCGGTTCCGATTCCTGTTCCGGTTCCAGTTCCGGGTCAGGGTCATAGTCAGGGTCAGGATCCGGGTCCGGGTCCGGGTCCAGGGTCCGGGTGAGGGTGCGGGTCCGGGTCCGGGTCCGGGTCCGTGTCATGGTCCGGGTCCATGTCAGGGTCCGGGTCCGGGTCCGGGTCCGGGTCCGGTTCAGGGTCCGGGTCCGGGTCTGTGTCAGTTTCAGGGTCAGTTTCTGAGTCAGGGTCAGGGTCAGGGTCAGGGTCAGTGTCAGGGTCCGGGTCCGTGTCAGGGTCCGGGTCCGGGTCTGGGTCAGGGTCAGGGTCAGGGTCGGGGTCAGGATCAGGGTCAGGGTCAGGATCTGCGTCCGGGTCCGGGTCCGGGTCCCGGTCAGGGTCCGGGTCCGGGTCCGGGTCAATTTCAGGGTCAGTGTCAGAGTCAGGGTCCGGTCCGGGTCAGGGTCAGGGTCACGGTCAGAGTCAGGGTCAGGGTCAGGATCCGGTTCCGGTTCCGGTTCCGGTTCCGGTTCCGGTTCCGGTTCCGGTTCCGGTTCCGGTTCCGGGTCAGGGTCAGGATCCGGACCCGGGTCCGGATCTGGGTCCGGGTCCGGGTCCGGGTCCGGGTCAGGGTCAGGATCCGGGTCCGGGTCTGGATCAGGGTCCGGGTCCGGGTCCGGGTCCGGATCCAGGTCCGGGTCAGTGTCCAGGTCCGGGTCCGGGTCCGGGTCCTGGTCCGTGTCCTTGTCCGTGTCCGGGTCCGTGTCCGTGTCCGTGTCCTGGTCCGGGTCCGGGTCCGGTTCCGGTTCCGGTTCCGGTTCTGCTTCTGGGTCAGGGTCAGGATCCGGTTCCGGTTCCGGTTCCGGTTCCGGTTCCGGTTCCAGTTCCGGGTCAGGGTCATAGTCAGGGTCAGGATCCGGGTCCGGGTCCGGGTCCGGGTCCGGGTCCGGGTCCGTGTCATGGTCCGGGTCCATGTCAGGGTCCGGGTCCGGGTCCGGGTCCGGGTCCGGGTCCGGGTCCGGGTCCGGGTCCGGGTCCGGGTTAGGGTCAGGATCTGGATGCGGTTCCGGGTCCGGGTCCAGGTCTGGGTCCGGGTCCGGGTCCGGGTCCGGGTCCGGGTCAGGGTCAGAGTCAGGGTCAGGGTCAGGGTCAGGGTCAGTGTCAGGGTCCGGGTGGGGGTCCGGGTCCGGGTTCGGGTCCGGGTCAGGGTACTGGTCAGGGTCAGGGTCCGGGTCCGGGTCCGGGTCAGAGTCCGGGTCCGGGTCCGGGTTTGGGTCCGGGTCCGGGTCACGGTCTGGGGTCAGGATTCTTGTCCGGGTCCGGGTCCGGGTCCGGGTCCGGATCTGGGTCAGGGTCAGCGTGAGGGTCAGGGTCAGGATCCGGGTCCGGGTCCGGGTCCGAGTCCGGGTCCGGGTCCGGGTCCGGGTCCGGGGTCAGGATCCGAGTCCGGGTCTGGGTCCGGGTCCGGGACCGGGTCCGTGTCCGTGTCAGGGTCAGGCTCAGAGTCCGGGTCCGGGTCCGGGTCCGGGTCCGGGTCCGGGTCAGGGTCCGGGACCGGGTCCGGGACCGGGTGAGGGTCTGGGTCCTGGTCAGGGTCCGGGTCAGGGTCCGGGTCCGAGTCAGGTTCCGGGTCCGGGTCCGGGTCAGTTTCAGGGTCAGTGTCAGAGTCAGGGTCCGGGTCAGGGTCAGGGTCAGGGTCAGGGTCCCGGTCTGGGTCCAGGTCCGGGTCCGGGTCCGGGTCTGGGTCCGGGTCTGGGTCCGGGTCCTGGTCCGGTTCAGGGTCCGGGTCCGGGTCTGTGTCAGTTTCAGGGTCAGTTTCTGAGTCAGGGTCAGGGTCAGGGTCAGGGTCAGTGTCAGCGTCCGGGTCCGGGTCCGGGTCCGGGTCCGGGTCCGGGTCGGGGTCCGGGTCACGGTCCTGGTCTGTGTCAGGGTCCAGGTCCGTGTCAGAGTCCGGGTCCGGGTCCGGGTCAGGGTCAGGGTCAGGGTCAGGGTCAGGGTCGGGGTCAGGGTCAGTGTCAGGGTCAGGGTCAGGGTCAGGATCTGGGTCCGGGTCCGGGTCCTGGTCCGGGTCCGGGTCAGGGTCAGGGTCAGGGTCAGAGTCAGGGTCCGGGTCAGATTCAGGGTCACGGTCAGAGTCAGGGTCAGGGTCAGGATCCGGTTCCGGTTCCGGTTCCGGTTCCGGTTCCGGTTCCGGTTCCGGTTCCGGTTCCGGTTCCGGGTCAGGGTCAGGATCCGGACCCGGGTCCGGATCCGGGTCCGGGTCCGGGTCCGGGTCCGGGTCAGGGTCAGGATCCGGGTCCGGGTCTGGATCAGGGTCCGGGTCCGGGTCCGGGTCCGGATCCGGGTCCGGGTCAGGGTCCAGGTCCAGGTCCGGGTCCGGGTCCTGGTCCGTGTCCGTGTCTGTGTCCGGGTCCGTGTCCGTGTCCGTGTCCGGGTCAGGGTCCGGGTACGGTTCCGTGTCAGTTTCAGGGTCAGTGTCAGAGTCAGGGTCCGTGTCAGGGTCAGGGTCAGGTTCAGGGTCAGGGTCCAGGTCCAGGTCCGGGTCCGGGTCCGGGTCCGGGTCCGGGTCTGGGTCCGGGTCCGGGTCCGGGTCAGGGTCAGGGTCAGGGTCCGGGTCCATGTCAGGGTCCGGGTCCGTGTCAGGGTCCGGTTCCGGTTCCGGTTCCGGGTCCGGGTCCAGGTCCGGGTTCGGTTCCGGGTCCGGGTCAGGATCCGGGTCCGGGTCCGGGTCCGGGTCCGAGTCCGTGTCCGGATCTGGATCAGGGTCAGGGTCCGGACCCGGGTCCAGGTCCGGGTCCGTGTCAGTTTCAGTGTCAGTGTCCGTGTCAGGGTCAGAGTCAGGGTCCGGATCAGGATCCTGGTCCGGGTCAGGGTCAGTGTCTGGGTCCGGGTCCGGGTCCGGGTCCGGGTCCGGGTCAGGGTCAGGATCCGAGTCCGGGTCCGGGTCGGTGTCCGGGTCTGGGTCAGTGTCCGGGTCCGGGTCCGGGTCCGGGTCTGGGTCCGGGTCAGGGTCAGGATCCGTGTCCGTGTCCGTGTCCGTGTCCGGGTAAGGGTTCGGGTCCTGGTCCGGGTCCGGGTCCGGTTCCGGTTCCGGTTCTGCTTCTGGGTCAGGGTCAGGTTCCGGTTCCGGTTCCGGTTCCGGTTCCTGTTCCGGTTCCGGTTCCGGTTCCAGTTCCGGGTCAGGGTCATTGTCAGGGTCAGGATCCGGGTCCGGGTCCGGGTCCAGGGTCCGGGTGAGGGTGCGGGTCCGGGTCCGGGTCCGGGTCCGGGTCATGGTCCGGGTCCATGTCAGGGTCCGGGTCCGGGTCCGGGTCCGGGTCCGGGTCCGGGTCCGGGTCCGGGTTAGGGTCAGGATCTGGATCCGGTTCCGGGTCCGGGTGCAGGTCTGGGTCCGGGTCCGGGTCCGGGTCCGGGTCAGGGTCAGAGTCAGGGTCAGGGTCAGGGTCAGGGTCAGGGTCAGGGTCAGTGTCAGGGTCCGGGTGGGGGTCCGGGTCCGGGTTCGGGTCCGGGTCAGGGTACTGGTCAGGGTCAGGGTCCGGGTCCGGGTCCGGGTCAGAGTCCAGGTCCGGGTCCGGGTTTGGGTCCGGGTCCGGGTCACGGTCTGGGGTCAGGATTCTAGTCCGGGTCCGGGTCCGGGTCCGGGTCCGGATCTGGGTCAGGGTCAGCGTGAGGGTCAGGGTCAGGATCCGGGTCCGGGTCTGGATCAGGGTCCGGGTCCGGGTCCGGGTCCGGATCCGGGTCCGGGTCAGTGTCCAGGTCCGGGTCCGGGTCCGGGTCCTGGTCCGTGTCCGTGTCCGTGTCTGGGTCTGGGTCCGTGTCCGTGTCCGTGTCCGTGTCCGGGTCAGGGTCCGGGTACGGTTCCGTGTCAGTTTCAGGGTCAGTGTCAGAGTCAGGGTCCGTGTCAGGGTCAGGGTCAGGTTCAGGGTCAGGGTCCAGGTCCAGGTCCGGGTCCGGGTCCGGGTCCGGGTCCGGGTCCGGGTCAGGGTCAGGGTCAGGGTCCGGGTCCATGTCAGGGTCCGGGTCCGTGTCAGGGTCCGGTTCCGGTTCCGGTTCCGGGTCCGGGTCCAGGTCCGGGTTCGGTTCCGGGTCCGGGTCAGGATCCGGGTCCGGGTCCGGGTCCGGGTCCGAGTCCGTGTCCGGATCTGGATCAGGGTCAGGGTCCGGGTCCGGGTCCAGGTCCGGGTCCGTGTCAGTTTCAGTGTCAGTGTCCGTGTCAGGGTCAGAGTCAGGGTCCGGATCAGGATCCTGGTCCGGGTCAGGGTCAGTGTCCGGGTCCGGGTCCGGGTCCGGGTCCGGGTCCGGGTCCGGGTCCGGGTCAGGGTCAGGATCCGAGTCCGGGTCCGGGTCGGTGTCCGGGTCTGGGTCAGTGTCCGGGTCCGGGTCCGGGTCCGGGTCTGGGTCCGGGTCAGGGTCAGGGTCAGGATCCGTGTCCGTGTCCGTGTCCGTGTCCGTGTCCGGGTAAGGGTTCGGGTCCTGGTCCGGGTCCGGGTCCGGGTCCGGTTCCGCTTCCGGGTCAGGGTCAGGATCCGGTTCCGGTTCCGGTTCCGGTTCCGATTCCGGTTCCGGTTCCAGTTCCGGGTCAGGGTCATAGTCAGGGTCAGGATCCGGGTCCGGGTCCGGGTCCAGGGTCCGGGTGAGGGTGCGGGTCCGGGTCCGGGTCCGGGTCCGTGTCATAGTCCGGGTCCATGTCAGGGTCCGGGTCCGGGTCCGGGTCCGGGTCCGGGTCCGGGTCCGGGTCCGGGTTAGGGTCAGGATCTGGATGCGGTTCCGGGTCCGGGTCCAGTTCTGGGTCCGGGTCCGGGTCCGGGTCCGGGTCCGGGTCCGGGTCAGGGTCAGAGTCAGGGTAAGGGTCAGGGTCAGGGTCAGTGTCAGGGTCCGGGTGGGGGTCCGGGTCCGGGTTCGGGTCCGGGTCAGGGTACTGGTCAGGGTCAGGGTCCGGGTCCGGGTCCGGGTCAGAGTCCGGGTCCGGGTCCGGGTTTGGGTCCGGGTCCGGGTCACGGTCTGGGGTCAGGATTCTAGTCCGGGTCCGGGTCCGGGTCCGGGTCCGGATCTGGGTCAGGGTCAGCGTGAGGGTCAGGGTCAGGATCCGGGTCCGGGTCCGGGTCCGAGTCCGGGTCCGGGTCCGGGTCCGAGTCCGGGTCCGGGTCCGGGGTCAGGATCCGAGTCCGGGACTGGGTCCGGGTCCGGGACCGGGTCCGTGTCCGTGTCAGGGTCAGGCTCAGAGTCCGGGTCCGGGTCCGGGTCCGGGTCAGGGTCAGGATCCGAGTCCGGGTCCGGGTCCGGGTCCGGGTCAGGGTCAGGATCCGAGTCCGGGTCCGGGTCGGTGTCCGGGTCTGGGTCAGTGTCCGGGTCCGGGTCCGGGTCCGGGTCTGGGTCCGGGTCAGGGTCAGGGTCAGGATCCGTGTCCGTGTCCGTGTCCGTGTCCGTGTCCGGGTAAGGGTTCGGGTCCTGGTCCGGGTCCGGGTCCGGGTCCGGTTCCGCTTCCGGGTCAGGGTCAGGATCCGGTTCCGGTTCCGGTTCCGGTTCCGATTCCGGTTCCGGTTCCAGTTCCGGGTCAGGGTCATAGTCAGGGTCAGGATCCGGGTCCGGGTCCGGGTCCAGGGTCCGGGTGAGGGTGCGGGTCCGGGTCCGGGTCCGGGTCCGTGTCATAGTCCGGGTCCATGTCAGGGTCCGGGTCCGGGTCCGGGTCCGGGTCCGGGTCCGGGTCCGGGTCCGGGTTAGGGTCAGGATCTGGATGCGGTTCCGGGTCCGGGTCCAGTTCTGGGTCCGGGTCCGGGTCCGGGTCCGGGTCCGGGTCCGGGTCAGGGTCAGAGTCAGGGTAAGGGTCAGGGTCAGGGTCAGTGTCAGGGTCCGGGTGGGGGTCCGGGTCCGGGTTCGGGTCCGGGTCAGGGTACTGGTCAGGGTCAGGGTCCGGGTCCGGGTCCGGGTCAGAGTCCGGGTCCGGGTCCGGGTTTGGGTCCGGGTCCGGGTCACGGTCTGGGGTCAGGATTCTAGTCCGGGTCCGGGTCCGGGTCCGGGTCCGGATCTGGGTCAGGGTCAGCGTGAGGGTCAGGGTCAGGATCCGGGTCCGGGTCCGGGTCCGAGTCCGGGTCCGGGTCCGGGTCCGAGTCCGGGTCCGGGTCCGGGGTCAGGATCCGAGTCCGGGACTGGGTCCGGGTCCGGGACCGGGTCCGTGTCCGTGTCAGGGTCAGGCTCAGAGTCCGGGTCCGGGTCCGGGTCCGGGTCCGGGTCCGGGTCAGGGTCCGGGACCGGGTCCGGGACCGGGTGAGGGTCTGGGTCCTGGTCAGGGTCAGGGTCCGGGTCCGGGTCCGTGTCCGGGTTCGGGTCCGGGTCCTGGTCAGGGTCAGGGTCCGGGTTCGGGTCCGGGTCCTGGTCAGGGTCAGGGTCCGGGTCCGGGTCCGGGTCCGGGTCCGGGTCCGGGTCCGGGTCCGGGTCCGGGTCAGGGTCCGGGTCCGGGTCAGGGTCCGGGTCCGGGTGCGGGTCCGGGTGCGGGTCTGGGTCCGGGTCCTGGTCAGGGTCCGGGGTCAGGATTCTAGTCCGGGTCCGGGTCCGGGTCCGGGTCCGGGTCCGGATCCGGGTCCGGGTCCGGGTCCGGGTCCGGGTCCGGGTCCGGGTCCGGGTCCGGGTCAGGGTCCGGGTCCGAGTCAGGTTCCGGGTCCGGGTCCGGGTCAGTTTCAGGGTCAGAGTCAGGGTCCGGGTCAGGGTCAGGGTCAGGGTCAGGGTCCCGGTCTGGGTCCGGGTCCGGGTCCGGGTCCGGGTTCGGGTCTGGGTCCGGGTCTGGGTCCGGGTCCTGGTCCGGTTGAGGGTCCGGGTCCGGGTCTGTGTCAGTTTCAGGGTCAGTTTCTGAGTCAGGGTCAGGGTCAGGGTCAGGGTCAGTGTCAGGGTCCGGGTCCGGGTCCGGGTCCCGGTCTGGGTCCGGGTCCGGGTCCGGGTCCGGGTCACGGTCCTGGTCTGTGTCAGGGTCCAGGTCTGTGTCAGAGTCCGGGTCCGGGTCCGGGTCAGGGTCAGGGTCAGGGTCAGGGTCAGGGTCGGGGTCAGGGTCAGTGTCAGGGTCAGGGTCAGGGTCAGGGTCAGGATCTGGGTCCGGGTCCAGGTCCTGGTCCGGGTCCGGGTCAGGGTCAGGGTCAGGGTCAGAGTCAGGGTCCGGGTCAGATTCAGGGTCACGGTCAGAGTCAGTGTCAGGGTCAGGATCCGGTTCCGGTTCCGGTTCCGGTTCCGGTTCCGGTTCCGGGTCAGGGTCAGGGTCAGGATCCGGACCCGGGTCCGGATCCGGGTCCGGGTCCGGTTCCGGGTCCGGGTCCGGGTCCGGGTCCGGGTCCGGGTCAGGGTCAGGATCCGGGTCCGGGTCTGGATCAGGGTCCGGGTCCGGGTCTGGGTCCGGATCCGGGTCCGGGTCAGGGTCCAGGTCCGGGTCCGGGTCCGGGTCCTGGTCCGTGTCCGTGTCTGTGTCCGGGTCCGTGTCCGTGTCCGGGTCAGGGTCCGGGTACGGTTCCGTGTCAGTTTCAGGGTCAGTGTCAGAGTCAGGGTCCGTGTCAGGGTCAGGGTCAGGTTCAGGGTCAGGGTCCAGGTCCAGGTCCGGGTCCGGGTCCGGGTCCGGGTCCGGGTCCGGGTCCGGGTCAGGGTCAGGGTCAGGGTCCGGGTCCATGTCAGGGTCCGGGTCCGTGTCAGGGTCCGGTTCCGGTTCCGGTTCCGGGTCCGGGTCCAGGTCCGGGTTCGGTTCCGGGTCTGGGTCAGGATCCGGGTCCGGGTCCGGGTCCGGGTCCGAGTCCGTGTCTGGATCTGGATCAGGGTCAGGGTCCGGGTCCGGGTCCAGGTCCGGGTCCGTGTCAGTTTCAGTGTCAGTGTCCGTGTCAGGGTCAGAGTCAGGGTCCGGATCAGGATCCTGGTCCGGGTCAGGGTCAGTGTCCGGGTCCGGGTCCGGGTCCGGGTCCGGGTCCGGGTCAGGGTCAGGATCCGAGTCCGGGTCCGGGTCGGTGTCCGGGTCTGGGTCAGTGTCCGGGTCCGGGTCCGGGTCCGGGTCCGGGTCCGGGTCCGGGTCCGGGTCAGGGTCAGGATCCGTGTCCGTGTCCGTGTCCGTGTCCGGGTAAGGGTTCGGGTCCTGGTCCGGGTCCGGGTCCGGGTCCGGTTCCGGTTCCGGTTCTGCTTCCGGGTCAGGGTCAGGATCCGGTTCCGGTTCCGGTTCCGGTTCCGGTTCCGGTTCCGGTTCCGGTTCCAGTTCCGGGTCAGGGTCATAGTCAGGGTCAGGATCCGGGTCCGGGTCCGGGTCCGGGTCCGGGTCCAGGGTCCGGGTGAGGGTGCGGGTCCGGGTCCGGGTCCGGGTCCGTGTCATGGTCCGGGTCCATGTCAGGGTCCGGGTCCGGGTCCGGGTCCGGGTCCGGGTCCGGGTCCGGGTCCGGGTCCGGGTTAGGGTCAGGATCTGGATGCGGTTCCGGGTCCGGGTCCAGGTCTGGGTCCGGGTCCGGGTCCGGGTCCGGGTCCGGGTCCGGGTCCGGGTCCGGGTTAGGGTCAGGATCTGGATGCGGTTCCGGGTCCGGGTCCAGGTCTGGGTCTGGGTCCGGGTCCGGGTCCGGGTCCGGGTCCGGGTCCGGGTCAGGGTCAGGGTCAGGGTCCGGGTGGGGGTCCGGGTCCGGGTTCGGGTCCGGGTCAGGGTACTGGTCAGGGTCAGGGTCCGGGTCCGGGTCCGCGTCAGAGTCCAGGTCCGGGTCCGGGTTTGGGTCCGGGTCCGGGTCACGGTCTGGGGTCAGGATTCTAGTCCGGGTCCGGGTCCGGGTCCGGGTCCGGATCTGGGTCAGGGTCAGCGTGAGGGTCAGGGTCAGGATCCGGGTCCGGGTCCGGGTCCGAGTCCGGGTCCGGGTCCGGGTCCGGGTCCGGGGTCAGGATCCGAGTCCGGGTCTGGGTCCGGGTCCGGGACCGGGACCGGGTCCGTGTCCGTGTCAGGGTCAGGCTCAGAGTCCGGGTCCAGGTCCGGGTCCGGGTCCGGGTCCGGGTCAGGGTCCGGGACCGGGTCCGGGACCGGGTGAGGGTCTGGGTCCTGGTCAGGGTCAGGGTCCGGGTCCGGGTCCGTGTCCGGGTTCGGGTCTGGGTCCTGGTCAGGGTCAGGGTCCGGGTCCGGGTCCGGGTCCGGGTCCGTGTCCGTGTCCGTGTCCGGGTCCGGGTAAGGGTCCGGGTCCGGGTCAGGGTCCGGGTCAGGGTGCGGGTCCGGGTGCGGGTCTGGGTCCGGGTCCTGGTCAGGGTCCGGGGTCAGGATTCTAGTCCGGGTCCGGGTCCGGGACCGGGTCCGGGTCCGGATCCGGGTTTGGGTCAGGGTCAGGGTCAGGGTCAGGATCCGGGTCCGGGTCCGGGTCCGGGTCCGGGTCCGAGTCCGGGTCCGAGTCAGTTTCCGGGTCCGGGTCCGGTTCAGTTTCAGGGTCAGTGTCAGAGTCAGGGTCAGGGTCAGGGTCCCGGTCCGGGTCTGGGTCCGGGTCCGGGTCCGGGTCCGGGTCCGGGTCCTTGTCCGGTTCAGGCTCCGGGTCCGGGTCTGTGTCAGTTTCAGGATCAGTCTCAGAGTCAGGGTCCGGGTCAGGGTCAGTGTCAGGGTCCAGGTCCAGGTCCGGATCCGGGTCCGGGTCCGGGTCCGGGTCCGGGTCAGGGTCCGGGTCCGGGTCAGGGTCAGGGTCCGGGTCCGGGTCCGGGTCCGTGTCCGGGTCCGGGTCCGGGTCAGGGTCAGGGTCAGGGTCCGGGTCCGGGTCCGGGTCCGGATCCGGGTCCGGGTCAGGGTCCGGGGCCGGGTCCGGGTCCTGGTCCGGGTCCGTGTCCGGGTCCGTGTCCGGGTCCGGGTCCGTGTCCGGGTCCGTGTCAGGGTCCGGGGTCAGGGTCAGGGTCAGGGTCAGGTTCCCGGTCTGGGTCCGGGTCCGGGTCCGGGTCCGGGTCCGGGTCCGGGTCCGGGTCTGGGTCCGGGTCTGGGTCCGGGTCCTGGTCCGGTTCAGGGTCCGGGTCCGGGTCTGTGTCAGTTTCAGGGTCAGTTTCTGAGTCACGGTCCGGGTCCGGGTCCGGGTCCGGGTCCGGGTCCGGGTCCGGGTCCGGGTCCGGGTCCGGGTCCGGGTCCGGGTCCGGGTCCGGGTCCGGGTCCGTGTCTGGGTCAGGATCCGGGTCCGGTTCCGGGTCCGAGTCCGTGTCCGGATCTGGATCAGGGTCAGGGTCCGGGTCCGGGTCCGGGTCCGGGTCCGGGTCCAGGTCCGGGTCCGGGTCCGTGTCAGTTTCAGTGTCAGTGTCCGTGTCGGGGTCAGAGTCAGGGTCCGGATCAGGATCCTGGTCAGGGTCAGGGTCAGTGTCCGGGTCCGGGTCCAGGTCAGGGTCCGGTTCCGGGTCCGGGTCCGGGTCCGGGTCCGGGTCCGGTTCCAGTTCCGGGTCAGGGTCAGAGTCAGGATCCGGGACCGGGTCCGGGTCAGGGTCCGGTTCCGAGTCCGGTTCCGGTTCCGGGTCTGGGTCCGGGTCCGGGTCCGGGTCCAGGTCCGGGTCAGGGTCAGGGTCAGGGTCAGGGTCAGGGTCAGGGTCAGGGTCAGGGTCAGGGTAAGGGTCAGGGTCAGGGTCCGGGTCAGGATCAGGGTCAGGGTCAGGGTCAGGGTCCAGGTCCAGGTCCGGGTCCGGGTCCGGGTCAGGGTCAGGGTCAGGATCCGGGTCCGGTTCCGGGTCCGAGTCCGTGTCCGGATCTGGATCAGGGTCAGGGTCCGGGTCCGGGTCCGGGTCCGGGTCCAGGTCCGGGTCCGTGTCAGTGTCAGTGTCAGGGTCAGAGTCAGGGTCCGGATCTGTGTCAGTGTCAGTGTCAGAGTCAGGATCCGGGTCCGGGTCCGGGTCTGGGTCAGGGTCAGGGTCAGGGTCAGTGTCAGGGTCCGGGTCCGTGTCCGGGTCAGGGTCAGGGTCAGGATCCGGGTCCGGTTCCGGGTCCGAGTCCGTGTCCGGATCTGGATCAGGGTCAGGGTCCGGGTCCGGGTCCGGGTCCGGGTCCAGGTCCGGGTCCGTGTCAGTTTCAGTGTCAGTGTCCGTGTCGGGGTCAGAGTCAGGGTCCGGATCAGGATCCTGGTCAGGGTCAGGGTCAGTGTCCGGGTCCGGGTCCAGGTCAGGGTCCGGGTCCGGGTCCGGGTCAGGGTCCGGGTCCGGGTCCGGGTCAGGGTCCGGGTCCGGGTCCGGGTCCGGGTCCGGGTCCGGGTCAGGGTCAGGGTCAGGATCCGAGTCCGGGTCCGGGTCGGTGTCCGGGTCTGAGTGAGGGTCCGGGTCCGGGTCCAGGTCCGGGTCCGGGTCCACGTCAGGGTCAGTATCCAGGTCCAGGTCCGGGTCCGGGTCCGGGTCCGGTCAGGGTCAGGGTCCGGTTCCGAGTCCGGTTCCGGTTCCGGGTCTGGGTCCGGGTCCGGGTCCGGGTCCAGGTCCGGGTCAGGGTCAGGGTCAGGGTCAGGGTCAGGGTCAGGGTCAGGGTCAGGGTCAGGGTAAGGGTCAGGGTCAGGGTCCGGATCAGGATCAGGGTCAGGGTCAGGGTCCAGGTCCAGGTCCGGGTCAGGGTCCGGGTCAGGGTCAGGGTCAGGATCCGGGTCCAGGTCCGGGTCCGGGTCAGGTTCCGGGTCCGTGTCACGGTCCGGGTCCGGGTCCGGGTCCGGGTCCGGGTCCGGGTCCGGGTCAGGATCCGGGTCCGGGTCCGGGTCCGGGTCCGGGTCCGGGTCCGGGTCCGGGTCCGGGTCCGGGTCCGGGTCCGGGTCAGGGTCAGGGTCAGGGTCAGGGTCAGTGTCAGGGTCCGGGTCCGGGTCCGGGTCCGGGTCAGGGTCAGGGTCAGGATCCGGGTCCGGTTCCGGGTCCGAGTCCGTGTCCGGATCTGGATCAGGGTCAGGGTCCGGGTCCGGGTCCGGGTCCGGGTCCAGGTCCGGGTCCGTGTCAGTGTCAGTGTCAGGGTCAGAGTCAGGGTCCGGATCCGTGTCAGTGTCAGTGTCAGAGTCAGGATCCGGGTCCGGGTCCGGGTCTGGGTCAGGGTCAGGGTCAGGGTCAGTGTCAGGGTCCGGGTCCGGGTCCGGGTCAGGGTCAGGGTCAGGATCCGGGTCCGGTTCCGGGTCCGAGTCCGTGTCCGGATCTGGATCAGGGTCAGGGTCCGGGTCCGGGTCCGGGTCCGGGTCCAGGTCCGGGTCCGTGTCAGTTTCAGTGTCAGTGTCCGTGTCGGGGTCAGAGTCAGGGTCCGGATCAGGATCCTGGTCAGGGTCAGGGTCAGTGTCCGGGTCCGGGTCCAGGTCAGGGTCCGGGTCCGGGTCCGGGTCAGGGTCCGGGTCCGGGTCAGGGTCCGGGTCCGGGTCCGGGTCCGGGTCCGGGTCCGGGTCCGGGTCAGGGTCAGGGTCAGGATCCGAGTCCGGGTCCGGGTCGGTGTCCGGGTCTGAGTGAGGGTCCGGGTCCGGGTCCAGGTCCGGGTCCGGGTCAACGTCAGGGTCAGTATCCAGGTCCAGGTCCGGGTCCGGGTCCGGGTCCGGTCAGGGTCAGGGTCCGGGTCCGGGTCCGGTCCGGGTCCGGGGTCAGGATTCTAGTCCGGGTCTGGGTCCGGGTCCAGGTCCGGGTCCGGGTCCGGGTCCGGATCTGGGTCAGGGTCAGGGTCAGGGTCAGGGTCAGGGTCAGGGTCACGGTCAGGGTCAGGATCCGTGTCCGTGTCCGTGTCCGGGTAAGGGTTCGGGTCCTGGTCCGGGTCCGGGTCCGGGTCCGGTTCCGCTTCCGGGTCAGGGTCAAGATCCGGGTCCGGTTCCAGTTCCGGTTCCGAGTCCGGTTCCGGTTCCGGTTCCGGTTCCGGGTCCGGGTCCGGGTCCGGGTCCGGGTCCGGGTCAGGGTCAGGGTCAGGGTCAGGGTCAGGGTCAGGGTCAGGATCCGGGTCAGGATCAGGGTCAGGGTCAGGGTCCAGGTCCAGGTCCGGGTCAGGGTCCGGGTCAGGGTCAGGGTCAGGATCCGGGTCCAGGTCCGGGTCCGTGTCAGGTTCCGGGTCCGTGTCACGGTCCGGGTCCGGGTCCGGGTCCGGGTCCGGGTCCGGGTCCGGGTCCGGGTCCGGGTCCGGGTCAGGATCCGGGTCCGGGTCCGGGTCCGGGTTCGGGTCCGGGTCCGGGTCTGGGTCCGGGTCCGGGTCCGTGTCAGTGTCAGTGTCAGGGTCAGAGTCAGGGTCCGGATCCGTGTCAGTGTCAGTGTCAGAGTCAGGATCCGGGTCCGGGTCCGGGTCTGGGTCAGGGTCAGGGTCAGGGTCAGTGTCAGGGTCCGGGTCAGGGTCCGGGTCAGGGTCAGGGTCTGGGTCCGGGTCCGGTTCCGTGTCAGTTTCAGGGTCAGTGTCAGAGTCAGGGTCCGGGTCAGGGTCAGTGTCAGGGTCAGGGTCAGGATCCGGGTCCGGGTCCGGGTCTGTGTCAGGTTCCGTGTCCGTGTCACGGTCCGGGTCTGGGTCCGGGTCCGGGTCCGGGTCCGGGTCCGGGTACGGGTACGGGTCCGGGTCAGGGTCAGGATCCGGGTCCGGTTCCAGGTCCGAGTCCGTGTCCGGATCTGGATCAGGGTCCGGGTCCGGGTCCGGGTCCGGGTCCGGGTCCGGGTCCGGGTCCAGGTCCGGGTCCGTGTCAGTTTCAGTGTCAGTGTCCGTGTCGGGGTCAGAGTCAGGGTCCGGATCAGGATCCTGGTCAGGGTCAGGGTCAGTGTCCGGGTCCGGGTCCAGGTCAGGGTCCGGGTCCGGGTCCGGGTCCGGGTCCGGTTCCGGTTCCAGTTCCGGGTCAGGGTCAGAGTCAGGATCCGGGTCCGGGTCCGGGTCAGGGTCCGGTTCCGAGTCCGGTTCCGGGTCCGGGTCCGGGTCCGGGTCCGGGTCCGGGTCCGGGTCCAGGTCCGGGTCCGGGTCAGGGTCAGGGTCCGGGTCAGGGTCCGGGTCAGGGTCAGGGTCCGGATCCGGGTCCAGGTCCGGGTCCGTGTCAGGTTCCGGGTCCGTGTCACGGTCCGGGTCCGGGTCCGGGTCCGGGTCCGGGTCCGGGTCCGGGTCCGGGTCCGGGTCCGGGTCCGGGTCAGGATCCGGGTCCGGGTCCAGGTCCGGGTCCGGGACCGGGTCCGGGTCCGGGTCTGGGTCCGGGTCCGTGTCAGTGTCAGGGTCAGGGTCAGAGTCAGGGTCCGGATCCGTGTCAGTGTCAGTGTCAGAGTAAGGATCCGGGTCCGGGTCTGGGTCAGGGTCAGGGTCAGGGTCAGGGTCAGGATCCGGGTACGGGTACGGGTACGGGTACGGGTCAGGGTCAGGGTCTGGGTCCGGTTCCGGTTCCGTGTCAGTTTCAGGGTCAGTGTCAGAGTCAGGGTCCGGGTCAGGGTCAGTGTCAGTGTCAGGGTCAGGGTCCAGGTCCAGTTCCGGGTCAGGGTCCGGGTCAGGGTCAGGGTCAGGATCCGGGTCCGGGTCCGGGTCCGTGTCAGGTTCCGTGTCCGTGTCACGGTCCGGGTCCGGGTCCGGGTCAGGGTCAGGGTCAGGATCCGGGTCCGGGTCCGGGTCCGTGTCAGGTTCCGTGTCCGTGTCACGGTCCGGGTCCGGGTCCGGGTCCGGGTCCGGGTCCGGGTCTGGGTCTGGGTCCGGGTCCGGGTCCGGGTCCGGGTCCGGGTCAGGATCCGGGTCCGGTTCCGGGTCCGAGTACGTGTCCGGATCTAGATCAGGGTCAGGGTCCGGGTCCGGGTCCGGGTCCGGGTCCAGGTCCGGGTCCGGGTCAGTTTCAGTGTCAGTGTCCGTGTCGGGGTCAGAGTCAGGGTCCGGATCAGGATCCTGGTCAGGGTCAGGGTCAGTGTCCGGGTCCGGGTCCAGGTCAGGGTCCGGGTCAGGGTCCGGGTCCGGGTCCGGGTCCGTGTCCGGGTCCGGGTCCGGATCAGGGTCAGGGTCAGGGTCAGGATCCGAGTCCGGGTGCGGGTCGGTGTCCGGGTCTGGGTGAGGGTCCGGGTCCGGGTCCAGGTCCGGGTCCGGGTCCACGTCAGGGTCAGTATCCAGGTCCAGGTCCGGGTCCGGGTCCGGGTCCGGTCAGGGTCAGGGTCCGGGTCCGGGTCCGGGTCCGGAGTCAGGATTCTAGTCCGGGTCCGGGTCTGGGTCCAGGTCCGGGTCCGGGTCCGGGTCCGGATCTGGGTCAGGGTCCGGGTCTGGGTCAGGGTCAGGGTCAGGGTCAGGGTCAGTGTCAGGGTCCGGGTCCGGGTCCGGGTCCGGGTCCGGGTCAGGGTCAGAGTCAGGGTCAGGGTCAGGGTCAGGGTCAGGGTCAGGGTCCGGGTGGGGGTCCGGGTCCGGGTTCGGGTCCGGGTCAGGGTACTGGTCAGGGTCAGGGTCCGGGTCCGGGTCCGCGTCAGAGTCCAGGTCCGGGTCCGGGTTTGGGTCCGGGTCCGGGTCACGGTCTGGGGTCAGGATTCTAGTCCGGGTCCGGGTCCGGGTCCGGGTCCGGATCTGGGTCAGGGTCAGCGTGAGGGTCAGGGTCAGGATCCGGGTCCGGGTCCGGGTCCGAGTCTGGGTCCGGGTCCGGGTCCGGGTCCGGGGTCAGGATCCGAGTCCGGGTCTGGGTCCGGGTCCGGGACCGGGACCGGGTCCGTGTCCGTGTCAGGGTCAGGCTCAGAGTCCGGGTCCAGGTCCGGGTCCGGGTCCGGGTCCGGGTCAGGGTCCGGGACCGGGTCCGGGACCGGGTGAGGGTCTGGGTCCTGGTCAGGGTCAGGGTCCGGGTCCGGGTCCGTGTCCGGGTTCGGGTCTGGGTCCTGGTCAGGGTCAGGGTCCGGGTCCGGGTCCGGGTCCGGGTCCGGGTCCGTGTCCGTGTCCGTGTCCGGGTCCGGGTAAGGGTCCGGGTCCGGGTCAGGGTCCGGGTCAGGGTGCGGGTCCGGGTGCGGGTCTGGGTCCGGGTCCTGGTCAGGGTCCGGGGTCAGGATTCTAGTCCGGGTCCGGGTCCGGGACCGGGTCCGGGTCCGGATCCGGGTTTGGGTCAGGGTCAGGGTCAGGGTCAGGATCCGGGTCCGGGTCCGGGTCCGGGTCCGGGTCCGGGTCCGGGTCCGGGTCCGGGTCCGGGTCCGGGTCCGGGTCCGAGTCAGGTTCCGGGTCCGGGTCCGGTTCAGTTTCAGGGTCAGTGTCAGAGTCAGGGTCAGGGTCAGGGTCCCGGTCCGGGTCTGGGTCCGGGTCCGGGTCCGGGTCCGGGTCCGGGTCCTTGTCCGGTTCAGGCTCCGGGTCCGGGTCTTTGTCAGTTTCAGGATCAGTCTCAGAGTCAGGGTCCGGGTCAGGGTCAGTGTCAGGGTCCGGGTCCAGGTCCGGATCCGGGTCCGGGTCCGGGTCCGGGTCCGGATCAGGGTCCGGGTCCGGGTCAGGGTCAGGGTCCGGGTCCGGGTCCGGGTCCGTGTCCGGGTCCGTGTCCGGGTCAGGGTCAGGGTCAGGGTCCGGGTCCGGGTCCGGGTCCGGATCCGGGTCCGGGTCCGGGTCAGGGTCCGGGGCCGGGTCCGGGTCCTGGTCCGGGTCCGGGTCCGGGTCCGTGTCCGGGTCCGGGTCCGTGTCCGGGTCCGGGTCAGGGTCCGGGGTCAGGATTCTAGTCCGGGTCCGGGTCCGGGTCCGGGTCCGGGTCCGGATCCGGGTCAGGGTCAGGGTCAGGGTCAGGGTCAGGATCCGGGTCCGGGTCCGGGTCCGGGTCCGGGTCCGGGTCCGGGTCCGGGTCCGGGTCCGGGTCCGGGTCCGGGTCCGGGTCAGGGTCCGGGTCCGAGTCAGGTTCCGGGTCCGGGTCCGGGTCAGTTTCAGGGTCAGTGTCAGAGTCAGGGTCCGGGTCAGGGTCAGGGTCAGGGTCAGGGTCCCGGTCTGGGTCCGGGTCCGGGTCCGGGTCCGGGTCCGGGTCCGGGTCTGGGTCCGGGTCTGGGTCCGGGTCCTGGTCCGGTTCAGGGTCCGGGTCCGGGTCTGTGTCAGTTTCAGGGTCAGTTTCTGAGTCACGGTCCGGGTCCGGGTCCGGGTCCGGGTCCGGGTCCGGGTCCGGGTCCGGGTCCGGGTCCGGGTCCGGGTCCGGGTCCGGGTCCGGGACCGTGTCTGGGTCAGGATCCGGGTCCGGTTCCGGGTCCGAGTCCGTGTCCGGATCTGGATCAGGGTCAGGGTCCGGGTCCGGGTCCGGGTCCGGGTCCGGGTCCAGGTCCGGGTCCGGGTCCGTGTCAGTTTCAGTGTCAGTGTCCGTGTCGGGGTCAGAGTCAGGGTCCGGATCAGGATCCTGGTCAGGGTCAGGGTCAGTGTCCGGGTCCGGGTCCAGGTCAGGGTCCGGGTCCGGGTCCGGGTCCGGGTCCGGGTCCGGGTCCGGTTCTGGTTCCAGTTCCGGGTCAGGGTCAGAGTCAGGATCCGGGACCGGGTCCGGGTCAGGGTCCGGTTCCGAGTCCGGTTCCGGTTCCGGGTCTGGGTCCGGGTCCGGGTCCGGGTCCAGGTCCGGGTCAGGGTCAGGGTCAGGGTCAGGGTCAGGGTCAGGGTCAGGGTCAGGGTAAGGGTCAGGGTCAGGGTCCGGGTCAGGATCAGGGTCAGGGTCAGGGTCCAGGTCCAGGTCCGGGTCAGGGTCCGGGTCAGGGTCAGGGTCAGGATCCGGGTCCAGGTCCGGGTCCGGGTCAGGTTCCGGGTCCGTGTCACGGTCCGGGTCCGGGTCCGGGTCCGGGTCCGGGTCCGGGTCCGGGTCCGGGTCAGGATCCGGGTCCGGGTCCGGGTCCGGGTCCGGGTCCGGGTCCGGGTCCGGGTCCGGGTCCGGGTCCGGGTCCGGGTCCGGGTCAGGGTCAGGGTCAGGGTCAGTGTCAGGGTCCGGGTCCGGGTCCGGGTCAGGGTCAGGGTCAGGATCCGGGTCCGGTTCCGGGTCCGAGTCCGTGTCCGGATCTGGATCAGGGTCAGGGTCCGGGTCCGGGTCCGGGTCCGGGTCCAGGTCCGGGTCCGTGTCAGTGTCAGTGTCAGGGTCAGAGTCAGGGTCCGGATCCGTGTCAGTGTCAGTGTCAGAGTCAGGATCCGGGTCCGGGTCCGGGTCTGGGTCAGGGTCAGGGTCAGGGTCAGTGTCAGGGTCCGGGTCCGGGTCCGGGTCAGGGTCAGGGTCAGGATCCGGGTCCGGTTCCGGGTCCGAGTCCGTGTCCGGATCTGGATCAGGGTCAGGGTCGGGGTCCGGGTCCGGGTCCGGGTCCAGGTCCGGGTCCGTGTCAGTTTCAGTGTCAGTGTCCGTGTCGGGGTCAGAGTCAGGGTCCGGATCAGGATCCTGGTCAGGGTCAGGGTCAGTGTCCGGGTCCGGGTCCAGGTCAGGGTCCGGGTCCGGGTCCGGGTCAGGGTCCGGGTCCGGGTCAGGGTCCGGGTCCGGGTCCGGGTCCGGGTCCGGGTCCGGGTCAGGGTCAGGGTCAGGATCCGAGTCCGGGTCCGGGTCGGTGTCCGGGTCTGAGTGAGGGTCCGGGTCCGGGTCCAGGTCCGGGTCCGGGTCCACGTCAGGGTCAGTATCCAGGTCCAGGTCCGGGTCCGGGTCCGGGTCCGGTCAGGGTCAGGGTCCGGGTCCGGGTCCGGGTCCGGGTCCGGGGTCAGGATTCTAGTCCGGGTCCGGGTCCGGGTCCAGGTCCGGGTCCGGGTCAGGGTCCGGATCTGGGTCAGGGTCAGGGTCAGGGTCAGGGTCAGGGTCACGGTCAGGGTCAGGATCCGTGTCCGTGTCCGTGTCCGGGTAAGGGTTCGGGTCCTGGTCCGGGTCCGGGTCCGGGTCCGGTTCCGCTTCCGGGTCAGGGTCAAGATCCGGGTCCGGTTCCAGTTCCGGTTCCGAGTCCGGTTCCGGTTCCGGTTCCGGTTCCGGTTCCGGGTCCGGGTCCGGGTCCGGGTCCGGGTCAGGGTCAGGGTCAGGGTCAGGGTCAGGGTCAGGATCCGGGTCAGGATCAGGGTCAGGGTCAGGGTCCAGGTCCAGGTCCGGGTCAGGGTCCGGATCAGGGTCAGGGTCAGGATCCGGGTCCAGGTCCGGGTCCGTGTCAGGTTCCGGGTCCGTGTCACGGTCCGGGTCCGGGTCCGGGTCCGGGTCCGGGTCCGGGTCCGGGTCCGGGTCCGGGTCCGGGTCAGGATCCGGGTCCGGGTCCGGGTCCGGGTTCGGGTCCGGGTCCGGGTCTGGGTCCGGGTCCGGGTCCGTGTCAGTGTCAGTGTCAGGGTCAGAGTCAGGGTCCGGATCCGTGTCAGTGTCAGTGTCAGAGTCAGGATCCGGGTCCGGGTCCGGGTCTGGGTCAGGGTCAGGGTCAGGGTCAGTGTCAGGGTCCGGGTCAGGGTCAGGGTCTGGGTCCGGTTCCGGTTCCGTGTCAGTTTCAGGGTCAGTGTCAGAGTCAGGGTCCGGGTCAGGGTCAGTGTCAGGGTCAGGGTCAGGATCCGGGTCCGGGTCCGGGTCCGGGTCTGTGTCAGGTTCCGTGTCCGTGTCACGGTCCGGGTCCGGGTCCGGGTCCGGGTCCGGGTCCGGGTCCGGGTCCAGGTCCGGGTCCGGGTCCGGGTCCGGGTCCGGGTCAGGATCCGGGTCCGGTTCCAGGTCCGAGTCCGTGTCCGGATCTGGATCAGGGTCAGGGTCCGGGTCCGGGTCCGGGTCCGGGTCCAGGTCCGGGTCCGTGTCAGTTTCAGTGTCAGTGTCCGTGTCGGGGTCAGAGTCAGGGTCCGGATCAGGATCCTGGTCAGGGTCAGGGTCAGTGTCCGGGTCCGGGTCCAGGTCAGGGTCCGGGTCCGGGTCCGGGTCCGGTTCCGGTTCCAGTTCCGGGTCAGGGTCAGAGTCAGGATCCGGGTCCGGGTCCGGGTCAGGGTCCGGTTCCGAGTCCGGTTCCGGGTCCGGGTCCGGGTCCGGGTCCGGGTCCGGGTCCAGGTCCGGGTCCGCGTCAGGGTCAGGGTCCGGGTCAGGGTCCGGGTCAGGGTCAGGGTCCGGATCCGGGTCCAGGTCCGGGTCCGTGTCAGGTTCCGGGTCCGTGTCACGGTCCGGGTCCGGGTCCGGGTCCGGGTCCGGGTCCGGGTCCGGGTCCGGGTCCGGGTCCGGGTCCGGGTCCGGGTCCAGGTCCGGGTCCGGGACCGGGTCCGGGTCCGGGTCTGGGTCCGGGTCCGTTTCAGTGTCAGGGTCAGGGTCAGAGTCAGGGTCCGGATCCGTGTCAGTGTCAGTGTCAGAGTAAGGATCCGGGTCCGGGTCTGGGTCAGGGTCAGGGTCAGGGTCAGGGTCAGGATCCGGGTACGGGTACGGGTACGGGTACGGGTCAGGGTCAGGGTCTGGGTCCGGTTCCGGTTCCGTGTCAGTTTCAGGGTCAGTGTCAGAGTCAGGGTCCGGGTCAGGGTCAGTGTCAGTGTCAGGGTCAGGGTCCAGGTCCAGTTCCGGGTCAGGGTCCGGGTCAGGGTCAGGGTCAGGATCCGGGTCCGGGTCCGGGTCCGTGTCAGGTTCCGTGTCCGTGTCACGGTCCGGGTCCGGGTCCGGGTCAGGGTCAGGGTCAGGATCCGGGTCCGGGTCCGGGTCCGTGTCAGGTTCCGTGTCCGTGTCACGGTCCGGGTCCGGGTCCGGGTCCGGGTCCGGGTCCGGGTCTGGGTCTGGGTCCGGGTCCGGGTCCGGGTCCGGGTCCGGGTCCGGGTCAGGATCCGGGTCCGGTTCCGGGTCCGAGTCCGTGTCCGGATCTGGATCAGGGTCAGGGTCCGGGTCCGGGTCCGGGTCCGGGTCCAGGTCCGGGTCCGGGTCAGTTTCAGTGTCAGTGTCCGTGTCGGGGTCAGAGTCAGGGTCCGGATCAGGATCCTGGTCAGGGTCAGGGTCAGTGTCCGGGTCCGGGTCCAGGTCAGGGTCCGGGTCAGGGTCCGGGTCCGGGTCCGGGTCCGGGTCCGGGTCCGGGTCCGGGTCCGGGTCCGGGTCCGGGTCCGGGTCAGGGTCAGGGTCAGGATCCGAGTCCGGGTGCGGGTCGGTGTCCGGGTCTGGGTGAGGGTCCGGGTCCGGGTCCAGGTCCGGGTCCGGGTCCACGTCAGGGTCAGTATCCAGGTCCAGGTCCGGGTCCGGGTCCGGGTCCGGTGAGGGTCAGGGTCCGGGTCCGGGTCCGGGTCCGGAGTCAGGATTCTAGTCCGGGTCTGGGTCTGGGTCCAGGTCCGGGTCCGGGTCCGGGTCCGGGTCCGGATCTGGGTCAGGGTCCGGGTCTGGGTCAGGGTCAGGGTCAGGGTCAGGGTCAGTGTCAGGGTCCAGGTCAGGGTCCAGGTCCGGGTCCGGGTCCGGGTCCGGGTCCGGGTCCGGGTCCGGGTCCGGGTCCGGGTCCGGGTCCGGGTCAGGGTCAGGGTCAGGATCCGAGTCCGGGTCCGGGTCGGTGTCCGGGTCTGAGTGAGTGTCCGGGTCCGGGTCCAGGTCCGGGTCCGGGTCCACGTCAGGGTCAGTATCCAGGTCCAGGTCCGGGTCCGGGTCCGGGTCCAGTCAGGGTCAGGGTCCGGGTCCGGGTCTGGGTCCGGGGTCAGGATTCTAGTCCGGGTCCGGGTCCGGGTCCAGGTCCGGGTCCGGGTCCGGGTCCGGATCTGGGTCAGGGTCAGGGTCAGGGTCAGGGTCAGGGTCACGGTCAGGGTCAGGATCCGTGTCCGTGTCCGTGTCCGGGTAAGGGTTCGGGTCCTGGTCCGGGTCCGGGTCCGGGTCCGGTTCCACTTCCGGGTCAGGGTCAAGATCCGGGTCCAGTTCCAGTTCCGGTTCCGGTTCCGGTTCCAGTTCCGGGTCAGGGTCCGGTTCCGAGTCCGGTTCCGGTTCCGGGTCCGGGTCCGGGTCCGGGTCCGGGTCCGGGTCCGGGTCCGGGTCAGGGTCAGGGTCAGGGTCAGGATCCGGGTACGGGTACGGGTACGGGTACGGGTCAGGGTCAGGGTCTGGGTCCGGTTCCGGTTCCGTGTCAGTTTCAGGGTCAGTGTCAGAGTCAGGGTCCGGGTCAGGGTCAGTGTCAGTGTCAGGGTCAGGGTCCAGGTCCAGTTCCGGGTCAGGGTCCGGGTCAGGGTCAGGGTCAGGATCCGGGTCCGGGTCCGGGTCCGTGTCAGGTTCCGTGTCCGTGTCACGGTCCGGGTCCGGGTCCGGGTCAGGGTCAGGGTCAGGATCCGGGTCCGGTTCCGGGTCCGTGTCAGGTTCCGTGTCCGTGTCACGGTCCGGGTCCGGGTCCGGGTCCGGGTCCGGGTCCGGGTCCGGGTCTGGGTCTGGGTCCGGGTCCGGGTCCGGGTCCGGGTCCGGGTCAGGATCCGGGTCCGGTTCCGGGTCCGAGTCCGTGTCCGGATCTGGATCAGGGTCAGGGTCCGGGTCCGGGTCCGGGTCCGGGTCCAGGTCCGGGTCCGGGTCAGGGTCCGGGTCCGGGTCCGGGTCCGGGTCCGGGTCCGGGTCCGGGTCCGGGTCCGGGTCAGGGTCAGGGTCAGGGTCAGGATCCGAGTCCGGGTGCGGGTCGGTGTCCGGGTCTGGGTGAGGGTCCGGGTCCGGGTCCAGGTCCGGGTCCGGGTCCACGTCAGGGTCAGTATCCAGGTCCAGGTCCGGGTCCGGGTCCGGGTCCGGTCAGGGTCAGGGTCCGGGTCCGGGTCCGGGTCCGGAGTCAGGATTCTAGTCCGGGTCCGGGTCTGGGTCCAGGTCCGGGTCCGGGTCCGGGTCCGGATCTGGGTCAGGGTCCGGGTCTGGGTCAGGGTCAGGGTCAGGGTCAGGGTCAGTGTCAGGGTCCGGGTCCGGGTCCGGGTCAGGGTCAGGGTCAGGATCCGGGTCCGGTTCCGGGTCCGAGTCCGTGTCCGGATCTGGATCAGGGTCAGGGTCCGGGTCCGGGTCCGGGTCCGGTTCCAGGTCCGGGTCCGTGTCAGTTTCAGTGTCAGTGTCCGTGTCGGGGTCAGAGTCAGGGTCCGGATCAGGATCCTGGTCAGGGTCAGGGTCAGTGTCCGGGTCCGGGTCCAGGTCAGGGTCCAGGTCCGGGTCCGGGTCCGGGTCCGGGTCCGGGTCCGGGTCCGGGTCCGGGTCCGGGTCCGGGTCCGGGTCCGGGTCCGGGTCAGGGTCAGGGTCAGGATCCGAGTCCGGGTCCGGGTCGGTGTCCGGGTCTGAGTGAGTGTCCGGGTCCGGGTCCAGGTCCGGGTCCGGGTCCACGTCAGGGTCAGTATCCAGGTCCAGGTCCGGGTCCGGGTCCGGGTCCAGTCAGGGTCAGGGTCCGGGTCCGGGTCTGGGTCCGGGGTCAGGATTCTAGTCCGGGTCCGGGTCCGGGTCCGGGTCCAGGTCCGGGTCCGGGTCCGGGTCCGGATCTGGGTCAGGGTCAGGGTCAGGGTCAGGGTCAGGGTCACGGTCAGGGTCAGGATCCGTGTCCGTGTCCGTGTCCGGGTAAGGGTTCGGGTCCTGGTCCGGGTCCGGGTCCGGGTCCGGTTCCACTTCCGGGTCAGGGTCAAGATCCGGGTCCAGTTCCAGTTCCGGTTCCGGTTCCGGTTCCAGTTCCGGGTCAGGGTCAGAGTCAGGATCCGGGTCCGGGTCCGGGTCAGGGTCCGGTTCCGAGTCCGGTTCCGGTTCCGGGTCCGGGTCCGGGTCCGGGTCCGGGTCCGGGTCAGGGTCAGGGTCAGGGTCAGGGTCAGGGTCAGGGTCAGGGTCAGGGTCAGGGTCCGGGTCAGTATCAGGTCAGGGTCAGGGTCCAGGTCCAGGTCCGGGTCAGGGTCCGGGTCAGGGTCAGGGTCAGGATCCGGGTCCAGGTCCGGGTCCGTGTCAGGTTCCGGGTCCGTGTCACGGTCCGGGTCCGGGTCCGGGTCCGGGTCCGGGTCCGGGTCCGGGTCCGGGTCCGGGTCCGGGTCAGGATCCGGGTCCGGGTCCGGGTCCGGGTCCGGGTCCGGGTCCGGGTCCGGGTCCGGGTCCGGGTCCGGGTCCGTGTCAGTGTCAGTGTCAGGGTCAGAGTCAGGGTCTGGATCCGTGTCAGTGTCAGTGTCAGAGTCAGGATCCGGGTCCGGGTCCGGGTCTGGGTCAGGGTCAGGGTCAGGGTCAGGGTCAGGGTCAGTGTCAGGGTCCGGGTCAGGTTCCGGGTCAGGGTCAGGGTCAGGGTCTGGGTCCGGGTCCGGTTCCGTGTCAGTTTCAGGGTCAGTGTCAGAGTCAGGGTCCGGGTCAGGGTCAGTGTCAGGGTCAGGGTCAGGATCCGGGTCCGGGTCCGGGTCCGTGTCAGGTTCCGTGTCCGTGTCACGGTCCGGGTCCGGGTCCGGGTCAGGGTCAGGGTCAGGATCCGGGTCCGGGTCCGGGTCCGTGTCAGGTTCCGTGTCCGTGTCACGGAACGGGTCCGGGTCCGGGTCTGGGTCCGGGTCCGTGTCAGTGTCAGTGTCAGGGTCAGAGTCAGGGTCCGGATACGTGTCAGTGTCAGTGTCAGAGTCAGGATCCGGGTCCGGGTCTGGGTCAGGGTCAGGGTCAGGGTCAGGGTCAGGGTCCGGGTCCGGGTCCGGGTCAGGGTCAGGGTCTGGGTCCGGGTCCGGTTCTGTGTCAGTTACAGGGTCAGTGTCAGAGTCAGGGTCCGGGTCAGGGTCAGTGTCAGGGTCAGGGTCAGGGTCAGGGTCCAGGTCCAGTTCCGGGTCAGGGTCCGGGTCAGGGTCAGGGTCAGGATCCGGGTCCGGGTCCGGGTCCGTGTCAGGTTCCGTGTCCGTGTCACGGTCCAGATCCGGGTCCGGGTCCGGGTCAGGGTCAGGGTCAGGATCCGGGTCCGGGTCCGGGTCCGGGTCCGGGTCCGTGTCAGGTTCCGTGTCCGTGTCACGGTCCGGGTCTGGGTCCGGGTCCGGGTCCGGGTCCGGGTCCGGGTCCGGGTCAGGATCCGGGTCCGGTTCCGGGTCCGAGTCCGTGTCCGGATCTGGATCAGGGTCAGGGTAAGGGTCCGGGTCCGGGTCCGGGTCCGGGTCCAGGTCCGGGTCCGTGTCAGTTTCAGTGTCAGTGTCCGTGTCGGGGTCAGAGTCAGGGTCCGGATCAGGATCCTGGTCAGGGTCAGGGTCAGTGTCCGGGTCCGGGTCCAGGTCAGGGTCCGGGTCCGGGTCCGGGTCAGGGTCCGGGTCCGGGGCGGGTCCGGGTCCGGGTCAGGGTCAGGGTCAGGATCCGAGTCCGGGTGCGGGTCGGTGTCCGGGTCAGGGTGAGGGTCCGGGTCCGGGTCCGGGTCCAGGTCCGGGTCCGGATCAGGGTCAGGGTCAGGGTCCAGGTCCAGGTCCGGGTCCGGGTCCGGGTCCGGTCAGGGTCAGGGTCCGGGTCCGGGTCCGGGTCTGGGGTCAGGATTCTAGTCCGGGTCCGGGTCCGGGTCCAGGTCCGGGTCCGGGTCCGGGTCCGGATCTGGGTCAGGGTCAGGGTCAGGGTCAGGGTCAGGGTCACGGTCAGGGTCAGGATCCGTGTCCGTGTCCGTGTCCGGGTAAGGGTTCGGGTCCTGGTCCGGGTCCGGGTCCGGTTCCGCTTCCGGGTCAGGGTCAAGATCCGGTTCCGGTTCCGGTTCCGGTTCCGGTTCCAGTTCCGGGTCAGGGTCAGAGTCAGGATCCGGGTCCGGGTCCGGGTCAGGGTCCGGTTCCGAGTCCGGTTCCGGTTCCGGTTCCGGTTCCGGGTCCGGGTCCGGGTCACGGTCAGGGTCAGGGTCAGGGTCAGGGTCAGGGTCAGGGTCAGGGTCAGGGTCCGGGTCAGGATCAGGGTCAGGGTCAGGGTCCAGGTCCAGGTCCGGGTCCGGGTCAGGGTCCGGGTCAGGGTCAGGGTCAGGATCCGGGTCCAGGTCCGGGTCCGTGTCAGGTTCCGGGTCCGTGTCACGGTCCGGGTCCGGGTCCAGGTCCGGGTCCGGGTCAGGATCCGGGTCCGGGTCCGGGTCCGGGTCCGGGTCCGGGTCCGGGTCCGGGTCCGGGTCCGGGTCCGGGTCCGGGTCAGTGTCAGTGTCAGTGTCAGGGTCAGAGTCAGGGTCCGGATCCGTGTCAGTGTCAGTGTCAGAGTCAGAGTCAGGATCCGGGTCCGGGTCCGGGTCAGGGTCAGGGTCAGGGTCAGGGTCAGTGTCAGGGTCCGGGTCCGGGTCCGGTTCCGTGTCCGTTTCAGGGTCAGTGTCAGAGTCAGGGTCAGGGTCAGTGTCAGGGTCAGGGTCAGGGTCCAGGTCCAGTTCCGGGTCAGGGTCCGGGTCAGGGTCCGGGTCAGGATCCGGGTCCGGGTCCGGGTCCGTGTCAGGTTCCATGTCCGTGTCACGGTCCGGGTCCGGGTCCGGGTCCGGGTCAGGGTCAGGGTCAGGATCCGGGTCCGGGTCCGGGTCCGGGTCCGGGTCTGGTTCCGTGTCCGTGTCCGTGTCACGGTCCGGGTCCGGGTCCGGGTCCGGGTCCGGGTCCGGGTCCGGGTCAGGATCCGGGTCCGGTTCCGGGTCCGAGTCCGGTTCCGGATCTTGGTCAGGGTCAGGGTCCGGGTCCGGGTCCGGGTCCGGATCTGGGTCAGGGTCAGGGTCAGGGTCAGGGTCAGGGTCAAGGTCAGGGTCACGGTCAGGGTCAGGATCCGTGTCAGGTTCCGGGTCCGTGTCACGGTCCGGGTCCGGGTCCGGGTCCGGGTCTGGGTCCGGGTCCGGGTCCGGGTCCGGGTCAGGGTCAGGGTCAGGGTCAGAGTCAGGGTCCGGGTCACGGTCTGGGTCCCGGTCCGGGTCAGGGTCAGGGTCAGGGTCAGGGTCAGGGTCAGGGTCAGGGTCAGGGTCAGGGTCAGGATCCGGGTACGGGTACGGGTACGGGTCAGGGTCTGGGTCCGGGTCTGGGTCAGAATCCATGTCCGGTTCCGGTTCCGGTTCCGGGTCCGGGTCCGGGGTGAGGATCCGAGTCCAGGTCAGGATCCGGGTCCGGGTCCGTGTCCGTGTCCGGGTCCGGGTCCGGGTCCGAGTCAGGGTCCGTTTCCGGGTCCGGGTCCGGGTCCGGGTCAGTTTCAGGGTCAGTGTCAGAGTCAGGGTCCAGGTCAGGGTCAGGGTCCGGGTCCGGATCTTGGTCAGGGTCAGGTTCCGGATCCCGGTCGGGATCCGGGTCCGGGTCCGGGTCTGGGTCCGGGTCGACGTCCGTGTCACTGTTAGTGTCAGGGTCAGAGTCAGGGTCCGTGTCCAGGTCCGTGTCCGTGTCCGTGTCCGTGTCCGGGTCCGTGTCCGTGTCCGGGTCAGGATCCGGTTCCGGGTCCGGGTAAGGGTCCGTGTCCGGGTCCGTGTCCGTGTCCGTGTCCGTGTCCGTGTCCGTGTCCGGGTCCGTGTCCGTGTCCGGGTCCGGGTCCGGGTCCGGGTCTGGTTCCGTGTCCGTGTCCGTGTCACGGTCCGGGTCCGGGTCCGGGTCCGGGTCCGGGTCCGGGTCCGGGTCAGGATCCGGGTCCGGTTCCGGGTCCGAGTCCGGTTCCGGATCTTGGTCAGGGTCAGGGTCCGGGTCCGGGTCCGGGTCCGGGTCTGGGTCAGGGTCAGGGTCAGGGTCAGGGTCAGGGTCAAGGTCAGGGTCACGGTCAGGGTCAGGATCCGTGTCAGGTTCCGGGTCCGTGTCACGGTCCGGGTCCGGGTCCGGGTCCGGGTCTGGGTCCGGGTCCGGGTCCGGGTCCGGGTCAGGGTCAGGGTCAGGGTCAGAGTCAGGGTCCGGGTCACGGTCTGGGTCCCGGTCCGGGTCAGGGTCAGGGTCAGGGTCAGGGTCAGGGTCAGGGTCAGGGTCAGGGTCAGGGTCAGGGTCAGGATCCGGGTACGGGTACGGGTACGGGTCAGGGTCTGGGTCCGGGTCTGGGTCAGAATCCATGTCCGGTTCCGGTTCCGGTTCCGGGTCCGGGTCCGGGGTGAGGATCCGAGTCCAGGTCAGGATCCGGGTCCGGGTCCGTGTCCGTGTCCGGGTCCGGGTCCGGGTCCGAGTCAGGGTCCGTTTCCGGGTCCGGGTCCGGGTCCGGGTCAGTTTCAGGGTCAGTGTCAGAGTCAGGGTCCAGGTCAGGGTCAGGGTCCGGGTCCGGATCTTGGTCAGGGTCAGGTTCCGGATCCCGGTCGGGATCCGGGTCCGGGTCCGGGTCTGGGTCCGGGTCGACGTCCGTGTCACTGTTAGTGTCAGGGTCAGAGTCAGGGTCCGTGTCCAGGTCCGTGTCCGTGTCCGGGTCCGTGTCCGGGTCCGTGTCCGTGTCCGGGTCAGGATCCGGTTCCGGGTCCGGGTAAGGGTCCGTGTCCGGGTCCGTGTCCGTGTCCGTGTCCGTGTCCGTGTCCGTGTCCGGGTCCGTGTCCGTGTCCGGGTCAGGGTCCGGGTCCGGTTCCGTGTCAGTTTCAGGGTCAGTGTCAGAGTCAGGGTCCGTGTCAGGGTTAGGGTCAGGGTCAGGGTCAGGGTCCAGGTCCAGGTCCGGGTCCGGGTCGGGGTCAGGGTCAGGGTCAGGGTCAGGGTCAGGGTCAGGGTCACGGTCAGGGTCAGGATCTGTGTCAGGTTCCGGGTCCGTGTCACGGTCTGGGTCCGGGTCCGGGTCCGGGTCCGGGTCCGGGTCAGGGTCAGGGTCAGGGTCAGAGTCAGGGTCCGGGTCACGGTCTGGGTCCCGGTCCGGGTCAGGGTCAGGGTCAGGGTCAGGGTCAGGATCCGGGTACGGGTACGGGTACGGGTCAGGGTCAGGGTCAGGGTCAGTGTCAGAGTCAGGGTCCGGGTCACGGTCTCGGTCCCGGTCCGGGTCAGGGTCTGGGTCCGGGTCCGTGTCAGAGTCCATGTCCTGTTCCGGTTCCGGTTCCGGGTCCGGGTCCGGGGTGAGGATCCGAGTCCAGGTCTGGGTCCGGGTCCGGGTCCGTGTCCGGGTCAGTTTCAGGGTCAGTGTCAGAGTCAGGGTCCAGGTCAGGGTCAGGGTCCGGGTCCGGATCTTGGTCAGGGTCAGGTTCCGGTTCCGGGTCGGGATCCGGGTCCGGGTCCGGATCTGGGTCCGGGTCGACGTCCGTGTCAGTGTTAGTGTCAGGGTCAGAGTCAGGGTCCGTGTCCAGGTCCGGGTCAGGGTCAGGATCCGGTTCCGGGTCCGGGTAAGGGTCCGTGTCCGTGTCCGTGTCCGTGTCCGGGTCCGTGTCCGGGTCCGTGTCCGGGTCCGTGTCCGGGTCCGGGTCAGGGTCCGGGTCCGGTTCCGTGTCAGTTTCAGGGTCAGTGTCAGAGTCAGGGTCCAGGTCAGGGTCAGGGTCCGGGTCCGGATCTTGGTCAGGGTCAGGTTCCGGATCCCGGTCGGGATCCGGGTCCGGGTCCGGGTCTGGGTCCGGGTCGACATCCGTGTCACTGTTAGTGTCAGGGTCAGAGTCAGGGTCCGTGTCCAGGTCCGTGTCCGTGTCCGGGTCCGTGTCCGGGTCCGTGTCCGTGTCCGGGTCAGGATCCGGTTCCGGGTCCGGGTAAGGGTCCGTGTCCGGGTCCGTGTCCGGGTCCGTGTCCGTGTCCGTGTCCGTGTCCGGGTCCGTGTCCGTGTCCGGGTCAGGGTCCGGGTCCGGTTCCGTGTCAGTTTCAGGGTCAGTGTCAGAGTCAGGGTCCGTGTCAGGGTTAGGGTCAGGGTCAGGGTCAGGGTCCAGGTCCAGGTCCGGGTCCGGATCTGGGTCAGGGTCAGGGTCAGGGTCAGGGTCAGGGTCAGGGTCAGGGTCACGGTCAGGGTCAGGATCTGTGTCAGGTTCCGGGTCCGTGTCACGGTCTGGGTCCGGGTCCGGGTCCGGGTCCGGGTCCGGGTCAGGGTCAGGGTCAGGGTCAGAGTCAGGGTCCGGGTCACGGTCTGGGTCCCGGTCCGGGTCAGGGTCAGGGTCAGGGTCAGGGTCAGGATCCGGGTACGGGTACGGGTACGGGTACGGGTCAGGGTCAGGGTCAGGGTCAGTGTCAGAGTCAGGGTCCGGGTCACGGTCTCGGTCCCGGTCCGGGTCCGGGTCCAGGTCCGGGTCCGTGTCAGTTTCAGTGTCAGTGTCCGTGTCGGGGTCAGAGTCAGGGTCCGGATCAGGATCCTGGTCAGGGTCAGGGTCAGTGTCCGGGTCCGGGTCCAGGTCAGGGTCCGGGTCCGGGTCCGGGTCAGGGTCCGGGTCCGGGGCGGGTCCGGGTCCGGGTCAGGGTCAGGGTCAGGATCCGAGTCCGGGTGCGGGTCGGTGTCCGGGTCAGGGTGAGGGTCCGTGTCCGGGTCCGGGTCCAGGTCCGGGTCCGGATCAGGGTCAGGGTCAGGGTCCAGGTCCAGGTCCGGGTCCGGGTCCGGGTCCGGTCAGGGTCAGGGTCCGGGTCCGGGTCCGGGTCTGGGGTCAGGATTCTAGTCCGGGTCCGGGTCCGGGTCCAGGTCCGGGTCCGGGTCCGGGTCCGGATCTGGGTCAGGGTCAGGGTCAGGGTCAGGGTCAGGGTCACGGTCAGGGTCAGGATCCGTGTCCGTGTCCGTGTCCGGGTAAGGGTTCGGGTCCTGGTCCGGGTCCGGGTCCGGGTCCGGTTCCGCTTCCGGGTCAGGGTCAAGATCCGGTTCCGGTTCCGGTTCCGGTTCCGGTTCCAGTTCCGGGTCAGGGTCAGAGTCAGGATCCGGGTCCGGGTCCGGGTCAGGGTCCGGTTCCGAGTCCTGTTCCGGTTCCGGTTCCGGGTCCGGGTCCGGATCCGGGTCACGGTCAGGGTCAGGGTCAGGGTCAGGGTCAGGGTCAGGGTCAGGGTCCGGGTCAGGATCAGGGTCAGGGTCAGGGTCCAGGTCCAGGTCCGGGTCCGGGTCAGGGTCCGGGTCAGGGTCAGGGTCAGGATCCGGGTCCAGGTCCGGGTCCGTGTCAGGTTCCGGGTCCGTGTCACGGTCCGGGTCCGGGTCCAGGTCCGGGTCCGGGTCAGGATCCGGGTCCGGGTCCGGGTCCGGGTCCGGGTCCGGGTCCGGGTCCGGGTCCGGGTCCGGGTCCGGGTCCGGGTCCGGGTCCGGGTCCGGGTCAGTGTCAGTGTCAGTGTCAGGGTCAGAGTCAGGGTCCGGATCCGTGTCAGTGTCAGTGTCAGAGTCAGAGTCAGGATCCGGGTCCGGGTCCGGGTCAGGGTGAGGGTCAGGGTCAGTGTCAGTGTCAGGGTCCGGGTCCGGGTCCGGTTCCGTGTCCGTTTCAGGGTCAGTGTCAGAGTCAGGGTCCGGGTCAGGGTCAGTGTCAGGGTCAGGGTCAGGGTCCAGGTCCAGTTCCGGGTCAGGGTCCGGGTCAGGGTCCGGGTCAGGATCCGGGTCCGGGTCCGGGTCCGTGTCAGGTTCCGTGTCCGTGTCACGGTCCGGGTCCGGGTCCGGGTCCGGGTCAGGGTCAGGGTCAGGATCCGGGTCCGGGTCCGGGTCCGGGTCCGGGTCTGGTTCCGTGTCCGTGTCCGTGTCACGGTCCGGGTCCGGGTCCGGGTCCGGGTCCGGGTCCGGGTCCGGGTCCGGGTCCGGGTCAGGATCCGGGTCCGGTTCCGGGTCCGAGTCCGGTTCCGGATCTTGGTCAGGGTCAGGGTCCGGGTCCGGGTCCGGGTCCGGGTCCGGATCTGGGTCAGGGTCAGGGTCAGGGTCAGGGTCAGGGTCAAGGTCAGGGTCACGGTCAGGGTCAGGATCCGTGTCAGGTTCCGGGTCCGTGTCACGGTCCGGGTCCGGGTCCGGGTCCGGGTCCGGGTCCGGGTCCGGGTCCGGGTCCGGGTCCGGGTCAGGGTCAGGGTCAGGGTCAGAGTCAGGGTCCGGGTCACGGTCTGGGTCCCGGTCCGGGTCAGGGTCAGGGTCAGGGTCAGGGTCAGGGTCAGGGTCAGGGTCAGGGTCAGGGTCAGGGTCAGGGTCAGGGTCAGGGTCAGGATCCGGGTACGGGTACGGGTACGGGTCAGGGTCTGGGTCCGGGTCTGGGTCAGAATCCATGTCCGGTTCCGGTTCCGGTTCCGGGTCCGGGTCCGGGGTGAGGATCCGAGTCCAGGTCAGGATCCGGGTCCGGGTCCGTGTCCGTGTCCGGGTCCGGGTCCGGGTCCGAGTCAGGGTCCGTTTCCGGGTCCGGGTCCGGGTCCGGGTCAGTTTCAGGGTCAGTGTCAGAGTCAGGGTCCAGGTCAGGGTCAGGGTCCGGGTCCGGATCTTGGTCAGGGTCAGGTTCCGGATCCCGGTCGGGATCCGGGTCCGGGTCCGGGTCTGGGTCCGGGTCGACGTCCGTGTCACTGTTAGTGTCAGGGTCAGAGTCAGGGTCCGTGTCCAGGTCCGTGTCCGTGTCCGGGTCCGTGTCCGGGTCCGTGTCCGTGTCCGGGTCAGGATCCGGTTCCGGGTCCGGGTAAGGGTCCGTGTCCGGGTCCGTGTCCGGGTCCGTGTCCGTGTCCGTGTCCGTGTCCGGGTCCGTGTCCGTGTCCGGGTCAGGGTCCGGGTCCGGTTCCGTGTCAGTTTCAGGGTCAGTGTCAGAGTCAGGGTCCGTGTCAGGGTTAGGGTCAGGGTCAGGGTCAGGGTCCAGGTCCAGGTCCGGGTCCGGGTCTGGGTCAGGGTCAGGGTCAGGGTCAGGGTCAGGGTCAGGGTCAGGGTCACGGTCAGGGTCAGGATCTGTGTCAGGTTCCGGGTCCGTGTCACGGTCTGGGTCCGGGTCCGGGTCCGGGTCCGGGTCCGGGTCAGGGTCAGGGTCAGGGTCAGAGTCAGGGTCCGGGTCACGGTCTGGGTCCCGGTCCGGGTCAGGGTCAGGGTCAGGGTCAGGGTCAGGATCCGGGTACGGGTATGGGTACGGGTCAGGGTCAGGGTCAGGGTCAGTGTCAGAGTCAGGGTCCGGGTCACGGTCTCGGTCCCGGTCCGGGTCAGGGTCTGGGTCCGGGTCCGTGTCAGAGTCCATGTCCTGTTCCGGTTCCGGTTCCGGTTCCGGGTCCGGGGTGAGGATCCGAGTCCAGGTCTGGGTCCGGGTCCGGGTCCGTGTCCGGGTCAGTTTCAGGGTCAGTGTCAGAGTCAGGGTCCAGGTCAGGGTCAGGGTCCGGGTCCGGATCTTGGTCAGGGTCAGGTTCCGGTTCCGGGTCGGGATCCGGGTCCGGGTCCGGGTCTGGGTCCGGGTCGACGTCCGTGTCAGTGTTAGTGTCAGGGTCAGAGTCAGGGTCCGTGTCCAGGTCCGGGTCAGGGTCAGGATCCGGTTCCGGGTCCGGGTAAGGGTCCGTGTCCGTGTCCGTGTCCGTGTCCGTGTCCGGGTCCGTGTCCGGGTCCGTGTCCGGGTCCTGGTCCGGGTCTGGGTCCGGGTCGACGTCTGTGTCACTGTTAGTGTCAGGGTCAGAGTCAGGGTCCGTGTCCAGGTCCGTGTCCGTGTCCGGGTCCGTGTCCGGGTCCGTGTCCGTGTCCGGGTCAGGATCCGGTTCCGGGTCCGGGTAAGGGTCCGTGTCCGGGTCCGTGTCCGGGTCCGTGTCCGTGTCCGTGTCCGTGTCCGGGTCCGTGTCCGTGTCCGGGTCAGGGTCCGGGTCCGGTTCCGTGTCAGTTTCAGGGTCAGTGTCAGAGTCAGGGTCCGTGTCAGGGTTAGGGTCAGGGTCAGGGTCAGGGTCCAGGTCCAGGTCCGGGTCCGGGTCTGGGTCAGGGTCAGGGTCAGGGTCAGGGTCAGGGTCAGGGTCACGGTCAGGGTCAGGATCTGTGTCAGGTTCCGGGTCCGTGTCACGGTCTGGGTCCGGGTCCGGGTCCGGGTCCGGGTCCGGGTCAGGGTCAGGGTCAGGGTCAGAGTCAGGGTCCGGGTCACGGTCTGGGTCCCGGTCCGGGTCAGGGTCAGGGTCAGGGTCAGGGTCAGGATCCGGGTACGGGTACGGGTACGGGTCAGGGTCAGGGTCAGGGTCAGTGTCAGAGTCAGGGTCCGGGTCACGGTCTCGGTCCCGGTCCGGGTCAGGGTCTGGGTCCGGGTCCGTGTCAGAGTCCATGTCCTGTTCCGGTTCCGGTTCCGGGTCCGGGTCCGGGGTGAGGATCCGAGTCCAGGTCTGGGTCCGGGTCCGGGTCCGTGTCCGGGTCAGTTTCAGGGTCAGTGTCAGAGTCAGGGTCCAGGTCAGGGTCAGGGTCCGGGTCCGGATCTTGGTCAGGGTCAGGTTCCGGTTCCGGGTCGGGATCCGGGTCCGGGTCCGGGTCTGGGTCCGGGTCGACGTCCGTGTCAGTGTTAGTGTCAGGGTCAGAGTCAGGGTCCGTGTCCAGGTCCGGGTCAGGGTCAGGATCCGGTTCCGGGTCCGGGTAAGGGTCCGTGTCCGTGTCCGTGTCCGTGTCCGTGTCCGTGTCCGTGTCCGGGTCCGGGTCCGGGTCCGTGTCCGGGTCCGGGTCAGGGTCCGGGTCCGGTTCCGTGTCAGTTTCAGGGTCAGTGTCAGAGTCAGGGTCCGTGTCAGGGTCAGGGTCAGGGTCAGGGTCAGGGTCAGGGTCCAGGTCCAGGTCCGGGTCCGGGTCTGGGTCAGGGTCAGGGTCAGGGTCAGGGTCCGGGTCCATGTCAGGGTCCGGGTCCGTGTCAGGGTCCGGTTCCGGGTCCGGTTCCGGGTCCGGGTCCGGGTCCAGTTCCGGGTTCGGTTCCGGTTCCGGTTCCGGGTCAGGATCCGGGTCCGGGTCCGGGTCCGAGTCCGGGTCCGGATCTGGATCAGGGTCAGGGTCCGGGTCCGGGTCCGGGTCCGGGTCCAGGTCCGGGTCCGGGTCCGTGTCAGTTTCAGTGTCAGTGTCCGTGTCAGGGTCAGAGTCAGGGTCCAGATCAGGATCCTGGTCAGGGTCAGGGTCAGTGTCCGGGTCCGGGTCCAGGTCAGGGTCCGGGTCCGGGTCAGGGTCCGGGTCCGGGTCCGGGTCCGGGTCCGGGTCCGGGTCCGGGTCAGGGTCAGGGTCAGGGTCAGGGTCAGGGTCAGGGTCAGGGTCAGGGTCAGGATCCGGGTACGGGTACGGGTACGGGTACGGGTCAGGGTCAGGGTCAGTGTCAGAGTCAGGGTCCGGGTCACGGTCTCGGTCCCGGTCCGGGTCAGGGTCTGGGTCCGGGTCCGGGTCAGAATCCATGTCCGGTTCCGGTTCCGGTTCCGGTTCCGGGTCCGGGGTGAGGATCCGAGTCCAGGTCAGGATCCGTGTCCGGGTCCGTGTCCGTGTCTGGGTCCGGGTCCGGGTCCGAGTCAGGGTCCGTTTCCGGGTCCGGGTCCGGGTCCGGGTCAGTTTCAGGGTCAGTGTCAGAGTCAGGGTCCAGGTCAGGGTCAGGGTCCGGGTCCGGATCTTGGTCAGGGTCAGGTTCCGGTTCCCGGTCGGGATCCGGGTCCGGGTCCGGGTCTGGGTCCGGGTCGACGTCCGTGTCACTGTTAGTGTCAGGGTCAGAGTCAGGGTCCGTGTCCAGGTCCGTGTCCGTGTCCGGGTCCGTGTCTGGGTCCGTGTCCGGGTCCGGGTCAGGATCCGGTTCCGGGTCCGGGTAAGGGTCCGTGTCCGTGTCCGTGTCCGGGTCCGTGTCCGTGTCCGGGTCCGTGTCCGGGTCCGTGTCCGTGTCCGGGTCAGGGTCCGGGTCCGGGTCCGGTTCCGTGTCAGTTTCAGGGTCAGTGTCAGAGTCAGGGTCCGTGTCAGGGTTAGGGTCAGGGTCAGGGTCAGGGTCCAGGTCCAGGTCCGGGTCCGGGTCTGGGTCAGGGTCAGGGTCAGGGTCAGGGTCAGGGTCAGGGTCACGGTCAGGGTCAGGATCCGTGTCAGGTTCCGGGTCCGTGTCACGGTCCGGGTCCGGGTCCGGGTCCGGGTCCGGGTCCGGGTCAGGGTCAGGGTCAGGGTCAGAGTCAGGGTCCGGGTCACGGTCTGGGTCCCGGTCCGGGTCAGGGTCAGGGTCAGGGTCAGGGTCAGGGTCAGGGTCAGGGTCAGGATCCGGGTACGGGTACGGGTACGGGTCAGGGTCAGGGTCAGGGTCAGTGTCAGTGTCAGAGTCAGGGTCCGGGTCACGGTCTCGGTCCCGGTCCGGGTCAGGGTCTGGGTCCGGGTCCGTGTCAGAGTCCATGTCCGGTTCCGGTTCCGGTTCCGGGTCCGGGTCCGGGGTGAGGATCCGAGTCCAGGTCTGGGTCCGGGTCCGGGTCCGTGTCCGTGTCAGGGTCAGGGTCAGGGTCAGAGTCAGGGTCCGGGTCAGGGTCAGGGTCAGGGTCAGGGTCAGGGTCAGGATCCGTGTCCGTGTCCGTGTCCGTGTCCGTGTCCGGGTCCGGGTCCGGGTCCGAGTCAGGGTCCGGGTCAGGGTCAGGCTCAGGGTCAGGGTCAGGGTCAGAGTCAGGGTCCGGGTCACGGTCTGGGTCCCGGTCCGGGTCAGGGTCAGGGTCAGGGTCAGGGTCAGGGTCCAGGTCCAGGTCCAGTTCCGGGTCAGGGTCCGGGTCAGGGTCCGGGTCAGGATCCGGGTCCGGGTCCGTGTCCGTGTCAGGGTCAGGGTCAGGATCCGTGTCCGGGTCCGGGTCCGGGTCTGGGTCTGGTTCCGTGTCCGTGTCCGTGTCACGGTCCGGGTCCGGGTCCGGGTCCGGGTCCGGGTCCGGGTCCGGGTCCGGGTCCGGGTCAGGATCCGGGTCCGGTTCCGGGTCCGAGTCCGGTTCCGGATCTTGGTCAGGGTCAGGGTCCGGGTCCGGGTCCGGGTCCGGATCTGGGTCAGGGTCAGGGTCAGGGTCAGGGTCAAGGTCAGGGTCACGGTCAGGGTCAGGATCCGTGTCAGGTTCCGGGTCCGTGTCACGGTCCGGGTCCGGGTCCGGGTCCGGGTCCGGGTCCGGGTCCGGGTCCGGGTCCGGGTCCGGGTCAGGGTCAGGGTCAGGGTCAGAGTCAGGGTCCGGGTCACGGTCTGGGTCCCGGTCCGGGTCAGGGTCAGGGTCAGGGTCAGGGTCAGGGTCAGGGTCAGGGTCAGGGTCAGGGTCAGGGTCAGGATCCGGGTACGGGTACGGGTACGGGTCAGGGTCTGGGTCCGGGTCCGGGTCAGAATCCATGTCCGGTTCCGGTTCCGGTTCCGGGTCCGGGTCCGGGGTGAGGATCCGAGTCCAGGTCAGGATCCGGGTCCGGGTCCGTGTCCGTGTCCGGGTCCGGGTCCGGGTCCGAGTCAGGGTCCGTTTCCGGGTCCGGGTCCGGGTCCGGGTCAGTTTCAGGGTCAGTGTCAGAGTCAGGGTCCAGGTCAGGGTCAGGGTCCGGGTCCGGATCTTGGTCAGGGTCAGGTTCCGGATCCCGGTCGGGATCCGGGTCCGGGTCCGGGTCTGGGTCAGGGTCAGGGTCAGGGTCAGGGTCATGGTCAGGGTCAGGGTCAGGGTCACGGTCAGGGTCAGGATCTGTGTCAGGTTCCGGGTCCGTGTCACGGTCTGGGTCCGGGTCCGGGTCCGGGTCCGGGTCCGGGTCAGGGTCAGGGTCAGGGTCAGAGTCAGGGTCCGGGTCACGGTCTGGGTCCCGGTCCGGGTCAGGGTCAGGGTCAGGGTCAGGGTCAGGGTCAGGGTCAGGATCCGGGTACGGGTACGGGTACGGGTACGGGTCAGGGTCAGGGTCAGGGTCAGTGTCAGAGTCAGGGTCCGGGTCACGGTCTCGGTCCCGGTCCGGGTCAGGGTCTGGGTCCGGGTCCGTGTCAGAGTCCATGTCCTGTTCCGGTTCCGGTTCCGGGTCCGGGTCCGGGGTGAGGATCCGAGTCCAGGTCTGGGTCCGGGTCCGGGTCCGTGTCCGGGTCAGTTTCAGGGTCAGTGTCAGAGTCAGGGTCCAGGTCAGGGTCAGGGTCCGGGTCCGGATCTTGGTCAGGGTCAGGTTCCGGTTCCGGGTCGGGATCCGGGTCCGGGTCCGGGTCTGGGTCCGGGTCGACGTCCGTGTCAGTGTTAGTGTCAGGGTCAGAGTCAGGGTCCGTGTCCAGGTCCGGGTCAGGGTCAGGATCCGGTTCCGGGTCCGGGTAAGGGTCCGTGTCCGTGTCCGTGTCCGTGTCCGTGTCCGTGTCCGTGTCCGTGTCCGTGTCCGGGTCAGGGTCCGGGTCCGGTTCCGTGTCAGTTTCAGGGTCAGTGTCAGAGTCAGGGTCAGGGTCAGGGTCAGGGTCAGGGTCAGGGTCAGGGTCAGGGTCCAGGTCCAGGTCCGGGTCCGGGTCTGGGTCAGGGTCAGGGTCAGGGTCAGGGTCCGGGTCCATGTCAGGGTCCGGGTCCGTGTCAGGGTCCGGTTCCGGGTCCGGTTCCGGTTCCGGGTCCGGGTCCAGGTCCGGGTTCGGTTCCGGTTCCGGTTCCGGGTCAGGATCCGGGTCCGGGTCCGGGTCCGAGTCCGTGTCCGGATCTGGATCAGGGTCAGGGTCCGGGTCCGGGTCCGGGTCCGGGTCCAGGTCCGGGTCCGGGTCCGTGTCAGTTTCAGTGTCAGTGTCCGTGTCAGGGTCAGAGTCAGGGTCCAGATCAGGATCCAGGTCAGGGTCCGGGTCCGGGTCAGGGTCCGGGTCCGGGTCCGGGTCCGGGTCCGGGTCCGGGTCCGGGTCAGGGTCAGGGTCAGGGTCAGGGTCAGGGTCAGGGTCAGGGTCAGGGTCAGGGTCAGGATCCGGGTACGGGTAAGGGGACGGGTACGGGTCAGGGTCAGGGTCAGTGTCAGAGTCAGGGTCCGGGTCACGGTCTCGGTCCCGGTCCGGGTCAGGGTCTGGGTCCGGGTCCGGGTCAGAATCCATGTCCGGTTCCGGTTCCGGTTCCGGTTCCGTGTCCGGGGTGAGGATCCGAGTCCAGGTCAGGATCCGTGTCCGGGTCCGTGTCCGTGTCCGGGTCCGGGTCCGGGTCCGAGTCAGGGTCCGTTTCCGGGTCCGGGTCCGGGTCCGGGTCAGTTTCAGGGTCAGTGTCAGAGTCAGGGTCCAGGTCAGGGTCAGGGTCCGGGTCCGGATCTTGGTCAGGGTCAGGTTCCGGTTCCCGGTCGGGATCCGGGTCCAGGTCCGGGTCTGGGTCCGGGTCGACGTCCGTGTCACTGTTAGTGTCAGGGTCAGAGTTAGGGTCCGTGTCCAGGTCCGTGTCCGTGTCCGGGTCCGTGTCCGGGTCCGTGTCCGTGTCCGGGTCAGGATCCGGTTCCGGGTCCGGTTCCGGGTCCGGGTCCGGGGTGAGGATCCGAGTCCAGGTCTGGGTCCGGGTCCGGGTCCGTGTCCGTGTCAGGGTCAGGGTCAGGGTCAGAGTCAGGGTCCAGATCTGGGTCAGGGTCAGGGTCAGGGTCAGGGTCAGGATCCGGGTCCGTGTCCGTGTCCGGGTCCGTGTCCGGGTCCGGGTCCGAGTCAGGGTCCGGTTCCGGGTCCGGGTCCGGGTCCGGGTCAGTTTCAGGGTCAGTGTCAGAGTCAGGGTCCAGGTCAGGGTCAGGGTCCGGGTCCGGATCTTGGTCAGGGTCAGGTTCCGGTTCCGGGTCGGGATCCGGGTCCGGGTCCGGGTCTGGGTCAGGGTCGACGTCCGTGTCAGTGTTAGTGTCAGGGTCAGAGTCAGGGTCCGTGTCCAGGTCCGGGTCAGGGTCAGGATCCGGTTCCGGGTCCGGGTAAGGGTCCGTGTCCGGGTCCGTGTCCGGGTCCGTGTCCGTGTCCGGGTCCGTGTCCGGGTCCGTGTCCGGGTCCGGGTCAGTGTCCGGGTCCGGTTCCGTGTCAGTTTCAGGGTCAGTGTCAGAGTCAGGGTCCGTGTCAGGGTCAGGGTCAGGGTCAGGGTCAGGGTCCAGGTCCAGGTCCGGGTCCGGGTCTGGGTCAGGGTCAGGGTCAGGGTCAGGGTCCGGGTCCATGTCAGGGTCCGGGTCCGTGTCAGGGTCCGGTTCCGGGTCCGGTTCCGGTTCCGGGTCCAGGTCCGGGTTCGGTTCCGGTTCCGGGTCAGGATCCGGGTCCGGGTCCGGGTCCGGGTCCGAGTCCGTGTCCGGATCTGGATCAGGGTCAGGGTCCGGGTCCGGGTCCGGGTCCAGGTCCGGGTCCGGGTCCGTGTCCGTGTCAGTTTCAGTGTCAGTGTCCGTGTCAGGGTCAGAGTCAGGGTCCGGATCAGGATCCTGGTCAGGGTCAGGGTCAGTGTCCGGGTCCGGGTCCAGGTCAGGGTCCGGGTCCGGGTCAGGGTCCGGGTCCGGGTCCGGGTCCGGGTCTGGGTCCGGGTCCGGGTCAGGGTCAGGGTCAGGGTCAGGATCCGAGTCCAGGTCCGGGTCGGTGTCCGGGTCTGGGTGAGGGTCCGGGTCCGGGTCCAGGTCCGGGTCCGGGTCAGGGTCAGGGTCAGGATCCGGGTCCGGGTCCGGGTCCGTGTCATATTCCGTGTCCGTGTCACGGTCCGGGTCCGGGTCCGGGTCCGGGTCAGGGTCAGGGTCAGGATCCGGGTCCGGGTCCGGGTCCGGGTCCGGGTCAGGTTCCATGTCCGTGTCACGGTCCGGGTCCGGGTCCGGGTCCGGGTCCGGGTCCGGGTCCGGGTCCGGGTCAGGATCCGGGTCCGGTTCCGGGTCCGAGTCCGTGTCCGGATCTGGATCAGGGTCAGGGTCCGGGTCCGGGTCCGGGTCCGGGTCCAGGTCCGGGTCCGTGTCAGTTTCAGTGTCAGTGTCTGTGTCAGGGTCAGAGTCAGGGTCCGGGTCCGGATCAGGATACTGGTCAGGGTCAGGGTCAGTGTCCGGGTCCGGGTCCAGGTCAGGGTCCGGGTCCGGGTCAGGGTCCGGGTCCGGGTCCGGGTCCGGGTCCGGGTCCGGGTCAGGGTCAGGGTCAGGGTCAGGATCCGAGTCCGGGTCCGGGTCGGTGTCCGGGTCTGGGTGAGGGTCCGGGTCCGGGTCCAGGTCCGGGTCCGGGTCAGGGTCAGGGTCAGGATCCGGGTCCGGGTCCGGGTCCGGATCCGGGTCAGGTTCCGTGTCCGTGTCACGGTCCGGGTCCGGGTCCGGGTCCGGGTCCGGGTCCGGGTCCGGGTCCGGGTCCGGGTCCGGGTCCGGGTCCGGGTCCGGGTCAGGATCCGGGTCCGGTTCCGCGTCCGAGTCCGTGTCCGGATCTGGATCAGGGTCAGGGTCCGGGTCCGGGTCCGGGTCCGGGTCCGGGTCCGGGTCCAGGTCCGGGTCCGTGTCAGTTTCAGTGTCAGTGTCCGTGTCAGGGTCAGAGTCAGGGTCAGGATCAGGATCCTGGTCAGGGTCAGGGTCAGTGTCCGGGTCCGGGTCCAGGTCAGGGTCCGGGTCCGGGTCCGGGTCAGGGTCCGGGTCTGGGTCCGGGTCCGGGTCCGGGTCCGGGTCCGGGTCCGGGTCCGGGTCCGGGTCCGGGTCAGGGTCCGGGTCAGGATCCGAGTCCGGGTGCGGGTCGGTGTCCGGGTCTGGGTGAGGGTCCGGGTCCGGGTCCAGGTCCGGGTCCGGGTCCACGTCAGGGTGAGTATCCAGGTCCAGGTCCGACGCCGGGTCCGGGTCCGGTCAGGGTCAGGGTCCGGGTCCGGGTCCGGGTCCGGGGTCAGGATTCTAGTCCGGGTCCGGGTCCGGGTCCAGGTCCGGGTCCGGGTCCGGGTCCGGATCTGGGTTAGGGTCAGGGTCAGGGTCAGGGTCAGGGTCACGGTCAGGGTCAGGATCCGTGTCCGTGTCCGTGTCCGGGTAAGGGTTCGGGTCCTGGTCCAGGTCCGGGTCCGGGTCAGGGTCAAGATCCGGTTCCGGTTCCGGTTCCGGTTCCGGTTCCGGTTCCGGTTCCAGTTCCGGGTCAGGGTCAGAGTCAGGATCCGGGTCCGGGTCCGGGTCAGGGTCCGGTTCCGAGTCCGGTTCCGGGTCCGGGTCCGGGTCCGGGTCCGGGTCCGGGTCCGGGTCCGGGTCCGGGTCAGGGTCAGGGTCAGGGTCAGGGTCAGGGTCCGGGTCAGGATCAGGGTCAGGGTCAGGGTCCAGGTCCAGGTCCGGGTCCGGGTCCGGGTCCGGGTCCGGGTCCGGGTCCGGGTCCGGGTCCGGGTCAGGATCCGGGTCCGGGTCCGTGTCCGGGTCCGGGTTCTGGTCCGCGTCCGGGTCCGGGTCCGTGTCAGTGTCAGGGTCAGGGTCCGGGTCCCGGTCCGGGTCCGGGTCCGGGTCAGGATCCGGGTCCGGATCCGGGTCCGGGTCCGGGTCCGGGTCCGCGTCCGGGTCCGGGTCCGGGTCCGGGTCCGTGTCAGTGTCAGTGTCAGGGTCAGGGTCAGGGTCAGAGTCAGGGTCCGGGTCACGGTCTCGGTCCCGGTCCGGGTCAGGGTCTGGGTCCGGGTCCGGGTCAGAGTCCATGTCCGGTTCCGGTTCCGGGTCCGGGTCTGGGTCCGGGGTGAGGATCCGAGTCCAGGTCTGGGTCCGGGTCCGGGTCCGGGTCCATGTCAGGGTCAGGGTCAGGGTCAGAGTCAGGGTCCGGGTCAGGGTCAGGGTCAGGGTCAGAGTCAGGGTCCGGATCCGTGTCAGTGTCAGTGTCAGAGTCAGGATCCGGGTCTGGGTCAGGGTCAGGGTCAGGGTCAGGGTCAGGGTCAGTGTCAGGGTCCGGGTCCAGGTCCGGGTCAGGGTCAGGGTCTGGGTCCGGGTCCGGTTCCGTGTCAGTTTCAGGGTCAGTGTCAGAGTCAGGGTGCGGGTCAGGGTCAGGGTCAAGGTCAGGGTCAGGGTCCAGGTCCAGTTCCGGGTCAGGGTCCGGGTCAGGGTCCGGGTCCGGGTCCGGGTCCGGGTCCGGGTCCGGGTTAGGATCCGGGTCCGGTTCCGGGTCCGAGTCCGGTTCCGGATCTGGGTCAGGGTCAGGGTCCGGGTCCGGGTCCGGGTCCGGATCCGGGTCAGGGTCAGGGTCAGGGTCAGGGTCAGGGTCAGGGTCAGGGTCACGGTCAGGGTAAGGATCCGTGTCAGGTTCCGGGTCCGTGTCACGGTCCGGGTCCGGGTCCGGGTCCGGGTCCGGGTCCGGGTCCGTGTCAGGGTCAGGGTCAGGGTCAGAGTCAGGGTCCGGGTCAGGGTCAGGGTCAGGGTCAGGGTCAGGATCCGGGTCCGGGTCCGGGTCCGGGTCCGGGTCCGGGTCCGAGTCCGAGTCAGGGTCCGGGTCCGGGTCCGGGTCCGGGTCCGGGTCCGGGTCAGTTTCAGGGTCAGTGTCAGAGTCAGGGTCCAGGTCAGGGTCAGTGTCAGGGTCCGGGTCCGGATCTTGGTCAGGGTCAGGTTCCGGTTCCGGGTCAGGATCCGGGTCCGGGTCCGGGTCTGGGTCCGGGTCCACGTCCGTGTCAGTGTTAGTGTCAGGGTCAGAGTCAGGGTCCGTGTCCAGGTCCGGGTCAGGGTCAGGATCCGGTTCCGGGTCCGGGTAAGGGTCCGTGTCCGTGTCCGTGTCCGTGTCCGTGTCCGTGTCCGGGTCCGTGTCCGTGTCCGTGTCCGTGTCCGTGTCCGGGTCCGGGTCAGGGTCCGGGTCCGGTTCCGTGTCAGTTTCAGGGTCAGTGTCAGAGTCAGGGTCCGTGTCAGGGTCAGGGTCAGGGTCAGGGTCAGGGTCCAGGTCCAGGTCCGGGTCCGGGTCTGGGTCAGGGTCAGGGTCAGGGTCAGGGTCCGGGTCCATGTCAGGGTCCGGGTCCGTGTCAGGGTCCGGTTCCGGGTCCGGTTCCAGGTCGGGTCCAGGTCCGGGTTCGGTTCCGGTTCCGGGTCAGGATCCGGGTCCGGGTCGGGGTCCGAGTCCGTGTCCTGATCTGGATCAGGGTCAGGGTCCGGGTCCGGGTCCGGGTCCAGGTCCGGGTCCGGTTCCGGGTCCGGTTCCGGGTCAGGATCCGGGTCCGGGTCCGGGTCCGAGTCCGTGTCCTGATCTGGATCAGGGTCAGGGTCCGGGTCCGGGTCCGGGTCCGGGTCCGGGTCCGGGTCAGGATCCGGGTCCGGGTCCGGGTCCGGGTCCGGGTCCGGGTCCGGGTCCGGGTCCGGGTCCGGGTCCGGGTCCGGGTCCGGGTCCGGGTCCGGGTCCGGGTCCGGGTCAGTGTCAGTGTCAGTGTCAGGGTCAGAGTCAGGGTCCGGATCCGTGTCAGTGTCAGTGTCAGAGTCAGGATCCGGGTCCTGGTCAGGGTCAGGGTCAGGGTTAGTGTCAGTGTCAGGGTCCGGGTCCGGGTCCGGTTCCGTGTCAGTTTCAGGGTCAGTGTCAGAGTCAGGGTCCGGGTCAGGGTCAGTGTCAGGGTCAGGGTCAGGGTCCAGGTCCAGTTCCGGGTCAGGGACCGGGTCAGGGTCAGGGTCAGGATCCGGGTCCGGGTCCGGGTCAGTGTCAGGTTCCGTGTCCGTGTCACGGTCCGGGTCCGGGTCCGGTTCCGGGTCAGGGTCAGGGTCAGGATCCGGGTCCGGGTCCGGGTCCGGGTCTGGTTCCGTGTCCGTGTCCGTGTCACGGTCCGGGTCCGGGTCCGGGTCCGGGTCCGGGTCCGGGTCAGGGTCAGGGTCAGGGTCAGGATCCGAGTCCGGGTCCGGGTCGGTGTCCGGGTCTGGGTGAGGGTCCGGGTCCGGGTCCAGGTCCGGGTCCGGGTCAGGGTCAGGGTCAGGGTCAGGGTCAGGATCCGGGTCCGGGTCCGGGTCCGGGTCCGGGTCAGGTTCCGTGTCCGTGTCACGGTCCGGGTCCGGGTCCGGGTCCGGGTCCGGGTCCGGGTCCGGGTCCGGGTCCGGGTCAGGATCCGGGTCCGGTTCCGCGTCCGAGTCCGTGTCCGGATCTGGATCAGGGTCAGGGTCCGGGTCCGGGTCCGGGTCCGGGTCCGGGTCCAGGTCCGGGTCCGTGTCAGTTTCAGTGTCAGTGTCCGTGTCAGGGTCAGAGTCAGGGTCAGGATCAGGATCCTGGTCAGGGTCAGGGTCAGTGTCCGGGTCCGGGTCCAGGTCAGGGTCCGGGTCCGGGTCCGGGTCAGGGTCCGGGTCCGGGTCCGGGTCCGGGTCCGGGTCCGGGTCCGGGTCCGGGTCCGGGTCCGGGTCAGGGTCCGGGTCAGGATCCGAGTCCGGGTGCGGGTCGGTGTCCGGGTCTGGGTGAGGGTCCGGGTCCGGGTCCAGGTCCGGGTCCGGGTCCACGTCAGGGTGAGTATCCAGGTCCAGGTCCGACGCCGGGTCCGGGTCCGGTCAGGGTCAGGGTCCGGTTCCGGGTCCGGGTCCGGTCAGGGTCAGGGTCCGGTTCCGGGTCCGGGTCCGGGGTCAGGATTCTAGTCCGGGTCCGGGTCCGGGTCCGGATCTGGGTTAGGGTCAGGGTCAGGGTCAGGGTCAGGGTCACGGTCAGGGTCAGGATCCGTGTCCGTGTCCGTGTCCGGGTAAGGGTTCGGGTCTTGGTCCAGGTCCGGGTCCGGGTCAGGGTCAAGATCCGGTTCCGGTTCCGGTTCCGGTTCCGGTTCCGGTTCCAGTTCGGGGTCAGGGTCAGAGTCAGGATCCGGGTCCGGGTCCGGGTCAGGGTCCGGTTCCGAGTCCGGTTCCGGGTCCGGGTCCGGGTCCGGGTCCGGGTCCGGGTCCGGGTCAGGGTCAGGGTCAGGGTCAGGGTCAGGGTCAGGGTCCGGGTCAGGATCAGGGTCAGGGTCAGGGTCCAGGTCCAGGTCCGGGTCCGGGTCCGGGTCCGGGTCCGGGTCCGGGTCCGGGTCCGGGTCCGGGTCAGGATCCGGGTCCGGGTCCGGGTCCGGGTCCGGGTCCGGGTCCGGGTCCGGGTCAGTGTCAGGGTCAGGGTCAGAGTCAGGGTCCGGATCCGTGTCAGTGTCAGTGTCAGAGTCAGGATCCGGGTCTGGGTCAGGGTCAGGGTCAGGGTCAGGGTCAGGGTCAGTGTCAGGGTCCGGGTCCAGGTCCGGGTCAGGGTCAGGGTCTGGGTCCGGGTCCGGTTCCGTGTCAGTTTCAGGGTCAGTGTCAGAGTCAGGGTGCGGGTCAGGGTCAGGGTCAGGGTCAGGGTCAGGGTCCAGGTCCAGTTCCGGGTCAGGGTCCGGGTCAGGGTCCGGGTCCGGGTCCGGGTCCGGGTCCGGGTCCGGGTTAGGATCCGGGTCCGGTTCCGGGTCCGAGTCCGGTTCCGGATCTGGGTCAGGGTCAGGGTCCGGGTCCGGGTCCGGGTCCGGATCCGGGTCAGGGTCAGGGTCAGGGTCAGGGTCAGGGTCAGGGTCAGGGTCAGGGTCACGGTCAGGGTCAGGATCCGTGTCAGGTTCCGGGTCCGTGTCACGGTCCGGGTCCGGGTCCGGGTCCGGGTCCGGGTCCGGGTCCGTGTCAGGGTCAGGGTCAGGGTCAGAGTCAGGGTCCGGGTCAGGGTCAGGGTCAGGGTCAGGGTCAGGATCCGGGTCCGGGTCCGGGTCCGGGTCCGGGTCCGAGTCCGAGTCAGGGTCCGGGTCCGGGTCCGGGTCCGTGTCCGGGTCCGGGTCAGTTTCAGGGTCAGTGTCAGAGTCAGGGTCCAGGTCAGGGTCAGGGTCCGGGTCCGGATCTTGGTCAGGGTCAGGTTCCGGTTCCGGGTCAGGATCCGGGTCCGGGTCCGGGTCTGGGTCCGGGTCCACGTCCGTGTCAGTGTTAGTGTCAGGGTCAGAGTCAGGGTCCGTGTCCAGGTCCGGGTCAGGGTCAGGATCCGGTTCCGGTTCCGGGTAAGGGTCCGTGTCCGGGTCCGGGTCCGTGTCCGTGTCCGTGTCCGTGTCTGTGTCCGTGTCCGTGTCCGTGTCCGGGTCCGGGTCAGGGTCCGGGTCCGGTTCCGTGTCAGTTTCAGGGTCAGTGTCAGAGTCAGGGTCCGTGTCAGGGTCAGGGTCAGGGTCAGGGTCAGGGTCCAGGTCCAGGTCCGGGTCCGGGTCTGGGTCAGGGTCAGGGTCAGGGTCAGGTTCCGGGTCCATGTCAGGGTCCGGGTCCGTGTCAGGGTCCGGTTCCGGGTCCGGTTCCAGGTCGGGTCCAGGTCCGGGTTCGGTTCCGGTTCCGGGTCAGGATCCGGGTCCGGGTCCGGGTCCGAGTCCGTGTCCTGATCTGGATCAGGGTCAGGGTCCGGGTCCGGGTCCGGGTCCAGGTCCGGGTTCGGTTCCGGTTCCGGTTCCGGGTCAGGATCCGGGTCCGGGTCCGGGTCCGAGTCCGTGTCCTGATCTGGATCAGGGTCAGGGTCCGGGTCCGGGTCCGGGTCCGGGTCCGGGTCCGGGTCAGGATCCGGGTCCGGGTCCGGGTCCGGGTCCGGGTCCGGGTCCGGGTCCGGGTCCGGGTCCGGGTCCGGGTCCGGGTCCGGGTCAGTGTCAGTGTCAGTGTCAGTGTCAGGGTCAGAGTCAGGGTCCGGATCCGTGTCAGTGTCAGTGTCAGAGTCAGGATCCGGGTCCGGGTCAGGGTCAGGGTCAGTGTCAGTGTCAGTGTCAGGGTCCGGGTCCGGGTCCGGTTCCGTGTCAGTTTCAGGGTCAGTGTCAGAGTCAGGGTCCGGGTCAGGGTCAGTGTCAGGGTCAGGGTCAGGGTCCAGGTCCAGTTCCGGGTCAGGGACCGGGTCAGGGTCAGGGTCAGGATCCGGGTCCGGGTCCGGGTCCGTGTCAGGTTCCGTGTCCGTGTCATGGTCCGGGTCCGGGTCCGGGTCCGGGTCAGGGTCAGGGTCAGGATCCGGGTCCGGGTCCGGGTCCGGGTCTGGTTCCGTGTCCGTGTCCGTGTCACGGTCCGGGTCCGGGTCCGGGTCCGGGTCCGGGTCCGGGTCCTGGTCCGGGTCCGGGTCCGGGTCCGGGTCAGGATCCGGGTCCGGTTCCGGGTCCGAGTCCGGTTCCGGATCTGGGTCAGGGTCAGGGTCCGGGTCCGGGTCCGGGTCCGGATCCGGGTCAGGGTCAGGGTCAGGGTCAGGGTCAGGGTCAGGGTCAGGGTCACGGTCAGGGTCAGGATCCGTGTCAGGTTCCGGGTCCGTGTCACGGTCCGGGTCCGGGTCCGGGTCCGGGTCCGGGTCCGGGTCCGGGTCCGTGTCAGGGTCAGGGTCAGGGTCAGAGTCAGGGTCCGGGTCAGGGTCAGGGTCAGGGTCAGGGTCAGGATCCGGGTCCGGGTCCGGGTCCGGGTCCGGGTCCGGGTCCGAGTCCGAGTCAGGGTCCGGGTCCGGGTCCGTGTCCGTGTCCGGGTCCGGGTCAGTTTCAGGGTCAGTGTCAGAGTCAGGGTCCAGGTCAGGGTCAGGGTCCGGGTCCGGATCTTGGTCAGGGTCAGGTTCCGGTTCCGGGTCAGGATCCGGGTCCGGGTCCGGGTCTGGGTCCGGGTCCACGTCCGTGTCAGTGTTAGTGTCAGGGTCAGAGTCAGGGTCCGTGTCCAGGTCCGGGTCAGGGTCAGGATCCGGTTCCGGTTCCGGGTAAGGGTCCGTGTCCGGGTCCGGGTCCGTGTCCGTGTCCGTGTCCGTGTCTGTGTCCGTGTCCGTGTCCGGGTCCGGGTCCGGGTCAGGGTCCGGGTCCGGTTCCGTGTCAGTTTCAGGGTCAGTGTCAGAGTCAGGGTCCGTGTCAGGGTCAGGGTCAGGGTCAGGGTCAGGGTCCAGGTCCAGGTCCGGGTCCGGGTCTGGGTCAGGGTCAGGGTCAGGGTCAGGTTCCGGGTCCATGTCAGGGTCCGGGTCCGTGTCAGGGTCCGGTTCCGGGTCCGGTTCCAGGTCGGGTCCAGGTCCGGGTTCGGTTCCGGTTCCGGGTCAGGATCCGGGTCCGGGTCCGGGTCCGAGTCCGTGTCCTGATCTGGATCAGGGTCAGGGTCCGGGTCCGGGTCCGGGTCCAGGTCCGGGTTCGGTTCCGGTTCCGGTTCCGGGTCAGGATCCGGGTCCGGGTCCGGGTCCGAGTCCGTGTCCTGATCTGGATCAGGGTCAGGGTCCGGGTCCGGGTCCTGGTCCGGGTCCGGGTCCGGGTCAGGATCCGGGTCCGGGTCCGGGTCCGGGTCCGGGTCCGGGTCCGGGTCCGGGTCCGGGTCCGGGTCCGGGTCCGGGTCCGGGTCAGTGTCAGTGTCAGTGTCAGTGTCAGGGTCAGAGTCAGGGTCCGGATCCGTGTCAGTGTCAGTGTCAGAGTCAGGATCCGGGTCCGGGTCAGGGTCAGGGTCAGTGTCAGTGTCAGTGTCAGGGTCCGGGTCCGGGTCCGGTTCCGTGTCAGTTTCAGGGTCAGTGTCAGAGTCAGGGTCCGGGTCAGGGTCAGTGTCAGGGTCAGGGTCAGGGTCCAGGTCCAGTTCCGGGTCAGGGACCGGGTCAGGGTCAGGGTCAGGATCCGGGTCCGGGTCCGGGTCCGTGTCAGGTTCCGTGTCCGTGTCACGGTCCGGGTCCGGGTCCGGGTCCGGGTCAGGGTCAGGGTCAGGATCTGGGTCCGGGTCCGGGTCCGGGTCTGGTTCCGTGTCCGTGTCCGTGTCACGGTCCGGGTCCGGGTCCGGGTCCGGGTCCGGGTCCGGGTCCTGGTCCGGGTCCGGGTCCGGGTCCGGGTCAGGATCCGGGTCCGGTTCCGGGTCCGAGTCCGGTTCCGGATCTTGGTCAGGGTCAGGGTCCGGGTCCGGGTCCGGGTCCGGATCTGGGTCAGGGTCAGGGTCAGGGTCAGGGTCAAGGTCAGGGTCACGGTCAGGGTCAGGATCCGTGTCAGGTTCCGGGTCCGTGTCACGGTCCGGGTCCGGGTCCGGGTCCGGGTCCGGGTCCGGGTCCGGGTCCGGGTCCGGGTCCGGGTCAGGGTTAGGGTCAGGGTCAGGGTCAGGGTCAGGGTCAGGGTCAGGATCCGGGTACGGGTACGGGTACGGGTCAGGGTCAGGGTCAGTGTCAGAGTCAGGGTCCGGGTCACGGTCTCGGTCCCGGTCCGGGTCAGGGTCTGGGTCCGGGTCCGGGTCAGAATCCATGTCCGGTTCCGGTTCCGGTTCCGGGTCCGGGTCCGGGGTGAGGATCCGAGTCCAGGTCAGGATCCGGGTCCGGGTCCGTGTCCGGGTCCGGGTCCGGGTCCGGGTCCGAGTCAGGGTCCGTTTCCGGGTCCGGGTCCGGGTCCGGGTCAGTTTCAGGGTCAGTGTCAGAGTCAGGGTACAGGTCAGGGTCAGGGTCCGGGTCCGGATCTTGGTCAGGGTCAGGTTCCGGTTCCCGGTCGGGATCCGGGTCCGGGTCCGGGTCTGGGTCCGGGTCGACGTCCGTGTCACTGTTAGTGTCAGGGTCAGAGTCAGGGTCCGTGTCCAGGTCCGTGTCCGTGTCCGGGTCCGTGTCCGGGTCCGTGTCCGGGTCCGGGTCAGGATCCGGTTCTGGGTCCGGGTAAGGGTCCGTGTCCGGGTCCGTGTCCAGGTCCGTGTCCGTGTCCGTGTCCGTGTCCGAGTCCGTGTCCGGGTCCGGGTCAGGGTCCGGGTCCGGTTCCGTGTCAGTTTCAGGGTCAGTGTCAGAGTCAGGGTCCGTGTCAGGGTCAGGGTCAGGGTCAGGGTCAGGGTCCAGGTCCAGGTCCGGGTCCGGGTCTGGGTCAGGGTTAGGGTCAGGGTCAGGGTCAGGGTCAGGGTCACGGTCAGGGTCAGGATCCGTGTCAGGTTCCGGGTCTGTGTCACGGTCCGGGTCCGGGTCCGGGTCCGGGTCCGGGTCCGGGTCCGGGTCAGGGTCAGCGTCAGGGTCAGAGTCAGGGTCCGGGTCACGGTCTGGGTCCCGGTCCGGGTCAGGGTCAGGGTCAGGGTCAGGGTCAGGGTCAGGGTCAGGGTCAGGATCCGGGTACGGGTACGGGTACGGGTCAGTGTCACGGTCAGGGTCAGTGTCAGAGTCAGGGTCCGGGTCACGGTCTCGGTCCCGGTCCGGGTCAGGGTCTGGGTCCGGGTCCGTGTCAGAGTCCGGTTCCGGGTCTGGGTCCGGGTCCGGGTCAGTTTCAGGGTCAGTGTCAGAGTCAGGGTCCAGGTCAGGGTCAGGGTCCGGGTCCGGATCTTGGTCAGGGTCAGGTTCCGGTTCCGGGTCGGGATCCGGGTCCGGGTCCGGGTCTGGGTCCGGGTCGACGTCCGTGTCAGTGTTAGTGTCAGGGTCAGAGTCAGGGTCCGTGTCCAGGTCCGGGTCAGGGTCAGGATCCGGTTCTGGGTCAGGGTAAGGGTCCGTGTCCGGGTCCGTGTCCGGGTCCGTGTCCGTGTCCGGGTCCGTGTCCGGGTCCGTGTCCGGGTCAGGGTCAGGGTCAGGGTCCAGGTCCAGGTCCGGGTCCGGGTCTGGGTCAGGGTCAGAGTCAGGGTCAGGGTCCGGGTCCATGTCAGGGTCCGGGTCCGTGTCAGGGTCCGGTTCCGGTTCCGGTTCCGGTTCCGGGTCCAGGTCCAGGTTCGGTTCCGGTTCCGGGTCAGGATCCGGGTCCGGGTCCGGGTCCGGGTCCGGGTCAGGGTCAGGGTCAGGATCCGAGTCCGGGTCCGGGTCGGTGTCCGGGTCCGGGTCCAGGTCCGGGTCCGGGTCCACGTCACTGTCAGTATCCAGGTCCAGGTCCGGGTCCGGGTCCGGGTCCGGTCAGGGTCAGGGTCCGGGTCCGGGTCCGGGTCCGGGGTCAGGATTCTAGTCCGGGTCCGGGTCCGGGTCCAGGTCCGGGTCCGGGTCCGGGTCCGAATCTGGGTCAGGGTCAGCGTCAGGGTCAGGGTCAGGGTCACGGTCAGGGTCAGGATCCGTGTCCGTGTCCGTGTCCGGGTAAGGGTTCGGGTCCTGGTCCGGGTCCGGGTCCGGGTCCGGGTCCGGTTCTGCTTCCGGGTCAGGGTCAAGATCCGGTTCCGGTTCCGGTTCCGGTTCCGGTTCCGGTTCCGGTTCCGGTTCCGGTTCCAGTTCCGGGTCAGGGTCAGAGTCAGGATCCGGGTCCGGGTCCGGGTCAGGGTCCGGTTCCGAGTCCGGTTCCGGTTCCGGTTCCGGTTCCGGTTGCGGGTCCGGGTCCGGGTCCGGGTCCGGGTCAGGGTCAGGGTCAGGGTCAGGGTAAGGATCAGGGTCAGGGTCAGGGTCAGGGTCCAGGTCCAGGTCCGGGTCAGGGTCCGGGTCAGGGTCCGGGTCAGGATCCGGGTCCAGGTCCGGGTCCATATCAGGTTCCGGGTCCGGGTCCGTGTCACGGTCCGGGTCCGGGTCCGGGTCCGGGTCCGGGTCCGGGTCCGGGTCCGGGTCCGGGTCCGGGTCCGGGTCAGGATCCGTGTCCGGGTCCGGGTCCGGGTCCGGGTCCGGGTCCGGGTCCGGGTCCGGGTCCGGGTCCGTGTCAGTGTCAGGGTCAGGGTCAGAGTCAGGGTCCGGATCCGTGTCAGTGTCAGTGTCAGAGTCAGGATCCGGGTCCGGGTCAGGGTCAGGGTCAGGGTCAGGGTCAGGGTCAGTGTCAGGGTCCGGGTCCGGGTCCGGGTCAGGGTCAGGGTCTGGGTCCGGTTCCGATTCCGTGTCAGTTTCAGGGTCAGTGTCAGGGTCAGGGTCCGGGTCAGGGTCAGTGTCAGGGTGAGGGTCAGGGTCAGGGTCAGGGTCCAGGTCCAGTTCCGGGTCAGGGTCCGGGTCAGTGTCAGGGTCAGGATCCGGATCCGGGTCTGGGTCCGTGTCATATTCCGTGTCCGTGTCACGGTCCGGGTCCGGGTCAGGGTCAGGGTCAGGATCCGGGTCCGGGTCCGGGTCCGGGTCCGTGTCAGGTTCCATGTCCGTGTCACGGTCCCGGTCCGGGTCCGGGTCCGGGTCCGGGTCCGGGTCCGGGTCTGGGTCCGGGTCCAGGTCCGCGTCAGGATCCGGGTCCGGTTCCGGGTCCGAGTCCGTGTCCGGATCTGGATCAGGGTCAGGGTCCGGGTCCGGGTCCGGGTCCAGGTCCGGGTCCGTGTCAGTTTCAGTGTCAGTGTCCGTGTCAGGGTCAGAGTCAGGGTCCGGGTCCGGATCAGGATACTGGTCAGGGTCAGGGTCAGTGTCCGGGTACGGGTCCAGGTCAGGGTCCGGGTCCGGGTCAGGGTCCGGGTCCGGGTCCGGGTCCGGGTCCGGGTCAGGGTCAGGGTCAGGGTCAGGATCCGAGTCCGGGTCCGGGTCGGTGTCCGGGTCTGGGTGAGGGTCCGGGTCCGGGTCCAGGTCCGGGTCCGGTTCAAGGTCAGGGTCAGGATCCGGGTCCGGGTCCGGGTCCGTGTCAGGTTCCGTGTCCGTGTCACGGTCCGGGTCCGGGTCCGGGTCCGGGTCCGGGTCCGGGTCCGGGTCCGGGTCCGGGTCCGGGTCCGGGTCAGGATCCGGGTCCGGTTCCGGGTCCGAGTCCGTGTCCGGATCTGGATCAGGGTCAGGGTCCGGGTCCGGGTCCGGGTCCGGGTCCGGGTCCGGGTCCGGGTCCAGGTCCGGGTCCGTGTCAGTTTCAGTGTCAGTGTCCGTGTCAGGGTCAGAGTCAGGGTCAGGATCAGGATCCTGGTCAGGGTCAGGGTCAGTGTCCGGGTCCGGGTCCAGGTCAGGGTCCGGGTCTGGGTCCGGGTCAGGGTCCGGGTCCGGGTCCGGGTCCGGGTCCAGGTCCGGGTCCGGGTCCGGGTCAGGGTCCGGGTCAGGATCCGGGTCCGGGTCCGGGTCCGAGTCCGTGTCCGGATCTGGATCAGGGTCAGGGTCCGGGTCCGGGTCCGGGTCCAGGTCCGGGTCCGGGTCCGTGTCAGTTTCAGTGTCAGTGTCCGTGTCAGGGTCAGAGTCAGGGTCCGGATCAGGATCCTGGTCAGGGTCAGGGTCAGTGTCCGGGTCCGGGTCCAGGTCAGGGTCCAGGTCCGGGTCAGGGTCTGGGTCCGGGTCCGGGTCCGGGTCCGGGTCCGGGTCCGGGTCCGGGTCCGGGTCCGGGTCCGGGTCCGGGTCCGGGTCAGGGCCAGGGTCAGGATCCGAGTCCGGGTCCGGGTCGGTGTCCGGGTCGGGGTCCAGGTCCGGGTCCGGGTCCGGGTCCACGTCACTGTCAGTATCCAGGTCCAGGTCCGGGTCCGGGTCCGGGTCCGGTCAGGGTCAGGGTCCGGGTCCGGGTCCGGGTCCGGGGTCAGGATTCTAGTCCGGGTCCGGGTCCGAGTCCGGTTCCGGTTCCGGTTCCGGTTCCGGTTCCGGGTCCGGTTCCGGGTCCGGGTCCGGGTCAGGGTCAGGGTCAGGGTCCGGGTCAGGATCCGGGTCCGGGTCCGGGTCCGGGTCCGGGTCCGGGTTCTGGTCCGCGTCCGGGTCCGGGTCCGTGTCAGTGTCAGGGTCAGGGTCCGGGTCCCGGTCCGGGTCCGGGTCCGGGTCAGGATCCGGGTCCGGGTCCGGGTCCGGGTCCGGGTCCGGGTCAGTGTCAGTGTCAGGGTCAGGGTCAGAGTCAGGGTCCGGATCCGTGTCAGTGTCAGTGTCAGAGTCAGGATCCGGGTCCGGGTCAGGGTCAGGGTCAGGGTCAGTGTCAGTGTCAGGGTCCGGGTCCGGGTCCGGTTCCGTGTCAGTTTCAGGGTCAGTGTCAGAGTCAGGGTCCGGGTCAGGGTCAGTGTCAGGGTCAGGGTCAGGGTCCAGGTCCAGTTCCGGGTCAGGGACCGGGTCAGGGTCAGGGTCAGGATCCGGGTCCGGGTCCGGGTCCGTGTCAGGTTCCGTGTCCGTGTCACGGTCCGGGTCCGGGTCCGGGTCCGGGTCAGGGTCAGGGTCAGGATCCGGGTCCGGGTCCGGTTCCGGGTCCGGTTCCGGGTCCGGGTCCGGGTCCGGGTCAGGGTCAGGGTCAGGGTCCGGGTCAGGATCCGGGTCCGGGTCCGGGTCCGGGTCCGGGTCCGGGTTCTGGTCCGCGTCCGGGTCCGGGTCCGTGTCAGTGTCAGGGTCAGGGTCCGGGTCCCGGTCCGGGTCCGGGTCCGGGTCAGGATCCGGGTCCGGGTCCGGGTCCGGGTCCGGGTCCGGGTCCGCGTCCGGGTCCGGGTCCGGGTCCGGGTCCGGGTCCGTGTCAGTGTCAGGGTCAGGGTCAGAGTCAGGGTCTGGGTCACGTTCTCGGTCCCGGTCCGGGTCAGGGTCTGGGTCCGGGTCCGGGTCAGAGTCCATGTCCGGTTCCGGTTCCGGGTCCGGGTCTGGGTCCGGGGTGAGGATCCGAGTCCAGGTCTGGGTCCGGGTCCGGGTCCGGGTCCGTGTCAGGGTCAGGGTCAGGGTCAGAGTCAGGGTCTGGGTCAGGGTCAGGGTCAGGGTCAGGGTCAGGATCAGGGTCCGGGTCAGGATCAGGGTCAGGGTCAGGGTCCAGGTCCAGGTCCGGGTCAGGGTCCGGGTCCGGGTGAGGGTCAGGGTCAGGATCCGGGTCCAGGTCCGGGTCCGTGTCAGGTTCCGGGTCCGTGTCACGGTCCGGGTCCGGGTCCGGGTCCGGGTCCGGGTCCGGGTCCGGGTCCGGGTCCGGGTCCGGGTCCGGTTCCGGGTCCGGGTCCGGGTCAGGATCCGGGTCCGGGTCCGGGTCCGGGTCCGGGTCCGGGTCCGGGTCCGGGTCAGGGTCCGGGTCAGTGTCAGTGTCAGGGTCAGGGTCAGAGTCAGGGTCCGGATCCGTGTCAGTGTCAGTGTCAGAGTCAGGATCCGGGTCTGGGTCAGGGTCAGGGTCAGGGTCAGGGTCAGGGTCAGTGTCAGGGTCCGGGTCCAGGTCCGGGTCAGGGTCAGGGTCTGGGTCCGGGTCCGGTTCCGTGTCAGTTTCAGGGTCAGTGTCAGAGTCAGGGTGCGGGTCAGGGTCAGGGTCAGGGTCAGGGTCAGGGTCCAGGTCCAGTTCCGGGTCAGGGTCCGGGTCAGGGTCCGGGTCAGGGTCCGGGTCCGGGTCCGGGTCCGGGTCCGGGTCCGGGTTAGGATCCGGGTCCGGTTCCGGGTCCGAGTCCGGTTCCGGATCTGGGTCAGGGTCAGGGTCCGGGTCCGGGTCCGGGTCCGGATCCGGGTCAGGGTCAGGGTCAGGGTCAGGGTCAGGGTCAGGGTGTGGGTCACGGTCAGGGTCAGGATCCGTGTCAGGTTCCGGGTCCGTGTCACGGTCCGGGTCCGGGTCCGGGTCCGGGTCCGGGTCCGGGTCCGTGTCAGGGTCAGGGTCAGGGTCAGAGTCAGGGTCCGGGTCAGGGTCAGGGTCAGGGTCAGGGTCAGGATCCGGGTCCGGGTCCGGGTCCGGGTCCGGGTCCGGGTCCGAGTCCGAGTCAGGATCCGGGTCCGGGTCCGGGTCCGTGTCCGGGTCCGGGTCAGTTTCAGCGTCAGTGTCAGAGTCAGTGTCCAGGTCAGGGTCAGGGTCCGGGTCCGGATCTTGGTCAGGGTCAGGTTCCGGTTCCGGGTCAGGATCCGGGTCCGGGTCCGGGTCTGGGTCCGGGTCCACGTCCGTGTCAGTGTTAGTGTGAGGGTCAGAGTCAGGGTCCGTGTCCAGGTCCGGGTCAGGGTCAGGATCCGGTTCCGGGTCCGGGTAAGGGTCCGTGTCCGGGTCCGGGTCCGTGTCCGTGTCCGTGTCCGTGTCCGTGTCCGTGTCCGTGTCCGTGTCCGGGTCCGGGTCAGGGTCCGGGTCCGGTTCCGTGTCAGTTTCAGGGTCAGTGTCAGAGTCAGGGTCCGTGTCAGGGTCAGGGTCAGGGTCAGGGTCAGGGTCCAGGTCCAGGTCCGGGTCCGGGTCTGGGTCAGGGTCAGGGTCAGGGTCAGGGTCCGGGTCCATGTCAGGGTCCGGGTCCGTGTCAGGGTCCGGTTCCGGGTCCGGTTCCAGGTCGGGTCCAGGTCCGGGTTCGGTTCCGGTTCCGGGTCAGGATCCGGGTCCGGGTCCGGGTCCGAGTCCGTGTCCTGATCTGGATCAGGGTCAGGGTCCGGGTCCGGGTCCGGGTCCAGGTCCGGGTTCGGTTCCGGTTCCGGGTCCGGGTCAGGATCCGGGTCCGGGTCCGGGTCCGAGTCCGTGTCCTGATCTGGATCAGGGTCAGGGTCCGGGTCCGGGTCCGGGTCCGGGTCCGGGTCCGGGTCAGGGTCCGGGTCCGGGTCCGGGTCCGGGTCCGGGTCCGGGTCCGGGTCCGGGTCCGGGTCCGGGTCCGGGTCCGGGTCAGTGTCAGTGTCAGGGTCAGGGTCAGAGTCAGGGTCCGGATCCGTGTCAGTGTCAGTGTCAGAGTCAGGATCCGGGTCCGGGTCAGGGTCAGGGTCAGGGTCAGTGTCAGTATCAGGGTCCGGGTCCGGGTCCGGTTCCGTGTCAGTTTCAGGGTCAGTGTCAGAGTCAGGGTCCGGGTCAGGGTCAGTGTCAGGGTCAGGGTCAGGGTCCAGGTCCAGTTCCGGGTCAGGGACCGGGTCAGGGTCAGGGTCAGGATCCGGGTCCGGGTCCGGGTCCGTGTCAGGTTCCGTGTCCGTGTCACGGTCCGGGTCCGGGTCCGGGTCCGGGTCAGGGTCAGGGTCAGGATCCGGGTCCGGGTCCGGGTCCGGGTCTGGTTCCGTGTCCGTGTCCGTGTCACGGTCCGGGTCCGGGTCCGGGTCCGGGTCCGGGTCCGGGTCCTGGTCCGGGTCCGGGTCCGGGTCCGGGTCAGGATCCGGGTCCGGTTCCGGGTCCGAGTCCGGTTCCGGATCTGGGTCAGGGTCAGGGTCCGGGTCCGGGTCCGGGTCCGGATCCGGGTCAGGGTCAGGGTCAGGGTCAGGGTCAGGGTCAGGGTGTGGGTCACGGTCAGGGTCAGGATCCGTGTCAGGTTCCGGGTCCGTGTCACGGTCCGGGTCCGGGTCCGGGTCCGGGTCCGGGTCCGGGTCCGTGTCAGGGTCAGGGTCAGGGTCAGAGTCAGGGTCCGGGTCAGGGTCAGGGTCAGGGTCAGGGTCAGGGTCAGGATCCGGGTCCGGGTCCGGGTCCGGGTCCGGGTCCGGGTCCGGGTCCGAGTCCGAGTCAGGATCCGGGTCCGGGTCCGGGTCCGTGTCCGGGTCCGGGTCAGTTTCAGCGTCAGTGTCAGAGTCAGTGTCCAGGTCAGGGTCAGGGTCCGGGTCCGGATCTTGGTCAGGGTCAGGTTCCGGTTCCGGGTCAGGATCCGGGTCCGGGTCCGGGTCTGGGTCCGGGTCCACGTCCGTGTCAGTGTTAGTGTGAGGGTCAGAGTCAGGGTCCGTGTCCAGGTCCGGGTCAGGGTCAGGATCCGGTTCCGGGTCCGGGTAAGGGTCCGTGTCCGGGTCCGTGTCCGTGTCCGTGTCCGTGTCCGTGTCCGTGTCCGTGTCCGTGTCCGTGTCCGGGTCCGGGTCAGGGTCCGGGTCCGGTTCCGTGTCAGTTTCAGGGTCAGTGTCAGAGTCAGGGTCCGTGTCAGGGTCAGGGTCAGGGTCAGGGTCAGGGTCCAGGTCCAGGTCCGGGTCCGGGTCTGGGTCAGGGTCAGGGTCAGGGTCAGGGTCCGGGTCCATGTCAGGGTCCGGGTCCGTGTCAGGGTCCGGTTCCGGGTCCGGTTCCAGGTCGGGTCCAGGTCCGGGTTCGGTTCCGGTTCCGGGTCAGGATCCGGGTCCGGGTCCGGGTCCGAGTCCGTGTCCTGATCTGGATCAGGGTCAGGGTCCGGGTCCGGGTCCGGGTCCAGGTCCGGGTTCGGTTCCGGTTCCGGGTCCGGGTCAGGATCCGGGTCCGGGTCCGGGTCCGAGTCCGTGTCCTGATCTGGATCAGGGTCAGGGTCCGGGTCCGGGTCCGGGTCCGGGTCCGGGTCCGGGTCAGGATCCGGGTCCGGGTCCGGGTCCGGGTCCGGGTCCGGGTCCGGGTCCGGGTCCGGGTCCGGGTCCGGGTCAGTGTCAGTGTCAGGGTCAGGGTCAGAGTCAGGGTCCGGATCCGTGTCAGTGTCAGTGTCAGAGTCAGGATCCGGGTCCGGGTCAGGGTCAGGGTCAGGGTCAGTGTCAGTATCAGGGTCCGGGTCCGGGTCCGGTTCCGTGTCAGTTTCAGGGTCAGTGTCAGAGTCAGGGTCCGGGTCAGGGTCAGTGTCAGGGTCAGGGTCAGGGTCCAGGTCCAGTTCCGGGTCAGGGACCGGGTCAGGGTCAGGGTCAGGATCCGGGTCCGGGTCCGTGTCCGTGTCAGGTTCCGTGTCCGTGTCACGGTCCGGGTCCGGGTCCGGGTCCGGGTCCGGGTCAGGGTCAGGGTCAGGATCCGGGTCCGGGTCCGGGTCCGGGTCTGGTTCCGTGTCCGTGTCCGTGTCACGGTCCGGGTCCGGGTCCGGGTCCGGGTCCGGGTCCGGGTCCTGGTCCGGGTCCGGGTCCGGGTCCGGGTCAGGATCCGGGTCCGGTTCCGGGTCCGAGTCCGGTTCCGGATCTTGGTCAGGGTCAGGGTCCGGGTCCGGGTCCGGGTCCGGATCTGGGTCAGGGTCAGGGACAGGGTCAGGGTCAAGGTCAGGGTCACGGTCAGGGTCAGGATCCGTGTCAGGTTCCGGGTCCGTGTCACGGTCCGGGTCCGGGTCCGGGTCCGGGTCCGGGTCCGGGTCCGGGTCCGGGTCCGGGTCCGGGTCCGGGTCCGGGTCCGGGTCAGGGTCAGGGTCAGGGTCAGAGTCAGGGTCCGGGTCACGGTCTGGGTCCCGGTCCGGGTCAGGGTCAGGGTGAGGGTCAGGGTCAGGGTCAGGGTCAGGATCCGGGTACGGGTACGGGTACGGGTCAGGGTCAGGGTCAGTGTCAGAGTCAGGGTCCGGGTCACGGTCTCGGTCCCGGTCCGGGTCAGGGTCTGGGTCCGGGTCCGGGTCAGAATCCATGTCCGGTTCCGGTTCCGGTTCCGGGTCCGGGTCCGGGGTGAGGATCCGAGTCCAGGTCAGGATCCGGGTCCGGGTCCGGGTCCGGGTCCGGGTCCGGGTCCGGGTCCGAGTCAGGGTCCGTTTCCGGGTCCGGGTCCGGGTCCGGGTCAGTTTCAGGGTCAGTGTCAGAGTCAGGGTCCAGGTCAGGGTCAGGGTCCGGGTCCGGATCTTGGTCAGGGTCAGGTTCCGGTTCCCGGTCGGGATCCGGGTCCGGGTCCGGGTCTGGGTCCGGGTCGACGTCCGTGTCACTGTTAGTGTCAGGGTCAGAGTCAGGGTCCGTGTCCAGGTCCGTGTCCGTGTCCGGGTCCGTGTCCGGGTCCGTGTCCGGGTCCGGGTCAGGATCCGGTTCTGGGTCCGGGTAAGGGTCCGTGTCCGTGTCCGTGTCCAGGTCCGTGTCCGTGTCCGGGTCCGTGTCCGAGTCCGTGTCCGGGTCCGGGTCAGGGTCCGGGTCCGGTTCCGTGTCAGTTTCAGGGTCAGTGTCAGAGTCAGGGTCCGTGTCAGGGTCAGGGTCAGGGTCAGGGTCAGGGTCCAGGTCCAGGTCCGGGTCCGGGTCTGGGTCAGGGTCAGGGTCAGGGTCAGGGTCAGGGTCAGGGTCACGGTCAGGGTCAGGATCCGTGTCAGGTTCCGGGTCTGTGTCACGGTCCGGGTCCGGGTCCGGGTCCGGGTCCGGGTCCGGGTCAGGGTCAGCGTCAGGGTCAGAGTCAGGGTCCGGGTCACGGTCTGGGTCCCGGTCCGGGTCAGGGTCAGGGTCAGGGTCAGGGTCAGGGTCAGGGTCAGGATCCGGGTACGGGTACGGGTACGGGTCAGTGTCACGGTCAGGGTCAGTGTCAGAGTCAGGGTCCGGGTCACGGTCTCGGTCCCGGTCCGGGTCAGGGTCTGGGTCCGGGTCCGTGTCAGAGTCCATGTCCGGTTCCGGTTCCGGTTCCGGGTCCGGGGTGAGGATCCGAGTCCAGGTCTGGGTCCGGGTCCGGGTCCGTGTCCGTGTCAGGGTCAGGGTCAGCGTCAGAGTCAGGGTCCGGGTCAGGGTCAGGGTCAGGGTCAGGGTCAGGGTCAGGATCCGGGTCCGGGTCCGGGTCCGTGTCCGTGTCCGGGTCCGGGTCCGAGTCAGGGTCCGGTTCCGGGTCTGGGTCCGGGTCCGGGTCAGTTTCAGGGTCAGTGTCAGAGTCAGGGTCCAGGTCAGGGTCAGGGTCCGGGTCCGGATCTTGGTCAGGGTCAGGTTCCGGTTCCGGGTCGGGATCCGGGTCCGGGTCCGGGTCTGGGTCCGGGTCGACGTCCGTGTCAGTGTTAGTGTCAGGGTCAGAGTCAGGGTCCGTGTCCAGGTCCGGGTCAGGGTCAGGATCCGGTTCTGGGTCCGGGTAAGGGTCCGTGTCCGGGTCCGTGTCCGGGTCCGTGTCCGTGTCCGGGTCCGTGTCCGGGTCCGTGTCCGGGTCAGGGTCAGGGTCAGGGTCCAGGTCCAGGTCCGGGTCCGGGTCTGGGTCAGGGTCAGAGTCAGGGTCAGGGTCCGGGTCCATGTCAGGGTCCGGGTCCGTGTCAGGGTCCGGTTCCGGTTCCGGTTCCGGTTCCGGGTCCAGGTCCAGGTTCGGTTCCGGTTCCGGGTCAGGATCCGGGTCCGGGTCCGGGTCCGGGTCCGGGTCAGGGTCAGGGTCAGGATCCGAGTCCGGGTCCGGGTCGGTGTCCGGGTCCGGGTCCAGGTCCGGGTCCGGGTCCACGTCACTGTCAGTATCCAGGTCCAGGTCCGGGTCCGGGTCCGGGTCCGGTCAGGGTCAGGGTCCGGGTCCGGGTCCGGGTCCGGGGTCAGGATTCTAGTCCGGGTCCGGGTCCGGGTCCAGGTCCGGGTCCGGGTCCGGGTCCGAATCTGGGTCAGGGTCAGCGTCAGGGTCAGGGTCAGGGTCACGGTCAGGGTCAGGATCCGTGTCCGTGTCCGTGTCCGGGTAAGGGTTCGGGTCCTGGTCCGGGTCCGGGTCCGGGTCCGGGTCCGGTTCTGCTTCCGGGTCAGGGTCAAGATCCGGTTCCGGTTCCGGTTCCGGTTCCGGTTCCGGTTCCGGTTCCGGTTCCGGTTCCGGTTCCAGTTCCGGGTCAGGGTCAGAGTCAGGATCCGGGTCCGGGTCCGGGTCAGGGTCCGGTTCCGAGTCCGGTTCCGGTTCCGGTTCCGGTTCCGGTTGCGGGTCCGGGTCCGGGTCCTGGTCAGGGTCAGGGTCAGGGTCAGGGTCAGGGTCAGGGTAAGGATCAGGGTCAGGGTCAGGGTCCAGGTCCAGGTCCGGGTCAGGGTCCGGGTCAGGGTCCGGGTCAGGATCCGGGTCCAGGTCCGGGTCCATGTCAGGTTCCGGGTCCGGGTCCGTGTCACGGTCCGGGTCCGGGTCCGGGTCCGGGTCCGGGTCCGGGTCCGGGTCCGGGTCCGGGTCCGGGTCCGGGTCCGGGTCAGGATCCGGGTCCGGGTCCGGGTCCGGGTCCGGGTCCGGGTCCGGGTCCGGGTCCGGGTCCGGGTCCGGGTCCGTGTCCGTGTCCGTGTCAGTGTCAGTGTCAGGGTCAGAGTCAGGGTCCGGATCCGTGTCAGTGTCAGTGTCAGAGTCAGGGTCAGGGTCAGGGTCAGGGTCCAGGTCCAGTTCCGGGTCAGTGTCCGGGTCAGTGTCAGTGTCAGGGTCAGGATCCGGATCCGGATCCGGGTCCGGGTCCGTGTCATATTCCGTGTCCGTGTCACGGTCCGGGTCCGGGTCCGGGTCCGGGTCAGGGTCAGGGTCAGGATCCGGGTCCGGGTCCGGGTCCGGGTCCGGGTCCGTGTCAGGTTCCATGTCCGTGTCACGGTCCCGGTCCGGGTCCGGGTCCGGGTCCGGGTCCGGGTCCGGGTCTGGGTCCGGGTCCAGGTCCGCGTCAGGATCCGGGTCCGGTTCCGGGTCCGAGTCCGTGTCCGGATCTGGATCAGGGTCAGGGTCCGGGTCCGGGTCCGGGTCCGGGTCCAGGTCCGGGTCCGTGTCAGTTTCAGTGTCAGTGTCCGTGTCAGGGTCAGAGTCAGGGTCCGGGTCCGGATCAGGATACTGGTCAGGGTCAGGGTCAGTGTCCGGGTACGGGTCCAGGTCAGGGTCCGGGTCCGGGTCAGGGTCCGGGTCCGGGTCCGGGTCCGGGTCAGGGTCAGGGTCAGGGTCAGGGTCAGGATCCGAGTCCGGGTCCGGGTCGGTGTCCGGGTCTGGGTGAGGGTCCGGGTCCGGGTCCAGGTCCGGTTCTGCTTCCGGGTCAGGGTCAAGATCCGGTTCCGGTTCCGGTTCCGGTTCCGGTTCCGGTTCCGGTTCCGGTTCCGGTTCCAGTTCCGGGTCAGGGTCAGAGTCAGGATCCGGGTCCGGGTCCGGGTCAGGGTCCGGTTCCGAGTCCGGTTCCGGTTCCGGTTCCGGTTCCGGTTGCGGGTCCGGGTCCGGGTCCTGGTCAGGGTCAGGGTCAGGGTCAGGGTCAGGGTCAGGGTAAGGATCAGGGTCAGGGTCAGGGTCCAGGTCCAGGTCCGGGTCAGGGTCCGGGTCAGGGTCCGGGTCAGGATCCGGGTCCAGGTCCGGGTCCATGTCAGGTTCCGGGTCCGGGTCCGTGTCACGGTCCGGGTCCGGGTCCGGGTCCGGGTCCGGGTCCGGGTCCGGGTCCGGGTCCGGGTCCGGGTCCGGGTCCGGGTCAGGATCCGGGTCCGGGTCCGGGTCCGGGTCCGGGTCCGGGTCCGGGTCCGGGTCCGGGTCCGGGTCCGGGTCCGTGTCCGTGTCAGTGTCAGTGTCAGGGTCAGAGTCAGGGTCCGGATCCGTGTCAGTGTCAGTGTCAGAGTCAGGGTCAGGGTCAGGGTCAGGGTCCAGGTCCAGTTCCGGGTCAGGGTCCGGGTCAGTGTCAGTGTCAGGGTCAGGATCCGGATCCGGATCCGGGTCCGGGTCCGTGTCATATTCCGTGTCCGTGTCACGGTCCGGGTCCGGGTCCGGGTCCGGGTCAGGGTCAGGGTCAGGATCCGGGTCCGGGTCCGGGTCCGGGTCCGGGTCCGTGTCAGGTTCCATGTCCGTGTCACGGTCCCGGTCCGGGTCCGGGTCCGGGTCCGGGTCCGGGTCCGGGTCTGGGTCCGGGTCCAGGTCCGCGTCAGGATCCGGGTCCGGTTCCGGGTCCGAGTCCGTGTCCGGATCTGGATCAGGGTCAGGGTCCGGGTCCGGGTCCGGGTCCGGGTCCAGGTCCGGGTCCGTGTCAGTTTCAGTGTCAGTGTCCGTGTCAGGGTCAGAGTCAGGGTCCGGGTCCGGATCAGGATACTGGTCAGGGTCAGGGTCAGTGTCCGGGTACGGGTCCAGGTCAGGGTCCGGGTCCGGGTCAGGGTCCGGGTCCGGGTCCGGGTCCGGGTCAGGGTCAGGGTCAGGGTCAGGGTCAGGATCCGAGTCCGGGTCCGGGTCGGTGTCCGGGTCTGGGTGAGGGTCCGGGTCCGGGTCCAGGTCCGGGTCCGGTTCAAGGTCAGGGTCAGGATCCGGGTCCGGGTCCGGGTCCGTGTCAGGTTCCGGGTCCGTGTCACGGTCCGGGTCCGGGTCCGGGTCCGGGTCCGGGTCCGGGTCCGGGTCCGGGTCCGGGTCCGGGTCCGGGTCCGGGTCAGGATCCGGGTCCGGTTCCGGGTCCGAGTCCGTGTCCGGATCTGGATCAGGGTCAGGGTTCGGGTCCGGGTCCGGGTCCGGGTCCGGGTCCAGGTCCGGGTCCGTGTCAGTTTCAGTGTCAGTGTCCGTGTCAGGGTCAGAGTCAGGGTCAGGATCAGGATCCTGGTCAGGGTCAGGGTCAGTGTCCGGGTCCGGGTCCAGGTCAGGGTCCAGGTCCGGGTCAGGGTCCGGGTCCGGGTCCGGGTCCGGGTCCGGGTCCGGTTCCGGGTCCGGGTCCGGGTCCGGGTCAGGGTCAGGGTCAGGATCCGAGTCCGGGTCCGGGTCGGTGTCCGGGTCGGGGTCCAGGTCCGGGTCCGGGTCCGGGTCCACGTCACTGTCAGTATCCAGGTCCAGGTCCGGGTCCGGGTCCGGGTCCGGTCAGGGTCAGGGTCCGGGTCCGGGTCCGGGTCCGGGGTCAGGATTCTAGTCCGGGTCCGGGTCCGAGTCCGGTTCCGGTTCCGGTTCCGGTTCCGGTTCCGGGTCCGGTTCCGGGTCCGGGTCCGGGTCAGGGTCAGGGTCAGGGTCAGGGTAAGGATCAGGGTCAGGGTCAGGGTCCAGGTCCAGGTCCGGGTCAGGGTCCGGGTCAGGGTCAGGGTCAGGATCCGGGTCCAGGTCCGGGTCCGTGTCAGTGTCAGTGTCAGAGTCAGGATCCGGGTCCGGGTCAGGGTCCGGGTCAGGGTCAGTGTCAGGGTCCGGGTCCGTGTCCGGGTCAGGGTCAGGGTCAGGGTCAGGGTCCGGGTCAGGGTCAGTGTCAGGGTCAGGGTCAGGGTCAGGGTCCAGGTCCAGTTCCGGGTCAGGGTCCGGGTCAGTGTCAGGGTCAGGATCCGGATCCGGGTCCGGGTCCGTGTCATATTCCGTGTCCGTGTCACGGTCCGGGTCCGGGTCCGGGTCCGGGTCCGGGTCAGGGTCAGGGTCAGGATCCGGGTCCGGGTCCGGGTCCGTGTCAGGTTCCATGTCCGTGTCACGGTCCGGGTCCGGGTCCGGGTCCGGGTCCGGGTCCGGGTCCGGGTCCGGGTCCGGGTCCGGGTCCGGGTCCGGGTCCGGGTCAGGATCCGGGTCCGGTTCCGGGTCCGAGTCCGTGTCCGGATCTGGATCAGGGTCAGGGTCCGGGTCCGGGTCCGGGTCCGGGTCCAGGTCCGGGTCCGTGTCAGTTTCAGTGTCAGTGTCCGTGTCAGGGTCAGAGTCAGGGTCCGGGTCCGGATCAGGATACTGGTCAGGGTCAGGGTCAGTGTCCGGGTCCGGGTCCAGGTCAGGGTCCGGGTCCGGGTCAGGGTCCGGGTCCGGGTCCGGGTCCGGGTCTGGGTCCGGGTCCGGGTCAGGGTCAGGGTCAGGGTCAGGATCCGAGTCCAGGTCCGGGTCGGTGTCCGGGTCTGGGTGAGGGTCCGGGTCCGGGTCCAGGTCCGGGTCCGGGTCAGGGTCAGGGTCAGGATCCGGGTCCGGGTCCGGGTCCGTGTCAGGTTCCGTGTCCGTGTCACGGTCCGGGTCCGGGTCCGGGTCCGGGTCCGGGTCCGGGTCCGGGTCCGGGTCCGGGTCCGGGTCCGGGTCAGGATCCGGGTCCGGTTCCGGGTCCGAGTCCGTGTCCGGATCTGGATCAGTGTCAGGGTCCGGGTCCGGGTCCGGGTCCGGGTCCGGGTCCGGGTCCAGGTCCGGGTCCGGGTCCGTGTCAGTTTCAGTGTCAGTGTCCGTGTCAGGGTCAGAGTCAGGGTCAGGATCAGGATCCTGGTCAGGGTCAGGGTCAGTGTCCGGGTCCGGGTCCAGGTCTGGGTCCGGGTCCGCGTCCGGTCAGGGTCCGGGTCCGGGTCAGGGTCCGGGTCCGGGTCCGGGTCCGGGTCCGGGTCCGGGTCCGGGTCCGGGTCAGGGTCAGGGTCAGGATCCGAGTCCGGGTGCGGGTCGGTGTCCGGGTCTGGGTGAGGGTCCGGGTCCGGGTCCAGGTCCGGGTCCGGGTCCACGTCAGGGTGAGTATCCAGGTCCAGGTCCGGGTCCGGGTCCGGGTCAGGTCAGGGTCAGGGTCCGGGTCCGGGTCCGGGTCCGGGGTCAGGATTCTAGTCCGGGTCCGGGTCCGGGTCCAGGTCCGGGTCCGGGTCCGGGTCCGGATCTGGGTTAGGGTCAGGGTCAGGGTCAGGGTCAGGGTCACGGTCAGGGTCAGGATCCGTGTCCGTGTCCGTGTCCGGGTAAGGGTTCGGGTCCTGGTCCGGGTCCGGGTCCGGGTCTGGGTCAGGATCCGGGTCCGGGTCCGGGTCCGGGTCCGGGTTCTGGTCCGCGTCCGGGTCCGGGTCCGTGTCAGTGTCAGGGTCAGGGTCAGAGTCAGGGTCCGGATCCGTGTCAGTGTCAGTGTCAGAGTCAGGATCCGGGTCCGGGTCAGGGTCAGGGTCAGGGTCAGGGTCAGTGTCAGGGTCAGGGTCCGGGTCCGGGTCCGGGTCAGGGTCAGGGTCAGGGTCAGTGTCAGAGTCAGGGTCCGGGTCAGGGTCAGTGTCAGGGTCAGGGTCAGGGTCCAGGTCCAGTTCCGGGTCAGGGTCCGGGTCAGGGTCAGGGTCAGGATCCGGGTCCGGGTCCGGGTCCGGGTCCGTGTCAGGTTCCGGGTCCGTGTCACGGTCCGGGTCCGGGTCCGGGTCCGGGTCCGGGTCCGGGTCCGGGTCAGGATCCGGGTCCGGGTCCGGGTCCGGGTCCTGGTCCGCGTCCGGGTCAGGGTCCGGGTCCGGGTCCGGGTCCGTGTCAGTGTCAGGGTCAGGGTCAGAGTCAGAGTCAGGGTCCGGATCCGTGTCAGTGTCAGTGTCAGAGTCAGGGTCCGGGTCACGGTCTCGGTCCCGGTCCGGGTCAGGGTCTGGGTCCGGGTCCGGGTCAGAGTCCATGTCCGGTTCCGGTTCCGGGTCCGGGTCTGGGTCCGGGGTGAGGATCCGAGTCCAGGTCTGGGTCCGGGTCCGGGTCCGGGTCCGTGTCAGGGTCAGGGTCAGGGTCAGAGTCAGGGTCCGGGTCAGGGTCAGGGTCAGGGTCAGGGTCAGGATCAGGGTCCGGGTCCGGGTCAGGATCAGGGTCAGGGTCAGGGTCAGGGTCCAGGTCCAGGTCCGGGTCAGGGTCCGGGTCCGGGTGAGGGTCAGGGTCAGGATCCGGGTCCAGGTCCGGGTCCGTGTCAGGTTCCGGGTCCGTGTCACGGTCCGGGTCCGGGTCCGGGTCCGGGTCCGGGTCTGGGTCCGGGTCCGGGTCCGGGTCCGGGTCCGGGTCCGGGTCAGGATCCGGGTCCGGGTCCGGGTCCGGGTCCGGGTCCGGGTCCGGGTCCGGGTCAGTGTCAGGGTCAGGGTCAGAGTCAGGGTCCGGATCCGTGTCAGTGTCAGTGTCAGAGTCAGGATCCGGGTCTGGGTCAGGGTCAGGGTCAGGGTCAGGGTCAGGGTCAGTGTCAGGGTCCGGGTCCAGGTCCGGGTCAGGGTCAGGGTCTGGGTCCGGGTCCGGTTCCGTGTCAGTTTCAGGGTCAGTGTCAGATTCAGGGTCCGGGTCAGGGCCAGGGTCAGGGTCAGGGTCAGGGTCCAGGTCCAGTTCCGGGTCAGGGTCCGGGTCAGGGTCCGGGTCCGGGTCCGGGTCCGGGTCCGGGTCCGGGTCCGGGTCCGGGTCCGGGTTAGGATCCGGGTCCGGTTCCGGGTCCTAGTCCGGTTCCGGTTCCGGGTCCGGGTCTGGGTCCGGGGTGAGGATCCGAGTCCAGGTCTGGGTCCGGGTCCGGGTCCGGGTCCGTGTCAGGGTCAGGGTCAGGGTCAGAGTCAGGGTCCGGGTCAGGGTCAGGGTCAGGGTCAGGGTCAGGATCAGGGTCCGGGTCCGGGTCCGGGTCAGGATCAGGGTCAGGGTCAGGGTCCAGGTCCAGGTCCGGGTCAGGGTCCGGGTCCGGGTGAGGGTCAGGGTCAGGATCCGGGTCCAGGTCCGGGTCCGTGTCAGGTTCCGGGTCCGTGTCACGGTCCGGGTCCGGGTCCGGGTCCGGGTCCGGGTCCGGGTCCGGGTCCGGGTCCGGGTCCGGGTCCGGGTCCGGGTCAGGATCCGGGTCCGGGTCCGGGTCCGGGTCCGTGTCAGGGTCCGGGTCCGGGTCCGAGTCCGGGTCAGTGTCAGGGTCAGGGTCAGAGTCAGGGTCCGGATCCGTGTCAGTGTCAGTGTCAGAGTCAGGATCCGGGTCTGGGTCAGGGTCAGGGTCAGGGTCAGGGTCAGTGTCAGGGTCCGGGTCCAGGTCCGGGTCAGGGTCAGGGTCTGGGTCCGGGTCCGGTTCCGTGTCAGTTTCAGGGTCAGTGTCAGAGTCAGGGTCCGGGTCAGGGTCAGGGTCAGGGTCAGGGTCAGGGTCCAGGTCCAGTTCCGGGTCAGGGTCCGGGTCAGGGTCAGGGTCCGGGTCCGGGTCCGGGTCCGGGTCCGGGTTAGGATCCGGTTCCGGTTCCGGGTCCGAGTCCGGTTCCGGATCTGGGTCAGGGTCAGGGTCCGGGTCCGGGTCCGGGTCCGGGTCCGGATCTGGGTCAGGGTCAGGGTCAGGGTCAGGGTCAGGGTCAGGGTCAGGGTCACGGTCAGGGTCAGGATCCGTGTCAGGTTCCGGGTCCGTGTCACGGTCCGGGTCCGGGTCCGGGTCCGCGTCCGGGTCCGGGTCCGGGTCAGGGTCAGGGTCAGGGTCAGAGTCAGGGTCCGGGTCACGGTCTGGGTCCGGGTCAGGGTCAGGGTCAGGGTCAGGGTCAGGGTCAGGGTCAGGGTCAGGGTCACGGTCAGGATCCGGGTACGGGTACAGGTACGGGTCAGGGTCAGGGTCAGGGTCAGAGTCAGGGTCCGGGTCACGGTCTCGGTCCCGGTCCGGGTCAGGGTCTGGGTCCGGGTCCGGGTCAGAGTCCATGTCCGGTTCCAGTTCCGGGTCCGGGTCCGGGTCCGGGTCCGGGGTGAGGATCCGAGTCCAGGTCTGGGTCCGGGTCCGGGTCCGGGTCCGTGTCAGGGTCAGGGTCAGTGTCAGAGTCAGGGTCCGGGTCAGGGTCAGTGTCAGGGTCAGGGTCAGGGTCCAGTTCCAGTTCCGGGTCAGGGTCCGGGTCAGGGTCAGGGTCAGGATCCAGGTCTGGGTCCGGGTCCGTGTCAGGTTCCGTGTCCGTGTCACGGTCCGGGTCCGGGTCCGGGTCCGGGTCCGGGTCCGGATCTGGGTCAGGGTCAGGGTCAGGGTCAGGGTCAGGGTCAGGGTCAGGGTCACGGTCAGGGTCAGGATCCCTGTCAGGTTCCGGGTCCGTGTCACGGTCCGGGTCCGGGTCCGGGTCCGGGTCCGGGTCCGGGTCCGGGTCCGGGTCCGGGTCCGGTTCCGCTTCTGGGTCAGGGTCAGGATCCGGTTCCGGTTCCGGTTCCGGTTCCGGTTCCGGTTCCAGTTCCGGGTCAGGGTCAGAGTCAGGATCCGGGTCAGGGTCCGGGTCCGGGTCCGGGTCCGGGTCCGGTTCCGAGTCCGGTTCCGGTTCCGGTTCCGGGTCAGGGTCAGGGTCAGGGTCAGGGTCAGGGTCCGGGTCAGGATCAGGGTCAGGGTCAGGGTCAGGGTCAGGGTCAGGGTCAGTGTCCGGGTCTGGGTAAGGGTCCGGTTCAGGGTCCGTGTCCGTGTCCGTGTCCGTGTCTGTGTCCGTGTCCGGGTCAGGGTCCGGGTCCGGGTCCGGGTCCGGTTCCTTGTCAGTTTCAGGGTCAGTGTCAGAGTCAGGATCCGTGTCAGGGTCAGGGTCAGGGTCAGGGTCAGGGTCCAGGTCCGGGTCCGGGTCCGGGTCCGTGTCAGGGTCCGGGTCCGGGTCCGGGTCCGGGTCAGTGTCAGCGTCAGGGTCAGAGTCAGAGTCAGGGTCCGGATCCGTGTCAGTGTCAGTGTCAGAGTCAGGATCCGGGTCTGGGTCAGGGTCAGGGTCAGGGTCAGGGTCAGGGTCAGGGTCCGGGTCCAGGTCCGGGTCAGGGTCAGGGTCTGGGTCCGGGTCCGGTTCCGTGTCAGTTTCAGGGTCAGTGTCAGAGTCAGGGTCCGGGTCAGGGTCAGGGTCAGGGTCAGGGTCAGGGTCAGGGTCCAGGTCCAGTTCCGGGTCAGGGTCCGGGTCAGGGTCCGGGTCCGGGTCCGGGTCCGGGTCCGGGTCCGGGTTAGGATCCGGGTCCGGTTCCGGGTCCGAGTCCGGTTCCGGATCTGGGTCAGGGTCAGGGTCCGGGTCCGGGTCCGGGTCCGGGTCCGGGTCCGGATCTGGGTCAGGGTCAGGGTCAGGGTCAGGGTCAGGGTCAGGGTCAGGGTCAGGGTCACGGTCAGGGTCAGGATCCGTGTCAGGTTCCGGGTCCGTGTCACGGTCCGGGTCCGGGTCCGGGTCCGGGTCCGGGTCCGGGTCCGGGTCCGGGTCCGGGTCCGGGTCAGGGTCAGGGTCAGGGTCAGAGTCAGGGTCCGGGTCACGGTCTGGGTCCCGGTCCGGGTCAGGGTCAGGGTCAGGGTCAGGGTCAGGGTCAGGGTCAGGGTCAGGGTCAGGATCCGGGTACGGGTACGGGTACGGGTACGGGTCAGGGTCAGGGTCAGGGTCAGAGTCAGGGTCCGGGTCACGGTCTCGGTCCCGGTCCGGGTCAGGGTCTGGGTCCGGGTCCGGGTCAGAGTCCATGTCCGGTTCCAGTTCCGGGTCCGGGTCCAGGTCCGGGGTGAGGATCCGAGTCCAGGTCTGGGTCCGGGTCCGGGTCCGGGTCCGTGTCAGGGTCAGGGTCAGGGTCAGAGTCAGGGTCCGGGTCAGCGTCAGGGTCAGGGTCAGGGTCAGGATCCGGGTCCGGGTCCGGGTCCGGGTCCGAGTCCGAGTCAGGGTCCGGGTCCGGGTCCGGGTCCGGGTCCGGGTCAGTTTCAGGGTCAGTGTCAGAGTCAGGGTCAAGGTCAGGGTCAGGGTCAGGGTCCGGATCTTGGTCAGGGTCAGGTTCCGGTTCCGGGTCAGGATCCGGGTCCGGGTCCGGGTCTGGGTCCGGGTCCACGTCCGTGTCAGTGTTAGTGTCAGGGTCAGAGTCAGGGTCCGTGTCCAGGTCCGGGTCAGGGTCAGGATCCGGTTCCGGGTCCGGGTAAGGGTCCGTGTCCGGGTCCGTGTCCGGGTCCGTGTCCGTGTCCGTGTCCGTGTCCGTGTCCGGGTCCGTGTCCGGGTCCGTGTCAGGGTCCGGGTCCGGTTCCGTGTCAGTTTCAGGGTCAGTGTCAGAGTCAGGGTCCGTGTCAGGGTCAGGGTCAGGGTCAGGGTCAGGGTCCAGGTCCAGGTCCGGGTCCGGGTCTGGGTCAGGGTCAGGGTCAGGGTCAGGGTCCGGGTCCATGTCAGGGTCCGGGTCCGTGTCAGGGTCCGGTTCCGGGTCCGGTTCCGGGTCCGGGTCCAGGTCCGGGTTCGGTTCCGGTTCCGGGTCAGGATCCGGGTCCGTGTCCGGGTCCGAGTCCGTGTCCTGATCTGGATCAGGGTCAGGGTCCGGGTCCGGGTCCGGGTCCAGGTCCAGGTCCGGGTCCGGGTCCGTGTCAGTTTCAGTGTCAGTGTCCGTGTCAGGGTCAGAGTCAGGGTCCGGATCAGGATCCTGGTCAGGGTCAGGGTCAGTGTCCGGGTCCGGGTCCAGGTCAGGGTCCAGGTCCGGGTCCGGGTCCGGGTCCGAGTCCGGGTCCGGGTCCGGGTCCGGGTCCGGGTCCGGGTCCGGGTCCGGGTCCGGGTCCGGGTCCGGGTCAGGTTCAGGGTCAGGGTCAGGATCCGAGTCCGGGTCCGGGTCGGTGTCCGGGTCTGGGTGAGGGTCCGGGTCCGGGTCCAGGTCCGGGTCCGGGTCCACGTCAGGGTCAGTATCCAGGTCCAAGTCCGGGTCCGGGTCCGGGTCCGGGTCCGGTCAGGGTCAGGGTCCGGGTCCAGGTCCGGGTCCGGGGTCAGGTCCGGGTCCGGGTCCGTGTCAGTTTCAGTGTCAGTGTCCGTGTCAGGGTCAGAGTCAGGGTCCGGATCAGGATCCTGGTCAGGGTCAGGGTCAGTGTCCGGGTCCGGGTCCAGGTCAGGGTCCAGGTCCGGGTCCGGGTCCGGGTCCGGGTCCGGGTCCGGGTCCGGGTCCGGGTCCGGGTCCGGGTCCGGGTCCAGGTCAGGGTCAGGGTCAGGATCCGAGTCCGGGTCCGGGTCGGTGTCCGGGTCTGGGTGAGGGTCCGGGTCCGGGTCCAGGTCCGGGTCCGGGTCCACGTCAGGGTCAGTATCCAGGTCCAAGTCCGGGTCCGGGTCCGGGTCCAGTCAGGGTCAGGGTCCGGGTCCGGGTCCGGGTCCGGGGTCAGGATTCTAGTCCGGGTCCGGGTCCGGGTCCGGGTCCAGGTCCGGGTCCGGGTCCGGGTCCGGATCTGGGTCAGGGTCAGGGTCAGGGTCAGGGTCAGGGTCACGGTCAGGGTCAGGATCCGTGTCCGTGTCCGTGTCCGGGTAAGGGTTCGGGTCCTAGTCCGGGTCCGGGTCCGGGTCCGGTTCCGGTTCCGCTTCCGGGTCAGGGTCAAGATCCGGTTCCGGTTCCGGTTCCTGTTCCGGTTCCGGTTCCAGTTCCGGGTCAGGGTCAGAGTCAGGATCCGGGTCCGCGTCCGGGTCCGGGTCAGGGTCCGGTTCCGAGTCCGGTTCCGGGTCCGGGTCCGGGTCCGGGTCCGGGTCAGGGTCAGTGTCAGGGTCAGGGTCAGGGTCATGGTCAGGGTCCGGGTCAGGATCAGGGTCAGGGTCAGGGTCCAGGTCCAGGTCCGGGTCAGGGTCAGGGTCCGGGTCAGGGTCAGGGTCAGGGTCAGGATCCGGGTCCAGGTCCGTGTCCGTGTCAGGTTCCGGGTCCGGGTCCGGGTCCGGGTCCGGGTCCGGGTCCGGGTCCGGGTCCGGGTCCGGGTCCGGGTCCGGGTCCGGGTCGGTGTCAGGGTCAGGGTCAGGGTCAGAGTCAGGGTCCGGATCCGTGTCAGTGTCAGTGTCAGTGTCAGTGTCAGAGTCAGGATCCGGGTCCGGGTCAGGGTCAGGGTCAGGGTCAGTGTCAGGGTCCGGGTCCGGGTCCGGGTCCGGGTCCGGGTCCGGGTCCGGGTCAGGGTCAGGGTCTGGGTCCGGGTCCGGTTCCATGTCAGTTTCAGGGTCAGTGTCAGAGTCAGGGTCCGGGTCAGGGTCAGAGTCAGGGTCAGGGTCAGGGTCCAGGTCCAGTTCCGGGTCAGGGTCCGGGTCAGGGTCAGGGTCAGGATCCGGGTCCAGGTCCGGGTCCGTGTCAGTTTCAGTGTCAGTGTCCGTGTCAGGGTCAGAGTCAGGGTCCGGATCAGGATACTGGTCAGGGTCAGGGTCAGTGTCCGGGTCCGGGTCCAGGTCAGGGTCCGGGTCCGGGTCAGGGTCAGGGTCCGGGTCCGGGTCCGGGTCCGGGTCCGGGTCCGGGTCAGGGTCAGAGTCAGGGTCAGGGTCAGGGTCCAGGTCCAGTTCCGGGTCAGGGTCTGGGTCCGGGTCCGGGTCCGGGTCCGGATCCGTGTCCGGGTCCGGGTCCGGGTCCGGGTCCGGGTCCGGGTCCGGGTCCGGGTCCGGGTCCGGGTCCGTGTCAGGGTCAGGGTCAGGGTCAGAGTCAGTGTCCGGATCCGTGTCAGTGTCAGTGTCAGTGTCAGAGTCAGGATCCGGGTCCGGGTCAGGGTCAGGGTCAGGGTCAGGGTCAGTGTCAGGGTCCGGGTCCGGGTCCGGGTCCGGGTCCGGGTCCGGGTCAGGGTCAGGGTCTGGGTCCGGGTCCGGTTCCATGTCAGTTTCAGGGTCAGTGTCAGAGTCAGGGTCAGGGTCAGGGTCAGAGTCAGGGTCAGGGTCAGGGTCCAGGTCCAGTTCCGGGTCAGGGTCCGGGTCCGGGTCCGGGTCCGGTTCAGGATCCGTGTCCGTGTCCGTGTCCGTGTCCGTGTCCGTGTCCGTGTCCGTGTCCGGGTCCGGGTCCGTGTCCGGGTCCGGGTCCGGGTCCGTGTCCGGGTCCGGGTCCGTGTCAGGGTCACGGTCAGGGTCAGAGTCAGGGTCCGGATCCGTGTCAGTGTCAGTGTCAGTGTCAGAGTCAGGATCCGGGTCCGGGTCAGGGTCAGGGTCAGGGTCAGGGTCAGTGTCAGGGTCCGGGTCCGGGTCCGGGTCCGGGTCCGGGTCCGGGTCCGGGTCAGGGTCAGGGTCTGGGTCCGGGTCCGGTTCCATGTCAGTTTCAGGGTCAGTGTCAGAGTCAGGGTCCGGGTCAGGGTCAGAGTCAGGGTCAGGGTCAGGGTCCAGGTCCAGGTCCAGTTCCGGGTCAGGGTCCGGGTCAGGGTCAGGGTCAGGATCCGGATCCGGGTCCGGGTCCGTGTCAGGTTCCGTGTCCGTGTCACGGTCCGGGTCCAGGTCCGGGTCCGGGTCAGGGTCAGGGTCAGTATCCGGGTCCGGGTCCGGGTCCGTGTCAGGTTCCGTGTCCGTGTCACGGTCCGGGTCCGGGTCCGGGTCCGGGTCATGGTCAGGGTCAGGGTCAGGATCCGGGTCCGGGTCCGGGTCCGGGTCAGGGTCAGGGTCAGGATCCGAGTCCGGGTCCGGGTCGGTGTCCGGGTCTGGGTGAGGGTCCGGGTCCGGGTCCGGGTCCAGGTCCGGGTCCGGGTCCACGTCAGGGTCAGTATCCAGGTCCAGGTCCAGGTCCGGGTCCGGGTCCGGGTCCGGTCAGGGTCAGGGTCCGGGTCCGGGTCCGGGTCCGGGGTCAGGATTCTAGTCCGGGTCCGGGTCCGGGTCCAGGTCCGGGTCCGGGTCCGGGTCCGGATCTGGGTCAGGGTCAGGGTCAGGGTCAGGGTCAGGGTCAGGGTCAGGGTCAGGGTCACGGTCAGGGTCAGGATCCGTGTCCGTGTCCGTGCCCGGGTAAGGGTTCGGGTCCTGGTCCGGGTCCCGGGTCCGGGTCCGGTTCTGCTTCCGGGTCAGGGTCAAGATCCGGGTCCAGGTCCGGTTCCGGTTCCGGTTCCGGTTCCGGTTGCAGTTCCGGGTCAGGGTCAGAGTCAGGATCCGGGTCCGGGTCCGGGTCAGGGTCAGGGTCCGGTTCCGAGTCCGGTTCCGGTTCCGGTTCCGGTTCCGGGTCCGGGTCCGGATCAGGGTCACGGTCAGGGTCAGGGTCAGTGTCAGGGTCCGGGTCCGGGTCCGGGTCAGGGTCAGGGTCTGGGTCCGGGTCCGGTTCCGTGTCAGTTTCAGGGTCAGTGTCAGAGTCAGGGTCCGGGTCAGGGTCAGGGTCAGGGTCAGGGTCAGGGTCCAGGTCCAGTTCCGGGTCAGGGTCCGGGTCAGGGTCAGGGTCAGGATCCGGATCCGGGTCCGAGTCCGTGTCCGGATCTGGATCAGGGTCAGGGTCCGGGTCCGGGTCCAGGTCCGGGTCCGTGTCAGTTTCAGTGTCAGTGTCCGTGTCAGGGTCAGAGTCAGGGTCTGGATCAGGATACTGGTCAGGGTCAGGGTCAGTGTCCGGGCCCGGGTCCAGGTCAGGGTCCGGGTCCGGGTCAGGGTCCGGGTCCGGGTCCGGGTCCGGGTCCGGGTCAGGGTCAGTGTCAGGATCCGAGTCCGGGTCCGGGTCAGTGTCCGGGTCTGGGTGAGGGTCCAGGTCCGGGTCCGGGTCCGGGTCCAGTTCCGGGACAGGGTCAGAGTCAGGATCCGGGTCCGGGTCGGGGTCCGGGTCAGGGTCCGGTTCCGAGTCCGGTTCCGGTTCCGGTTCCGGTTCCGGGTCAGGGTCAGGGTCAGGGTCAGGGTCAGGGTCAGGGTCCGGGTCAGGATCAGGGTCAGGGTCAGGGTCAGGGTCAGGGTCAGGGTCAGTGTCCGGGTCTGGGTAAGGGTCCGGTTCAGGGTCCGTGTCCGTGTCCGTGTCCGTGTCCGTGTCAGGGTCCGGGTCCGGGTCAGGGTCCGGGTCCGGGTCCGGGTCCGGTTCCGTGTCAGATTCAGGGTCAGTGTCAGAGTCAGGATCCGTGTCAGGGTCAGGGTCAGGGTCAGGGTCAGGGTCCAGGTCTTGGTCCGGGTCAGGGTCAGGGTCCAGGTCCGGGTCCGGGTCAGGGTCCGGGTCTGGGTCAGGGTCAGTGTCAGGGTCCAGGTCCATGTCAGGATCCGGGTCCGGGTCCGGGTCAGGGTCAGGGTCCGGTTCCGAGTCCGGTTCCGGTTCCGGTTCCGGTTCCGGTTCCGGTTCCGGGTCCGGGTCTGGATCAGGGTCACGGTCAGGGTCAGGGTCAGTGTCAGGGTCCGGGTCCGGGTCCGGGTCAGGGTCAGGGTCTGGGTCCGGGTCCGGTTCCTTGTCAGTTTCAGGGTCAGTGTCAGAGTCAGGGTCCGGGTCAGGGTCAGGGTCAGGGTCAGGGTCAGGGTCCAGGTCCAGTTCCGGGTCAGGGTCCGGGTCAGGGTCAGGGTCAGGATCCGGATCCGGGTCCGAGTCCGTGTCCGGATCTGGATCAGGGTCAGGGTCCGGGTCCGGGTCCGGGTCCGGGTCCGGGTCCGTGTCAGTTTCAGTGTCAGTGTCCGTGTCAGGGTCAGAGTCAGGGTCCGGATCAGGATACTGGTCAGGGTCAGGGTCAGTGTCCGGGTCCGGGTCCAGGTCAGGGTCCGGGTCCGGGTCAGGGTCAGGGTCCGGGTCCGGGTCCGGGTCCAGGTCCGGGTCCGTGTCAGTTTCAGTGTCAGTGTCCGTGTCAGGGTCAGAGTCAGGGTCCGGATCAGGATACTGGTCAGGGTCAGGGTCAGTGTCCGGGTCCGGGTCCAGGTCAGGGTCCGGGTCCGGGTCAGGGTCCGGGTCAGGGTCCAGTTCCGCTTCCGGGTCAGGGTCAAGATCCGGTTCCGGTTCCGGTTCCGGTTCCGGTTCCAGTTCCAGTTCCGGGTCAGGGTCAGGGTCAGGATCCGAGTCCGGGTCCGGGTCAGTGTCCGGGTCTGGGTGAGGGTCCAGGTCCGGGTCCGGGTCCGGGTCCGGTCAGGGTCAGGGTCCGGGTCCGGGTCCGGGTCCGGGGTCAGGATTCTAGTCCGGGTCCGGGTCCGGGTCCAGGTCCGGGTCCGGGTCCGGGTCCGGATCTGGGTCAGGGTCAGGGTCAGGGTCAGGGTAAGGGTCACGGTCAGGGTCAGGATCCGTGTCCGTGTCCGTGTCCGGGTAAGGGTTCGGGTCCTGGTCCGGGTCCGGGTCCTGGTCCGGTTCCGCTTCCGGGTCAGGGTCAAGATCCGGGTCCGGTTCCGGTTCCGGTTCCGGTTCCGGTTCCGGTTCCAGTTCCGGGTCAGGGTCAGAGTCAGGATCCGGGTCCGGGTCCGGGTCCGGGTCAGGGTCCGGTTCCGAGTCCGGTTCCGGTTCCGGTTCCGGTTCCGGTTCCGGGTCCGGGTCAGGGTCAGGGTCAGGGTCAGGGTCAGGGTCAGGGTCAGGGTCAGGGTCAGGGTCCGGGTCAGGATCAGGGTCAGGGTCAGAGTCCAGGTCCAGGTCCGGGTCAGGGTCCGGGTCCGGGTCCGGGTCCGGGTCCGGGTCCGGGTCCGGGTCCGGGTCCGGATCCGGGTCCGGGTCCGGGTCCGGATCCGGGTCCGGGTCCGGGTCCGGGTCCGGGTCCGGGTCCGGGTCCGGGTCCGGGTACGGGTCCGGGTCCGGGTCAGTGTCAGTGTCAGGGTCAGAGTCAGGGTCTGGTTCCGTGTCAGTGTCAGTGTCAGAGTCAGGATCCGGGTCCGGGTCAGTGTCAGGGTCAGGGTCAGGGTCAGTGTCAGGGTCCGGGTCCGGGTCCGGGTCCGGGTCCGGGTCAGGGTCAGGGTCTGGGTCCGGGTCCGGGTCCGTGTCAGTTTCAGGGTCAGTGTCAGAGTCAGGGTCCGGGTCAGGGTCAGTGTCAGGATCAGGGTCAGGGTCCAGTTCCAGTTCCGGGTCAGGGTCCGGGTCAGGGTCAGGGTCAGGATCCGGGTCTGGGTCCGGGTCCGTGTCAGGTTCCGTGTCCGTGTCACGGTCCGGGTCCGGGTCCGGGTCCGGGTCAGGGTCAGGGTCAGGATCCGGGTCCGGTTCCGGGTCCGAGTCCGGTTCCGGATCTGGGTCAGGGTCAGGGTACGGGTCCGGGTCCGGGTCCGGATCTGGGTCAGGGTCAGGGTCAGGGTCAGTGTCAGGGTCAGGGTCAGGGTCACGGTCAGGGTCAGGATCCGTGTCAGGTTCCGGGTCCGTGTCACGGTCCGGGTCCGGGTGCGGGTCCGGGTCCGGGTCCGGGTCCGGGTCCTGGTCCGGGTCCAGGTCCGGGTCCGCTTCCGGGTCAGGGTCAGGATCCGGTTCCGGTTCCGGTTCCGGTTCCGGTTCCGGTTCCGGTTCCAGTTCCGGGACAGGGTCAGAGTCAGGATCCGGGTCCGGGTCGGGGTCCGGGTCAGGGTCCGGTTCTGAGTCCGGTTCCGGTTCCGGTTCCGGTTCCGGGTCAGGGTCAGGGTCAGGGTCAGGGTCAGGGTCAGGGTCCGGGTCAGGATCAGGGTCAGGGTCAGGGTCAGGGTCAGGGTCAGGGTCAGTGTCCGGGTCTGGGTAAGGGTCCGGTTCAGGGTCCGTGTCCGTGTCCGTGTCCGTGTCCGTGTCAGGGTCCGGGTCCGGGTCAGGGTCCGGGTCCGGGTCCGGGTCCGGTTCCGTGTCAGATTCAGGGTCAGTGTCAGAGTCAGGATCCGTGTCAGGGTCAGGGTCAGGGTCAGGGTCAGGGTCCAGGTCTTGGTCCGGGTCAGGGTCCAGGTCCGGGTCCGGGTCAGGGTCCGGGTCTGGGTCAGGGTCAGTGTCAGGGTCCAGGTCCATGTCAGGATCCGGGTCCGGGTCCGGGTCAGGGTCAGGGTCCGGTTCCGAGTCCGGTTCCGGTTCCGGTTCCGGTTCCGGTTCCGGGTCTGGATCAGGGTCACGGTCAGGGTCAGGGTCAGTGTCAGGGTCCGGGTCCGGGTCCGGGTCAGGGTCAGGGTCTGGGTCCGGGTCCGGTTCCGTGTCAGTTTCAGGGTCAGTGTCAGAGTCAGGGTCCGGGTCAGGGTCAGGGTCAGGGTCAGGATCCGGATCCGGGTCCGAGTCCGTGTCCGGATCTGGATCAGGGTCAGGGTCCGGGTCCGGGTCCGGGTCCGGGTCCGGGTCCGTGTCAGTTTCAGTGTCAGTGTCCGTGTCAGGGTCAGAGTCAGGGTCCGGATCAGGATACTGGTCAGGGTCAGGGTCAGTGTCCGGGTCCGGGTCCAGGTCAGGGTCCGGGTCCGGGTCAGGGTCCGGGTCCGGGTCCGGGTCCAGGTCCGGGTCCGTGTCAGTTTCAGTGTCAGTGTCCGTGTCAGGGTCAGAGTCAGGGTCCGGATCAGGATACTGGTCAGGGTCAGGGTCAGTGTCCGGGTCCGGGTCCAGGTCAGGGTCCGGGTCCGGGTCAGGGTCCGGGTCAGGGTCCAGTTCCGCTTCCGGGTCAGGGTCAAGATCCGGTTCCGGTTCCGGTTCCGGTTCCGGTTCCGGTTCCAGTTCCGGGTCAGGGTCAGGGTCAGGATCCGAGTCCGGGTCCGGGTCAGTGTCCGGGTCTGGGTGAGGGTCCAGGTCCGGGTCCGGGTCCGGGTCCGGTCAGGGTCAGGGTCCGGGTCCGGGTCCGGGTCCGGGGTCAGGATTCTAGTCCGGGTCCGGGTCCGGGTCCAGGTCCGGGTCCGGGTCCGGGTCCGGATCTGGGTCAGGGTCAGGGTCAGGGTCAGGGTAAGGGTCACCGTCAGGGTCAGGATCCGTGTCCGTGTCCGTGTCCGGGTAAGGGTTCGGGTCCTGGTCCGGGTCCGGGTCCTGGTCCGGTTCCGCTTCCGGGTCAGGGTCAAGATCCGGGTCCGGTTCCGGTTCCGGTTCCGGTTCCGGTTCCAGTTCCGGGTCAGGGTCAGAGTCAGGATCCGGGTCCGGGTCCGGGTCCGGGTCAGGGTCCGGTTCCGAGTCCGGTTCCGGTTCCGGTTCCGGTTCCGGGTCCGGGTCCGGGTCAGGGTCAGGGTCAGGGTCAGGGTCAGGGTCAGGGTCAGGGTCAGGGTCAGGGTCCGGGTCAGGATCAGGGTCAGGGTCAGAGTCCAGGTCCAGGTCCGGGTCAGGGTCCGGGTCAGGGTCAGGGTCAGGATCCGGGTCCAGGTCCGGGTCCGTGTCAGGTTCCGGGTCCATGTCACGGTCCGGGTCCGGGTCCGGGTCCGGGTCCGGGTCCGGGTCCGGGTCAGTATCCAGGTCCAGGTCCGGGTCCGGGTCCGGGTCCGGTCAGGGTCAGGGTCCGGGTCCGGGTCCGGGTCCGGGTCCGGGTCCGGGGTCAGGATTCTAGTCCGGGTTCGGGTCCGGGTCCAGGTCCGGGTCCGGGTCCGGGTCCGGATCTGGGTCAGGATCAGGGTCAGGGTCAGGGTAAGGGTCACGGTCAGGGTCCGGGTCCGGGTCCGGGTCCGGGTCAGGGTCAGGGTCTGTGTCCGGGTCCGGGTCCGGTTCCGTGTCAGTTTCAGGGTCAGTGTCAGAGTCAGGGTCCGGGTCAGGGTCAGTGTCAGGGTCAGGGTCAGGGTCCAGTTCCAGTTCCGGGTCAGGGTCCGGGTCAGGGTCAGGGTCAGGATCCGGGTCTGGGTCCGTGTCCGTGTCAGGTTCCGTGTCCGTGTCACGGTCCGGGTCCAGGTCCGGGTCCGGGTCAGGGTCCAGTTCCGCTTCCGGGTCAGGGTCAAGATCCGGTTCCGGTTCCGGTTCCGGTTCCGGTTCCGGTTCCAGTTCCGGGTCAGGGTCAGAGTCAGGATCCGGGTCCGGGTCCGGGTCAGGGTCCGGTTCCGAGTCCGGTTCCGGTTCCGGTTCCGGTTCCGGGTCCGGGTCCGGGTCCGGGTCAGGGTCAGGGTCAGGGTCAGGGTCAGGGTCAGGGTCAGGGTCCGGGTCCGGGTCAGGATCAGGGTCAGGGTCAGAGTCCAGGTCCAGGTCCGGGTCAGGGTCCGGGTCAGGGTCAGGGTCAGGATCCGGGTCCAGGTCCGGGTCCGTGTCAGGTTCCGGGTCCGGGTCCGGGTCCGGGTCCGGGTCCGGGTCCGGGTCCGGGTCCGGGTCCGGGTCAGTGTCAGGGTCAGAGTCAGGGTCTGGATCCGTGTCAGTGTCAGTGTCAGAGTCAGGATCCGGGTCCGGGTCAGGGTCAGGGTCAGGGTCAGGGTCAGGGTCAGGGTCCGGGTCCGGGTCCGGGTCCGGGTCAGGGTCAGGGTCTGGGTCCGGGTCCGGGTCCGGGTCCGTGTCAGTTTCAGGGTCAGTGTCAGAGTCAGGGTCCGGGTCAGGGTCAGTGTCAGGATCAGGGTCAGGGTCCAGTTCCAGTTCCGGGTCAGGGTCAGGGTCAGGATCCGGGTCCGGGTCCGGGTCCGTGTCAGGTTCCGTGTCCGTGTCACGGTCCGGGTCCGGGTCCGGGTCCGGGTCCGGGTCCGGGTCCGGGTCAGGATCCGGGTCCGGTTCCGGGTCCGAGTCCGGTTCCGGATCTGGGTCAGGGTCAGGGTCCGGGTCCGGGTCCGGGTCCGGATCTGGGTCAGGGTCAGGGTCAGGGTCAGGGTCAGGGTCAGGGTCAGGGTCAGGGTCACGGTCAGGGTCAGGATCCGTGTCAGGTTCCGGGTCCGTGTCACGGTCCGGGTCCGGGTCCGGGTCCGGGTCCTGGTCCGGGTCCAGGTCCGGGTCCGCTTCCGGGTCAGGGTCAGGATCCGGGTCCGGTTCCGGTTTCGGGTCCGGTTCCGGTTCCGGTTCCAGTTCCGGGACAGGGTCAGAGTCAGGATCCGGGTCCGGGTCGGGGTCCGGGTCAGGGTCCGGTTCCGAGTCCGGTTCCGGTTCCGGTTCCGGTTCCGGTTCCGGGTCAGGGTCAGGGTCAGGGTCAGGGTCAGGGTCCGGGTCAGGATCAGGGTCAGGGTCAGGGTCAGGGTCAGGGTCAGGGTCAGTGTCCGGGTCTGGGTAAGGGTCCGGTTCAGGGTCCGTGTCCGTGTCCGTGTCCGTGTCCGTGTCCGTGTCCGGGTCAGGGTCCGGGTCCGTGTCAGGGTCCGGGTCCGGTTCCGGTTCCGTGTCAGATTCAGGGTCAGTGTCAGAGTCAGGATCCGTGTCAGGGTCAGGGTCAGGGTCAGGGTCAGGGTCCAGGTCCAGGTCCGGGTCAGGGTCCAGGTCCGGGTCCGGGTCCGGGTCAGGGTCCGGGTCTAGGTCAGGGTCAGGGTCAGGGTCCAGGTCCATGTCAGGGTCCGGGTCCGTGTCAGGGTCCGGTTCCGGTTCCGGTTCCGGTTCCGGTTCCGGTTCCGGGTCAGGATCCGGACCTGGACCTGGACCCGGGTCCGGGTCCGGGTCCGGGTCCGGGTCAGGGTCAGGGTCAGGGTCAGGATCCGGGTCCGGGTCTGGATCAGGGTCCGGGTCCGTGGCCGTGGCCGGGTCCGGGTCAGGGTCTGTGTCCGTGTCAGGGTCCGGGTCCGTGTCAGGGTCCTGGTCCTGGTCCGGGTCCGGGTCCGGGTCCGGGTCCGGATCCGGTTCAGGGTCAGGGTCAGGGTCCTGCTCCGGGTCCGGGTCTGGGTCCGGGTCCGGGTCCGGATCCGTGTCAGTGTCAGTGTCAGAGTCAGGGTCCGGGTCCTGGTCAGGGTCAGGGTCAGGGTCAGTGTCAGGGTCCGGGTCCGGGTCAGGGTCAGGGTCCGGGTCCGGGTCCGGGTCCGGGTCAGGGTCAGGGTCAGGATCCGAGTCCGGGTCCGGGTCGGTGTCCGGGTCTGGGTGAGGGTCCGGGTCCGGGTCCAGGTCCGGGTCCGGGTCCACGTCAGTGTCAGTATCCAGGTCCAGGTCCGGGTCCGGGTCGGGGTCCGGGGTCAGGATTCTAGTCCGGGTCCGGGTCCGGGTCCAGGTCCGGGTCCGGGTCCGGGTCCGGATCTGGGTCAGGGTCAGGGTCAGGGTCAGGGTCAGGGTAAGGGTCACGGTCAGGGTCAGGATCCGTGTCCGGGTCCGGGTCCGGGTCCGGGTCCGGGTCCGGGTCCGGGTCCGGGTCAGTGTCAGGGTCAGAGTCAGGGTCTGGATCCGTGTCAGTGTCAGTGTCAGAGTCAGGATCCGGGTCCGGGTCAGGGTCAGGGTCAGGGTCAGGGTCAGGGTCAGGGTCCGGGTCCGGGTCCGGGTCCGGGTCAGGGTCAGGGTCTGGGTCCGGGTCCGGGTCCGTGTCAGTTTCAGGGTCAGTGTCAGAGTCAGGGTCCGGGTCAGGGTCAGTGTCAGGATCAGGGTCAGGGTCCAGTTCCAGTTCCGGGTCAGGGTCAGGGTCAGGATCCGGGTCCGGGTCCGGGTCCGTGTCAGGTTCCGTGTCCGTGTCACGGTCCGGGTCCGGGTCCGGGTCCGGGTCCGGGTCCGGGTCCGGGTCAGGATCCGGTTCCGGTTCCGGGTCCGAGTCCGGTTCCGGATCTGGGTCAGGGTCAGGGTCCGGGTCCGGGTCCGGGTCCGGATCTGGGTCAGGGTCAGGGTCAGGGTCAGGGTCAGGGTCAGGGTCAGGGTCAGGGTCAGGGTCACGGTCAGGGTCAGGATCCGTGTCAGGTTCCGGGTCCGTGTCACGGTCCGGGTCCGGGTCCGGGTCCGGGTCCTGGTCCGGGTCCAGGTCCGGGTCCGCTTCCGGGTCAGGGTCAGGATCCGGGTCCGGTTCCGGTTTCGGGTCCGGTTCCGGTTCCGGTTCCAGTTCCGGGACAGGGTCAGAGTCAGGATCCGGGTCCGGGTCGGGGTCCGGGTCAGGGTCCGGTTCCGAGTCCGGTTCCGGTTCCGGTTCCGGTTCCGGTTCCGGTTCCGGGTCAGGGTCAGGGTCAGGGTCAGGGTCAGGGTCCGGGTCAGGATCAGGGTCAGGGTCAGGGTCAGGGTCAGGGTCAGGGTCAGTGTCCGGGTCTGGGTAAGGGTCCGGTTCAGGGTCCGTGTCCGTGTCCGTGTCCGTGTCCGTGTCCGTGTCCGGGTCAGGGTCCGGGTCCGTGTCAGGGTCCGGGTCCGGTTCCGGTTCCGTGTCAGATTCAGGGTCAGTGTCAGAGTCAGGATCCGTGTCAGGGTCAGGGTCAGGGTCAGGGTCAGGGTCCAGGTCCAGGTCCGGGTCAGGGTCCAGGTCCGGGTCCGGGTCCGGGTCAGGGTCCGGGTCTAGGTCAGGGTCAGGGTCAGGGTCCAGGTCCATGTCAGGGTCCGGGTCCGTGTCAGGGTCCGGTTCCGGTTCCGGTTCCGGTTCCGGTTCCGGTTCCGGGTCAGGATCCGGACCTGGACCTGGACCCGGGTCCGGGTCCGGGTCCGGGTCCGGGTCAGGGTCAGGGTCAGGGTCAGGATCCGGGTCCGGGTCTGGATCAGGGTCCGGGTCCGTGGCCGTGGCCGGGTCCGGGTCAGGGTCTGTGTCCGTGTCAGGGTCCGGGTCCGTGTCAGGGTCCTGGTCCTGGTCCGGGTCCGGGTCCGGGTCCGGGTCCGGATCCGGTTCAGGGTCAGGGTCAGGGTCCTGCTCCGGGTCCGGGTCTGGGTCCGGGTCCGGGTCCGGATCCGTGTCAGTGTCAGTGTCAGAGTCAGGGTCCGGGTCCTGGTCAGGGTCAGGGTCAGGGTCAGTGTCAGGGTCCGGGTCCGGGTCAGGGTCAGGGTCCGGGTCCGGGTCCGGGTCCGGGTCCGGGTCAGGGTCAGGGTCAGGATCCGAGTCCGGGTCCGGGTCGGTGTCCGGGTCTGGGTGAGGGTCCGGGTCCGGGTCCAGGTCCGGGTCCGGGTCCACGTCAGTGTCAGTATCCAGGTCCAGGTCCGGGTCCGGGTCGGGGTCCGGGGTCAGGATTCTAGTCCGGGTCCGGGTCCGGGTCCAGGTCCGGGTCCGGGTCCGGGTCCGGATCTGGGTCAGGGTCAGGGTCAGGGTCAGGGTCAGGGTAAGGGTCACGGTCAGGGTCAGGATCCGTGTCCGTGTCCGTGTCCGTGTCCGGGTAAGGGTTCGGGTCCTGGTCCGGGTCCGGGTCCGGGTCCGGTTCCGCTTCCGGGTCAGGGTCAAGATCCGGGTCCGGTTCCGGTTCCGGTTCCGGTTCCAGTTCCGGGTCAGGGTCAGAGTCAGGATCCGGGTCCGGGTCCGGGTCAGGGTCTGGTTCCGAGTCCGGTTCCGGTTCCGGTTCCGATTCCGGTTCCGGGTCCGGGTCCGGGTCAGGGTCAGGGTCAGGGTCAGGGTCAGGGTCAGGGTCAGGGTCCGGGTCAGGATCAGGGTCAGGGTCAGAGTCCAGGTCCAGGTCCGGGTCAGGGTCAGGGTCAGAGTCCGGGTCCGGATCCGTGTCAGTGTCAGTGTCAGAGTCAGGATCCAGGTCCGGGTCAGGGTCAGGGTCAGGGTCAGGGTCAGGGTCAGGGTCCGGGTCCGGGTCCGGGTCCGGGTCAGGGTAAGGGTCTGGGTCCGGGTCCGGTTCCGTGTCAGTTTCAGGGTCAGTGTCAGAGTCAGGGTCCGGGTCAGGGTCAGTGTCAGGGTCAGGGTCAGGGTCCAGTTCCAGTTCCGGGTCAGGGTCCGGGTCAGGGTCAGGGTCAGGATCCAGGTCTGGGTCCGGGTCCGTGTCAGGTTCCGTGTCCGTGTCACGGTCCGGGTCCGGGTCCGGGTCCGGGTCAGGTTCCGTGTCCGTGTCACGGTCCGGGTCCGGGTCCGGGTCCGGGTCCGGGTCCGGGTCCGGGTCCGGATCCGGGTCAGGGTCAGGGTCAGGGTCAGGGTCAGGGTCAGGGTCACGGTCAGGGTCAGGATCCCTGTCAGGTTCCGGGTCCGTGTCACGGTCCGGGTCCGGGTCCGGGTCCGGGTCCGGGTCCGGGTCCGGGTCCGGTTCCGCTTCCGGGTCAGGGTCAGGATCCGGTTCCGGTTCCGGTTCCGGTTCCGGTTCCGGTTCCGGTTCCAGTTCCGGGTCAGGGTCAGAGTCAGGATCCGGGTCAGGGTCCGGGTCCGGGTCCGGGTCCGGGTCCGGTTCCGAGTCCCGAGTCCGGTTCCGGTTCCGGTTCCGGTTCCGGTTCCGGTTCCGGTTCCGGGTCAGGGTCAGGGTCAGGGTCAGGGTCAGGGTCCGGGTCAGGATCAGGGTCAGGGTCAGGGTCCAGGTCCGGGTCCGGGTCAGGGTCCGGGTCCGGGTCAGGGTCAGGGTCAGGGTCCAGGTCCATGTCAGGGTCCGTGTCCGTGTCAGGGTCCGGTTCCGGTTCCGGTTCCGGTTCCGGTTCCGGGTCAGGATCCGGACCCGAACCCGGGTCCGGGTCCGGGTCCGGGTCCGGGTCCGGGTCAGGGTCAGGGTCAGGGTCAGGATCCGGGTCCGGGTCTGGATCAGGGTCCGGGTCCGTGTCCGTGGCCGGGTCTGGGTCAGGGTCTGGGTCCGTGTCAGGGTCCGGGTCCGGGTCAGGGTCCGGGTCCTGGTCCGGGTCCGGGTCCGGGTCCGGGTCCTGGTCCGGATCTGGATCAGGGTCAGGGTCCGGGTCCTGTTCCGGGTCCGGGTCCGGGTCTGGGTCCGGGTCCGGGTCCGGATCCGTGTCAGTGTCAGTGTCAGTGTCAGAGTCAGGGTCCGGGTCCTTGTCAGGGTCAGGGTCAGGGTCAGGGTCAGGGTCCGGGTCCGGGTCCGGGTCATGGTCAGGGTCAGGGTCATGGTCAGGGTCAGGGTCAGGGTCCGTGTCAGGGTCCGGGTCTGGGTCCGGGTCAGTGTCAGGGTCAGGGTCGGGGTCAGGGTCAGGTTCAGGGTCAGGGTCAGGGTCAGGATCTGGGTCCGGGTCCGGGTCCGGGTCCGGGTCCGTGTCAGGGTCCGGGTCCGGGTCCGGGTCAGTTTCAGGGTCAGTGTCAGAGTCAGGGTCAGTGTCAGGGTCCGGGTCCGGGTCCGGGTCAGGGTCAGGGTCTGGGTCCGTTTCCGGTTCCGTGTCAGTTTCAGGGTCAGTGTCAGAGTCAGGGTCCGGGTCAGGGTCAGGGTCAGGGTCAGGGTCAGGATCCGGATCCGGGTCCGGGTCCGAGTCCGTGACCGGATCTGGATCAGGGTCAGGGTCCGGGTCCAGGTCCGGGTCCAGGTCCGGGTCCGTGTCAGTTTCAGTGTCAGTGTCCGTGTCAGGGTCAGAGTCAGGGTCCGGATCAGGATACTGGTCAGGGTCAGGGTCAGTGTCCGGGTCCGGGTCCAGGTCAGGGTCCGGGTCAGGGTCCAGGTCAGGGTCCGGGTCCGGGTCAGGGTCCGGGTCCGGGTCCGGGTCCGGGTCCGGGTCCGGGTCCGGGTCCGGGTCCGGGTCCGGGTCAGGGTCAGGGTCAGGATCCGAGTCCGGGTCCGGGTCAGTGTCCGGGTCTGGGTGAGGGTCCAGGTCCGGGTCCGGGTCCGGGTCCGGTCAGGGTCAGGGTCCGGGTCCGGGTCCGGGTCCGGGTCCGGGGTCAGGATTCTAGTCCGTGTCCTGGTCCGGGTCCAGGTCCGGGTCCGGGTCCGGGTCCGGGTCCGGGTCCGGATCTGGGTCAGGGTCAGGGTCAGGGTCAGGGTCAGGGTCAGGGTCAGGGTAAGGGTCACGGTCAGGGTCAGGATCCGTGTCCGTGTCCGTGTCCGGGTAAGGGTTCGGGTCCTGGTCCGGGTCCGGGTCCTGGTCCGGTTCCGCTTCCGGGTCAGGGTCAAGATCCGGGTCCGGGTCCGGTTCCTGTTCCGGTTCCGGTTCCAGTTCTGGGTCAGGGTCAGAGTCAGGATCCGGGTCCGGGTCCGGGTCAGGGTCCGGTTCCGAGTCCGGTTCCGGTTCCGGTTCCGGGTCCGGGTCCGGGTCCGGGTCCGGGTCCGGGTCAGGGTCAGGGTCAGGGTCAGGGTCAGGGTCAGGGTCAGGGTCAGGGTCAGGGTCCGGGTCAGGATCAGGGTCAGGGTCAGGGTCAGAGTCCAGGTCCAGGTCCGGGTCAGGGTCCGGGTCCGGGTCAGGGTCAGGGTCAGGATCCGGGTCCAGGTCCGGGTCCGTGTCAGGTTCCGGGTCCGTGTCACGGTCCGGGTTCCGGGTCCGGGTCCGGGTCCGGGTCCGGGTCCGGGTCCGGGTCCGGGTCCGGGTCAGTATCCAGGTCCAGGTCCAGGTCAGGGTCAGGGTCCGGGTCAGGATCAGGGTCAGGGTCAGGGTCAGAGTCCAGGTCCAGGTCCGGGTCAGGGTCCGGGTCCGGGTCAGGGTCAGGGTCAGGATCCGGGTCCAGGTCCGGGTCCGTGTCAGGTTCCGGGTCCGTGTCACGGTCCGGGTTCCGGGTCCGGGTCCGGGTCCGGGTCCGGGTCCGGGTCCGGGTCCGGGTCCGGGTCCGGGTCCGGGTCAGTATCCAGGTCCAGGTCTGGGTCCGGGTCCGGGTCCGGTCAGGGTCAGGGTCCGGGTCCGGGTCCGGGTCCGGGTCCGGGTCCGGGGTCAGGATTCTAGTCCGGGTCCGGGTCCGGGTCCAGGTCCGGGTCCGGGTCCGGGTCCGGATCTGGGACAGGATCAGGGTCAGGGTCAGGGTAAGAGTCACGGTCAGGGTCCGGGTCCGGGTCCGGTCCGGGTCAGGGTCAGGGTCTTGGTCCGGGTCCGGGTCCGGTTCCGTGTCAGTTTCAGGGTCAGTGTCAGAGTCAGGGTCCGGGTCAGGGTCAGTGTCAGGGTCAGGGTCAGGGTCCAGTTCCAGTTCCGGGTCAGGGTCCGGGTCAGGGTCAGGGTCAGGATCCGGGTCTGGGTCCGGGTCTGTGTCAGGTTCCGTGTCCGTGTCACGGTCCGGGTCCAGGTCCGGGTCCGGGTCAGGGTCCAGTTCCGCTTCCGGGTCAGGGTCAAGATCCGGTTCCGGTTCCGGTTCCGGTTCCGGTTCCGGTTCCAGTTCCGGGTCAGGGTCAGAGTCAGGATCCGGGTCCGGGTCCGGGTCAGGGTCCGGTTCCGAGTCCGGTTCCGGTTCCGGTTCCGGGTCCGGGTCCGGGTCCGGGTCAGGGTCAGGGTCAGGGTCAGGGTCAGGGTCAGGGTCAGGGTCAGGGTCCGGGTCAGGATCAGGGTCAGGGTCAGAGTCCAGGTCCAGGTCCGGGTCAGGGTCCGGGTCAGTGTCAGGGTCAGGATCCGGGTCCAGGTCCGGGTCCGTGTCAGGTTCCGGGTCCGTGTCACGGTCCGGGTCCGGGTCCGGGTCCGGGTCCGTGTCCGGGTCCGGGTCCGTGTCCGGATCCGGGTCCGTGTCCGGGTCCGGGTCCGGGTCCGGGTCCGGGTCCGGGTCAGTGTCAGTGTCAGGGTCAGAGTCAGGGTCCGGATCCGTGTCAGTGTCAGTGTCAGAGTCAGGATCCGGGTCCGGGTCAGGGTCAGGGTCAGGGTCAGGGTCAGGGTCAGGGTCAGGGTCAGTGTCAGGGTCCGGGTCCGGGTCCGGGTCCGGGTCCGGGTCAGGGTCAGGGTCAGGGTCTGGGTCCGGGTCCGGTTCCGTGTCAGTTTCAGGGTCAGTGTCAGAGTCAGGGTCAGGGTCCAGTTCCAGTTCCGGGTCAGGGTCCGGGTCAGGGTCAGGGTCAGGAGACGGGTCTGGGTCCGGGTCCGTGTCAGGTTCCGTGTCCGTGTCACGGTCCTGGTCCGGGTCCGGGTCCGGGTCAGGGTCAGGGTCAGGATCCGGGTCCGGGTCCGGGTCCGTGTCAGGTTCCGTGTCCGTGTCACGGTCCGGGTCCGGGTCCGGGTCCGGGTCCGGGTCCGCTTCCGGGTCAGTATCCGGGTCCGGGTCCGGGTCCGAGTCCGGTTCCGGATCTGGGTCAGGGTCAGGGTCCGGGTCCGGGTCCGGGTCCGGATCTGGGTCAGGGTCAGGGTCAGGGTCAGGGTCAGGGTCAGGGTCAGGGTCAGGGTCAGGGTCACGGTCACGGTCAGGGTCAGGATCCGTGTCAGGTTCCGGCTCCGTGTCACGGTCCGGGTCCGGGTCCGGGTCCGGGTCCGGGTCCGGGTCCGGGTCCGGGTCCGGGTCCTGGTCCGGGTCCGGGTCCTGGTCCGGGTCCGGGTCCGGGTCCGCTTCCGGGTCAGGGTCAGGATCCGGGTCCGGTTCCGGTTCCGGGTCCGGTTCCGGTTCCGGTTCCAGTTCCGGGACAGGGTCAGAGTCAGGATCCGGGTCCCGGTCCGGGTCCGGGTCAGGGTCCGGTTCCGAGTCCGGTTCCGGTTCCGGTTCCGGGTCAGGGTCAGGGTCAGGGTCAGGGTCAGGGTCAGGGTCAGGGTCAGTGTCCGGGTCTGGGTAAGGGTCCGGTTCAGGGTCCGTGTCCGTGTCCGTGTCCGTGTCCGTGTCCGTGTCCGGGTCAGGGTCCGGGTCCGTGTCAGGGTCCGGGTCCGGGTCCGGTTCCGTGTCAGTTTCAGGGTCAGTGTCAGAGTCAGGATCCGTGTCAGGGTCAGGGTCAGGGTCAGGGTCAGGGTCCAGGTCCGGGTCCGGGTCCAGGTCCGGGTCAGGGTCCGGGTCCGGGTCAGGGTCAGGGTCAGGATCCGGGTCCAGGTCCGGGTCCGTGTCAGGTTCCGGGTCCGTGTCACGGTCCGGGTTCCGGGTCCGGGTCCGGGTCCGGGTCCGGGTCCGGGTCCGGGTCCGGGTCCGGGTCCGGGTCAGTATCCAGGTCCAGGTCCAGGTTAGGGTCAGGGTCCGGGTCAGGATCAGGGTCAGGGTCAGGGTCAGAGTCCAGGTCCAGGTCCGGGTCAGGGTCCGGGTCCGGGTCAGGGTCAGGGTCAGGATCCGGGTCCAGGTCCGGGTCCGTGTCAGGTTCCGGGTCCGTGTCACGGTCCGGGTTCCGGGTCCGGGTCAGGGTCCGGGTCCGGGTCCGGGTCCGGGTCTGGGTCCGGGTCCGGGTCCGGGTCAGTATCCAGGTCCAGGTCTGGGTCCGGGTCCGGGTCCGGTCAGGGTCAGGGTCCGGGTCCGGGTCCGGGTCCGGGTCCGGGTCCGGGTCCGGGTCCGGGGTCAGGATTCTAGTCCGGGTCCGGGTCCGGGTCCAGGTCCGGGTCCGGGTCCGGGTCCGGATCTGGGACAGGATCAGGGTCAGGGTCAGGGTAAGAGTCACGGTCAGGGTCCGGGTCCGGGTCCGGTCCGGGTCAGGGTCAGGGTCTTGGTCCGGGTCCGGGTCCGGTTCCGTGTCAGTTTCAGGGTCAGTGTCAGAGTCAGGGTCCGGGTCAGGGTCAGTGTCAGGGTCAGGGTCAGGGTCCAGTTCCAGTTCCGGGTCAGGGTCCGGGTCAGGGTCAGGGTCAGGATCCGGGTCTGGGTCCGGGTCCGTGTCAGGTTCCGTGTCCGTGTCACGGTCGGGGTCCAGGTCCGGGTCCGGGTCAGGGTCCAGTTCCGCTTCCGGGTCAGGGTCAAGATACGGTTCCGGTTCCGGTTCCGGTTCCGGTTCCGGTTCCGGTTCCAGTTCCGGGTCAGGGTCAGAGTCAGGATCCGGGTCCGGGTCCGGGTCAGGGTCCGGTTCCGAGTCCGGTTCCGGTTCCGGTTCCGGTTCCGGGTCCGGGTCCGGGTCCGGGTCAGGGTCAGGGTCAGGGTCAGGGTCAGGGTCAGGGTCAGGGTCAGGGTCCGGGTCAGGATCAGGGTCAGGGTCAGAGTCCAGGTCCAGGTCCGGGTCAGGGTCCGGGTCAGTGTCAGGGTCAGGATCCGGGTCCAGGTCCGGGTCCGTGTCAGGTTCCGGGTCCGTGTCACGGTCCGGGTCCGGGTCCGGGTCCGGGTCCGGGTCCGGGTCCGGGTCCGTGTCCGGATCCGGGTCCGTGTCCGGGTCCGGGTCCGGGTCCGGGTCCGGGTCCGGGTCAGTGTCAGTGTCAGGGTCAGAGTCAGGGTCCGGATCCGTGTCAGTGTCAGTGTCAGAGTCAGGATCCGGGTCCGGGTCAGGGTCAGGGTCAGGGTCAGGGTCAGTGTCAGGGTCCGGGTCCGGGTCCGGGTCCGGGTCAGGGTCAGGGTCTGGGTCCGGGTCCGGTTCCGTGTCAGTTTCAGGGTCAGTGTCAGAGTCAGGGTCAGGGTCCAGTTCCAGTTCCGGGTCAGGGTCCGGGTCAGGGTCAGGGTCAGGAGACGGGTCTAGGTCCGGGTCCGTGTCAGGTTCCGTGTCCGTGTCACGGTCCTGGTCCGGGTCCGGGTCCGGGTCAGGGTCAGGGTCAGGATCCGGGTCTGGGTCCGGGTCCGTGTCAGGTTCCGTGTCCGTGTCACGGTCCGTGTCCGGGTCCGGGTCCGGGTCCGGGTCCGGGTCCGGGTCCGCTTCCGGGTCAGTATCCGGGTCCGGGTCCGGGTCCGAGTCCGGTTCCGGATCTGGGTCAGGGTCAGGGTCCGGGTCCGGGTCCGGGTCCGGATCTGGTTCAGGGTCAGGGTCAGGGTCAGGGTCAGGGTCAGGGTCAGGGTCAGGGTCAGGGTCAGGGTCAGGGTCAGGGTCAGGGTCACGGTCAGGGTCAGGATCCGTGTCAGGTTCCGGCTCCGTGTCACGGTCCGGGTCCGGGTCCGGGTCCGGGTCCGGGTCCGGGTCCGGGTCCGGGTCCTGGTCCGGGTCCGGGTCCTGGTCCGGGTCCGGGTCCGGGTCCGCTTCCGGGTCAGGGTCAGGATCCGGGTCCGGTTCCGGTTCCGGGTCCGGTTCCGGTTCCGGTTCCAGTTCCGGGACAGGGTCAGAGTCAGGATCCGGGTCCGGGTCCGGGTCCGGGTCAGGGTCCGGTTCCGAGTCCGGTTCCGGTTCCGGTTCCGGGTCAGGGTCAGGGTCAGGGTCAGGGTCAGGGTCAGGGTCAGGGTCAGGGTCAGGGTCAGTGTCCGGGTCTGGGTAAGGGTCCGGTTCAGGGTCCGTGTCCGTGTCCGTGTCCGTGTCCGTGTCCGTGTCCGGGTCAGGGTCCGGGTCCGTGTCAGGGTCCGGGTCCGGGTCCGGTTCCGTGTCAGTTTCAGGGTCAGTGTCAGAGTCAGGATCCGTGTCAGGGTCAGGGTCAGGGTCAGGGTCAGGGTCCAGGTCCGGGTCCGGGTCAGGGTCCAGGTCCAGGTCCGGGTCAGGGTCCGGGTCTGGGTCAGGGTCAGGGTCAGGGTCCAGGTCCATGTCAGGGTCCGGGTCCGTGTCAGGGTCCGGTTCCGGTTCCGGTTCCGGTTCCAGTTCCGGTTCCGGTTCCGGGTCAGGATCCGGACCTGGACCCGGGTCCGGGTCCGGGTCCGGGTCAGGGTCAGGGTCAGGGTCAGGATCCGGGTCCGGGTCTGGATCAGGGTCCGGGTCCGTGGCCGTGGCCGGGTCCGTGTCAGGGTCCGTGTGCGTGTCAGGGTCCGGGTCCGGGTCCGTGTCAGGGTCCTGGTCCTGGTCCGGGTCCGGGTCCGGGTCCGGGTCCGGGTCCGGGTCCGGGTCCGGATCCGGATCCGGATCAGGGTCAGGGTCAGGGTCCTGTTCCGGGTCCGGGTCCGGGTCTGGGTCCGGGTCCGGGTCCGGATCCGTGTCAGTGTCAGTGTCAGATTCAGGGTCCGGGTCCTGGTCAGGGTCAGGGTCAGTGTCAGTGTCAGGGTCCGGGTCCGGGTCCGGGTCCGGGTCCGGGTCAGGGTCAGGGTCAGGGTCAGGGTCAGGGTCAGGGTCAGGGTCAGGGTCAGGGTCAGGGTCCAGGTCCGGGTCCGGGTCAGGGTCCGTGTCCGTGTCAGTGTCAGGGTCAGGGTCAGAGTCAGGGTCCGGATGCGTGTCAGTGTCAGTGTCAGAGTGAGGATCCGGGTCCGGGTCAGGGTCAGGATCAGGGTCCGGGTCAGGATCAGGGTCAGGGTCAGAGTCCAGGTCCAGGTCCGGGTCAGGGTCCGGGTCAGTGTCAGGGTCAGGATCCGGGTCCAGGTCCGGGTCCGTGTCAGGTTCTGGGTCCGTGTCACGGTCCGGGTCCGGGTCCGGGTCCGTGTCCGGGTCCGGGTCCGGGTCCGGGTCCGGGTCCGGGTCAGGATCCGGGTCCGGGTCCGTGTCCGGGTCCGGGTCCGGGTCCGGGTCCGGGTCAGTGTCAGTGTCAGGGTCAGAGTCAGGGTCCGGATCCGTGTCAGTGTCAGTGTCAGAGTCAGGATCCGGGTCCGGGTCAGGGTCAGGGTCAGGGTCAGGGTCAGTGTCAGGGTCCGGGTCCGGGTCCGGGTCCGGGTCCGGGTCAGGGTCAGGGTCCGGGTCCAGGTCCGGGTCCGTGTCAGTTTCAGTGTCAGTGTCCGTGTCAGGGTCAGAGTCAGGGTCCGGATCAGGATACTGGTCAGGGTCAGGGTCAGTGTCCGGGTCCGGGTCCAGGTCAGGGTCCGGGTCACGGTCCAGGTCAGGGTCCGGGTCCGGATCCGGGTCCGGGTCCGTGTCCATGTCCGGGTCCGGGTCCGGGTCCGGGTCAGTGTCAGGGTCAGGGTCAGAGTCAGGGTCCGGATCCGTGTCAGTGTCAGTGTCAGAGTCAGGATCCGGGTCCGGGTCAGGGTCAGGGTCAGGGTCAGGGTCAGTGTCAGGGTCCGGGTCCGGGTCCGGGTCCAGGTCAGGGTCAGGGTCCGGGTCCAGGTCCGGGTCCGTGTCAGTTTCAGTGTCAGTGTCCGTGTCAGGGTCAGAGTCAGGGTCCGGATCAGGATACTGGTCAGGGTCAGGGTCAGTGTCCGGGTCCGGGTCCAGGTCAGGGTCCGGGTCAGGGTCCGGGTCCGGGTCCAGGTCCGGGTCCGTGTCAGTTTCAGTGTCAGTGTCCGTGTCAGGGTCAGAGTCAGGGTCCGGATCAGGATACTGGTCAGGGTCAGGGTCAGTGTCCGGGTCCGGGTCCAGGTCAGGGTCCGGGTCAGGGTCCAGGTCAGGGTCCGGGTCCGGGTCCGGGTCCGGGTCAGGGTCAGGGTCAGGATCCGAGTCCGGGTCCGGGTCAGTGTCCGGGTCTGGGTGAGGGTCCAGGTCCGGGTCCGGGTCCGGGTCCGGTCAGGGTCAGGGTCCGGGTCTGGGTCCGGGTCCGGGGTCAGGATTCTAGTCCGGGTCCGGGTCCGGGTCCAGGTCCGGGTCCGGGTCCGGGTCCGGGTCCGGATCTGGGTCAGGGTCAGGGTCAGGGTCAGGGTCAGGGTCAGGGTAAGGGTCACGGTCAGGGTCAGGATCCGTGTCATTGTCCGTGTCCGGGTAAGGATTCGGGTCCGGGTCCTGGTCCGGGTCCGGGTCCTGGTCCGGGTCCGGGTCCGGGTCCGCTTCCGGGTCAGGGTCAGGATCCGGGTCCGGTTCCGGTTCCGGTTCCGGGTCCGGTTCCGGTTCCGGTTCCAGTTCCGGGACAGGGTCAGAGTCAGGATCCGGGTCCGGGTCCGGGTCCGGGTCAGGGTCCGGTTCCGAGTCTGGTTCCGGTTCCGGTTCCGGGTCAGGGTCAGGGTCAGGGTCAGGGTCAGGGTCAGGGTCAGGGTCAGGGTCAGGGTCAGGGTCAGTGTCCGGGTCTGGGTAAGGGTCCGGTTCAGGGTCCGTGTCCGTGTCCGTGTCCGTGTCCGTGTCCGTGTCCGTGTCAGGGTCCGGGTCCGTGTCAGGGTCCGGGTCCGGGTCCGGTTCCGTGTCAGTTTCAGGGTCAGTGTCAGAGTCAGGATCCGTGTCAGGGTCAGGGTCAGGGTCAGGGTCAGGGTCCAGGTCCGGGTCCGGGTCAGGGTCCAGGTCCAGGTCCGGGTCAGGGTCCGGGTCTGGGTCAGGGTCAGGGTCAGGGTCAGGGTCCAGGTCCATGTCAGGGTCCGGGTCCGTGTCAGGGTCCGGTTCCGGTTCCGGTTCCGGTTCCAGTTCCGGTTCCGGTTCCGGGTCAGGATCCGGACCTGGACCCGGGTCCGGGTCCGGGTCCGGGTCAGGGTCAGGGTCAGGATCCGGGTCCGGGTCTGGATCAGGGTCCGGGTCCGTGGCCGTGGCCGGGTCCGTGTCAGGGTCCGGGTCCGTGTCAGGGTCCGGGTCCGTGCCAGGGTCCTGGTCCTGGTCCGGGTCCGGGTCCGGGTCCGGGTCCGGATCCGGATCAGGGTCAGGGTCAGGGTCCTGTTCCGGGTCCGGGTCCGGGTCTGGGTCCGGGTCCGGGTCCGGATCCGTGTCAGTGTCAGTGTCAGATTCAGGGTCCGGGTCCTGGTCAGGGTCAGGGTCAGTGTCAGTGTCAGTGTCAGGGTCCGGGTCCGGGTCCGGGTCCGGGTCAGGGTCAGGGTCAGGGTCAGGGTCAGGGTCAGGGTCAGGGTCAGGGTCAGGGTCCAGGTCCGGGTCCGGGTCAGGGTCCGTGTCCGTGTCAGTGTCAGAGTGAGGATCCGGGTCCGGGTCAGGGTCAGGATCAGGGTCCGGGTCAGGATCAGGGTCAGGGTCAGAGTCCAGGTCCAGGTCCGGGTCAGGGTCCGGGTCAGTGTCAGGGTCAGGATCCGGGTCCAGGTCCGGGTCCGTGTCAGGTTCTGGGTCCGTGTCACGGTCCGGGTCCGGGTCCGGGTCCGGGTCCGGGTCCGGGTCCGGGTCCGGGTCCGGGTCCGGGTCCGGGTCCGGGTCCGGGTCCGGATCCGGGTCCGGGTCCGTGTCCGTGTCCGGGTCCGGGTCCGGGTCCGGGTCAGTGTCAGTGTCAGGGTCAGAGTCAGGGTCCGGATACGTGTCAGTGTCAGTGTCAGAGTCAGGATCCGGGTCCGGGTCAGGGTCAGGGTCAGGGTCAGGGTCAGTGTCAGGGTCCGGGTCCGGGTCCGGGTCCGGGTCAGGGTCAGGGTCCGGGTCCAGGTCCGGGTCCGTGTCAGTTTCAGTGTCAGTGTCCGTGTCAGGGTCAGAGTCAGGGTCCGGATCAGGATACTGGTCAGGGTCAGGGTCAGTGTCCGGGTCCGGGTCCAGGTCAGGGTCCGGGTCAGGGTCCAGGTCAGGGTCCGGGTCCGGATCCGGGTCCGTGTCCGTGTCCGTGTCCGTGTCCGGGTCCGGGTCCGGGTCCGGGTCAGTGTCAGTGTCAGGGTCAAAGTCAGGGTCCGGATCTGTGTCAGTGTCAGTGTCAGAGTCAGGATCCGGGTCCGGGTCAGGGTCAGGGTCAGGGTCAGGGTCAGTGTCAGGGTCCGGGTCCGGGTCCGGGTCCGGGTCCGGGTCAGGGTCAGGGTCCGGGTCCAGGTCCGGGTCCGTGTCAGTTTCAGTGTCAGTGTCCGTGTCAGGGTCAGAGTCAGGGTCCGGATCAGGATACTGGTCAGGGTCAGGGTCAGTGTCCGGGTCCGGGTCCAGGTCAGGGTCCGGGTCAGGGTCCGGGTCCGGGTCCAGGTCCGGGTCCGTGTCAGTTTCAGTGTCAGTGTCCGTGTCAGTGTCCGGGTCCGGGTCCAGGTCAGGGTCCGGGTCAGGGTCCGGGTCCGGGTCCAGGTCCGGGTCCGTGTCAGTTTCAGTGTCAGTGTCCGTGTCAGGGTCAGAGTCAGGGTCCGGATCAGGATACTGGTCAGGGTCAGGGTCAGTGTCCGGGTCCGGGTCCAGGTCAGGGTCCGGGTCAGGGTCCAGGTCAGGGTCCGGGTCCGGGTCCGGGTCCGGGTCAGGGTCAGGGTCAGGATCCGAGTCCTGGTCCGGGTCAGTGTCCGGGTCTGGGTGAGGGTCCAGGTCCGGGTCCGGGTCCGGGTCCGGTCAGGGTCAGGGTCCGGGTCTGGGTCCGGGTCCGGGGTCAGGATTCTAGTCCGGGTCCGGGTCCGGGTCCAGGTCCGGGTCCGGGTCCGGGTCCGGGTCCGGATCTGGGTCAGGGTCAGGGTCAGGGTCAGGGTCAGGGTAAGGGTCACGGTCAGGGTCAGGATCCGTGTCCGTGTCCGTGTCCGGGTAAGGGTTCGGGTCCTGGTCCGGGTCCGGGTCCTGGTCCGGTTCCGCTTCCGGGTCAGGGTCAAGATCCGGGTCCGGGTCCGGTTCCAGTTCCGGTTCCGGTTCCAGTTCTGGGTCAGGGTCAGAGTCAGGATCCGGGTCCGGGTCCGGGTCAGGGTCCGGTTCCGAGTCCGGTTCCGGTTCTGGTTCCGGGTCCGGGTCCGGGTCCGGGTCCGGGTCCGGGTCCGGGTCAGGGTCAGGGTCAGGGTCAGGGTCAGGGTCAGGGTCAGGGTCATGGTCCGGGTCAGGATCAGGGTCAGGGTCAGAGTCCAGGTCCAGGTCCGGGTCAGGATCCGGGTCAGGGTCAGGGTCAGGATCAGGGTCAGGGTCAGGATCCGGGTCCAGGTCCGGGTCCGTGTCAGGTTCCGGGTCCGTGTCACGGTCCGGGTTCCGGGTCCGGGTCCGGGTCCGGGTCCGGGTCCGGGTCCGGGTCCGGGTCCGGGTCAGTATCCAGGTCCAGTTCTGGGTCCGGGTCCGGGTCCGGTCAGGGTCAGGGTCCGGGTCCGGGTCCGGGTCCGGGTCCGGGGTCAGGATTCTAGTCCGGGTCCGGGTCCGGGTCCAGGTCCGGGTCCGGGTCCGGGTCCGGATCTGGGTCAGGATCAGGGTCAGGGTCAGGGTAAGAGTCACGGTCAGGGTCCGGGTCCGGGTCCGGTCCGGGTCAGGGTCAGGGTCTGGGTCCGGGTCCGGGTCCGGTTCCGTGTCAGTTTCAGGGTCAGTGTCAGAGTCAGGGTCCGGGTCAGTGTCAGTGTCAGGGTCAGGGTCAGGGTCCAGTTCCAGTTCCGGGTCAGGGTCCGGGTCAGGGTCAGGGTCAGGATCCGGGTCTGGGTCCGGGTCCGTGTCAGGTTCCGTGTCCGTGTCACGGTCCGGGTCCAGGTCCGGGTCCGGGTCAGGGTCCAGTTCCGCTTCCGGGTCAGGGTCAAGATCCGGTTCCGGTTCCGGTTCCGGTTCCGGTTCCGGTTCCAGTTCTGGGTCAGGGTCAGAGTCAGGATCCGGGTCCGGGTCCGGGTCCGGGTCAGGGTCCGGTTCCGAGTCCGGGTCCGGGTCCGGGTCCGGGTCCGGGTCAGGGTCAGGGTCAGGGTCAGGGTCAGGGTCAGGGTCAGGGTCAGGGTCCGGGTCAGGATCAGGGTCAGGGTCAGAGTCCAGGTGCAGGTCCGGGTCAGGGTCCGGGTCAGTGTCAGGGTCAGGATCCGGGTCCAGGTCCGGGTCCGTGTCAGGTTCCGGGTCCGTGTCACGGTCCGGGTCCGGGTCCGTGTCCGGGTCCGTGTCCGTGTCCGGGTCCGGGTCCGGGTCCGGATCCAGGTCCGGGTCCGTGTCCGTGTCCGTGTCCGGGTCCGGGTCCGGGTCAGTGTCAGTGTCAGGGTCAGAGTCAGGGTCCGGATCCGTGTCAGTGTCAGTGTCAGAGTCAGGATCCGGGTCCGGGTCAGGGTCAGGGTCAGGGTCAGGGTCAGGGTCAGGGTCAGTGTCAGGGTCCGGGTCCGGGTCCGGGTCCGGGTCCGGGTCCGGGTCAGGGTCTGGGTCCGGGTCCGGTTCCGTGTCAGTTTCAGGGTCAGTGTCAGAGTCAGGGTCAGGGTCCAGTTACAGTTCCGGGTCAGGGTCCGGGTCAGGGTCAGGGTCAGGAGACGGGTCTGGGTCCGGGTCCGTGTCAGGTTCCGTGTCCGTGTCACGGTCCGGGTCCGGGTCCGGGTCCGGGTCAGGGTCAGGGTCAGGATCCGGGTCCGGGTCCGGGTCCGTGTCAGGTTCCGTGTCCGTGTCACGGTCCGGGTCCGGGTCCGGGTCCGGGTCCGGGTCCGGGTCCGGGTCCGGGTCCGCTTCCGGGTCAGTATCCGGGTCCGGTTCCGGGTCCGAGTCCGGTTCCGGATCTGGGTCAGGGTCAGGGTCCGGGTCCGGGTCCGGGTCCGGATCTGGGTCAGGGTCAGGGTCAGGGTCAGGGTCAGGGTCAGGGTCAGGGTCACGGTCAGGGTCAGGATCCGTGTCAGGTTCCGGCTCCGTGTCACGGTCCGGGTCCGGGTCCGGGTCCGGGTCCTGGTCCGGGTCCGGGTCCTGGTCCGGGTCCGGGTCCGGGTCCGGGTCCGGGTCCGCTTCCGGGTCAGGGTCAGGATCCGTGTCCGGTTCCGGTTCCGGTTCCGGTTCCGGTTCCGGTTCCAGTTCCGGGACAGGGTCAGAGTCAGGATCCGGGTCCGGGTCCGGGTCCGGGTCAGGGTCTGGTTCCGAGTCCGGTTCCGGTTCCGGTTCCGGGTCAGGGTCAGGGTCAGGGTCAGGGTCAGGGTCAGGGTCAGGGTCAGGGTCAGTGTCCGGGTCTGGGTAAGGGTCCGGTTCAGGGTCCGTGTCCGTGTCCGTGTCCGTGTCCATGTCCATGTCCGTGTCCGGGTCAGGGTCCGGGTCCGTGTCAGGGTCCGGGTCCGGGTCCGGTTCCGTGTCAGTTTCAGGGTCAGTGTCAGAGTCAGGATCCGTGTCAGGGTCAGGGTCAGGGTCAGGGTCAGGGTCCAGGTCCGGGTCCGGGTCAGGGTCCAGGTCCAGGTCCGGGTCAGGGTCCGGGTCTGGGTCAGGGTCAGGGTCAGGGTCCAGGTCCATGTCAGGGTCCGGGTCCGTGTCAGGGTCCGGTTCCGGTTCCGGTTCCGGTTCCGGTTCCGGGTCAGGATCCGGACCTGGACCCGGGTCCGGGTCCGGGTCAGGGTCAGGGTCAGGGTCAGGGTCAGGGTCAGGATCCGGGTCCGGGTCTGGATCAGGGTCCGGGTCCGTGGCCGTGGCCGGGTCCGTGTCAGGGTCCGGGTCCGTGTCAGGGTCCGGGTCCGTGTCAGGGTCCTGGTCCTGGTCCGGGTCCGGGTCCGGGTCCGGGTCCGGGTCCGGGTCCGGGTCCGGATCCGGATCAGGGTCAGGGTCAGGGTCCTGTTCCGGGTCCGGGTCCGGGTCTGGGTCCGGGTCCGTGTCCGGATCCGTGTCAGTGTCAGTGTCAGATTCAGGGTCCGGGTCCTGGTCAGGGTCAGGGTCAGTGTCAGTGTCAGGGTCCGGGTCCGGGTCCGGGTCAGGGTCAGGGTCAGGGTCAGGGTCAGGGTCAGGGTCAGGGTCAGGGTCAGGGTCAGGGTCCAGGTCCGGGTCAGGGTCAGGGTCCGTGTCCGTGTCAGTGTCAGGGTCAGGGTCAGAGTCAGGGTCCGGATCCGTGTCAGTGTCAGTGTCAGAGTGAGGATCCGGGTCCGGGTCAGGGTCAGGATCAGGGTCAGTGTCAGGGTCCGGGTCCGGGTCCGGGTCCGGGGTCAGGATTCTAGTCCGGGTCCGGGTCCGGGTCCAGGTCCGGGTCCGGGTCCGGGTCCGGATCTGGGTCAGGATCAGGGTCAGGGTCAGGGTAAGAGTCACGGTCAGGGTCCGGGTCCGGGTCCGGGTCCGGGTCAGGGTCAGGGTCTGGGTCCGGGTCCGGTTCCGGTTCCGTGTCAGTTTCAGGGTCAGTGTCAGAGTCAGGGTCCGGGTCAGGGTCAGTGTCAGGGTCAGGGTCAGGGTCCAGTTCCAGTTCCGGGTCAGGGTCCGGGTCAGGGTCAGGGTCAGGATCCGGGTCTGGGTCCGGGTCCGTGTCAGGTTCCGTGTCCGTGTCACGGTCCGGGTCCAGGTCCGGGTCCGGGTCAGGGTCCAGTTCCGCTTCCGGGTCAGGGTCAAGATCCGGTTCCGGTTCCGGTTCCGGTTCCGGTTCCAGTTCCGGGTCAGGGTCAGAGTCAGGATCCGGGTCCGGGTCCGGGTCAGGGTCCGGTTCCGAGTCCGGTTCCGGTTCCGGTTCCGGTTCCGGGTCCGGGTCCGGGTCCGGGTCAGGGTCAGGGTCAGGGTCAGGGTCAGGGTCAGGGTCAGGGTCAGGGTCAGGGTCCGGGTCAGGATCAGGGTCAGGGTCAGAGTCCAGGTCCAGGTCCGGGTCAGGGTCCGGGTCAGTGTCAGGGTCAGGATCCGGGTCCAGGTCCGGGTCCGTGTCAGGTTCCGGGTCCGTGTCACGGTCCGGGTCCGTGTCCGTGTCCGGGTCCGGGTCCGGGTCCGTGTCCGGGTCCGGGTCCGGGTCCGGGTCCGGGTCCGGGTCCGTGTCCGGGTCCGGGTCCCGGTCCGGGTCCGGGTCCGGGTCCGGGTCAGTGTCAGTGTCAGGGTCAGAGTCAGGGTCCGGATACGTGTCAGTGTCAGTGTCAGAGTCAGGATCCGGGTCCGGGTCAGGGTCAGGGTCAGGGTCAGGGTCAGTGTCAGGGTCCGTGTCCGTGTCCGGGTCCGGGTCCGGGTCCGTGTCCGGGTCCGGGTCCGGGTCCGGGTCCGGGTCCGGGTCCGTGTCCGGGTCCGGGTCCCGGTCCGGGTCCGGGTCCGGGTCCGGGTCAGTGTCAGTGTCAGGGTCAGAGTCAGGGTCCGGATACGTGTCAGTGTCAGTGTCAGAGTCAGGATCCGGGTCCGGGTCAGGGTCAGGGTCAGGGTCAGGGTCAGTGTCAGGGTCCGGGTCCGGGTCCGGGTCCGGGTCAGGGTCAGGGTCTGGGTCCGGGTCCGGTTCCGTGTCAGTTTCAGGGTCAGTGTCAGAGTCAGGGTCCGGGTCAGGATCAGTGTCAGGGTCAGGGTCAGGGTCCAGTTCCAGTTCCGGGTCAGGGTCCGGGTCAGGGTCAGGGTCAGGATCCGGGTCTGGGTCCGGGTTCGTGTCAGGTTCCGTGTCCGTGTCACGGTCCGGGTCCAGGTCCGGGTCCGGGTCAGGGTCCAGTTCCGCTTCCGGGTCAGGGTCAAGATCCGGTTCCGGTTCCGGTTCCGGTTCCGGTTCCAGTTCCGGGTCAGGGTCAGAGTCAGGATCCGGGTCCGGGTCCGGGTCAGGGTCCGGTTCCGAGTCCGGTTCCGGTTCCGGTTCTGGTTCCGGGTCCGGGTCCGGGTCAGGGTCAGGGTCAGGGTCAGGGTCAGGGTCAGGGTCAGGGTCAGGGTCAGGGTCCGGGTCAGGATCAGGGTCAGGGTCAGAGTCCAGGTCCAGGTCCGGGTCAGGGTCCGGGTCAGTGTCAGGGTCAGGATCCGGGTCCAGGTCCGGGTCCGTGTCAGGTTCTGGGTCCGTGTCACGGTCCGGGTCCGGGTCCGGGTCCGGGTCCGGGTCCGGGTCCGGGTCCGGGTCCGGGTCCGGGTCCGGATCCGGGTCCGGGTCCGTGTCCGTGTCCGTGTCCGGGTCCGGGTCCGTGTCCGGGTCAGTGTCAGTGTCAGGGTCAGAGTCAGGATCCGGGTCCGGGTCAGGGTCAGGGTCAGGGTCAGGGTCAGGGTCAGGGTCAGGGTCCAGGTCCGGGTCCGGGTCCGGGTCAGGGTCAGGGTCCGGGTCCAGGTCCGGGTCCGTGTCAGTTTCAGTGTCAGTGTCCGTGTCAGGGTCAGAGTCATGGTCCGGATCAGGATACGGGTCAGGGTCAGGGTCAGGGTCAGTGTCCGGGTCCGGGTCCAGGTCAGGGTCCGGGTCAGGGTCCAGGTCAGGGTCTGGGTCCGGGTCAGGGTCCGGGTCCGGGTCCGGGTCCGGGTCCGGGTCCGGGTCAGGGTCAGGGTCAGGATCCGAGTCCGGGTCCGGGTCAGTGTCCGGGTCTGGGTGAGGGTCCAGGTCCGGGTCCGGGTCCGGGTCCGATCAGGGTCAGGGTCCGGGTCTGGGTCCGGGTCCGGGGTCAGGATTCTAGTCCGGGTCCGGGTCCGGGTCCAGGTCCGGGTCCGGGTCCGGGTCCGGGTCCGGATCTGGGTCAGGGTCAGGGTCAGGGTCAGGTTCAGGGTAAGGGTCACGGTCAGGGTCAGGATCCGTGTCCGTGTCCGTGTCCGGGTAAGGGTTCGGGTCCTGGTCCGGGTCCGGGTCCTGGTCCGGTTCCGCTTCCGGGTCAGGGTCAAGATCCGGGTCCGGGTCCGGTTCCTGTTCCAGTTCCGGTTCCAGTTCTGGGTCAGGGTCAGAGTCAGGATCCGGGTCCGGGTCCGGGTCAGGGTCCGGTTCCGAGTCCGGTTCCGGTTCTGGTTCCGGGTCCGGGTCCGGGTCCGGGTCCGGGTCCGGGTCCGGGTCCGGGTCCGGGTCCGGGTCAGGGTCAGGGTCAGGGTCAGGGTCAGGGTCAGGGTCAGGGTCAGGGTCAGGGTCCGGGTCAGGATCAGGGTCAGGGTCAGAGTCCAGGTCCAGGTCCGGGTCAGGGTCCGGGTCAGGGTCAGGGTCAGGGTCAGGATCCGGGTCCAGGTCCGGGTCCGTGTCAGGTTCCGGGTCCGTGTCACGGTCCGGGTTCCGGGTCCGGGTCCGGGTCCGGGTCCGGGTCCGGGTCCGGGTCCGGGTCAGTATCCAGGTCCAGTTCTGGGTCCGGGTCCGGGTCCGGTCAGGGTCAGGGTCCGGGTCCGGGTCCGGGTCCGGGTCCGGGGTCAGGGTCAGGGTCTGGGTCCGGGTCAGTGTCAGTGTCAGGGTCAGGGTCAGGGTCCAGTTCCAGTTCCGGGTCAGGGTCCGGGTCAGGGTCAGGGTCAGGATCCGGGTCTGGGTCCGGGTCCGTGTCAGGTTCCGTGTCCGTGTCACGGTCCGGGTCCAGGTCCGGGTCCGGGTCAGGGTCCAGTTCCGCTTCCGGGTCAGGGTCAAGATCCGGTTCCGGTTCCGGTTCCGGTTCCGGTTCCGGTTCCAGTTCCGGGTCAGGGTCAGAGTCAGGATCCGGGTCCGGGTCAGGGTCCGGTTCCGAGTCCGGTTCCGGTTCCGGTTCCGGTTCCGGTTCCGGGTCCGGGTCCGTGTCCGGGTCAGGGTCAGGGTCAGGGTCAGGGTCAGGGTCAGGGTCAGGGTCAGGGTCCGGGTCAGGATCAGGGTCAGGGTCAGAGTCCAGGTGCAGGTCCGGGTCAGGGTCCGGGTCAGTGTCAGGGTCAGGATCCGGGTCCAGGTCCGGGTCCGTGTCAGGTTCCGGGTCCGTGTCACGGTCCGGGTCCGGGTCCGTGTCCGGGTCCGGGTCCGGGTCCGGGTCCGGGTCCGGGTCCGGATCCGGGTCCGGGTCCGGGTCCGGGTCCGGGTCCGGGTCCGGGTCCGGGTCCGGGTCAGTGTCAGTGTCAGGGTCAGAGTCAGGGTCCGGATCCGTGTCAGTGTCAGTGTCAGAGTCAGGATCCGGGTCCGGGTCAGGGTCAGGGTCAGGGTCAGGGTCAGTGTCCGGGTCCGGGTCCGGGTCCGGGTCCGGGTCCGGATCCGGGTCCGGGTCCGTGTCCGGGTCCGGGTCCGGGTCCGGGTCCGGGTCCGGGTCAGTGTCAGTGTCAGGGTCAGAGTCAGGGTCCGGATCCGTGTCAGTGTCAGTGTCAGAGTCAGGATCCGGGTCCGGGTCAGGGTCAGGGTCTGGGTCCGGGTCCGGTTCCGTGTCAGTTTCAGGGTCAGTGTCAGAGTCAGGGTCAGGGTCCAGTTACAGTTCCGGGTCAGGGTCCGGGTCAGGGTCAGGGTCAGGAGACGGGTCTGGGTCCGGGTCCGTGTCAGGTTCCGTGTCCGTGTCACGGTCCGGGTCCGGGTCCGGGTCTGGGTCATGGTCAGGGTCAGGATCCGGGTCCGGGTCCGGGTCCGTGTCAGGTTCCGTGTCCGTGTCACGGTCCGTGTCCGTGTCCGTGTCCGGGTCCGGGTCCGGGTCCGGGTCCGGGTCCGCTTCCGGGTCAGTATCCGGGTCCGGTTCCGGGTCCGAGTCCGGTTCCGGATCTGGGTCAGGGTCAGGGTCCGGGTCCGGGTCCGGGTCCGGGTCCGGATCTGGGTCAGGGTCAGGGTCAGGGTCAGGGTCAGGGTCAGGGTCAGGGTCAGGGTCAGGGTCACGGTCAGGGTCAGGATCCGTGTCAGGTTCCGGCTCCGTGTCACGGTCCGGGTCCGGGTCCGGGTCCGGGTCCGGGTCCGGGTCCGGGTCCGGGTCCTGGTCCGGGTCCGGGTCCTGGTCCGGGTCCGGGTCCGGGTCCGCTTCCGGGTCAGGGTCAGGATCCGGGTCCGGTTCCGGTTCCGGGTCCTGTTCCGGTTCCGGTTCCAGTTCCGGGACAGGGTCAGGGTCAGAGTCAGGATCCGGGTCCGGGTCCGGGTCCGGGTCAGGGTCCGGTTCCGAGTCCGGTTCCGGTTCCGGTTCCGGGTCAGGGTCAGGGTCAGGGTCAGGGTCAGGGTCAGGGTCAGGGTCAGGGTCAGGGTCAGGGTCAGTGTCCGGGTCTGGGTAAGGGTCCGGTTCAGGGTCCGTGTCCGTGTCCGTGTCCGTGTCCGTGTCCGGGTCAGGGTCCGGGTCCGTGTCAGGGTCCGGGTCCGGGTCCGGTTCCGTGTCAGTTTCAGGGTCAGTGTCAGAGTCAGGATCCGTGTCAGGGTCAGGGTCAGGGTCAGGGTCAGGGTCCAGGTCCGGGTCCGGGTCAGGGTCCAGGTCCAGGTCCGGGTCCGGGTCAGGGTCCGGGTCTGGGTCAGGGTCAGGGTCAGGGTCCAGGTCCATGTCAGGGTCCGGGTCCGTGTCAGGGTCCGGGTCCGGTTCCGGTTCCGGTTCCGGTTCCGGTTCCGGTTCCGGGTCAGGATCCGGACCTGGACCCGGGTCCGGGTCCGGGTCCGGGTCAGGGTCAGGGTCAGGGTCAGGGTCAGGATCCGGGTCCGGGTCTGGATCAGGGTCCGGGTCCGTGGCCGTGGCCGGGTCCGTGTCAGGGTCCGGGTCCGTGTCAGGGTCCGGGTCCGTGTCAGGGTCCTGGTCCTGGTCCGGGTCCGGGTCCGGGTCCGGGTCCGGGTCCGGATCCGGATCAGGGTCAGGGTCAGGGTCCTGTTCCGGGTCCGGGTCCGGGTCTGGGTCCTGGTCCGGGTCCGGATCCGTGTCAGTGTCAGTGTCAGATTCAGGGTCCGGGTCCTGGTCAGGGTCAGGGTCAGTGTCAGTGTCAGGGTCCGGGTCCGGGTCCGGGTCCGGGTCAGGGTCAGGGTCAGGGTCAGGGTCAGGGTCAGGGTCAGGGTCAGGGTCAGGGTCCAGGTCCGGGTCCGGGACAGGGTCCGTGTCCGTGTCAGTGTCAGGGTCAGGGTCAGAGTCAGGGTCCGGATCCGTGTCAGTGTCAGTGTCAGAGTGAGGATCCGGGTCCGGGTCAGGGTCAGGATCAGGGTCAGTGTCAGGGTCCGGGTCCGGGTCCGGGTCCGGGGTCAGGATTCTAGTCCGGGTCCGGGTCCGGGTCCAGGTCCGGGTCCGGGTCCGGGTCCAGATCTGGGTCAGGATCAGGGTCAGGGTCAGGGTAAGAGTCACGGTCAGGGTCCGGGTCAGGGTCAGGGTCTGGGTCCGGGTCCGGGTCCGGTTCCGTGTCAGTTTCAGGGTCAGTGTCAGAGTCAGGGTCCGGGTCAGGGTCAGTGTCAGGGTCAGGGTCAGGGTCCAGTTCCAGTTCCGGGTCAGGGTCCGGGTCAGGGTCAGGGTCAGGATCCGGGTCTGGGTCCGGGTCCGTGTCAGGTTCCGTGTCCGTGTCACGGTCCGGGTCCAGGTCCGGGTCCGGGTCAGGGTCCAGTTCCGCTTCTGGGTCAGGGTCAAGATCCGGTTCCGGTTCCAGTTCCGGTTCCGGTTCCGGTTCCAGTTCCGGGTCAGGGTCAGAGTCAGGATCCGGGTCCGGGTCCGGGTCAGGGTCCGGTTCCGAGTCCGGTTCCGGTTCCGGTTCCGGTTCCGGGTCCGGGTCCGGGTCCGGGTCAGGGTCAGGGTCAGGGTCAGGGTCAGGGTCAGGGTCAGGGTCAGGGTCCGGGTAAGGATCAGGGTCAGGGTCAGAGTCCAGGTCCAGGTCCGGGTCAGGGTCCGGGTCAGTGTCAGGGTCAGGATCCGGGTCCAGGTCCGGGTCCGTGTCAGGTTCCGGGTCCGTGTCACGGTCCGGGTCCGGGTCCGGGTCCGGGTCCGGGTCCGGGTCCGGGTCCGTGTCCGGGTCCGGGTCCGGATCCGGGTCCGGGTCCGTGTCCGTGTCCGGGTCCGGGTCCGTGTCCGGGTCCGGGTCAGTGTCAGTGTCAGGGTCAGAGTCAGGGTCCGGATACGTGTCAGTTTCAGTGTCAGAGTCAGGATCCGGGTCCGGGTCAGGGCCAGGGTCAGGGTCAGGGTCAGGGTCAGGGTCCGGGTCCGGGTCCGGGTCCGGGTCAGGGTCAGGGTCTGGGTCCGCGTCCGGTTCCGTGTCAGTTTCAGGGTCAGTGTCAGAGTCAGGGTCCGGGTCAGGGTCAGTGTCAGGAGCAGGGTCAGGGTCCAGTTCCAGTTCCGGGTCAGGGTCCGTGTCAGGGTCAGGGTCAGGAGACGGGTCTGGGTCCGGGTCCGTGTCAGGTTCCGTGTCCGTGTCACGGTCCGGGTCCGGGTCCGGGTCCGGGTCAGGGTCAGGGTCAGGATCCGGGTCCGGGTCCGGGTACGTGGCAGGTTCCGTGTCCGTGTCACGGTCCGGGTCCGGGTCCGGGTCCGGGTCCGGGTCCGGGTCCGGGTCCGCTTCCGGGTCAGTATCCGGGTCCGGTTCCGGGTCCGAGTCCGGTTCCGGATCTGGGTCAGGGTCAGGGTCCGGGTCCGGGTCCGGGTCCGGGTCCGGATCTGGGTCAGGGTCAGGGTCAGTGTCAGGGTCAGGGTCAGGGTCACGGTCAGGGTCAGGATCCGTGTCAGGTTCCGGGTCCGTGTCACGGTCCGGGTCCGGGTCCGGGTCCGGGTCCGGGTCCGGGTCCGGGTCCTGGTCCGGGTCCGGGTCCGGGTCCGCTTCCGGGTCAGGGTCAGGATCCGGGTCCGGTTCCGGTTCCGGGTCCGGTTCCGGTTCCGGTTCCAGTTCCGGGACAGGGTCAGAGTCAGGATCCGGGTCCGGGTCCGGGTCAGGGTCCGGTTCCGAGTCCGGTTCCGGTTCCGGTTCCGGGTCAGGGTCAGGGTCAGGGTCAGGGTTCGGGTCTGGATCAGGGTCAGGGTCAGGGTCAGGGTCAGGGTCAGGGTCAGTGTCCGGGTCTGGGTAAGGGTCCGGTTCAGGGTCCGTGTCCGTGTCCGTGTCCGTGTCCGTGTCCGTGTCCGTGTCCGTGTCCAGGTCAGGGTCCGGGTCCGTGTCAGGGTCCGGGTCCGGGTCCGGTTCCGTGTCAGTTTCAGGGTCAGTGTCAGAGTCAGGATCCGTGTCAGGGTCAGGGTCAGGGTCAGGGTCAGGGTCCAGGTCCGGGTCCGGGTCAGGGTCCAGGTCCAGGTCCGGGTCAGGGTCCGGGTCTGGGTCAGGGTCAGGGTCAGGGTCTAGGTCCATGTCAGGGTCCGGGTCCGTGTCAGGGTCCGGTTCCGGTTCCGGTTCCAGTTCCGGTTCCGGTTCCTGTTCCGGGTCAGGATCCGGACCTGGACCCGGGTCCGGGTCCGGGTCCAGGTCAGGGTCAGGGTCAGGGTCAGGATCCGGGTCCGGGTCTGGATCAGGGTCCGGGTCCGTGGCCGTGGCCGGGTCCGGGTCAGGGTCTGGGTCCGTGTCAGGGTCCGGGTCCGTGTCAGGGTCCTGGTCCTGGTCCGGGTCCGGGTCCGGGTCCGGGTCCGGGTCCGGGTCCGGGTCCGGGTCCGGGTCCTGGTCCGGGTCCGGGTCCGGGTCCGCTTCCGGGTCAGGGTCAGGATCCGGGTCCGTGTCACGGTCCGGGTCCGGGTCCGGGTCCGGGTCCGGGTCCGGGTCCGGGTCCGCTTCCGGGTCAGTATCCGGGTCCGGTTCCGGGTCCGAGTCCGGTTCCGGATCTGGGTCAGGGTCCGGGTCCGGGTCCGGGTCCGGGTCCGGGTCCGGATCTGGGTCAGGGTCAGGGTCAGGGTCAGGGTCAGGGTCACGGTCAGGGTCAGGATCCGTGTCAGGTTCCGGGTCCGTGTCACGGTCCGGGTCCGGGTCCGGGTCCGGGTCCGGGTCCGGGTCCGGGTCCGGGTCCTGGTCCGGGTCCGGGTCCGGGTCCGCTTCCGGGTCAGGGTCAGGATCCGGGTCCGGTTCCGGTTCCGGGTCCGGTTCCGGTTCCGGTTCCAGTTCCGGGACAGGGTCAGAGTCAGGATCCGGGTCCGGGTCCGGGTCAGGGTCCGGTTCCGAGTCCGGTTCCGGTTCCGGTTCCGGGTCCGGGTCAGGGTCCGGGTCTGGGTCAGGGTCAGGGTCAGGGTCCAGGTCCATGTCAGGGTCCGGGTCCGTGTCAGGGTCCGGTTCCGGTTCCGGTTCCAGTTCCGGTTCCGGTTCCTGTTCCGGGTCAGGATCCGGACCTGGACCCGGGTCCGGGTCCGGGTCCAGGTCAGGGTCAGGGTCAGGGTCAGGATCCGGGTCCGGGTCTGGATCAGGGTCCGGGTCCGTTGCCGTGGCCGGGTCCGGGTCAGGGTCTGGGTCCGTGTCAGGGTCCGGGTCCGTGTCAGGGTCCTGGTCCTGGTCCGGGTCCGGGTCCGGGTCCGGGTCCGGGTCCGGGTCCGGGTCCGGGTCCGGGTCCGGGTCCGGGTCCTGGTCCGGGTCCGGGTCCGGGTCCGCTTCCGGGTCAGGGTCAGGATCCGGGTCCGGTTCCGGTTCCGGTTCCAGTTCCGGGACAGGGTCAGAGTCAGGATCCGGGTCCGGGTCCGGGTCCGGGTCAGGGTCCGGTTCCGAGTCCGGTTCCGGTTCCGGTTCCGGGTCAGGGTCAGGGTCAGGGTCAGGGTCAGGGTCCGGGTCAGGATCAGGGTCAGGGTCAGGGTCAGGGTCAGGGTCAGGGTCAGTGTCCGGGTCTGGGTAAGGGTCCGGTTCAGGGTCCGTGTCCGTGTCCGTGTCCGTGTCCGTGTCCGGGTCAGGGTCCGGGTCAGGGTCCGGGTCCGTGTCAGGGTCCGGGTCCGGGTCCGGTTCCGTGTCAGTTTCAGGGTCAGTGTCAGAGTCAGGATCCGTGTCAGGGTCAGGGTCAGGGTCAGGGTCAGGGTCCAGGTCCGGGTCCGGGTCAGGGTCCAGGTCCAGGTCCGGGTCAGGGTCCGGGTGTGGGTCAGGGTCAGGGTCAGGGTCCAGGTCCATGTCAGGGTCCGGGTCCGTGTCAGGGTCCGGTTCCGGTTCCGGTTCCGGTTCCGGTTCCGGTTCCGGTTCCGGTTCCGGGTCAGGATCCGGACCTGGACCCGGGTCCGGGTCCGGGTCCAGGTCAGGGTCAGGGTCAGGGTCAGGATCCGGGTCCGGGTCTGGATCAGGGTCCGGGTCCGTGGCCGTGGCCGGGTCCGTGTCAGGGTCCGGGTCCGTGTCAGGGTCCGGGTCCGTGTCAGGTTCCTGGTCCTGGTCCGGGTCCGGGTCCGGGTCCGGGTCCGGGTCCGGATCCGGATCAGGGTCAGGGTCAGGGTCCTGTTCCGGGTCCGGGTCCGGGTCTGGGTCCGGGTCCGGGTCCGGATCCGTGTCAGTGTCAGTGTCAGATTCAGGGTCCGGGTCCTGGTTAGGGTCAGGGTCAGTGTCAGTGTCAGGGTCCGGGTCCGGGTCCGGGTCCGGGTCAGGGTCAGGGTCAGGGTCAGGGTCAGGGTCAGGGTCAGGGTCAGGGTCCGTGGCCGTGGCCGGGTCCGGGTCAGGGTCTGGGTCCGTGTCAGGGTCCGGGTCCGTGTCAGGGTCCTGGTCCTGGTCCGGGTCCGGGTCCGGGTCCGGGTCCGGATCCGGATCAGGGTCAGGGTCAGGGTCAGGGTCCTGTTCCGGGTCCGGGTCCGGGTCTGGGTCCGGGTCCGGGTCCGGATCCGTGTCAGTGTCAGTGTCAGATTCAGGGTCCGGGTCCTGGTCAGGGTCAGGGTCAGGGTCAGTGTCAGGGTCCGGGTCCGGGTCCGGGTCCGGGTCAGGGTCAGGGTCAGGGTCAGGGTCAGGGTCAGGGTCAGGGTCAGGGTCAGGGTCCAGGTCCGGGTCCGGGTCAGGGTCCGTGTCCATGTCAGTGTCAGGGTCAGGGTCAGAGTCAGGGTCCGGATCCGTGTCAGTGTCAGTGTCAGAGTGAGGATCCGGGTCCGGGTCAGGGTCAGGATCAGGGTCAGTGTCAGGGTCCGGGTCCGGGTCCGGGTCAGGGTCCGTGTCACGGTCCGGGTCCGGGTCCGGGTCCGGGTCCGGGTCCGGGTCCGGGTCCGGGTCCGGGTCCGGGTCCGGGTCAGGGTGCGGGTCCGGTTCCGGGTCCGAGTCCGGGTCCGGATCTGGATCAGGGTCAGGGTCCGGGTCCGGGTCCGGGTCCAGGTCCGGGTCCGGGTCAGTTTCAGTGTCAGTGTCCGTGTCAGGGTCAGAGTCAGGGTCCGGATCAGGATACTGGTCAGGGTCAGGGTCAGTGTCCGGGTCCGGGTCCAGGTCAGGGTCCGGGTCCGGGTCAGGGTCCGGGTCCGGGTCCGGGTCCGGGTCCGGGTCCGGGTCAGGGTCAGGGTCAGGGTCAGGATCCGAGTCCGGGTCCAGGTCGGTGTCCGGGTCTGGGTGAGGGTCCGGGTCCGGGTCCAGGTCCGGGTCCGGGTCCACGTCAGTGTCAGTATCCAGGTCCAGGTCCGGGTCCGTGTCCGGGTCCGGGTCCGGTCAGGGTCAGGGTCCGGGTCCGGGTCGGGGTCCAGGGTCAGGATTCTAGTCCGGGTCCGGGTCCGGGTCCATGTCCGGGTCCGGGTCCGTGTCCGGATCTGGGTCAGGGTCAGGGTCAGGGTCAGGGTCAGGGTAAGGGTCACGGTCAGGGTCAGGATCCGTGTCCGTGTCCGTGTCCGGGTAAGGGTTCGTGTCCTGGTCCGGGTCCGGGTCCGGGTCCGGTTCCGCTTCCGGGTCAGGGTCAAGATCCGGGTCCGGTTCCGGTTCCGGTTCCGGTTCCAGTTCCGGGTCAGGGTCAGAGTCAGGATCCGGGTCCGGGTCCGGGTCAGGGTCTGGTTCCGAGTCCGGTTCCGGTTCCGATTCCGGGTCCGGGTCCGGGTCCGGGTCAGGGTCAGGGTCAGGGTCAGGGTCAGGGTCAGGGTCCGGGTCAGGATCAGGGTCAGGGTCAGAGTCCAGGTCCAGGTCCGGGTCAGGGTCCGGGTCAGGGTCAGGGTCAGGATCCGGGTCCAGGTCCGGGTCCGTGTCAGTGTCAGTGTCAGTGTCAGAGTGAGGATCCGGGTCCGGGTCAGGGTCAGGATCAGGGTCAGTGTCAGGGTCCGGGTCCGGGTCCGGGTCAGGGTCCGTGTCACGGTCCGGGTCCGGGTCCGGGTCCGCGTCCGGGTCCGGGTCCGGGTCCGGGTCCGGGTCAGGGTGCGGGTCCGGTTCCGGGTCCGAGTCCGTGTCCGGATCTGGATCAGGGTCAGGGTCCGGGTCCGGGTCCGGGTCCGGGTCCAGGTCCGGGTCCGTGTCAGTTTCAGTGTCAGTGTCCGTGTCAGGGTCAGAATCAGGGTCCGGATCAGGATACTGGTCAGGGTCAGGGTCAGTGTCCGGGTCCGGGTCCAGGTCAGGGTCTGGGTCCGGGTCCGGTTCCGGGTCCGGGTCCGGGTCAGGGTCAGGGTCAGGATCCGGGTCAGGGTCCGGGTCCGGGTCCGGGTCCGGTTCCGAGTCCGGTTCCGGTTCCGGTTCCGGGTCAGGGTCAGGGTCAGGGTCAGGGTCAGGGTCCGGGTCAGGATCAGGGTCAGGGTCAGGGTCTGGGTAAGGGTCCGGTTCAGGGTCCGTGTCCGTGTCTGGGTCCGTGTCCGTGTCCGGGTCCGTGTCCGGGTCCGGGTCCGTTTCCGTGTCAGTTTCAGGGTCAGTGTCAGAGTCAGGATCCGTGTCAGGGTCAGGGTCAGGGTCAGGGTCAGGGTCCAGGTCCGGGTCCGGGTCCGGGTCCGGGTCAGGGTCCGGGTCCGGGTCAGGGTCAGGGTCAGGGTCCAGGTCCATGTCAGGGTCCGTGTCCGTGTCAGGGTCCGGTTCCGGTTCCGGTTCCGGTTCCGGTTCCGGGTCAGGATCCGGACCCAAACCCGAACCCGGGTCCGGGTCCGGGTCCGGGTCAGGGTCAGGGTCAGGGTCAGGATCCGGGTCCGGGTCTGGATCAGGGTCCGGGTCCGTGTCCGTGGCCGAGTCCGGGTCCGGGTCGGTGTCCGGGTCTGGGTGAGGGTCCGGGTCCAGGTCCAGGTTCGGGTCCGGGTCCACGTCAGTGTCAGTATCCAGGTCCAGGTCCGGGTCCGGGTCTGGGTCCGGGTCCGGTCAGGGTCAGGGTCCGGGTCCGGGTCGGGGTCCGGGGTCAGGATTCTAGTCCGGGTCCGGGTCCGGGTCCAGGTCCGGGTCCGGGTCCGGGTCCGGATCTGGGTCAGGGTCAGGGTCAGGGTAAGGGTCACGGTCAGGGTCAGGATCCGTGTCCGTGTCCGTGTCTGGGTAAGGGTTCGGGTCCTGGTCCGGGTCCGGGTCCGGGTCCGGTTCTGCTTCCGGGTCAGGGTCAAGATCCGGGTCCGGTTCCGGTTCCGGTTCCGGTTCCAGTTCCGGGTCAGGGTCAGAGTCAGGATCCGGGTCCGGGTCCGGGTCAGGGTCTGGTTCCGAGTCCGGTTCCGGTTCCGATTCCGGGTCCGGGTCCGGGTCCGGGTCAGGGTCAGGGTCAGGGTCAGGGTCAGGGTCCGGGTCAGGATAAGGGTCAGGGTCAGAGTCCAGGTCCAGGTCCGGGTCAGGGTCCGGGTCCGGGTCAGGGTCAGGGTCTGGGTCCGGGTCCGGTTCCGTGTCAGTTTCAGGGTCAGTGTCAGAGTCAGGGTCCGGGTCAGGGTCAGTGTCAGGGTCAGGGTCAGGGTCCAGTTCCAGTTCCGGGTCAGGGTCCGGGTCAGGGTCAGGGTCAGGATCCGGGTCTGGGTCCGGGTCCGTGTCAGGTTCCGTGTCCGTGTCACGGTCAGGATCCGGGTCCGGGTCCGCGTCCGTGTCAGGTTCCGTGTCCGTGTCCGTGTCACGGTCCGGGTCCGGGTCCGGGTCCGGGTCCGGGTCCGGGTCCGGGTCCGGGTCAGGATCTGGGTCCGGTTCCGGGTCCGAGTCCGGTTCCGGATCTGGGTCAGGGTCAGGGTCCGGGTCCGGGTCCGGGTCCGGGTCCGGATCTGGGTCAGGGTCAGGGTCAGGGTCAGGGTCAGGGTCAGGGTCACGGTCAGGGTCAGGATCCGTGTCAGGTTCCGCTTCCGGGTCAGGGTCAGGATCCGGGTCCGGTTCCGGTTCCGGTTCCGGTTCCGGTTCCAGTTCCGGGTCAGGGTCAGTGTCAGGATCCGGGTCAGGGTCCGGGTCCGGGTCCGGGTCCGGTTCCGAGTCCGGTTCCGGTTCCTGTTCCGGGTCAGGGTCAGGGTCAGGGTCATGGTCAGGGTCCGGGTCAGGATCAGGGTCAGGGTCAGGGTCTGGGTAAGGGTCCGGTTCAGGGTCCGTGTCCGTGTCTGGGTCCGTGTCCGTGTCCGGGTCCGTGTCCGGGTCCGGGTCCGTTTCCGTGTCAGTTTCAGGGTCAGTGTCAGAGTCAGGATCCGTGTCAGGGTCAGGGTCAGGGTCAGGGTCAGGGTCCAGGTCCGGGTCCGGGTCCGGGTCCGGGTCAGGGTCCGGGTCCGGGTCAGGGTCAGGGTCAGGGTCCAGGTCCATGTCAGGGTCCGTGTCCGTGTCAGGGTCCGGTTCCGGTTCCGGTTCCGGTTCCGGTTCCGGGTCAGGATCCGGACCCGAACCCGGGTCCGGGTCCGGGTCCGGGTCAGGGTCAGGGTCAGGGTCAGGATCCGGGTCCGGGTCTGGATCAGGGTCCGGGTCCGTGTCCGTGGCCGGGTCCGGGTCAGGGTCTGGGTCCGTGTCAGGGTCCGGGTCCGTGTCAGGGTCCGGGTCCTGGTCCGGGTCCGGGTCCGGGTCCGGGTCCGGGTCCGGGTCCGGATCCGGATCAGGGTCAGGGTCCGGGTCCTGTTCCGGGTCCGGGTCCGGGTCCGGGTCCGGGTCCGGGTCCGGATCCGGATCAGGGTCAGGGTCCGGGTCCTGTTCCGGGTCCGTGTCACGGTCCGGGTCCGGGTCCGGGTCCGGGTCCGGGTCCGGGTCCGGGTCTGGGTCCGGTTCCGGTTCCGGGTCCAGGTCAGGGTCAGGGTCCGGGTCCGGATCTTGGTCAGGTTCAGGTTCTGGTTCCGTGTCCGGGTCCGGGTCCGGGTCCGGGTCCGTGTCGGGGTCCGGGTCAGGGTCCGGGTCCGGGTCCGGTTCCGGTTCCGTGTCAGTTTCAGGGTCAGTGTCAGAGTCAGGGTCCGTGTCAGGGTCAGGGTCCGGGTCAGGGTCAGGGTCAGGGTCAGGGTCCGGGTCCATGTCAGGGTCCGGGTTTGTGTCAGGATCCGGTTCCAGGTCCAGTTCCGGGTCCGGGTCCAGGTCCGGGTTCCGTTCCGGTTCCGGGTCAGCATCCGGGTCCGGGTCCGGGTCCCAGTCCGTGTCCGGATCTCGATCAGGGTCAGTGTCCGGGTCCGGGTCCAGGTCAGGGTCCGGGTCCGGGTCCGGGTCAGGGTCCGGGTCCGGGTCCGGGTCTGGGTCCGGGTCAGGGTCAGGGTCAGGGTCAGGATCCGAGTCCGGGTCCGGGTCGGTGTCCGGGTCTGGGTGAGGGTCCGGTTCCGGGACCAGGTCCGGGTCCGGGTCCACGTCAGGGTCAGTATCCAGGTCCAGGTCCGGGTCCGGGTCCGGGTCCGGTCAGGGTCAGGGTCCGGGTCCGGGTCCGGGTCCGGGGTCAGGATTCTAGTCCGGGTCCGGGTCCGGGTCCAGGTCCGGGTCCGGGTCCGGGTCCGGGTCCGGATCTGGGTCAGGGTCAGGGTCAGGGTCAGGGTCAGGGTCAGGGTCAGGGTCAGGGTCAGGATCCGTGTCCGTGTCCGTGTAAGGGTTCGGGTCCTGGTCCGGGTCCGGGTCCGGGTCCGGTTCCGCTTCCGGGTCAGCGTCAAGATCCGGGTCCGGTTCCGGTTTCGGTTCCGGTTCCGGTTCCGGTTCTGGTTCCAGTTCCGGGTCAGGGTCAGAGTCAGGATCCGGGTCCGGGTCCGGGTCAGGGTCCGGTTCCGAGTCCGGTTCCGGTTCCGGTTCCGGTTCCGGGTCCGGGTCCTGGTCCGGGTCCGGGTCAGGGTCAGGGTCAGGGTCAGGGTCAGGGTCAGGGTCAGGGTCCGGGTCAGGATCAGGGTCAGGGTCAGGGTCCAGGTCCAGGTCCGGGTCAGGGTCCGGGTCAGGGTCAGGGTCAGGATCCGGGTCCGTGTCACGGTCCAGGTCCGGGTCCGGGTCCGGGTCCGGGTCCGGGTCCGGGTCCGGGTCCGGGTCCGGGTCCGGGTCCGGGTCAGGATCCGGGTCCGGGTCCAGGTCCGGGTCCGGGTCCGGGTCCGGGTTCGGGTCCGGGTCAGTGTCAGGGTCAGGGTCAGAGTCAGGGTCCGGGTCCGTGTCAGTGTCAGTGTCAGAGTCAGGATCCGGGTGCGGGTCAGGGTCAGGGTCAGTGTCAGGGTCCGGGTCCGGGTCCGGGTCAGGGTCAGGGTCTTGGTCCGGGTCCGGTTCCGTGTCAGTTTCAGGGTCAGTGTGAGGGTCAGGGTCAGGGTCCAGGTCCAGTTCCGGGTCAGGGTCCGGGTCAGGGTCAGGGTCAGGATCCGGGTCCAGGTCCGGGTCCGTGTCAGGTTCCGTGTCCGTGTCACAGTCCGGGTCCGGGTCCGGGTCCGGGTCAGGGTCAGGGTCAGGGTCAGGGTCAGGGTCAGGGTCACGGTCAGGGTCAGGATCCGTGTCCGTGTCCGTGTCCGGGTAAGGGTCCGTGTCCAGGTCCGGGTCAGGGTCAGGATCCGGGTCCGGGTCCGGGTAAGTGTCCGTGTCCGTGTCCGTGTCCGGGTCCGGGTCCGTGTCGGGGTCCGGGTCAGGGTCCGGGTCCGGGTCCGGTTCCGTGTCAGTTTCAGGGTCAGTGTCAGAGTCAGGGTCCGTGTCAGGGTCAGGGTCCGGGTCAGTGTCAGGGTCAGGGTCAGGGTCCGGGTCCATGTCAGGGTCCGGGTTTGTGTCAGGGTCCGGTTCCAGGTCCGGTTCCGGGTCCGGGTCCAGGTCCGGGTTCGGTTCCGGTTCCGGGTCAGCATCCGGGTCCGGGTCCGGGTCCCAGTCCGTGTCCGGATCTGGATCAGGGTCAGGGTCCGGGTCCGGGTCAGGGTCCAGGTCCGGGTCCGTGTCAGTTTCAGTGTCAGTGTCCGTGTCAGGGTCAGAGTCAGGGTCCGGATCAGGATCCTGGTCAGGGTCAGGGTCAGTGTCCGGGTCCGGGTCCAGGTCAGGGTCCGGGTCCGGGTCCGGGTCAGGGTCCGGGTCCGGGTCCGGGTCTGGGTCCGGGTCAGGGTCAGGGTCAGGATCCGAGTCCGGGTCCGGGTCGGTGTCCGGGTCTGGGTGAGGGTCCGGTTCCGGGACCAGGTCCGGGTCCGGGTCCACGTCAGGGTCAGTATCCAGGTCCAGGTCCGGGTCCGGGTCCGGGTCCGGTCAGGGTCAGGGTCCGGGTCCGGGTCCGGGTCCGGGTCCGGGGTCAGGATTCTAGTCCGGGTCCGGGTCCGGGTCCAGGTCCGGGTCCGGGTCCGGGTCCGGGTCCGGGTCCGGGTCCGGGTCTGGGTCAGGGTCAGGGTCAGGGTCAGGGTCAGGGTCACGGTCAGGGTCAGGATCCGTGTCCGTGTCCGTGTCCGGGTAAGGGTTCGGGTCCTGGTCCGGGTCCGGGTCCGGGTCCGGTTCCGCTTCCGGGTCAGGGTCAAGATCCGGGTCCGGTTCCGGTTCCGGTTCCGGTTCCGGTTCCAGTTCCGGGTCAGGGTCAGAGTCAGGATCTGGGTCCGGGTCCGGGTCAGGGTCCGTTTCCGAGTCCGGTTCCGGGTCCGGGTCCGGGTCCGGGTCCGGGTCCGGGTCCGGGTCCGGGTCCGGGTCAGGGTCAGGGTCAGGGTCAGGGTCAGGGTCAGGGTCCGGGTCAGGATCAGGGTCAGGGTCAGGGTCCAGGTCCAGGCCCGGGTCAGGGTCCGGGTCAGGGTCAGGGTCAGGATCCGGGTCCGGGTCTGGGTCCGGGTCCGTGTCAGGTTCCGGGTCCGTGTCACGGTCCAGGTCCGGGTCCGGGTCCGGGTCCGGGTCCGGGTCCGGGTCCGGGTCCGGGTCCGGGTCCGGGTCAGGATCCGGGTCCGGGTCCGGGTCCGGGTCCGGGTCCGGGTCCGGGTCCGGGTCCGGGTCCGGGTCAGTGTCAGGGTCAGGGTCAGAGTCAGGGTCCGGGTCCGTGTCAGTGTCAGTGTCAGAGTCAGGATCCGGGTCCGGGTCCGGGTCCGGGTCAGGGTCAGGGTCAGGGTCAGGGTCTGGGTCCGGGTCCGGGTCAGGGTCAGGGTCAGGGTCTGGGTCCGGGTCCGGTTCCGTGTCAGTTTCAGGGTCAGTGTCAGAGTCAGGGTCCGGGTCAGGGTCAGTGTCAGGGTCAGTGTCAGGGTCCAGGTCCAGTTCCGGGTCAGGGTCCGGGTCAGGGTCAGGGTCAGGGTCAGGGTCAGGGTCAGGGTCAGGGTCAGGGTCACGGTCAGGGTCAGGATCCGTGTCCGTGTCCGTGTCCGGGTAAGGGTTCGGGTCCAGGTCCGGGTCCGGGTCCGGGTCCGGGTCCGGTTCCGCTTCCGGGTCAGGGTCAAGATCTGGGTCCGGTTCCGGTTCCGGGTCCTGTTCCGGGTCCGGTTCCGGTTCCAGTTCCGGGTCAGGGTCAGAGTCAGGATCCGGGTCCGTGTCAGGGTCAGGGTCTGGGCCGGGTCCGGTTCCGTGTCAGTTTCAGGGTCAGTGTCAGAGTCAGGGTCCGGGTCAGGGTCAGTGTCAGGGTCAGGGTCAGGGTCAGGGTCCAGGTCCAGTTCCGGGTCAGGGTCCGGGTCAGGGTCAGGGTCAGGGTCAGGATCCGGGTCCGGGTCCGGGTCCGGGTCCGGGTCCGTGTCAGGTTCCGTGTCCGTGTCACGGTCCGGGTCCGGGTCCGGGTCCGGTTCCGGGTCCGGATCCGGGTCCGGGTCCGGGTCCGGGTCCGGGTCCGGGTCCGGGTCAGGATCCGGGTCCAGTTCCGGTTCCGGGTCAGGGTCAGATCCGGGTCCTGTTCCGGTTCAAGGTTCCGGTTCCGGTTCCGGTTCCGGTTCCGGGTCAGGGTCAGGGTCAGAGTCAGGATCCGGGTCCGGGTCCGGGTCTGGGTCCGGATCCGGTTCCGGTTCCGGGTCAGGGTCAGGGTCAGGGTCCGGGTCAGGGTCAGGGTCAGGGTCCGGGTCAGGGTCAGGGTCCGGGTCAGTTTCAGGGTCAGTGTCAGAATCAGGGTCCGGGTCAGTGTCAGGGTCCGGGTCCGGGTCCGGGTCCGGTTAAGGGTCCGGGTCAGGGTCCGGGTCCGGGTCTGTGTCAGTTTAAGGGTCAGTCTCAGAGTCAGGGTCCGGGTCAGGGTCAGGGTCAGGGTCCGGGTCCGGGTCCGGGTCCGGGTCCGGGTCCGGGTCCGGGTCCGGGTCCGGGTCCGGGTCCGGGTCAGGATCCGGGTCCGGGTCCGGGACCGGGTCCGGGTCCGGGTCCGGGTCAGGGTCCGGGTCAGTGTCAGGGTCAGGGTCAGAGTCAGGGTCCGTGTCCGTGTCAGTGTCAGTGTCAGAGTCAGGATCCGGGTCCGGGTCAGGGTCAGGGTCAGTGTCAGGGTCCGGGTCCAGGTCCGGGTCAGGGTCAGGGTCAGGGTCTGGGTCCGGGTCCGGTTCCGTGTCAGTTTCAGGGTCAGTGTCAGAGTCAGGGTCCAGGTCAGGGTCAGTGTCAGGGTCCGGGTCCTGGTCCGGGTCCGGGTCCGGGTCCGGGTCCGGATCCGGATCAGGGTCAGGGTCCGGGTCCTGTTCCGGGTCCGGGTCCGGGTCCGGGTCCGGGTCCGGGTCCGGATCCGGATCAGGGTCAGGGTCCGGGTCCTGTTCCGGGTCCGTGTCACGGTCCGGGTCCGGGTCCGGGTCCGGGTCCGGGTCCGGGTCCGGGTCCGGGTCCGGGTCCGGTTCCGGGTCCAGGTCAGGGTCAGGGTCCGGGTCCGGATCTTGGTCAGGTTCAGGTTCTGGTTCCGTGTCCGTGTCCGGGTCCGGGTCCGGGTCCGTGTCGGGGTCCGGGTCAGGGTCCGGGTCCGGGTCCGGTTCCGGTTCCGGTTCCGTGTCAGTTTCAGGGTCAGTGTCAGAGTCAGGGTCCGTGTCAGGGTCAGGGTCCGGGTCAGGGTCAGGGTGAGGGTCAGGGTCCGGGTCCATGTCAGGGTCCGGGTTTGTGTCAGGATCCGGTTCTAGGTCCGGTTCCGGGTCCGGGTCCAGGTCCGGGTTCGGTTCCGGTTCCGGGTCAGCATCTGGGTCCGGGTCCGGGTCCCAGTCCGTGTCCGGATCTCGATCAGGGTCAGTGTCCGGGTCCGGGTCCAGGTCAGGGTCCGGGTCCGGGTCCGGGTCAGGGTCCGGGTCCGGGTCCGGGTCTGGGTCCGGGTCAGGGTCAGGGTCAGGGTCAGGATCCGAGTCCGGGTCCGGGTCGGTGTCCGGGTCTGGGTGAGGGTCCGGTTCCGGGACCAGGTCCGGGTCCGGGTCCACGTCAGGGTCAGTATCCAGGTCCAGGTCCGGGTCCGGGTCCGGGTCCGGGTCCGGTCAGGGTCAGGGTCCGGGTCCGGGTCCGGGTCCGGGGTCTGGATTCTAGTCCGGGTCCGGGTCCGGGTCCAGGTCCGGGTCCGGGTCCGGGTCCGGGTCCGGATCTGGGTCAGGGTCAGGGTCAGGGTCAGGGTCAGGGTCAGGGTCACGGTCAGGGTCAGGATCCGTGTCCGTGTCCATGTCCGTGTAAGGGTTCGGGTCCTGGTCCGGGTCCGGGTCCGGGTCCGGTTCCGCTTCCGGGTCAGGGTCAAGATCCGGGTCCGGTTCCGGTTTCGGTTCCGGTTCCGGTTCCGGTTCTGGTTCCAGTTCCGGGTCAGGGTCAGAGTCAGGATCCGGGTCCGGGTCCGGGTCCGGGTCAGGGTCCGGTTCCGAGTCCGGTTCCGGTTCCGGTTCCGGTTCCGGTTCCGGGTCCGGGTCCGGGTCCTGGTCCGGGTCCGGGTCAGGGTCAGGGTCAGGGTCAGGGTCAGGGTCAGGGTCCGGGTCAGGATCAGGGTCAGGTTCAGGGTCCAGGTCCAGGTCCGGGTCAGGGTCCGGGTCAGGGTCAGGGTCAGGATCCGGGTCCGTGTCACGGTCCAGGTCCGGGTCCGGGTCCGGGTCCGGGTCCGGGTCCGGGTCCGGGTCCGGGTCCGGGTCCGGGTCCGGGTCCGGGTCCGGGTCCGGGTCAGGATCCGGGTCCGGGTCCGGGTCCGGGTCCGGGTCCGGGTCCGGGTTCGGGTCCGGGTCAGTGTCAGGGTCAGGGTCAGAGTCAGGGTCCGGGTCCGTGTCAGTGTCAGTGTCAGAGTCAGGATCCGGGTGCGGGTCAGGGTCAGGGTCAGTGTCAGGGTCCGGGTCCGGGTCCGGGTCAGGGTCAGGGTCTTGGTCCGGGTCCGGTTCCGTGTCAGTTTCAGGGTCAGTGTGAGGGTCAGGGTCAGGGTCCAGGTCCAGTTCCGGGTCAGGGTCCGGGTCAGGGTCAGGGTCAGGATCCGGGTCCGGGTCCGGGTCCGTGTCAGGTTCCGTGTCCGTGTCACAGTCCGGGTCCGGGTCCGGGTCCGGGTCAGGGTCAGGGTCAGGGTCAGGGTCAGGGTCAGGGTCAGGGTCACGGTCAGGGTCAGGATCCGTGTCCGTGTCCGTGTCCGGGTAAGGGTCCGTGTCCAGGTCCGGGTCAGGGTCAGGATCCGGGTCCGGGTCCGGGTAAGTGTCCGTGTCCGTGTCCGGGTCCGGGTCCGGGTCCGTGTCGGGGTCCGGGTCAGGGTCCGGGTCCGGGTCCGGTTCCGTGTCAGTTTCAGGGTCAGTGTCAGAGTCAGGGTCCGTGTCAGGGTCAGGGTCCGGGTCAGTGTCAGGGTCAGGGTCAGGGTCCGGGTCCATGTCAGGGTCCGGGTTTGTGTCAGGGTCCGGTTCCAGGTCCGGTTCCGGGTCCGGGTCCAGGTCCGGGTTCGGTTCCGGTTCCGGGTCAGCATCCGGGTCCGGGTCCGGGTCCGGGTCCCAGTCCGTGTCCGGATCTGGATCAGGGTCAGGGTCCGGGTCCGGGTCAGGGTCCAGGTCCGGGTCCGTGTCAGTTTCAGTGTCAGTGTCCGTGTCAGGGTCAGAGTCAGGGTCCGGATCAGGATCCTGGTCAGGGTCAGTGTCAGTGTCCGGGTCCGGGTCCAGGTCAGGGTCCGGGTCCGGGTCCGGGTCCGGGTCAGGGTCCGGGTCCGGGTCCGGGTCTGGGTCCGGGTCAGGGTCAGGGTCAGGATCCGAGTCCGGGTCCGGGTCGGTGTCCGGGTCTGGGTGAGGGTCCGGTTCCGGGACCAGGTCCGGGTCCGGGTCCACGTCAGGGTCAGTATCCAGGTCCAGGTCCGGGTCCGGGTCCGGGTCCGGTCAGGGTCAGGGTCCGGGTCCGGGTCCGGGTCCGGGTCCGGGGTCAGGATTCTAGTCCGGGTCCGGGTCCGGGTCCAGGTCCGGGTCCGGGTCCGGGTCCGGGTCCGGGTCCGGGTCTGGGTCAGGGTCAGGGTCAGGGTCAGGGTCAGGGTCACGGTCAGGGTCAGGATCCGTGTCCGTGTCCGTGTCCGGGTAAGGGTTCGGGTCCTGGTCCGGTTCCGGGTCCGGGTCCGGTTCCGCTTCCGGGTCAGGGTCAAGATCCGGGTCCGGTTCCGGTTCCGGTTCCGGTTCCGGTTCCGGTTCCAGTTCCGGGTCAGGGTCAGAGTCAGGATCCGGGTCCGGGTCAGGGTCAGGGTCCGGTTCCGAGTCCGGTTCCGGTTCCGGTTCCGGGTCCGGGTCCGGGTCCGGGTCCGGGTCCGGGTCCGGGTCCGGGTCAGGGTCAGGGTCAGGGTCAGGGTCAGGGTCAGGGTCCGGGTCAGGATCAGGGTCAGGGTCAGGGTCCAGGTCCAGGCCCGGGTCAGGGTCCGGGTCAGGGTCAGGGTCAGGATCCGGGTCCGGGTCCGGGTCCGGGTCCGTGTCAGGTTCCGGGTCCGTGTCACGGTCCAGGTCCGGGTCCGGGTCCGGGTCCGGGTCCGGGTCCGGGTCCGGGTCCGGGTCCGGGTCCGGGTCCGGGTCAGGATCCGGGTCCGGGTCCGGGTCCGGGTCCGGGTCCGGGTCCGGGTCCGGGTCCGGGTCCGGGTCCGGGTCCGGGTCAGTGTCAGGGTCAGGGTCAGAGTCAGGGTCCGGGTCCGTGTCAGTGTCAGTGTCAGAGTCAGGATCCGGGTCCGGGTCCGGGTCCGGGTCAGGGTCAGGGTCAGTGTCAGGGTCCGGGTCCGGGTCCGGGTCAGGGTCAGGGTCAGGGTCTGGGTCCGGGTCCGGTTCCGTGTCAGTTTCAGGGTCAGTGTCAGAGTCAGGGTCCGGGTCAGGGTCAGTGTCAGGGTCAGTGTCAGGGTCCAGGTCCAGTTCCGGGTCAGGGTCCGGGTCAGGGTCAGGGTCAGGGTCAGGGTCAGGGTCAGGGTCACGGTCAGGGTCAGGATCCGTGTCCGTGTCCGTGTCCGGGTAAGGGTTCGGGTCCAGGTCCGGGGTCAGGATTCTAGTCCGGGTCCGGGTCCGGGTCCAGGTCCGGGTCCGGGTCCGGGTCCGGGTCCGGGTCCGGGTCAGGGTCAGGGTCAGGGTCAGGGTCAGGGTCAGGGTCACGGTCAGGGTCAGGGTCAGGGTCACGGTCAGGGTCAGGATCCGTGTCCGTGTCCGTGTCCGGGTAAGGGTTCCGGTCCTGGTCCGGGTCCGGTTCCGAGTCCGGTTCCGGTTCCGGGTCCGGTTCCGGGTCCGGGTCCGGGTCAGGGTCAGGGTCAGGGTCAGGGTCAGGGTCAGGGTCAGGGTCAGGGTCAGGGTCCGGGTCAGGATCAGGGTCAGGGTCAGGGTCCAGGTCCAGGCCCGGGTCAGGGTCCGGGTCAGGGTCAGGGTCAGGATCCGGGTCCGGGTCCGGGTCCGGGTCCGTGTCAGGTTCCGGGTCCGTTTAACGGTCCAGGTCCGTGTCCGTGTCCGTGTCCGGGTCCGTGTCCGTGTCCGGGTCCGGGTCCGGGTCCGGGTCCGGGTCAGGATCCGGGTCCGGGTCCGGGTCCGGGTCCGGGTCCGGGTCCGGGTCCGGGTCCGGGTCAGTGTCAGGGTCAGGGTCATAGTCAGGGTCCGGGTCCGTGTCAGTGTCAGTGTCAGAGTCAGGATCCGGGTCCGGGTCCGGGTCCGGGTCAGGGTCAGGGTTAGTGTCAGGGTCCGGGTCCGGGTCCGGGTCAGGGTCAGGGTCTGGGTCCGGGTCCGGTTCCGTGTCAGTTTCAGGGTCAGTGTCAGAGTCAGGGTCCAGGTCAGGGTCAGTGTAAGGGTCAGGGTCAGGGTCCAGGTCCAGTTCCGGGTCAGGGTCCGGGTCAGGGTCAGGGTCAGGATCCGGGTCCGGGTCCGGGTCCGTGTCAGGTTCCGTGTCCGTGTCACAGTCCGAGTCCGGGTCCGGGTCCGGGTCAGGGTCAGGGTCAGGGTCAGGGTCAGGGTCACGGTCAGGGTCAGGATCCGTGTCCGTGTCCGTGTCTGGGTAAGGGTTCGGGTCCAGGTCCGGGTCCGGGTCCGGGTCCGGGTCCGGGTCCGGTTCCGCTTCCGGGTCAGGGTCAAGATCCGGGTCCGGTTCCGGTTCCGGGTCCTGTTCCGGGTCCGGTTCCGGTTCCAGTTCCGGGTCAGGGTCAGAGTCAGGATCCGGGTCCGGGTCAGGGTCAGGGTCTGGGCCGGGTCCGGTTCCGTGTCAGTTTCAGGGTCAGTGTCAGAGTCAGGGTCCGGGTCAGGGTCAGTGTCAGGGTCAGGGTCAGGGTCAGGGTCTAGGTCCAGTTCCGGGTCAGGGTCCGGGTCAGGGTCAGGGTCAGGGTCAGGATCCGGGTCCGGGTCCGGGTCCGGGTCCGTGTCAGGTTCCGTGTCCGTGTCACGGTCCGGGTCCGGGTCCGGGTCCGGGTCCGGGTCCGGGTCCGGGTCCGGGTCCGGGTCAGGATCCGGGTCCAGTTCCGGTTCCGGGTCAGGGTCAGGATCCGGTTCCGGTTCCGGTTCCGGTTCCGGTTCCGGTTCCGGTTCCGGTTCCGGTTCCGGGTCAGGGTCAGGGTCAGAGTCAGGATTTGGGTCCGGGTCCGGGTCTGGGTCTGGATCCTGTTCCGGTTCCGGTTCCGGGTCAGGGTCAGGGTCAGGGTCCGGGTCAGGGTCAGGGTCAGGGTCCGGGTCAGGGTCAGGGTCCGGGTCAGTTTCAGTTTCAGGGTCAGTGTCAGAATCAGGGTCCGGGTCAGTGTCAGGGTCAGGGTCACGGTCAGGGTCAGGATCCGTGTCCGTGTCCGGGTCCGGGTAAGGGTTCGGGTCCAGGTCCGGGTCCGGGTCCGGGTCCGGGTCCGGTTCCGCTTCCGGGTCAGGGTCAAGATCCGGGTCCGGTTCCGGTTCCGGGTCCTGTTCCGGTTCCGGTTCCGGTTCCAGTTCCGGGTCAGGGTCAGAGTCAGGATCCGGGTCCGGGTCAGGGTCAGGGTCTGGGCCGGGTCCGGTTCCGTGTCAGTTTCAGGGTCAGTGTCAGAGTCAGGGTCCGGGTCAGGGTCAGTGTCAGGGTCAGGGTCAGGGTCAGGGTCCAGGTCCAGTTCCGGGTCAGGGTCAGGGTCAGGGTCAGGATCCGGGTCCGGGTCCGGGTCCGGGTCCGTGTCAGGTTCCGTGTCCGTGTCACGGTCCGGGTCCGGGTCCGGGTCCGGGTCCGGGTCCGGGTCCGGGTCCGGGTCCGGGTCAGGATCCGGGTCCAGTTCCGGTTCCGGGTCAGGGTCAGGATCCGGGTCCGGTTCCGGTTCCGGTTCCGGTTCCGGTTCCGGTTCCGGTTCCGGTTCCGGGTCAGGGTCAGGGTCAGGGTCAGAGTCAGGATCCGGGTCCGGGTCCGGGTCCGGGTCTGGGTCCGGATCCGGATCCGGTTCCGGTTCCGGGTCAGGGTCAGGGTCAGGGTCCGGGTCAGGGTCAGGGTCAGGGTCCGGGTCAGGGTCAGGGTCTGGGTCAGTTTCAGGGTCAGTGTCAGAATCAGGGTCCGGGTCAGTGTCAGGGTCCGGGTCCGGGTCCGGGTCCGGGTCCGGGTCCGGGTAAGGGTCCGGGTCAGGGTCCGGGTCCGGGTCTGTGTCAGTTTAAGGGTCAGTCTCAGAGTCAGGGTCCGGGTCAGGGTCAGGGTCAGGGTCCGGGTCCGGGTCCGGGTCCGGGTCCGGGTCCGGGTCCGGGTCCGGGTCCGGGTCCGGGTCCGGGTCCGGGTCCGGGTCAGGATCCGGGTCCGGGTCCGGGTCCGGGACCGGGTCCGGGTCCGGGTCCGGGTCCGGGTCAGTGTCAGGGTCAGGGTCAGAGTCAGGGTCCGGGTCCGTGTCAGTGTCAGTGTCAGAGTCAGGATCCGGGTCCGGGTCAGGGTCAGGGTCAGGGTCAGGGTCCGGGTCCGGGTCCGGGTCAGGGTCAGGGTCTGGGTCCGGGTCCGGTTCCGTGTCAGTTTCAGGGTCAGTGTCAGAGTCAGGGTCCAGGTCAGGGTCAGTGTCAGGGTCAGGGTCAGGGTCCAGGTCCAGTTCCAGGTCAGGGTCCGGGTCAGGGTCAGAGTCAGGGTCAGGGTCAGGGTCAGGGTCACGGTCAGGGTCAGGATCCGTGTCCGTGTCCGTGTCCGGGTAAGAGTTCGGGTCCAGGTCCGGGTCCGGGTCCGGGTCCGGGTCCGGTTCCGGTTCCAATTCCGGGTCAGGGTCAGAATCAGGATCCGGGTCCAGGTCCGGGTCAGGGTCCGGTTCCGAGTCCGGTTCCGTTTCCGTTTCTGGTTCCGTTTCCGGTTCCGGGTTCATGTCACGGTCCGGGTCCGGGTCCAGGTCCGGGTCCGGGTCCGGGTCCGGGTCCGGGTCCGGGTCAGGATCCGGGTCCGGGTCCGGGTCCGGGTCCGGGTCCGGGTCCGGGTCTGGGTCCGGGTCCGGGTCCGGGTCCGGGTCCGGGTCAGTGTCAGGGTCAGGGTCAGAATCAGGGTCCGGATCCGTGTCAGTGTCAGTGTCAGAGTCAGGATCCGGGTCCGGGTCAGGGTCAGGGTCTGGGCCGGGTCCGGTTCCGTGTCAGTTTCAGGGTCAGTGTCAGAGTCACGGTCCGGGTCAGGGTCAGTGTCAGGGTCAGGGTCAGGGTCAGGGTCCAGGTCCAGTTCCGGGTCAGGGTCCGGGTCAGGGTCAGGGTCAGGGTCAGGATCCGGGTCCGGGTCCGGGTCCGTGTCAGGTTCCGTGTCTGTGTCACGGTCCGGGTCCGGGTCCGGGTCCGGGTCCGGGTCCGGGTCCGGGTCTGGGTCCGGGTCCGGGTCCGGGTCCGGGTCCGTGTCAGGGTCAGGGTCAGGGTCAGAATCAGGGTCCGGATCCGGGTCAGGGTCAGGGTCCGGGTCCGTGTCAGGGTCCGGGTCCGGGTCCGGGTCCTGGTCTGGTTCCGGTTCCGGTTCCGGTTCCGGGTCAGGGTCAGGATCCGGGTCCGGGTCCGGGTCCGGTTCCGGGTCCGGTTCCGGTTCCGGTTCCGGTTCCGGTTCCAGTTCCGGTTCCAGTTCCGGTTCCGGTTCCGTTTCCGGGTCAGGGTCAGAGTCAGGATCCGGGTCCGGGTCCGGGTCTGGGTCCGGATCCGGTTCCGGTTCCGGGTCAGGGTCAGGGTCAGGGTCCGGGTCAGGGTCAGGGTCAGGGTCCGGGTCCGGGTCAGGGTCAGGGTCAGGTTCTGGGTCAGGGTCCGGGTCCGGGTCCGAGTCAGGGTCCGGGTCCGGGTCCGGGTCAGTTTCAGGGTCCGTGTCAGAGTCAGTGTCCGGGTCAGGGTCAGGGTCAGGGTCCGGGTCCGGGTCAGGGTCCAGGTCAGGGTCCGGGTCAAGGTCCGGGTCCGCGTCCTTGTCAGTTTCAGGGTCAGTGTCAGAATCAGGGTCCGGGTCAGGGTCTGGGTCAGTGTCACGGTCAGGGTCAGGGTCCGGGTCTGGGTCAGGGTCCGGGTCCTGGTCCGGGGTCAGGATTCTAGTCCGGGTCCGGGTCCGGGTCCGGATCTGGATCAGGGTCAGGTCAGGGTCAGGGTCAGGGTCAGGGTCAGGATCCGTGTCCATTTCCGGGTCCGGGTAAGGGTCCGTGTCCGGGTCTGGGTCCGTGTCAGGTTCCGTGTCCGTGTCACGGTCCGTGTCCGGGTCCCTGTCCGGGTCCGTGTCCGGGTCCGGGTCCGGGTCAGTTTCAGGGTCAGTGTCAGAATCAGGGTCCGGGTCAGTGTCAGGGTCCGGGTCCGGGTCCGTTTAAGGGTCCGGGTCAGGGTCCGGGTCCGGGTCTGTGTCAGTTTAAGGGTCAGTCTCAGAGTCAGGGTCCGGGTCAGTTTCAGGGTCAGGGTCCGGGTCCGAGTCAGGGTCCGGGTCCGGGTTGGGGTCAGTTTCAGGGTCCGTGTCAGAGTCAGTGTCCGGGTCAGGGTCAGGGTCAGGGTCAGGGTCCGGGTCTGGGTCAGGGTCCAGGTCAGGGTCCAGGTCAAGGTCCGGGTCCGCGTCCTTGTCAGTTTCAGGGTCAGTGTCAGAATCAGGGTCCGGGTCAGGGTCAGGGTCGGTGTCACGGTCAGGGTCAGGGTCCGGGTCTGGGTCAGGGTCCGGGTCCTGGTCCGGGGTCAGGATTCTAGTCCGGGTCCGGGTCCGTGTCCGGATCTGGATCAGGGTCAGGTAAGGGTCAGGGTCAGGGTCAGGATCCGTGTCCATTTCCGGGTCCGGGTAAGGGTCCGTGTCCGGTTCTGGGTCCGTGTCAGGTTCCGTGTCCGTGTCACGGTCCGTGTCCGGTTCCGGGTCCAGGTCCGGGTCCGGGTCCGGGTCCGGGTCAGGATCCGGGTCCGGTTCCGGGTCCGGGTCCGAGTCCGGGTCCGGATCTGGGTCAGGGTCAGGGTCCGGGTCCGGTTCCGGGTCCTGGTCCGGGTCCGGGTCCGGGTCCGGGTCCGGTTCCGGGTCCGGGTCCGGGTCCGTGTCAGGGTCAGGGTCAGGGTCAGAATCAGGGTCCGGATCCGGGTCAGGGTCAGGGTCCGGGTCCGGGTCCGGGTCCGGGTCCGGGTCCGGGTCTGGTTCCGGTTCCGGTTCCGGGTCAGGGTCAGGATCCGGGTCCGGGTCCGGGTCCGGGTCCGGGTCCGGGTCCGGGTCCGGGTCCAGGTCCGGGTCCCGTTCCGGTTCCGGTTCTGGTTCCGGTTCCGGTTCCAGTTCCGGTTCCGGTTCCTGGTCAGGGTCAGAGTTAGGATCCGGGTCCGGGTCCGGGTCCGGGTCCGGTTCCGGTTCCGGTTCCGGGTCAGGGTCAGGGTCAGGGTCAGGGCACGGGTCAGGGTCAGGGTCAGGGTCCGGGTCAGGGTCAGGGTCAGGGTCTGGGTCAGGGTCCGGGTCCGGGTCCGAGTCAGGGTCCGGGTCCGGGTCCGGGTCCGGGTCCGGGTCCGGGTCAGTTTCAGGGTCAGTGTCAGAATCAGGGTCCGGGTCAGTGTCAGGGTCCGGGTCCGGGTCCGGGTAAGGGTCCGGGTCAGGGTCCGGGTCCGGGTCTATGTCAGTTTAAGGGTCAGTCTCAGAGTCAGGGTCCGGGTCAGGGTCAGGGTCCGGGTCCGGGTCCGAGTCAGGGTCCGGGTCCGGGTCCGGGTCAGTTTCAGGGTCCGTGTCAGAGTCAGTGTCCGGGTCAGGGTCAGGGTCAGGGTCTGGGTCCGGGTCAGGGTCCAGGTCAGGGTCCGGGTCAGGGTCCGGGTCCGCGTCCTTGTCAGTTTCATGGTCAGTGTCAGAATCAGGGTCCGGGTCAGGGTCAGGGTCAGGGTCACGGTCAGGGTCAGGGTCCGGGTCTGGGTCAGGGTCCGGGTCCTGGTCCGGGGTCAGGATTCTAGTCCGGGTCCGGGTCCGGGTCCGGATCTGGATCAGGGTCAGGTCAGGGTCAGGGTCAGGGTCAGGGTCAGGATCCGTGTCCATTTCCGGGTCCGGGTAAGGGTCCGTGTCCGGGTCCGGGTCCGTGTCAAGTTCCGTGTCCGTGTCACGGTCCGGGTCCGGGTCCGGGTCCGGGTCCGGGTCCGGGTCCGGGTCCGGGTCCGGGTCCGGGTCCGGGTCCGGGTCCGGGTCAGGATCCGGGTCCGGTTCCGGGTCCGAGTCCGGGTCCGGGTCCGGATCCGGGTCAGGGTCAGGGTCCGGGTCCGGGTCCGGGTCCGGGTCCGGGTCCGGGTCCGGGTCCGGGTCCAGGTCCGGGTCCGGGTCCGGGTCCGGGTCTGGGTCCGTGTCAGGGTCAGGGTCAGGGTCAGAATCAGGCTCCGGATCCGGGTCAGGGTCAGGGTCCGGGTCCGTGTCAGGGTCCGGGTCCGGGTCCAGGTCCGGGTCTGGTTCCGGTTCCGGTTCCGGTTCCGGGTCAGGGTCAGGATCCGGGTCCGGGTCCGGGTCCGGGTCCGGGTCCGGTTCCGGGTCCGGTTCCGGGTCCGGGTCCGGGTCAGGGTCAGGGTCAGGGTCTGGGTCAGAGTCCGGGTCCGGGTCCGAGTCAGTGTCCGGGTCCGGGTCCGGGTCAGTTTCAGGGTCAGTGTCAGAATCAGGGTCCGGGTCAGTGTCAGGATCCGGTTCCAGGTCCGGGTCCGGGTAAGGGTCCGGGTCAGGGTCCGGGTCCGGGTCTGTGTCAGTTTAAGGGTCAGTCTCAGAGTCAGGGTCCGGGTCAGGGTCAGGGTCAGGGTCCGGGTCCGAGTCAGGGTCCGGGTCCGGGTCCGGGTCAGTTTCAGGGTCCGTGTCAGAGTCAGTGTCCGGGTCAGGGTCAGGGTCAGGGTCCGGGTCCAGGTCAGGGTCCAGGTCAGGGTCCGGGTCAGGGTCCGGGTCCGCGTCCTTGTCAGTTTCAGGGTCAGTGTCAGAATCAGGGTCCGGGTCAGGGTCAGGGTCAGTGTCACGGTCAGGGTCAGGGTCCGGGTCTGGGTCAGGGTCCGGGTCCTGGTCCGGGGTCAGGATTCTAGTCCGGGTCCGGGTCCGGGTCCGGATCTGGATCATGGTCAGGTCAGGGTCAGGGTCAGGGTCAGGGTCAGGATCCGTGTCCATTTCCGGGTCCGGGTAAGGGTCCGTGTCCGGGTCCGGGTCCGTGTCAGGTTCCGTGTCCGTGTCACGGTCCGTGTCCGGGTCCGGGTCCAGGTCCGGGTCCGGGTCCGGGTCCGGGTCAGGATCCGGGTCCGGTTCCGGGTCCGAGTCCGGGTCCGGATCTGGGTCAGGGTCAGGGTCCGGGTCCGGGTCCGGGTCCGGGTCCGGGTCCGGGTCCGGGTCCGGGTCCGGGTCCGGGTCTGGGTCCGGGTCTGGGTCCGGTTCCGGTTCCGGGTCCGGGTCCGTGTCAGGGTCAGGGTCAGGGTCAGAATCAGGGTCCGGATCCGTGTCAGGGTCAGGGTCCGGGTCCGTGTCAGGGTCCGGGTCCGGGTCCGGGTCCGGGTCATGTTCCGGTTCCGGTTCCGGGTCAGGGTCAGGATCCGGGTCCGGGTCCGGGTCCGGGTCCGGGTCCGGGTCCGGGTCCGGTTCCGGTTCCGGTTCCGGTTCCGGTTCCGGTTCCGGGTCCGGTTCCGGTTCCGGTTCCGGGTCAGGGTCAGGGTCAGGGTCCGGGTCAGAGTCAGGGTAAGGGTCCGGGTCAGTGTCAGGGTCAGGGTCTGGGTCAGGGTCCGGGTCCGGGTCCGAGTCAGGGTCCGGGTCCGGGTCCGGGTCAGTTTCAGGGTCAGTGTCAGAATCAGGGTCCGGGTCAGTGTCAGGGTCCGGGTCCGGGTCCAGGTAAGGGTCCGGGTCAGGGTCCGGGTCCGGGTCTGTGTCAGTTTAAGGGTCAGTCTCAGAGTCAGGGTCCGGGTCAGGGTCAGGGTCAGGGTCCGGGTCCGGGTCAGGGTCCAGGTCAGGGTCCGGGTCAGGGTCAGGGTAAGGGTCCGGGTCAGGGTCAGGGTCAGGGTCTGGGTCAGGGTCCGGGTCCGGGTCCGAGTCAGGGTCCGGGTCCGGGTCCGGGTCCGGGTCAGTTTCAGGGTCAGTGTCAGAATCAGGGTCCGGGTCAGTGTCAGGGTCCGGGTCCGGGTCCGGGTCCGGGTCCGGGTCCGGGTCCGGGTCAGGGTCCGGGTCCGGGTCTGTGTCAGTTTAAGGGTCAGTCTCAGAGTCAGGGTCCGGGTCAGGGTCAAGGTCAGGGTCCGGGTCCGAGTCAGGGTCCGGGTCCGGGTCCGGGTCAGTTTCAGGGTCCGTGTCAGAGTCAGTGTCCGGGTCAGGGTCAGGGTCAGGGTCCGGGTCCGGGTCAGGGTCCAGGTCAGGGTCAGGGTCCGGGTCTGGGTCCGCGTCCTTGTCAGTTTCAGGGTCAGTGTCAGAATCAGGGTCCGGGTCAGGGTCAGGGTCAGTGTCACGGTCAGGGTCAGGGTCCGGGTCTGGGTCAGGGTCCGGGTCCTGGTCCGGGGTCAGGATTCTAGTCCGGGTCCGGGTCCGGGTCCGGATCTGGATCAGGGTCAGGTCAGGGTCAGGGTCAGGGTCAGGGTCAGGATCCGTGTCCATTTCCGGGTCCGGGTAAGGGTCCGGGTCCGGGTCTGGGTCCGTGTCAGGTTCCGTGTCCGTGTCACGGTCCGGGTTCGGGTCCGGGTCCGGGTCAGGGTCAGGGTCAGGGTCTGGGTCAGGGTCCGGGTCCAGGTCCGAGTCAGGGTCCGGGTCCGGGTCCGGGTCCGGGTCAGTTTCAGGGTCAGTGTCAGAATCAGGGTCCGGGTCAGTTTCAGGGTCAGTGTCAGAGTCAGGGTCATGGTCAGGGTCAGTGTCCGGGTCCGGGTCCGGGTCCGGGTCCGGGTCCAGGTCCGGGTCCGGGTCAGGGTCCGGGTCCGCGTCCTTGTCAGTTTCAGGGTCAGTGTCAGAGTCAGGGTCCGGGTCAGGGTCAGGGTCAGGGTCAGGGTCAGGGTCAGGATCCGTGTCCATTTCCAGGTCCGGGTAAGGGTCCGTGTCCGGGTCCGTGTCCGGGTCTGGTTCCGGTTCCGGTTCCGGTTCCGGGTCAGGGTCAGGATCCGGGTCCGGGTCCGGGTCTGGGTCCAGTTCCGGTTCCAGTTCCGGTTCCGGTTCCGGTTCCGGGTCAGGGTCAGGGTCAGGGTCCGGGTCAGGGTCAGGATCCGGGTCCGGGTCCGGGTCCGGGTCCGGGTCCGGGTCCGGTTCCGGTTCTGGTTCCGGTTCCGGTTCCGGGTCAGCGTCAGGGTCAGGGTCAGGGTCAGGGTCCGGGTCCGGGTCAGGGTCAGGGTAAGGGTCCGGGTCAGGGTCAGGGTCAGGGTCTGTGTCAGGGTCCGGGTCCGGGTCCGAGTCAGGGTCCGGGTCCGGGTCCGGGTCAGTTTCAGAGTCAGTGTCAGAATCAGGGTCCGGGTCAGTGTCAGGGTCCGGGTCCGGGTCCAGGTCCGGGTCCGGATCCGGGTCCGGGTCCGGGTCCGGGTCCGGGTCCAGGTCCGGGTCCGGATCCGGGTCCGGGTCCGGGTCCGGGTCCGGGTCCAGGTCCGGGTCCGGGTCAGGGTCCGGGTCCGGGTCTGTGTCAGTTTAAGGGTCAGTGTCAGAGTCAGGGTCCGCGTCAGGGTCAGGGTCAGGGTCCGGGTCCGATTCAGGGTCCGGGTCTGGGTCAGAGTCCGGGTCCTGGTCCGGGGTCAGGATTCTAGTCCGGGTCCGGGTCCGGGTCCGGGTCCGGATCTGGATCAGGGTCAGGTCAGGGTCAGGGTCAGGGTCAGGGTCAGGGTCAGGTTCCGTGTCCATTTCCGGGTCCGGGTAAGGGTCCGTGTCCGTGTCCGTGTCCGGGTCCGGGTCAGGGTCCGGATCCGGGTCCGTGTCAGTTTCAGGGTCAGTGTCAGGGTCCGGGTCCATGTCAGGGTCCGTGTCCGTGTCCGTGTCCGTGTCCGTGTCCGTGTCAGGGTCTGTGTCCGGGTCCGGGTCCGGGTCCGTGTCCGTGTCCGTGTCCGGGTCTGGGTCTGGGTCCGGGTCCGGATCAGGGTCCGGGTCCGGGTCCGGGTCCGGGTCCTGGTCCGTGTCAGTGTCAGGGTCCTGGTCAGAGTCATGGTCCGGGTCCGGGTCTGGGTCCGGGTCCGTGTCAGGGTCCGGGTTCGGGTCCGGGTCCGGGTCCGGGTCCGTTTCCAGGTCAGGGTCAGGATCCGGGTCAGGATCCAGGTCCGGGTCCGGGTCCGGGTCCGGGTCCGGGTCCGGGTCCGGGTCCGGGTCCGGGTCCGGGTCCGGGTCCGGGTCCGGGTCTGGGTCCAGGTCTGGTTCCGGGTCCGTGTCAGTGTCAGTGTCAGTGTCAGAGTCAGGGTCCGGGTCCGGGTCCGGGTCAGGGTCACGATCCGGGTCCGGTTCCGGTTCCGGTTCCGGTTCCTGTTCCGGGTCCGGGTCCGGGTCCGGTTCCGGTTCCGGTTCCGGTTCCGGTTCCGGTTCCGGTTCCGGTTCCGGTTCCGGTTCCGGTTCCGGGTCAGGGTCAGGGTCAGGGTCAGGGTCAGGGTCAGGGTCAGGGTCAGGGTCAGGGTCAGGGTAAGGATCCGGGTCAGGGTCAGGGTCAGGGTCTGGGTCAGGGTCCGGGTCCGGGTCCGAGTCAGGGTCCGGGTCCGGGTCCGGGTCAGTTTCAGGGTCAGTGTCAGAATCAGGGTCCGGGTCAGTGTCAGGGTCCGGGTCCGGGTCCGGGTCCGGGTCCGGGTCCGGGTCCGGGTCCAGGTCCGGGTCCGGGTCAGGGTCCGGGTCCGGGTCTGTGTCAGTTTAAGGGTCAGTCTCAGTGTCAGGGTCCGGGTCAGGGTCAGGGTCAGGGTCCGGGTCCGGGTCCGGGTCCGGGTCCGGGTCCGGGTCCGGGTCCGGGTCCGGGTCCAGGTCCGGGTCCGGGTCCGGGTCCGGGTCTGGGTCCGTGTCAGGGTCAGGGTCAGGGTCAGAATCAGGCTCCGGATCCGGGTCAGGGTCAGGGTCCGGGTCCATGTCAGGGTCCGGGTCCGGGTCCAGGTCCGGGTCTGGTTCCGGTTCCGGTTCCGGTTCCGGGTCAGGGTCAGGATCCGGGTCCGGGTCCGGGTCCGGGTCCGGGTCCGGTTCCGGGTCCGGTTCCGGGTCAGGGTCAGGGTCAGGGTCTGGGTCAGAGTCCGGGTCCGGGTCCGAGTCAGTGTCCGGGTCCGGGTCCGGGTCAGTTTCAGGGTCAGTGTCAGAATCAGGGTCCGGGTCAGTGTCAGGATCCGGTTCCAGGTCCGGGTCCGGGTAAGGGTCCGGGTCAGGGTCCGGGTCCGGGTCTGTGTCAGTTTAAGGGTCAGTCTCAGAGTCAGGGTCCGGGTCAGGGTCAGGGTCAGGGTCCGGGTCCGAGTCAGGGTCCGGGTCCGGGTCCGGGTCAGTTTCAGGGTCCGTGTCAGAGTCAGTGTCCGGGTCAGGGTCAGGGTCAGGGTCCGGGTCCAGGTCAGGGTCCAGGTCAGGGTCCGGGTCAGGGTCCGGGTCCGCGTCCTTGTCAGTTTCAGGGTCAGTGTCAGAATCAGGGTCCGGGTCAGGGTCAGGGTCAGTGTCACGGTCAGGGTCAGGGTCCGGGTCTGGGTCAGGGTCCGGGTCCTGGTCCGGGGTCAGGATTCTAGTCCGGGTCCGGGTCCGGGTCCGGATCTGGATCATGGTCAGGTCAGGGTCAGGGTCAGGGTCAGGGTCAGGATCCGTGTCCATTTCCGGGTCCGGGTAAGGGTCCGTGTCCGGGTCCGGGTCCGTGTCAGGTTCCGTGTCCGTGTCACGGTCCGTGTCCGTGTCCGGGTCCAGGTCTGGGTCCGGGTCCGGGTCCGGGTCAGGATCCGGGTCCGGTTCCGGGTCCGAGTCCGGGTCCGGATCTGGGTCAGGGTCAGGGTCCGGGTCCGGGTCCGGGTCCGGGTCCGGGTCCGGGTCCGGGTCCGGGTCCGGGTCCGGGTCTGGGTCCGGGTCTGGGTCCGGTTCCGGTTCCGGGTCCGGGTCCGTGTCAGGGTCAGGGTCAGGGTCAGAATCAGGGTCCGGATCCGTGTCAGGGTCAGGGTCCGGGTCCGTGTCAGGGTCCGGGTCCGGGTCCGGGTCCGGGTCATGTTCCGGTTCCGGTTCCGGGTCAGGGTCAGGATCCGGGTCCGGGTCCGGGTCCGGGTCCGGGTCCGGGTCCGGGTCCGGTTCCGGTTCCGGGTCCGGGTCCGGTTCCGGTTCCGGTTCCGGTTCCGGTTCCGGGTCCGGTTCCGGTTCCGGTTCCGGGTCAGGGTCAGGGTCAGGGTCCGGGTCAGAGTCAGGGTAAGGGTCCGGGTCAGGGTCAGGGTCAGGGTCTGGGTCAGGGTCCGGGTCCGGGTCCGAGTCAGGGTCCGGGTCCGGGTCCGGGTCAGTTTCAGGGTCAGTGTCAGAATCAGGGTCCGGGTCAGTGTCAGGGTCCGGGTCCGGGTCCGGGTAAGGGTCCGGGTCAGGGTCCGGGTCCGGGTCTGTGTCAGTTTAAGGGTCAGTCTCAGAGTCAGGGTCCGGGTCAGGGTCAGGGTCAGGGTCCGGGTCCGGGTCAGGGTCCAGGTCAGGGTCCGGGTCAGGGTCAGGGTAAGGGTCCGGGTCAGGGTCAGGGTCAGGGTCTGGGTCAGGGTCCGTGTCCGGGTCCGAGTCAGGGTCCGGGTCCGGGTCCGGGTCCGGGTCAGTTTCAGGGTCAGTGTCAGAATCAGGGTCCGGGTCAGTGTCAGGGTCCGGGTCCGGGTCCGGGTCCGGGTCCGGGTCCGGGTCCGGGTCAGGGTCCGGGTCCGGGTCTGTGTCAGTTTAAGGGTCAGTCTCAGAGTCAGGGTCCGGGTCAGGGTCAAGGTCAGGGTCCGGGTCCGAGTCAGGGTCCGGGTCCGGGTCCGGGTCAGTTTCAGGGTCCGTGTCAGAGTCAGTGTCCGGGTCAGGGTCAGGGTCAGGGTCCGGGTCCGGGTCAGGGTCCAGGTCAGGGTCAGGGTCCGGGTCTGGGTCCGCGTCCTTGTCAGTTTCAGGGTCAGTGTCAGAATCAGGGTCCGGGTCAGGGTCAGGGTCAGTGTCACGGTCAGGGTCAGGGTCCGGGTCCGGGTAAGGGTCCGGGTCCGGGTCTGGGTCCGTGTCAGGTTCCGTGTCCGTGTCACGGTCCGGGTTCGGGTCCGGGTCCGGGTCAGGGTCAGGGTCAGGGTCTGGGTCAGGGTCCGGGTCCAGGTCCGAGTCAGGGTCCGGGTCCGGGTCCGGGTCCGGGTCAGTTTCAGGGTCAGTGTCAGAATCAGGGTCCGGGTCAGTTTCAGGGTCAGTGTCAGAGTCAGGGTCATGGTCAGGGTCAGTGTCCGGGTCCGGGTCCGGGTCCGGGTCCGGGTCCAGGTCCGGGTCCGGGTCAGGGTCCGGGTCCGCGTCCTTGTCAGTTTCAGGGTCAGTGTCAGAGTCAGGGTCCGGGTCAGGGTCAGGGTCAGGGTCAGGGTCAGGGTCAGGGTCCGGGTCTGGGTCAGAGTCCGGGTCCCGGTCCGGGGTCAGGATTCTAGTCCGGGTCCGGGTCCGGGTCCGGATCTGGATCAGGGTCAGGTCAGGGTCAGGGTCAGGGTCAGGGTCAGGGTCAGGATCCGTGTCCATTTCCGGGTCCGGGTAAGGGTCCGTGTCCGTGTCCGTGTCCGTGTCCGGGTCAGGGTCCGGATCCGGGTCCGTGTCAGTTTCAGGGTCAGTGTCAGGGTCCGGGTCCGTGTCAGGGTCCGGGTCCGTGTCCGTGTCCGTGTCCGGGTCCGGGTCCGGGTCAGGGTTTGGATCCGGGTCCGGATCCGGGTCCGGATCAGGGTCCGGGTCCGGGTCCGGGTCCTGGTCCGTGTCAGTGTCAGGGTCCTGGTCAGAGTCATGGTCCGGGTCAGGGTCAGGGTCAGGGTCCGGGTCCGGGTCCGGGTCAGGGTCCAGGTCAGGGTCCGGGTCAGGGTCCGGGTCCGCGTCCTTGTCAGTTTCAGGGTCAGTGTCAAAATCAGGGTCCGGGTCAGGGTCAGGGTCAGTGTCACGGTCAGGGTCAGGGTCCGGGTCTGGGTCAGGGTCCGGGTCCGAGTCAGGGTCCGGGTCCGGGTCCGGGTCAGTTTCAGGGTCCGTGTCAGAGTCAGTGTCCGGGTCAGGGTCAGGGTCAGGGTCCGGGTCCGGGTCAGGGTCCAGGTCAGGGTCCGGGTCAGGGTCCGGGTCCGCGTCCTTGTCAGTTTCAGGGTCAGTGTCAGAATCAGGGTCCGGGTCAGGGTCAGGGTCAGTGTCACGGTCAGGGTCAGGGTCCGGGTCTGGGTCAGGGTCCGGGTCCTGGTCCGGGGTCAGGATTCTAGTCCAGGACCGGGTCCGGGTCCGGATCTGGATCAGGGTCAGGTCAGGGTCAGGGTCAGGGTCAGGGTCAGGATCCGTGTCCATTTCCAGGTCCGGGTAAGGGTCCGTGTCCGGGTCCGTGTCCGGGTCTGGTTCCGGTTCCGGTTCCGGTTCCGGGTCAGGGTCAGGATCCGGGTCCAGGTCCGGGTCTGGGTCCAGTTCCGGTTCCAGTTCCGGTTCCGGTTCCGGTTCCGGGTCAGGGTCAGGGTCAGGGTCCGGGTCAGGGTCAGGATCCGGGTCCGGGTCCGGGTCCGGGTCCGGGTCCGGGTCCGGTTCCGGTTCTGGTTCCGGTTCCGGTTCCGGGTCAGCGTCAGGGTCAGGGTCAGGGTCCGGGTCAGGGTCAGGGTAAGGGTCCGGGTCAGGGTCAGGGTCAGGGTCTGTGTCAGGGTCCGGGTCCGGGTCCGAGTCAGGGTCCGGGTCCGGGTCCGGGTCAGTTTCAGAGTCAGTGTCAGAATCAGGGTCCGGGTCAGTGTCAGGGTCCGGGTCCGGGTCCAGGTCCGGGTCCGGATCCGGGTCCGGGTCCGGGTCCGGGTCCGGGTCCAGGTCCGGGTCCGGATCCGGGTCCGGGTCCGGGTCCGGGTCCGGGTCCAGGTCCGGGTCCGGGTCAGGGTCCGGGTCCGGGTCTGTGTCAGTTTAAGGGTCAGTGTCAGAGTCAGGGTCCGGGTCAGGGTCAGGGTCAGGGTCCGGGTCCGATTCAGGGTCCGGGTCTGGGTCAGAGTCCGGGTCCTGGTCCGGGGTCAGGATTCTAGTCCGGGTCCGGGTCCGGGTCCGGGTCCGGATCTGGATCAGGGTCAGGTCAGGGTCAGGGTCAGGGTCAGGGTCAGGGTCAGGTTCCGTGTCCATTTCCGGGTCCGGGTAAGGGTCCGTGTCCGTGTCCGTGTCCGGGTCCGGGTCAGGGTCTGGGTCTGGGTCCGGGTCCGGATCAGGGTCCGGGTCCGGGTCCGGGTCCGGGTCCTGGTCCGTGTCAGTGTCAGGGTCCTGGTCAGAGTCATGGTCCGGGTCCGGGTCTGGGTCCGGGTCCGTGTCAGGGTCCGGGTTCGGGTCCGGGTCCGGGTCCGGGTCCGTTTCCAGGTCAGGGTCAGGATCCGGGTCAGGATCCAGGTCCGGGTCCGGGTCCGGGTCCGGGTCCGGGTCCGGGTCCGGGTCCGGGTCCGGGTCCGGGTCCGGGTCCGGGTCTGGGTCCAGGTCTGGTTCCGGGTCCGTGTCAGTGTCAGTGTCAGTGTCAGAGTCAGGGTCCGGGTCCGGGTCCGGGTCAGGGTCACGATCCGGGTCCGGTTCCGGTTCCGGTTCCGGTTCCGGTTCCGGGTCCGGGTCCGGGTCCGGTTCCGGTTCCGGTTCCGGTTCCGGTTCCGGTTCCGGTTCCGGTTCCGGTTCCGGGTCAGGGTCAGGGTCAGGGTCAGGGTCAGGGTCAGGGTCAGGGTCAGGGTAAGGATCCGGGTCAGGGTCAGGGTCAGGGTCTGGGTCAGGGTCCGGGTCCGGGTCCGAGTCAGGGTCCGGGTCCGGGTCCGGGTCAGTTTCAGGGTCAGTGTCAGAATCAGGGTCCGGGTCAGTGTCAGGGTCCGGGTCCGGGTCCGGGTCCGGGTCCGGGTCCGGGTCCGGGTCCGGGTCCAGGTCCGGGTCCGGGTCAGGGTCCGGGTCCGGGTCTGTGTCAGTTTAAGGGTCAGTCTCAGTGTCAGGGTCCGGGTCAGGGTCAGGGTCAGGGTCCGGGTCCGAGTCAGGGTCCGGGTCCGCGTCCTTTTCAGTTTCAGGGTCAGTGTCAGAGTCAGGGTCCGGGTCAGGGTCAGGGTCAGGGTCAGGGTCAGGGTCCGGGTCTGGGTCAGAGTCCGGGTCCTGGTCCGGGGTCAGGATTCTAGTCCGGGTCCGGGTCCGGGTCCGGATCTGGATCAGGGTCAGGTCAGGGTCAGGGTCAGGGTCAGGGTCAGGGTCATGGTCAGGTTCCGTGTCCATTTCCGGGTCCGGGTAAGGGTCCGTGTCCGTGTCCGTGTCCGTGTCCGGGTCCGGGTCAGGGTCCGGATCCGGGTCCGTGTCAGTTTCAGGGTCAGTGTCAGGGTCCGGGTCCATGTCAGGGTCCGTGTCCGTGTCCGTGTCCGTGTCAGGGTCCGGGTCCGGGTCCGGGTCCGTGTCCGGGTCCGTGTCCGGGTCTGGGTCCGGGTCCGGGTCCGGGTCCGGGTCCGGATCCGGGTCCGGATCCGGGTCCGGATCAGGGTCCGGGTCCGGGTCCGGGTCCTGGTCCGTGTCAGTGTCAGGGTCCTGGTCAGAGTCATGGTCCGGGTCCGGGTCCGGGTCCGGGTCCGGGTCCGTGTCAGGGTCCGGGTTCGGGTCCGGGTCCGGGTCCGGGTCCGTTTCCAGGTCAGGGTCAGGATCCGGGTCAGGATCCAGGTCCGGGTCCGGGTCCGGGTCCGGGTCCGGGTCCGGGTCCGGGTCCGGGTGCGGGTCCGGGTCCGGGTCCGGGTCTGGGTCCAGGTCTGGTTCCGTGTCCGTGTCAGTGTCAGTGTCAGTGTCAGAGTCAGGGTCCGGGTCCGGGTCCGGGTCCGGGTCCGGGTCAGGGTCAGGATCCGGGTCCGGGTCCGGGTCCAGGTCCGGGTCCGGTTCCGGTTCCGGTTCCGGTTCCGGTTCCGGTTCCGGTTCCGGTTCCGGGTCAGGGTCAGGGTCAGGGTCAGGGTCCGGGTCAGGGTCAGGGTAAGGGTCCGGGTCAGGGTCAGGGTCAGGGTCCGGGTCAGGGTCCGGGTCCGGGTCCGAGTCAGGGTCCGGTCCGGGTCCGGGTCAGTTTCAGGGTCAGTGTCAGAATCAGGGTCCGGGTCAGTGTCAGGGTCCGGGTCTGGGACCGGGTCCGGGTCCGGGTCCGGGTCCGGGTCCGGGTCCGGGTCCAGGTCCGGGTCCGGGTCAGGGTCCGGGTCCGGGTCCGTGTCAGGGTCCGGGTCCGAGTCTGTGTCAGTTTAAGGGTCAGTCTCAGAGTCAGGGTCCGGGTCAGGGTCAGGGTCAGGGTCCGGGTCCGAGTCAGGGTCCGGGTCCGCGTCCTTTTCAGTTTCAGGGTCAGTGTCAGAGTCAGGGTCCGGGTCAGGGTCAGGGTCAGGGTCCGGGTCTGGGTCAGAGTCCGGGTCCTGGTCCAAGGTCAGGATTCTAGTCCAGGTCCGGGTCCGGGTCCGGGTCCGGATCTGGATCAGGGTCAGGTCAGGGTCAGGGTCAGGGTCAGGGTCAGGGTCAGGGTCAGGTTCCGTGTCCATTTCCGGGTCCGGGTAAGGGTCCGTGTCCGTGTCCGTGTCCGGGTCCGGGTCAGGGTCCGGATCCGGGTCCGTGTCAGTTTCAGGGTCAGTGTCAGGGTCCGGGTCCATGTCAGGGTCCGTGTCCGTGTCCGTGTCAGGGTCCGTGTCCGGGTCCGGGTCCGTGTCCGTGTCCGGGTCTGGGTCCGGGTCCGGGTCTGGGTCCGGATCCGGGTCCGGATCCGGATCCGGGTCCGGATCAGGGTCCGGGTCCGGGTCCGGGTCCTGGTCCGTGTCAGTGTCAGGGTCCTGGTCAGAGTCATGGTCCGGGTCCGGGTCCGGGTCCGGGTCCGTGTCAGGGTCCTGGTCCGGGTCCGGGTCCGGGTCCGGGTCCGGGTCCGTTTCCAGGTCAGGGTCAGGATCCGGGTCAGGATCCAGGTCCGGGTCCGGGTCCGGGTCCGGGTCCGGGTCCGGGTCCGGGTCCGGGTCCGGGTCCGGGTCCGGGTCCGGGTCCGGGTCTGGGTCCAGGTCTGGTTCCGGGTCCGTGTCAATGTCAGTGTCAGTGTCAGAGTCAGGGTCCGGGTCCGGGTCCGGGTCCGGGTCCGGGTCCGGGTCCGGGTCAGGGTCAGGATCCGTGTCCGTGTCCGTGTCCGTGTCCGGGTCCGGGTCCGGGTCCGGGTCCGGGTCCGGGTCCGGGTCAGGGTCCAGGTCAGGGTCCGGGTCAGGGTCCGGGTCCGGGTCCGTGTCAGTTTCAGGGTCAGTGTCAGGGTCCGGGTCCGTGTCAGGGTCCGGGTCCGTGTCCGTGTCCGTGTCCGGGTCCGGGTCCGGGTCAGGGTTTGGATCCGGGTCCGGATCCGGGTCCGGATCAGGGTCCGGGTCCGGGTCCGGGTCCTGGTCCGTGTCAGTGTCAGGGTCCTGGTCAGAGTCATGGTCCGGGTCAGGGTCAGGGTCAGGGTCCGGGTCCGGGTCCGGGTCAGGGTCCAGGTCAGGGTCCGGGTCAGGGTCCGGGTCCGCGTCCTTGTCAGTTTCAGGGTCAGTGTCAAAATCAGGGTCCGGGTCAGGGTCAGGGTCAGTGTCACGGTCAGGGTCAGGGTCCGGGTCTGGGTCAGGGTCCGGGTCCGAGTCAGGGTCCGGGTCCGGGTCCGGGTCAGTTTCAGGGTCCGTGTCAGAGTCAGTGTCCGGGTCAGGGTCAGGGTCAGGGTCCGGGTCCGGGTCAGGGTCCAGGTCAGGGTCCGGGTCAGGGTCCGGGTCCGCGTCCTTGTCAGTTTCAGGGTCAGTGTCAGAATCAGGGTCCGGGTCAGGGTCAGGGTCAGTGTCACGGTCAGGGTCAGGGTCCGGGTCTGGGTCAGGGTCCGGGTCCTGGTCCGGGGTCAGGATTCTAGTCCAGGACCGGGTCCGGGTCCGGATCTGGATCAGGGTCAGGTCAGGGTCAGGGTCAGGGTCAGGGTCAGGATCCGTGTCCATTTCCAGGTCCGGGTAAGGGTCCGTGTCCGGGTCCGTGTCCGGGTCTGGTTCCGGTTCCGGTTCCGGTTCCGGGTCAGGGTCAGGATCCGGGTCCAGGTCCGGGTCTGGGTCCAGTTCCGGTTCCAGTTCCGGTTCCGGTTCCGGTTCCGGGTCAGGGTCAGGGTCAGGGTCCGGGTCAGGGTCAGGATCCGGGTCCGGGTCCGGGTCCGGGTCCGGGTCCGGGTCCGGGTCCGGTTCCGGTTCTGGTTCCGGTTCCGGTTCCGGGTCAGCGTCAGGGTCAGGGTCAGGGTCCGGGTCAGGGTCAGGGTAAGGGTCCGGGTCAGGGTCAGGGTCAGGGTCTGTGTCAGGGTCCGGGTCCGGGTCCGAGTCAGGGTCCGGGTCCGGGTCCGGGTCAGTTTCAGAGTCAGTGTCAGAATCAGGGTCCGGGTCAGTGTCAGGGTCCGGGTCCGGGTCCAGGTCCGGGTCCGGATCCGGGTCCGGGTCCGGGTCCGGGTCCGGGTCCAGGTCCGGGTCCGGATCCGGGTCCGGGTCCGGGTCCGGGTCCGGGTCCAGGTCCGGGTCCGGGTCAGGGTCCGGGTCCGGGTCTGTGTCAGTTTAAGGGTCAGTGTCAGAGTCAGGGTCCGGGTCAGGGTCAGGGTCAGGGTCCGGGTCCGATTCAGGGTCCGGGTCTGGGTCAGAGTCCGGGTCCTGGTCCGGGGTCAGGATTCTAGTCCGGGTCCGGGTCCGGGTCCGGGTCCGGATCTGGATCAGGGTCAGGTCAGGGTCAGGGTCAGGGTCAGGGTCAGGGTCAGGTTCCGTGTCCATTTCCGGGTCCGGGTAAGGGTCCGTGTCCGTGTCCGTGTCCGGGTCCGGGTCAGGGTCTGGGTCTGGGTCCGGGTCCGGATCAGGGTCCGGGTCCGGGTCCGGGTCCGGGTCCTGGTCCGTGTCAGTGTCAGGGTCCTGGTCAGAGTCATGGTCCGGGTCCGGGTCTGGGTCCGGGTCCGTGTCAGGGTCCGGGTTCGGGTCCGGGTCCGGGTCCGGGTCCGTTTCCAGGTCAGGGTCAGGATCCGGGTCAGGATCCAGGTCCGGGTCCGGGTCCGGGTCCGGGTCCGGGTCCGGGTCCGGGTCCGGGTCCGGGTCCGGGTCCGGGTCCGGGTCTGGGTCCAGGTCTGGTTCCGGGTCCGTGTCAGTGTCAGTGTCAGTGTCAGAGTCAGGGTCCGGGTCCGGGTCCGGGTCAGGGTCACGATCCGGGTCCGGTTCCGGTTCCGGTTCCGGTTCCGGTTCCGGGTCCGGGTCCGGGTCCGGTTCCGGTTCCGGTTCCGGTTCCGGTTCCGGTTCCGGTTCCGGTTCCGGTTCCGGGTCAGGGTCAGGGTCAGGGTCAGGGTCAGGGTCAGGGTCAGGGTCAGGGTAAGGATCCGGGTCAGGGTCAGGGTCAGGGTCTGGGTCAGGGTCCGGGTCCGGGTCCGAGTCAGGGTCCGGGTCCGGGTCCGGGTCAGTTTCAGGGTCAGTGTCAGAATCAGGGTCCGGGTCAGTGTCAGGGTCCGGGTCCGGGTCCGGGTCCGGGTCCGGGTCCGGGTCCGGGTCCGGGTCCAGGTCCGGGTCCGGGTCAGGGTCCGGGTCCGGGTCTGTGTCAGTTTAAGGGTCAGTCTCAGTGTCAGGGTCCGGGTCAGGGTCAGGGTCAGGGTCCGGGTCCGAGTCAGGGTCCGGGTCCGCGTCCTTTTCAGTTTCAGGGTCAGTGTCAGAGTCAGGGTCCGGGTCAGGGTCAGGGTCAGGGTCAGGGTCAGGGTCCGGGTCTGGGTCAGAGTCCGGGTCCTGGTCCGGGGTCAGGATTCTAGTCCGGGTCCGGGTCCGGGTCCGGATCTGGATCAGGGTCAGGTCAGGGTCAGGGTCAGGGTCAGGGTCAGGGTCATGGTCAGGTTCCGTGTCCATTTCCGGGTCCGGGTAAGGGTCCGTGTCCGTGTCCGTGTCCGTGTCCGGGTCCGGGTCAGGGTCCGGATCCGGGTCCGTGTCAGTTTCAGGGTCAGTGTCAGGGTCCGGGTCCATGTCAGGGTCCGTGTCCGTGTCCGTGTCCGTGTCAGGGTCCGGGTCCGGGTCCGGGTCCGTGTCCGGGTCCGTGTCCGGGTCTGGGTCCGGGTCCGGGTCCGGGTCCGGGTCCGGATCCGGGTCCGGATCCGGGTCCGGATCAGGGTCCGGGTCCGGGTCCGGGTCCTGGTCCGTGTCAGTGTCAGGGTCCTGGTCAGAGTCATGGTCCGGGTCCGGGTCCGGGTCCGGGTCCGGGTCCGTGTCAGGGTCCGGGTTCGGGTCCGGGTCCGGGTCCGGGTCCGTTTCCAGGTCAGGGTCAGGATCCGGGTCAGGATCCAGGTCCGGGTCCGGGTCCGGGTCCGGGTCCGGGTCCGGGTCCGGGTCCGGGTGCGGGTCCGGGTCCGGGTCCGGGTCTGGGTCCAGGTCTGGTTCCGTGTCCGTGTCAGTGTCAGTGTCAGTGTCAGAGTCAGGGTCCGGGTCCGGGTCCGGGTCCGGGTCCGGGTCAGGGTCAGGATCCGGGTCCGGGTCCGGGTCCAGGTCCGGGTCCGGTTCCGGTTCCGGTTCCGGTTCCGGTTCCGGTTCCGGTTCCGGTTCCGGGTCAGGGTCAGGGTCAGGGTCAGGGTCCGGGTCAGGGTCAGGGTAAGGGTCCGGGTCAGGGTCAGGGTCAGGGTCCGGGTCAGGGTCCGGGTCCGGGTCCGAGTCAGGGTCCGGTCCGGGTCCGGGTCAGTTTCAGGGTCAGTGTCAGAATCAGGGTCCGGGTCAGTGTCAGGGTCCGGGTCTGGGACCGGGTCCGGGTCCGGGTCCGGGTCCGGGTCCGGGTCCGGGTCCAGGTCCGGGTCCGGGTCAGGGTCCGGGTCCGGGTCCGTGTCAGGGTCCGGGTCCGAGTCTGTGTCAGTTTAAGGGTCAGTCTCAGAGTCAGGGTCCGGGTCAGGGTCAGGGTCAGGGTCCGGGTCCGAGTCAGGGTCCGGGTCCGCGTCCTTTTCAGTTTCAGGGTCAGTGTCAGAGTCAGGGTCCGGGTCAGGGTCAGGGTCAGGGTCCGGGTCTGGGTCAGAGTCCGGGTCCTGGTCCAAGGTCAGGATTCTAGTCCAGGTCCGGGTCCGGGTCCGGGTCCGGATCTGGATCAGGGTCAGGTCAGGGTCAGGGTCAGGGTCAGGGTCAGGGTCAGGGTCAGGTTCCGTGTCCATTTCCGGGTCCGGGTAAGGGTCCGTGTCCGTGTCCGTGTCCGGGTCCGGGTCAGGGTCCGGATCCGGGTCCGTGTCAGTTTCAGGGTCAGTGTCAGGGTCCGGGTCCATGTCAGGGTCCGTGTCCGTGTCCGTGTCAGGGTCCGTGTCCGGGTCCGGGTCCGTGTCCGTGTCCGGGTCTGGGTCCGGGTCCGGGTCTGGGTCCGGATCCGGGTCCGGATCCGGATCCGGGTCCGGATCAGGGTCCGGGTCCGGGTCCGGGTCCTGGTCCGTGTCAGTGTCAGGGTCCTGGTCAGAGTCATGGTCCGGGTCCGGGTCCGGGTCCGGGTCCGTGTCAGGGTCCTGGTCCGGGTCCGGGTCCGGGTCCGGGTCCGGGTCCGTTTCCAGGTCAGGGTCAGGATCCGGGTCAGGATCCAGGTCCGGGTCCGGGTCCGGGTCCGGGTCCGGGTCCGGGTCCGGGTCCGGGTCCGGGTCCGGGTCCGGGTCCGGGTCCGGGTCTGGGTCCAGGTCTGGTTCCGGGTCCGTGTCAATGTCAGTGTCAGTGTCAGAGTCAGGGTCCGGGTCCGGGTCCGGGTCCGGGTCCGGGTCCGGGTCCGGGTCAGGGTCAGGATCCGTGTCCGTGTCCGTGTCCGTGTCCGGGTCCGGGTCCGGGTCCGGGTCCGGGTCCGGGTCCGGGTCAGGGTCCAGGTCAGGGTCCGGGTCAGGGTCCGGGTCCGCATCCTTGTCAGTTTCAGGGTCAGTGTCAAAATCAGGGTCCGGGTCAGTGTCAGGGTCAGTGTCACGGTCAGGGTCAGGGTCCGGGTCTGGGTCAGGGTCCGGGTCCGAGTCAGGGTCCGGGTCCGGGTCCGGGTCAGTTTCAGGGTCCGTGTCAGAGTCAGTGTCCGGGTCAGGGTCAGGGTCAGGGTCCGGGTCCGGGTCAGGGTCCAGGTCAGGGTCCGGGTCAGGGTCCGGGTCCGCGTCCTTGTCAGTTTCAGGGTCAGTGTAAGAATCAGGGTCCGGGTCAGGGTCAGGGTCAGTGTCACGGTCAGGGTCAGGGTCCGGGTCTGGGTCAGGGTCCGGGTCCTGGTCCGGGGTCAGGATTCTAGTCCAGGACCGGGTCCGGGTCCGGATCTGGATCAGGGTCAGGTCAGGGTCAGGGTCAGGGTCAGGGTCAGGATCCGTGTCCATTTCCAGGTCCGGGTAAGGGTCCGTGTCCGGGTCCGTGTCCGGGTCTGGTTCCGGTTCCGGTTCCGGTTCCGGGTCAGGGTCAGGATCCGGGTCCGGGTCCGGGTCTGGGTGCAGTTCCGGTTCCAGTTCCGGTTCCGGTTCCGGTTCCGGGTCAGGGTCAGGGTCAGGGTCCGGGTCAGGGTCAGGATCCGGGTCCGGGTCCGGGTCCGGGTCCGGGTCCGGGTCCGGGTCCGGTTCTGGTTCCGGTTCCGGTTCCGGGTCAGCGTCAGGGTCAGGGTCAGGGTCCGGGTCAGGGTCAGGGTAAGGGTCCGGGTCAGGGTCAGGGTCAGGGTCTGTGTCAGGGTCCGGGTCCGGGTCCGAGTCAGGGTCCGGGTCCGGGTCCGGGTCAGTTTCAGAGTCAGTGTCAGAATCAGGGTCCGGGTCAGTGTCAGGGTCCGGGTGCGGGTCCAGGTCCGGGTCCGGGTCCGGGTCCGGGTCCGGGTCCGGGTCCGGGTCCAGGTCCGGGTCCGGGTCAGGGTCCGGGTCCGGGTCTGTGTCAGTTTAAGGGTCAGTCTCAGAGTCAGGGTCCGGGTCAGGGTCAGGGTCAGGGTCCGGGTCCGATTCAGGGTCCGGGTCCGCGTCCTTTTCAGTTTCAGGGTCAGTGTCAGAGTCAGGGTCCGGGTCAGGGTCAGGGTCAGGGTCAGGGTCAGGGTCAGGGTCCGGGTCTGGGTCAGAGTCCGGGTCCTGGTCCGGGGTCAGGATTCTAGTCCGGGTCCGGGTCCGGGTCCGGGTCCGGATCTGGATCAGGGTCAGGTCAGGGTCAGGGTCAGGGTCAGGGTCAGGGTCAGGTTCCGTGTCCATTTCCGGGTCCGGGTAAGGGTCCGTGTCCGTGTCCGTGTCCGGGTCCGGGTCAGGGTCCAGATCCGGGTCCGTGTCAGTTTCAGGGTCAGTGTCAGGGTCCGGGTCCATGTCAGGGTCCGTGTCCGTGTCCCTGTCCGTGTCCGTGTCCGTGTCAGGGTCCGGGTCCGTGTCCGTGTCCGTGTCCGTGTCCGTGTCCGGGTCTGGGTCTGGGTCCGGGTCCGGATCAGGGTCCGGGTCCGGGTCTGGGTCCGGGTCCTGGTCCGTGTCAGTGTCAGGGTCCTGGTCAGAGTCATGGTCCGGGTCCGGGTCCGGGTCCGGGTCCGTGTCAGGGTCCGGGTTCGGGTCCGGGTCCGGGTCCGGGTCCGTTTCCAGGTCAGGGTCAGGATCCGGGTCAGGATCCAGGTCCGGGTCCGGGTCCGGGTCCGGGTCCGGGTCCGGGTCCGGGTCCGGGTCCGGGTCCGGGTCCGGGTCTGGGTCCAGGTCTGGTTCCGGGTCCGTGTCAGTGTCAGTGTCAGTGTCAGAGTCAGGGTCCGGGTCCGGGTCCGGGTCCGGGTCCGGTTCCGGTTCCGGTTCCGGTTCCGGGTCCGGTTCCGGTTCCGGGTCAGGGTCAGGGTCAGGGTCAGGGTCAGGGTCAGGGTCAGGGTCAGGGTAAGGATCCGGGTCAGGGTCAGGGTCAGGGTCTGGGTCAGGGTCAGGGTCCGGGTCCGAGTCAGGGTCCGGGTCCGGGGCCGGGTCAGTTTCAGGGTCAGTGTCAGAATCAGGGTCCGGGTCAGTGTCAGGGTCCGGGTCCGGGTCCGGGTCCGGGTCCGGGTCCGGGTCCGGGTCCGGGTCCAGGTCCGGGTCCGGGTCAGGGTCCGGGTCCGGGTCTGTGTCAGTTTAAGGGTCAGTCTCAGAGTCAGGGTCCGGGTCAGGGTCAGGGTCAGGGTCCGGGTCCGAGTCAGGGTCCGGGTCCGCGTCCTTTTCAGTTTCAGGGTCAGTGTCAGAGTCAGGGTCCGGGTCAGGGTCAGGGTCAGGGTCAGGGTCAGGGTCAGGGTCCGGGTCTGGGTCAGAGTCCGGGTCCTGGTCCGGGGTCAGGATTCTAGTCCGGGTCCGGGTCCGGGTCCGGATCTGGATCAGGGTCAGGTCAGGGTCAGGGTCAGGGTCAGGGTCAGGGTCATGGTCAGGTTCCGTGTCCATTTCCGGGTCCGGGTAAGGGTCCGTGTCCGTGTCCGTGTCCGGGTCCGGGTCAGGGTCCGGATCCGGGTCCGTGTCAGTTTCAGGGTCAGTGTCAGGGTCCGGGTCCATGTCAGGGTCCGTGTCCGTGTCCGTGTCCGTGTCAGGGTCCGGGTCCGGGTCCGTGTCCGGGTCCGTGTCCGGGTCTGGGTCCGGGTCCGGGTCCGGGTCCGGATCCGGGTCCGGATCCGGGTCTGGATCAGGGTCCGGGTCCGGGTCCGGGTCCTGGTCCGTGTCAGTGTCAGGGTCCTGGTCAGAGTCATGGTCCGGGTCCGGGTCCGGGTCCGGGTCCGGGTCCGTGTCAGGGTCCGGGTTCGGGTCCGGGTCCGGGTCCGGGTCCGGGTCCGTTTCCAGGTCAGGGTCAGGATCCGGGTCAGGATCCAGGTCCGGGTCCGGGTCCGGGTCCGGGTCCGGGTCCGGGTCCGGGTCCGGGTGCGGGTCCGGGTCCGGGTCCGGGTCTGGGTCCAGGTCTGGTTCCGGGTCCGTGTCAGTGTCAGTGTCAGTGTCAGAGTCAGGGTCCGGGTCCGGGTCCGGGTCCGGGTCAGGGTCAGGATCCGGGTCCGGGTCCGGGTCCGGGTCCGGGTCCGGGTCCGGTTCCGGTTCCGGTTCCGGTTCCGGTTCCGGTTCCGGGTCAGGGTCAGGGTCAGGGTCAGGGTCCGGGTCAGGGTCAGGGTAAGGGTCCGGGTCAGGGTCAGGGTCCGGGTCCGGGTCAGGGTCCGGGTCCGGGTCCGAGTCAGGGTCCGGGTCCGGGTCCGGGTCAGTTTCAGGGTCAGTGTCAGAATCAGGGTCCGGGTCAGTGTCAGGGTCCGGGTCTGGGTCCGGGTCCGGGTCCGGGTCCGGGTCCGGGTCCGGGTCCAGGTCCGGGTCCGGGTCAGGGTCTGGGTCCGGGTCCGGGTCAGGGTCCGGGTCCGAGTCTGTGTCAGTTTAAGGGTCAGTCTCAGAGTCAGGGTCCGGGTCAGGGTCAGGGTCAGGGTCCGGGTCCGAGTCAGGGTCCGGGTCCGCGTCCTTTTCAGTTTCAGGGTCAGTGTCAGAGTCAGGGTCCGGGTCAGGGTCAGGGTCAGGGTCAGGGTCAGGGTCAGGGTCCGGGTCTGGGTCAGAGTCCGGGTCCTGGTCCGGGGTCAGGATTCTAGTCCGGGTCCGGGTCCGGGTCCGGGTCCGGATCTGGATCAGGGTCAGGTCAGGGTCAGGGTCAGGGTCAGGGTCAGGGTCAGGGTCAGGTTCCGTGTCCATTTCCGGGTCCGGGTAAGGGTCCGTGTCCGTGTCCGTGTCCGGGTCCGGGTCAGGGTCCGGATCCGGGTCCGTGTCAGTTTCAGGGTCAGTGTCAGGGTCCGGGTCCATGTCAGGGTCCGTGTCCGTGTCCGTGTCAGGGTCCGTGTCCGGGTCCGTGTCCGTGTCCGTGTCCGGGTCTGGGTCCGGGTCCGGGTCCGGGTCCGGATCCGGGTCCGGATCCGGGTCCGGATCAGGGTCCGGGTCCGGGTCCGGGTCCTGGTCCGTGTCAGTGTCAGGGTCCTGGTCAGAGTCATGGTCCGGGTCCGGGTCCGGGTCCGGGTCCGTGTCAGGGTCCTGGTCCGGGTCCGGGTCCGGGTCCGGGTCCGTTTCCAGGTCAGGGTCAGGATCCGGGTCAGGATCCAGGTCCGGGTCCGGGTCCGGGTCCGGGTCCGGGTCCGGGTCCGGGTCCGGGTCCGGGTCTGGGTCCGGGTCCGGGTCCGGGTCCGGGTCTGGGTCCAGGTCTGGTTCCGGGTCCGTGTCAGTGTCAGTGTCAGTGTCAGAGTCAGGGTCCGGGTCCGGGTCCGGGTCCGGGTCCGGGTCCGGGTCAGGGTCAGGATCCGGGTCCGTGTCCGTGTCCGGGTCCGTGTCCGGGTCCGGGTCCGTGTCACGGTCCGGGTCCGGGTCCGGGTCCGGTTCCGGTTCCGGTTCCGGTTCCGGTTCCAGTTCCAGTTCCGGTTCCGGTTCCGGTTCCGGGTCAGGGTAAGGGTCAGGGTCAGGGTCCGGGTCAGGGTCAGGGTCAGGGTCTGGGTCAGGGTCAGGGTCAGGGTCTGGGTCAGGGTCCGGGTCCGGGTCCGAGTAAGGGTCCGGGTCCGGGTCCGGGTCAGTTTCAGGGTCAGTGTCAGAATCAGGGTCCGGGTCAGTGTCAGGGTCCGGGTCCGGGTCCGGGTCAGGGTCCGGGTCCGGGTCAGGGTCTGGGTCCGGGTCTGTGTCAGTTTAAGGGTCAGTCTCAGAGTCAGTGTCCGGGTCAGTGTCCGGGTCAGGGTCCGGGTCCGGGTCAGGGTCCAGGTCAGGGTCCGGGTCAGGGTCCGGGTCCACGTCCTTGTCAGTTTCATGGTCAGTGTCAGAGTCAGGGTCCGGGTCAGGGTCAGGGTCAGTGTCAGGGTCAGGGTCAGGGTCCGGGTCTGGGTCAGGGTCCGGGTCCTGGTCCGGGGTCAGGATTCTAGTCCGGGTCCGGGTCCGGGTCCGGATCTGGATCAGGGTCAGGTCAGGGTCAGGGTCAGGGTCAGGGTCAGGGTCAGGGTCAGGATCCGTGTCCATTTCCGGGTCCGGGTAAGGGTCCGTGTCCGTGTCCGTGTCCGGGTCTGGTTCCGGTTCTGGTTCCGGTTCGGGGTCAGGGTCAGGATCTGGGTACGGGTCCGGGTCTGGGTCCGGATCCAGTTCCGGTTCCGGTTCCGGTTCCGGTTCCGGTTCTGGGTCAGGGTCAGAGTCAGGATCCGGGTCCAGGTCCGGGTCCGGTTCCGGTTCCGGTTCCATGTCAGGGTCAGGGTCAGGGTCCGGGTCAGGGTCAGGGTAAGGGTCCGGGTCAGGGTCAGGGTCAGGGTCTGGGTCAGGGTCCGTGTCCGGGTCCGAGTCAGGGTCCGGGTCCGGGTCTGTGTCAGTTTCAGGGTCAGTGTCAGGGTCCGGGTCCGTGTCAGGGTCCGGGTCCGTGTCCGTGTCCGTGTCAGGGTCCGGGTCCGGGTCCGGGTCCGGGTCAGGGTCCGGATCCGGGTCCGGATCCCGGTCCGGATCAGGGTCCGGGTCCGGGTCCCGGTCCTGGTCCGTGTCAGTGTCAGGGTCCTGGTCAGAGTCATGGTCCGGGTCCGGGTCCGTATCAGGGTCCGGGTCCGGGTCCGGGTCCGGGTCCGGGTCCGTTTCCAGGTCAGGGTCACGATCCGAGTCAGGATCCGGGTCCGGGTCCGGCTCCAGGTCCGGGTCCGGGTCCGGGTCCGGGTCCGGGTCCGGGTCTGGGTCCGGGTCCGGGTCAGGGTCCGGATCCGGGTCCGGATCCGGGTCCGGATCAGGGTCCAGGTCTGGGTCAGGGTCCGGGTCCGGGTCCGGGTCCGGGTCTGGGTCCGGGTCCGGGTCCGGGTCAGGATCCGGGTCCGGTTCCGGGTCCGAGGCCGGGTCCGGATCTGGGTCAGGGTCAGGGTCCGGGTCCGGGTCCGGGTCTGCGTCAGTTTCAGGGTCAGTGTCAGAGTCAGTGTCCGGGTCAGGGTCAGGGTCCGGGTCCGGGTCAGGGTCCAGGTCCGGGTCCGGGTCAGGGTCCAGGTCTGCGTCCTTGTCAGTTTCAGGGTCAGTGTCAGAGTCAGGGTCCGGGTCAGGGTCAGGGTCAGGGTCCGGGTCTCGGTCAGGGTCAGGGTCCGGGTCCGTGTCAGTTTCCGTGTCCGTGTCACGGTCCGTGTCCGGGTCCGGGTCCGTGTCCGGGTCCGGGTCCCGGTCAGGGTCAGGGTCGGGATCCGGGTCCGTGTCAGTTTCAGGGTCTGTGTCAGGGTCCAGGTCCGTGTCAGGGTCCGGGTCCGTGTCCGTGTCCGTGTCAGGGTCCGGGTCCGGGTCCGTGTCCGTGTCAGGGTCCGGATCCGGGTCCGTGTCAGTTTCATGGTCAGTGTCAGGGTCCGGGTCCATGTCAGGGTCCGTGTCCGTGTCCGTGTCAGGGTCCGTGTCCGGGTCCGGGTCCGTGTCCGTGTCCGGGTCTGGGTCCGGGTCCGTGTCCGGGTCCGGATCCGGGTCCGGATCCGGGTCCGGATCAGGGTCCGGGTCCGGGTCCGGGTCCGGGTCCTGGTCCGTGTCCGTGTCAGGGTCCGTGTCCGGGTCCGGGTCCGGGTCCGTGTCCGTGTCAGGGTCCGTGTCCGGGTCCGGGTCCGTGTCCGTGTCCGGGTCTGGGTCCGGGTCCGTGTCCGGGTCCGGATCCGGGTCCGGATCCGGGTCCGGATCAGGGTCCGGGTCCGGGTCCGGGTCCGGGTCCTGGTCCGTGTCCGTGTCACGGTCCGGGTCCGGGTCCGGGTCCGGGTCCGGGTCCGGGTCCGGGTCAGGATCCGGATCCAGTTCCGGTTCCGGGTCAGGGTCAGGATCCGGGTCCGGTTCCGGTTCCGGTTCCGGTTCCGGTTCCGGTTCCGGTTCCGGTTCCGGTTCCGGTTCCGGTTCCGGGTCAGGGTCAGGGTCAGGGTCAGGGTCAGAGTCAGGATCCGGGTCCGGGTCCGGGTCCGGGTCCGGGTCTGGGTCCGGATCCGGTTCCGGTTCCGGGTCAGGGTCAGGGTCAGGGTCAGGGTCCGGGTCAGGGTCAGGGTCAGGGTCCGGGTCAGGGTCAGGGTCTGGGTCAGTTTCAGGGTCAGTGTCAGAATCAGGGTCCGGGTCAGTGTCAGGGTCCGGGTCCGGGTCCGGGTCCGGGTCCGGGTCCGGGTAAGGGTCCGGGTCAGGGTCCGGGTCCGGGTCTGTGTCAGTTTAAGGGTCAGTCTCAGAGTCAGGGTCCGGGTCAGGGTCAGGGTCAGGGTCCGGGTCCGGGTCCGGGTCCGGGTCCGGGTCCGGGTCCGGGTCCGGGTCCGGGTCCGGGTCCGGGTCAGGATCCGGGTCCGGGTCCGGGACCGGGTCCGGGTCCGGGTCCGGGTCCGTTTCAGTGTCAGGGTCAGGGTCAGAGTCAGGGTCCGGGTCCGTGTCAGTGTCAGTGTCAGAGTCAGGATCCGGGTCCGGGTCAGGGTCAGGGTCAGGGTCAGGGTCCGGGTCCGGGTCCGGGTCCGGGTCAGGGTCAGGGTCTGGGCCCGGGTCCGGTTCCGTGTCAGTTTCAGGGTCAGTGTCAGAGTCAGGGTCCAGGTCAGGGTCAGTGTCAGGGTCAGGGTCAGGGTCCAGGTCCAGTTCCAGGTCAGGGTCCGGGTCAGGGTCAGAGTCAGGGTCAGGGTCAGGGTCAGGGTCACGGTCAGGGTCAGGATCCGTGTCCGTGTCCGTGTCCGGGTAAGAGTTCGGGTCCAGGTCCGGGTCCGGGTCCGGGTCCGGGTCCGGTTCCGGTTCCAATTCCGGGTCAGGGTCAGAGTCAGGATCCGGGTCCAGGTCCGGGTCAGGGTCCGGTTCCGAGTCCGGTTCCGTTTCCGTTTCTGGTTCCGTTTCCGGTTCCGGGTTCGTGTCACGGTCCGGGTCCGGGTCCAGGTCCGGGTCCGGGTCCGGGTCCGGGTCCGGGTCCGGGTCCGGGTCAGGATCCGGGTCCGGGTCCGGGTCCGGGTCCGGGTCCGGGTCCGGGTCTGGGTCCGGGTCCGGGTCCGGGTCCGGGTCCGGGTCAGTGTCAGGGTCAGGGTCAGAATCAGGGTCCGGATCCGTGTCAGTGTCAGTGTCAGAGTCAGGATCCGGGTCCGGGTCAGGGTCAGGGTCTGGGCCGGTTCCGGTTCCGTGTCAGTTTCAGGGTCAGTGTCAGAGTCACGGTCCGGGTCAGGGTCAGTGTCAGGGTCAGGGTCAGGGTCAGGGTCCAGGTCCAGTTCCGGGTCAGGGTCCGGGTCCGGGTCAGGGTCAGGGTCAGGGTCAGGGTCAGGATCCGGGTCCGGGTCCGGGTCCGTGTCAGGTTCCGTGTCCGTGTCACGGTCCGGGTCCGGGTCCGGGTCCGGGTCCGGGTCAGGGTCCGCGTCCGGGTCCGGGTCCGGGTCAGGATCCGGGTCCAGTTCCAGGTCCGAGTCCGGGTCCGGATCTGGGTCAGGGTCCGGGTCCGGGTCCGGGTCCGGGTCCGGGTCCGGGTCCGGGTCCGGGTCCGGGTCCGGGTCCGGGTCCGGGTCCGTGTCAGGGTCAGGGTCAGGGTCAGAATCAGGGTCCGGATCCGGGTCAGGGTCAGGGTCCGGGTCCGTGTCAGGGTCCGGGTCCGGGTCCGGGTCCTGGTCTGGTTCCGGTTCCGGTTCCGGTTCCGGGTCAGGGTCAGGATCCGGGTCCGGGTCCGGGTCCGGGTCCGGTTCCGGTTCCGGTTCCGGTTCCGGTTCCGGTTCCGGTTCCGGTTCCAGTTCCGGTTCCGGTTCCGGTTCCGGGTCAGGGTCAGAGTCAGGATCCGGGTCCGGGTCCGGGTCTGGGTCCGGATCCGGTTCCGGTTCCGGGTCAGGGTCAGGGTCAGGGTCCGGGTCAGGGTCAGGGTCAGGGTCCGGGTCCGGGTCAGGGTCAGGGTCAGGTTCTGGGTCAGGGTCCGGGTCCGGGTCCGAGTCAGGGTCCGGGTCCGGGTCCGGGTCAGTTTCAGGGTCCGTGTCAGAGTCAGTGTCCGGGTCAGGGTCAGGGTCAGGGTCCGGGTCCGGGTCAGGGTCCAGGTCAGGGTCCGGGTCAAGGTCCGGGTCCGCGTCCTTGTCAGTTTCAGGGTCAGTGTCAGAATCAGGGTCCGGGTCAGGGTCTGGGTCAGTGTCACGGTCAGGGTCAGGGTCCGGGTCTGGGTCAGGGTCCGGGTCCTGGTCCGGGGTCAGGATTCTAGTCCGGGTCCGGGTCCGGGTCCGGATCTGGATCAGGGTCAGGTCAGGGTCAGGGTCAGGGTCAGGGTCAGGATCCGTGTCCATTTCCGGGTCCGGGTAAGGGTCCGTGTCCGGGTCTGGGTCCGTGTCAGGTTCCGTGTCCGTGTCACGGTCCGTGTCCGGGTCCCTGTCCGGGTCCGTGTCCGGGTCCGGGTCCGGGTCAGTTTCAGGGTCAGTGTCAGAATCAGGGTCCGGGTCAGTGTCAGGGTCCGGGTCCGGGTCCGTTTAAGGGTCCGGGTCAGGGTCCGGGTCCGGGTCTGTGTCAGTTTAAGGGTCAGTCTCAGAGTCAGGGTCCGGGTCAGTTTCAGGGTCAGGGTCCGGGTCCGAGTCAGGGTCCGGGTCCGGGTCCGGGTCAGTTTCAGGGTCCGTGTCAGAGTCAGTGTCCGGGTCAGGGTCAGGGTCAGGGTCAGGGTCCGGGTCCGGGTCAGGGTCCAGGTCAGGGTCCAGGTCAAGGTCCGGGTCCGCGTCCTTGTCAGTTTCAGGGTCAGTGTCAGAATCAGGGTCCGGGTCAGGGTCAGGGTCGGTGTCACGGTCAGGGTCAGGGTCCGGGTCTGGGTCAGGGTCCGGGTCCTGGTCCGGGGTCAGGATTCTAGTCCGGGTCCGGGTCCGGGTCTGGATCTGGATCAGGGTCAGGTCAGGGTCAGGGTCAGGGTCAGGATCCGTGTCCATTTCCGGGTCCGGGTAAGGGTCCGTGTCCGGGTCTGGGTCCGTGTCAGGTTCCGTGTCCGTGTCACGGTCCGTGTCCGGGTCCGGGTCCGGGTCCAGGTCCGGGTCCGGGTCCGGGTCCGGGTCAGGATCCGGGTCCGGTTCCGGGTCCGGGTCCGAGTCCGGGTCCGGATCTGGGTCAGGGTCAGGGTCCGGGTCCGGGTCCGGGTCCGGGTCCTGGTCCGGGTCCGGGTCCGGGTCCGGTTCCGGTTCCGGGTCCGGGTCCGGGTCCGTGTCAGGGTCAGGGTCAGGGTCAGAATCAGGGTCCGGATCCGGGTCAGGGTCAGGGTCCGGGTCCGGGTCCGGGTCCGGGTCCGGGTCCGGGTCTGGTTCCGGTTCCGGTTCCGGGTCAGGGTCAGGATCCGGGTCCGGGTCCGGGTCCGGGTCCGGGTCCGGGTCCGGGTCCCGTTCCGGTTCCGGTTCTGGTTCCGGTTCCGGTTCCAGTTCCGGTTCCGGTTCCTGGTCAGGGTCAGAGTTAGGATCCGGGTCCGGGTCCGGGTCCGGGTCCGGTTCCGGTTCCGGTTCCGGGTCAGGGTCAGGGTCAGGGTCAGGGAACGGGTCAGGGTCAGGGTCAGGGTCCGGGTCAGGGTCAGGGTCAGGGTCAGTGTCAGAATCAGGGTCCGGGTCAGTGTCAGGGTCCGGGTCCGGGTCCGGGTAAGGGTCCGGGTCAGGGTCCGGGTCCGGGTCTATGTCAGTTTAAGGGTCAGTCTCAGAGTCAGGGTCCGGGTCAGGGTCAGGGTCCGGGTCCGGGTCCGAGTCAGGGTCCGGGTCCGGGTCCGGGTCAGTTTCAGGGTCCGTGTCAGAGTCAGTGTCCGGGTCAGGGTCAGGGTCAGGGTCCGGGTCCGGGTCAGGGTCCAGGTCAGGGTCCGGGTCAGGGTCCGGGTCCGCGTCCTTGTCAGTTTCATGGTCAGTGTCAGAATCAGGGTCCGGGTCAGGGTCAGGGTCAGGGTCACGGTCAGGGTCAGGGTCCGGGTCTGGGTCAGGGTCCGGGTCCGGGTCCGGGTCCGGGTCCGTGTCAGGGTCAGGGTCAGGGTCAGAATCAGGGTCCGGATCCGGGTCAGGGTCAGGGTCCGGGTCCGTGTCAGGGTCCGGGTCCGGGTCCGGGTCCTGGTCTGGTTCCGGTTCCGGTTCCGGTTCCGGTCAGGGTCAGGATCCGGGTCCGGGTCCGGGTCCGGGTCCGGTTCCGGTTCCGGTTCCGGTTCCGGTTCCGGTTCCGGTTCCAGTTCCGGTTCCGGTTCCGGTTCCGGGTCAGGGTCAGAGTCAGGATCCGGGTCCGGGTCCGGGTCTGGGTCCGGATCCGGTTCCGGTTCCGGGTCAGGGTCAGGGTCAGGGTCCGGGTCAGGGTCAGGGTCAGGGTCCGGGTCCGGGTCAGGGTCAGGGTCAGGTTCTGGGTCAGGGTCCGGGTCCGGGTCCGAGTCAGGGTCCGGGTCCGGGTCCGGGTCAGTTTCAGGGTCCGTGTCAGAGTCAGTGTCCGGGTCAGGGTCAGGGTCAGGGTCCGGGTCCGGGTCAGGGTCCAGGTCAGGGTCCGGGTCAAGGTCCGGGTCCGCGTCCTTGTCAGTTTCAGGGTCAGTGTCAGAATCAGGGTCCGGGTCAGGGTCTGGGTCAGTGTCACGGTCAGGGTCAGGGTCCGGGTCTGGGTCAGGGTCCGGGTCCTGGTCCGGGGTCAGGATTCTAGTCCGGGTCCGGGTCCGGGTCCGGATCTGGATCAGGGTCAGGTCAGGGTCAGGGTCAGGGTCAGGGTCAGGATCCGTGTCCATTTCCGGGTCCGGGTAAGGGTCCGTGTCCGGGTCTGGGTCCGTGTCAGGTTCCGTGTCCGTGTCACGGTCCGTGTCCGGGTCCGGGTCCAGGTCCGGGTCCGGGTCCGGGTCCGGGTCAGGATCCGGGTCCGGTTCCGGGTCCGGGTCCGAGTCCGGGTCCGGATCTGGGTCAGGGTCAGGGTCCGGGTCCGGGTCCGGGTCCTGGTCCGGGTCCGGGTCCGGGTCCGGGTCCGGTTCCGGGTCCGGGTCCGGGTCCGTGTCAGGGTCAGGGTCAGGGTCAGAATCAGGGTCCGGATCCGGGTCAGGGTCAGGGTCCGGGTCCGGGTCCGGGTCCGGGTCCGGGTCCGGGTCTGGTTCCGGTTCCGGTTCCGGGTCAGGGTCAGGATCCGGGTCCGGGTCCGGGTCCGGGTCCGGGTCCGGGTCCGGGTCCCGTTCCGGTTCCGGTTCTGGTTCCGGTTCCGGTTCCAGTTCCGGTTCCGGTTCCTGGTCAGGGTCAGAGTTAGGATCCGGGTCCGGGTCCGGGTCCGGGTCCGGTTCCGGTTCCGGTTCCGGGTCAGGGTCAGGGTCAGGGTCAGGGAACGGGTCAGGGTCAGGGTCAGGGTCAGTGTCAGAATCAGGGTCCGGGTCAGTGTCAGGGTCCGGGTCCGGGTCCGGGTAAGGGTCCGGGTCAGGGTCCGGGTCCGGGTCTATGTCAGTTTAAGGGTCAGTCTCAGAGTCAGGGTCCGGGTCAGGGTCAGGGTCCGGGTCCGGGTCCGAGTCAGGGTCCGGGTCCGGGTCCGGGTCAGTTTCAGGGTCCGTGTCAGAGTCAGTGTCCGGGTCAGGGTCAGGGTCAGGGTCCGGGTCCGGGTCAGGGTCCAGGTCAGGGTCCGGGTCAGGGTCCGGGTCCGCGTCCTTGTCAGTTTCATGGTCAGTGTCAGAATCAGGGTCCGGGTCAGGGTCAGGGTCAGGGTCACGGTCAGGGTCAGGGTCCGGGTCTGGGTCAGGGTCCGGGTCCTGGTCCGGGGTCAGGATTCTAGTCCGGGTCCGGGTCCGGGTCCGGATCTGGATCAGGGTCAGGTCAGGGTCAGGGTCAGGGTCAGGGTCAGGATCCGTGTCCATTTCCGGGTCCGGGTAAGGGTCCGTGTCTGGGTCCGGGTCCGTGTCAAGTTCCGTGTCCGTGTCACGGTCCGGGTCCGGGTCCGGGTCCGGGTCCGGGTCCGGGTCCGGGTCCGGGTCCGGGTCCGGGTCCGGGTCCGGGTCCGGGTCAGGATCCGGGTCCGGTTCCGGGTCCGAGTCCGGGTCCGGGTCCGGGTCCGGATCCGGGTCAGGGTCAGGGTCCGGGTCCGGGTCCGGGTCCGGGTCCGGGTCCGGGTCCGGGTCCGGGTCCGGGTCCAGGTGCGGGTCCGGGTCCGGGTCCGGGTCTGGGTCCGTGTCAGGGTCAGGGTCAGGGTCAGAATCAGGCTCCGGATCCGGGTCAGGGTCAGGGTCCGGGTCCGTGTCAGGGTCCGGGTCCGGGTCCAGGTCCAGGTCTGGTTCCGGTTCCGGTTCCGGTTCCGGGTCAGGGTCAGGATCCGGGTCCGGGTCCGGGTCCGGGTCCGGGTCCGGTTCCGGGTCCGGTTCCGGGTCCGGGTCCGGGTCAGGGTCAGGGTCAGGGTCTGGGTCAGGGTCAGGGTCCGGGTCCGAGTCAGTGTCCGGGTCCGGGTCCGGGTCAGTTTCAGGGTCAGTGTCAGAATCAGGGTCCGGGTCAGTGTCAGGATCCGGTTCCAGGTCCGGGTCCGGGTAAGGGTCCGGGTCAGGGTCCGGGTCCGGGTCTGTGTCAGTTTAAGGGTCAGTCTCAGAGTCAGGGTCCGGGTCAGGGTCAGGGTCAGGGTCCGGGTCCGAGTCAGGGTCCGGGTCCGGGTCCGGGTCAGTTTCAGGGTCCGTGTCAGAGTCAGTGTCCGGGTCAGGGTCAGGGTCAGGGTCCGGGTCCAGGTCAGGGTCCAGGTCAGGGTCCGGGTCAGGGTCCGGGTCCGCGTCCTTGTCAGTTTCAGGGTCAGTGTCAGAATCAGGGTCCGGGTCAGGGTCAGGGTCAGTGTCACGGTCAGGGTCAGGGTCCGGGTCTGGGTCAGGGTCCGGGTCCTGGTCCGGGGTCAGGATTCTAGTCCGGGTCCGGGTCCGGGTCCGGATCTGGATCATGGTCAGGTCAGGGTCAGGGTCAGGGTCAGGGTCAGGATCCGTGTCCATTTCCGGGTCCGGGTAAGGGTCCGTGTCCGGGTCCGGGTCCGTGTCAGGTTCCGTGTCCGTGTCACGGTCCGTGTCCGGGTCCGGGTCCAGGTCCGGGTCCGGGTCCGGGTCCGGGTCAGGATCCGGGTCCGGTTCCGGGTCCGAGTCCGGGTCCGGATCCGGGTCAGGGTCAGGGTCCGGGTCCGGGTCCGGGTCCGGGTCCGGGTCCGGGTCCGGGTCTGGGTCCGGGTCTGGGTCCGGTTCCGGTTCCGGGTCCGGGTCCGTGTCAGGGTCAGGGTCAGGGTCAGAATCAGGGTCCGGATCCGGGTCAGGGTCAGGGTCCGGGTCCGTGTCAGGGTCCGGGTCCGGGTCCGGGTCCGGGTCATGTTCCGGTTCCGGTTCCGGGTCAGGGTCAGGATCCGGGTCCGGGTCCGGGTCCGGGTCCGGGTCCGGGTCCGGTTCCGGTTCCGGTTCCGGTTCCGGTTCCGGTTCCGGGTCCGGTTCCGGTTCCGGGTCAGGGTCAGGGTCAGGGTCCGGGTCAGAGTCAGGGTAAGGGTCCGGGTCAGGGTCAGGGTCAGGGTCAGGGTCAGTTTCAGGGTCAGTGTCAGAATCAGGGTCCGGGTCAGTGTCAGGGTCCGGGTCCGGGTCCGGGTAAGGGTCCGGGTCAGGGTCCGGGTCCGGGTCTGTGTCAGTTTAAGGGTCAGTCTCAGAGTCAGGGTCCGGGTCAGGGTCAGGGTCAGGGTCCGGGTCCGGGTCAGGGTCCAGGTCAGGGTCCGGGTCAGGGTCAGGGTAAGGGTCCGGGTCAGGGTCAGGGTCAGGGTCTGGGTCAGGGTCCGGGTCCGGGTCCGAGTCAGGGTCCGGGTCTGGGTCCGGGTCCGGGTCAGTTTCAGGGTCAGTGTCAGAATCAGGGTCCGGGTCAGTGTCAGGGTCCGGGTCCGGGTCCGGGTCCGGGTCCGGGTCCGGGTCCGGGTCAGGGTCCGGGTCCGGGTCTGTGTCAGTTTAAGGGTCAGTCTCAGAGTCAGGGTCCGGGTCAGGGTCAAGGTCAGGGTCCGGGTCCGAGTCAGGGTCCGGGTCCGGGTCCGGGTCAGTTTCAGGGTCCGTGTCAGAGTCAGTGTCCGGGTCAGGGTCAGGGTCAGGGTCCGGGTCCGGGTCAGGGTCCAGGTCAGGGTCAGGGTCCGGGACCGGGTCCGCGTCCTTGTCAGTTTCAGGGTCAGTGTCAGAATCAGGGTCCGGGTCAGGGTCAGGGTCAGTGTCACGGTCAGGGTCAGGGTCCGGGTCTGGGTCAGGGTCCGGGTCCTGGTCCGGGGTCAGGATTCTAGTCCGGGTCCGGGTCCGGGTCCGGATCTGGATCAGGGTCAGGTCAGGGTCAGGGTCAGGGTCAGGGTCAGGATCCGTGTCCATTTCCGGGTCCGGGTAAGGGTCCGGGTCCGGGTCTGGGTCCGTGTCATGTTCCGTGTCCGTGTCACGGTCCGGGTTCGGGTCCGGGTCCGGGTCAGGGTCAGGGTCAGGGTCTGGGTCAGGGTCCGGGTCCAGGTCCGAGTCAGGGTCCGGGTCCGGGTCCGGGTCCGGGTCAGTTTCAGGGTCAGTGTCAGAATCAGGGTCCGGGTCAGTTTCAGGGTCAGTGTCAGAGTCAGGGTCATGGTCAGGGTCAGTGTCCGGGTCCGGGTCCGGGTCCGGGTCCAGGTCCGGGTCCGGGTCAGGGTCCGGGTCCGCGTCCTTGTCAGTTTCAGGGTCAGTGTCAGAGTCAGGGTCCGGGTCAGGGTCAGGGTCAGGGTCAGGGTCAGGGTCAGGGTCCGGGTCTGGGTCAGAGTCCGGGTCCCGGTCCGGGGTCAGGATTCTAGTCCGGGTCCGGGTCCAGGTCCGGATCTGGATCAGGGTCAGGTCAGGGTCAGGGTCAGGGTCAGGGTCAGGGTCAGGATCCGTGTCCATTTCCGGGTCCGGGTAAGGGTCCGTGTCCGTGTCCGTGTCCGTGTCCGTGTCCGTGTCCGGGTCCGGGTCCGGGTCCGGGTCAGGGTTTGGATCCGGGTCCGGATCCGGGTCCGGATCAGGGTCCGGGTCCGGGTCCGGGTCCTGGTCCGTGTCAGTGTCAGGGTCCTGGTCAGAGTCATGGTCCGGGTCAGGGTCAGGGTCAGGGTCCGGGTCCGGGTCCGGGTCAGGGTCCAGGTCAGGGTCCGGGTCAGGGTCCGGGTCAGGGTCCGGGTCCGCGTCCTTGTCAGTTTCAGGGTCAGTGTCAAAATCAGGGTCCGGGTCAGGGTCAGGGTCAGGGTCAGTGTCACGGTCAGGGTCAGGGTCCGGGTCTGGGTCAGGGTCCGGGTCCGAGTCAGGGTCCGGGTCCGGGTCCGGGTCAGTTTCAGGGTCCGTGTCAGAGTCAGTGTCCGGGTCAGGGTCAGGGTCAGGGTCCGGGTCCGGGTCAGGGTCCAGGTCAGGGTCCGGGTCAGGGTCCGGGTCCGCGTCCTTGTCAGTTTCAGGGTCAGTGTCAGAATCAGGGTCCGGGTCAGGGTCAGGGTCAGTGTCACGGTCAGGGTCAGGGTCCGGGTCTGGGTCAGGGTCCGGGTCCTGGTCCGGGGTCAGGATTCTAGTCCAGGACCGGGTCCGGGTCCGGATCTGGATCAGGGTCAGGTCAGGGTCAGGGTCAGGGTCAGGGTCAGGATCCGTGTCCATTTCCAGGTCCGGGTAAGGGTCCGTGTCCGGGTCCGGGTCCGGGTCTGGTTCCGGTTCCGGTTCCGGTTCCGGGTCAGGGTCAGGATCCGGGTCCGGGTCCGGGTATGGGTCCAGTTCCGGTTCCAGTTCCGGTTCCGGTTCCGGTTCCGGGTCAGGGTCAGGGTCAGGGTCCGGGTCAGGGTCAGGATCCGGGTCCGGGTCCGGGTCCGGGTCCGGGTCCGGGTCCGGTTCCGGTTCTGGTTCCGGTTCCGGTTCCGGGTCAGCGTCAGGGTCAGGGTCAGGGTCCGGGTCAGGGTCAGGGTAAGGGTCCGGGTCAGGGTCAGGGTCAGGGTCTGTGTCAGGGTCCGGGTCCGGGTCCGAGTCAGGGTCCGGGTCCGGGTCCGGGTCAGTTTCAGAGTCAGTGTCAGAATCAGGGTCCGGGTCAGGGTCAGGATCCGGGTCCGGGTCCGGGTATGGGTCCAGTTCCGGTTCCAGTTCCGGTTCCGGTTCCGGTTCCGGGTCAGGGTCAGGGTCAGGGTCCGGGTCAGGGTCAGGATCTGGGTCCGGGTCCGGGTCCGGGTCCGGGTCCGGGTCCGGTTCCGGTTCTGGTTCCGGTTCCGGTTCCGGGTCAGCGTCAGGGTCAGGGTCAGGGTCCGGGTCAGGGTCAGGGTAAGGGTCCGGGTCAGGGTCAGGGTCAGGGTCTGTGTCAGGGTCCGGGTCCGGGTCCGAGTCAGGGTCCGGGTCCGGGTCCGGGTCAGTTTCAGAGTCAGTGTCAGAATCAGGGTCCGGGTCAGTGTCAGGGTCCGGGTCCGGGTCCAGGTCCGGGTCCGGATCCGGGTCCGGGTCCGGGTCCGGGTCCGGGTCCAGGTCCGGGTCCGGATCCGGGTCCGGGTCCGGGTCCGGGTCCGGGTCCAGGTCCGGGTCCGGGTCAGGGTCCGGGTCCGGGTCTGTGTCAGTTTAAGGGTCAGTGTCAGAGTCAGGGTCCGGGTCAGGGTCAGGGTCAGGGTCCGGGTCCGATTCAGGGTCTGGGTCTGGGTCAGAGTCCGGGTCCTGGTCCGGGGTCAGGATTCTAGTCCGGGTCCGGGACCGGGTCCGGGTCCGGATCTGGATCAGGGTCAGGTCAGGGTCAGGGTCAGGGTCAGGGTCAGGGTCAGGTTCCGTGTCCATTTCCGGGTCCGGGTAAGGGTCCGTGTCCGTGTCCGTGTCCGGGTCCGGGTCAGGGTCCGGATCCGGGTCCGTGTCAGTTTCAGGGTCAGTGTCAGGGTCCGGGTCCATGTCAGGGTCCGTGTCCGTGTCCGTGTCCGTGTCCGTGTCCGTGTCAGGGTCCGTGTCCGGGTCCGGGTCCGTGTCCGTGTCCGTGTCCGGGTCTGGGTCTGGGTCCGGGTCCGGATCAGGGTCCGGGTCCAGGTCCGGGTCCGGGTCCTGGTCCGTGTCAGTGTCAGGGTCCTGGTCAGAGTCATGGTCCGGGTCCGGGTCTGGGTCCGGGTCCGTGTCAGGGTCCGGGTTCGGGTCCGGGTCCGGGTCCGGGTCCGTTTCCAGGTCAGGGTCAGGATCCGGGTCAGGATCCAGGTCCGGGTCCGGGTCCGGGTCCGGGTCCGGGTCCGGGTCCGGGTCCGGGTCCGGGTCCGGGTCCGGGTCCGGGTCTGGGTCCAGGTCTGGTTCCGGGTCCGTGTCAGTGTCAGTGTCAGTGTCAGAGTCAGGGTCCGGGTCCGGGTCCGGGTCAGGGTCACGATCCGGGTCCGGTTCCGGTTCCGGTTCCGGTTCCGGTTCCGGGTCCGGGTCCGGGTCCGGTTCCGGTTCCGGTTCCGGTTCCGGTTCCGGTTCCGGTTCCGGTTCCGGGTCAGGGTCAGGGTCAGGGTCAGGGTCAGGGTCAGGGTCAGGGTCAGGGTCAGGGTAAGGATCCGGGTCAGGGTCAGGGTCAGGGTCTGGGTCAGGGTCCGGGTCCGGGTCCGAGTCAGGGTCCGGGTCCGGGTCCGGGTCAGTTTCAGGGTCAGTGTCAGAATCAGGGTCCGGGTCAGTGTCAGGGTCCGGGTCCGGGTCCGGGTCCGGGTCCGGGTCCGGGTCCGGGTCCGGGTCCGGGTCCAGGTCCGGGTCCGGGTCAGGGTCCGGGTCCGGGTCTGTGTCACTTTAAGGGTCAGTCTCAGTGTCAGGGTCCGGGTCAGGGTCAGGGTCAGGGTCCGGGTCCGAGTCAGGGTCCGGGTCCGCGTCCTTTTCAGTTTCAGGGTCAGTGTCAGAGTCAGGGTCCGGGTCAGGGTCAGGGTCAGGGTCAGGGTCAGGGTCCGGGTCTGGGTCAGAGTCCGGGTCCTGGTCCGGGGTCAGGATTCTAGTCCGGGTCCGGGTCCGGGTCCGGATCTGGATCAGGGTCAGGTCAGGGTCAGGGTCAGGGTCAGGGTCAGGGTCATGGTCAGGTTCCGTGTCCATTTCCGGGTCCGGGTAAGGGTCCGTGTCCGTGTCCGTGTCCGGGTCCGGGTCAGGGTCCGGATCCGGGTCCGTGTCAGTTTCAGGGTCAGTGTCAGGGTCCGGGTCCATGTCAGGGTCCGTGTCCGTGTCCGTGTCCGTGTCAGGGTCCGGGTCCGGGTCCGGGTCCGTGTCCGGGTCCGTGTCCGGGTCTGGGTCCGGGTCCGGGTCCGGGTCCGGATCCGGGTCCGGATCCGGGTCCGGATCAGGGTCCGGGTCCGGGTCCGGGTCCTGGTCCGTGTCAGTGTCAGGGTCCTGGTCAGAGTCATGGTCCGGGTCCGGGTCCGGGTCCGGGTCCGCGTCCGTGTCAGGGTCCGTGTTCGGGTCCGGGTCCGGGTCCGGGTCCATTTCCAGGTCAGGGTCAGGATCCGGGTCAGGATCCAGGTCCGGGTCCGGGTCCGGGTCCGGGTCCGGGTCCGGGTCCGGGTCCGGGTCCGGGTGCGGGTCCGTGTCCGTGTCCGGGTCTGGGTCCAGGTCTGGTTCCGTGTCCGTGTCAGTGTCAGTGTCAGTGTCAGAGTCAGGGTCCGGGTCCGGGTCCGGGTCCGGGTCCGGGTCAGGGTCAGGATCCGGGTCCGGGTCCAGGTCCGGGTCCGGGTCCGGTTCCGGTTCCGGTTCCGGTTCCGGTTCCGGTTCCGGGTCAGGGTCAGGGTCAGGGTCAGGGTCCGGGTCAGGGTCAGGGTAAGGGTCCGGGTCAGGATCCAGGTCCGGGTCCGGGTCCGGGTCCGGGTCCGGGTCCGGGTCCGGGTCCGGGTCCGGGTCCGGGTCCGGGTCCGGGTCTGGGTCCAGGTCTGGTTCCGGGTCCGTGTCAGTGTCAGTGTCAGTGTCAGAGTCAGGGTCCGGGTCCGGGTCCGGGTCAGGGTCACGATCCGGGTCCGGTTCCGGTTCCGGTTCCGGTTCCGGTTCCGGGTCCGGGTCCGGGTCCGGTTCCGGTTCCGGTTCCGGTTCCGGTTCCGGTTCCGGTTCCGGTTCCGGGTCAGGGTCAGGGTCAGGGTCAGGGTCAGGGTCAGGGTCAGGGTCAGGGTAAGGATCCGGGTCAGGGTCAGGGTCAGGGTCTGGGTCAGGGTCCGGGTCCGGGTCCGAGTCAGGGTCCGGGTCCGGGTCCGGGTCAGTTTCAGGGTCAGTGTCAGAATCAGGGTCCGGGTCAGTGTCAGGGTCCGGGTCCGGGTCCGGGTCCGGGTCCGGGTCCGGGTCCGGGTCCGGGTCCGGGTCCAGGTCCGGGTCCGGGTCAGGGTCCGGGTCCGGGTCTGTGTCACTTTAAGGGTCAGTCTCAGTGTCAGGGTCCGGGTCAGGGTCAGGGTCAGGGTCCGGGTCCGAGTCAGGGTCCGGGTCCGCGTCCTTTTCAGTTTCAGGGTCAGTGTCAGAGTCAGGGTCCGGGTCAGGGTCAGGGTCAGGGTCAGGGTCAGGGTCCGGGTCTGGGTCAGAGTCCGGGTCCTGGTCCGGGGTCAGGATTCTAGTCCGGGTCCGGGTCCGGGTCCGGATCTGGATCAGGGTCAGGTCAGGGTCAGGGTCAGGGTCAGGGTCAGGGTCAGGGTCATGGTCAGGTTCCGTGTCCATTTCCGGGTCCGGGTAAGGGTCCGTGTCCGTGTCCGTGTCCGGGTCCGGGTCAGGGTCCGGATCCGGGTCCGTGTCAGTTTCAGGGTCAGTGTCAGGGTCCGGGTCCATGTCAGGGTCCGTGTCCGTGTCCGTGTCCGTGTCAGGGTCCGGGTCCGGGTCCGGGTCCGTGTCCGGGTCCGTGTCCGGGTCTGGGTCCGGGTCCGGGTCCGGGTCCGGATCCGGGTCCGGATCCGGGTCCGGATCAGGGTCCGGGTCCGGGTCCGGGTCCTGGTCCGTGTCAGTGTCAGGGTCCTGGTCAGAGTCATGGTCCGGGTCCGGGTCCGGGTCCGGGTCCGCGTCCGTGTCAGGGTCCGTGTTCGGGTCCGGGTCCGGGTCCGGGTCCATTTCCAGGTCAGGGTCAGGATCCGGGTCAGGATCCAGGTCCGGGTCCGGGTCCGGGTCCGGGTCCGGGTCCGGGTCCGGGTCCGGGTCCGGGTGCGGGTCCGTGTCCGTGTCCGGGTCTGGGTCCAGGTCTGGTTCCGTGTCCGTGTCAGTGTCAGTGTCAGTGTCAGAGTCAGGGTCCGGGTCCGGGTCCGGGTCCGGGTCCGGGTCAGGGTCAGGATCCGGGTCCGGGTCCGGGTCCGGGTCCGGGTCCGGTTCCGGTTCCGGTTCCGGTTCCGGTTCCGGTTCCGGGTCAGGGTCAGGGTCAGGGTCAGGGTCCGGGTCAGGGTCAGGGTAAGGGTCCGGGTCAGGGTCAGGGTCAGGGTCCGGGTCAGGGTCCGGGTCCGGGTCCGAGTCAGGGTCCTGGTCCGGGTCCGGGTCAGTTTCAGGGTCAGTGTCAGAATCAGGGTCCGGGTCAGTGTCAGGGTCCGGGTCTGGGAACGGGTCCGGGTCCGGGTCCGGGTCCGGGTCCGGGTCCAGGTCCGGGTCCGGGTCAGGGTCCGGGTCCGGGTCCGGGTCAGGGTCCGGGTCCGAGTCTGTGTCAGTTTAAGGGTCAGTCTCAGAGTCAGGGTCCGGGTCAGGGTCAGGGTCAGGGTCCGGGTCCGAGTCAGGGTCCGGGTCCGCGTCCTTTTCAGTTTCAGGGTCAGTGTCAGAGTCAGGGTCCGGGTCAGGGTCAGGGTCAGGGTCAGGGTCAGGGTCAGGGTCAGGGTCCGGGTCTGGGTCAGAGTCCGGGTCCTGGTCCGGGGTCAGGATTCTAGTCCGGGTCCGGGTCCGGGTCCGGGTCCGGATCTGGATCAGGGTCAGGTCAGGGTCAGGGTCAGGGTCAGGGTCAGGGTCAGGGTCAGGTTCCGTGTCCATTTCCGGGTCCGGGTAAGGGTCCGTGTCCGTGTCCGTGTCCGGGTCCGGGTCAGGGTCCGGATCCGGGTCCGTGTCAGTTTCAGGGTCAGTGTCAGGGTCCGGGTCCATGTCAGGGTCCGTGTCCGTGTCCGTGTCAGGGTCCGTGTCCGGGTCCGGGTCCGTGTCCGTGTCCGGGTCTGGGTCCGGGTCCGGGTCCGGGTCCGGATCCGGGTCCGGATCCGGGTCCGGATCAGGGTCCGGGTCCGGGTCCGGGTCCTGGTCCGTGTCAGTGTCAGGGTCCTGGTCAGAGTCATGGTCCGGGTCCGGGTCCGGGTCCGGGTCCGTGTCAGGGTCCTGGTCCGGGTCCGGGTCCGGGTCCGGGTCCGGGTCCGTTTCCAGGTCAGGGTCAGGATCCGGGTCAGGATCCAGGTCCGGGTCCGGGTCCGGGTCCGGGTCCGGGTCCGGGTCCGGGTCCGGGTCCGGGTCCGGGTCCGGGTCTGGGTCCAGGTCTGGTTCCGGGTCCGTGTCAATGTCAGTGTCAGTGTCAGAGTCAGGGTCCGGGTCCGGGTCCGGGTCCGGGTCCGGGTCCGGGTCCGGGTCAGGGTCAGGATCTGGGTCCATGTCCGTGTCCGTGTCCGTGTCCGGGTCCGGGTCCGGGTCCGGGTCCGGGTCCGGGTCCGGGTCCGGGTCAGGGTCCAGGTCAGGGTCCGTGTCAGGGTCCGGGTCCGCATCCTTGTCAGTTTCAGGGTCAGTGTCAAAATCAGGGTCCGGGTCAGGGTCAGGGTCAGTGTCACGGTCAGGGTCAGGGTCCGGGTCTGGGTCAGGGTCCGGGTCCGAGTCAGGGTCCGGGTCCGGGTCCGGGTCAGTTTTAGGGTCCGTGTCAGAGTCAGTGTCCGGGTCAGGGTCAGGGTCAGGGTCCGGGTCCGGGTCAGGGTCCAGGTCAGGGTCCGGGTCAGGGTCCGGGTCCGGGTCCGCGTCCTTGTCAGTTTCAGGGTCAGTGTAAGAATCAGGGTCCGGGTCAGGGTCAGGGTCAGTGTCATGGTCAGGGTCAGGGTCCGGGTCTGGGTCAGGGTCCGGGTCCTGGTCCGGGGTCAGGATTCTAGTCCAGGACCGGGTCCGGGTCCGGATCTGGATCAGGGTCAGGTCAGGGTCAGGGTCAGGGTCAGGGTCAGGATCCGTGTCCATTTCCAGGTCCGGGTAAGGGTCCGTGTCCGGGTCCGTGTCCGGGTCTGGTTCCGGTTCCGGTTCCGGTTCCGGGTCAGGGTCAGGATCCGGGTCCGGGTCCGGGTCTGGGTCCAGTTCCGGTTCCAGTTCCGGTTCCGGTTCCGGTTCCGGGTCAGGGTCAGGGTCAGGGTCCGGGTCAGGGTCAGGATCCAGGTCCGGGTCCGGGTCCGGGTCCGGGTCCGGGTCCGGTTCCGGTTCTGGTTCCGGTTCCGGTTCCGGGTCAGCGTCAGGGTCAGGGTCAGGGTCCGGGTCAGGGTCAGGGTAAGGGTCCGGGTCAGGGTCAGGGTCAGGGTCAGGGTCTGTGTCAGGGTCCGGGTCCGGGTCCGAGTCAGGGTCCGGGTCCGGGTCCGGGTCAGTTTCAGAGTCAGTGTCAGAATCAGGGTCCGGGTCAGTGTCAGGGTCCGGGTCCGGGTCCAGGTCCGGGTCCGGGTCCGGGTCCGGGTCCGGGTCCGGGTCCGGGTCCGGGTCCAGGTCCGGGTCCGGGTCAGGGTCCGGGTCCGGGTCTGTGTCAGTTTAAGGGTCAGTCTCAGAGTCAGGGTCCGGGTCAGGGTCAGGGTCAGGGTCCGGGTCCGATTCAGGGTCCGGGTCCGCGTCCTTTTCAGTTTCAGGGTCAGTGTCAGAGTCAGGGTCCGGGTCAGGGTCAGGGTCAGGGTCAGGGTCAGGGTCAGGGTCCGGGTCTGGGTCAGAGTCCGGGTCCTGGTCCGGGGTCAGGATTCTAGTCCGGGTCCGGGTCCGGGTCCGGGTCCGGATCTGGATCAGGGTCAGGTCAGGGTCAGGGTCAGGGTCAGGGTCAGGGTCAGGTTCCGTGTCCATTTCCGGGTCCGGGTAAGGGTCCGTGTCCGTGTCCGTGTCCGGGTCCGGGTCAGGGTCCAGATCCGGGTCCGTGTCAGTTTCAGGGTCAGTGTCAGGGTCCGGGTCCATGTCAGGGTTCGTGTCCGTGTCCGTGTCCGTGTCCGTGTCAGGGTCCGGGTCCGTGTCCGTGTCCGTGTCCGTGTCCGTGTCCGGGTCTGGGTCTGGGTCCGGGTCCGGATCAGGGTCCGGGTCCGGGTCTGGGTCCGGGTCCTGGTCCGTGTCAGTGTCAGGGTCCTGGTCAGAGTCATGGTCCGGGTCCGGGTCCGGGTCCGGGTCCGTGTCAGGGTCCGGGTTCGGGTCCGGGTCCGGGTCCGGGTCCGTTTCCAGGTCAGGGTCAGGATCCGGGTCAGGATCCAGGTCCGGGTCCGGGTCCGGGTCCGGGTCCGGGTCCGGGTCCGGGTCCGGGTCCGGGTCCGGGTCCGGGTCCGGGTCCGGGTCCGGGTCTGGGTCCAGGTCTGGTTCCGGGTCCGTGTCAGTGTCAGTGTCAGTGTCAGAGTCAGGGTCCGGGTCCGGGTCCGGGTCCGGGTCAGGGTCAGGATCCGGGTCCGGTTCCGGTTCCGGTTCCGGTTCCGGTTCCGGTTCCGGGTCCGGTTCCGGTTCCGGTTCCGGTTCCGGTTCCGGTTCCGGTTCCGGGTCAGGGTCAGGGTCAGGGTCAGGGTCAGGGTCAGGGTCAGGGTCAGGGTCAGGGTCAGGGTCAGGGTAAGGATCCGGGTCAGGGTCAGGGTCAGGGTCTGGGTCAGGGTCCGGGTCCGGGTCCGAGTCAGGGTCCGGGTCCGGGTCCGGGTCAGTTTCAGGGTCAGTGTCAGAATCAGGGTCCGGGTCAGTGTCAGGGTCCGGGTCCGGGTCCGGGTCCGGGTCCGGGTCCGGGTCCGGGTCCGGGTCCGGGTCCGGGTCCGGGTCCAGGTCCGGGTCCGGGTCAGGGTCCGGGTCTGTGTCAGTTTAAGGGTCAGTCTCAGAGTCAGGGTCCGGGTCAGGGTCAGGGTCAGGGTCCGGGTCAGTTTCAGGGTCAGTGTCAGAATCAGGGTCCGGGTCAGTGTCAGGGTCCGGGTCCGGGTCCGGGTCCGGGTCCGGGTCCGGGTCCGGGTCCGGGTCCGGGTCCGGGTCCGGGTCCGGGTCCAGGTCCGGGTCCGGGTCAGGGTCCGGGTCTGTGTCAGTTTAAGGGTCAGTCTCAGAGTCAGGGTCCGGGTCAGGGTCAGGGTCAGGGTCCGGGTCCGAGTCAGGGTCCGGGTCCGCGTCCTTTTCAGTTTCAGGGTCAGTGTCAGAGTCAGGGTCCGGGTCAGGGTCAGGGTCAGGGTCAGGGTCAGGGTCAGGGTCCGGGTCTGGGTCAGAGTCCGGGTCCTGGTCCGGGGTCAGGATTCTAGTCCGGGTCCGGGTCCGGGTCCGGGTCCGGGTCCGGATCTGGATCAGGGTCAGGTCAGGGTCAGGGTCAGGGTCAGGGTCAGGGTCAGGGTCATGGTCAGGTTCCGTGTCCATTTCCGGGTCCGGGTAAGGGTCCGTGTCCGTGTCCGTGTCCGGGTCCGGGTCAGGGTCCGGATCCGGGTCCGTGTCAGTTTCAGGGTCAGTGTCAGGGTCCGGGTCCATGTCAGGGTCCGTGTCCGTGTCCGTGTCCGTGTCAGGGTCCGGGTCCGGGTCCGTGTCCGGGTCCGTGTCCGGGTCTGGGTCCGGGTCCGGGTCCGGGTCCGGATCCGGGTCCGGATCCGGGTCTGGATCAGGGTCCGGGTCCGGGTCCGGGTCCTGGTCCGTGTCAGTGTCAGGGTCCTGGTCAGAGTCATGGTCCGGGTCCGGGTCCGGGTCCGGGTCCGGGTCCGTGTCAGGGTCCGGGTTCGGGTCCGGGTCCAGGTCCGGGTCCGTTTCCAGGTCAGGGTCAGGATCCGGGTCAGGATCCAGGTCCGGGTCCGGGTCCGGGTCCGGGTCCGGGTCCGGGTCCGGGTCCGGGTCCGGGTCCGGGTCCGGGTCCGGGTCCGGGTCCGGGTCTGGGTCCAGGTCTGGTTCCGGGTCCGTGTCAGTGTCAGTGTCAGTGTCAGAGTCAGGGTCCGGGTCCGGGTCCGGGTCCGGGTCAGGGTCAGGATCCAGGTCCGGGTCCGGGTCCGGGTCCGGGTCCGGGTCCGGGTCCGGTTCCGGTTCCGGTTCCGGTTCCGGTTCCGGTTCCGGTTCCGGTTCCGGTTCCGGTTCCGGGTCAGGGTCAGGGTCAGGGTCCGGGTCAGGGTCAGGGTAAGGGTCCGGGTCAGGGTCAGGGTCCGGGTCCGGGTCAGGGTCCGGGTCCGGGTCCGAGTCAGGGTCCGGGTCCGGGTCCGGGTCAGTTTCAGGGTCAGTGTCAGAATCAGGGTCCGTGTCCGTGTCAGGGTCCGTGTCCGGGTCCGTGTCCGTGTCCGTGTCCGGGTCTGGGTCTGGGTCCGGGTCCGGGTCCGGATCCGGGTCCGGATCCGGGTCCGGATCAGGGTCCGGGTCCGGGTCCGGGTCCTGGTCCGTGTCAGTGTCAGGGTCCTGGTCAGAGTCATGGTCCGGGTCCGGGTCCGGGTCCGGGTCCGTGTCAGGGTCCTGGTCCTGGTCCGGGTCCGGGTCCGGGTCCGGGTCCGTTTCCAGGTCAGGGTCAGGATCCGGGTCAGGATCCAGGTCCGCGTTCGGGTCCGGGTCCGGGTCCGGGTCCGGGTCCGGGTCCGGGTCTGGGTCCGGGTCCGGGTCCGGGTCCGGGTCCGGGTCTGGGTCCAGGTCTGGTTCCGGGTCCGTGTCAGTGTCAGTGTCAGTGTCAGAGTCAGGGTCCGGGTCCGGGTCCGGGTCCGGGTCCGGGTCCGGGTCAGGGTCAGGATCCGGGTCCGTGTCCGTGTCCGTGTCCGGGTCCGGGTCCGGGTCCGGGTCCGGGTCCGGGTCCGGGTCCGGGTCCGTGTCAGTGTCAGTGTCAGTGTCAGAGTCAGGGTCAGGGTCCAGGTCCAGTTCCGGGTCAGGGTCCGGGTCAGGGTCAGGGTCAGGATCCGGGTCCGGGTCCGGGTCCGTGTCAGGTTCCGTGTCCGTGTCACGGTCCGGGTCCGGGTCCGGGTCCGGGTCCGGTTCCGGTTCCGGTTCCGGTTCCAGTTCCAGTTCCGGTTCCGGTTCCGGTTCCGGGTCAGGGTAAGGGTCAGGGTCAGGGTCCGGGTCAGGGTCAGGGTCAGGGTCTGGGTCAGGGTCAGGGTCAGGGTCTGGGTCAGGGTCCGGGTCCGGGTCCGAGTAAGGGTCCGGGTCCGGGTCCGGGTCAGTTTCAGGGTCAGTGTCAGAATCAGGGTCCGGGTCAGTGTCAGGGTCCGGGTCCGGGTCCGGGTCAGGGTCCGGGTCCGGGTCAGGGTCTGGGTCCGGGTCTGTGTCAGTTTAAGGGTCAGTCTCAGAGTCAGTGTCCGGGTCAGTGTCCGGGTCAGGGTCCGGGTCCGGGTCAGGGTCCAGGTCAGGGTCCGGGTCAGGGTCCGGGTCCACGTCCTTGTCAGTTTCATGGTCAGTGTCAGAGTCAGGGTCCGGGTCAGGGTCAGGGTCAGTGTCAGGGTCAGGGTCAGGGTCCGGGTCTGGGTCAGGGTCCGGGTCCTGGTCCGGGGTCAGGATTCTAGTCCGGGTCCGGGTCCGGGTCCGGATCTGGATCAGGGTCAGGTCAGGGTCAGGGTCAGGGTCAGGGTCAGGGTCAGGGTCAGGATCCGTGTCCATTTCCGGGTCCGGGTAAGGGTCCGTGTCCGTGTCCGTGTCCGGGTCTGGTTCCGGTTCTGGTTCCGGTTCGGGGTCAGGGTCAGGATCTGGGTACGGGTCCGGGTCTGGGTCCGGATCCAGTTCCGGTTCCGGTTCCGGTTCCGGTTCCGGTTCTGGGTCAGGGTCAGAGTCAGGATCCGGGTCCAGGTCCGGGTCCGGTTCCGGTTCCGGTTCCATGTCAGGGTCAGGGTCAGGGTCCGGGTCAGGGTCAGGGTAAGGGTCCGGGTCAGGGTCAGGGTCAGGGTCTGGGTCAGGGTCCGTGTCCGGGTCCGAGTCAGGGTCCGGGTCCGGGTCTGTGTCAGTTTCAGGGTCAGTGTCAGGGTCCGGGTCCGTGTCAGGGTCCGGGTCCGGGTCCGTGTCCGTGTCAGGGTCCGGGTCCGGGTCCGGGTCCGGGTCAGGGTCCGGATCCGGGTCCGGATCCCGGTCCGGATCAGGGTCCGGGTCCGGGTCCCGGTCCTGGTCCGTGTCAGTGTCAGGGTCCTGGTCAGAGTCATGGTCCGGGTCCGGGTCCGTATCAGGGTCCGGGTCCGGGTCCGGGTCCGGGTCCGGGTCCGTTTCCAGGTCAGGGTCACGATCCGAGTCAGGATCCGGGTCCGGGTCCGGCTCCAGGTCCGGGTCCGGGTCCGGGTCCGGGTCCGGGTCCGGGTCTGGGTCCGGGTCCGGGTCAGGGTCCGGATCCGGGTCCGGATCCGGGTCCGGATCAGGGTCCAGGTCTGGGTCAGGGTCCGGGTCCGGGTCCGGGTCTGGGTCCGGGTCCGGGTCCGGGTCAGGATCCGGGTCCGGTTCCGGGTCCGAGGCCGGGTCCGGATCTGGGTCAGGGTCAGGGTCCGGGTCCGGGTCCGGGTCTGCGTCAGTTTCAGGGTCAGTGTCAGAGTCAGTGTCCGGGTCAGGGTCAGGGTCCGGGTCCGGGTCAGGGTCCAGGTCCGGGTCCGGGTCAGGGTCCAGGTCTGCGTCCTTGTCAGTTTCAGGGTCAGTGTCAGAGTCAGGGTCCGGGTCAGGGTCAGGGTCAGGGTCCGGGTCTCGGTCAGGGTCAGGGTCCGGGTCCGTGTCAGTTTCCGTGTCCGTGTCACGGTCCGTGTCCGGGTCCGGGTCCGTGTCCGTGTCCGGGTCCGGGTCCCGGTCAGGGTCAGGGTCGGGATCCGGGTCCGTGTCAGTTTCAGGGTCAGTGTCAGGGTCCAGGTCCGTGTCAGGGTCCGGGTCCGTGTCCGTGTCCGTGTCAGGGTCCGGGTCCGGGTCCGTGTCCGTGTCAGGGTCCGGATACGGGTCCGTGTCAGTTTCATGGTCAGTGTCAGGGTCCGGGTCCATGTCAGGGTCCGTGTCCGTGTCCGTGTCAGGGTCCGTGTCCGGGTCCGGGTCCGTGTCCGTGTCCGGGTCTGGGTCCGGGTCCGTGTCCGGGTCCGGATCCGGGTCCGGATCCGGGTCCGGATCAGGGTCCGGGTCCGGGTCCGGGTCCGGGTCCTGGTCCGTGTCCGTGTCAGGGTCCGTGTCCGGGTCCGGGTCCGGGTCCGGGTCCGTGTCCGGGTCCGTGTCAGGGTCCTGGTCCGGGTCCGGGTCCAGGTCCGGGTCCGTTTCCAGGTCAGGGTCAGGATCCGGGTCAGGATCCAGGTCCGGGTCCGGGTCCGGGTCCGGGTCCGGGTCCGGGTCCGGGTCCGCGTCCGGGTCCGGGTCCGGGTCCGGGTCCGGGTCCGGGTCCGGGTCCGGGTCTGGGTCCAGGTCTGGTTCCGGGTCCGTGTCAGTGTCAGTGTCAGTGTCAGAGTCAGGGTCCGGGTCCGGGTCCGGGTCCGGGTCAGGGTCAGGATCCGGGTCCGTGTCCGTGTCCGGGTCCGGGTCCGGGTCCGGGTCCGGGTCCTGGTCCGGGTCCGGGTCCGGGTCCGTGTCAGTGTCAGTGTCAGTGTCAGAGTCAGGGTCAGGGTCCAGGTCCAGTTCCGGGTCAGGGTCCGGGTCAGGGTCAGGGTCAGGATCCGGGTCCGGGTCCGGGTCCGTGTCAGGTTCCGTGTCCGTGTCACGGTCCGGGTCCGGGTCCGGGTCCGGGTCCGGGTCCGGTTCCGGTTCCGGTTCCGGTTCCAGTTCCAGTTCCGGTTCCGGTTCCGGTTCCGGTTCCGGTTCCGGGTCAGGGTAAGGGTCAGGGTCAGGGTCCGGGTCAGGGTCAGGGTCAGGGTCCGGGTCAGGGTCAGGGTCAGGGTCTGGGTCAGGGTCCGGGTCCGGGTCCGAGTAAGGGTCCGGGTCCGGGTCCGGGTCAGTTTCAGGGTCAGTTTCAGAATCAGGGTCCGGGTCAGTGTCAGGGTCCGGGTCCGGGTCCGGGTCAGGGTCCGGGTCCGGGTCAGGGTCTGGGTCCGGGTCTGTGTCAGTTTAAGGGTCAGTCTCAGAGTCAGTGTCCGGGTCAGGGTCCGGGTCAGGGTCCGGGTCCGGGTCCGGGTCAGGGTCCAGGTCAGGGTCCGGGTCAGGGTCCGGGTCCACGTCCTTGTCAGTTTCATGGTCAGTGTCAGAGTCAGGGTCCGGGTCAGGGTCAGGGTCAGTGTCAGGGTCAGGGTCAGGGTCCGGGTCTGGGTCATGGTCCGGGTCCTGGTCCGGGGTCAGGATTCTAGTCCGGGTCCGGGTCCGGGTCCGGATCTGGATCAGGGTCAGGTCAGGGTCAGGGTCAGGGTCAGGGTCAGGGTCAGGGTCAGGGTCAGGGTCAGGGTCAGGATCCGTGTCCATTTCCGGGTCCGGGTAAGGGTCCGTGTCCGTGTCCGTGTCCGGGTCTGGTTCCGGTTCTGGTTCCGGTTCCGGGTCAGGGTCAGGATCTGGGTACGGGTCCGGGTCTGGGTCTGGATCCAGTTCCGGTTCCGGTTCCGGTTCCGGTTCCGGTTCCGGTTCTGGGTCAGGGTCAGAGTCAGGATCCGGGTCCAGGTCCGGGTCCGGGTCCGGGTCCGGGTCCGGGTCCGGGTCCGGTTCCGGTTCCGGTTCCGGTTCCGGGTCAGGGTCAGGGTCAGGGTCAGGGTCCGGGTCAGGGTCAGGGTAAGGGTCCGGGTCAGGGTCAGGGTCAGGGTCTGGGTCAGGGTCCGGGTCCAGGTCCGAGTCAGGGTCCGGGTCCGGGTCCGGGTCAGTTTCAGGGTCAGTGTCAGAATCAGGGTCCGGGTCAGTTTCAGGGTCAGTGTCAGAGTCAGGGTCATGGTCAGGGTCAGTGTCCGGGTCCGGGTCCGGGTCCGGGTCCAGGTCCGGGTCCGGGTCAGGGTCCGGGTCCGCGTCCTTGTCAGTTTCAGGGTCAGTGTCAGAGTCAGGGTCCGGGTCAGGGTCAGGGTCAGGGTCAGGGTCAGGGTCAGGGTCCGGGTCTGGGTCAGAGTCCGGGTCCCGGTCCGGGGTCAGGATTCTAGTCCGGGTCCGGGTCCGGGTCCGGATCTGGATCAGGGTCAGGTCAGGGTCAGGGTCAGGGTCAGGGTCAGGGTCAGGATCCGTGTCCATTTCCGGGTCCGGGTAAGGGTCCATGTCCGTGTCCGTGTCCGGGTCCGGGTCAGGGTCCGGATCCGGGTCCGTGTCAGTTTCAGGGTCAGTGTCAGGGTCCGGGTCCGTGTCAGGGTCCGTGTCCGTGTCCGTGTCCGTGTCCGGGTCCGGGTCCGGGTCCGGGTCAGGGTTTGGATCCGGGTCCGGATCCGGGTCCGGATCAGGGTCCGGGTCCGGGTCCGGGTCCTGGTCCGTGTCAGTGTCAGGGTCCTGGTCAGAGTCATGGTCCGGGTCAGGGTCAGGGTCAGGGTCCGGGTCCGGGTCCGGGTCAGGGTCCAGGTCAGGGTCCGGGTCAGGGTCCGGGTCCGGGTCCGGGTCAGTTTCAGGGTCCGTGTCAGAGTCAGTGTCCGGGTCAGGGTCAGGGTCAGGGTCCGGGTCCGGGTCAGGGTCCAGGTCAGGGTCCGGGTCAGGGTCCGGGTCCGCGTCCTTGTCAGTTTCAGGGTCAGTGTCAGAATCAGGGTCCGGGTCAGGGTCAGGGTCAGTGTCACGGTCAGGGTCAGGGTCCGGGTCTGGGTCAGGGTCCGGGTCCTGGTCCGGGGTCAGGATTCTAGTCCGGGACCGGGTCCGGGTCCGGATCTGGATCAGGGTCAGGTCAGGGTCAGGGTCAGGGTCAGAGTCAGGATCCGTGTCCATTTCCGGGTCCGGGTAAGGGTCCGTGTCCGTGTCCGTGTCCGGGTCTGGTTCCGGTTCCGGTTCCGGTTCCGGGTCAGGGTCAGGATCCGGGTCCGGGTCCGGGTCTGGGTCCGGTTCCGGTTCCAGTTCAGGTTCCGGTTCCGGTTCCGGGTCAGGGTCAGGGTCAGAGTCAGGATCCTGGTCCGGGTCCGGGTCCGGGTCCGGGTCCGGGTCCGGGTCCGGGTCCGGGTCCGGGTCCGGGTCCGGTTCCGGTTCCGGTTCCGGGTCAGGGTCAGGGTCAGGGTCAGGGTCCGGGTCAGGGTCAGGGTAAGGGTCCGGGTCAGGGTCAGGGTCAGGGTCTGGGTCAGGGTCCGGGTCCAGGTCCGAGTCAGGGTCCGGGTCCGGGTCCGGGTCAGTTTCAGGGTCAGTGTCAGAATCAGGGTCCGGGTCAGTTTCAGGGTCAGTGTCAGAGTCAGGGTCATGGTCAGGGTCAGTGTCCGGGTCCGGGTCCGGGTCCGGGTCCAGGTCCGGGTCCGGGTCAGGGTCCGGGTCCGCGTCCTTGTCAGTTTCAGGGTCAGTGTCAGAGTCAGGGTCCGGGTCAGGGTCAGGGTCAGGGTCAGGGTCAGGATCCGTGTCCATTTCCGGGTCCGGGTAAGGGTCCGTGTCCGTGTCCGGGTCCGGGTCTGGTTCCGGTTCTGGTTCCGGTTCCGGGTCAGGGTCAGGATCTGGGTACGGGTCCGGGTCTGGGTCCGGATCCAGTTCCGGTTCCGGTTCCGGTTCCGGTTCCGGTTCCGGTTCTGGGTCAGGGTCAGAGTCAGGATCCGGGTCCAGGTCCGGGTCCGGGTCCGGGTCCGGGTCCGGGTCCGGGTCCGGGTCCGGGTCCGGTTCCGGTTCCGGTTCCGGTTCCGGGTCAGGGTCAGGGTCAGGGTCAGGGTCCGGGTCAGGGTCAGGGTAAGGGTCCGGGTCAGGGTCAGGGTCAGGGTCAGGGTCTGGGTCAGGGTCCGGGTCCAGGTCCGAGTCAGGGTCCGGGTCCGGGTCCGGGTCAGTTTCAGGGTCAGTGTCAGAATCAGGGTCCGGGTCAGTTTCAGGGTCAGTGTCAGAGTCAGGGTCATGGTCAGGGTCAGTGTCCGGGTCCGGGTCCGGGTCCGGGTCCGGGTCCAGGTCCGGGTCCGGGTCAGGGTCCGGGTCCGCGTCCTTGTCAGTTTCAGGGTCAGTGTCAGAGTCAGGGTCCGGGTCAGGGTCAGGGTCAGGGTCAGGTTCAGGGTCCGGGTCTGGGTCAGAGTCCGGGTCCCGGTCCGGGGTCCGGATTCTAGTCCGGGTCCGGGTCCGGGTCCGGATCTGGATCAGGGTCAGGTCAGGGTCAGGGTCAGGGTCAGGATCCGTGTCCATTTCCGGGTCCGGGTAAGGGTCCGTGTCCGTGTCCGTGTCCGTGTCCGGGTCAGGGTCCGGATCCGGATCCGGGTCCGTGTCAGTTTCAGGGTCAGTGTCAGGGTCCGGGTCCGTGTCAGGGTCCGGGTCCGTGTCCGTGTCTGGGTCCGGGTCCAGGTCCGGGTCCGGGTCAGGGTTTGGATCCGGGTCCGGATCCGGGTCCGGATCAGGGTCCGGGTCCGGGTCCGGGTCCTGGTCCGTGTCAGTGTCAGGGTCCTGGTCAGAGTCATGGTCCGGGTCAGGGTCAGGGTCAGGGTCCGGGTCCGGGTCCGGGTCAGGGTCCAGGTCAGGGTACGGGTCAGGGTCCGGGTCCGGGTCCGCGTCCTTGTCAGTTTCAGGGTCAGTGTCAAAATCAGGGTCCGGGTCAGGGTCAGGGTCAGTGTCACGGTCAGGGTCAGTGTCCGGGTCTGGGTCAGGGTCCGGGTCCGAGTCAGGGTCCGGGTCCGGGTCCGGGTCAGTTTCAGGGTCCGTGTCAGAGTCAGTGTCCGGGTCAGGGTCAGGGTCAGGGTCCGGGTCCGGGTCAGGGTCCAGGTCAGGGTCCGGGTCAGGGTCCGGGTCCGCGTCCTTGTCAGTTTCAGGGTCAGTGTCAGAATCAGGGTCCGGGTCAGGGTCAGGGTCAGTGTCACGGTCAGGGTCAGGGTCCGGGTCTGGGTCAGGGTCCGGGTCCTGGTCCGGGGTCAGGATTCTAGTCCGGGACCGGGTCCGGGTCCGGATCTGGATCAGGGTCAGGTCAGGGTCAGGGTCAGGGTCAGAGTCAGGATCCGTGTCCATTTCCGGGTCCGGGTAAGGGTCCGTGTCCGGGTCCATGTCCGGGTCTGGTTCCGGTTCCGGTTCCGGTTCCGGGTCAGGGTCAGGATCCGGGTCCGGGTCCGGGTCTGGGTCCGGTTCCGGTTCCAGTTCAGGTTCCGGTTCCGGTTCCGGGTCAGGGTCAGGGTCAGAGTCAGGATCCTGGCCCGGGTCCGGGTCCGGGTCCGGGTCCGGGTCCGGGTCCGGGTCCGGGTCCGGGTCCGGTTCCGGTTCCGGTTCCGGTTCCGGGTCAGGGTCAGGGTCAGGGTCAGGGTCAGGGTCCGGGTCAGGGTCAGGGTCAGGGTAAGGGTCCGGGTCAGGGTCAGGGTCAGGGTCTGGGTCAGGGTCCGGGTCCAGGTCCGAGTCAGGGTCCGGGTCCGGGTCCGGGTCAGTTTCAGGGTCAGTGTCAGAATCAGGGTCCGGGTCAGTTTCAGGGTCAGTGTCAGAGTCAGGGTCATGGTCAGGGTCAGTGTCCGGGTCCGGGTCCGGGTCCGGGTCCAGGTCCGGGTCCGGGTCAGGGTCCGGGTCCGCGTCCTTGTCAGTTTCAGGGTCAGTGTCAGTGTCAGAGTCAGGGTCCGGGTCAGGGTCAGGGTCAGGGTCAGGGTCAGGGTCAGGGTCCGGGTCTGGGTCAGAGTCCGGGTCCCGGTCCGGGGTCAGGATTCTAGTCCGGGTCCGGGTCCGGGTCCGGATCTGGATCAGGGTCAGGTCAGGGTCAGGATCCGTGTCCATTTCCGGGTCCGGGTAAGGGTCCGTGTCCGTGTCCGTGTCCGTGTCCGGGTCAGGGTCCGGATCCGGGTCCGGGTCAGTTTCAGGGTCAGTGTCAGGGTCCGGGTCCGTGTCAGGGTCCGTGTCCGTGTCCGTGTCCGTGTCCGTGTCCGGGTCCGGGTCCGGGTCAGGGTTTGGATCCAGGTCCGGATCCGGGTCCGGATCAGGGTCCGGGTCCGGGTCCGGGTCCTGGTCCGTGTCAGTGTCAGGGTCCTGGTCAGAGTCATGGTCCGGGTCAGGGTCAGGGTCAGGGTCCGGGTCCGGGTCCGGGTCAGGGTCCGGGTCTGGGTCAGGGTCCGGGTCCTGGTCCGGGGTCAGGATTCTAGTCCAGGACCGGGTCCGGGTCCGGATCTGGATCAGGGTCAGGTCAGGGTCAGGGTCAGGGTCAGGGTCAGGATCCGTGTCCATTTCCGGGTACGGGTAAGGGTCCGTGTCCGGGTCCGTGTCCGGGTCCGGGTCAGGGTCCGGATCCGGGTCCGTGTCAGTTTCAGGGTCAGTGTCAGGGTCCGGGTCCATGTCAGGGTCCGTGTCCGTGTCCGTGTCCATGTCCGTGTCAGGGTCCGTGTCCGGGTCCGGGTCCGTGTCCGTGTCCGTGTCCGGGTCTGGGTCTGGGTCCGGGTCCGGGTCCGGGTCCGGATCCGGGTCCGGATCCGGGTCCGGATCCGGGTCCGGATCAGGGTCCGGGTCCGGGTCCGGGTCCTGGTCCGTGTCAGTGTCAGGGTCCTGGTCAGAGTCATGGTCCGGGTCCGGGTCCGGGTCCGGGTCCGTGTCAGGGTCCGGGTTCGGGTCCGGGTCCGGGTCCGGTTCCGGTTCTGGTTCCGGTTCCGGTTCCGGGTCAGCGTCAGGGTCAGGGTCAGGGTCCGGGTCAGGGTCAGGGTAAGGGTCCGGGTCAGGGTCAGGGTCAGGGTCTGTGTCAGGGTCCGGGTCCGGGTCCGAGTCAGGGTCCGGGTCCGGGTCCGGGTCAGTTTCAGAGTCAGTGTCAGAATCAGGGTCCGGGTCAGTGTCAGGGTCCGTGTCCGGGTCCAGGTCCGGGTCCGGGTCCGGGTCCGGGTCCGGGTCCGGGTCAGGGTCCGGGTCCGAGTCTGTGTCAGTTTAAGGGTCAGTCTCAGAGTCAGGGTCCGGGTCAGGGTCAGGGTCAGGGTCCGGGTCCGAGTCAGGGTCCGGGTCCGCGTCCTTTTCAGTTTCAGGGTCAGTGTCAGAGTCAGGGTCCGGGTCAGGGTCAGGGTCAGGGTCAGGGTCAGGGTCAGGGTCCGGGTCTGGGTCAGAGTCCGGGTCCTGGTCCGGGGTCAGGATTCTAGTCCGGGTCCGGGTCCGGATCTGGATCAGGGTCAGGTCAGGGTCAGGGTCAGGGTCAGGGTCAGGGTCAGGTTCCGTGTCCATTTCCGGGTCCGGGTAAGGGTCCGTGTCCGTGTCCGTGTCCGTGTCCGGGTCAGGGTCAGGGTCCGGATCCGGGTCCGTGTCAGTTTCAGGGTCAGTGTCAGGGTCCGGGTCCATGTCAGGGTCCGTGTCCGTGTCCGTGTCCATGTCCGTGTCAGGGTCCGTGTCCGGGTCCGGGTCCGTGTCCGTGTCCGTGTCCGGGTCTGGGTCTGGGTCCGGGTCCGGGTCCGGGTCCGGATCCGGGTCCGGATCCGGGTCCGGATCAGGGTCCGGGTCCGGGTCCGGGTCCTGGTCCGTGTCAGTGTCAGGGTCCTGGTCAGAGTCATGGTCCGGGTCCGGGTCCGGGTCCGGGTCCGTGTCAGGGTCCGGATTCGGGTCCGGGTCCGGGTCCGGGTCCATTTCCAGGTCAGGGTCAGGATCCGGGTCAGGATCCAGGTCCGGGTCTGGGTCCGGGTCCGGGTCCGGGTCCGGGTCCGGGTCCGGGTCCGGGTCCGGGTCTGGGTCCAGGTCTGGTTCCGGGTCCGTGTCAGTGTCAGTGTCAGTGTCAGAGTCAGGGTCCGGGTCCGGGTCCAGGTCCGGGTCAGGGTCAGGATCCGGGTCCGGGTCCGGTTCCGGTTCCGGTTCCGGTTCCGGTTCCGGTTCCGGTTCCGGTTCCGGTTCCGGGTCAGGGTCAGGGTCAGGGTCAGGGTCAGGGTCAGGGTCCGGGTCAGGGTCAGGGTAAGGATCCGGGTCAGGGTCAGGGTCAGGGTCTGGGTCAGGGTCCGGGTCCGGGTCCGAGTCAGGGTCCGGGTCCGGGTCCGGGTCAGTTTCAGGGTCAGTGTCAGAATCAGGGTCCGGGTCAGTGTCAGGGTCCGGGTCCGGGTCCGGGTCCGGGTCCGGGTCCGGGTCCGGGTCCGGGTCCGGGTCCGGGTCCGGGTCCAGGTCCAGGTCCGGGTCCGGGTCAGGGTCCGGGTCCGGGTCTGTGTCAGTTTAAGGGTCAGTCTCAGAGTCAGGGTCCGGGTCAGGGTCAGGGTCAGGGTCCGGGTCCGAGTCAGGGTCCGGGTCCGCGTCCTTTTCAGTTTCAGGGTCAGTGTCAGAGTCAGGGTCCGGGTCAGGGTCAGGGTCAGGGTCAGGGTCAGGGTCAGGGTCAGGGTCCGGGTCTGGGTCAGAGTCCGGGTCCTGGTCCGGGGTCAGGATTCTAGTCCGGGTCCGGGTCCGGGTCCGGATCTGGATCAGGGTCAGGTCAGGGTCAGGGTCAGGGTCAGGGTCAGGGTCAGGGTCATGGTCAGGTTCCGTGTCCATTTCCGGGTCCGGGTAAGGGTCCGTGTCCGTGTCCGTGTCCGGGTCCGGGTCAGGGTCCGGATCCGGGTCCGTGTCAGTTTCAGGGTCAGTGTCAGGGTCCGGGTCCATGTCAGGGTCCGTGTCCGTGTCCGTGTCCGTGTCCGTGTCCGTGTCAGGGTCCGGGTCCGGGTCCGTGTCCGGGTCCGTGTCCGGGTCTGGGTCCGGGTCCGGGTCCGGGTCCGGATCCGGGTCCGGATCCGGGTCCGGATCAGGGTCCGGGTCCGGGTCCGGGTCCTGGTCCGTGTCAGTGTCAGGGTCCTGGTCAGAGTCATGGTCCGGGTCCGGGTCCGGGTCCGGGTCCGTGTCAGGGTCCGGGTTCGGGTCCGGGTCCGGGTCCGGGTCCGTTTCCAGGTCAGGGTCAGGATCCGGGTCAGGATCCAGGTCCGGGTCCGGGTCCGGGTCCGGGTCCGGGTCCGGGTCCGGGTCCGGGTCCGGGTGCGGGTCCGGGTCCGGGTCCGGGTCTGGGTCCAGGTCTGGTTCCGGGTCCGTGTCTGTGTCAGTGTCAGTGTCAGAGTCAGGGTCCGGGTCCGGGTCCGGGTCCGGGTCAGGGTCAGGATCCGGGTCCGGGTCCGGGTCCAGGTCCGGGTTCGGGTCCGGGTCCGGGTCTGGTTCCGGTTCCGGTTCCGGTTCCGGTTCCGGTTCCGGGTCAGGGTCAGGGTCAGGGTCCGGGTCAGGGTCAGGGTAAGGGTCCGGGTCAGGGTCAGGGTCAGGGTCCGGGTCAGGGTCCGGGTCCGGGTCCGAGTCAGGGTCCGGGTCCGGGTCCGGGTCAGTTTCAGGGTCAGTGTCAGAATCAGGGTCCGGGTCAGTGTCAGGGTCCGGGTCTGGGTCCGGGTCCGGGTCCGGGTCCGGGTCCGGGTCCGGGTCTGGGTCCGGGTCCAGGTCCGGGTCCGGGTCAGGGTCCGGGTCCGAGTCTGTGTCAGTTTAAGGGTCAGTCTCAGAGTCAGGGTCCGGGTCAGGGTCAGGGTCAGGGTCCGGGTCCGAGTCAGGGTCCGGGTCCGCGTCCTTTTCAGTTTCAGGGTCAGTGTCAGAGTCAGGGTCCGGGTCAGGGTCAGTGTCAGGGTCAGGGTCAGGGTCAGGGTCCGGGTCTGGGTCAGAGTCCGGGTCCTGGTCCGGGGTCAGGATTCTAGTCCGGGTCCGGGTCCGGGTCCGGGTCCGGATCTGGATCAGGGTCAGGTCAGGGTCAGGGTCAGGGTCAGGGTCAGGGTCAGGGTCAGGTTCCGTGTCCATTTCCGGGTCCGGGTAAGGGTCCGTGTCCGTGTCCGGGTCCGGGTCCGGGTCAGGGTCCGGATCCGGGTCCGTGTCAGTTTCAGGGTCAGTGTCAGGGTCCGGGTCCATGTCAGGGTCCGTGTCCGTGTCCGTGTCAGGGTCCGTGTCCGGGTCCGGGTCCGTGTCCGGGTCCGGGTCTGGGTCTGGGTCCGGGTCCGGGTCCGGGTCCGGATCCGGGTCCGGATCAGGGTCCGGGTCCGGGTCCGGGTCCTGGTCCGTGTCAGTGTCAGGGTCCTGGTCAGAGTCATGGTCCGGGTCCGGGTCCGGGTCCGGGTCCGTGTCAGGGTCCTGGTCCGGGTCCGGGTCCGGGTCCGGGTCCGTTTCCAGGTCAGGGTCAGGATCCGGGTCAGGATCCAGGTCCGGGTCCGGGTCCAGGTCCGGGTCCGGGTCCGGGTCCGGGTCCGGGTCCGGGTCCGGGTCCGGGTCCGGGTCCGGGTCCGGGTCCGGGTCCGGGTCCGGGTCTGGGTCCAGGTCTGGTTCCGGGTCCGTGTCAGTGTCAGTGTCAGTGTCAGAGTCAGGGTCTGGGTCCGGGTCCGGGTCCGGGTCCGGGTCAGGGTCAGGATCCGGGTCCGTGTCCGGGTCCGTGTCCGGGTCCAGGTCCGGGTCCGGGTCCGGGTCCGGGTCCGGGTCCGGGTCCGGGTCCGGGTCCGGGTCCGGGTCCGTGTCAGTGTCAGTGTCAGTGTCAGAGTCAGGGTCAGGGTCCAGGTCCAGTTCCGGGTCAGGGTCCGGGTCAGGGTCAGGGTCAGGATCCGGGTCCGGGTCCGGGTCCGGGTCAGGTTCCGTGTCCGTGTCACGGTCCGGGTCCGTGTCCGGGTCCGGGTCCGGTTCCGGTTCCGGTTCCGGTTCCAGTTCCAGTTCCGGTTCCGGTTCCGGTTCCGGGTCAGGGTAAGGGTCAGGGTCAGGGTCCGGGTCAGGGTCAGGGTCAGGGTCCGGGTCAGGGTCAGGGTCAGGGTCTGGGTCAGGGTCCGGGTCCAGGTCCGAGTCAGGGTCCGGGTCCGGGTCCGGGTCAGTTTCAGGGTCAGTGTCAGAATCAGGGTCCGGGTCAGTGTCAGGGTCCGGGTCCGGGTCCGGGTCAGGGTCCGGGTCCGGGTCAGGGTCTGGGTCCGGGTCTGTGTCAGTTTAAGGGTCAGTCTCAGAGTCAGTGTCCGGGTCAGTGTCCGGGTCAGGGTCCGGGTCCGGGTCAGGGTCCAGGTCAGGGTCCGGGTCAGGGTCCGGGTCCACGTCCTTGTCAGTTTCATGGTCAGTGTCAGAGTCAGGGTCCGGGTCAGGGTCAGGGTCAGTGTCAGGGTCAGGGTCAGGGTCAGGGTCCAGGTCTGGGTCAGGGTCCGGGTCCTGGTCCGGGGTCAGGATTCTAGTCCGGGTCCGGGTCCGGGTCCGGATCTGGATCAGGGTCAGGTCAGGGTCAGGGTCAGGGTCAGGGTCAGGGTCAGGGTCAGGATCCGTGTCCATTTCCGGGTCCGGGTAAGGGTCCGTGTCCGTGTCCGGGTCCGGGTCTGGTTCCGGTTCTGGTTCCGGTTCCGGGTCAGGGTCAGGATCTGGGTACGGGTCCGGGTCTGGGTCCGGATCCAGTTCCGGTTCCGGTTCCGGTTCCGGTTCCGGTTCCGGTTCTGGGTCAGGGTCAGAGTCAGGATCCGGGTCCAGGTCCGGGTCCGGTTCCGGTTCCGTGTCAGGGTCAGGGTCAGGGTCCGGGTCAGGGTCAGGGTAAGGGTCCGGGTCAGGGTCAGGGTCAGGGTCTGGGTCAGGGTCCGTGTCCGGGTCCGAGTCAGGGTCCGGGTCCGGGTCTGTGTCAGTTTCAGGGTCAGTGTCAGGGTCCGGGTCCATGTCAGGGTCCGGGTCCGTGTCCGTGTCCGTGTCAGGGTCCGGGTCCGGGTCCGGGTCCGGGTCAGGGTCCGGATCCGGGTCCGGATCCCGGTCCGTATCAGGGTCCGGGTCCGGGTCCCGGTCCTGGTCCGTGTCAGTGTCAGGGTCCTGGTCAGAGTCATGGTCCGGGTCCGGGTCCGTATCAGGGTCCGGGTCCGGGTCCGGGTCCGGGTCCGGGTCCGTTTCCAGGTCAGGGTCACGATCCGGGTCAGGATCCGGGTCCGGGTCCGGCTCCAGGTCCGGGTCCGGGTCCGGGTCCGGGTCCGGGTCCGGGTCCGGGTCCGGGTCTGGGTCCGGGTCCGGGTCAGGGTCCGGATCCGGGTCCGGATCCGGGTCCGGATCAGGGTCCAGGTCCGGGTCAGGGTCCGGGTCCGGGTCCGGGTCCGGGTCTGGGTCCGGGTCCGGGTCCGGGTCAGGATCCGGGTCCGGTTCCGGGTCCGAGGCCGGGTCCGGATCTGGGTCAGGGTCAGGGTCCAGGTCCGGGTCCGGGTCTGCGTCAGTTTCAGGGTCAGTGTCAGAGTCAGTGTCCGGGTCAGGGTCAGGGTCCGGGTCCGGGTCAGGGTCCAGGTCCGGGTCCGGGTCAGGGTCCAGGTCTGCGTCCTTGTCAGTTTCAGGGTCAGTGTCAGAGTCAGGGTCCGGGTCAGGGTCAGGGTCAGGGTCCGGGTCTCGGTCAGGGTCAGGGTCCGGGTCCGTGTCAGTTTCCGTGTCCGTGTCACGGTCCGGGTCCGGGTCCGTGTCCGGGTCCGGGTCCCGGTCAGGGTCAGGGTCGGGATCCGGGTCCGTGTCAGTTTCAGGGTCAGTGTCAGGGTCCAGGTCCGTGTCAGGGTCCGGGTCCGTGTCCGTGTCAGGGTCCGGGTCCGGGTCCGTGTCCGTGTCAGGGTCCGGATCCGGGTCCGTGTCAGTTTCAGGGTCAGTGTCAGGGTCCGGGTCCATGTCAGGGTCCGTGTCCGTGTCCGTGTCAGGGTCCGTGTCCGGGTCCGGGTCCGTGTCCGTGTCCGGGTCTGGGTCCGGGTCCGTGTCCGGGTCCGGGTCGGCGTCAGTTTCAGGGTCAGTGTCTGAGTCAGTGTCCGGGTCAGGGTCAGGGTCCGGGTCCGGGTCAGGGTCCAGGTCCGGGTCCGGGTCAGGGTCCGGGTCCGCTTCCTTGTCAGTTTCATGGTCAGTGTCAGAGTCAGGGTCAGGGTCAGGGTCAGGGTCAGGGTCAGGGTCAGGGTCAGGGTCAGTGTCAGGGTCGGGGTCTGGGTCAGGGTCCGGGTCCTGGTCCGGGGTCAGGATTCTAGTCCGGGTCCGGGTCTCGGTCCGGGTCTAGGTCATGGTCAGGGTAAGGGTCAGGGTCAGGATCCGTGTCCATTTCTGTCTCCGGGTAAGGGTCCGTGTCCGTGTCCGTGTCCCGGTCCGGGTCAGGGTCCGGATCCGGCTCCGTGTCAGTTTCAGGGTCAGTGTCAGGGTCCAGGTCCGTGTCAGCGTCCGGGTCCGTGTCCATGTCAGGGTCCGGGTCCGGGTCCGTGTCCGGGTCAGGGTCCGGATCCGGGTCCGGATCCCGGTCCGGATCAGGGTCCGGGTCCTGGTCCGTGTCAGTGTCAGGGTCCTGGTCAGAGTCATGGTCCGGGTCCGGGTCCGGGTCAGGGTCCTGGTCCGGGTCAGGGTCCGGGTCCGTGTCAGGGTCCGGGTCCGGGTCCAGGTCCGGATCCGGGTCCGGGTCTGTTTCCAGGTCAGGGTCACGGTCTGGGTCAGTATCCGGGTCCGGGTCCGGGTCCGGGTCCGGGTCCGGGTCTGGGTCCGGGTCCGGGTCCGGGTCCGGTTCCGGGTTTGGGTCCGGGTCCGGATCCGTGTCAGTGTTAGTGTCAGGGTCAGAGTCAGGGTCCGGGTCCAGGTCCGGGTCAGGGTCAGGATCCGGGTCCGGGTCCGGGTCCGGATCCGGATCCGGATCCGGATCTTGGTCAGGGTCAGGGTCCGGTTCCGGTTCCGGGTCCGGATCCGGGTCCGGGTCCGGGTCCGGGTCCGGGTCCGGGTCCGGGTCCGTGTCCAGGTCAGTGTTAGTGTCAGGATCAGAGTCAGGGTCCGGGTCCAGGTCCGGGTCAGGGTCAGGATCCGGGTCCGGGTCCGGGTAAGGGTCCGGGTCCGGGTCCGGGTCCGGGTCCGGGTCCGGGTCCGGGTCGGTGTCAGGGTCCGGTTCCAGTTCCGTGTCAGTTTCAGGGTCAGTGTCAGAGTCAGAGTCAGGGTCCGGGTCAGGGTCAGGGTCAGGATCAGGGTCAGGGTCAGGGTCAGGGTCCAGGTCCGGGTCCAGGTCAGAATCCGGGTCCGGTTCAGGGTCAGGGTCAGGGTCACGGTCCGGGTCAGGGTCCATGTCAGGGTCCAGGTCCGTGTCAGGGTCTGGTTCCGGTTCCGGTTCCGGTTCCGGTTCCGGTTCCGGTTCCGGTTCAGGGTCCGGTTCAGGATCCGGGTCCGGGTCCGAGTCCGTGTCCGGATCTGGGTCAGGGTCAGGGTCCGGGTCGGGGTCCAGGTCCGGGTCCGGGTCAGTGTCAGTGTCCGTGTCAGGGTCAGAGTCAGGGTCCGGATCCGGATCCTGGTCAGGGTCAGGGTCAGGGTCAGTGTCCGGGTCCGGGACCGGGTCAGGGTCCGGGTCCGGGTCCGGGTCCGGGTCCGGGTCAGGGTCAGGGTCTGGGTCCGGGTCAAGGTCCGGGTCCGGGTCCGGGTCAGGGTCAGGATCCGAATCCAGGTCCGGGTCCGGATCCGGGTCTGGGAGAGGGTCCGGGTCCGGGTCCAGGTCCGGGTCCGGGTCTGGGTCCAGGTCAACGTCAGGGTCAGTATCCATGTCCAGGTCCGGGTCCGGGTCCGGGTCCAGGTCCGGGTCCGGGTCCGGGTCCGGGTCCACGTTAGGGTCAGTATCCATGTCCAGGTCCGGGTCCGGGTCCGGGTCCGGGTCAGGGTCCGGGTCCGGGTCCGGGTCCGGGTCCGGGTCCGGGTCAGGGTCCAGGTCCGGGTCAGGGTCTGGGTCCGGGTCTGTGTCAGTTTAAGGGTCAGTCTCAGAATCAGGGTCCGGGTCAGGGTCAGGGTCAGGGTCCGCGTCCGAGTCAGGGTCCGGGTCCGGGTCCGCGTCCGCGTCAGTTTCAGGGTCAGTGTCAGAGTCAGTGTCCGGGTCAGGGTCAGGGTCCGGGTCCGGGTAAGGGTCCAGGTCCGGGTCCGGGTCAGGGTCCGGGTCTGCATCCTTGTCAGTTTCAGGGTCAGTGTCAGAGTCAGGGTCCGGGTCAGGGTCAGGGTCAGGGTCAGGGTCAGAGTCAGGGTCCGGGTCTGGGTCAGGGTCCGGGTCCTGGTCCGGGGTCAGGATTCTAGTCCGGGTCCGGGTCCGTGTCCGTGTCAGGGTCCGGGTCCGTGTCCGGGTCCGGGTCAGGGTCCGGATCCGGGTCCGGATCCCGGTCCGGATCAGGGTCCGGGTCCGGGTCCGGGTCCTGGTCCGTGTCAGTGTCAGGGTCCTGGTCAGATTCATGGTCCGGGTCCGGGTCCGGGTCAGGGTCCTGGTCCGGGTCAGGGTCCGGGTCCGTGTCAGGGTCCGGGTCCGGGTCCGGGTCCTGGTCCGGGTCCGGGTCCGGATCCGGGTCCGTTTCCAGGTCAGGGTCACCATCCGGGTCAGGATCCGGGTCCGGGTCCGGGTCCGGGTCCGGGTCCGGGTCCGGGTCCGGGTCCGGGTCCGGGTCAGGGTCCGGGTCTGGGTCAGGGTCCGGATCCGGATCCGGATCTTGGTCAGGGTCTTGGTCCAGGTCCGGGTCCGGGTCCGGGTCCGGGTCCGGGTCTGGGTCCAGGTCTAGTTCCGGGTCCGTGTCAGTGTCAGTGTCAGTGTCAGAGTCAGGGTCCGGGTCCGGGTCCGGGTCCGGGTCCTGGTCCGGGTCCGGGTCCGGGTCAGGGTCCGGGTCCGGATCAGGGTCCGGGTCCGGGTCTGTGTCAGTTTAAGGGTCAGTCTCAGAGTCAGGGTCCGGGTCAGGGTCAGGGTCAGTTTCAGGGTCAGTGTCAGAGTCAATGTCCGGGTTCAGGTCCGGGTCCGTGTCAGTGTCAGTGTCCGTGTCAGGGTCAGAGTCAGGGTCCGGATCCGGATCCTGGTCAGGGTCAGGGTCAGGGTCAGGGTCAGTGTCCGGGTCCGGGACCGGGTCATGGTCCGGGTCCGGGTCCGGGTCAGGTTCAGGGTCAGGGTCTGGGTCCGGGTCCGGGTCCGGGTCCGGGTCCGGGTCCGGGTCAGGGTCAGGGTCAGGGTCAGGATCCGAATCCGGGTCCGGGTCCGGGTCTGGGTGAGGGTCCGGTTCCGGGTCCAGGTCCGGTTCCGGGTCCGGGTCCGGGTCCACGTCAGGGTCAGTATCCATGTCTATGTCCGGGTCCGGGTCCGGGTCCGGGTCCGGGTCCGGGTCCGGGTCCGGGTCAGGGTCCGGGTCTGGGTCAGGGTCCGGGTCCGGGTCTGTGTCAGTTTAAGGGTCAGTCTCAGAGTCAGGGTCTGGGTCAGGGTCAGGGTCAGGGTCCTGGTCCGAGTCTGGGTCCGGGTCCGGGTCCGCGTCAGTTTCAGGGTCAGTGTCAGAGTCAGTGTCCGGGTCAGGGTCAGGGTCCGGGTGCGGGTCAGGGTCCAGGTCCGGGTCCGGGTCAGGGTCCGGGTCCGCGTCCTTGTCAGTTTCAGGGTCAGTGTCAGAGTCAGGGTCCGGGTCAGTGTCAGGGTCAGGGTCAGGGTCAGGGTCCGGGTCTGGGTCAGGGTCCGGGTCCTGGTCCGGGGTCAGGATTCTAGTCCGGGTCCGGGTCCGGGTCCGGATCTGGGTGAGGGTCAGGGTCAGGGTCAGGGTCAGGATCCGTGTACATTTCCGGGTCCGGGTAAGGGTCCGGGTCCGTTTCCGGGTCCCGGTCCGGGTCAGGGTCGGGATCCGGGTCCGTGTCCGTGTCCGGGTCCCAGTCCGGGTCAGGGTCGGGATCCGGGTCCGTGTCAGTTTCAGGGTCAGTGTCAGGGTCCAGGTCCGTGTCAGGGTCCGGGTCCGTGTCCGTGTCAGGGTCCGGGTCCGGGTCCGGGTCACGGTCCGGATCCGGGTCCTGATCCCGGTCCGGATCAGGGTCCGGGTCCGGGTCCGGGTCCTGGTCCGTGTCAGGGTCTGGGTCCCGGTCCGGGTCCGGGTCCGGTTCGGGGTCTGGGTCTGGGTCCGAGGTCAGGATCCAAGTCCGGGTCCAGGTCCTGGTCCGGGTCCGGGTCCAGGTCCGGGTCCGGGTCCGGATCCGGATCTTGGTCAGGGTCAGGGTCCGGTTCCGGGTCCGGATCCGGGTCCGGGTCTGGGTCCGGGTCCGGGTCCGTGTCAGTGTTAGTGTCAGGGTCAGAGTCAGGGTCCGGGTCCAAGTCCGGGTCAGGGTCAGGATCCGGGTCCGGGTCCGGGTAAGGGTCCGGGTCCGGGTCCGTGTCCGTGTCAGGGTCCGGTTCCGGTTCCGTGTCAGTTTCAGGGTCAGTGTCAGAGTCAGAGTCAGGGTCCAGGTCCGGGTCCGGGTCAGGGTCCGGGTCCGGGTCAGGGTCAGGGTCAGGGTCCGGGTCCGGGTCCATGTCAGGGTCCGGGTCCGTGTCAGGGTCTGGTTCCGGTTCCGGTTCCGGTTCCGGGTCCGATTCAGGGTCCGGTTCAGGATCCGGGTCCGGGTCCGAGTCCGTGTCCGGATCTGGGTCAGGGTCAGGGTCCGGGTCCGGGTCCCGGTCAGTGTCAGTGTCCGTGTCAGGGTCAGAGTCAGGGTCCGGATCCGGATCCTGGTCAGGGTCAGGGTCAGGGTCAGTGTCCGGGTCCAGGACTGGGTCAGGGTCGGGTCCGGGTCCGGGTCAGGGTCAGGGTCTGGGTCCGGGTCCAGGTCCGGGTCCGGGTCCGGGTCAGGGTCAGGATCCGTATCCGGGTCCGGGTCCGGGTCTGGGTGAGGGTCTGGGTCCGGGTCCAGGTCCCGGTCCGGGTCCGGGTCCGGGTCAACATCAGGGTCAGTATCCATGTCCAGGTCCGGGTCCGGGTCCGGGTCCGGGTCTGGGTCCGGGTCCGGGTCCGGGTCCTGGTCAGGGTCCGGGTCTGGGTCCGGGTCCGGGTCCGGGTCTGTGTCAGTTTAAGGGTCAGTCTCAGAGTCAGGGTCCGGGTCAGGGTCAGGGTCAGGGTCAGGGTCCGGGTCCGAGTCAGGGTCCGGGTCCGGGTCCGGGTCCGCGTCAGTTTCAGGGTCAGTGTCAGAGTCAGTGTCCGGGTCAGGGTCAGGGTCCGGGTCCGGGTCAGGGTCCAGGTCCGGGTCCGGGTCAGGGTCCGGGTCCGCGTCCTTGTCAGTTTCAGGGTCAGTGTCAGAGTCAGGGTCCGGGTCAGGGTCAGGGTCAGGGTCAGGGTCAGGATCCGTGTCCATTTCTGTCTCCGGGTAAGGGTCCGTGTCCGTGTCCGTGTCCCGGTCCGGGTCAGGGTCCGGATCCGGGTCCGTGTCAGTTTCAGGGTCAGTGTCAGGGTCCAGGTCCGTGTCAGCGTCCGGGTCCGTGTCCATGTCAGGGTCCGGGTCCGGGTCCGTGTCCGGGTCAGGGTCCGGATCCGGGTCCGGATCCCGGTCCGGATCAGGGTCCGGGTCCTGGTCCGTGTCAGTGTCAGCGTCCTGGTCAGAGTCATGGTCCGGGTCCGGGTCCGGGTCAGGGTCCTGGTCTGGGTCAGGGTCAGGGTCCGTGTCAGGGTCCGGGTCCGGGTCCAGGTCCGGATCCGGGTCCGGGTCCGTTTCCAGGTCAGGGTCACGGTCTGGGTCAGTATCCGGGTCCGGGTCCGGGTCCGGGTCCGGGTCCGGGTCCGGGTCCGGGTCCGGGTCCGGGTCCGGGTCCGGGTCCGGGTCCTGGTCTGGGTCCGGGTCCGGGTCCGGGTCAGTGTTAGTGTCAGGGTCAGAGTCAAGGTCCGGGTCCAGGTCCGGGTCAGGGTCAGGATCCGGGTCCGGGTCCGGATCCGGATCCGGATCTTGGTAAGGGTCAGGGTCCGGTTCCGGGTCCGGATCCGGGTCCGGGTCCGAGTCCGGGTCCGGGTCCGGGTCCGGGTCCAGGTCAGTGTTAGTGTCAGGGTCAGAGTCAGGGTCCGGGTCCAGGTCCGGGTCAGGGTCAGGATCCGGGTCCGGGTCCGGGTAAGGGTCCGGGTCCGGGTCCGGGTCCGGGTCGGTGTCAGGGTCCGGTTCCAGTTCCGTGTCAGTTTCAGGGTCAGTGTCAGAGTCAGAGTCAGGGTCCGGGTCAGGGTCAGGGTCAGGGTCAGGGTCAGGGTCAGGGTCAGGATCAGGGTCAGGGTCAGGGTCAGGGTCCAGGTCCGGGTCCAGGTCAGGGTCCGGGTCCGGGTCCGGGTCAGGGTCAGGGTCAGGGTCAGGGTCCGGGTCAGGGTCCATGTCAGGGTCCAGGTCCGTGTCAGGGTCTGGTTCCGGTTCCGGTTCCGGTTCCGGGTCCGGGTCCGGTTCAGGGTCCGGTTCAGGATCCGGCTCCGGGTCCGAGTCCGTGTCCGGATCTGGGTCAGGGTCAGGGTCCGGGTCGGGGTCCAGGTCCGGGTCCGGGTCAGTGTCAGTGTCCGTGTCAGGGTCAGAGTCAGGGTCCGGATCCGGATCCTGGTCAGGGTCAGGGTCAGGGTCAGTGTCCGGGTCCGGGACCGGGTCAGGGTCCGGGTCCGGGTCCGGGTCCGGGTCCGGGTCAGGGTCAGGGTCTGGGTCCGGGTCCAGGTCCGGATCCGGGTCCGGGTCAGGGTCAGGATCCGAATCCAGGTCCGGGTCGGGATCCGGGTCTGGGAGAGGGTCCGGGTCCGGGTCCAGGTCCGGGTCCGGGTCCGGGTCCAGGTCAACGTCAGGGTCAGTATCCATGTCCAGGTCCGGGTCCGGGTCCGGGTCCGGGTCCGGGTCCGGGTCCGGGTCCGGGTCAGTGTCCGGGTCCGGGTCAGGGTCCGGGTCCGGGTCTGTGTCAGTTTAAGGGTCAGTCTCAGAGTCAGGGTCCGGGTCAGGGTCAGGGTCCGGGTCCGAGTCAGGGTCCGGGTCCGGGTCCGGGTCCGCGTCAGTTTCAGGGTCAGTGTCAGAGTCAATGTCCGGGTCAGGGTCAGGGTCCGGGTCCGGGTCCGGGTCAGGGTCCAGGTCCGGGTCCGGGTCAGGGTCCGGGTCCGCGTCCTTGTCAGTTTCAGGGTCAGTGTCAGAGTCAGGGTCTGGGTCAGGGTCAGGGTCCGGGTCAGGGTCAGGGTCAGGGTCAGGGTCAGGGTCCGGGTCAGGGTCAGGGTCCGGGTCCTGGTCCGGGGTCAGGATTCTAGTCCGGGTCCGGGTCAGGGTCCGTGTCTGGGTCAGGGTCAGGGTCAGGGTCAGGGTCAGGATCCGTGTCCATTTCCGGGTCCGGGTAAGGCTCCGTGTCCGTGTCAGGGTCTGGGTCCCGGTCCGGGTCCGGGTCCGGTTCGGTGTCTGGGTCTGGGTCCGAGGTCAGGATCCGAGTCCGGGTCCAGGTCCTGGTCCGGGTCCGGGTCCAGGTCCGGGTCCGGGTCCGGATCCGGATCTTGGTCAGGGTCAGGGTCGGGATCCGGGTCCGTGTCCGTGTCCGGGTCCCAGTCCGGGTCAGGGTCGGGATCCGGGTCCGTGTCAGTTTCAGGGTCAGTGTCAGGGTCCAGGTCCGTGTCAGGGTCCGGGTCCGTGTCCGTGTCAGGGTCCGGGTCCGGGTCCGGGTCACGGTCCGGATCCGGGTCCGGATCCCGGTCCGGATCAGGGTCCGGGTCCGGGTCCGGGTCCTGGTCCGTGTCAGGGTCTGGGTCCCGGTCCGGGTCCGGGTCCGGTTCGGGGTCTGGGTCTGGGTCCGAGGTCAGGATCCAAGTCCGGGTCCAGGTCCTGGTCCGGGTCCGGGTCCAGGTCCGGGTCCGGGTCCGGATCCGGATCTTGGTCAGGGTCAGGGTCCGGTTCCGGGTCCGGATCCGGGTCCGGGTCTGGGTCCGGGTCCGGGTCCGTGTCAGTGTTAGTGTCAGGGTCAGAGTCAGGGTCCGGGTCCAAGTCCGGGTCAGGGTCAGGATCCGGGTCCGGGTCCGGGTAAGGGTCCGGGTCCGGGTCCGTGTCCGTGTCAGGGTCCGGTTCCGGTTCCGTGTCAGTTTCAGGGTCAGTGTCAGAGTCAGAGTCAGGGTCCAGGTCCGGGTCCGGGTCAGGGTCCGGGTCCGGGTCAGGGTCAGGGTCAGGGTCCGGGTCCGGGTCCATGTCAGGGTCCGGGTCCGTGTCAGGGTCTGGTTCCGGTTCCGGTTCCGGTTCCGGGTCCGATTCAGGGTCCGGTTCAGGATCCGGGTCCGGGTCCGAGTCCGTGTCCGGATCTGGGTCAGGGTCAGGGTCCGGGTCCGGGTCCCGGTCAGTGTCAGTGTCCGTGTCAGGGTCAGAGTCAGGGTCCGGATCCGGATCCTGGTCAGGGTCAGGGTCAGGGTCAGTGTCCGGGTCCAGGACTGGGTCAGGGTCGGGTCCGGGTCCGGGTCAGGGTCAGGGTCTGGGTCCGGGTCCAGGTCCGGGTCCGGGTCCGGGTCAGGGTCAGGATCCGTATCCGGGTCCGGGTCCGGGTCTGGGTGAGGGTCTGGGTCCGGGTCCAGGTCCCGGTCCGGGTCCGGGTCCGGGTCAACATCAGGGTCAGTATCCATGTCCAGGTCCGGGTCCGGGTCCGGGTCCGGGTCTGGGTCCGGGTCCGGGTCCGGGTCCGGGTCAGGGTCCGGGTCTGGGTCCGGGTCCGGGTCCGGGTCTGTGTCAGTTTAAGGGTCAGTCTCAGAGTCAGGGTCCGGGTCAGGGTCAGGGTCAGGGTCAGGGTCCGGGTCCGAGTCAGGGTCCGGGTCCGGGTCCGGGTCCGCGTCAGTTTCAGGGTCAGTGTCAGAGTCAGAGTCCGGGTCAGGGTCAGGGTCCGGGTCCGGGTCAGGGTCCAGGTCCGGGTCCGGGTCAGGGTCCGGGTCCGCGTCCTTGTCAGTTTCAGGGTCAGTGTCAGAGTCAGGGTCCGGGTCAGGGTCAGGGTCAGGGTCAGGGTCAGGATCCGTGTCCATTTCTGTCTCCGGGTAAGGGTCCGTGTCCGTGTCCGTGTCCCGGTCCGGGTCAGGGTCCGGATCCGGGTCCGTGTCAGTTTCAGGGTCAGTGTCAGGGTCCAGGTCCGTGTCAGCGTCCGGGTCCGTGTCCATGTCAGGGTCCGGGTCCGGGTCCGTGTCCGGGTCAGGGTCCGGATCCGGGTCCGGATCCCGGTCCGGATCAGGGTCCGGGTCCTGGTCCGTGTCAGTGTCAGCGTCCTGGTCAGAGTCATGGTCCGGGTCCGGGTCCGGGTCAGGGTCCTGGTCTGGGTCAGGGTCAGGGTCCGTGTCAGGGTCCGGGTCCGGGTCCAGGTCCGGATCCGGGTCCGGGTCCGTTTCCAGGTCAGGGTCACGGTCTGGGTCAGTATCCGGGTCCGGGTCCGGGTCCGGGTCCGGGTCCGGGTCCGGGTCCGGGTCCGGGTCCGGGTCCGGGTCCTGGTCTGGGTCCGGGTCCGGGTCCGGGTCAGTGTTAGTGTCAGGGTCAGAGTCAAGGTCCGGGTCCAGGTCCGGGTCAGGGTCAGGATCCGGGTCCGGGTCCGGATCCGGATCTTGGTCAGGGTCAGGGTCCGGTTCCGGGTCCGGATCCGGGTCCGGGTCCGGGTCCGGGTCCGGGTCCGGGTCCGGGTCCAGGTCAGTGTTAGTGTCAGGGTCAGAGTCAGGGTCCGGGTCCAGGTCCGGGTCAGGGTCAGGATCCGGGTCCGGGTCCGGGTAAGGGTCCGGGTCCGGGTCCGGGTCCGGGTCGGTGTCAGGGTCCGGTTCCAGTTCCGTGTCAGTTTCAGGGTCAGTGTCAGAGTCAGAGTCAGGGTCCGGGTCAGGGTCAGGGTCAGGGTCAGGGTCAGGGTCAGGGTCAGGATCAGGGTCAGGGTCAGGGTCAGGGTCCAGGTCCGGGTCCAGGTCAGGGTCCGGGTCCGGGTCAGGGTCAGGGTCAGGGTCAGGGTCCGGGTCAGGGTCCATGTCAGGGTCCAGGTCCGTGTCAAGGTCTGGTTCCGGTTCCGGTTCCGGTTCCGGGTCCGGGTCCGGTTCAGGGTCCGGTTCAGGATCCGGCTCCGGGTCCGAGTCCGTGTCCGGATCTGGGTCAGGGTCAGGGTCCGGGTCGGGGTCCAGGTCCGGGTCCGGGTCTGGGTGAGGGTCCGGTTCCGGGTCCAGGTCCCGGTCCGGGTCCTGGTCCGGGTCAACGTCAGGGTCAGTATCCATGTCCAGGTCCGGGTCCGGGTCCGGGTCCGGGTCCGGGTCAGTGTCTGGGTCCGGGTCAGGGTCCGGGTCCGGGTCTGTGTCAGTTTAAGGGTCAGTCTCAGAGTCAGGGTCCGGGTCAGGGTCAGGGTCCGGGTCCGAGTCAGGGTCCGGGTCAGGGTCAGGGTCCGGGTCCGAGTCAGGGTCCGGGTCCGGGTCCGGGTCCGCGTCAGTTTCAGGGTCAGTGTCAGAGTCAATGTCCGGGTCAGGGTCAGGGTCCGGGTCGGGGTCCGGGTCCAGGTCCGGGTCCGGGTCAGGGTCCGGGTCCGCGTCCTTGTCAGTTTGAGGGTCAGTGTCAGAGTCAGGGTCCGGGTCAGGGTCAGGGTCCGGGTCAGGGTCAGGGTCAGGGTCAGGGTCCGTGTCAGGGTCAGGGTCCGGGTCCTGGTCCGGGGTCAGGATTCTAGTCCGGGTCCGGGTCAGGGTCCGGGTCTGGGTCAGGGTCAGGGTCAGGGTCACGGTCAGGGTCAGGATCCGTGTCCATTTCCGGGTCCGGGTAAGGGTCCGTGTCCGTGTCCGTGTCCCGATCCGGGTCAGGGTCCGGATCCGGGTCCGTGTCAGTTTCAGGGTCAGTGTCAGGGTCCAGGTCCGTGTCAGGGTCCGGGTCCGGGTCCGTGTCAGGGTCTGGGTCCCGGTCCGGGTCCGGGTCCGGTTCGGGGTCTGCGTCTGGGTCCGAGGTCAGGATCCGAGTCCGGGTCCAGTTCCTGGTCCGGGTCCGGGTCCAGGTCCGGGTCCGGGTCCGGATCCGGATCTTGGTCAGGGTCAGGGTCCGGTTCCGGGTCCGGATCCGGGTCCGGGTCTGGGTCCGGGTCCGGGTCCGTGTCAGTGTTAGTGTCAGGGTCAGAGTCATGGTCCGGGTCCAGGTCCGGGTCTGGGTCAGGGTCCGGGTCCTGGTCCGGGGTCAGGATTCTAGTCCGGGTCCGGGTCCGGGTCCGGATCTGGGTGAGGGTCAGGGTCAGGGTAAGGGTCAGGATCCGTGTACATTTCCGGGTCCGGGTAAGGGTCCGTGTCCGTTTCCGGGTCCCGGTCCGGGTCAGGGTCGGGATCCGGGTCCGTGTCCGTGTCCGGGTCCCGGTCCGGGTCAGGGTCGGGATCCGGGTCCGTGTCAGTTTCAGGGTCAGTGTCAGGGTCCAGGTCCGTGTCAGGGTCCGGGTCCGTGTCCGTGTCAGGGTCCGGGTCCGGGTCCGGGTCACGGTCCGGATCCGGGTCCGGATCCCGGTCCGGATCAGGGTCCGGGTCCGGGTCCGGGTCCTGGTCCGTGTCAGGGTCTGGGTCCCGGTCCGGGTCCGGGTCCGGTTCGGGGTCTGGGTCTGGGTCCGAGGTCAGGATCCAAGTCCGGGTCCAGGTCCTGGTCCGGGTCCGGGTCCAGGTCCGGGTCCGGGTCCGGATCCGGATCTTGGTCAGGGTCAGGGTCCGGTTCCGGGTCCGGATCCGGGTCCGGGTCTGGGTCCGGGTCCGGGTCCGTGTCAGTGTTAGTGTCAGGGTCAGAGTCAGGGTCCGGGTCCAAGTCCGGGTCAGGGTCAGGATCCGGGTCCGGGTCCGGGTAAGGGTCCGGGTCCGGGTCCGTGTCCGTGTCAGGGTCCGGTTCCGGTTCCGTGTCAGTTTCAGGGTCAGTGTCAGAGTCAGAGTCAGGGTCCAGGTCCGGGTCCGGGTCAGGGTCCGGGTCCGGGTCAGGGTCAGGGTCAGGGTCCAGGTCCGGGTCCATGTCAGGGTCCGGGTCCGTGTCAGGGTCTGGTTCCGGTTCCGGTTCCGGTTCCGGTTCCGGGTCCGATTCAGGGTCCGGTTCAGGATCCGGGTCCGGGTCCGAGTCCGTGTCCGGATCTGGGTCAGGGTCAGGGTCCGGGTCCGGGTCCGGGTCAGTGTCAGTGTCCGTGTCAGGGTCAGAGTCAGGGTCCGGATCCGGATCCTGGTCAGGGTCAGGGTCAGGGTCAGTGTCCGGGTCCAGGACTGGGTCAGGGTCGGGTCCGGGTCCGGGTCAGGGTCAGGGTCTGGGTCCGGGTCCAGGTCCGGGTCCGGGTCCGGGTCAGGGTCAGGATCTGAATCCGGGTCCGGGTCCGGGTCTGGGTGAGGGTCTGGGTCCGGGTCCAGGTCCCGGTCCGGGTCCGGGTCCGGGTCAACGTCAGGGTCAGTATCCATGTCCAGGTCCGGGTCCGGGTCCGGGTCCGGGTCTGGGTCCGGGTCCGGGTCCGGGTCCGGGTCAGGGTCCGGGTCTGGGTCCGGGTCCGGGTCCGGGTCTGTGTCAGTTTAAGGGTCAGTCTCAGAGTCAGGGTCCGGGTCAGGGTCAGGGTCAGGGTCAGGGTCCAGGTCCGAGTCAGGGTCCGGGTCCGGGTCCGGGTCCGGGTCCGCATCAGTTTCAGGGTCAGTGTCAGAGTCAGTGTCCGGGTCAGGGTCAGGGTCCGGGTCCGGGTCAGGGTCCAGGTCCGGGTCCGGGTCAGGGTCCGGGTCCGCGTCCTTGTCAGTTTCAGGGTCAGTGTCAGAGTCAGGGTCCGGGTCAGGGTCAGGGTCAGGGTCAGGGTCAGGGTCAGGGTCAGGGTCAGGGTCCGGGTCTGGGTCAGGGTCCGGGTCCTGGTCCGGGGTCAGGATTCTAGTCCGGGTCCGGGTCTCGGTCCGGGTCTAGGTCATGGTCAGGGTCAGGGTCAGGGTCAGGGTCAGGATCCGTGTCCATTTCTGTCTCCGGGTAAGGGTCCGTGTCCGTTTCCGGGTCCCGGTCCGGGTCAGGGTCCGGATCCGGGTCCGTGTCAGTTTCAGGGTCAGTGTCAGGGTCCAGGTCCGTGTCAGCGTCCGGGTCCGTGTCCATGTCAGGGTCCGGGTCCGGGTCCGTGTCCGGGTCAGGGTCCGGATCCGGGTCCGGATCCCGGTCCGGATCAGGGTCCGGGTCCTGGTCCGTGTCAGTGTCAGCGTCCTGGTCAGAGTCATGGTCCGGGTCCGGGTCCGGGTCAGGGTCCTGGTCTGGGTCAGGGTCCGGGTCCGTGTCAGGGTCCGGGTCCGGGTCCAGGTCCGGATCCGGGTCCGGGTCCGGGTCCGTTTCCAGGTCAGGGTCACGGTCTGGGTCAGTATCCGGGTCCGGGTCCGGGTCCGGGTCCGGGTCCGGGTCCGGGTCCGGGTCCGGGTCCGGGTCCGGGTCCTGGTCTGGGTCCGGGTCCGGGTCCGGGTCAGTGTTAGTGTCAGGGTCAGAGTCAAGGTCCGGGTCCAGGTCCGGGTCAGGGTCAGGATCCGGGTCTGGGTCCGGATCCGGATCTTGGTCAGGGTCAGGGTCCGGTTCCGGGTCCGGATCCGGGTCCGGGTCCGGGTCCGGGTCCGGGTCCGGGTCCAGGTCAGTGTTAGTGTCAGGGTCAGAGTCAGGGTCCGGGTCCAGGTCCGGGTCAGGGTCAGGATCCGGGTCCGGGTCCGGGTAAGGGTCCGGGTCCGGGTCCGGGTCCGGGTCGGTGTCAGGGTCCGGTTCCAGTTCCGTGTCAGTTTCAGGGTCAGTGTCAGAGTCAGAGTCAGGGTCCGGGTCAGGGTCCGGGTCCGGGTCAGGGTCCGGGTCCGCGTCCTTGTCAGTTTCAGGGTCAGTGTCAGAGTCAGGGTCCGGGTCAGGGTCAGGGTCCGGGTCAGGGTCAGGGTCAGGGTCAGGGTCCGTGTCAGGGTCAGGGTCTGGGTCCTGGTCCGGGGTCAGGATTCTAGTCCGGGTCCGGGTCAGGGTCCGGGTCTGGGTCAGGGTCAGGGTCAGGGTCACGGTCAGGGTCAGGATCCGTGTCCATTTCCGGGTCCGGGTAAGGGTCCGTGTCCGTGTCCGTGTCCCGATCCGGGTCAGGGTCCGGGTCCGGGTCCGGGTCAGGGTCTGGGTCCCGGTCCGGGTCCGGGTCCGGTTCGGGGTCTGCGTCTGGGTCCGAGGTCAGGATCCGAGTCCGGGTCCAGGTCCTGGTCCGGGTCCGGGTCCAGGTCCGGGTCCGGGTCCGGATCCGGATCTTGGTCAGGGTCAGGGTCCGGTTCCGGGTCCGGATCCGGGTCCGGGTCTGGGTCCGGGTCCGGGTCCGTGTCAGTGTTAGTGTCAGGGTCAGAGTCATGGTCCGGGTCCAGGTCCGGGTCAGGGTCAGGATCCGGGTCCGGGTCCGGGTCCGGGTAAGGGTCCGGGTCCGGGTCCGGGTCCGTGTCCGTGTCAGGGTCCGGTTCCGGTTCCGTGTCAGTTTCAGGGTCAGTGTCAGAGTCAGAGTCAGGGTCCGGGTCAGGGTCAGGGTCAGGGTCAGGGTCAGGGTCAGGGTCAGGGTCAGGGTCCAGGTCCGGGTCCGGGTCAGGGTCCGGGTCTGGGTCAGGGTCAGGGTCAGGGTCCGCGTCCGGGTCCATGTCAGGGTCCGTGTCCGTGTCAGGGTCTGGTTCCGGTTCCGGTTCCGGTTCCGGTTCCGGTTCCGGGTCCGGTTCAGGGTCCGGTTCAGGATCTGGGTCCGGGTCCGAGTCCGTGTACGGATCTGGGTCAGGGTCAGGGTCCGGGTCTGGGTCCAGGTCCGGGTCCGGGTCCGGGTCAGTGTCAGTGTCCGTGTCAGGGTCAGAGTCAGGGTCCGGATCCAGATACTGGTCAGGGTCAGGGTCAGGGTCAGTGTCCGGGTCCGGGACTGGGTCAGGGTCCGGGTCCGGGTCCGGGTCAGGGTCAGGGTCTGGGTCCGGGTCCAGGTCCGGGTCCGGGTCCGGGTCCGGGTCCGGGTCCGGGTCAGGGTCAGGGTCAGGGTCTGGGTCCGGGTCCAGGTCCGGGTCCGGGTCCGGGTCAGGGTCAGGATCCGAATCCAGGTCCGGGTCCGGATCCGGGTCTGGGAGAGGGTCCGGGTCTGGGTCCAGGTCCGGGTCCGGGTCCGGGTCCAGGTCAACGTCAGGGTCAGTATCCATGTCCAGGTCCGGGTCCGGGTCCGGGTCCGGGTCCGGGTCCGGGTCCGGGTCCGGGTCAGTGTCCGGGTCCGGGTCAGGTTCCGGGTCCGGGTCTGTGTCAGTTTAAGGGTCAGTCTCAGAGTCAGGGTCCGGGTCAGGGTCAGGGTCCGGGTCCGAGTCAGGGTCCGGGTCCGCGTCCTTGTCAGTTTCAGGGTCAGTGTCAGAGTCAGGGTCCGGGTCAGGGTCAGGGTCCGGGTCAGGGTCAGGGTCAGGGTCAGGGTCCGTGTCAGGGTCAGGGTCTGGGTCCTGGTCCGGGGTCAGGATTCTAGTCCGGGTCCGGGTCAGGGTCCGGGTCTGGGTCAGGGTCAGGGTCAGGGTCACGGTCAGGGTCAGGATCCGTGTCCATTTCCGGGTCCGGGTAAGGGTCCGTGTCCGTGTCCGTGTCCCGATCCGGGTCAGGGTCCGGGTCCGGGTCCGGGTCAGGGTCTGGGTCCCGGTCCGGGTCCGGGTCCGGTTCGGGGTCTGCGTCTGGGTCCGAGGTCAGGATCCGAGTCCGGGTCCAGGTCCTGGTCCGGGTCCGGGTCCAGGTCCGGGTCCGGGTCCGGATCCGGATCTTGGTCAGGGTCAGGGTCCGGTTCCGGGTCCGGATCCGGGTCCGGGTCTGGGTCCGGGTCCGGGTCCGTGTCAGTGTTAGTGTCAGGGTCAGAGTCATGGTCCGGGTCCAGGTCCGGGTCAGGGTCAGGATCCGGGTCCGGGTCCGGGTCCGGGTCCGGGTAAGGGTCCGGGTCCGGGTCCGGGTCCGTGTCCGTGTCAGGGTCCGGTTCCGGTTCCGTGTCAGTTTCAGGGTCAGTGTCAGAGTCAGAGTCAGGGTCCGGGTCAGGGTCAGGGTCAGGGTCAGGGTCAGGGTCAGGGTCAGGGTCAGGGTCCAGGTCCGGGTCCGGGTCAGGGTCCGGGTCTGGGTCAGGGTCAGGGTCAGGGTCCGCGTCCGGGTCCATGTCAGGGTCCGTGTCCGTGTCAGGGTCTGGTTCCGGTTCCGGTTCCGGTTCCGGTTCCGGTTCCGGGTCCGGTTCAGGGTCCGGTTCAGGATCTGGGTCCGGGTCCGAGTCCGTGTACGGATCTGGGTCAGGGTCAGGGTCCGGGTCTGGGTCCAGGTCCGGGTCCGGGTCCGGGTCAGTGTCAGTGTCCGTGTCAGGGTCAGAGTCAGGGTCCGGATCCAGATACTGGTCAGGGTCAGGGTCAGGGTCAGTGTCCGGGTCCGGGACTGGGTCAGGGTCCGGGTCCGGGTCCGGGTCAGGGTCAGGGTCTGGGTCCGGGTCCAGGTCCGGGTCCGGGTCCGGGTCCGGGTCCGGGTCCGGGTCAGGGTCAGGGTCAGGGTCTGGGTCCGGGTCCAGGTCCGGGTCCGGGTCCGGGTCAGGGTCAGGATCCGAATCCAGGTCCGGGTCCGGATCCGGGTCTGGGAGAGGGTCCGGGTCTGGGTCCAGGTCCGGGTCCGGGTCCGGGTCCAGGTCAACGTCAGGGTCAGTATCCATGTCCATGTCCGGGTCCGGGTCCGGGTCCGGGTCCGGGTCCGGGTCCGGGTCCGGGTCAGTGTCCGGGTCCGGGTCAGGTTCCGGGTCCGGGTCTGTGTCAGTTTAAGGGTCAGTCTCAGAGTCAGGGTCCGGGTCAGGGTCAGGGTCCGGGTCCGAGTCAGGGTCCGGGTCCGGGTCCGGGTCCGCGTCAGTTTCAGGGTCAGTGTCAGAGTCAATGTCCGGGTCAGGGTCAGGGTCCGGGTCCGGGTCAGGGTCCAGGTCCGGGTCCGGGTCAGGGTCCGGGTCCGCGTCCTTGTCAGTTTCAGGGTCAGTGTCAGAGTCAGGGTCCGGGTCAGGGTCAGGGTCCGGGTCAGGGTCAGGGTCAGGGTCAGGGTCCGGGTCAGGGTCAGGGTCCGGGTCCTCGTCCGGGGTCAGGATTCTAGTCCGGGTCCGGGTCAGGGTCCGTGTCTGGGTCACGGTCAGGGTCAGGGTCAGGATCCGTTTCCATTTCCGGGTCCGGGTAAGGGTCCGTGTCCGTGTCAGGGTCTGGGTCCCGGTCCGGGTCCGGGTCCGGTTCGGTGTCTGGGTCTGGGTCCGAGGTCAGGATCCGAGTCCGGGTCCAGGTCCTGGTCCGGGTCCGGGTCCAGGTCCGGGTCCGGGTCCGGATCCGGATCTTGGTCAGGGTCAGGGTCCGGTTCCGGGTCCGGATCCGGGTCCGGGTCTGGGTCCGGGTCCGGGTCCGTGTCAGGGTCCGGGTCCGGGTCCGGGTCAGGGTCAGGGTCAGGGTCCGGGTCCGGGTCCATGTCAGGGTCCAGGTCCGTGTCAGGGTCTGGTTCCGGTTCCGGTTCCGGTTCCGGGTCCGGGTCCGGGTCCGGTTCAGGGTCCGGTTCAGGATCCGGGTCCGGGTCCGAGTCCGTGTCCGGATCTGGGTCAGGGTCAGGGTCCGGGTCGGGGTCCAGGTCCGGGTCCGGGTCAGTGTCAGTGTCCGTGTCAGGGTCAGAGTCAGGGTCCGGATCCGGATCCTGGTCAGGGTCAGGGTCAGGGTCAGTGTCCATGTCCGGGACCGGGTCAGGGTCCGGGTCCGGGTCCGGGTCAGGGTCAGGGTCTGGGTCCGTGTCCAGGTCCGGGTCCCGGTCCGTGTCAGGGTCAGGATCCGAATCCAGGTCCGGGTCCGGATCCGGGTCTGGGAGAGGGTCCGGGTCCGGGTCCAGGTCCGGGTCCGGGTCCGGGTCCGGGTCAACGTCAGGGTCAGTATCCATGTCCGGGTCCGGGTCCGGGTCCGGGTCCGGGTCCGGGTCCGGGTCAGGGTCAGGGTCCGGGTCCGTGTCAGGGTCCGGGTCCGGGTCTGTGTCAGTTTAAGGGTCAGTCTCAGAGTCAGGGTCCGGGTCAGTGTCAGGGTCAGGGTCCGGGTCCGAGTCAGGGTCAGGGTCAGGATCCGAATCCGGGTCCGGGTCCGGGTCTGGGTGAGGGTCCGGTTCCGGGTCCGGGTCTGTGTCAGTTTAAGGGTCAGTCTCAGAGTCAGGGTCCGGGTCAGGGTCAGGGTCCAGGTCCGAGTCAGGGTCCGGGTCAGGGTCAGGGTCCGGGTCCGAGTCAGGGTCCGGGTCAGGGTCAGGGTCCGGGTCCGAGTCAGGGTCCGGGTCCGGGTCCGCGTCAGTTTCAGGGTCAGTGTCAGAGTCAATGTCCGGGTCAGGGTCAGGGTCAGGGTCCGGGTCCGGGTCCGGGTCCAGGTCCGGGTCCGGGTCAGGGTCCGGGTCCGCGTCCTTGTCAGTTTCAGGGTCAGTGTCAGAGTCAGGGTCCGGGTCAGGGTCAGGGTCCAGGTCAGGGTCAGGGTCAGGGTCAGGGTCCGTGTCAGGGTCAGGGTCCGGGTCCTGGTCCGGGGTCAGGATTCTAGTCCGGGTCCGGGTCAGGGTCCGGGTCTGGGTCAGGGTCAGGGTCAGGGTCACGGTCAGGGTCAGGATCCGTGTCCATTTCCGGGTCCGGGTAAGGGTCCGTGTCCGTGTCCGTTTCCCGATCCGGGTCAGGGTCCGGATCCGGGTCCGTGTCAGTTTCAGGGTCAGTGTCAGGGTCCAGGTCCGTGTCAGGGTCCGGGTCCGGGTCCGTGTCAGGGTCTGGGTCCCGGTCCGGGTCCGGGTCCGGTTCGGGGTCTGCGTCTGGTTCCGAGGTCAGGATCCGAGTCCGGGTCCAGGTCCTGGTCCGGGTCCGGGTCCAGGTCCGGGTCCGGGTCCGGATCCGGATCTTGGTCAGGGTCAGGGTCCGGTTCCGGGTCCGGATCCGGGTCCGGGTCTGGGTCCGGGTCCGGGTCCGTGTCAGTGTTAGTGTCAGGGTCAGAGTCATGGTCCGGGTCCAGGTCCGGGTCAGGGTCAGGATCCGGGTCCGGGTCCGTGTCCGGGTAAGGGTCCGGGTCCGGGTCCGTGTCCGTGTCAGGGTCCGGTTCCGGTTCCGTGTCAGTTTCACGGTCAGTGTCAGAGTCAGAGTCAGGGTCCGGGTCAGGGTCAGGGTCAGGGTCAGGGTCAGGGTCAGGGTCAGGGTCAGGGTCAGGGTCCAGGTCCGGGTCCGGGTCAGGGTCCGGGTCTGGGTCAGGGTCAGGGTCAGGGTCCGGGTCCGGGTCCATGTCAGGGTCCGTGTCCGTGTCAGGGTCTGGTTCCGGTTCCGGTTCCGGTTCCGGTTCCGGTTCCGGGTCCGGTTCAGGGTCCGGTTCAGGATCTGGGTCCGGGTCCGAGTCCGTGTACGGATCTGGGTCAGGGTCAGGGTCCGGGTCCGGGTCCAGGTCCGGGTCCGGGTCCGGGTCAGTGTCAGTGTCCGTGTCAGGGTCAGAGTCAGGGTCCGGATCCAGATCCTGGTCAGGGTCAGGGTCAGGGTCAGTGTCCGGGTCCGGGACTGGGTCAGGGTCCGGGTCCGGGTCCGGGTCAGGGTCAGGGTCTGGGTCCGGGTCCAGGTCCGGGTCCGGGTCCGGGTCCGGGTCCGGGTCCGGGTCAGGGTCAGGGTCAGGGTCTGGGTCCGGGTCCAGGTCCGGGTCCGGGTCCGGGTCCAGGTCCGGGTCCGGGTCCGGATCCGGATCTTGGTCAGGGTCAGGGTCCGGTTCCGGGTCCGGATCCGGGTCCGGGTCTGGGTCCGGGTCCGGGTCCGTGTCAGGGTCCGGGTCCGGGTCCGGGTCAGGGTCAGGGTCAGGGTCCGGGTCCGGGTCCATGTCAGGGTCCAGGTCCGTGTCAGGGTCTGGTTCCGGTTCCGGTTCCGGTTCCGGGTCCGGGTCCGGGTCCGGTTCAGGGTCCGGTTCAGGATCCGGGTCCGGGTCCGAGTCCGTGTCCGGATCTGGGTCAGGGTCAGGGTCCGGGTCGGGGTCCAGGTCCGGGTCCGGGTCAGTGTCAGTGTCCGTGTCAGGGTCAGAGTCAGGGTCCGGATCCGGATCCTGGTCAGGGTCAGGGTCAGGGTCAGGGTCAGTGTCCGTGTCCGGGACCGGGTCAGGGTCCGGGTCCGGGTCCGGGTCAGGGTCAGGGTCTGGGTCCGTGTCCAGGTCCGGGTCCCGGTCCGTGTCAGGGTCAGGATCCGAATCCAGGTCCGGGTCCGGATCCGGGTCTGGGAGAGGGTCCGGGTCCGGGTCCAGGTCCGGGTCCGGGTCCGGGTCCGGGTCAACGTCAGGGTCAGTATCCATGTCCGGGTCCGGGTCCGGGTCCGGGTCCGGGTCCGGGTCAGGGTCAGGGTCCGGGTCCGTGTCAGGGTCCGGGTCCGGGTCTGTGTCAGTTTAAGGGTCAGTCTCAGAGTCAGGGTCCGGGTCAGTGTCAGGGTCAGGGTCCGGGTCCGAGTCAGGGTCAGGGTCAGGATCCGAATCCGGGTCCGGGTCCGGGTCTGGGTGAGGGTCCGGTTCCGGGTCCAGGTCCCGGTCCGGGTCCTGGTCCGGGTCAACGTCAGGGTCAGTATCCATGTCCAGGTCCGGGTCCGGGTCCGGGTCCGGGTCCGGGTCCGGGTCCGGGTCCGGGTCCGGGTCCGGGTCAGTGTCCGGGTCCGGGTCAGGGTCCGGGTCCGGGTCTGTGTCAGTTTAAGGGTCAGTCTCAGAGTCAGGGTCCGGGTCAGGGTCAGGGTCCAGGTCCGAGTCAGGGTCCGGGTCAGGGTCAGGGTCCGGGTCCGAGTCAGGGTCCGGGTCAGGGTCAGGGTCCGGGTCCGAGTCAGGGTCCGGGTCCGGGTCCGCGTCAGTTTCAGGGTCAGTGTCAGAGTCAATGTCCGGGTCAGGGTCAGGGTCAGGGTCCGGGTCCGGGTCCGGGTCCAGGTCCGGGTCCGGGTCAGGGTCCGGGTCCGCGTCCTTGTCAGTTTCAGGGTCAGTGTCAGAGTCAGGGTCCGGGTCAGGGTCAGGGTCCAGGTCAGGGTCAGGGTCAGGGTCAGGGTCCGGGTCCTGGTCCGGGGTCAGGATTCTAGTCCGGGTCCGGGTCAGGGTCCGGGTCTGGGTCAGGGTCAGGGTCAGGGTCACGGTCAGGGTCAGGATCCGTGTCCATTTCCGGGTCCGGGTAAGGGTCCGTGTCCGTGTCCGTTTCCCGATCCGGGTCAGGGTCCGGATCCGGGTCCGTGTCAGTTTCAGGGTCAGTGTCAGGGTCCAGGTCCGTGTCAGGGTCCGGGTCCGGGTCCGTGTCAGGGTCTGGGTCCCGGTCCGGGTCCGGGTCCGGTTCGGGGTCTGCGTCTGGTTCCGAGGTCAGGATCCGAGTCCGGGTCCAGGTCCTGGTCCGGGTCCGGGTCCAGGTCCGGGTCCGGGTCCGGATCCGGATCTTGGTCAGGGTCAGGGTCCGGTTCCGGGTCCGGATCCGGGTCCGGGTCTGGGTCCGGGTCCGGGTCCGTGTCAGTGTTAGTGTCAGGGTCAGAGTCATGGTCCGGGTCCAGGTCCGGGTCAGGGTCAGGATCCGGGTCCGGGTCCGTGTCCGGGTAAGGGTCCGGGTCCGGGTCCGTGTCCGTGTCAGGGTCCGGTTCCGGTTCCGTGTCAGTTTCAGGGTCAGTGTCAGAGTCAGAGTCAGGGTCCGGGTCAGGGTCAGGGTCAGGGTCAGCGTCAGGGTCAGGGTCAGGGTCAGGGTCAGGGTCCAGGTCCGGGTCCGGGTCAGGGTCCGGGTCTGGGTCAGGGTCAGGGTCAGGGTCCGGGTCCGGGTCCATGTCAGGGTCGGTGTCCGTGTCAGGGTCTGGTTCCGGTTCCGGTTCCGGTTCCGGTTCCGGTTCCGGGTCCGGTTCAGGGTCCGGTTCAGGATCTGGGTCCGGGTCCGAGTCCGTGTACGGATCTGGGTCAGGGTCAGGGTCCGGGTCCGGGTCCAGGTCCGGGTCCGGGTCCGGGTCAGTGTCAGTGTCCGTGTCAGGGTCAGAGTCAGGGTCCGGATCCAGATCCTGGTCAGGGTCAGGGTCAGGGTCAGTGTCCGGGTCCGGGACTGGGTCAGGGTCCGGGTCCGGGTCCGGGTCAGGGTCAGGGTCTGGGTCCGGGTCCAGGTCCGGGTCCGGGTCCGGGTCAGGGTCAGGATCCGAATCCAGGTCCGGGTCCGGATCCGGGTCTGGGAGAGGGTCCGGGTCCGGGTCCAGGGCCGGGTCCGGGTCCGGGTCCAGGTCAACGTCAGGGTCAGTATCCATGTCCAGGTCCGGGTCCGGGTCCGGGTCCGGGTCCGGGTCCGGGTCCGGGTCCGGGTCCGGGTCAGGGTCCGGGTCCGGGTCAGGGTCCGGGTCCGGGTCTGTGTCAGTTTAAGGGTCAGTCTCAGAGTCAGGGTCCGGGTCAGGGTCAGGGTCCGGGTCCGAGTCAGGGTCCGGGTCCGGGTCCGGGTCCGCGTCAGTTTCAGGGTCAGTGTCAGAGTCAATGTCCGGGTCAGGGTCAGGGTCCGGGTCCGGGTCAGGGTCCAGGTCCGGGTCCAGGTCAGGGTCCAGGTCCGCGTCCTTGTCAGTTTCAGGGTCAGTGTCAGAGTCAGGGTCCGGGTCAGGGTCAGGGTCCGGGTCAGGGTCAGGGTCAGGGTCAGGGTCCGGGTCAGGGTCAGGGTCCGGGTCCTGGTCCGGGGTCAGGATTCTAGTCCGGGTCCGGGTCAGGGTCCGGGTCTGGGTCAGGGTCAGGGTCAGGGTCAGGGTCAGGATCCGTGTCCATTTCCGGGTCCGGGTAAGGGTCCGTGTCCGTGTCAGGGTCTGGGTCCCGGTCCGGGTCCGGGTCCGGTTCGGTGTCTGGGTCTGGGTCCGAGGTCAGGATCCGAGTCCGGGTCCAGGTCCTGGTCCGGGTCCGGGTCCAGGTCCGGGTCCGGGTCCGGATCCGGATCTTGGTCAGGGTCAGGGTCCGGTTCCGGGTCCGGATCCGGGTCCGGGTCTGGGTCCAGGTCCGGGTCCGGGTCCGTGTCAGGGTCCGGGTCCGGGTCCGGGACAGGGTCAGGGTCAGGGTCCGGGTCCGGGTCCATGTCAGGGTCCAGGTCCGTATCAGGGTCTGGTTCCGGTTCCGGTTCCGGTTCCGGGTCCGGGTCCGGTTCAGGGTCCGGTTCAGGATCCGGGTCCGGGTCCGAGTCCGTGTCCGGATCTGGGTCAGGGTCAGGGTCCGGGTCGGGGTCCAGGTCCGGGTCCGGGTCAGTGTCAGTGTCCGTGTCAGGGTCAGAGTCAGGGTCCAGATCCGGATCCTGGTCAGGGTCAGGGTCAGGGTCAGTGTCCGGGTCCGGGACCGGGTCAGGGTCCGGGTCCGGGTCCGGGTCAGGGTCAGGGTCTGGGTCCGGGTCCGGGTCCAGGTCCGGGTCCGGGTCCGTGTCAGGGTCAGGATCCGAATCCAGTTCCGGGTCCGGATCCGGGTCTGGGAGAGGGTCCGGGTCCGGGTCCAGGTCCGGGTCTGGGTCCGGGTCCGGGTCCGGGTCAACGTCAGGGTCAGTATCCATGTCCGGGTCCGGGTCCGGGTCCGGGTCCGGGTCCGGGTCCGGGTCCGGGTCCGGGTCAGGGTCAGGGTCCGGGTCCGTGTCAGGGTCCGGGTCAGGGTCTGTGTCAGTTTAAGGGTCAGTCTCAGAGTCAGGGTCCGTGTCAGGGTCAGGGTCCTGGTCAGAGTCATGGTCCGGGTCCGGGTCCGGGTCAGGGTCCTGGTCCGTGTCAGGGTCCGGGTCCGTGTCAGGGTCCAGGTCCGGGTCCGGGTCCGGATCCGGGTCCGGGTCCGTTTCCAGGTCAGGGTCACGATCCGGGTCAGTATCCGGGTCCGGGTCCGGGTCCGGGTCCGGGTCCGGGTCCGGGTCCGGGTCCGGGTCCGGGTCGGGTCCGGGTCCGGGTCTGGGTCCGGGTCCAGGTCCGGGTCCGGGTCCGGATCCGGATCCGGATCTTGGTCAGGGTCCGGGTCCGGTTCCGGTTCCGGATCCGGGTCCGGGTCTGGGTCCGGGTCCGGGTCCGTGTCAGGGTCTGGGTCCCGGTCCGGGTCCGGGTCCGGGTCGGGGTCTGGGTCTGGGTCCGAGGTCAGGATCCGAGTCCGGGTCCAGGTCCGGGTCCGGGTCCGGATCCGGATCTTGGTCAGGGTCAGGGTCCGGTTCCGGGTCCGGATCCGGGTCCGGGTCTGGGTCCGGGTCCGCGTCCGGGTCCGGGTCAGTGTTAGTATCAGGGTCAGAGTCAGGGTCCGGGTCCAGGTCCGGGTCAGGGTCAGGGTCAGGATCCGGGTCCGGGTCCGGGTAAGGGTCCGGGTCCGGGTCCTGGTCCGTGTCCGTGTCAGGGTCCGGTTCCGGTTCCGTGTCAGTTTCAGGGTCAGTGTCAGAGTCAGAGTCAGGGTCCGGGTCAGGGTCAGGGTCAGGATCAGGGTCAGGGTCAGGGTCAGAGTCAGGGTCAGGGTCAGGGTCCGGGTCCGGCTCCGGGTCCGGGTCCGGGTCAGGGTCCGGGTCCGGGTCCGGGTCAGGGTCAAGGTCAGGGTCCGGGTCCGGGTCCATGTCAGGGTCCAGGTCCGGGTCCGGGTAAGGGTCCCGGTCCGGGTCCTGGTCCGTGTCCGTGTCAGGGTCCGGTTCCGGTTCCGTGTCAGTTTCAGGGTCAGTGTCAGAGTCAGAGTCAGGGTCCGGGTCAGGGTCAGGGTCAGGATCAGGGTCAGGGTCAGGGTCAGGGTCAGGGTCAGGGTCTGGGTCCGGGTCCGGGTCAGGGTCCGGGTCCGGGTCCGGGTCAGGGTCAGGGTCAGGGTCCGGGTCCGGGTCCATGTCAGGGTCCAGGTCCGTGTCAGGGTCTGGTTCCGGTTCCGGTTCCGGTTCCGGTTCCGGTTCAGGGTCCGGTTCAGGATCCGGGTCCGGGTCCGAGTCCGTGTCCGGATCTGGGTCAGGGTCAGGGTCCGGGTCGGGGTCCAGGTCCGGGTCCGGGTCAGTGTCAGTGTCCGTGTCAGGGTCAGAGTCAGGGTCCGGATCCGGATCCTGGTCAGGGTCAGGGTCAGGGTCAGTGTCCGGGTCTGGGACCGGGTCAGGGTCCGGGTCCGGGTCCGGGTCCGGGTCAGGGTCAGGGTCTGGGTCCGGGTCCAGGTCCGGGTCCGGGTCCGGGCCAAGGTCAGGATCCGAATCCAGGTCCGGGTCCGGGTCCGGGTCCGGGTCAACGTCAGGGTCAGTATCCATGTCCATGTCCGGGTCCGGGTCCGGGTCCGGGTCCGGGTCAGGGTCCGGGTCAGGGTCAGGGTCCAGGTCCGGGTCTGTGTCAGTTTAAGGGTCAGTCTCAGAGTCAGGGTCCGGGTCAGGGTCAGGGTCAGGGTCCAGGTCCGAGTCAGGGTCCGGGTCCGGGTCCGGGTCCCGGTCCGGGTCCGGGTCCGCGTCAGTTTCAGGGTCAGTGTCAGAGTCAGTGTCTGGGTCAGGGTCACGGTCCGGGTACGGGTCAGGGTCCATGTCCGGGTCCGGGTCAGGGTCCGGGTCCGCGTCCTTGTCAGTTTCAGGGTCAGTGTCAGAGTCAGGGTCCGGGTCAGGGTCCGTGTCAGGCTCAGGGTCAGGGTCAGGGTCCGGGTCAGGGTCAGGGTCCGGGTCCTGGTCCGGGGTCAGGATTCTAGTCCGGGTCTGGGTCCGGGTCCGGGTCTGGGTCAGGGTCAGGGTCAGGGTCAGGGTCAGGGTCAGGGTCAGGATCCGTGTCCATTTCCGGGTCCGGGTAAGGGTCCGTGTCCGTGTCCAGGTCCGGGTCCGGGTCCGGGTCAACGTCAGGGTCAGTATCCATGTCCAGGTCTGGGTCCGGGTCCGGGTCCGGGTCCGGGTCCGGGTCCGGGTCCGGGTCCGGGTGCGGGTCAGGGTCCGGTTCAGGATCCGGGTCCGGGTCCGAGTCCGTGTCCGGATCTGGGTCAGGGTCAGGGTCCGGGTCGGGGTCCAGGTCCGGGTCCGGGTCAGTGTCAGTGTCCGTGTCAGGGTCAGAGTCAGGGTCCGGATCCGGATCCTGGTCAGGGTCAGGGTCAGGGTCAGTGTCCGGGTCCGGGACCGGGTCAGGGTCCGTGTCCGTGTCCGTGTCCGGGTCCGGGTCAGGGTCAGGGTCTGGGTCCGGGTCCGGGTCAGGGTCAGGATCCGAATCCAGGTCCGGGTCCGGATCCGGGTCTGGGAGAGGGTCCGGGTCCGGGTCCAGGTCCGGGTCCGGGTCCGGGTCCGGGTCAACGTCAGGGTCAGTATCCATGTCCAGGTCCGGGTCCGGGTCCGGGTCCGGGTCCGGGTTCGGGTCCGGGTCAGGGTCCGGGTCCGGGTCAGGGTCCGGGTCTGGGTCTGGGTCAGTTTAAGGGTCAGTCTCAGAGTCAGGGTCCGGGTCAGGGTCCGGGTCCGCGTCCGGGTCCGAGTCAGTTTCAGGGTCAGTGTCAGAGTCAGTGTCCGGGTCAGGGTCAGGGTCCGGGTCCGGGTCAGGGTCCAGGTCCGGGTCCGGGTCCGGGTCAGTGTCCGGGTCCGCGTCCTTGTCAGTTTCAGGCTCAGTGTCAGAGTCAGGGTCCGGGTCAGGGTCAGGGTCAGGGTCAGGGTCAGGGTCAGGGTCAGGGTCAGGGTCAGGATCCGTGTCCATTTCCGGGTCCGGGTAAGGGTCCGTGTCCGTGTCCAGGTCCGGGTCCGGGTCCGGGTCAACGTCAGGGTCAGTATCCATGTCCAGGTCTGGGTCCGGGTCCGGGTCCGGGTCCGGGTCCGGGTCCGGGTCCGGGTCCGGGTGCGGGTCAGGGTCCGGTTCAGGATCCGGGTCCGGGTCCGAGTCCGTGTCCGGATCTGGGTCAGGGTCAGGGTCCGGGTCGGGGTCCAGGTCCGGGTCCGGGTCAGTGTCAGTGTCCGTGTCAGGGTCAGAGTCAGGGTCCGGATCCGGATCCTGGTCAGGGTCAGGGTCAGGGTCAGTGTCCGGGTCCGGGACCGGGTCAGGGTCCGTGTCCGTGTCCGTGTCCGGGTCCGGGTCAGGGTCAGGGTCTGGGTCCGGGTCCGGGTCAGGGTCAGGATCCGAATCCAGGTCCGGGTCCGGATCCGGGTCTGGGAGAGGGTCCGGGTCCGGGTCCAGGTCCGGGTCCGGGTCCGGGTCCGGGTCAACGTCAGGGTCAGTATCCATGTCCAGGTCCGGGTCCGGGTCCGGGTCCGGGTCCGGGTTCGGGTCCGGGTCAGGGTCCGGGTCCGGGTCAGGGTCCGGGTCTGGGTCTGGGTCAGTTTAAGGGTCAGTCTCAGAGTCAGGGTCCGGGTCAGGGTCCGGGTCCGCGTCCGGGTCCGAGTCAGTTTCAGGGTCAGTGTCAGAGTCAGTGTCCGGGTCAGGGTCAGGGTCCGGGTCCGGGTCAGGGTCCAGGTCCGGGTCCGGGTCCGGGTCAGTGTCCGGGTCCGCGTCCTTGTCAGTTTCAGGCTCAGTGTCAGAGTCAGGGTCCGGGTCAGGGTCAGGGTCCGGGTCCTGGTCCGGGGTCAGGATTCTAGTCCGGGTCTGGGTCCGGGTCCGGGTCTGGGTCAGGGTCAGGGTCAGGGTCAGGGTCAGGATCCGTGTCCATTTCCGGGTCCGGGTAAGGGTCCGTGTCCGTGTCCGTGTCCCGGTCCGGGTCAGGGTCCGGATCCGGGTCCGTGTCAGTTTCAGGGTCAGTGTCAGGGTCCAGGTCCGTGTCAGGGTCCGGGTCCGTGTCCGTGTCCGGGTCCGTGTCCGGGTCAGGGTCCGGATCCGGGTCAGGATCCCGGTCCGGATCAGGGTCCGGGTCCGGGTCCGGGTCCTGGTCCGTGTCAGTGTCAGGGTCCTGGTCAGAGTCATGGTCCGGGTCCGGGTCCGGGTCAGGGTCCTGGTCCGAGTCAGGGTCCGGGTCCGTGTCAGGGTCCGGGTCCGGGTCCGGATCCGGGTCCGGGTCCGGGTCCGGGTCCGGGTCCGGGTCCGGGTCCGGGTCCGGGTCCGGGTCCGGGTCCGGGTCCGGGTCCGGGTCAGGGTCTGGGTCCGGATCCTGGTCCGGATCCGGGTCCGGATCAGGGTCCGGGTCCGGGTCCGGGTCAGGGTCCGGGTCCGGGTCAGGGTCCGGGTCTGGGTCTGGGTCAGTTTAAGGGTCAGTCTCAGAGTCAGGGTCCGGGTCAGGGTCCGGGTCCGCGTCCGGGTCCGAGTCAGTTTCAGGGTCAGTGTCAGAGTCAGTGTCCGGGTCAGGGTCAGGGTCCGGGTCCGGGTCAGGGTCCAGGTCCGGGTCCGGGTCCGGGTCAGGGTCCGGGTCCACGTCCTTGTCAGTTTCAGGCTCAGTGTCAGAGTCAGGGTCCGGGTCAGGGTCAGGGTCAGGGTCAGGGTCAGGGTCAGGGTCAGGGTCCGGGTCAGGGTCAGGGTCCGGGTCCTGGTCCGGGGTCAGGATTCTAGTCCGGGTCTGGGTCCGGGTCCGGGTCTGGGTCAGGGTCAGGGTCAGGGTCAGGGTCAGGATCCGTGTCCATTTCCGGGTCCGGGTAAGGGTCCGTGTCCGTGTCCGTGTCCCGGTCCGGGTCAGGGTCCGGATCCGGGTCCGTGTCAGTTTCAGGGTCAGTGTCAGGGTCCAGGTCCGTGTCAGGGTCCGGGTCCGTGTCCGTGTCAGGGTCCGGGTCCGTGTCCGGGTCCGTGTCCGGGTCAGGGTCCGGATCCGGGTCAGGATCCCGGTCCGGATCAGGGTCCGTGTCCGGGTCCGGGTCCTGGTCCGTGTCAGTGTCAGGGTCCTGGTCAGAGTCATGGTCCGGGTCCGGGTCCGGGTCAGGGTCCTGGTCCGAGTCAGGGTCCGGGTCCGTGTCAGGGTCCGGGTCCGGGTCCGGATCCGGGTCCGGGTCCGGGTCCGGGTCCGGGTCCGGGTCCGGGTCCGGATCCGGGTCCGGGTCAGGGTCCGGGTCCGGATCCTGGTCCGGATCCGGGTCCGGATCAGTGTCCGGGTCCGGGTCCGGGTCAGGGTCCGGGTCCGGGTCCAGGTCCGGGTCCGGGTCCGGGTCCGGGTCAACGTCAGGGTCAGTATCCATGTCCAGGTCCGGGTCCGGGTCCGGGTCCGGGTCCGGGTTCGGGTCCGGGTCAGGGTCCGGGTCCGGGTCAGGGTCCGGGTCTGGGTCTGGGTCAGTTTAAGGGTCAGTCTCAGAGTCAGGGTCCGGGTCAGGGTCCGGGTCCGCGTCCGGGTCCGAGTCAGTTTCAGGGTCAGTGTCAGAGTCAGTGTCCGGGTCAGGGTCAGGGTCCGGGTCCGGGTCAGGGTCCAGGTCCGGGTCCGGGTCCGGGTCAGGGTCCGGGTCCGCGTCCTTGTCAGTTTCAGGCTCAGTGTCAGAGTCAGGGTCCGGGTCAGGGTCAGGGTCAGGGTCAGGGTCAGGGTCAGGGTCAGGGTCAGGGTCAGGGTCCGGGTCAGGGTCAGGGTCCGGGTCCTGGTCCGGGGTCAGGATTCTAGTCCGGGTCTGGGTCCGGGTCCGGGTCTGGGTCAGGGTCAGGGTCAGGGTCAGGGTCAGGATCCGTGTCCATTTCCGGGTCCGGGTAAGGGTCCGTGTCCGTGTCCGTGTCCCGGTCCGGGTCAGGGTCCGGATCCGGGTCCGTGTCAGTTTCAGGGTCAGTGTCAGGGTCCAGGTCCGTGTCAGGGTCCGGGTCCGTGTCCGTGTCAGGGTCCGGGTCCGTGTCCGGGTCCGTGTCCGGGTCAGGGTCCGGATCCGGGTCAGGATCCCGGTCCGGATCAGGGTCCGGGTCCGGGTCCGGGTCCTGGTCCGTGTCAGTGTCAGGGTCCTGGTCAGAGTCATGGTCCGGGTCCGGGTCCGGGTCAACGTCAGGGTCAGTATCCATGTCCAGGTCCGGGTCCGGGTCCGGGTCCGGGTCCGGGTTCGGGTCCGGGTCAGGGTCCGGGTCCGGGTCAGGGTCCGGGTCTGGGTCTGGGTCAGTTTAAGGGTCAGTCTCAGAGTCAGGGTCCGGGTCAGGGTCCGGGTCCGCGTCCGGGTCCGAGTCAGTTTCAGGGTCAGTGTCAGAGTCAGTGTCCGGGTCAGGGTCAGGGTCCGGGTCCGGGTCAGGGTCCAGGTCCGGGTCCGGGTCCGGGTCAGGGTCCGGGTCCGCGTCCTTGTCAGTTTCAGGCTCAGTGTCAGAGTCAGGGTCCGGGTCAGGGTCAGGGTCAGGGTCAGGGTCAGGGTCAGGGTCAGGGTCAGGGTCCGGGTCAGGGTCAGGGTCCGGGTCCTGGTCCGGGGTCAGGATTCTAGTCCGGGTCTGGGTCCGGGTCTGGGTCTGGGTCAGGGTCAGGGTCAGGGTCAGGGTCAGGATCCGTGTCCATTTCCGGGTCCGGGTAAGGGTCCGTGTCCGTGTCCGTGTCCCGGTCCGGGTCAGGGTCCGGATCCGGGTCCGTGTCAGTTTCAGGGTCAGTGTCAGGGTCCAGGTCCGTGTCAGGGTCCGGGTCCGTGTCCGTGTCAGGGTCCGGGTCCGTGTCCGGGTCCGTGTCCGGGTCAGGGTCCGGATCCGGGTCAGGATCCCGGTCCGGATCAGGGTCCGGGTCCGGGTCCGGGTCCTGGTCCGTGTCAGTGTCAGGGTCCTGGTCAGAGTCATGGTCCGGGTCCGGGTCCGGGTCAGGGTCCTGGTCCGAGTCAGGGTCCGGGTCCGTGTCAGGGTCCGGGTCCGGGTCCGGATCCGGGTCCGGGTCCGGGTCCGGGTCCGGGTCCGGGTCCGGGTCCGGGTCCGGATCCGGGTCCGGGTCAGGGTCTGGGTCCGGATCCTGGTCCGGATCCGGGTCCGGATCAGGGTCCGGGTCCGGGTCCGGGTCAGGGTCCGGGTCCGGGTCAGGGTCCGGGTCTGGGTCTGGGTCAGTTTAAGGGTCAGTCTCAGAGTCAGGGTCCGGGTCAGGGTCCGGGTCCGCGTCCGGGTCCGAGTCAGTTTCAGGGTCAGTGTCAGAGTCAGTGTCCGGGTCAGGGTCAGGGTCCGGGTCCGGGTCAGGGTCCAGGTCCGGGTCCGGGTCCGGGTCAGGGTCCGGGTCCACGTCCTTGTCAGTTTCAGGCTCAGTGTCAGAGTCAGGGTCCGGGTCAGGGTCAGGGTCAGGGTCAGGGTCAGGGTCAGGGTCAGGGTCCGGGTCAGGGTCAGGGTCCGGGTCCTGGTCCGGGGTCAGGATTCTAGTCCGGGTCTGGGTCCGGGTCCGGGTCTGGGTCAGGGTCAGGGTCAGGGTCAGGGTCAGGATCCGTGTCCATTTCCGGGTCCGGGTAAGGGTCCGTGTCCGTGTCCGTGTCCCGGTCCGGGTCAGGGTCCGGATCCGGGTCCGTGTCAGTTTCAGGGTCAGTGTCAGGGTCCAGGTCCGTGTCAGGGTCCGGGTCCGTGTCCGTGTCAGGGTCCGGGTCCGTGTCCGGGTCCGTGTCCGGGTCAGGGTCCGGATCCGGGTCAGGATCCCGGTCCGGATCAGGGTCCGTGTCCGGGTCCGGGTCCTGGTCCGTGTCAGTGTCAGGGTCCTGGTCAGAGTCATGGTCCGGGTCCGGGTCCGGGTCAGGGTCCTGGTCCGAGTCAGGGTCCGGGTCCGTGTCAGGGTCCGGGTCCGGGTCCGGATCCGGGTCCGGGTCCGGGTCCGGGTCCGGGTCCGGGTCCGGGTCCGGGTCCGGGTCCGGGTCCGGGTCCGGATCCGGGTCCGGGTCAGGGTCCGGGTCCGGATCCTGGTCCGGATCCGGGTCCGGATCAGTGTCCGGGTCCGGGTCCGGGTCAGGGTACGGGTCCGGGTCCGGGTCCGGGTCTGGGTCCGGGTCCGGGTCCGGGTCCGGGTCGGGGTCCGGGTCCGGGTCCGGGTCCGGGTCCGGGTCCGGGTCCGGTTCTGGGTCAGGGTCCAGGTCTGGGTCCAGGGTCAGGATCCGAGTCCTGGTCCGTGTCCTGGTCCGCATCCGGGTCGGGGTCCGGGTCCGGATCCGGATCTTGTTCAGGGTCAGGGTCCGGGTCCAGGTCCGGGTCAGGGTCAGGATCCGGGTCCGGGTCCGGGTAAGGTTCCGTGTCCGGGTCCGGGTAAGGGTCCGTGTCCATGTCTGGGTCCGGGTCCGGGTCAGGGTCCGGATCCGGGTCCGTGTCAGTTTCAGGGTGAGTGTCAGGGTCCGGGTCCGTGTCACGGTCCGGGTCCATGTCAGGGTCCGGGTCCGGGTCCGGGTCAGGGTCCGGATCCGGGTCCGGATCCATGTCCGGATCAGGGTCCGTGTCCGTGTCCGTGTCCGTGTCCGTGTCCGTGTCCGGGTCCGGGTCCGTGTCACGGTCCGGGTCCATGTCAGGGTCCGGGTCCGGGTCCGGGTCAGGGTCCGGATCCGGGTCCGGATCCATGTCCGGATCAGGGTCCGTGTCCGTGTCCGTGTCCGTGTCCGGGTCCGGGTCCGGGTCCGGGTCCGGGTCCGGGTCCGGGTCCGGATCCGGGTCCGGGTCAGGGTCTGGGTCCGGATCCTGGTCCGGATCCGGGTCCGGATCAGGGTCCGGGTCCGGGTCCGGGTCAGGGTCCGGGTCCGGGTCAGGGTCCGGGTCTGGGTCTGGGTCAGTTTAAGGGTCAGTCTCAGAGTCAGGGTCCGGGTCAGGGTCCGGGTCCGCGTCCGGGTCCGAGTCAGTTTCAGGGTCAGTGTCAGAGTCAGTGTCCGGGTCAGGGTCAGGGTCCGGGTCCGGGTCAGGGTCCAGGTCCGGGTCCGGGTCCGGGTCAGGGTCCGGGTCCACGTCCTTGTCAGTTTCAGGCTCAGTGTCAGAGTCAGGGTCCGGGTCAGGGTCAGGGTCAGGGTCAGGGTCAGGGTCAGGGTCAGGGTCCGGGTCAGGGTCAGGGTCCGGGTCCTGGTCCGGGGTCAGGATTCTAGTCCGGGTCTGGGTCCGGGTCCGGGTCTGGGTCAGGGTCAGGGTCAGGGTCAGGGTCAGGATCCGTGTCCATTTCCGGGTCCGGGTAAGGGTCCGTGTCCGTGTCCGTGTCCCGGTCCGGGTCAGGGTCCGGATCCGGGTCCGTGTCAGTTTCAGGGTCAGTGTCAGGGTCCAGGTCCGTGTCAGGGTCCGGGTCCGTGTCCGTGTCAGGGTCCGGGTCCGTGTCCGGGTCCGTGTCCGGGTCAGGGTCCGGATCCGGGTCAGGATCCCGGTCCGGATCAGGGTCCGTGTCCGGGTCCGGGTCCTGGTCCGTGTCAGTGTCAGGGTCCTGGTCAGAGTCATGGTCCGGGTCCGGGTCCGGGTCAGGGTCCTGGTCCGAGTCAGGGTCCGGGTCCGTGTCAGGGTCCGGGTCCGGGTCCGGATCCGGGTCCGGGTCCGGGTCCGGGTCCGGGTCCGGGTCCGGGTCCGGGTCCGGGTCCGGGTCCGGATCCGGGTCCGGGTCAGGGTCCGGGTCCGGATCCTGGTCCGGATCCGGGTCCGGATCAGTGTCCGGGTCCGGGTCCGGGTCAGGGTACGGGTCCGGGTCCGGGTCCGGGTCTGGGTCCGGGTCCGGGTCCGGGTCCGGGTCGGGGTCCGGGTCCGGGTCCGGGTCCGGGTCCGGGTCCGGGTCCGGTTCCGGGTCAGGGTCCAGGTCTGGGTCCAGGGTCAGGATCCGAGTCCTGGTCCGTGTCCTGGTCCGCATCCGGGTCGGGGTCCGGGTCCGGATCCGGATCTTGTTCAGGGTCAGGGTCCGGGTCCAGGTCCGGGTCAGGGTCAGGATCCGGGTCCGGGTCCGGGTAAGGTTCCGTGTCCGGGTCCGGGTAAGGGTCCGTGTCCATGTCTGGGTCCGGGTCCGGGTCAGGGTCCGGATCCGGGTCCGTGTCAGTTTCAGGGTGAGTGTCAGGGTCCGGGTCCGTGTCACGGTCCGGGTCCATGTCAGGGTCCGGGTCCGGGTCCGGGTCAGGGTCCGGATCCGGGTCCGGATCCATGTCCGGATCAGGGTCCGTGTCCGTGTCCGTGTCCGTGTCCGTGTCCGTGTCCGGGTCCGGGTCCGGGTCAGTGTTAGGGTCAGGGTCAGAGTCAGGGTCCGGGTCCGGGTCCAGGTCAGGTTCCGGGTCCGGGTCCGGGTCAGTTTCAGGGTCAGTGTCAGGGTCAGAGTCAGAGTCAGGGTCCAGGTCACGGTCCGGGTCCGGGTCCAGGTCAGGGTCCGGGTCTGGGTCCGGGTCCGGGTCCGTGTCCGGGTCAGGGTCCGGATCCTGGTCCGGATCCGGATCAGGGTCCGGGTCCGTGTCCGTGTCCGGGTCAGGGTCCGGGTCCGTGTCCGGGTCCGGGTCCGGGTCCAGGTCCGGGTCCGGGTCTGGGTCCGGGTCCGGGGTCAGGATCCGAGTCCGGGTCCGGGTCCGGGTCCTGGTCCTGGTCCGGGTCCGGGTCCGGGTCCGGATCCGGGTCTTGGTCAGGGTCAGGGTACGGGTCCGGGTCCGGGTCTGGGTCCGGGTCCGTGTCAGTGTCAGGATCCGGGTCCGGGTCCGGGTCCGGGTCCTGGTCCGTGTCAGTGTCAGGGTCCTGGTCAGAGTCATGGTCCGGGTCCGGGTCCGGGTCAGGGTCCTGGTCCGAGTCAGGGTCCGGGTCCGTGTCAGGGTCCGGGTCCGGGTCCGCGTCCTGGTCCGAGTCAGTTTCAGGGTCAGTGTCAGAGTCAGTGTCCGGGTCAGGGTCAGGGTCCGGGTCCCGGTCAGGGTCCAGGTCCGGGTCCGGGTCCGGGTCAGGGTCCGGGTCCGCGTCCTTGTCAGTTTCAGGCTCAGTGTCAGAGTCAGGGTCCGGGTCAGGGTCAGGGTCAGGGTCAGGGTCAGGGTCAGGGTCAGGGTCCGGGTCAGGGTCAGGGTCTGGGTCCTGGTCCGGGGTCAGGATTCTAGTCCGGGTCTGGGTCCGGGTCCGGGTCTGGGTCAGGGTCAGGGTCAGGGTCAGGGTCAGGATCCGTGTCCATTTCCGGGTCCGGGTAAGGGTCCGTGTCCGTGTCCGTGTCCCGGTCCGGGTCAGGGTCCGGATCCGGGTCCGTGTCAGTTTCAGGGTCAGTGTCAGGGTCCAGGTCCGTGTCAGGGTCCGGGTCCGTGTCCGTGTCAGGGTCCGGGTCCGTGTCCGGGTCCGTGTCCGGGTCAGGGTCCGGATCCGGGTCAGGATCCCGGTCCGGATCAGGGTCCGGGTCCGGGTCCGGGTCCTGGTCCGTGTCAGTGTCAGGGTCCTGGTCAGAGTCATGGTCCGGGTCCGGGTCCGGGTCAGGGTCCTGGTCCGAGTCAGGGTCCGGGTCCGTGTCAGGGTCCGGGTCCGGGTCCGGGTCCGGATCCGGGTCCGGGTCCGGGTCCGGGTCCGGGTCCGGGTCCGGGTCCGGGTCCGGGTCCGGATCCGGGTCCGGGTCAGGGTCGGGGTCAGGGTCCGGGTCTGGGTCTGGGTCAGTTTAAGGGTCAGTCTCAGAGTCAGGGTCCGGGTCAGGGTCCGGGTCCGCGTCCGGGTCCGAGTCAGTTTCAGGGTCAGTGTCAGAGTCAGTGTCCGGGTCAGGGTCAGGGTCCGGGTCCGGGTCAGGGTCCAGGTCCGGGTCCGGGTCCGGGTCAGGGTCCGGGTCCGCGTCCTTGTCAGTTTCAGGCTCAGTGTCAGAGTCAGGGTCCGGGTCAGGGTCAGGGTCAGGGTCAGGGTCAGGGTCAGGGTCAGGGTCCGGGTCAGGGTCAGGGTCCGGGTCCTGGTCCGGGGTCAGGATTCTAGTCCGGGTCTGGGTCCGGGTCCGGGTCTGGGTCAGGGTCAGGGTCAGGGTCAGGGTCAGGATCCGTGTCCATTTCCGGGTCCGGGTAAGGGTCCGTGTCCGTGTCCGTGTCCCGGTCCGGGTCAGGGTCCGGATCCGGGTCCGTGTCAGTTTCAGGGTCAGTGTCAGGGTCCAGGTCCGTGTCAGGGTCCGGGTCTGTGTCCGTGTCAGGGTCCGTGTCCGTGTCCGGGTCCGTGTCCGGGTCAGGGTCAGGGTCCGGATCCGGGTCAGGATCTCGGTCCGGATCAGGGTCCGGGTCCGGGTCCGGGTCCTGGTCCGTGTCAGGGTCAGGGTCCTGGTCAGAGTCATGGTCCGGGTCCGGGTCCGGGTCAGGGTCCTGGTCCGAGTCAGGGTCCGGGTCCGTGTCAGGGTCCGGGTCCGGGTCCGGGTCCGGGTCCGGGTCCGGATCCGGGTCCGGGTCAGGGTCCGGGTCCGGATCCTGGTCCGGATCCGGGTCCGGATCAGGGTCCGGGTCCGGGTCCGGGTCAGGGTACGGGTCCGGGTCCGGGTCCGGGTCTGGGTCCGGGTCCGGGTCCGGGTCCGGGTCGGGGTCCGGGTCCGGGTCCGGGTCCGGGTCCGGGTCGGGTTCCGGGTCAGGGTCCAGGTCCGGGTCCAGGGTCAGGATCCGAGTCCTGGTCCGTGTCCTGGTCCGCGTCCGGGTCGGGGTCCGGGTCCGGATCCGGATCTTGTTCAGGGTCAGGGTCCGGGTCCAGGTCCGGGTCAGGGTCAGGATCCGGGTCCGGGTCCGGGTAAGGTTCCGTGTCCGGGTCCGGGTAAGGGTCCGTGTCCATGTCTGGGTCCGGGTCCGGGTCAGGGTCCGGATCCGGGTCCGTGTCAGTTTCAGGGTGAGTGTCAGGGTCCGGGTCCGTGTCACGGTCCGGGTCCATGTCATGGTCCGGGTCCGGGTCCGGGTCAGGGTCCGGATCCGGGTCCGGATCCATGTCCGGATCAGGGTCCGTGTCCGTGTCCGTGTCCGTGTCCGTGTCCGGGTCCGGGTCCGGGTCCGGGTCAGTGTTAGGGTCAGGGTCAGAGTCAGGGTCCGGGTCCGGGTCCAGGTCAGGTTCCGGGTCCGGGTCCGGGTCAGTTTCAGGGTCAGTGTCAGGGTGAGAGTCAGAGTCAGGGTCCAGGTCACGGTCCAGGTCCGGGTCCAGGTCAGGGTCCGGGTCTGGGTCCGGGTCCGTGTCCGTGTCCGGGTCAGGGTCCGGATCCTGGTCCGGATCCGGATCAGGGTCCGGGTCCGTGTCCGTGTCCGGGTCAGGGTCCGGGTCCGGGTCCGGGTCCGGGTCCAGGTCCGGGTCCGGGTCTGGGTCCGGGTCCGGGGTCAGGATCCGAGTCCGGGTCCGGGTCCGGGTCCTGGTCCTGGTCCGGGTCCGGGTCCGGGTCCGGATCCGGGTCTTGGTCAGGGTCAGGGTACGGGTCCGGGTCCGGGTCTGGGTCCGGGTCCGTGTCAGTGTCAGGATCCGGGTCCGGGTCCGGGTCCAAGTCCTGGTCCGTGTCAGTGTCAGGGTCCTGGTCAGAGTCATGGTCCGGGTCCGGGTCCGGGTCAGGGTCCTGGTCCGAGTCAGGGTCCGGGTCCGTGTCAGGGTCCGGGTCCGGGTCCGCGTCCGGGTCCGAGTCAGTTTCAGGGTCAGTGTCAGAGTCAGTGTCCGGGTCAGGGTCAGGGTCCGGGTCCGGGTTAGGGTCCAGGTCCGGGTCCGGGTCCGGGTCAGGGTCCGGGTCCGCGTCCTTGTCAGTTTCAGGCTCAGTGTCAGAGTCAGGGTCCGGGTCAGGGTCAGGGTCAGGGTCAGGGTCAGGGTCAGGGTCAGGGTCCGGGTCAGGGTCAGGGTCAGGGTCCGGGTCCTGGTCCGGGGTCAGGATTCTAGTCCGGGTCTGGGTCCGGGTCCGGGTCTGGGTCAGTGTCAGGGTCAGGGTCAGGGTCAGGATCCGTGTCCATTTCCGGGTCCGGGTAAGGGTCCGTGTCCGTGTCCGTGTCCCGGTCCGGGTCAGGGTCCGGATCCGGGTCCGTGTCAGTTTCAGGGTCAGTGTCAGGGTCCAGGTCCGTGTCAGGGTCCGGGTCTGTGTCCGTGTCAGGGTCCGGGTCCGTGTCCGGGTCCGTGTCCGGGTCAGGGTCCGGATCCGGGTCAGGATCCCGGTCCGGATCAGGGTCCGGGTCCGGGTCCGGGTCCTGGTCCGTGTCAGTGTCAGGGTCCTGGTCAGAGTCATGGTCCGGGTCCGGGTCCGGGTCAGGGTCCGGGTCCGGATCCTGGTCCGGATCCGGGTCCGGATCAGGGTCCGGGTCCGGGTCCGGGTCAGGGTACGGGTCCGGGTCCGGGTCCGGGTCTGGGTCCGGGTCCGGGTCCGGGTCCGGATCGGGGTCCGGGTCCGGGTCCGGGTCCGGGTCCGGGTCCGGGTCCGGTTCCGGGTCAGGGTCCAGGTCCGGGTCCGGGTCCGGTTCCGGGTCAGGGTCCGGATCCGGGTCCGTGTCAGTTTCAGGGTGAGTGTCAGGGTCCGGGTCCGTGTCACGGTCCGGGTCCATGTCAGGGTCCGGGTCCGGGTCCGGGTCAGGGTCCGGATCCGGGTCCGGATCCATGTCCGGATCAGGGTCCATGTCCGTGTCCGTGTCCGTGTCCGTGTCCGTGTCCGGGTCCGGGTCTGGGTCCGGGTCAGTGTTAGGGTCAGGGTCAGAGTCAGGGTCCGGGTCCGGGTCCAGGTCAGGTTCCGGGTCCGGGTCCGGGTCAGTTTCAGGGTCAGTGTCAGGGTCAGAGTCAGAGTCAGGGTCCAGGTCACGGTCCGGGTCCGGGTCCAGGTCAGCGTCCGGGTCTGGGTCCGGGTCCGGGTCCGTGTCCGGGTCACGGTCCGGATCCTGGTCCGGATCCGGATCAGGGTCCGGGTCCGTGTCCGTGTCCGGGTCAGGGTCCGGGTCCGGGTCCGGGTCCGGGTCCGGGTCCAGGTCCGGGTCCGGGTCTGGGTCCGGGTCCGGGGTCAGGATCCGAGTCCGGGTCCGGGTCCGGGTCCTGGTCCTGGTCCGGGTCCGGGTCCGGGTCCGGGTCCGGATCCGGGTCTTGGTCAGGGTCAGGGTACGGGTACGGGTCCGGGTCCGGGTCTGGGTCCGGGTCCGTGTCAGTGTCAGGATCCGGGTCCGGGTCCGGGTCCGGGTCCGGGTCCAGGTCAGGGTCCGGGTCCGGGTCCGGGTCCGGGTCCTGGTCTGGGTCCAGGTCCGTGTCAGTGTCAGGATCCGTGTCCGTGTCCGGGTCTGGGTCCAGGTCCGTGTCAGTGTCAGGATCCGGGTCCGGGTCAGAGTCAGAGTAAGGGTCCGGGTCACGGTCCGGGTCCGGGTCCAGGTCAGGGTCCGGGTCCGGGTCCGGGTGAGGGTCCGGGTCCGGTTCCGGGTGAGGGTCCGGGTCCGTGTCAGGGTCCGGGTCCGTGTCAGGGTCTGGGTCCGGGTCCGGGTCCGGTTTCGTTTCCAGGTCAGGGTCAGGATCCGGGTCCGGGTCCGGGTCCGGATCCATGTCCGGATCAGGGTCCGGGTCCGTGTCCGTGTCCGTGTCCGTGTCCGTGTCCGTGTCCGTGTCCGGGTCAGTGTTAGGGTCAGGGTCAGAGTCAGGGTCTGGGACCGGGTCCAGGTCAGGTTCCGGGTCCGGGTCCGGGTCAGTTTCAGGGTCATTGTCAGGGTCAGAGTCAGAGTCAGGGTCCAGGTCACGGTCCGGGTCCGGGTCCAGGTCAGCGTCCGGGTCTGGGTCCGGGTCCGGGTCCGTGTCCGGGTCAGGGTCCGGATCCTGGTCCGGATCCGGATCAGGGTCCGGGTCCGTGTCCGTGTCCGGGTCAGGGTCCGGGTCCGGGTCCGGGTCCGGGTCCAGGTCCGGGTCCGGGTCTGGGTCCGGGTCCGGGGTCAGGATCCGAGTCCGGGTCCGGGTCCGGGTCCTGGTCCTGGTCCGGGTCCGGGTCCGGGTCCGGATCCGTGTCTTGGTCAGGGTCAGGGTACGGGTCCGGGTCCGGGTCTGGGTCCGGGTCCGTGTCAGTGTCAGGATCCGGGTCCGGGTCCGGGTCCGGGTCCGGGTCCAGGTCAGGGTCCGGGTCCGGGTCCAGGTCTGTGTCCAGGTCCGTGTCAGTGTCAGGATCCGGGTCCGGGTCCGGGTCTGGGTCCAGGTCCGTGTCAGTGTCAGGATCCGGGTCCGGGTCAGAGTCAGAGTAAGGGTCCGGGTCACGGTCCGGGTCCGGGTCCAGGTCAGGGTCCGGGTCCGGGTCCGGGTGAGGGTCCGGGTCCGTGTCAGGGTCCGGGTCCGTGTCAGGGTCTGGGTCCGGGTCCGGGTCCGGGTCCGGGTCCCGGTCCGGATCCGGTTTCGTTTCCAGGTCAGGGTCAGGATCCGGGTCCGGGTCCGGGTCCGGGTCCGGGTCTGGGTCAGGGTCCGGGTCCGTGTCCGGGTCAGGGTCCGGATCCTGGTCCGGATCCGGATAAGGGTCCGGGTCCGTGTCCGGGTCAGAGTCCGTGACCGGGTCCAGGTCCGGGTCCGGGTCTGGGTCCAGGTCCGGGGTCAGGGTCCGAGTCCGGGTCAGGGTCCGGGTCCTGGTCCGGGTCCGGGTCCGGGTCCGGATCCGGATCTGGGTCTTGGTCAGGGTCAGGGTCCGGGTACGGGTACGGGTCTTGGTCCGGGTCCGTGTCAGTGTCAGGATATGGGTCCGGGTCCGGGTCCGGGTCCGGGTAAGGGTCCGTGTCCGGGTCCGGGTCCGTGTCCGTGTCCGGGTCCGAGTCAGTTTCAGGGTCAGTGTCAGAGTCAGGGTCCGGGTCAGGGTCTGGGTCCGTGTCCGTGTCCGTGTCCGTGTCCGTGTCCGTGTCCGTGTCAGTGTCCGTGTCAGGGTCCGTGTCCGGGTCCGGGTCAGGGTCCGGGTCAGGGTCCGGGTCAGGGTCAGGGTCAGGGTCCGGGTCCGGGTCCATGTCAGGGTCCAGGTCCGTGTCAGGGTCTGGTTCCGGTTCCGGTTCCGGGTCCGGGTCCGGGTCCGGTTCAGGGTCCGGTTCAGGATCCGGGTCCGGGTCCGAGTCCGTGTCCGGATCTGGGTCAGGGTCAGGGTCCGGGTCGGGGTCCAGGTCCGGGTCCGGGTCAGTGTCAGTGTCCGTGTCAGGGTCAGAGTCAGAGTCAGGGTCCGGATCCGGATCCTGGTCAGGGTCAGGGTCAGGGTCAGGGTCAGTGTCCGGGTCCGGGACCGGGTCAGGGTCCGGGTCCGGGTCCGGGTCCGGGTCAGGGTCAGGGTCTGGGTCCGGGTCCAGGTCCGGGTCCGGGTCTGGGTCAGGGTCAGGATCCGAATCCAGGTCCGGGTCCGGATCCGGGTCTGGGAGAGGGTCCGGGTCCGGGTCCAGGTCCGGGTCCGGGTCCGGGTCCAGGTCAACGTCAGGGTCAGTATCCATGTCCAGGTCTGGGTCCGGGTCCGGGTCCGGGTCCGGGTCCGGGTCCGGGTCCGGGTCAGGGTCCGGTTCAGGATCCGGGTCCGGGTCCGAGTCCGTGTCCGGATCTGGGTCAGGGTCAGGGTCCGGGTCGGGGTCCAGGTCCGGGTCCGGGTCAGTGTCAGTGTCCGTGTCAGGGTCAGAGTCAGGGTCCGGATCCGGATCCTGGTCAGGGTCAGGGTCAGTGTCAGTGTCCGGGTCCGGGACCGGGTCAGGGTCCGTGTCCGGGTCCGGGTCCGGGTCAGGGTCAGGGTCTGGGTCCGGGTCCAGGTCCGGGTCCGGGTCCGGGTCCGGGTCAGTATCCGAATCCAGGTCCGGGTCCGGATCCGGGTCTGGGAGAGGGTCCGGGTCCGGGTCCAGGTCCGGGTCCGGGTCCGGGTCCGGGTCAACGTCAGGGTCAGTATCCATGTCCAGGTCCGGGTCCGGGTCCGGGTCCAGGTCCGGGTTCGGGTCCGGGTCAGGGTCCGGGTCCGGGTCAGGGTCCGGGTCCGGGTCTGTGTCAGTTTAAGGGTCAGTCTCAGAGTCAGGGTCCGGGTCAGGGTCCGGGTCCGCGTCCGGGTCCGAGTCAGTTTCAGGGTCAGTGTCAGAGTCAGTGTCCGGGTCAGGGTCAGGGTCCGGGTCCGGGTCAGGGTCCAGGTCCGGGTCCGGGTCAGGGTCCGGGTCCGCGTCCTTGTCAGTTTCAGGGTCAGTGTCAGAGTCAGGGTCCGGGTCAGGGTCAGGGTCAGGGTCAGGGTCAGGGTCCGGGTCAGGGTCAGGGTCCGGGTCCTGGTCCGGGGTCAGGATTCTAGTCCGGGTCTGGGTCCGGGTCCGGGTCTGGGTCAGGGTCAGGGTCAGGGTCAGGGTCAGGATCCGTGTCCATTTCCGGGTCCGGGTAAGGGTCCGTGTCTGTGTCCGTCTCCCGGTCCAGGTCAGGGTCCGGATCCGGGTCCGTGTCAGTTTCAGGGTCAGTGTCAGGGTCCAGGTCCGTGTCAGGGTCCGTGTCCGTGTCCGTGTCAGGGTCCGGGTCCGTGTCCGTGTCCGTGTCCGGGTCAGGATCCCGGTCCGGATCAGGGTCCGGGTCCGGGTCCGGGTCCTGGTCCGTGTCAGGGTCAGGGTCTGGGTCCGGGTCCAGGTCCGGGTCCGGGTCTGGGTCAGGGTCAGGATCCGAATCCAGGTCCGGGTCCGGATCCGGGTCTGGGAGAGGGTCCGGGTCCGGGTCCAGGTCCGGGTCCGGGTCCGGGTCCGGGTCAACGTCAGGGTCAGTATCCATGTCCAGGTCTGGGTCCGGGTCCGGGTCCGGGTCCGGGTCCGGGTCCGGGTCCGGGTCCGGGTCAGGGTCCGGTTCAGGATCCGGGTCCGGGTCCGAGTCCGTGTCCGGATCTGGGTCAGGGTCAGGGTCCGGGTCGGGGTCCAGGTCCGGGTCCGGGTCAGTGTCAGTGTCCGTGTCAGGGTCAGAGTCAGGGTCCGGATCCGGATCCTGGTCAGGGTCAGGGTCAGTGTCAGTGTCCGGGTCCGGGACCGGGTCAGGGTCCGTGTCCGGGTCCGGGTCCGGGTCAGGGTCAGGGTCTGGGTCCGGGTCCAGGTCCGGGTCCGGGTCCGGGTCCGGGTCAGTATCCGAATCCAGGTCCGGGTCCGGATCCGGGTCTGGGAGAGGGTCCGGGTCCGGGTCCAGGTCCGGGTCCGGGTCCGGGTCCGGGTCAACGTCAGGGTCAGTATCCATGTCCAGGTCCGGGTCCGGGTCCGGGTCCAGGTCCGGGTTCGGGTCCGGGTCAGGGTCCGGGTCCGGGTCAGGGTCCGGGTCCGGGTCTGTGTCAGTTTAAGGGTCAGTCTCAGAGTCAGGGTCCGGGTCAGGGTCCGGGTCCGCGTCCGGGTCCGAGTCAGTTTCAGGGTCAGTGTCAGAGTCAGTGTCCGGGTCAGGGTCAGGGTCCGGGTCCGGGTCAGGGTCCAGGTCCGGGTCCGGGTCAGGGTCCGGGTCCGCGTCCTTGTCAGTTTCAGGGTCAGTGTCAGAGTCAGGGTCCGGGTCAGGGTCAGGGTCAGGGTCAGGGTCAGGGTCCGGGTCAGGGTCAGGGTCCGGGTCCTGGTCCGGGGTCAGGATTCTAGTCCGGGTCTGGGTCCGGGTCCGGGTCTGGGTCAGGGTCAGGGTCAGGGTCAGGGTCAGGATCCGTGTCCATTTCCGGGTCCGGGTAAGGGTCCGTGTCTGTGTCCGTCTCCCGGTCCAGGTCAGGGTCCGGATCCGGGTCCGTGTCAGTTTCAGGGTCAGTGTCAGGGTCCAGGTCCGTGTCAGGGTCCGTGTCCGTGTCCGTGTCAGGGTCCGGGTCCGTGTCCGTGTCCGTGTCCGGGTCAGGATCCCGGTCCGGATCAGGGTCCGGGTCCGGGTCCGGGTCCTGGTCCGTGTCAGTGTCAGGGTCCTGGTCAGAGTCATGGTCCGGGTCCGGGTCCGGGTCAGGGTCCTGGTCCGAGTCAGGGTCCGGGTCTGTGTCAGGGTCCGGGTCCGGGTCCGGATCCGGGTCCGGGTCTGGATCCGGGTCCGGGTCCGGGTCCGTTTCAAGGTCAGGGTCACGATCCGGGTCAGGATCCGGGTTCGGGTCCGGGTCCGGGTCCGGGTCCGGGTCCGGGTCCGGGTCCGGGTCCGGGTCCGGGTCCGGGTCAGGGTCCAGGTCCGGGTCCAGGGTCAGGATCCGAGTCCTGGTCCGTGTCCTGGTCCGCGTCCAGGTCGGGGTCCGGGTCCGGATCCGGATCTTGTTCAGGGTCAGGGTCCGGGTCCAGGTCCGGGTCAGGGTCAGGATCCGGGTCCGGGTCCGGGTAAGGTTCCGTGTCCGGGTCCGGGTAAGGGTCCGTGTCCATGTCTGGGTCCGGGTCCGGGTCAGGGTCCGGATCCGGGTCCGTGTCAGTTTCAGTGTGAGTGTCAGGGTCCGGGTCCGTGTCACGGTCCGGGTCCATGTCAGGGTCCGGGTCCGGGTCCGGGTCAGGGTCCGGATCCGGGTCCGGATCCATGTCCGGATCAGGGTCCGTGTCCGTGTCCGTGTCCGTGCCCGTGTCCGTGTCCGTGTCCGGGTCCGGGTCATTGTTAGGGTCAGGGTCAGAGTCAGGGTCCGGGTCCGGGTCCAGGTCAGGTTCCGGGTCCGGGTCCGAGTCAGTTTCAGGGTCAGTGTCAGGGTCAGAGTCAGAGTCAGGGTCCAGGTCACGGTCCGGGTCCGGGTCCAGGTCAGGGTCCGGGTCTGGGTCGGGGTCCGGGTCCGTGTCCGGGTCAGGGTCCGGATCCTGGTCCGGATCCGGATCAGGGTCCGGGTCCGTGTCCGTGTCCGGGTCAGGGTCCGTGTCCGGGTCCGGGTCCGGGTCCGGGTCCTGGTCCAGGTCCGGGTCCGGGTCTGGGTCCGGGTCCGGGGTCAGGATCCGAGTCCGGGTCCGGGTCCGGGTCCGGGTCCTGGTCCTGGTCCGGGTCCGGGTCCGGGTCCGGATCCGGGTCTTGGTCAGGGTCAGGGTACGGGTCCGGGTCCGGGTCTGGGTCCAGGTCCGTGTCAGTGTCAGGATCCGGGTCCGGGTCCGGGTCCGGGTCCGGGTCCAGGTCAGGGTCCGGGTCCGGGTCCGGGTCTGGGTCCAGGTCCGTGTCAGTGTCAGGATCCGGGTCCGGGTCCGGGTCTGGGTCCAGGTCCGTGTCAGTGTCAGGATCCGGGTCCGTGTCAGAGTCAGAGTAAGGGTCCGGGTCACGGTCCGGGTCCGGGTCCAGGTCAGGGTCCGGGTCCGGGTCCGGGTGAGGGTCTGGGTCCGTGTCAGGGTCCGGGTCCGTGTCAGGGTCTGGGTCCGGGTCCGGGTCCGGGTCCGGGTCTCGGTCCGGATCCGGTTCCGTTTCCAGGTCAGGGTCAGGATCCGGGTCCGGGTCCGGGTCCGGGTCCGGGTCTGGGTCAGGGTCCGGGTCTGTGTCCGGGTCAGGGTCCGGATCCTGGTCCGGATCCGGATAAGGGTCCGGGTCCGTGTCCGGGTCCGGGTCAGAGTCCGGGTCCGGGTCCAGGTCCGGGTCCGGGTCTGGGTCCAGGTCCGGGGTCAGGGTCCGAGTCCGGGTCAGGGTCCGGGTCCTGGTCCGGGTCCGGGTCCGGGTCCGGATCCGGATCCGGGTCTTGGTCAGGGTCAGGGTCCGGGTACGGGTACGGGTCTGGGTCCGGGTCCGTGTCAGTGTCAGGATACGGGTCCGGGTCCGGGTCCGGGTCCGGGTCCGGGTAAGGGTCCGTGTCCGGGTCCGGGTCCGTGTCCATGTCCGGGTCCGAGTCAGGGTCTGGGTCGGGGTCCGGGTCCGGGTCAGTTTCAGGGTCAGTGTCAGAGTCAGGGTCCGGGTCAGGGTCCGGGTCTGTGTCTGGGTCCGTGTCCGGGTCCGGCTCCGTGTCAGTGTCAGTGTCAGGGTCCGTGTCCGTGTCCGTGTCCGTGTCCGTGTCCGTGTCCGTGTCCGTGTCAGTGTCAGGGTCAGGGTCAGGGTCAGAGTCAGGGTCCGGGTCCGGGTCTAGGTCAGGGTCCGGGTCCGGGTCCGGGTCAGTTTCAGGGTCAGTGTCAGGGTCATAGTCAGAGTCAGGGTCCAGGTCACGGTCCGGGTCCGGGTCCAGGTCAGGGTCTGGGTCCGTGTCCGGGTCAGGGTCCGGGTCCGTGTCAGGATCCGGGTCCGTGTCAGGGTCCAGGTCCGGGTCCGGGTCTCGGTCCGGATCCAGTTCCGTTTCCAGGTCAGGGTCAGGATCCGGGTCCGGGTCCGGGTCCGGGTCCGGGTCTGGGTCAGGGTCCGGGTCCGTGTCCGGGTCAGGGTCCGGATCCTGGTCCGGATCCGGATAAGGGTCCGGGTCCGTGTCCGGGTCAGAGTCCGGGTCCGGGTCCAGGTCCGGGTCCGGGTCTGGGTCCAGGTCCGGGGTCAGGGTCCGAGTCCGGGTCAGGGTCCGGGTCCTGGTCCGGGTCCGGGTCCGGGTCCGGATCCGGATCCGGGTCTTGGTCAGGGTCAGGGTCCGGGTACGGGTACGGGTCTGGGTCCGGGTCCGTGTCAGTGTCAGGATACGGGTCCGGGTCCGGGTAAGGGTCCGTGTCCGTGTCCGGGTCCGTGTCCGTGTCCGGGTCCGAGTCAGGGTCTGGGTCGGGGTCCGGGTCCGGGTCAGTTTCAGGGTCAGTGTCAGAGTCAGGGTCCGGGTCAGGGTCCGGGTCTGTGTTTGGGTCCGTGTCCGGGTCCGGCTCCGTGTCAGTGTCAGTGTCAGGGTCCGTGTCCGTGTCTGTGTCCGTGTCCGTGTCCGTGTCCGTGTCCGTGTCCGTGTCCGTGTCAGTGTCAGGGTCAGGGTCAGGGTCAGAGTCAGGGTCCGGGTCCGGGTCCAGGTCAGGGTCCGGGTCCGGGTCCGGGTCAGTTTCAGGGTCAGTGTCAGGGTCATAGTCAGAGTCAGGGTCCAGGTCACGGTCCGGGTCCGGGTCCAGGTCAAGGTCTGGGTCCGGGTCCGGGTCAGGGTCCGGGTCCGTGTCAGGATCCGGGTCCGTGTCAAGGTCCAGGTCTGGGTCCGGGTCCGGGTCCGGCTCCGTGTCAGTGTCAGTGTCAGGGTCAGTGTCAGGGTCCGGGTCCGGGTCCGGGTCCGGGTCTGGGTCCGGGTCCGGGTCCGGGTCGGGTCAGTTTCAGGGTCAGGGTCAGGGTCAGGGTCAGAGTCAGAGTCAGGGTCCGGGTCACGGTCCGGGTCCGGGTCCAGGTCAGGGTCAGGGTCCGGGTCCGGGTCCGGGTCCGGGTCCGGGTCCGGGTCCGGGTCCGGGTCCGGGTCCGGGTCCGGGTCCGGATCCGGGTCCGGATCAGGGTCCGGGTCCGGGTCAGGGTCTGGGTCCGGGTCCGGGTCCGGGTCCGGGTCCGGGTCCGGGTCCGGGTCTGGGTCCGGGTCCAGGTCCGGGTCAGGGTCTGGGTCCGGGTCCAGGGTCAGGATCCGAGTCCTGGTCCGTGTCCTGGTCCGGGTCCAGGTCCGGGTCCGGGTCCGGGTCCGGGTCTGGATCCGGATCTTGGTCAGTGTCAGGGTCCGGGTCCGGGTCCGGGTCCGGGTCCGGGTCTGGGTCCAGGTCTGGTTCCGGGTCCGTGTCAGTGTCAGTGTCAGTGTCAGAGTCAGGGTCCGGGTCCGGGTCCGGGTCCGGGTCCGGGTCCGGGTCAGGGTCAGGATCCGGGTCCGGGTCCGGGTAAGGGTCCGGGTCCGGGTCCGGGTCCGGGTCCGGGTCCGGGTCCGTGTAAGGGTCCGTGTCCATGTCTGGGTCTGGGTCCGGGTCAGGGTCCGGATCCGGGTCCGTGTCAGTTTCAGGGTGAGTGTCAGGGTCCGGGTCCGTGTCACGGTCCGGGTCCGTGTCAGGGTCCGCGTCCGGGTCCGGGTCAGGGTCCGGATCCGGTTCCGGATCCGGGTCCGGATCAGGGTCCGTGTCCGTGTCCGTGTCCGTGTCCGGGTCCGGGTCCGGGTCTGGGTCCGTGTCAGTGTCAGGGTCCGGGTCCGTGTCAGGGTCCGTGTCCGTGTCAGGGTCTGGGTCCGGGTCCGGGTCCGGGTCCGGGTCCGGGTCCGGGTCCGGGTCCAGGTCAGGGTCCGGGTCCGTGTCAGGGTCCGGGTCCGGGTCCGGATCCGGGTCTTGGTCAGGGTCAGGGTCCGGGTCCGGGTCCGGGTCTTGGTCCGGGTCCGTGTCAGTGTCAGGATCCGGGTCCGGGTCAGAGTCAGAGTCAGGGTCCGGGTCACGGTCCGGGTCCGGGTCCAGGTCAGGGTCCGGGTCCGTGTCAGGGTCCGTGTCCGTGTCAGGGTCTGGTTCTGGGTCCGGGTCCGGGTCCGTGTCCGGGTCCAGGTCCGGGTCCGGGTCTGGGTCCAGGTCCGGGGTCAGTGTCCGAGTCCGGGTCCGGGTACGGGTCTTGGTCCGGGTCCGTGTCAGTGTCAGGATACGGGTCCGGGTCCGGGTCCGGGTCCGGGTAAGGGTCCGTGTCCGGGTCCGGGTCCGTGTCCGTGTCCGGGTCCGAGTCAGGGTCTGGGTCGGGGTCCGGGTCCGGGTCAGTTTCAGGGTCAGTGTCAGAGTCAGGGTCCGGGTCAGGGTCCGGGTCCGTGTCTGGGTCCGTGTCCGGGTCCGGCTCCGTGTCAGTGTCAGTGTCAGGGTCCGTGTCCGTGTCCGTGTCCGTGTCCGTGTCCGTGTCCGTGTCCGTGTCAGTGTCAGTGTCAGGGTCCGTGTCCGGGTCCGGGTCAGGGTCCGGGTCAGGGTCCGGGTCAGGGTCAGGGTCAGGGTTCGGGTCCGGGCCCATGTCAGGGTCCAGGTCCGTGTCAGGGTCTGGTTCCGGTTCCGGGTCCGGTTCCGGGTCCGGGTCCGGTTCAGGGTCCGGTTCAGGATCCGGGTCCGGGTCCGAGTCCGTGTCCGGATCTGGGTCAGGGTCAGGGTCCGGGTCGGGGTCCAGGTCCGGGTCCGGGTCAGTGTCAGTGTCCGTGTCAGGGTCAGAGTCAGGGTCCGGATCCGGATCCGGATCCTGGTCAGGGTCAGGGTCAGGGTCAGTGTCCGGGTCCGGGACCGGGTCAGGGTCCGGGTCCGGGTCCGGGTCAGGGTCAGGGTCTGGGTCCGGGTCCAGGTCCGGGTCTGGGTCTGGGTCAGGGTCAGGATCCGAATCCAGGTCCGGGTCCGGATCCGGGTCTGGGAGAGGGTCCGGGTCCGGGTCCAGGTCCGGGTCCGGGTCCGGGTCCGGGTCAACGTCAGGGTCAGTATCCATGTCCAGGTCTGGGTCCGGGTCCGGGTCCGGGTCCGGGTCCGGGTCCGGGTCCGGGTCCGGGTCCGGGTCAGGGTCCGGTTCAGGATCCGGGTCCGGGTCCGAGTCCGTGTCCGGATCTGGGTCAGGGTCAGGGTCCGGGTCGGGGTCCAGGTCCGGGTCCGGGTCAGTGTCAGTGTCCGTGTCAGGGTCAGAGTCAGGGTCCGGATCCGGATCCTGGTCAGGGTCAGGGTCAGTGTCAGTGTCCGGGTCCGGGACCGGGTCAGGGTCCGTGTCCGTGTCCGGGTCCGGGTCAGGGTCAGGGTCTGGGTCCGGGTCCAGGTCCGGGTCCGGGTCCGGGTCAGGGTCAGGATCCGAATCCAGGTCCAGGTCCGGATCCGGGTCTGGGAGAGGGTCCGGGTCCGGGTCCAGGTCCGGGTCCGCGTCCGGGTCCGGGTCAACGTCAGGGTCAGTATCCATGTCCAGTTCCGGGTCCGGGTCCGGGTCCAGGTCCGGGTTCGGGTCCGGGTCAGGGTCCGGGTCCGGGTCAGGGTCCGGGTCCGGGTCTGTGTCAGTTTAAGGGTCAGTCTCAGAGTCAGGGTCCGGGTCAGGGTCCGGGTCCGCGTCCGGGTCCGAGTCAGTTTCAGGGTCAGTGTCAGAGTCAGTGTCCGGGTCAGGGTCAGGGTCCGGGTCCGGGTCAGGGTCCAGGTCCGGGTCCGGGTCAGGGTCCGGGTCCGCGTCCTTGTCAGTTTCAGGGTCAGTGTCAGAGTCAGGGTCCGGGTCAGGGTCAAGGTCAGGGTCAGGGTCAGGGTCAGGGTCCGGGTCAGGGTCAGGGTCCGGGTCCTGGTCCGGGGTCAGGATTCTAGTCCGGGTCTGGGTCCGGGTCCGGGTCTGGGTCAGGGTCAGGGTCAGGGTCAGGGTCAGGATCCGTGTCCATTTCCGGGTCCGGGTAAGGGTCCGTGTCCGTGTCCGTCTCCCGGTCCGGGTCAGGGTCCGGATCCGGGTCCGTGTCAGTTTCAGGGTCAGTGTCAGGGTCCAGGTCCGTGTCAGGGTCCGGGTCCGTGTCCGTGTCAGGGTCCGGGTCCGTGTCCGGGTCCGTGTCCGGGTCAGGGTCCGGATCCGGGTCAGGATCCCGGTCCGGATCAGGGTCCGGGTCCGGGTCCGGGTCCTGGTCCGTGTCAGTGTCAGGGTCCTGGTCAGAGTCATGGTCCGGGTCCGGGTCCGGGTCAGGGTCCTGGTCCGAGTCAGGGTCCGGGTCCGTGTCAGGGTCCGGGTCCGGGTCCGGATCCGGGTCCGGGTCTGGATCCGGGTCCGGGTCCGGGTCCGTTTCAAGGTCAGGGTCACGATCCGGGTCAGGATCCGGGTCTGGGTCCGGGTCCGGGTCCGGGTCCGGGTCCGGGTCCGGGTCCGGGTCCGGGTCAGGGTCCAGGTCCGGGTCCAGGGTCAGGATCCGAGTCCTCGTCCGTGTCCTGGTCCGCGTCCAGGTCGGGGTCCGGGTCCGGATCCGGATCTTGTTCAGGGTCAGGGTCCGGGTCCAGGTCCGTGTCAGGGTCAGGATCCGGGTCCGGGTCCGGGTAAGGTTCCGTGTCCGGGTCCGGGTAAGGGTCCGTGTCCATGTCTGGGTCCGGGTCCGGGTCAGGGTCCGGATCCGGGTCCGTGTCAGTTTCAGGGTGAGTGTCAGGGTCCGGGTCCGTGTCACGGTCCGGGTCCATGTCAGGGTCCGGGTCCGGGTCCGGGTCAGGGTCCGGATCCGGGTCCGGATCCATGTCCGGATCAGGGTCCGTGTCCGTGTCCGTGTCCGTGTCCGTGTCCGTGTCCGTGTCCGGGTCATTGTTAGGGTCAGGGTCAGAGTCAGGGTCCGGGTCCGGGTCCAGGTCAGGTTCCGGGTCCGGGTCCGGGTCAGTTTCAGGGTCAGTGTCAGGGTCAGAGTCAGAGTCAGGGTCCAGGTCACGGTCCGGGTCCGGGTCCAGGTCAGGGTCCGTGTCCGGGTCAGGGTCCGGATCCTGGTCCGGATCCGGATCAGGGTCCGGGTCCGTGTCCGTGTCCGGGTCAGGGTCCATGTCCGGGTCCGGGTCCGGGTCCGGGTCCGGGTCCAGGTCCGGGTCCGGGTCTGGGTCCGGGTCCGGGGTCAGGATCCGAGTCCGGGTCCGGGTCCGGGTCCTGGTCCTGGTCCGGGTCCGGGTCCGGGTCCGGATCCGGATCCGGGTCTTGGTCAGGGTCAGGGTACGGGTCCGGGTCCGGGTCTGGGTCCGGGTCCGTGTCAGTGTCAGGATCCGAGTCCGGGTCCGGGTCCGGGTCCGGGTCCAGGTCAGGGTCCGGGTCCGGGTCCGGGTCTGGGTCCAGGTCCGTGTCAGTGTCAGGATCCGGGTCCGGGTCCGGGTCTGGGTCCAGGTCCGTGTCAGTGTCAGGATCCGGGTCCGGGTCAGAGTCAGAGTAAGGGTCCGGGTCACGGTCCGGGTCCGGGTCCAGGTCAGGGTCCGGGTCCGGGTCCGGGTGAGGGTCCGGGTCCGTGTCAGGGTCCGGGTCCGTGTCAGGGTCTGGGTCCGGGTCCGGGTCCGGGTCCGGGTCTCGGTCCGGATCCGGTTCCGTTTCCAGGTCAGGGTCAGGATCCGGGTCCGGGTCCGGGTCCGGGTCCGGGTCTGGGTCAGGGTCCGGGTCCGTGTCCGGGTCAGGGTCCGGATCCTGGTCCGGATCCGGATAAGGGTCCGGGTCCGTGTCCGGGTCAGAGTCCGGGTCCGGGTCCAGGTCCGGGTCCGGGTCTGGGTCCAGGTCCGGGGTCAGGGTCCGAGTCCGGGTCAGGGTCCGGGTCCTGGTCCGGGTCCGGGTCCGGGTCCGGATCCGGATCCGGATCCGGGTCTTGGTCAGGGTCAGGGTCCGGGTACGGGTACGGGTCTGGGTCCGGGTCCGTGTCAGTGTCAGGATACGGGTCCGGGTCAGGGTCCGGGTCCGGGTAAGGGTCCGTGTCCGTGTCCGTGTCCGTGTCCGTGTCCGGGTCCGAGTCAGGGTCTGGGTCGGGGTCCGGGTCCGGGTCAGTTTCAGGGTCAGTGTCAGAGTCAGGGTCCGGGTCAGGGTCCGGGTCTGTGTCTGGGTCCGTGTCCGTGTCCGTGTCCGGCTCCGGCTCCGTGTCAGTGTCAGTGTCAGGGTCCGTGTCCGTGTCCGTGTCCGTGTCCGTGTCCGTGTCCGTGTCCGTCTCCGTGTCCGTGTCCGTGTCCGTGTCAGTGTCAGGGTCAGGGTCAGGGTCAGAGTCAGGGTCCGGGTCCGGGTCTGGGTCAGGGTCCGGGTCCGTGTCCGGGTCAGGGTCCGGATCCTGGTCCGGATCCGGATAAGGGTCCGGGTCCGTGTCCGGGTCAGAGTCCGGGTCCGGGTCCAGGTCCGGGTCCGGGTCTGGGTCCAGGTCCGGGGTCAGGGTCCGAGTCCGGGTCAGGGTCCGGGTCCTGGTCCGGGTCCGGGTCCGGGTCCGGATCCGGATCCGGATCCGGGTCTTGGTCAGGGTCAGGGTCCGGGTACGGGTACGGGTCTGGGTCCGGGTCCGTGTCAGTGTCAGGATACGGGTCCGGGTCCGGGTCCGGGTCCGGGTCCGGGTAAGGGTCCGTGTCCGTGTCCGGGTCCGTGTCCATGTCCGGGTCCGAGTCAGGGTCTGGGTCGGGGTCCGGGTCCGGGTCAGTTTCAGGGTCAGTGTCAGAGTCAGGGTCCGGGTCAGGGTCCGGGTCTGTGTCTGGGTCCGTGTCCGTGTCCGGCTCCGGCTCCGTGTCAGTGTCAGTGTCAGGGTCCGTGTCCGTGTCCGTGTCCGTGTCCGTGTCCGTGTCCGTCTCCGTGTCCGTGTCCGTGTCCGTGTCAGTGTCAGGGTCAGGGTCAGGGTCAGAGTCAGGGTCCGGGTCCGGGTCCAGGTCAGGGTCTGGGTCCGGGTCCGGGTCCGGGTCCGGGTCTCGGTCCGGATCCGGTTCCGTTTCCAGGTCAGGGTCAGGATCCGGGTCCGGGTCCGGGTCCGGGTCCGGGTCTGGGTCAGGGTCCGGGTCCGTGTCCGGGTCAGGGTCCGGATCCTGGTCCGGATCCGGATAAGGGTCCGGGTCCGTGTCCGGGTCAGAGTCCGGGTCCGGGTCCAGGTCCGGGTCCGGGTCTGGGTCCAGGTCCGGGGTCAGGGTCCGAGTCCGGGTCAGGGTCCGGGTCCTGGTCCGGGTCCGGGTCCGGGTCCGGATCCGGATCCGGGTCTTGGTCAGGGTCAGGGTCCGGGTACGGGTACGGGTCTGGGTCCGGGTCCGTGTCAGTGTCAGGATACGGGTCCGGGTCCGGGTCCGGGTCCGGGTCCGGGTAAGGGTCCGTGTCCGTGTCCGGGTCCGTGTCCATGTCCGGGTCCGAGTCAGGGTCTGGGTCGGGGTCCGGGTCCGGGTCAGTTTCAGGGTCAGTGTCAGAGTCAGGGTCCGGGTCAGGGTCCGGGTCTGTGTCTGGGTCCGTGTCCGGGTCCGGCTCCGTGTCAGTGTCAGTGTCAGGGTCCGTGTCCGTGTCCGTGTCCGTGTCCGTGTCCGTGTCCGTGTCCGTGTCAGTGTCAGGGTCAGGGTCAGGGTCAGAGTCAGGGTCCGGGTCCGGGTCCAGGTCAGGGTCCGGGTCCGGGTCCGGGTCAGTTTCAGGGTCAGTGTCAGGGTCATAGTCAGAGTCAGGGTCCAGGTCACGGTCCGGGTCCGGGTCCAGGTCAGGGTCTGGGTCCGTGTCCGGGTCAGGGTCCGGGTCCGTGTCAGGATCCGGGTCCGTGTCAGGGTCCAGGTCCGGGTCCGGGTCTCGGTCCGGATCCAGTTCCGTTTCCAGGTCAGGGTCAGGATCCGGGTCCGGGTCCGGGTCCGGGTCCGGGTCTGGGTCAGGGTCCGGGTCCGTGTCCGGGTCAGGGTCCGGATCCTGGTCCGGATCCGGATAAGGGTCCGGGTCCGTGTCCGGGTCAGAGTCCGGGTCCGGGTCCAGGTCCGGGTCCGGGTCTGGGTCCAGGTCCGGGGTCAGGGTCCGAGTCCGGGTCAGGGTCCGGGTCCTGGTCCGGGTCCGGGTCCGGGTCCGGATCCGGATCCGGGTCTTGGTCAGGGTCAGGGTCCGGGTACGGGTACGGGTCTGGGTCCGGGTCCGTGTCAGTGTCAGGATACGGGTCCGGGTCCGGGTAAGGGTCCGTGTCCGTGTCCGGGTCCGTGTCCGTGTCCGGGTCCGAGTCAGGGTCTGGGTCGGGGTCCGGGTCCGGGTCAGTTTCAGGGTCAGTGTCAGAGTCAGGGTCCGGGTCAGGGTCCGGGTCTGTGTTTGGGTCCGTGTCCAGGTCCGGCTCCGTGTCAGTGTCAGTGTCAGGGTCCGTGCCCGTGTCTGTGTCCGTGTCCGTGTCCGTGTCCGTGTCCGTGTCAGTGTCATGGTCAGGGTCAGGGTCAGAGTCAGGGTCCGGGTCCGGGTCCAGGTCAGGGTCCGGGTCCGGGTCCGGGTCAGTTTCAGGGTCAGTGTCAGGGTCATAGTCAGAGTCAGGGTCCAGGTCACGGTCCGGGTCCGGGTCCAGGTCAAGGTCTGGGTCCGGGTCCGGGTCAGGGTCCGGGTCCGTGTCAGGATCCGGGTCCGTGTCAGGGTCCAGGTCTGGGTCCGGGTCCGGGTCCGGCTCCGTGTCAGTGTCAGTGTCAGGGTCAGTGTCAGGGTCCGGGTCCGGGTCCGGGTCCGGGTCTGGGTCCGGGTCCGGGTCCGGGTCGGGTCAGTTTCAGGGTCAGGGTCAGGGTCAGAGTCAGAGTCAGGGTCCGGGTCACGGTCCGGGTCCGGGTCCAGGTCAGGGTCAGGGTCCGGGTCCGGGTCCGGGTCCGGGTCCGGGTCCGGGTCCGGGTCCGGGTCCGGATCCGGGTCCGGTTCCGGGTCCGGATCAGGGTCCGGGTCCGGGTCAGGGTCTGGGTCCGGGTCCGGGTCCGGGTCCGGGTCCGGGTCCGGGTCCGGGTCCGGGTCTGGGTCCGGGTCCAGGTCCGGGTCAGGGTCTGGGTCCGGGTCCAGGGTCAGGATCCGAGTCCTGGTCCGTGTCCTGGTCCGGGTCCAGGTCCGGGTCCGGGTCCGGGTCCGGGTCTGGATCCGGATCTTGGTCAGTGTCAGGGTCCGGGTCCGGGTCCGGGTCCGGGTCCGGGTCTGGGTCCAGGTCTGGTTCCGGGTCCGTGTCAGTGTCAGTGTCAGTGTCAGAGTCAGGGTCCGGGTCCGGGTCCGGGTCCGGGTCCGGGTCCGGGTCAGGGTCAGGATCCGGGTCCGGGTCCGGGTAAGGGTCCGGGTCCGGGTCCGGGTCCGGGTCCGGGTCCGGGTCCGGGTCCGTGTAAGGGTCCGTGTCCATGTCTGGGTCTGGGTCCGGGTCAGGGTCCGGATCCGGGTCCGTGTCAGTTTCAGGGTGAGTGTCAGGGTCCGGGTCCGTGTCACGGTCCGGGTCCGTGTCAGGGTCCGCGTCCGGGTCCGGGTCAGGGTCCGGATCCGGTTCCGGATCCGGGTCCGGATCAGGGTCCGTGTCCGTGTCCGTGTCCGTGTCCGTGTCCGGGTCCGGGTCCGGGTCTGGGTCCGTGTCAGTGTCAGGGTCCGGGTCCGTGTCAGGGTCCGTGTCCGTGTCAGGGTCTGGGTCCGGGTCCGGGTCCGGGTCCGGGTCCGGGTCCGGGTCCGGGTCCAGGTCAGGGTCCGGGTCCGTGTCAGGGTCCGGGTCCGGGTCCGGATCCGGGTCTTGGTCAGGGTCAGGGTCCGGGTCCGGGTCCGGGTCTTGGTCCGGGTCCGTGTCAGTGTCAGGATCCGGGTCCGGGTCAGAGTCAGAGTCAGGGTCCGGGTCACGGTCCGGGTCCGGGTCCAGGTCAGGGTCCGGGTCCGTGTCAGGGTCCGTGTCCGTGTCAGGGTCTGGTTCTGGGTCCGGGTCCGGGTCCGGGTCCGGATCCGGTTCCGTTTCCAGGTCAGGGTCCGGGTCCGGGTCCGTGTCCGGGTCCAGGTCCGGGTCCGGGTCTGGGTCCAGGTCCGGGGTCAGTGTCCGAGTCCGGGTCCGGGTACGGGTCTTGGTCCGGGTCCGTGTCAGTGTCAGGATACGGGTCCGGGTCCGGGTCCGGGTCCGGGTAAGGGTCCGTGTCCGGGTCCGGGTCCGTGTCCGTGTCCGGGTCCGAGTCAGGGTCTGGGTCGGGGTCCGGGTCCGGGTCAGTTTCAGGGTCAGTGTCAGAGTCAGGGTCCGGGTCAGGGTCCGGGTCCGTGTCTGGGTCCGTGTCCGGGTCCGGCTCCGTGTCAGTGTCAGTGTCAGGGTCCGTGTCCGTGTCCGTGTCCGTGTCCGTGTCCGTGTCCGTGTCCGTGTCCGGGTCAGTGTCAGTGTCAGGGTCCGTGTCCGGGTCCGGGTCAGGGTCCGGGTCAGGGTCCGGGTCAGGGTCAGGGTCAGGGTCCGGGTCCGGGCCCATGTCAGGGTCCAGGTCCGTGTCAGGGTCTGGTTCCGGTTCCGGTTCCGGTTCCGGGTCCGGGTCCGGTTCAGGGTCCGGTTCAGGATCCGGGTCCGGGTCCGAGTCCGTGTCCGGATCTGGGTCAGGGTCAGGGTCCGGGTCGGGGTCCAGGTCCGGGTCCGGGTCAGTGTCAGTGTCCGTGTCAGGGTCAGAGTCAGGGTCCGGATCCGGATCCGGATCCTGGTCAGGGTCAGGGTCAGGGTCAGTGTCCGGGTCCGGGACCGGGTCAGGGTCCGGGTCCGGGTCCGGGTCAGGGTCAGGGTCTGGGTCCGGGTCCAGGTCCGGGTCTGGGTCTTGGTCAGGGTCAGGATCCGAATCCAGGTCCGGGTCCGGATCCGGGTCTGGGAGAGGGTCCGGGTCCGGGTCCAGGTCCGGGTCCGGGTCCGGGTCCGGGTCAACGTCAGGGTCAGTATCCATGTCCAGGTCTGGGTCCGGGTCCGGGTCCGGTTCCGGGTCCGGGTCCGGGTCCGGGTCCGGGTCAGGGTCCGGTTCAGGATCCGGGTCCGGGTCCGAGTCCGTGTCCGGATCTGGGTCAGGGTCAGGGTCCGGGTCGGGGTCCAGGTCCGGGTCCGGGTCAGTGTCAGTGTCCGTGTCAGGGTCAGAGTCAGGGTCCGGATCCGGATCCTGGTCAGGGTCAGGGTCAGTGTCAGTGTCCGGGTCCGGGACCGGGTCAGGGTCCGTGTCCGGGTCCGGGTCCGGGTCAGGGTCAGGGTCTGGGTCCGGGTCCAGGTCCGGGTCCGGGTCCGGGTCAGGGTCAGGATCCGAATCCAGGTCCAGGTCCGGATCCGGGTCTGGGAGAGGGTCCGGGTCCGGGTCCAGGTCCGGGTCCGCGTCCGGGTCCGGGTCAACGTCAGGGTCAGTATCCATGTCCAGTTCCGGGTCCGGGTCCGGGTCCAGGTCCGGGTTCGGGTCCGGGTCAGGGTCCGGGTCCGGGTCAGGGTCCGGGTCCGGGTCTGTGTCAGTTTAAGGGTCAGTCTCAGAGTCAGGGTCCGGGTCAGGGTCCGGGTCCGCGTCCGGGTCCGAGTCAGTTTCAGGGTCAGTGTCAGAGTCAGTGTCCGGGTCAGGGTCAGGGTCCGGGTCCGGGTCAGGGTCCAGGTCCGGGTCCGGGTCAGGGTCCGGGTCCGCGTCCTTGTCAGTTTCAGGGTCAGTGTCAGAGTCAGGGTCCGGGTCAGGGTCAAGGTCAGGGTCAGGGTCAGGGTCAGGGTCCGGGTCAGGGTCAGGGTCCGGGTCCTGGTCCGGGGTCAGGATTCTAGTCCGGGTCTGGGTCCGGGTCCGGGTCTGGGTCAGGGTCAGGGTCAGGGTCAGGGTCAGGATCCGTGTCCATTTCCGGGTCCGGGTAAGGGTCCGTGTCCGTGTCCGTCTCCGTCTCCCGGTCCGGGTCAGGGTCCGGATCCGGGTCCGTGTCAGTTTCAGGGTCAGTGTCAGGGTCCAGGTCCGTGTCAGGGTCCGGGTCCGTGTCCGTGTCAGGGTCCGGGTCCGTGTCCGGGTCCGTGTCCGGGTCAGGGTCCGGATCCGGGTCAGGATCCCGGTCCGGATCAGGGTCCGGGTCCGGGTCCGGGTCCTGGTCCGTGTCAGTGTCAGGGTCCTGGTCAGAGTCATGGTCCGGGTCCGGGTCCGGGTCAGGGTCCTGGTCCGAGTCAGGGTCCGGGTCCGTGTCAGGGTCCGGGTCCGGGTCCGGATCCGGGTCCGGGTCTGGATCCGGGTCCGGGTCCGGGTCCGTTTCAAGGTCAGGGTCACGATCCGGGTCAGGATCCGGGTCTGGGTCCGGGTCCGGGTCCGGGTCCGGGTCCGGGTCCGGGTCCGGGTCCGGGTCAGGGTCCAGGTCCGGGTCCAGGGTCAGGATCCGAGTCCTCGTCCGTGTCCTGGTCCGCGTCCAGGTCGGGGTCCGGGTCCGGATCCGGATCTTGTTCAGGGTCAGGGTCCGGGTCCAGGTCCGTGTCAGGGTCAGGATCCGGGTCCGGGTCCGGGTAAGGTTCCGTGTCCGGGTCCGGGTAAGGGTCCGTGTCCATGTCTGGGTCCGGGTCCGGGTCAGGGTCCGGATCCGGGTCCGTGTCAGTTTCAGGGTGAGTGTCAGGGTCCGGGTCCGTGTCACGGTCCGGGTCCATGTCAGGGTCCGGGTCCGGGTCCGGGTCAGGGTCCGGATCCGGGTCCGGATCCATGTCCGGATCAGGGTCCGTGTCCGTGTCCGTGTCCGTGTCCGTGTCCGTGTCCGTGTCCGGGTCATTGTTAGGGTCAGGGTCAGAGTCAGGGTCCGGGTCCGGGTCCAGGTCAGGTTCCGGGTCCGGGTCCGGGTCAGTTTCAGGGTCAGTGTCAGGGTCAGAGTCAGAGTCAGGGTCCAGGTCACGGTCCGGGTCCGGGTCCAGGTCAGGGTCCGGGTCTGGGTCCGGTTCCGGGTCCGTGTCCGGGTCAGGGTCCGGATCCTGGTCCGGATCCGGATCAGGGTCCGGGTCCGTGTCCGTGTCCGGGTCAGGGTCCATGTCCGGGTCCGGGTCCGGGTCCGGGTCCGGGTCCAGGTCCGGGTCCGGGTCTGGGTCCGGGTCCGGGGTCAGGATCCGAGTCCGGGTCCGGGTCCGGGTCCTGGTCCTGGTCCGGGTCCGGGTCCGGGTCCGGATCCGGGTCTTGGTCAGGGTCAGGGTACGGGTCCGGGTCCGGGTCTGGGTCCGGGTCCGTGTCAGTGTCAGGATCCGAGTCCGGGTCCGGGTCCGGGTCCGGGTCCAGGTCAGGGTCCGGGTCCGGGTCCGGGTCTGGGTCCAGGTCCGTGTCAGTGTCAGGATCCGGGTCCGGGTCCGGGTCTGGGTCCAGGTCCGTGTCAGTGTCAGGATCCGGGTCCGGGTCAGAGTCAGAGTAAGGGTCCGGGTCACGGTCCGGGTCCGGGTCCAGGTCAGGGTCCGGGTCCGGGTCCGGGTGAGGGTCCGGGTCCGTGTCAGGGTCCGGGTCCGTGTCAGGGTCTGGGTCCGGGTCCGGGTCCGGGTCCGGGTCTCGGTCCGGATCCGGTTCCGTTTCCAGGTCAGGGTCAGGATCCGGGTCCGGGTCCGGGTCCGGGTCCGGGTCTGGGTCAGGGTCCGGGTCCGTGTCCGGGTCAGGGTCCGGATCCTGGTCCGGATCCGGATAAGGGTCCGGGTCCGTGTCCGGGTCAGAGTCCGGGTCCGGGTCCAGGTCCGGGTCCGGGTCTGGGTCCAGGTCCGGGGTCAGGGTCCGAGTCCGGGTCAGGGTCCGGGTCCTGGTCCGGGTCCGGGTCCGGGTCCGGATCCGGATCCGGATCCGGGTCTTGGTCAGGGTCAGGGTCCGGGTACAGGTACGGGTCTGGGTCCGGGTCCGTGTCAGTGTCAGGATACGGGTCCGGGTCCGGGTCCGGGTCCGGGTAAGGGTCCGTGTCCGTGTCCGGGTCCGTGTCCGTGTCCGGGTCCGAGTCAGGGTCTGGGTCGGGGTCCGGGTCCGGGTCAGTTTCAGGGTCAGTGTCAGAGTCAGGGTCCGGGTCAGGGTCCGGGTCTGTGTCTGGGTCCGTGTCCGTGTCCGGCTCCGGCTCCGTGTCAGTGTCAGGGTCAGGGTCCGTGTCCGTGTCCGTGTCCGTGTCCGTGTCCGTGTCCGTCTCCGTGTCCGTGTCCGTGTCCGTGTCAGTGTCAGTGTCAGGGTCAGGGTCAGAGTCAGGGTCCGGGTCCGGGTCCAGGTCAGGGTCCGGGTCCGGGTCCGGGTCAGTTTCAGGGTCAGTGTCAGGGTCATAGTCAGAGTCAGGGTCCAGGTCACGGTCCGGGTCCGGGTCCAGGTCAGGGTCTGGGTCCGGGTCCGGGTCAGGGTCCGGGTCCGTGTCAGGGTCCAGGTCTGGGTCCGGGTCCGGGTCCGGCTCCGTGTCAGTGTCAGTGTCAGGGTCAGTGTCAGGGTCCGGGTCCGGGTCCGGGTCCGGGTCTGGGTCCGGGTCCGGGTCCGGGTCGGGTCAGTTTCAGGGTCAGGGTCAGGGTCAGGGTCAGGGTCAGAGTCAGAGTCAGGGTCCGGGTCACGGTCCGGGTCCGGGTCCAGGTCAGGGTCCGGGTCCGGGTCCGGGTCCGGGTCCGGGTCCGGGTCCGGGTCCGGATCCGGGTCCGGGTCCGGGTCCGGGTCCGGGTCCGGATCCGGGTCCTGTTCCGGGTCCGGATCAGGGTCCGGGTCCGGGTCAGGGTCTGGGTCCGGGTCCGGGTCCGGGTCCGGGTCCGGGTCCGGGTCCGGGTCCGTGTCTGGGTCCGGGTCCAGGTCCGGGTCAGGGTCTGGGTCCGGGTCCAGGGTCAGGATCCGAGTCCTGGTCCGTGTCCTGGTCCGGGTCCGGGTCCGGGTCCGGGTCCGGGTCCGGGTCTGGATCCGGATCTTGGTCAGTGTCAGGGTCCGGGTCCGGGTCCGGGTCCGGGTCCGGGTCCGGGTCCGGGTCAGGGTCAGGATCCGGGTCCGGGTCCGGGTAAGGGTCCGGGTCCGGGTCCGGGTCCGGGTCCGGGTCCGGGTCCGGGTCCGTGTAAGGGTCCGTGTCCATGTCTGGGTCTGGGTCCGGGTCAGGGTCCGGATCCGGGTCCGTGTCAGTTTCAGGGTGAGTGTCAGTGTCCGGGTCCGTGTCACGGTCTGGGTCCGTGTCAGGGTCCGCGTCCGGGTCCGGGTCAGGGTCCGGATCCGGTTCCGGATCCGGGTCCGGATCAGGGTCCGTGTCCGTGTCCGTGTCCGTGTCCGTGTCCGGGTCCGGGTCCGGGTCCGGGTCTGGGTCCGTGTCAGTGTCAGGGTCCGGGTCCGTGTCAGGGTCCGTGTCCGTGTCAGGGTCTGGGTCCGGGTCCGGGTCCGGGTCCGGGTCCGGGTCCGGGTCCGGGTCCGGGTTCGGGTCCAGGTCAGGGTCCGGGTCCGTGTCAGGGTCCGGGTCCGGGTCCGGATCCGGGTCTTGGTCAGGGTCAGGGTCCGGGTCCGGGTCCGGGTCTTGGTCCGGGTCCGTGTCAGTGTCAGGATCCGGGTCCGGGTCAGAGTCAGAGTCAGGGTCCGGGTCACGGTCCGGGTCCGGGTCCAGGTCAGGGTCCGGGTCCGTGTCAGGGTCCGTGTCCGTGTCAGGGTCTGGTTCTGGGTCCGGGTCCGGGTCCGGGTCCGGATTCGTTTCCGTTTCCAGGTCAGGGTCCGGGTCCGGGTCCGGGTCCAGGTCCGGGTCCGGGTCTGGGTCCGGGTCCAGGTCCGGGGTCAGGATCCGAGTCCGGGTCCTGGTCCGGGTCCTGGTCCAGGTCCGGGTCCGGGTCCGGATCCGGGTCTTGGTCAGGGTCAGGGTCCGGGTACGGGTACGGGTCTGGGTCCGGGTCCGTGTCAGTGTCAGTGTCAGGATCCGGGTCCGGGTCCGGGACCGGGTCCGGGTAAGGGTCCGTGTCCGGGTCCGTGTCCGTGTCCGTGTCCGTGTCCGAGTCAGGGTCTGGGTCTGGGTCCGGGTCCGGGTCAGTTTCAGGGTCAGTGTCAGAGTCAGGGTCCGGGTCAGGGTCTGGGTCCGTGTCTGGGTCCGGGTCCGGGTCCGGCTCCGTGTCAGTGTCAGTGTCATTGTCAGGGTCCGGGTCCGGGTCCGGGTCCGGGTCCGGGTCCGGGTCCGGGTCCGGGTCAGTTTCAGGGTCAGGGTCAGGGTCAGAGTCAGAGTCAGGTTCCGGGTTACGGTCCGGGTCCGGGTCCAGGTCAGGGTCCGGGTCCGGGTCCGGGTCCGGGTCCGGGTCCGGGTCCGGGTCCGGGTCCGGGTCCGGGTCCGTGTCAGGGTCTGGGTCCGTGTCAGGGTCCGGGTCCGTGTCACTTTCAGGGTCAGTGTCAGGGTCTGGGTCCGTGTCAGTGTCCGGGTCCGTGTCCGTGTCAGTGTTAGTGTCAGGGTCCGGTTCCAGTTCCGTGTCAGTTTCAGGGTCAGTGTGAGAGTCAGGGTCCGTGTCAGGGTCCGGGTCCGGGTCCGGGTCCGGGTCTGGGTGAGGGTCCGGGTCCGGCTCCAGGTCCGGGTCCGGGTCCACGTCAGGGTCAGTATCCAGGTCCAGGTCCGGGTCCGGGTCCGGGTCCGGTCAGGGTCAGGGTCCGTGTCCGGGTCCTGGTCCGGGGTCAGGATTCTAGTCCGGGTCCGGGTCCGGGTCCGGATCTGGGTCAGGGTCAGGGTCAGGGTCAGGGTCAGGGTCAGGATCCGTGTCCGTTTCCGGGTCTGGGTAAGGGTACGTGTCCGTGTCCGTGTCCGTGTCCGGATCCGGGTCCGGGTCAGGGTCCGAATCCGGGTCCGTGTCACTTTCAGGGTCAGTGTCAGGGTCTGGGTCTGTGTCAGTGTCCGGGTCCGTGTCCGTGTCAGGGTCCGGGTCCGGGTCCGGGTCTGGGTCCGGGTCCGGGTCCGGGTCCGGGTCCGGGTCCGGGTCTGGGTGAGGGTCCGGGTCCGGGTCGAGGTCCGGGTCCGGGTCCGGGGTCAGGATCCGAATCCGAGTCCTGGTCCGGGTCCTGGTCCGTGTCCGGGTCCGGATCCGGGTCTTGGTCAGGGTCAGGGTCCGGGTCCGGGTACGGGTCTGGGTCCGGGTCCGTGTCAGTGTCAGGATCCGGGTCCGGGTCCGGGTCCGTGTCAGGGTCTGGGTCCGTGTCAGGGTCCGGGTCCTTGTCAGGGTCTGGGTCCGGGTCCGGGTCCGGGTCCGGATCCGGGTCCGTGTCACTTTCAGGGTCAGTGTCAGGGTCTGGGTCCGTGTCAGTGTCCGGGTCCGTGTCCGTGTCAGTGTTAGTGTCAGGGTCCGGTTCCAGTTCCGTGTCAGTTTCAGGGTCAGTGTCAGAGTCAGGGTCCGTGTCAGGGTCCGGGTCCGGGTCCGGGTCGGGGTCTGGGTTAGGGTCCGGGTCCGGGTCCGGGTCCGGTCAGGGTCAGGGTCCGTGTCCGGGTCCTGGTCCGGGGTCAGGATTCTAGTCCGGGTCCGGGTCCGGGTCCGGATCTGGGTCAGGGTCAGGGTCAGGGTCAGGGTCAGGATCCGTGTCCGTTTCCGGGTCTGGGTAAGGGTACGTGTCCGTGTCCGTGTCCATGTCTAGGTCCGGGTCAGGGTCCGAATCCGGGTCCGTGTCACTTTCAGGGTCAGTGTCAGGGTCTGGGTCCGTGTCAGTGTCCGGGTCCGTGTCCGTGTCAGGGTCCGGGTCCGGGTCCGGGTCCGGGTCCGGGTCCGGGTCCGGGTCCTGGTCCGGGTCCGGGTCTGGGTGAGGGTCCGGGTCCGGGTCCAGGTCCGGGTCCGGGTCTACGTCAGGGTCAGTATCCAGGTCCAGGTCCAGGTCCGGGTCCGGGTCCGGTCAGGGTCAGGGTCCGTGTCCGTGTCCGGGTCCGGGGTCAGGATTCCAGTCGGTGTCCGGGTCCGGGTCCGGGTCCGTGTCAATGTCCGGGTCCGTGTCCGTGTCAGGGTCCGGGTCCGGTTCCTGGTCAGGGTCAGGATCCGAGTCCGGGTCCGGGTCCGGGCCCGGGTCCGGGTCTGGGTGAGGGTCCGGGTCCGGGTCCAGGTCCGGGTCCGGGTCAACGTCAGGGTCAGTATCCAGGTCCAGGTCCGGGTCTGGGTCCGTGTCCGGTCAGGGTCAGGGTCCGTGTGCGGGTCCGGGTCCGGGTACGGGGTCAGGATTCTAGTCCGGGTCCGGGTCCGTGTCAGAGTCAGGGTCCGTGTCAGGGTCCGGGTCCGGGTCCGGGTCCGGGTCAGGGTCAGGGTCAGGGTCGGGGTCAGGGTCAGGGTCAGGGTCAGGGTCAGGATCTGCGTCCGGGTCCGGGTCCGGGTCCGGGTAAGGGTCCGTGTCCGTGTCCGTGTCCGGGTCAGGGTCCGGGTCCGGTTCCGTGTCAGTTTCAGGGTCAGTGTCAGAGTCAGGGTCAGTGTCAGGGTCAGGGTCAGGGTCAGGGTCAGGGTCCAGGTCCAGGTCCGGGTCCGGGTCCGGGTCCGGGACCGGGTCCGGGTCCGGGTCCGGGTCCGGGTCAGGGTCAGGGTCAGGGTCAGGGTCCGGGTCCATGTCAGGGTCCGGGTCCGTGTCAGGGTCTGGTTCCGGTTCCGGTTCCGGTTCCGGGTCCAGGTACGGGTTCGGTTCCGGATCCGGGTCAGGATCCGGGTCCGGGTCCGGGTCCGGGTCCGGGTCCGAGTCCGTGTCCGGATCTGCATCAGGGTCAGGCTCCGGGTCCGGGTCCAGGTCCGGGTCCGTGTCAGTTTGAGTGTCAGTGTCCGTCTCAGGGTCAGAGTCAGGGTCCGGATCAGGATCCTGGTCAGGGTCAGGGTCAGTGTACGGGTCCGGGTCTGGGTCAGGGTCCGGTTCAGGGTCCGGGTTCGGGTCCGGGTCCGGGTCCGGGTCCGGGTCCGGGTCCGGGTCATGGTCCGGGTCCGGTTCCGTCTCAGTTTCAGGGTCAGTGTCAGAGTCAGGGTCCGGGTCAGGGTCAGGGTCAGAGTCAGGGTCAGGGTCCGGGTCCGGGTCCGGGTCTGGGTCCGGGTCCGGGTCCAGGTCCATTTCCGGGTCAGGGTCCGGGTCCGAGTCCGTGTCAGGGTCCGGATCCGTGTCAGGGTCCTGGTCCGGGTCCGGGTCAGGGTCAGGGTAAGGGTCAGGATCCGGTTCCGGTTCCGGTTCCGGTTCCGGTTCCGGTTCCGGGTCTGTGTCCGGGTCCGGGTCCGGGTCAGGGTCAGGGTCAGGATCCGGGTCCGGGTCTGGATCAGGGTCCGTGTCCGTGTCCGTGTCCGTGTCCGGGTCAGGGTCCAGGTCCATGTCAGGGTCCGGGTCAGGGTCCGTTTCAGGGTCAGGGTCAGGGTCAGGGTCCAGGTCCAGGTCCAGGTCCGGGTCAGGGTCCGGGTCCGGATCCGGATCCGGATCATGGTCAGGGTCAGGGTCCTGTTCCGGGTCCGGGTCCGGGTCTGGGTCCGGGTCCGGGTCCGGGTCCGGATCCGTGTCAGTGTCAGTGTCAGTGTCAGAGTCAGGGTCCGGGTCCGGGTCCGGGTCAGGGTCAGGGTCAGGGTCAGGGTCAGGGTCCGGGTCTGGGTCCGGGTCTGGGTCTGGGTCCGGGTCCGGGTCCGTGTCAGTTTCAGGGTCAGTGTCAGAGTCAGGGTCCGGGTCAGGGTCAGGGTCAGGGTCAGGGTCAGGGTCAGGGTCAGGTTCAGGGTCCAGGTTCAGGGTCCGTGTCACGGTCCGGGTCCGGGTCCGGGTCCGGGTCCGGGTCCGGGTCCGGGTCCGGGTCCGGGTCCGGGTCCGGGTCCGGGTCAGGATCCGGGTCCTGGTGAGGATCCGGGTCCGGGTCCGGGTCAGAGTCAGGGTCCGTTTCAGGGTCAGTGTCAGTGTCAGAGTCAGGGTCCGGGTCAGGGTCAGGGTCAGGGTCAGGGTCCCGGTCTGGGTCCGGGTCCGGGTCCAGGTCCGGGTCCGGGTCCGGGTCCGGGTCCGGGTCCGGGTCCGGGTCCGGGTCCGGGTCCTGGTCCGGTTCAGGGTCCGGGTCCGGGTCTGTGTCAGTTTCAGGGTCAGTCTCAGAGTCAGGGTCCGGGTCAGGGTCAGGGTCAGGGTCAGGGTCAGGGTCACTGTCAGGGTCCGGGTCCGGGTCCGGGTCCGGGTCCGGGTCCGGGTCCGGGTCCGGGTCCGGGTCCGGGTCACGGTCCGGGTCCGGGTCCTGGTCCGGTTCAGGGTCCGGGTCCGGGTCTGTGTCAGTTTCAGGGTCAGTCTCAGAGTCAGGGTCCGGGTCAGGGTCAGGGTCAGGGTCAGGGTCCCGGTCTGGGTCCGGGTCCGGGTCCAGGTCCGGGTCCGGGTCCGGGTCCGGGTCCGGGTCCGGGTCCGGGTCCGGGTCCTGGTCCGGTTCAGGGTCCGGGTCCGGGTCTGTGTCAGTTTCAGGGTCAGTCTCAGAGTCAGGGTCCGGGTCAGGGTCAGGGTCAGGGTCAGGGTCAGGGTCAGGGTCACTGTCAGGGTCCGGGTCCGGGTCCGGATCCGGGTCCGGGTCCGGGTCCGGGTCCGGGTCCGGGTCCGGGTCCGGGTCCGGGTCACGGTCCGGGTCCGGGTCCTGGTCCGGTTCAGGGTCCGGGTCCGGGTCTGTGTCAGTTTCAGGGTCAGTCTCAGAGTCAGGGTCCGGGTCAGGGTCAGGGTCAGGGTCAGGGTCAGGGTCAGGGTCACTGTCAGGGTCCGGGTCCGGGTCCGGGTCCGGGTCCGGGTCCGGGTCCGGGTCCGGGTCCGGGTCACGGTCCGGGTCCGGTTCCGGGTCCGGGTCTGTGTCTGGGTCCGGGTCCGTGTCAGGGTCCGGGTCCGGGTCCGGGTCAGGGTCAGGGTCAGGGTCGGGGTCAGGGTCAGGGTCAGGTTCAGGGTCAGGATCTGCGTCCGGGTCCGGGTCCGGGTCCGGGTCAGGGTCCGGGTCCCGGTCCGGGTCAGTTTCTGGGTCAGTGTCAGAGTCAGGGTCCGGGTCAGGGTCAGGGTCAGGGTCAGGGTCCCGGTCTGGGTCCGGGTCCGGGTCCGGGTCCGGGTCCGGGTCCGGGTCAGGGTCCGGGTCCCGGTCCGGGTCAGTTTCTGGGTCAGTGTCAGAGTCAGGGTCCGGGTCAGGGTCAGTGTCCGGGTCCGGGTCTGGGTCAGGGTCCGGTTCAGGGTCCGGGTTCGGGTCCGGGTCCGGGTCCGGATCCGTGTCCGGGTCATGGTCCGGGTCCGGTTCCGTGTCAGTTTCAGGGTCAGTGTCAGAGTCATGGTCCGGGTCAGGGTCAGGGTCAGAGTCAGGGTCAGGGTAAGGGTCCGGGTCCGGGTCTGGGTCCGGGTCCGGGTCCAGGTCCATTTCCGGGTCAGGGTCCGGGTCCGAGTCCGTGTCAGGGTCCGGATCCGTGTCAGGGTCCAGGTCCGGGTCCGGGTCAGGGTCAGGGTCAGGGTCAGGATCCGGGTCCGGGTCCGGGTCCGGGTCCGGGTCCGGGTCCGGGTCCGGATCTGGGTCAGGGTCAGCGTGAGGGTCAGGGTCAGGGTCAGGATCCGGGTCCGGGTCCGGGTCCGGGTCCGGGTCCGGATCTGGGTCAGGGTCAGCGTCAGGGTCAGTCTCAGAGTCAGAGTCCGGGTCCAAGTCCGGGTCCGGGTCCGGGTCCGGGTCCGGGGTCAGGATCCGAGTCCGGGTCTGGGTCCGGGTCCGGGACCGGGTCCGTGTCCGTGTCAGGGTCAGGCTCAGGGTCCGGGTCCGGGTCCGGGTCCAGGTCCGGGTCAGAGTCCGGGTCCGGGTCCGGGTCCGGGTCCGGGTCCGGGTCCGGGTCCGGTTCCGAGTCAGGGTCCGGGTCCGGGTCCGGGTCCGGGTCAGTTTCAGGTTCAGTGTCAGAGTCAGGGTCCGGGTCAGTGTCAGGGTCAGGGTCTGGGTCCGGGTCCGGGTCGGGGTCCGTGTCCGGGTCCGGGTCCTGGTCCGGTTCAGCGTCCGGGTCCGGGTCTGTGTCAGTTCCAGGGTCAGTCTCAGAGTCAGAGTCCGGGTCCAAGTCCGGGTCCGGGTCCGGGTCCGGGTCCGGGGTCAGGATCCGAGTCCGGGTCTGGGTCCGGGTCAGGGACCGGGTCCGTGTCCATGTCAGGGTCAGGCTCAGGGTCCGGGTCCGGGTCCGGGTCCAGGTCCGGGTCCGTGTCCGTGTCGGGGTCCGTGTCCGGGTCCGGGTCCTGGTCCGGTTCAGGGTCGGGGTCCGGGTCTGTGTCAGTTCCAGGGTCAGTCTCAGAGTCAGAGTCCGGGTCCAAGTCCGGGTCCGGGTCCGGGTCCGGGTCCGGGGTCAGGATCTGAGTCCGGGTCTGGGTCCGGGTCCGGGACCGGGTCCGTGTCCGTGTCAGGGTCAGGCTCAGGGTCCGGGTCCGGGTCCGGGTCCGGATCTGGGTCAGGGTCAGCGTGAGGGTCAGGGTCAGGGTCAGGATCCGGGTCCGGGTCCGGGTCCGGGTCAGTTTCAGGGTCAGTGTCAGAGTCAGGGTCCGGGTCAGTGTCAGGGTCAGGGTCTGGGTCCGGGTCCGTGTCGGGGTCCCTGTCCGGGTCCGGGTTCTGGTCCGGTTCAGGGTCGGGGTCCGGGTCTGTGTCAGTTCCAGGGTCAGTCTCAGAGTCAGAGTCCGGGTCCAAGTCCGGGTCCGGGTCCGGGTCCGGGTCCGGGGTCAGGATCCGAGTCCGGGTATGGGTCCGGGTCCGGGACCGGGTCCGTGTCCGTGTCAGGGTCAGGCTCAGGGTCCGGGTCCGGGTCCGGGTCCAGGTCCGGGTCAGGGTCCGGGACCGGGTGAGGGTCTGGGTCCTGGTCAGGGTCAGTGTCCGGGTCCAGGTCCGGGTCAGAGTCCGGGTCCGGGTCCGGGTCCGGGTCCGGGTCCGGGTCCGGGTCCGGGTCCGGTTCCGAGTCAGGGTCCGGGTCCGGGACCGGGTCCGTGTCCGTGTCAGGGTCAGGCTCAGGGTCCGGGTCCGGGTCCGGGTCCAGGTCCGGGTCCGGGTCCGGGTCCGTGTCGGGGTCCGTGTCCGGGTCCGGGTCCTGGTCCGGTTCAGGGTCGGGGTCCGGGTCTGTGTCAGTTCCAGGGTCAGTCTCAGAGTCAGAGTCCGGGTCCAAGTCCGGGTCCGGGTCCGGGTCCGGGTCCGGGGTCAGGATCTGAGTCCGGGTCTGGGTCCGGGTCCGGGACCGGGTCCGGGTCCGTGTCAGGGTCAGGCTCAGGGTCCGGGTCCGGGTCCGGGTCCAGGTCCGGGTCCGGGTCCGGGTCCGGGTCCGGGTCCGGGTCCGGGTCCAGGTCCGGGTCTGGGTCCGGGTCCGGGTCAGGGTCCGGGGTCAGGATTCTAGTCCGGGTCCGGGTCCGGGTCCGTGTCCGGGTCCGGATCTGGGTCAGGGTCAGGGTCAGGATCCGGGTCCGGGTCCGGGTCCGGGTCCGGGTCCGGGTCCGGGTCCGGGTCCGGGTCCGGGTCCGGGTCCGGGTCCGGGTCCGGGTCCGGGTCCGGGTCCGAGTCAGGTTCCGGGTCCGGGTCCGGTTCAGTTTCAGGGTCAGGGTCAGGGTCCGGGTCCGGGTCCGGGTCCGGGTCCGGGTCCGGGTCAGGGTCAGGGTCAGGGTCTGTGTCAGTTTCAGGATCAGTCTCAGTCTCAGAGTCAGGGTCCGGGTCCGGGTCCGGGTCAGGGTCCGGGTCCGTGTCAGGGTCCGGGTCCGGGTCCGGGTCAGGTTCAGGGTCAGGTTCAGGGTCAGGGTCAGGGTCAGGGTCAGGGTCAGGGTCAGGGTCAGGGTCCGGGTCCGGGTCCGGGTCAGGGTCAGGGTCAGGGTCAGAGTCAGGGTCCGGGTCCCGGTCCGGGTCAGGGTCCGGGTCCGTGTCAGGGTCCGGGTCAGGGTCAGGGTCCGGGTCCGGGTCCGGGTCCGGGTCAGGGTCCGGGTCCGTGTCAGGGTCCGGGTCCGGGTCCGGGTCCGGGTCAGGGTCAGGGTCAGGGTCAGGGTCAGGGTCAGGGTCAGGGTCAGGGTCCGGGTCCGGGTCAGGGTCAGGGTCAGGGTCAGAGTCAGGGTCCGGGTCACGGTCTGGGTCCCGGTCCGGGTCAGGGTCTGGGTCCGGGTCCGAGTCAGGGTCCAGGTCCGTGTCAGGGTCCGGGTCCGGGTCTGTGTAAGCGTCCGGGTCTGGGTCCGGGTCTGGGTCCGGTTCCGGGTTCGGGTCCGGTTCCGGTTCCGGTTCCGGGTCAGGGTCAGGATCCGGGTCCGGGTCTGGGTCCGGGTCCGGGTCCGGGTCAGGGTTCGGGTCCGGGTGAGGGTCCGGGTCCCGGTCCGGGTCCGAGTCCAGGTCCGGGTCCGGGTCCGGGTCCGGGTCCGGGTCCGGGTCAGGGTCCGGGTCCGGGTCCGGGTCCGGGTCCGTGTCAGGGTCCGGGTCCGTGTCAGGATCCGGGTCCGTGTCCGGGTCAGGTTCAGGGTCAGGGTCAGGGTCAGGGTCAGGGTCAGGGTCAGGGTCAGGGTCAGGGTCAGGGTCAGGGTCAGAGTCAGGGTCTGGGTCACGGTCTGGGTCCCGGTCCGGGTCAGGGTCTAGGTCCGGGTCCGAGTCAGGGTCCAGGTCCATGTCAGGGTCCGGGTCCGGGTCTGTGTAAGGGTCCGGGTCTGGGTCCGGGTCCGGGTCCGGTTCCGGTTCCGGGTCCGGGTCCGGGTCCGGTTCCGGTTCCGGTTCCGGGTCAGGGTCAGGATCCAGGTCCGGGTCCGGGTCCGGGTCCGGGTCAGGGTCTGGGTCCGGGTCAGTGTCAGGGTCCGGGTCCGGGTCCGAGTCCGGGTCAGGGTCAGGATCCAGGTCCGGGTCCGGGTCCGGGTCCGGATCCGGGTCCGGGTCCGGGTCCGGGTCTGGGTCCTGGTCCGGTTCAGGGTCCGGGTCCGGGTCCGGGTCCGGGTCTGTGTCAGTTTCAGGGTCAGTCTCAGAGTCAGGGTCAGGGTCCGGGTCCGGGTCTGGGTCCGGGTCTGGGGTCAGGATCCGAGTCCGTGTCTGGGTCCTGGTCCGGGTCCGGGTCCATGTCAGGGTCAGGCTCAGGGTCAGTTTCAGGGTCCGGGTCAGGGTCAGGGTCCGGGTCACGGTCTGGGTCCCGGTCCGGGTCAGGGTCTGGGTCCGGGTCCGAGTCAGGGTCGAGGTCCGTGTCAGGGTCCGTGTCCGGGTCCGTGTAAGGGTCCGGGTCTGGGTCCGGGTCCGGGTCCGGGTCCGGGTCCGGGTCCGGGTCCGGGTCAGGGTCCGGGTCCGGGTCCGGGTCCGGGTCCGGGTCCGTGTCAGGGTCCGTGTCAGGTTCAGGGTCAGGGTCAGGGTCAGGGTCAGGGTCAGGGTCAGGGTCAGGGTCAGGGTCAGGGTCAGGGTCAGGGTCCGGGTCCGGGTCAGGGTCAGGGTCAGGGTCAGAGTCAGGGACCGGGTCACGGTCTGGGTCCCGGTCCGGGTCAGGGTCTGGGTCCGGGTCCGAGTCAGGGTCCAGGTCTGTGTCAGGGTCCGGGTCCGTGTCTGTGTAAGGGTCCGGGTCTGGGTCCGGGTCCGGGTCCGGTTCCGGGTCCGGGTCCGGTTCCGGTTCCGGTTCCGGGTCAGGGTCAGGATCCGGGTCCGGGTCTGGGTGCGGGTCCGGGTCCGGGTCCGGGTCCGGGTCAGGGTTCGGGTCCAGGTTAGGGTCTGGGTCCGGGTCCGGTTCCGGGTCAGGGTTCGGGTCCGGGTGAGGGTCCTGGTCCCGGTCCGGGTCCGTGTCCAGGTCCGGGTCCGGGTCCGGGTCCGGGTCCGGGTCCGGGTCCGGGTCCTGGTCCGGGTCTGGGTCCGGGTCCTTGTCCGGTTCAGGTTCCGGGTCCGGGTCTGTGTCAGTTTCAGGATCAGTCTCAGAGTCAGGGTCCGGGTCCGGGTCCGGGTCCGGTTCCGGGTCCGGGTCCGGGTCCGGGTCCGGTTCCGGGTCCGGGTCCGGGTCCGGGTCCGGGTCAGGGTCCGGGTCCGGGTCCGGGTCCGTGTCAGGGTCCGGGTCCGGGTCAGGATCCGGGTCCGTGTCCGGGTCAGGTTCAGGGTCAGGTTCAGGGTCAGGGTCAGGGTCAGGATCCGAGTCCGTGTCTGGGTCCTGGTCCGGGTCCGGGTCCATGTCAGGGTCAGGCTCACGGTCAGTTTCAGGGTCCGGGTCAGGGTCAGGGTCCGGGTCACGGTCAGGGTCCCGGTCCGGGTCAGGGTCTGGGTCCGGGTCCGAGTCAGGGTCGAGGTCCGTGTCAGGGTCCGTGTCCGGGTCCGTGTAAGGGTCCGGGTCTGGGTCCGGGTCCGGGTCCGGGTCCGGGTCCGGGTCCGGGTCCGGGTCCGGGTCAGGGTCCGGGTCCGGGTCCGGGTCCGGGTCCGGGTCCGTGTCAGGGTCCGGGTCAGGTTCAGGTTCAGGGTCAGGGTCAGGGTCAGGGTCAGGGTCAGGGTCAGGGTCAGGGTCAGGGTCAGGGTCAGGGTCAGGGTCAGGGTCAGGGTCCGGGTCAGGGTCAGAGTCAGGGACCGGGTCACGGTCTGGGTCCCGGTCCGGGTCAGGGTCTGGGTCCGGGTCCGAGTCAGGGTCCAGGTCTGTGTCAGGGTCCGGGTCCGTGTCTGTGTAAGGGTCCGGGTCTGGGTCCGGGTCCGGGTCCGGGTCCGGGTCCGGGTCCGGTTCCGGTTCCGGTTCCGGTTCCGGGTCAGGGTCAGGATCCGGGTCCGGGTCTGGGTGCGGGTCCGGGTCCGGGTCCGGGTCCGGGTCAGGGTTCGGGTCCGGGTTAGGGTCTGGGTCCGGGTCCGGTTCCGGGTCAGGGTTCGGGTCCGGGTGAGGGTCCTGGTCCCGGTCCGGGTCCGTGTCCAGGTCCGGGTCCGGGTCCGGGTCCGGGTCCGGGTCCGGGTCCGGGTCCTGGTCCGGGTCTGCGTCCGGGTCCTTGTCCGGTTCAGGTTCCGGGTCCGGGTCTGTGTCAGTTTCAGGATCAGTCTCAGAGTCAGGGTCCGGGTCCGGGTCCGGGTCCGGTTCCGGGTCCGGGTCCGGGTCCGGGTCCGGTTCCGGGTCCGGGTCCGGGTCCGGGTCCGGGTCAGGGTCCGGGTCCGGGTCCGGGTCCGTGTCAGGGTCCGGGTCCGGGTCAGGATCCGGGTCCGTGTCCGGGTCAGGTTCAGGGTCAGGTTCAGGGTCAGGGTCAGGGTCAGGATCCGAGTCCGTGTCTGGGTCCTGGTCCGGGTCCGGGTCCATGTCAGGGTCAGGCTCACGGTCAGTTTCAGGGTCCGGGTCAGGGTCAGGGTCCGGGTCACGGTCAGGGTCCCGGTCCGGGTCAGGGTCTGGGTCCGGGTCCGAGTCAGGGTCGAGGTCCGTGTCAGGGTCCGTGTCCGGGTCCGTGTAAGGGTCCGGGTCTGGGTCCGGGTCCGGGTCCGGGTCCGGGTCCGGGTCCGGGTCCGGGTCCGGGTCCGGGTCAGGGTCCGGGTCCGGGTCCGGGTCCGGGTCCGGGTCCGTGTCAGGGTCCGGGTCAGGTTCAGGTTCAGGGTCAGGGTCAGGGTCAGGGTCAGGGTCAGGGTCAGGGTCAGGGTCAGGGTCAGGGTCAGGGTCAGGGTCCGGGTCAGGGTCAGGGTCAGGGTCAGAGTCAGGGACCGGGTCACGGTCTGGGTCCCGGTCCGGGTCAGGGTCTGGGTCCGGGTCCGAGTCAGGGTCCAGGTCTGTGTCAGGGTCCGGGTCCGGGTCTGTGTAAGTGTCCGGGTCTGGGTCCGGGTCCGGGTCCGGGTCCGGGTCCGGGTCCGGGTCCGGTTCCGGTTCCGGTTCCGGTTCCGGTTCCGGTTCCGGGTCAGGGTCAGGATCCGGGTCCGGGTCTGGGTCCGGGTCCGGGTCCGGGTCCGGGTCCGTGTCAGGGTCCGGGTCCGTGTCAGGATCCGGGTCCGTGTCCGGGTCAGGTTCAGGGTCAGGGTCAGGGTCAGGGTCAGGGTCAGGGTCAGGGTCAGGGTCAGGGTCAGGGTCAGGGTCCGGGTCCGGGTCCGGGTCAGGGTCAGGGTCAGGGTCAGAGTCAGGGTCCGGGTCACGGTCTGGGTCCCGGTCCGGGTCAGGGTCTAGGTCCGGGTCCGAGTCAGGGTCCAGGTCCGTGTCAGGGTCCGGGTCCGGGTCTGTGTAAGTGTCCGGGTCTGGGTCCGGGTCCGGGTCCGGGTCCGGGTCCGGGTCCGGGTCCGGTTCCGGTTCCGGTTCCGGTTCCGGTTCCGGTTCCGGGTCAGGGTCAGGATCCGGGTCCGGGTCTGGGTCCGGGTCCGGGTCCGGGTCCGGGTCCGTGTCAGGGTCCGGGTCCGTGTCAGGATCCGGGTCCGTGTCCGGGTCAGGTTCAGGGTCAGGGTCAGGGTCAGGGTCAGGGTCAGGGTCAGGGTCAGGGTCAGGGTCAGGGTCAGGGTCAGGGTCCGGGTCCGGGTCCGGGTCAGGGTCAGGGTCAGGGTCAGAGTCAGGGTCCGGGTCACGGTCTGGGTCCCGGTCCGGGTCAGGGTCTAGGTCCGGGTCCGAGTCAGGGTCCAGGTCCGTGTCAGGGTCCGGGTCCGGGTCTGTGTAAGGGTCCGGGTCTGGGACCGGTTCCGGTTCCGGTTCCGGGTCCGGGTCCGGGTCCGGTTCCGGTTCCGGTTCCGGGTCCGGGTCAGGGTCCGGGTCCGGTTCAGGGTCCGGGTCCGGGTCCGGGTCTGTGTCAGTTTCAGGGTCAGTCTCAGAGTCAGGGTCAGGGTCCGGGTCCGGGTCCGGGTCCGGGTCCGGGGTCAGGATCCGAGTCCGTGTCTGGGTCCTGGTCCGGGTCCGTGTAAGGGTCCGGGTCTGGGTCCGGGTCCGGGTCCGGGTCCGGGTCCGGGTCAGGGTCCGGGTCCGGGTCCGGGTCCGGGTCCGGGTCCGGGTCCGTGTCAGGGTCCGTGTCAGGTTCAGGGTCAGGGTCAGGGTCAGGGTCAGGGTCAGTTTCAGGGTCCGGGTCAGGGTCAGGGTCTGGGTCACGGTCTGGGTCCCGGTCCGGGTCAAGGTCTGGGTCCGGGTCCGAGTCAGGGTCGAGGTCCGTGTCAGGGTCCGTGTCCAGGTCCGTGTAAGGGTCCGGGTCTGGGTCCGGGTCCGGGTCCGGGTCCGGGTCAGGGTCCGGGTCCGGGTCCGGGTCCGGGTCCGGGTCCGGGTCCGGGTCCGGGTCCGGGTCAGGGTCCGGGTCCGGGTCCGGGTCCGTGTCAGGGTCCGTGTCCGTGTCCGGGTCAGGATCAGGGTCAGGGTCAGGGTCAGGGTCAGGGTCAGGGTCAGGGTCAGGGTCCGGGTCCGGGTCCGGGTCAGGGTCAGGGTCAGGGTCAGAGTCAGGGTCCGGGTCACGGTCTGGGTCCCGGTCCCGGTCCCGGTCCGGGTCAGGGCCTGGGTCCGGGTCCGAGTCAGGGTCCAGGTCCGTGTCAGGGTCCGGGTCCGGGTCTGTGTAAGGGTCCGGGTCTGGGTCCGGGTCCGGGTCCGGGTCCGGTTCGGGGTCCGGGTCCGGTTCCGGTTCCGGTTCCGGTTCCGGTTCCGGTTCAGGGTCAGGGTCAGGATCCAGATCCGGGTCCGGGTCCGGGTCCGGGTCAGGGTCCGGGTCCGGGTCCGGGTCCGGGTCCGGGTCCGGGTCAGGGTCTGGGTCCGGGTCAGTGTCAGGGTCCGGGTCCGGGTCCAAGTCCGGGTCAGGGTCAGAATCCTGATCCGGGTCCGGGTCCGGGTCCGGATCCGGGTCCGGGTCAGGGTCAGTATCCGGGTCCGGATCAGGGTCCGGGTCCGGATCCGGGTCAGGGTCTGGGACCGGGTCCGGGTCCGGTACCGTGTCAGGTTCAGGGTTACGGTCAGAGTCAGGGTCAGGGTCAGGATCCGGTTCCGGTTCTGGTTCTGGTTTGGGTTCCGGGTCAGGGTCAGGATCCGGACCCGGGTCCGGGTCCGGGTCTGGGTCCGGGTCCTGGTCAGGGTCAGGATCCGGGTCCGGGTCCGGGTCCGGGTCCGGGTCCGGGTCCGGGTCCGTGTCAGGGTCAGGGTCAGGGTCAGAGTCAGGGTCCGGGTCAGGGTCAGGGTCAGGGTCAGGGCCAGTTTCCTGGTCCGGGTGCGGGTCCGGGTGCGGGTCCGGGTCCGGGTCCGGGTCCGGGTCCGAGTCAGGTTCCGGGTCCGGGTCCGGGTCAATTTCAGGGTCAGTGTCAGAGTCAGGGTCCAGGTCAGGGTCAGGGTCCAGGTCCGGATCTTGGTCAGGGTCAGGGTCCGGTTCCGGGTCGGGATCCGGGTCCGGGTCTGGGTCCGGGTCCAGGTCCGTGTCAGTGTTAGTGTCAGGGTCCGGGTCAGGGTCCGGGTCCGGTTCCGTGTCAGTTTCAGGGTCAGTGTCAGAGTCAGGGTCCGTGTCAGGGTCAGGGTCAGGGTCAGGGTCAGGGTCCAGGTCCAGGTCCGGGTCCGGGTCCGGGTCAGGGTCAGGGTCCGGGTCCATGTCACGGTCCGGGTCCGTGTCAGGGTCCGGTTCCGGTTCCGGTTACGGGTCCGGGTCCGGGTTTGGGTCCAGGTCCGGGTTCGGATCCGGGTCCGTGTCAGTTTCAGTGTCAGTGTCCGTGTCAGGGTCAGAGTCACGGTCCGGATCAGGATCCTGGTAAGGGTCAGGGTCAGTGTCCGGGTCCGGGTCCGGGTCAGGGTCCGGGTCCGGGTCAGGGTCCGGGTCCGGGTCAGGGTCAGGATCCAAGTCTGGGTCCGGGTCGGTGTCCGGGTCTGGGTGAGGGTCCGGGTCCGGGTCCAGGTCCGGGTCCGGGTCCACGTCAGGGTCAGTATCCAGGTCCAGGTCCGGGTCCGGGTCCGGGTCCGGTCCGGGTCAGGGTCAGGGTCCAGGTCCGGGTCCGGGTCTGGGGTCAGGATTCTAGTCTGGGTCCGGGTCCGGGTCCGGGTCCAGGTCCGGTTCCGGGTCCGTGTCCGGATCTGGGTCAGGGTCAGGGTCAGGGTCAGGGTCAGGGTCAGGATCCGTGTCCGTGTCCGTGTCCGGGTAAGGGTTCGGGTCCTGGTCTGGGTCCGGGTCTGGGTCCGGTTCCGCTTCCGGGTCAGGGTCAGGATCCGGTTCCGGTTCCGGTTCCGGTTCCGGTTCCGGTTCTGGTTCCGGTTCCGGTTCCAGTTCCGGGTCAGGGTCAGAGTCAGGATCCGGGTCCGGGTCCGGGTCCGGGTCCGGGTCAGGGTCCGGTTCCAAGTCCGGTTCCGGTTCCGGGTCAGGGTCAGGGTCAGGGTCAGGGTCAGGGTCCGGGTCAGGGTCAGTGTCAGGGTCAGGATCAGGGTCAGGGTCAGGGTCAGTGTCCGGGTCCGGGTCTGGGTCCGTGTCCGGGTCCGTGTCGGGGTCCGTGTCCGGGTCCGGGTCCTGGTCCGGTTCAGGGAACGGGTCCGGGTCTGTGTCAGTTCCAGGGTCAGTCTCAGAGTCAGAGTCCGGGTCCGAGTCCGGGTCCGGTTCCGGTTCCGGGTCCGGGGTCAGGATCCGAGTCCGGGTCTGGGTCCGGGTCCGGGACCGGGTCCGTGTCCGTGTCAGGGTCAGGCTCAGGGTCCGGGTCCGTGTCCGGGTCCGGGTCACGGTCCGGGTCCGGTTCCGGGTCCGGGTCTGTGTCTGGGTCCGGGTCCGTGTCAGGGTCCGGGTCCGGGTCCGGGTCAGGGTCAGGGTCAGGGTCGGGGTCAGGGTCAGGGTCCCGGTCCGGGTCAGTTTCTGGGTCAGTGTCAGAGTCAGGGTCCGGGTCAGGGTCAGGGTCAGGGTCAGGGTCCCGGTCTGGGTCCGGGTCCGGGTCCCGGTCCGGGTCCGGGTCCGGGTCCGGGTCAGGGTCCGGGTCCCGGTCCGGGTCAGTTTCTGGGTCAGTGTCAGAGTCAGGGTCCGGGTCAGGGTCAGTGTCCGGGTCCGGGTCTGGGTCAGGGTCCGGTTCAGGGTCCGGGTTCGGGTCTGGGTCCGGGTCCGGGTCCGTGTCCGGGTCATGGTCCGGGTCCGGTTCCGTGTCAGTTTCAGGGTCAGTGTCAGAGTCATGGTCCGGGTCAGGGTCAGGGTCAGAGTCAGGGTCAGGGTAAGGGTCCGGGTCCGGGTCTGGGTCCGGGTCCGGGTCCAGGTCCATTTCCGGGTCAGGGTCCGGGTCCCAGTCCGTGTCAGGGTCCGGATCCGTGTCAGGGTCCTGGTCCGGGTCCGGGTCAGGGTCAGGGTCAGGGTCAGGATCCGGGTCCGGGTCCGGGTCCGGGTCCGGGTCCGGGTCCGGATCTGGGTCAGGGTCCGGGTCCGGATCTGGGTCAGGGTCAGCGTGAGGGTCAGGGTCAGGGTCAGGATCCGGGTCCGGGTCCGGGTCCGGGTCAGTTTCAGGGTCAGTGTCAGAGTCAGGGTCCGGGTCAGTGTCAGGGTCAGGGTCTGGGTCCGGGTCCATGTCGGGGTCCCTGTCCGGGTCCGGGTCCTGGTCCGGTTCAGGGTCGGGGTCCGGGTCTGTGTCAGTTCCAGGGTCAGTCTCAGAGTCAGAGTCCGGGTCCAAGTCCGGGTCCGGGTCCGGGTCCGGGTCCGGGGTCAGGATCCGAGTCCGGGTCTGGGTCCGGGTCCGGGACCGGGTCCGTGTCCGTGTCAGGGTCAGGCTCAGGGTCCGGGTCCGGGTCCGGGTCCAGGTCCGGGTCAGGGTCCGGGACCGGGTGAGGGTCTGGGTCCTGGTCAGGGTCAGTGTCCGGGTCCAGGTCCGGGTCAGAGTCCGGGTCCGGGTCCGGGTCCGGGTCCGGGTCCGGGTCCGGGTCCGGGTCCGGTTCCGAGTCAGGGTCCGGGTCCGGGTCCGGGTCCGGGTCAGTTTCAGGTTCAGTGTCAGAGTCAGGGTCCGGGTCAGTGTCAGGGTCAGGGTCTGGGTCCGGGTCCGGGTCGGGGTCCGTGTCCGGGTCCGGGTCCTGGTCCGGTTCAGGGTCCGGGTCCGGGTCTGTGTCAGTTCCAGGGTCAGTCTCAGAGTCAGAGTCCGGGTCCAAGTCCGGGTCCGGGTCCGGGTCCGGGTCCGGGGTCAGGATCCGAGTCCGGGTCTGGGTCCGGGTCCGGGACCGGGTCCGTGTCCGTGTCAGGGTCAGGCTCAGGGTCCGGGTCCGGGTCCGGGTCCAGGTCCGGGTCCGTGTCCGTGTCGGGGTCCGGGTCCGGGTCCGGGTCCTGGTCCGGTTCAGGGTCGGGGTCCGGGTCTGTGTCAGTTCCAGGGTCAGTCTCAGAGTCAGAGTCCGGGTCCAAGTCCGGGTCCGGGTCCGGGTCCGGGTCCGGGGTCAGGATCTGAGTCCGGGTCTGGGTCCGGGTCCGGGACCGGGTCCGTGTCCGTGTCAGGGTCAGGCTCAGGGTCCGGGTCCGGGTCCGGGTCCGGGTCCGGATCTGGGTCAGGGTCAGCGTGAGGGTCAGGGTCAGGGTCAGGATCCGGGTCCGGGTCCGGGTCCGGGTCAGTTTCAGGGTCAGTGTCAGAGTCAGGGTCCGGGTCAGTGTCAGGGTCAGGGTCTGGGTCCGGGTCCGTGTCGGGGTCCCTGTCCGGGTCCGGGTCCTGGTCCGGTTCAGGGTCGGGGTCCGGGTCTGTGTCAGTTTCAGGGTCAGTCTCAGAGTCAGGTCAGGGTCCGGGTCCGGGTCTGGGTCCGGGTCTGGGGTCAGGATCCGAGTCCGTGTCTGGGTCCTGGTCCGGGTCCGGGTCCATGTCAGGGTCAGGCTCAGGGTCAGTTTCAGGGTCCGGGTCAGTGTCAGGGTCCGGGTCACGGTCTGGGTCCCGGTCCGGGTCAGGGTCTGGGTCCGGGTCCGAGTCAGGGTCGAGGTCCGTGTCAGGGTCCGTGTCCGGGTCCGTGTAAGGGTCCGGGTCTGGGTCCGGGTCCGGGTCCGGGTCCGGGTCAGGGTCCGGGTCCGGGTCCGGGTCCGGGTCCGTGTCCGTGTCAGGGTCCGTGTCAGGTTCAGGGTCAGGGTCAGGGTCAGGGTCAGGGTCAGGGTCAGGGTCAGGGTCAGGGTCAGGGTCAGGGTCAGGGTCCGGGTCCGGGTCAGGGTCAGGGTCAGGGTCAGAGTCAGGGACCGGGTCACGGTCTGGGTCCCGGTCCGGGTCAGGGTCTGGGTCCGGGTCCGAGTCAGGGTCCAGGTCTGTGTCAGGGTCCGGGTCCGTGTCTGTGTAAGGGTCCGGGTCTGGGTCCGGGTCCGGGTCCGGTTCCGGGTCCGGGTCCGGTTCCGGTTCCGGTTCCGGTTCCGGGTCAGGGTCAGGATCCGGGTCCGGTTCTGGGTGCGGGTCCGGGTCCGGGTCCGGGTCAGGGTTCGGGTCCGGGTGAGGGTCTGGGTCCGGGTCCGGTTCCGGGTCAGGGTTCGGGTCCGGGTGAGGGTCCTGGTCCCGGTCCGGGTCCGGGTCCAGGTCCGGGTCCGGGTCTGGGTCCGGGTCCTTGTCCGGTTCAGGTTCCGGGTCCGGGTCTGTGTCAGTTTCAGGATCAGTCTCAGAGTCAGGGTCCGGGTCCGGGTCCGGGTCCGGTTCCGGGTCCGGGTCCGGGTCCGGGTCCGGGTCAGGGTCCGGGTCCTGGTCCGGGTCCGTGTCAGGGTCCGGGTCCGGGTCAGGATCCGGGTCCGTGTCCGGGTCAGGTTCAGGGTCAGGTTCAGGGTCAGGGTCAGGGTCAGGATCCGAGTCCGTGTCTGGGTCCTGGTCCGGGTCCGGGTCCATGTCAGGGTCAGGCTCACGGTCAGTTTCAGGGTCCGGGTCAGGGTCAGGGTCCGGGTCACGGTCAGGGTCCCTGTCCGGTTCAGGGTCTGGGTCCGGGTCCGAGTCAGGGTCGAGGTCCGTGTCAGGGTCCGTGTCCGGGTCCGTGTAAGGGTCCGGGTCAGGGTCCGTGTCCGGGTCCGGGTCCGGGTCCGGGTCCGGGTCCGGGTCCGTGTCAGGGTCCGGGTCAGGTTCAGGTTCAGGGTCAGGGTCAGGGTCAGGGTCAGGGTCAGGGTCAGGGTCAGGGTCAGGTTCAGGGTCAGGGTCAGGGTCAGGGTCAGGGTCCGGGTCCGGGTCAGGGTCCGGGTCCGGGTCCGGGTCCGGGTCCGGGTCCGTGTCAGGGTCCGTGTCAGGTTCAGGGTCAGGGTCAGGGTCAGGGTCAGGGTCAGGGTCAGGGTCAGGGTCAGGGTCAGGGTCAGGGTCAGGGTCAGGGTCAGGGTCCGGGTCCGGGTCAGGGTCAGGGTCAGGGTCAGAGTCAGGGACCGGGTCACGGTCTGGGTCCCGGTCCGGGTCAGGGTCTGGGTCCGGGTCCGAGTCAGGGTCCAGGTCTGTGTCAGGGTCCGGGTCCGTGTCTGTGTAAGGGTCCGGGTCTGGGTCCGGGTCCGGGTCCGGTTCCGGGTCCGGGTCCGGTTCCGTTTCCGGTTCCGGTTCCGGTTCCGGGTCAGGGTCAGGATCCGGGTCCGGGTCTGGGTGCGGGTCCGGGTCCGGGTCCGGGTCAGGGTTCGGGTCCGGGTGAGGGTCTGGGTCCGGGTCCGGTTCCGGGTCAGGGTTCGGGTCCGGGTGAGGGTCCTGGTCCCGGTCCGGGTCCGGGTCCAGGTCCGGGTCCGGGTCTGGGTCCGGGTCCTTGTCCGGTTCAGGTTCCGGGTCCGGGTCTGTGTCAGTTTCAGGATCAGTCTCAGAGTCAGGGTCCGGGTCCGGGTCCGGGTCCGGTTCCGGGTCCGGGTCCGGGTCCGGGTCCGGGTCAGGGTCCGGGTCCTGGTCCGGGTCCGTGTCAGGGTCCGGGTCCGGGTCAGGATCCGGGTCCGTGTCCGGGTCAGGTTCAGGGTCAGGTTCAGGGTCAGGGTCAGGGTCAGGATCCGAGTCCGTGTCTGGGTCCTGGTCCGGGTCCGGGTCCATGTCAGGGTCAGGCTCACGGTCAGTTTCAGGGTCCGGGTCAGGGTCAGGGTCCGGGTCACGGTCAGGGTCCCTGTCCGGTTCAGGGTCTGGGTCCGGGTCCGAGTCAGGGTCGAGGTCCGTGTCAGGGTCCGTGTCCGGGTCCGTGTAAGGGTCCGGGTCAGGGTCCGGGTCCGGGTCCGGGTCCGGGTCCGGGTCCGGGTCCGTGTCAGGGTCCGTGTCAGGGTCAGGGTCAGGGTCAGGGTCAGGGTCAGGGTCAGGGTCCGGGTCAGGGTCAGGGTCAGGGTCAGAGTCAGAGTCAGGGACCGGGTCACGGTCTGGGTCCGGGTCCGAGTCAGGGTCCAGGTCTGTGTCAGGGTCCGGGTCCGGGTCTGTGTAAGGGTCCGGGTCTGGGTCCGGGTCCGGGTCCGGTTCCGGGTCCGGGTCCGGGTCCGGGTCCGGTTCCGGTTCCGGTTCCGGTTCCGGTTCCGGTTCCGGGTCAGGGTCAGGATCCGGGTCCGGGTCTGGGTCCGGGTCCGGGTCCGGGTCCGGGTCCGTGTCAGGGTCCGGGTCCGTGTCAGGATCCGGGTCCGTGTCCGGGTCAGGTTCAGGGTCAGGTTCAGGGTCAGGGTCAGGGTCAGGGTCAGGGTCAGGGTCAGGGTCAGGGTCCGGGTCCGGGTCCGGGTCAGGGTCAGGGTCAGGGTCAGAGTCAGGGTCCGGGTCACGGTCTGGGTCCCGGTCCGGGTCAGGGTCTAGGTCCGGGTCCGAGTCAGGGTCCAGGTCCGTGTCAGGGTCCGGGTCCGGTTCTGTGTAAGGGTCCGGGTCTGGGACCGGTTCCGGTTCCGGTTCCGGGTCCGGGTCCGGGTCCGGGTCCGGTTCCGGTTCCGGTTCCGGTTCCGGTAACGGTTCCGGTTCCGGGTCCGGGTCAGGGTCCGGGTCCGGTTCAGGGTCCGGGTCCGGGTCCGGGTCTGTGTCAGTTTCAGGGTCAGTCTCAGAGTCAGGGTCAGGGTCCGGGTCCGGGTCCGGGTCCGGGTCCGGGGTCAGGATCTGAGTCCGTGTCTGGGTCCTGGTCCGGGTCCGGGTCCATGTCAGGGTCAGGCTCAGGGTCAGTCTCAGGGTCCGGGTCAGGGTCAGGGTCTGGGTCACGGTCTGGGTCCCGGTCCGGGTCAAGGTCTGGGTCCGGGTCCGAGTCAGGGTCGAGGTCCGTGTCAGGGTCCGTGTCCAGGTCCGTGTAAGGGTCCGGGTCTGGGTCCGGGTCCGGGTCCGGGTCCGGGTCCGGGTCAGGGTCCGGGTCCGGGTCCGGGTCCGGGTCCGGGTCCGGGTCCGGGTCCGTGTCAGGGTCCGGGTCAGGTTCAGGGTCAGGGTCAGGGTCAGGGTCAGGGTCAGGGTCAGGGTCAGGGTCAGGGTCAGGGTCAGGGTCCGGGTCAGGGTCAGGGTCAGGGTCAGGGTCAGGGACCGGGTCACGGTCTGGGTCCCGGTCCGGGTCAGGGTCTGGGTCCGGGTCCGAGTCAGGGTCCAGGTCTGTGTCAGGGTCCGGGTCCGGGTCTGTGTAAGGGTCCGGGTCTGGGTCCGGGTCCGGGTCCGGTTCCGGGTCCGGGTCCGGGTCCGGGTCCGGGTCCGGGTCCGGGTCCGGGTCAGGGTCCGGGTCCGGGTCCGGGTCCGGGTCCGTGTCAGGGTCCGTGTCCGTGTCCGGGTCAGGATCAGGGTCAGGGTCAGGGTCAGGGTCAGGGTCAGGGTCAGGGTCAGGGTCAGGGTCCGGGTCCGGGTCCGGGTCAGGGTCAGGGTCAGGGTCAGAGTCAGGGTCCGGGTCACGGTCTGGGTCCCGGTCCCGGTCCGGGTCAGGGTCCGGGTCAGGTTCAGGGTCAGGGTCAGGGTCAGGGTCAGGGTCAGGGTCAGGGTCAGGGTCAGGGTCAGGGTCAGGGTCCGGGTCAGGGTCAGGGTCAGGGTCAGGGTCAGGGACCGGGTCACGGTCTGGGTCCCGGTCCGGGTCAGGGTCTGGGTCCGGGTCCGAGTCAGGGTCCAGGTCTGTGTCAGGGTCCGGGTCCGGGTCTGTGTAAGGGTCCGGGTCTGGGTCCGGGTCCGGGTCCGGTTCCGGGTCCGGGTCCGGTTCCGGTTCCGGTTCCGGTTCCGGGTCAGGGTCAGGATCCGGGTCCGGGTCTGGGTCCGGGTCCGGGTCCGGGTCTGGGTCCGGGTCCGGGTCCGGGTCCGGGTCAGGGTTCGGGTCCGGGTGAGGGTCCTGGTCCGGTTCAGGTTCCGGGTCCGGGTCTGTGTTAGTTTCAGGATCAGTCTCAGAGTCAGGGTCCGAGTCAGGGTCCGGGTCCGGGTCCGGGTCCAGGTCCGGGTCCGGGTCCGGGTCCGGGTCCGGGTCCGGGTCCGGGTCAGGGTCCGGGTCCGTGTCCGGGTCCGGGTCAGGGTCCGTGTCCGTGTCCGGGTCAGGATCAGGGTCAGGGTCAGGGTCAGGGTCAGGGTCAGGGTCAGGGTCAGGGTCAGGGTCAGGGTCAGGGTCCGGGTCCGGGTCCGGGTCAGGGTCAGGGTCAGGGTCAGAGTCAGGGTCCGGGTCACGGTCTGGGTCCCGATCCCGGTCCGGGTCAGGGTCTGGGTCCGGGTCCGAGTCAGGGTCCAGGTCCGTGTCAGGGTCCGGGTCCGGGTCTGTGTAAGGGTCCGGGTCTGGGTCCGGGTCCGGGTCCGGTTCGGGGTCCGGTTCCGGTTCCGGTTCCGGTTCCGGTTCCGGTTCCGGTTCAGGGTCAGGGTCAGGATCCAGATCCGGGTCCGGGTCCAGGTCCGAGTCCGGGTCCGGGTCCGGGTCCGGGTCCGGGTCCGGGTCCGGGTCCGGGTCCGGGTCCGGGTCAGGGTCTGGGTCCGGGTCAGTGTCAGGGTCCGGGTCCAAGTCCAAGTCCGGGTCAGGGTCAGAATCCTGATCCGGGTCCAGGTCCGGGTCCGGATCCGGGTCCGGGTCAGGGTCAGTATCCGGGTCCGGATCAGGGTCCGGGTCCGGATCCGGGTCAGGGTCTGGGACCGGGTCCGGGTCCGGTACCGTGTCAGGTTCAGGGTTACGGTCAGAGTCAGGGTCAGGGTCAGGATCCGGTTCCGGTTCTGGTTCTGGTTTGGGTTCCGGGTCAGGGTCAGGATCCGGACCCGGGTCCGGGTCCGGGTCTGGGTCCGGGTCCTGGTCAGGGTCAGGATCCGGGTCCGGGTCCGGGTCCGGGTCCGGGTCCGGGTCCGGGTCCGGGTCCGTGTCAGGGTCAGGGTCAGGGTCAGAGTCAGGGTCCGGGTCAGGGTCAGGGTCAGGGTCAGGGCCAGTTTCCTGGTCCGGGTGCGGGTGCGGGTCCGGGTCCGGGTCCGGGTCCGGGTCCGGGTCCGAGTCAGGTTCCGGGTCCGGGTCCGGGTCAATTTCAGGGTCAGTGTCAGAGTCAGGGTCCAGGTCAGGGTCAGGGTCCAGGTCCGGATCTTGGTCAGGGTCAGGGTCCGGTTCCGGGTCGGGATCCGGGTCCGGGTCTGGGTCCGGGTCCAGGTCCGTGTCAGTGTTAGTGTCAGGGTCCGGGTCAGGGTCCGGGTCCGGTTCCGTGTCAGTTTCAGGGTCAGTGTCAGAGTCAGGGTCCGTGTCAGGGTCAGGGTCAGGGTCAGGGTCAGGGTCCAGGTCCAGGTCCGGGTCCGGGTCCGGGTCAGGGTCAGGGTCAGGGTCAGGGTCCGGGTCCATGTCACGGTCCGGGTCCGTGTCAGGGTCCGGTTCCGGTTCCGGTTACGGGTCCGGGTCCGGGTTTGGGTCCAGGTCCGGGTTCGGATCCGGGTCCGTGTCAGTTTCAGTGTCAGTGTCCGTGTCAGGGTCAGAGTCACGGTCCGGATCAGGATCCTGGTAAGGGTCAGGGTCAGTGTCCGGGTCCGGGTCCGGGTCAGGGTCCGGGTCCGGGTCAGGGTCCGGGTCGGGTCAGGGTCAGGATCCAAGTCTGGGTCCGGGTCGGTGTCCGGGTCTGGGTGAGGGTCCGGGTCCGGGTCCAGGTCCGGGTCCGGGTCCACGTCAGGGTCAGTATCCAGGTCCAGGTCCGGGTCCGGGTCCGGGTCCGGTCCGGGTCAGGGTCAGGGTCCGGGTCCGGGTCCGGGTCTGGGGTCAGGATTCTAGTCTGGGTCCGGGTCCGGGTCCGGGTCCAGGTCCGGTTCCGGGTCCGTGTCCGGATCTGGGTCAGGGTCAGGGTCAGGGTCAGGGTCAGGGTCAGGATCCGTGTCCGTGTCCGTGTCCGGGTAAGGGTTCGGGTCCTGGTCTGGGTCCGGGTCTGGGTCCGGTTCCGCTTCCGGGTCAGGGTCAGGATCCGGTTCCGGTTCCGGTTCCGGTTCCGGTTCCGGTTCTGGTTCCGGTTCCGGTTCCAGTTCCGGGTCAGGGTCAGAGTCAGGATCCGGGTCCGGGTCCGGGTCCGGGTCTGGGTCAGGGTCCGGTTCCAAGTCCGGTTCCGGTTCCGGGTCAGGGTCAGGGTCAGGGTCAGGGTCCGGGTCAGGGTCAGTGTCAGGGTCAGGATCAGGGTCAGGGTCAGGGTCAGTGTCCGGGTCCGGGTCTGGGTCCGTGTCCGGGTCCGTGTCGGGGTCCGTGTCCGGGTCCGGGTCCTGGTCCGGTTCAGGGAACTGGTCCGGGTCTGTGTCAGTTCCAGGGTCAGTCTCAGAGTCAGAGTCCGGGTCCGAGTCCGGGTCCGGTTCCGGGTCCGGGTCCGGGGTCAGGATCCGAGTCCGGGTCTGGGTCCGGGTCCGGGACCGGGTCCGTGTCCGTGTCAGGGTCAGGCTCAGGGTCCGGGTCCGTGTCCGGGTCCGGGTCAGGGTCCGGGACCGGGTGAGGGTCTGGGTCCTGGTCAGGGTCAGGGTCCGGGTCCGGGTCCGGGTCCGGGTCAGAGTCCGGGTCCGGGTCCGGGTCCGGGTCCGGGTCTGGGTCCGGGTCCGGGTCAGGGTCCGGGGTCAGGATTCTTGTCCGGGTCCGGGTCCGGGTCCGGGTCCGGGTCCGGGTCCGGGTCCGGATCCGGGTCAGGGTCAGGGTCAGGGTCCGGGTCCGGGTCCGGGTCCGGGTCCGGGTCCGAGTCAGGGTCCGGGTCCGGGTCCTGTTCAGTTTCAGTGTCAGTGTCAGAGTCAGGGTCAGGGTCAGGGTCCCGGTCCGGGTCCGGGTCCGGGTCCGGGTCCTCGTCCGGTTCAGGGTCCGGGTCCGGGTCTGTGTCAGTTTCAGGATCAGTCTCAGAGTCAGGGTCCGGGTCAGGGTGAGTGTCAGGGTCCGGGTCCGGGTCCGGGGTGAGGATCCGAGTCCGGGTCTGGGTCTGGGACCGGGTCCGGGTCCGGTACCGTGTCAGGGTCAGGGTTACGGTCAGAGTCAGGGTCAGGGTCAGGATCCGGTTCCGGTTCTGGTTCTGGTTCGGGTTCCGGGTCAGGGTCAGGATCCGGACCCGGGTCCGGGTCCGGGTCCGGGTCCGGGTCCGGGTCAGGGTCAGGGTCAGGGTCAGGGTCAGAGTCAGGGTCCGGGTCAGGGTCAGGGTCAGGGTCAGGGCCAGTTTCCTGGTCCGGGTGCGGGTCCGGGTGCGGGTGCGGGTGCGGGTCCGGGTCCGGGTCCGAGTCAGGTTCCGGGTCCGGGTCCGGGTCAATTTCAGGGTCAGTGTCAGAGTCAGGGTCCAGGTCAGGGTCAGGGTCCGGGTCCGGATCTTGGTCAGGGTCAGGGTCCGGTTCCGGGTCGGTATCCGGGTCCGGGTCTGGGTCCGGGTCCAGGTCCGTGTCAGTGTTAGTGTCAGGGTCCGTGTCAGGGTCAGGGTCAGGGTCAGGGTCAGGGTCCAGTTCCGGGTCCGGGTCCGGGTCCGGGTCCGGGTCCGGGTCAGGGTCCGGGTCCGGGTCAGGATCCGGGTCCGGTTCCGGTTCCGGGTCCGAGTCCGTGTCCGGATCTGGATCAGGGTCAGGGTCCGGGTCCGGGTCCGTGTCAGTTTCAGTGTCAGTGTCCGTGTCAGGGTCAGAGTCAGGGTCCGGATCAGGATCCTGGTAAGGGTCAGGGTCAGTGTCCGGGTCCGGGTCCGGGTCAGGGTCCGGGTCCGGGTCAGGGTCCGGGTCCGGGTCAGGGTCAGGATCCAAGTCTGGGTCCGGGTCGGTGTCCGGGTCTGGGTGAGGGTCCGGGTCCGGGTCCAGGTCCGGGTCCGGGTCCACGTCAGGGTCAGTATCCAGGTCCAGGTCCGGGTCCGGGTCCGGGTCCGGGTCCGGGTCCTGTCAGGGTCAGGGTCAGGGTCCGGGTCCGGGTCCGGGTCTGGGGTCAGGATTCTAGTCCGGGTCCGGGTCCAGGTCCGGGTCCAGGTCCGGGTCCGGGTCCGGGTCCTGATCTGGGTCAGGGTCAGGGTCAGGGTCAGGGTCAGGGTCAGGATCCGTGTCCGTGTCCGGGTAAGGGTTCGGGTCCTGGTCTGGGTCCGGGTCTGGGTCCGGTTCCGCTTCCGGGTCAGGGTCAGGGTCAGGATCCGGTTCCGGTTCCGGTTCCGGTTCCGGTTCCGGTTCCGGTTCCGATTCCAGTTCCGGGTCAGTGTCAGAGTCAGGATCTGGGTCCGGGTCCGGGTCCGGGTCCGGGTCCGGGTCAGGGTCAGGGTCCGGGTCCGGTTCCGTGTCAGTTTCAGGGTCAGTGTCAGTCAGGGTCCGTGTCAGGGTCAGGGTCAGGGTCAGGGTCAGGGTCGAGGTCCAGGTCCGGGTCCGGGTCCGGGTCCGGGTCAGGGTCAGGGTCAGGGTCCGGGTCCATGTCAGGGTCCGGGTCCGTGTCAGGGTCCGGGTCCGGTTCCGGTTACGTGTCCGGGTCCGGGTCCAGGTCCGGGTTCGGATCCGGGTCCGTGTCAGTTTCAGTGTCAGTGTCCGTGTCAGGGTCAGAGTCAGGGTCCAGATCAGTATCCTGGTCAGGGTCAGGGTCAGTGTCCGGGTCCGGGTCCGGGTCAGGGTCCGGGTCCGGGTCAGGGTCCGGGTCCGGGTCAGGTTCCGGGTCCGGGTCCGGGTCCGGGTCCGGGTCAGGGTCCGGGTCCGGTTCCGTGTCAGTTTCAGGGTCAGTGTCAGTCAGGGTCCGTGTCAGGGTCAGGGTCAGGGTCAGGGTCAGGGTCGAGGTCCAGGTCCGGGTCCGGGTCCGGGTCCGGGTCAGGGTCAGGGTCAGGGTCCGGGTCCATGTCAGGGTCCGGGTCCGTGTCAGGGTCCGGGTCCGGTTCCGGTTACGGGTCCGGGTCCGGGTCCAGGTCCGGGTTCGGATCCGGGTCCGTGTCAGTTTCAGTGTCAGTGTCCGTGTCAGGGTCAGAGTCAGGGTCCGGATCAGTATCCTGGTCAGGGTCAGGGTCAGTGTCCGGGTCCGGGTCCGGGTCAGGGTCCGGGTCCGGGTCAGGGTCCGGGTCCGGGTCAGGTTCCGGGTCCGGGTCCGGGTCCGGGTCCGGGTCAGGGTCAGGATCCAAGTCTGGGTCCGGGTCGGTGTCCGGGTCTGGGTGAGGGTCCGGGTCCGTGTCCAGGTCCGGGTCCGGGTCCATGTCAGGGTCAATATCCAGGTCCAGGTCCGGGTCCGGGTCCGGGTCCGGGTCCAGGTCCGGGTCCGGGTCCGGGTCCAGGTCCGGGTCCGGGTCCGGGTCCGGATCTGGGTCAGGGTCAGGGTCAGGGTCAGGGTCAGGGTCAGGATCCGTGTCCGTGTCCGTGTCAGGGTAAGGGTTCGGGTCCTGGTCTGGGTCCGGGTCTGGGTCCGGTTCCGCTTCCGGGTCAGGGTCAGGATCCGGTTCCGGTTCCGGTTCCGGTTCCGGTTCCAGTTCCGGTTCAGGGTCAGAGTCAGGATCCGGGTCCGGGTCCGGGTCCGGGTCCGGGTCAGGGTCCGGTTCCGAGTCCGGTTCCGGTTCCGGGTCAGGGTCAGGGTCAGGGTCAGCGTCCGGGTCAGGGTCAGTGTCAGGGTCAGGATCAGGGTCAGGGTCAGGGTCAGGATCCGGGTCCGGGTCCGGGTCCGGGTCCGGTTCCGGTTCCGGTTCCGTGTCCGGGTCCGGGTCCGGGTCCGGGTCCGGGTCCGGGTCCGGGTCCGGGTCCGGTTCAAGGTCAGGGTCAGGGTCAGGATCCGGGTCCGGGTCTGGATCAGGGTCCGGGTCCGTGTCAGGGTCCGGGTCCGTGTCAGGGTCCGGTTCCGGTTCCGGTTCCGGGTCCGGGTCCGGTTCCGGGTCCGGGTCAGGGTCCTGTTCCAGGTCCGGGTCCGTGTCAGTGTCAGGGTCAGGGTCAGAGTCAGGGTCCGGGTCCGGGTCAGGGTCAGGGTCAGGGCCAGGGTCAGTGTCAGGGTCAGGGTCCGGGTCCGAGTCAGGGTCTGTGTCCGGGTCCGGGTCCGTGTCAGGTTCCGGGTCCGTGTCACGGTCCGTGTCCGGGTCCGTGTCCGTGTCCGGGTCCGGGTCCGAGTCAGTTTCAGGGTCAGTGTCAGAGTCAGGGTCCGGATCCGGGTCAGGGTCAGGGTCAGGGTCAGGGTCCCGGTCCCGGTCTGGGTCCAGGTCCGGGTTCGGATCCGGGTCCGTGTCAGTTTCAGTGTCAGTGTCCGTGTCAGGGTCAGAGTCAGGGTCCAGATCAGTATCCTGGTCAGGGTCAGGGTCAGTGTCCGGGTCCGGGTCCGGGTCAGGGTCCGGGTCCGGGTCAGGGTCCGGGTCCGGGTCAGGTTCCGGGTCCGGGTCCGGGTCCGGGTCCGGGTCAGGGTCCGGGTCCGGTTCCGTGTCAGTTTCAGGGTCAGTGTCAGTCAGGGTCCGTGTCAGGGTCAGGGTCAGGGTCAGGGTCAGGGTCGAGGTCCAGGTCCGGGTCCGGGTCCGGGTCCGGGTCAGGGTCAGGGTCAGGGTCCGGGTCCATGTCAGGGTCCGGGTCCGTGTCAGGGTCCGGGTCCGGTTCCGGTTACGGGTCCGGGTCCGGGTCCAGGTCCGGGTTCGGATCCGGGTCCGTGTCAGTTTCAGTGTCAGTGTCCGTGTCAGGGTCAGAGTCAGGGTCCGGATCAGTATCCTGGTCAGGGTCAGGGTCAGTGTCCGGGTCCGTGTCCAGGTCCGGGTCCGGGTCCACGTCAGGGTCAGTATCCAGGTCCAGGTCCGGGTCCGGGTCCGGGTCCGGGTCCGGTCAGGGTCAGGGTTAGGGTCCGGGTCCAGGACCGGGTCTGGGGTCAGGATTCTAGTCCGGGTCCGGGTCCGGGTCCGGGTCCAGGTCCGGGTCCGGGTCCGGGTCCAGGTCCGGGTCCGGGTCCGGATCTGGGTCAGGGTCAGGGTCAGGGTCAGGGTCAGGGTCAGGATCCGTGTCCGTGTCCGTGTCAGGGTAAGGGTTCGGGTCCTGGTCTGGGTCCGGGTCTGGGTCCGGTTCCGCTTCCGGGTCAGGGTCAGGATCCGGTTCCGGTTCCGGTTCCGGTTCCGGTTCCAGTTCCGGTTCAGGGTCAGAGTCAGGATCCGGGTCCGGGTCCGGGTCCGGGTCAGGGTCCGGTTCCGAGTCCGGTTCCGGTTCCGGGTCAGGGTCAGGGTCAGGGTCAGCGTCCGGGTCAGGGTCAGTGTCAGGGTCAGGATCAGGGTCAGGGTCAGGGTCAGGATCCGGGTCCGGGTCCGGGTCCGGGTCCGGTTCCGGTTCCGGTTCCGTGTCCGGGTCCGGGTCCGGGTCCGGGTCCGGGTCCGGGTCCGGGTCCGGTTCAAGGTCAGGGTCAGGGTCAGGATCCGGGTCCGGGTCTGGATCAGGGTCCGGGTCCGTGTCAGGGTCCGGGTCCGTGTCAGGGTCCGGTTCCGGTTCCGGGTCCGGGTCCGGTTCCGGGTCCGGGTCAGGGTCCTGTTCCAGGTCCGGGTCCGTGTCAGTGTCAGGGTCAGGGTCAGAGTCAGGGTCCGGGTCCGGGTCAGGGTCAGGGTCAGGGCCAGGGTCAGTGTCAGGGTCAGGGTCCGTGTCCGAGTCAGGGTCTGTGTCCGGGTCCGGGTCCGTGTCAGGTTCCGGGTCCGTGTCACGGTCCGTGTCCGGGTCCGTGTCCGTGTCCGGGTCCGGGTCCGAGTCAGGGTCCGGGTCCGGGTCCGGGTCCGGGTCCGGTTCCGGGTCAGTTTCAGGGTCAGTGTCAGAGTCAGGGTCCGGGTCCGGGTCAGGGTCAGGGTCAGGGTCAGTGTCCCGGTCCCGGTCTGGGTCCGGGTCCGGGTCCGGGTCCGAGTCCGGGTCCTGGTCCGGTTCAGGGTCCGGGTCCGGGTCTGTGTCAGTTTCAGAGTCAGTCTCAGAGTCAGGGTCCGGGTCTGTGTCAGGGTCCGGGTCCGTGTCAGGGTCCGAGTCCGGGTCCGGGTCCGGGTCCGGGTCAGGGTCAGGGTCAGGGTCGGGGTCAGGGTCAGGGTCAGGGTCAGGGTCAGGGTCAGGGTCAGGGTCAGGGTCAGGGTCTGGGTCCGGGTCCGGGTCCGGGTCAGGGTCCGTGTCCGGGTCTGGGTCAGTTTCAGGGTCAGTGTCAGAGTCAGGGTCCGGGTCCGGGTCAGGGTCAGGATCAGGGTCCGGGTCCGGGTCCGGGTCCGGGTCCGGGTCCGGGTCCGGGTCCGGGTCTGGGTCCGGGTCCGGGTCCGGGTCCTGGTCCGGTTCAGGGTCTGGGTCCGGGTCTGTGTCAGTTTCAGGGTCAGTCTCAGAGTCAGGGTCCGGGTCAGGGTCATTGTCAGGGTCCGGGTCCGGGTCCGGGTCCGGGTCCGGGTCCCGGTCCAGGTCACGGTCCGGTTCCGGGTCCGGGTCCGGGTCTGTGTAAGGGTCCGGGTCCGGGTCAGGGTCCGGGTCCGGGTCCGGGTCAGGGTCAGGGTCAGGGTCAGGGTCGGGGTCAGGGTCAGGGTCAGGGTCAGGGTCAGGGTCAGGATCTGGGTCCGGGTCCGGGTCCGGGTCCGGGTCTGGGTCAGGGTCAGGGTCAGGGTCAGAGTCAGGGTCCGGGTCACGGTCTGGGTCCCGGGTCAGGGTCAGGGTCAGGGTCAGGGTCAGGGTCAGGGTCCCGGTCTGGGTCCGGGTCCGGGTCCGGATCCGGGTCCGGGTCCGGGTCCTGGTCCGGTTCAGGTTCCGGGTCCGGGTCTGTGTCAGTTTCAGGGTCAGTCTCAGAGTCAGGGTCCGGGTCAGGGTCAGGGTCAGAGTCAGGGTCAGGGTCAGGGTCCGGGTCCGTTTCCGGGTCAGGATCCGGGTCCGAGTCCGTGTCAGGGTCCGGATCCGTGTCAGGGTCCTGGTCCGGGTCCGGGTTAGGTTCAGGGTCAGGGTAAGGGTCAGGGTCAGGGTCAGGGTCAGGGTCAGGGTCAGGGTCCCGGTCCCGGTCTGGGTCCGGGTCCGGGTCCGGGTCCGGGTCTGTTTCAGTTTCAGAGTCAGTCTCAGAGTCAGGGTCCGGGTCAAGGTCAGGGTCAGGGTCAGTGTCAGGGTCCGGGTCCGGGTCCGGGTCCGGGTCCGGGTCCGGGTCCGGGTCCGGGTCCGGGTCCGGGTCCGGGTCACGGTCCGGGTCCGGGTCCGGGTGTGTGTCAGGGTCCGGGTCCGTGTCAGGGTCCGGGTCCGGGTCCGGGTCAGGGTCAGGGTCAGGGTCGGGGTCAGGGTCAGGGTGAGGGTCAGGGTCAGGGTCAGGATCTGGGTCCGGGTCCGGGTCCGGGTCAGGGTCAGGGTCAGGGTCAGGGTCAGGGTCAGGGTCAGGGTCAGGGTCAGGGTCTGGGTCCGGGTCCGGGTCCGGGTCAGGGTCCGTGTCCGGGTCTGGGTCAGTTTCAGGGTCAGTGTCAGAGTCAGGGTCCGGGTCTGTGTCAGGGTCCGGGTCCGTGTCAGGGTCCGAGTCCGGGTCCGGGTCCGGGTCCGGGTCAGGGTCAGGGTCAGGGTCAGGGTCGGGGTCAGGGTCAGGGTCAGGGTCAGGGTCAGGGTCAGGGTCTGGGTCCGGGTCCGGGTCCGGGTCAGGGTCCGTGTCCGTGTCCGGGTCTGGGTCAGTTTCAGGGTCAGTGTCAGAGTCAGGGTCCGGGTCCGGGTCAGGGTCAGGATCAGGGTCCGGGTCCGGGTCCGGGTCCGGGTCCGGGTCCGGGTCCGGGTCTGGGTCCGGGTCCGGGTCCGGGTCCTGGTCCGGTTCAGGGTCTGGGTCCGGGTCTGTGTCAGTTTCAGGGTCAGTCTCAGAGTCAGGGTCCGGGTCAGGGTCATTGTCAGGGTCCGGGTCCGGGTCCGGGTCCGGGTCCGGGTCCCGGTCCAGGTCACGGTCCGGTTCCGGGTCCGGGTCCGGGTCTGTGTAAGGGTCCGGGTCCGGGTCAGGGTCCGGGTCCGGGTCCGGGTCAGGGTCAGGGTCAGGGTCAGGGTCGGGGTCAGGGTCAGGGTCAGGGTCAGGGTCAGGGTCAGGATCTGGGTCCGGGTCCGGGTCCGGGTCCGGGTCTGGGTCAGGGTCAGGGTCAGGGTCAGAGTCAGGGTCCGGGTCACGGTCTGGGTCCCGGGTCAGGGTCAGGGTCAGGGTCAGGGTCAGGGTCAGGGTCCCGGTCTGGGTCCGGGTCCGGGTCCGGATCCGGGTCCGGGTCCGGGTCCTGGTCCGGTTCAGGTTCCGGGTCCGGGTCTGTGTCAGTTTCAGGGTCAGTCTCAGAGTCAGGGTCCGGGTCAGGGTCAGGGTCAGAGTCAGGGTCAGGGTCAGGGTCCGGGTCCGTTTCCGGGTCAGGATCCGGGTCCGAGTCCGTGTCAGGGTCCGGATCCGTGTCAGGGTCCTGGTCCGGGTCCGGGTTAGGTTCAGGGTCAGGGTCAGGGTCAGGGTCAGGGTCAGGGTCAGGGTCAGGGTCAGGGTCAGGGTCCCGGTCCCGGTCTGGGTCCGGGTCCGGGTCCGGGTCCGGGTCTGTTTCAGTTTCAGAGTCAGTCTCAGAGTCAGGGTCCGGGTCAAGGTCAGGGTCAGGGTCAGTGTCAGGGTCCGGGTCCGGGTCCGGGTCCGGGTCCGGGTCCGGGTCCGGGTCCGGGTCCGGGTCCGGGTCCGGGTCCGGGTCACGGTCCGGGTCCGGGTCCGGGTGTGTGTCAGGGTCCGGGTCCGTGTCAGGGTCCGGGTCCGGGTCCGGGTCAGGGTCAGGGTCAGGGTCGGGGTCAGGGTCAGGGTGAGGGTCAGGGTCAGGGTCAGGATCTGGGTCCGGGTCCGGGTCCGGGTCCGGGTCCGGGTACGTGTCAGGGTCCGGGTCCGGGTCCGGGTCAGTTTCAGGGTCAGTGTCAGAGTCAGGGTCCGGGTCAGGGTCAGGGTCAGGGTCCCGGTCTGGGTCCGGGTCCGGGTCCGGGTCAGGGTCAGGGTCAGGGTCGGGGTCAGGGTCAGGGTGAGGGTCAAAGTCAGGGTCAGGATCTGGGTCAGGGTCCGGGTCCGGGTCCGGGTCCGGGTCCGTGTCAGGGTCCGGGTCCGGGTCCGGGTCAGTTTCAGGGTCAGTGTCAGAGTCAGGGTCCGGGTCAGGGTCAGGGTCAGGGTCCCGGTCTGGGTCCGGGTCCGGGTCCGGGTCCGGGTCCGGGTCCGGGTCCGGGTCCGGGTCCGGGTCCGTGTCCTGGTCCGGTTCAGGGTCTGGGTCCAGGTCTGTGTCAGTTTCAGGGTCAGTTTCAGAGTCAGGGTCCGGGTCAGGGTCAGGGTCAGGGTCAGTGTCAGGGTCCGGGTCCGGGTCCGGGTGCGGGTCCGGGTCCGGGTCCGGGTCATGGTCCGGTTCCGGGTCTGGGTCTGTGTAAGAGTCCGGGTCCGTGTCAGGGTCCGGGTCAGGGTCAGGGTCAGGGTCAGGGTCAGGGTCAGGGTCAGGGTCAGGGTCGGGGTCAGGGTCAGGGTCGGGGTCAGGGTCAGGGTCAGGGACAGGGTCAGGGTCAGGATCTGGGTCCGGGTCCGGGTCCGGGTCCGGGTCCGGGTCTGGGTCAGGGTCAGGGTCAGGGTCAGAGTCAGGGTCCGGGTCACGGTCTGGGTCCATGTCCGGTTCCGGGTCCGGGTCCGGGTCCGGGTCCGGGGTGAGGATCCGAGTCCAGGTCTGGGTCCGGGTCGGGGTCCGGGTCCGGGTCAGGGTCAGGGTCAGGATCAGGATCAGAGTCAGGGTCCGGGTCCGGGTCAGGGTCAGGGTCAGGGTCAGGGTCAGGGTCCGGGTCCGGGTCTGGGTCCGGGTCAGGGTCAGGGTCAGGGTCAGAGTCAGGGTCCAGGTCACGGTCTGGGTCCCGGTCCGGGTCAGGGTCAGGGTCAGTGTCAGAGTCAGGGTCCAGGTCAGGGTCAGGGTCCGGGTCCGGATCTTGGTCAGGGTCAGGTTCCGGTTCCGGGTCGGGATCTGGGTCCGGGTCTGGGTCCGGGTCAGGGTCAGGGTCAGGGTCAGAGTCAGGGTCCGGGTCACGGTCTGGGTCCCGGTCCGGGTCAGGGTCAGGGTCAGGGTCAGGGTCAGGGTCAGGGTCAGTGTCAGCGTCAGGGTCAGTGTCAGGGTCAGGGTCAGGATCCGGGTACGGGTACGGGTCAGGGTCAGGGTCAGGGTCAGAGTCAGGGTCCGGGTCACGGTCTGGGTCCCGGTCCGGGTCAGGGTCTGGGTCCGGGTCCGGGTCAGGATCCATGTCCGGTTCCAGTTCCGGTTCCGGTTCCGGGGTGAGGATCCGAGTCCAGGTCTGGGTCCGGGTCCGGGTCCGGGTCCGTGTCAGGGTCAGGGTCAGGGTCAGAGTCAGGGTCCGGGTCAGGGTCAGGGTCAGGGTCAGGGTCAGGATCCGGGTCCGGGTCCGGGTAAGGGTCCGTGTCCGTGTCCGGGTCCGGGTCCGTGTCCGTGTCCGGGTCAGGGTCCGGGTCCGGTTCCGTGTCAGTTTCAGGGTCAGTGTCAGAGTCAGGGTCCGTGTCAGGGTCAGGGTCAGGGTCAGGGTCTGGGTGAGGGTCTGGGTCCGGGTCCAGGTCCGGGTCCGGGTCCACGTCAGGGTCAGTATCCAGGTCCAGGTCCGGGTCCGGGTCCAGGTCCGGTCAGGGTCAGGGTCCGGGTCCGGGTCCGGGTCCGGGGTCAGGATTCTAGTCCGGGTCCGGGTCCGGGTCCGGGTCCAGGTCCGGGTCCGGGTCCGGGTCCGGGTCCGGATCTGGGTCAGGGTCAGGGTCAGGGTCAGGGTCAGGGTCAGGGTCACGGTCAGGGTCAGGATTCGTGTCCGTGTCCGTGTCCGGGTAAGGGTTCGGGTCCTGGTCCGGGTCCGGGTCCGGGTCCGGGTCCGGTTCCGCTTCCGGGTCAGGATCAGGATCAGGATCAGGATCCGGGTCCGGTTCCGGTTCCGGTTCCAGTTCCGGTTCCGGTTCCGGTTCCGGGTCAGGGTCAGGGTCAGGGTCAGGGTCAGGGTCAGGGTCAGGGTCAGGGTCAGGGTCAGGGTCAGTGTCCGGGTCCGGGTCTGGGTCAGGGTCCGGTTCAGGGTCCGGGTCCGGGTCCATGTCCGTGTCCGTGTCCGTGTCCGTGTCTGGGTCAGGGTCCGGGTCCGGGTCCGGTTCCGTGTCAGTTTCAGGGTCAGTGTCAGAGTCAGGATCAGTGTCAGGGTCAGGGTCAGGGTCAGGGTCAGGGTCCAGGTCCGGGTCCGGGTCCGGGTCCGGGTCCGGGTCCGGGTCCGGGTCAGGGTCAGGGTCAGGGTCCGGGTCCATGTCAGGGTCCGGGTCCGTGTCAGCGTCAGGGTCAGTGTCAGGGTCAGGGTCAGGATCCGGGTACGGGTACGGGTCAGGGTCAGGGTCAGGGTCAGAGTCAGGGTCCGGGTCACGGTCTGGGTCCCGGTCCGGGTCAGGGTCTGGGTCCGGGTCCGGGTCAGGATCCATGTCCGGTTCCAGTTCCGGTTCCGGTTCCGGGGTGAGGATCCGAGTCCAGGTCTGGGTCCGGGTCCGGGTCCGGGTCCGTGTCAGGGTCAGGGTCAGGGTCAGAGTCAGGGTCCGGGTCAGGGTCAGGGTCAGGGTCAGGGTCAGGATCCGGGTCCGGGTCCGGGTAAGGGTCCGTGTCCGTGTCCGGGTCCGGGTCCGTGTCCGTGTCCGGGTCAGGGTCCGGGTCCGGTTCCGTGTCAGTTTCAGGGTCAGTGTCAGAGTCAGGGTCCGTGTCAGGGTCAGGGTCAGGGTCAGGGTCTGGGTGAGGGTCTGGGTCCGGGTCCAGGTCCGGGTCCGGGTCCACGTCAGGGTCAGTATCCAGGTCCAGGTCCGGGTCCGGGTCCAGGTCCGGTCAGGGTCAGGGTCCGGGTCCGGGTCCGGGTCCGGGGTCAGGATTCTAGTCCGGGTCCGGGTCCGGGTCCGGGTCCAGGTCCGGGTCCGGGTCCGGGTCCGGGTCCGGATCTGGGTCAGGGTCAGGGTCAGGGTCAGGGTCAGGGTCAGGGTCACGGTCAGGGTCAGGATTCGTGTCCGTGTCCGTGTCCGGGTAAGGGTTCGGGTCCTGGTCCGGGTCCGGGTCCGGGTCCGGGTCCGGTTCCGCTTCCGGGTCAGGATCAGGATCAGGATCAGGATCCGGGTCCGGTTCCGGTTCCGGTTCCAGTTCCGGTTCCGGTTCCGGTTCCGGGTCAGGGTCAGGGTCAGGGTCAGGGTCAGGGTCAGGGTCAGGGTCAGGGTCAGGGTCAGGGTCAGTGTCCGGGTCCGGGTCTGGGTCAGGGTCCGGTTCAGGGTCCGGGTCCGGGTCCATGTCCGTGTCCGTGTCCGTGTCCGTGTCTGGGTCAGGGTCCGGGTCCGGGTCCGGTTCCGTGTCAGTTTCAGGGTCAGTGTCAGAGTCAGGATCAGTGTCAGGGTCAGGGTCAGGGTCAGGGTCAGGGTCCAGGTCCGGGTCCGGGTCCGGGTCCGGGTCCGGGTCCGGGTCCGGGTCAGGGTCAGGGTCAGGGTCCGGGTCCATGTCAGGGTCCGGGTCCGTGTCAGGGTCCGGGTCCGGGTCCGGATCCGGGTCCGGGTCCGGGTCCGGTTCTGGGTCCGGTTCCGGTTCCGGTTCCGGTTCCGGTTCCGGTTCCGGTTCCGGTTCCGGTTCTGGTTCCGGGTCAGGGTCAGGGTCAGGGTCAGGATCCGGGTCCGGGTTTGGATCAGGGTCCGGGTCCGTGTCCGTGACCGGGTCCGGGTCAGGGTCCGGGTCCGTGTCAGGGTCCGGGTCCGTGTCAGGGTCCGGTTCCTGGTCCGGGTCCGGGTTCGGGTCCGGGTCCGGATCCGTGTCAGGGTCAGGGTCAGTGTCAGGGTCCGGGTCCGAGTCTGGGTCAGGGTCAGGGTCAGGGTCCAGGTCCAGGTCCGGGTCAGGGTCCGTGTCCGGGTCAGGGTCAGGATCCGGGTCCGGGTCCGGGTCCGTGTCAGGTTCCGGGTCCGGGTCCGGGTCCGGGTCCGGGTCCGTGTCAGGGTCCGGTTCCTGGTCCGGGTCCGGGTTCGGGTCCGGGTCCGGATCCGGATCATGGTCAGGGTCAGGGTCCTGTTCCGTGTCCGGGTCCGTGTCTGGGTCCGGGTCCGGGTCCGGATCCGTGTCAGTGTCAGTGTCAGAGTCAGGGTCCGGGTCCGGGGCCGGGTCAGGGTCAGGGTCAGGGTCAGTGTCAGGGTCCGGGTCCGGGTCTGGGTCAGGGTCCGGGTCAGGATCTTGGTCAGGGTCAGGTTCCGGTTCCGGGTCGGGATCCGGGTCCGGGTCTGGGTCCGGGTCCACGTCCGTGTCAGTGTTTGGGTCAGGGTCAGAGTCAGGGTCCTGGTCCAGGTCCGGGTCAGTGTCAGGATCCGTGTCCCGGTCCGGGTAAGGGTCCGTGTCCGTGTCCGTGTCCGGGTCCGTGTCCGTGTCCGTGTCCGGGTCAGGGTCCGGGTCCGGTTCCGTGTCAGTTTCAGGGTCAGTGTCAGAGTCAGGGTCCGTGTCAGGGTACGTGTCAGGGTCAGGGTCAGGGTCCAGGTCCAGGTCCGGGTCCGGGTCCGGGTCCTGGTCCGGGTCAGGGTCAGGGTCAGGGTCCGGGTCCGGGTCCATGTCAGGGTCCGGGTCCGTGTCAGGGTCCGGTTCCGGGTCCGGTTCCGGGTCTGGGTCCAGGTCCGCGTTCGGTTCTGGGTCCGGTTCCGGTTCCGGGTCAGGATCCGGGTCCGGGTCCGGGTCCGGGTCCGGGTCCGAGTCCGTGTCCGGATCTGGATCAGGGTCAGGGTCCGGGTCCGGGTCCGGGTCCAGGTCCGGGTCCGTGTCAGTTTCAGTGTCAGTGTCCGTGTCAGGGTCAGAGTCAGGGTCCGGTTCAGGATCCTGGTCAGGGTCAGGGTCAGTGTCCGGGTCCGGGTCCAGGTCAGGGTCCGGGTCCGGGTCAGGGTCCGGGTCCGGGTCCGGGTCCGGGTCCGGGTCCGCGTCAGGGTCAGGGTCAGGATCCGAATCCGGGTCAGGGTCCGGGTCGGTGTCCGGGTCTGGGTGAGGGTCCGGGTCCGGGTCCGGGTCCGGGTCCGGGTCCGGGTCCACGTCAGGGTCAGTATCCAGGTCCAGGTCCGGGTCCGGGTCCGGGTCCGGGTCCGGTCAGGGTCAGGGTCCGGGTCCGGGTCCGGGTCCGGGGTCAGGATTCTAGTCCGGGTCCGGGTCCGGGTCCAGGTCCGGGTCCGGGTCCGGGTCCGGATCTGGGTCAGGGTCAGGGTCAGGGTCAGGGTCAGGGTCAGGGTCAGGGTCAGGGTCAGGATCAGGGTCACGGTCAGGGTCAGGATCCGTGTCCGTGTCTGTGTCCGGGTAAGTGTTCGGGTCCTGGTCCGGGTCCGGGTCCGGGTCCGGGTCCGGGTCCGGTTCCGGTTCCGGTTCCGGTTCCGGTTCCGGTTCCAGTTCCGGGTCAGGGTCAGAGTCAGGATCCGTGTCCGGGTCCGGGTCAGGGTCCGGTTCCGAGTCCGGTTCCGGTTCCGGTTCCGGTTCCGGTTCCGGGTCAGGGTCAGGGTCAGGGTCAGGGTCAGGGTCAGGGTCAGTGTCCGGGTCCGGGTCTGGGTAAGGGTCAGGGTCAGGGTCAGGATCCGGGTCCGGGTCTGGATCAGGGTCCGGGTCCGTGTCCGTGACCGGGTCCGGGTCAGGGTCCGGGTCTGTGTCAGGGTCCGGGTGCCTGGTCCGGGTCCAGGTCCGGGTCCGGGTCCGGATCCGGATCATGGTCAGGGTCAGGGTCCTGTTCCAGGTCCGGGTCCGGGTCTGGGTCCGGGTCCGGGTCCGGGTCCGGATCCGTGTCAGTGTCAGTGTCAGAGTCAGGGTCCAGGTCCGGGTCAGGGTCAGGGTCAGGGTCAGTGTCAGGGTCCGGGTCCGGGTCCGGGTCAGGGTCAGGGTCAGGGTCAGGGTCAGGGACAGGGTCAGGGTCCAGGTCCGGGTCCGGGTCAGGGTCCGGGTCAGGGTCAGGTTCCGGGTCCGTGTCACGGTCCGGGTCCGGGTCCGGGTCCGGGTCCGGGTCCGGGTCCGGGTCCGGGTTCGGGTCCGGGTCCGGGTCCGGGTCCGGGTCCGGATCCGCTTCCGGGTCAGGGTCAGGATCCGGTTCTGGTTCCGGTTCCGGTTCCGGTTCCGGTTCCAGTTCCGGGTCAGGGTCAGAGTCAGGATCCGGGTCCGGGTCCGGGTCAGGGTCCGGTTCCGAGTCCGGTTCCGGTTCCGGTTCCGGGTCAGGGTCAGGGTCAGGGTCAGGGTCAGGGTCCGGGTCAGGATCAGGGTCAGGGTCAGGGTCAGGGTCAGGGTCAGGGTCAGGGTCAGTGTCCGGGTCCGGGTCTGGGTAAGGGTCCGGTTCTGGGTCCGGTTCCGGTTCCGGTTCCGGTTCCGGTTCCGGTTCCGGTTCCGGTTCCGGTTCTGGTTCCGGGTCAGGGTCAGGGTCAGGGTCAGGATCCGGGTCCGGGTTTGGATCAGGGTCCGGGTCCGTGTCCGTGACCGGGTCCGGGTCAGGGTCCGGGTCCGTGTCAGGGTCCGGGTCCGTGTCAGGGTCCGGTTCCTGGTCCGGGTCCGGGTTCGGGTCCGGGTCCGGATCCGGATCATGGTCAGGGTCAGGGTCCTGTTCCGTGTCCGGGTCCGGGTCTGGGTCCGGGTCCGGGTCCGGATCCGTGTCAGGGTCAGGGTCAGTGTCAGGGTCCGGGTCCGAGTCTGGGTCAGGGTCAGGGTCAGGGTCCAGGTCCAGGTCCGGGTCAGGGTCCGGGTCAGGGTCAGGGTCAGGATCCGGGTCCGGGTCCGGGTCCGTGTCAGGTTCCGGGTCCGGGTCCGGGTCCGGGTCCGGGTCCGTGTCAGGGTCCGGTTCCTGGTCCGGGTCCGGGTTCGGGTCCGGGTCCGGATCCGGATCATGGTCAGGGTCAGGGTCCTGTTCCGTGTCCGGGTCCGTGTCTGGGTCCGGGTCCGGGTCCGGATCCGTGTCAGTGTCAGTGTCAGAGTCAGGGTCCGGGTCCGGGGCCGGGTCAGGGTCAGGGTCAGGGTCAGTGTCAGGGTCCGGGTCCGGGTCTGGGTCAGGGTCCGGGTCAGGATCTTGGTCAGGGTCAGGTTCCGGTTCCGGGTCGGGATCCGGGTCCGGGTCTGGGTCCGGGTCCACGTCCGTGTCAGTGTTTGGGTCAGGGTCAGAGTCAGGGTCCTGGTCCAGGTCCGGGTCAGTGTCAGGATCCGTGTCCCGGTCCGGGTAAGGGTCCGTGTCCGTGTCCGTGTCCGGGTCCGTGTCCGTGTCCGTGTCCGGGTCAGGGTCCGGGTCCGGTTCCGTGTCAGTTTCAGGGTCAGTGTCAGAGTCAGGGTCCGTGTCAGGGTACGTGTCAGGGTCAGGGTCAGGGTCCAGGTCCAGGTCCGGGTCCGGGTCCGGGTCCTGGTCCGGGTCAGGGTCAGGGTCAGGGTCCGGGTCCGGGTCCATGTCAGGGTCCGGGTCCGTGTCAGGGTCCGGTTCCGGGTCCGGTTCCGGGTCTGGGTCCAGGTCCGCGTTCGGTTCCGGGTCCGGTTCCGGTTCTGGGTCAGGATCCGGGTCCGGGTCCGGGTCCGGGTCCGGGTCCGAGTCCGTGTCCGGATCTGGATCAGGGTCAGGGTCCGGGTCCGGGTCCGGGTCCAGGTCCGGGTCCGTGTCAGTTTCAGTGTCAGTGTCCGTGTCAGGGTCAGAGTCAGGGTCCGGTTCAGGATCCTGGTCAGGGTCAGGGTCAGGGTCAGTGTCCGGGTCCGGGTCCAGGTCAGGGTCCGGGTCCGGGTCAGGGTCCGGGTCCGGGTCCGGGTCCGGGTCCGGGTCCGGGTCAGGGTCAGGGTCAGGATCCGAATCCGGGTCAGGGTCCGGGTCGGTGTCCGGGTCTGGGTGAGGGTCCGGGTCCGGGTCCGGGTCCGGGTCCGGGTCCACGTCAGGGTCAGTATCCAGGTCCAGGTCCGGGTCCGGGTCCGGGTCCGGTCAGGGTCAGGGTCCGGGTCCGGGTCCGGGTCCGGGGTCAGGATTCTAGTCCGGGTCCGGGTCTGGGTCCAGGTCCGGGTCCGGGTCCGGGTCCGGATCTGGGTCAGGGTCAGGGTCAGGGTCAGGGTCAGGGTCAGGGTCAGGGTCAGGGTCAGGGTCAGGGTCAGGATCAGGGTCACGGTCAGGGTCAGGATCCGTGTCCGTGTGTGTGTCCGGGTAAGTGTTCGGGTCCTGGTCCGGGTCCGGGTCCGGGTCCGGGTCCGGGTCCGGGTCCGGTTCCGGTTCCGGTTCCGGTTCCAGTTCCGGGTCAGGGTCAGAGTCAGGATCCGTGTCCGGGTCCGGGTCAGGGTCCGGTTCCGAGTCCGGTTCCGGTTCCGGTTCCGGTTCCGGTTCCGGTTCCGGGTCAGGGTCAGGGTCAGGGTCAGGGTCAGGGTCAGGGTCAGTGTCCGGGTCCGGGTCTGGGTAAGGGTCAGGGTCAGGGTCAGGATCCGGGTCCGGGTCTGGATCAGGGTCCGGGTCCGTGTCCGTGACCGGGTCCGGGTCAGGGTCCGGGTCTGTGTCAGGGTCCGGGTGCCTCGTCCGGGTCCAGGTCGGGGTCCGGGTCCGGATCCGGATCATGGTCAGGGTCAGGGTCCTGTTCCAGGTCCGGGTCCGGGTCTGGGTCCGGGTCCGGGTCCGGGTCCGGATCCGTGTCAGTGTCAGTGTCAGAGTCAGGGTCCAGGTCCGGGTCAGGGTCAGGGTCAGGGTCAGTGTCAGGGTCCGGGTCCGGGTCCGGGTCAGGGTCAGGGTCAGGGTCAGGGTCAGGGTCAGGGACAGGGTCAGGGTCCAGGTCCGGGTCCGGGTCAGGGTCCGGGTCAGGGTCAGGTTCCGGGTCCGTGTCACGGTCCGGGTCCGGGTCCGGGTCCGGGTCCGGGTCCGGGTCCGGGTCCGGGTCCGGGTCCGGATCCGCTTCCGGGTCAGGGTCAGGATCCGGTTCTGGTTCCGGTTCCGGTTCCGGTTCCGGTTCCAGTTCCGGGTCAGGGTCAGAGTCAGGATCCGGGTCCGGGTCCGGGTCAGGGTCCGGTTCCGAGTCCGGTTCCGGTTCCGGTTCCGGGTCAGGGTCAGGGTCAGGGTCAGGGTCAGGGTCCGGGTCAGGATCAGGGTCAGGGTCAGGGTCAGGGTCAGGGTCAGGGTCAGTGTCCGTGTCCGGGTCTGGGTAAGGGTCCGGTTCAGGGTCCGGGTCCGGGTCCGGGTCCGTGTCCGTGTCCGTGTCCGTGTCCGTGTCCGTGTCCGGGTCAGGGTCCAGGTCCGGGTCCGGTTCCGTGTCAGTTTCAGGGTCAGTGTCAGAGTCAGGGTCAGGGTCAGGGTCAGGGTCAGGGTCAGGGTCCAGGTCCGGGTCCGGGTCAGGGTCCGGGTCCGGGTCAGGGTCAGGGTCAGGGTCCAGGTCCATGTCAGGGTCCGGATCCGTGTCAGGGTCCGGTTCCGGTTCCGGTTCCGGTTCCGGTTCCGGTTCCGGGTCAGGATCCGGACCCGGACCCGGGTCCGGGTCCGGGTCCAGATCCGGGTCCGGGTCCGGGTCGGGGTCAGGGTCAGGGTCAGGATCCGGGTCCGGATCTGGATCAGGGTCCGGGTCCGTGTCCGTGACAGGGTCCGTGTCAGGGTCCGGGTCCGTGTCAGGGTCCGGGTCCGTGTCAGGGTCCGGGTCCTGGTCCGGATCCGCTTCCGGGTCTGGATCAGGATCCGGTTCTGGTTCCGGTTCCGGTTCCGGTTCCAGTTCCGGGTCAGGGTCAGAGTCAGGATCCGGGTCCGTGTCCGTGTCCGTGTCCGTGTCCGTGTCCGGGTCAGGGTCCGGGTCCGGGTCCGGTTCCGTGTCAGTTTCAGGGTCAGTGTCAGAGTCAGGGTCAGGGTCAGGGTCAGGGTCAGGGTCAGGGTCCAGGTCCGGGTCCGGGTCAGGGTCCGGGTCCGGGTCAGGGTCAGGGTCAGGGTCCAGGTCCATGTCAGGGTCCGGGTCCGTGTCAGGGTCCGGTTCCGGTTCCGGTTCCGGTTCCGGTTCCGGTTCCGGTTCCGGGTCAGGATCCGGACCCGGACCCGGGTCCGGGTCCGGGTCCGGGTCCGGGTCCGGGTCGGGGTCAGGGTCAGGGTCAGGATCCGGGTCCGGATCTGGATCAGGGTCCGGGTCCGTGTCCGTGACAGGGTCCGTGTCAGGGTCCGGGTCCGTGTCAGGGTCCGGGTCCGTGTCAGGGTCCGGGTCCTGGTCCGGATCCGCTTCCGGGTCAGGGTCAGGATCCGGTTCCGGTTCCGGTTCCGGTTCCGGTTCCAGTTCCGGGTCAGGGTCAGAGTCAGGATCCGGGTCCGGGTCCGGGTCCGGGTCAGGGTCCGGTTCCGAGTCCGGTTCCGGGTCCGGGTCCGGGTCAGGGTCAGGGTCAGGGTCAGGGTCAGGGTCCGGGTCAGGATCAGGGTCAGGGTCAGGGTCAGGGTCAGGGTCAGTGTCCGGGTCCGGGTCTAGGTAAGGGTCCGGTTCAGGGTCCGGGTCCGTGTCCGTGTCCGTGTCCGTGTCCGTGTCCGGGTCAGGGTCCGGGTCCGGGTCCGGTTCCGTGTCAGTTTCAGGGTCAGTGTCAGAGTCAGGGTCAGGGTCAGGGTCAGGGTCAGGGTCAGGGTCAGGGTCCAGGTCGGGGTCCGGGTCAGGGTCCGGGTCCGGGTCAGGGTCAGGGTCAGGGTCCAGGTCCATGTCAGGGTCCGGGTCCGTGTCAGGGTCCGGTTCCGGTTCCGGTTCCGGTTCCAGTTCTGGTTCCGGTTCCGGTTCCGGTTCCGGTTCCGGGTCAGGGTCAGGGTCCGGTTCCGAGTCCGGTTCCGGGTCCGGGTCAGGGTCAGGGTCAGGGTCAGGGTCAGGGTCAGGGTCAGGGTCAGTGTCCGTGTCAGGGTCTGGGTAAGGGTCCGGTTCAGGGTCCGGGTCCGGGTCCGGGTCCGGGTCCGTGTCCGTGTCCGTGTCCGTGTCCGTGTCCGGGTCAGGGTCCGGGTCCGGGTCCGGGTCCGGGTCCGGTTCCGGTTCCGTGTCAGTTTCAGGGTCAGTGTCAGAGTCAGGGTCAGGGTCAGGGTCAGGGTCAGGGTCAGGGTCCAGGTCCGGGTCCGGGTCAGGGTCCGGGTCCGGGTCAGGGTCAGGGTCAGGGTCCAGGTCCATGTCAGGGTCCGGGTCCGTGTCAGGGTCCCGGTCCGGTTCCTGTTCCGGTTCCGGTTCCGGTTCCGGTTCCGGTTCCGGGTCAGGATCCGGACCCGGACCCGGACCCGGGTCCGGGTCCGCGTCCGCGTCCGGGTCGGGGTCAGGGTCAGGGTCAGGATCCGGGTCCGGATCTGGATCAGGGTCCGGGTCCGTGTCTGTGACAGGGTCCCTGTCAGGGTCCGGGTCCGTGTCAGGGTCCGGGTCCGTGTCAGGGTCCGGGTCCTGGTCCGGATCCGCTTCCGGGTCAGGGTCAGGATCCGGTTCCGGTTCTGGTTCCGGTTCCGGTTCCAGTTCCGGGTCAGGGTCAGAGTCAGGATCCGGGTCCGGGTCCGGGTCCGGGTCCGTGTCAGGGTCCGGGTCCTGGTCCGGATCCGCTTCCGGGTCAGGGTCAGGATCCGGTTCCGGTTCTGGTTCCGGTTCCGGTTCCAGTTCCGGGTCAGGGTCAGAGTCAGGATCCGGGTCCGGGTCCGGGTCCGGGTCCGGGTCAGGGTCCGGTTCCGAGTCCGGTTCCGGTTCCGGGTCCGGGTCAGGGTCAGGGTCAGGGTCAGGGTCAGGGTCAGGGTCCGGGTCAGGATCAGGGTCAGGGTCAGGGTCAGGGTCAGGGTCAGTGTCCGGGTCCGGGTCTAGGTAAGGGTCCGGTTCAGGGTCCGGTTCCGTGTCAGTTTCGGGGTCAGTGTCAGAGTCAGGGTCAGGGTCAGGGTCAGGGTCAGGGTCAGGGTCCAGGTCCGGGTCCGGGTCAGGGTCCGGGTCCTGGTCAGGGTCAGGGTCAGGGTCCAGGTCCATGTCAGGGTCCGGGTCCGTGTCAGGGTCCGGTTCCGGTTCCGGTTCCGGTTCTGGTTCCGGTTCCGGTTCCGGTTCCGGTTCCGGTTCCGGTTCCGGGTCAGGGTCAGGGTCAGGATCCGGGTCCGGGTCTGGATCAGGGTCTGGGTCCGTGTCCGTGACCGGGTCCGTGTCAGGGTCCTGTTCCGGGTCCGGGTCCGGGTCTGGGTCCGGGTCCGGGTCCGGATCCGTGTCAGTGTCAGTGTCAGAGTCAGGGTCCGGGTCCGTGTCCGTGTCAGGGTCAGGGTCAGGGTCAGTGTCAGGGTCCGGGTCCGGGTCCGGGTCAGGGTCAGAGTCAGGGTCAGGGTCAGGGTCAGGGTCAGGGTCAGGGTCCAGGTCCGGGTCCGGGTCCGGGTCCGGGTCATGGTCCGTGTCAGGGTCCGGGTCCGGGTCCGGGTCCGGGTCCGGGTCCGTGTCAGGTTCCGGGTCTGTGTCACGGTCCGGGTCCGGGTCCGGGTCCGGGTCCGGGTCCAGGTCCGGGTCCGTGTCACGGTCCGGGTCCGGGTCCGGGTCCGGGTCCGGGTCCGGGTCCGGGTCCGGGTCCGGGTCCGGGTCCGGGTCCGGGTCCGGGTCCCGGTCCAGGTCCGGGTCCGTGTCAGTGTCAGGGTCAGGGTCAGAGTCAAGGTCCAGATCCGTGTCAGTGTCAGTGTTAGAGTCAGGATCCGGGTCCGGGTCAGGGTCAGGGTCAGGGTCAGTGTCAGGGTCCGGGTCCGGGTCCGGGTCAGGGTCTGGGTCCGGGTCCGGTTCCGTGTCAGTTTCAGGGTCAGTGTCAGAGTCAGGGTCCGGGTCAGGGTCAGGGTCAGGGTCAGGGTCAGGGTCCAGGTCCAGGTCCGGGTCAGGGTCCGGGTCAGGGTCAGGGTCAGGATCCGGATCCGGGTCCGGGTCCGGGTCAGGGTCCGGGTCCGGGTCCGTGTCAGGGTCAGGGTCAGGGTCAGAATCAGGGTCCGGATCCGGGTCAGGGTCAGGGTCAGGGTCACTGTCCGGGTCCGGGTCCTGGTCAGGGTCCGGGTCCTGGTCAGGGTCCGGGACCGGGTCCAGGTCCGGGTCCGGGTCCGGGTCCGGATCCGGATCTTGGCCAGGGTCAGGGTCCGGTTCCGGTTCCGGTTCCGGTTCCGGTTCCGGTTCCGGGTTTGGGTCCGGGTCCGGGTCCGGTTCCGGTTCCGGTTCCGGTTCCGGATCCGGGTCCGGTTCCGGGTCCGGGTCCGGGTCCGGTTCCGGTTCCGGTTCCGGTTCCGGGTCCGGGTCCGGGTCAGTGTCAGGGTCAGGGTCAGAGTCAGGGTCCGGATCCGTGTCAGTGTCAGTGTCAGAGTCAGGGTTCGGGTCAGGGTCAGGGTCAGGGTCAGGGCCAGGGTCAGTGTCAGGGTCCGGGTCCGGGTCCGAGTCAGGGTCTGGGTCCGGTTCCGGTTCCGGTTCCGGGTCCGGGTCCGGGTCCGGGTCCGGGTCCGGTTCCGGGTCCGGGTCCGGGTCCGGGTCAGGTTCAGGGTCAGGGTCAGGTTCCCGGTCTGGGTCCGGGTCCGGGTCCGGGTCCGAGTCCGGGTCCTGGTCCGGTTCAGCGTCCGGGTCCGGGTCTGTGTCAGTTTCAGGGTCAGTCTCAGAGTCAGGGTCCGGGTCAGGGTCAGTGTCAGGGTCAGTGTCAGGGTCCGGGTCCGGGTCCGGGTCCGGGTCCGGGTCCGGGTCCGGGTCCGGGTCACGGTCCGGGTCCGGGTCCGGGTCCGGGTCTGTGTCAGGGTCCGGGTCCGTGTCAGGGTCCGGGTCCGGGTCCGGGTCAGGGTCAGGGTCAGGGTCGGGGTCAGGGTCAGGGTCAGGTTCAGGGTCAGGGTCAGGGTCAGGATCTGGGTCCGGGTCCGGGTCCGGGTCCGGGTCCGGGTCAGGGTCCGGGTCCGGGTCCGGGTCCGGGTCCGGGTCAGTTTCAGGGTCATTGTCAGAGTCAGGGTCCGGGTCAGGTTCAGGGTCAGGGTCCGGGTCTGGGTCCGGGTCCGGGTCCTGGTCCGGTTCCGGGTCCGGGTCTGTGTCAGGGTCCGGATCACGGTCTGGGTCCCGGTCCGGGTCAGTGTCAGTGTCAGGGTCACGGTCAGGGTCAGGGTCAGGGTCAGGGTCAGGATCCGGGTACGGGTACGGGTACAGGTACGGGTCAGGGTCAGGGTCAGGGTCAGAGTCAGGGTCCGGGTCACGGTCTCGGTCCCGGTCCGGGTCAGGGTCTGGGTCCGGGTCCGGGTCAGAGTCCATGTCCGGTTCCTGTTCCGGGTCCGGGTCCGGGTCCGGGGTGAGGATCCGAGTCCAGGTCTGGGTCCGGTTCTGGGTCCGGGTCCGTGTCAGGGTCAGGGTCAGTGTCAGGGTCAGGGTCAGTGTCAGGGTCCGGGTCCGGGTCCGGGTCCGGGTCCGGGTCCGGGTCCGGGTCCGGGTCCGGGTCCGGGTCCGGGTCCGGGTCCGGGTCACGGTCCGGGTCCGGGTCCGGGTCTGTGTCAGGGTCCGGGTCCGTGTCAGGGTCCGGGTCCGGGTCCGGGTCAGGGTCAGGGTCAGGGTCGGGGTCAGGGTCAGGGTCAGGGTCAGGGTCAGGGTCAGGGTCAGGATCTGGGTCCGGGTCCGGGTCCGTGTCCGGGTCCGGGTCAGGGTCCGGGTCCGGGTCCGGGTCAGTTTCAGGGTCATTGTCAGAGTCAGGGTCCGGGTCAGGTTCAGGGTCAGGGTCAGTGTCACGGTCCGGGTCCAGGTCCGGGTCCGGGTCCGGGTCCGGGTCCGGGTCACGGTCCTGGTCCGGGTCCGGGTCTCTGTCAGGGTCCGGGTCCGTGTCAGGGTCCGGGTCCGGGTCCGGGTCAGGGTCAGGGTCAGGGTCGGGGTCAGGGTCAGGGTCAGGGTCAGGGTCAGGGTCAGAGTCAGGGTCCGGGTCACGGTCTGGGTCCCGGTCCGGGTCAGGGTCAGTGTCAGGGTCACGGTCAGGGTCAGGGTCAGGGTCAGGGTCAGGATCCGGGTACGGGTACGTGTACGGGTCAGGGTCAGGGTCAGGGTCAGTGTCCGGGTCCGGGTCTAGGTAAGGGTCCGGTTCAGGGTCCGTGTCCGTGTCCGTGTCCGTGTCCGTGTCCGTGTCCGTGTCCGGGTCAGGGTCCGGGTCCGGGTCCGGTTCCGTGTCAGTTTCGGGGTCAGTGTCAGAGTCAGGGTCAGGGTCAGGGTCAGGGTCAGGGTCAGGGTCCAGGTCCGGGTCCGGGTCAGGGTCCGGGTCCTGGTCAGGGTCAGGGACAGGGTCCAGGTCCATGTCAGGGTCCGGGTCCGTGTCAGGGTCCGGTTCCGGTTCCGGTTCCGGTTCTGGTTCCGGTTCCGGTTCCGGTTCCGGTTCCGGTTCCGGTTCCGGGTCAGGGTCAGGGTCAGGATCCGGGTCCGGGTCTGGATCAGGGTCTGGGTCCGTGTCCGTGACCGGGTCCGTGTCAGGGTCCTGTTCCGGGTCCGGGTCCGGGTCTGGGTCCGGGTCCGGGTCCGGATCCGTGTCAGTGTCAGTGTCAGAGTCAGGGTCCGGATCCGTGTCAGGGTCAGGGTCAGGGTCAGTGTCAGGGTCCGGGTCCGGGTCCGGTTCAGGGTCAGGGTCAGGGTCAGGGTCAGGGTCAGGGTCAGGGTCCAGGTCCGGGTCCGGGTCCGGGTCCGGGTCATGGTCCGTGTCAGGGTCCGGGTCCGGGTCCGGGTCCGGGTCCGGATCCGTGTCAGGTTCCGGGTCTGTGTCACGGTCCGGGTCCGGGTCCGGGTCCGGGTCCGGGTCCAGGTCCGGGTCCGTGTCACGGTCCGGGTCCGGGTCCGGGTCCGGGTCCGGGTCCGGGTCCGGGTCCGGGTCCGGGTCCGGGTCCGGGTCCGGGTCCGGGTCCCGGTCCAGGTCCGGGTCCGTGTCAGTGTCAGGGTCAGGGTCAGAGTCAAGGTCCGGATCCGTGTCAGTCTCAGTGTTAGAGTCAGGATCCGGGTCCGGGTCAGGGTCAGGGTCAGGGTCAGTGTCAGGGTCCGGGTCCGGGTCCGGGTCAGGGTCTGGGTCCGGGTCCGGTTCCGTGTCAGTTTCAGGGTCAGTGTCAGAGTCAGGGTCCGGGTCAGGGTCAGGGTCAGGGTCAGGGTCAGGGTCCAGGTCCAGGTCCGGGTCAGGGTCCGGGTCAGGGTCAGGGTCAGGATCCGGATCCGGGTCCGGGTCCGGGTCAGGGTCCGGGTCCGGGTCCGTGTCAGGGTCAGGGTCAGGGTCAGAATCAGGGTCCGGATCCGGGTCAGGGTCAGGGTCAGGGTCACTGTCCGGGTCCGGGTCCTGGTCAGGGTCCGGGTCCTGGTCAGGGTCCGGGACCGGGTCCAGGTCCGGGTCCGGGTCCGGGTCCGGATCCGGATCTTGGCCAGGGTCAGGGTCCGGTTCCGGTTCCGGTTCCGGTTCCGGTTCCGGGTTTGGGTCCGGGTCCGGGTCCGGTTCCGGTTCCGGTTCCGGTTCCGGTTCCGGATCCGGCTCCGGTTCCGGGTCCGGGTCCGGGTCCGGTTCCGGTTCCGGTTCCGGTTCCGGGTCCGGGTCCGGGTCCGGGTCCGTGTCCGGGTCCGGGTCCGGTTCCGGGTCCGGGTCCGGGTCCGGGTCCGGGTCCGGGTCCGGGTTCGGGTCCGGGTCCGGTTCCGGTTCCGGTTCCGGTTCCGGGTCCAGGTCCGGGTCCGGGTCCGGGTCCGGGTCCGGGTCCGGGTCCGCATCCGGATCATGGTCAGGGTCAGGGTCCTGTTCGGGTCCGGGTCCGGGTCAGTGTCAGGGTCAGGGTCAGAGTCAGGGTCCGGATCCGTGTCAGTGTCAGTGTCAGAGTCAGGGTTCGGGTCAGGGTCAGGGTCAGGGTCAGGGCCAGGGTCAGTGTCAGGGTCCGGGTCCGGGTCCGAGTCAGGGTCTGGGTCCGGTTCCGGTTCCGGTTCCGGGTCCGGGTCCGGGTCCGGGTCCGGGTCCGGTTCCGGGTCCGGGTCCGGGTCCGGGTCAGGTTCAGGGTCAGGGTCAGGTTCCCGGTCTGGGTCCGGGTCCGGGTCCGGGTCCGAGTCCGGGTCCTGGTCCGGTTCAGCGTCCAGGTCCGGGTCTGTGTCAGTTTCAGGGTCAGTCTCAGAGTCAGAGTCCGGGTCAGGGTCAGTGTCAGGGTCAGTGTCAGGGTCCGGGTCCGGGTCCGGGTCCGGGTCCGGGTCCGGGTCCGGGTCCGGGTCCGGGTCACGGTCCGGGTCCGGGTCCGGGTCCGGGTCCGGGTCTGTGTCAGGGTCCGGGTCCGTGTCAGGGTCCGGGTCCGGGTCCGGGTCAGGGTCAGGGTCAGGGTCGGGGTCAGGGTCAGGGTCAGGTTCAGGGTCAGGGTCAGGGTCAGGATCTGGGTCCGGGTCCGGGTCCGGGTCCGGGTCCGGGTCAGGGTCCGGGTCCGGGTCCGGGTCCGGGTCCGGTTCAGTTTCAGGGTCATTGTCAGAGTCAGGGTCTGGGTCAGGTTCAGGGTCAGGGTCCGGGTCTGTTTCCGGGTCCGGGTCCTGGTCCGGTTCCGGGTCCGGGTCTGTGTCAGGGTCCGGATCACGGTCTGGGTCCCGGTCCGGGTCAGTGTCAGTGTCAGGGTCAGGGTCAGGGTCAGGGTCAGGGTCAGGGTCAGGATCCGGGTACGGGTACGGGTACAGGTACGGGTCAGGGTCAGGGTCAGGGTCAGAGTCAGGGTCCGGGTCACGGTCTCGGTCCCGGTCCGGGTCAGGGTCTGGGTCCGGGTCCGGGTCAGAGTCCATGTCCGGTTCCTGTTCCGGGTCCGGGTCCGGGTCCGGGGTGAGGATCCGAGTCCAGGTCTGGGTCCGGTTCTGGGTCCGGGTCCGTGTCAGGGTCAGGGTCAGTGTCAGGGTCAGGGTCAGTGTCAGGGTCCGGGTCCGGGTCCGGGTCCGGGTCCGGGTCCGGGTCCGGGTCCGGGTCCGGGTCCGGGTCACGGTCCTGGTCCGGGTCCGGGTCTGTGTCAGGGTCCGGGTCCGTGTCAGGGTCCGGGTCCGGGTCCGGGTCCGGGTCAGGGTCAGGGTCAGGGTCGGGGTCAGGGTCAGGGTCAGGGTCAGGGTCAGGGTCAGGGTCAGGGTCAGGATCTGGGTCCGGGTCCGGGTCCGTGTCCGTGTCCGGGTCAGGGTCCGGGTCCGGGTCCGGGTCAGTTTCAGGGTCATTGTCAGAGTCAGGGTCCGGGTCAGGTTCAGGGTCAGGGTCAGTGTCACGGTCCGGGTCCAGGTCCGGGTCCGGGTCCGGGTCCGGGTCCGGGTCACGGTCCTGGTCCGGGTCCGGGTCTCTGTCAGGGTCCGGGTCCGTGTCAGGGTCCGGGTCCGGGTCCGGGTCAGGGTCAGGGTCAGGGTCGGGGTCAGGGTCAGGGTCAGGGTCAGGGTCAGGGTCAGAGTCAGGGTCCGGGTCACGGTCTGGGTCCCGGTCCGGGTCAGGGTCAGTGTCAGGGTCACGGTCAGGGTCAGGGTCAGGGTCAGGGTCAGGATCCGGGTACGGGTACGTGTACGGGTCAGGGTCAGGGTCAGGGTCAGAGTCAGGGTCCGGGTCACAGTCTCGGTCCCGGTCCGGGTCAGGGTCTAGGTCCGGGTCCGGGTCAGAGTCCATGTCCGGTTCCGGTTCCGGGTCCGGGTCCGGGTCCGGGTCCGGGGTGAGGATCCGAGTCCAGGTCTGGGTCCGGGTCCGGGTCCGGGTCCGTGTCAGGGTCAGAGTCAGGGTCAGGGTCAGGCTCAGGGTCAGGGTCAGGGTCAGGGTCAGGATCCGGGTCCGGGTCCGGGTCCGGGTCCGGGTCCGGGTCCGGTTCCGGTTCCGGGTCCGGGTCCGGGTCCGGGTCCGGGTCCGGGTCCGGGTCCGGGTCCGGGTCCGGGTCCGGGTCCGGATCCGGATCATGGTCAGGGTCAGGGTCAGAATCCGGGTACGGGTACGGGTACAGGTACGGGTCAGGGTCAGGGTCAGGGTCAGAGTCAGGGTCCGGGTCACGGTCTCGGTCCCGGTCCGGGTCAGGGTCTGGGTCCGGGTCCGGGTCAGAGTCCATGTCCGGTTCCTGTTCCGGGTCCGGGTCCGGGTCCGGGGTGAGGATCCGAGTCCAGGTCTGGGTCCGGTTCTGGGTCCGGGTCCGTGTCAGGGTCAGGGTCAGTGTCAGGGTCAGGGTCAGTGTCAGGGTCCGGGTCCGGGTCCGGGTCCGGGTCCGGGTCCGGGTCCGGGTCCGGGTCCGGGTCCGGGTCACGGTCCGGGTCCGGGTCCGGGTCTGTGTCAGGGTCTGGGTCCGTGTCAGGGTCCGGGTCCGGGTCCGGGTCAGGGTCAGGGTCAGGGTCGGGGTCAGGGTCAGGGTCAGGGTCAGGGTCAGGGTCAGGGTCAGGGTCAGGATCTGGGTCCGTGTCCGGGTCCGTGTCCGGGTCCGGGTCAGGGTCCGGGTCCGGGTCCGGGTCAGTTTCAGGGTCATTGTCAGAGTCAGGGTCCGGGTCAGGTTCAGGGTCAGGGTCAGTGTCACGGTCCGGGTCCAGGTCCGGGTCCGGGTCCGGGTCCGGGTCCGGGTCACGGTCCTGGTCCGGGTCCGGGTCTCTGTCAGGGTCCGGGTCCGTGTCAGGGTCCGGGTCCGGGTCCGGGTCAGGGTCAGGGTCAGGGTCGGGGTCAGGGTCAGGGTCAGGGTCAGGGTCAGGGTCAGAGTCAGGGTCCGGGCCACGGTCTGGGTCCCGGTCCGGGTCAGGGTCAGTGTCAGGGTCACGGTCAGGGTCAGGGTCAGGGTCAGGGTCAGGATCCGGGTACGGGTACGTGTACGGGTCAGGGTCAGGGTCAGGGTCAGAGTCAGGGTCCGGGTCACAGTCTCGGTCCCGGTCCGGGTCAGGGTCTAGGTCCGGGTCCGGGTCAGAGTCCATGTCCGGTTCCGGTTCCGGGTCCGGGTCCGGGTCCGGGGTGAGGATCCGAGTCCAGGTCTGGGTCCGGGTCCGGGTCCGGGTCCGTGTCAGGGTCAGAGTCAGGGTCAGGGTCAGGCTCAGGGTCAGGGTCAGGGTCAGGGTCAGGATCCGGGTCCGGGTCCGGGTCCGGGTCCGGGTCCGGGTCCGGTTCCGGTTCCGGGTCCGGGTCCGGGTCCGGGTCCGGGTCCGGGTCCGGGTCCGGGTCCGGGTCCGGGTCCGGGTCCGGGTCCGGGTCCGGATCCGGATCATGGTCAGGGTCAGGGTCCTGTTCGGGTCCGGGTCCGTGTCAGGGTCAGGGTCAGGGTCAGAGTCAGGGTCCGGATCCGTGTCAGTGTCAGTGTCAGAGTCAGGGTTCGGGTCCGGGTCCGGGTCAGGGTCAGGGTCAGGGCCAGGGTCAGTGTCAGGGTCCGGGTCCGGGTCCGAGTCAGGGTCTGGGTCCGGTTCCGGTTCCGGGTCCGGGTCTGGGTCCGGGTCCGGGTCCGGTTCCGGGTCCGGGTCCGGGTCAGGTTCAGGGTCAGGGTCACGTTCCCGGTCTGGGTCCGGGTCCGGGTCCGGGTCCGAGTCCGGGTCCTGGTCCGGTTCAGCGTCCGGGTCCAGGTCTGTGTCAGTTTCATGGTCAGTCTCAGAGTCAGGGTCCGGGTCAGGGTCAGGGTCAGGGTCAGTGTCAGGGTCCGGGTCCGGGTCCGGGTCCGGGTCCGTGTCCGGGTCCGGGTCCGGGTCACGGTCCGGGTCCGGGTCCGGGTCTGTGTCAGGGTCCGGGTCCGTGTCAGGGTCCGGGTCCGGGTCCGGGTCAGGGTCAGGGTCAGGTTCGGGGTCAGGGTCAGGGTCAGGGTCAGGGTCAGGGTCAGGGTCAGGATCTGGGTCCGGGTCCGGGTCCGGGTCCGGGTCCGGGTCCGGGTCAGGGTCCGGGTCCGGGTCCGGGTCCGGGTCCGGGTCAGTTTCAGGGTCATTGTCAGAGTCAGGGTCCGGGTCAGGTTCAGGGTCAGGGTCCGGGTCCGGGTCTGGGTCCGGGTCCTGGTCCGGTTCCGGGTCCGGGTCCGGGTCCGGGTCCGGGTCCGGGTCCGGGTCCGGGTCCGGGTCCGGGTCACGGTCCGGGTCCGGGTCCGGGTCTGTGTCAGGGTCCGGATCACGGTCTGGGTCCCGGTCCGGGTCAGGGTCAGTGTCAGGGTCACGGTCAGGGTCAGTGTCAGGGTCAGGGTCAGGATCCGGGTACGGGTACGGGTCCAGGTCCGGGTCCGGGTCCGGGTCCTGGTCCGGGTCACGGTCCTGGTCCGGGTCCGGGTCTCTGTCAGGGTCCGGGTCCGTGTCAGGGTCCGGGTCCGGGTCCGGGTCAGGGTCAGGGTCAGTGTCAGTGTCAGGGTCAGGATCTGGGTCCGGGTCCGGGTCCGGGTCCGGGTCCGGGTCAGGGTCAGGGTCAGGGTCAGAGTCAGGGTCCGGGTCACGGTCTGGGTCCCGGTCCGGGTCAGGGTCAGTGTCAGGGTCACGGTCAGGGTCAGGGTCAGGGTCAGGGTCAGGATCCGGGTACGGGTACGTGTACGGGTCAGGGTCAGGGTCAGGGTCAGAGTCAGGGTCCGGGTCACGGTCTCGGTCCCGGTCCGGGTCAGGGTCTGGGTCCGGGTCCGGGTCAGAGTCCATGTCCGGTTCCGGTTCCGGGTCCGGGTCCGGGTCCGGGGTGAGGATCCGAGTCCAGGTCTGGGTCCGGGTCCGGGTCCGGGTCCGTGTCAGGGTCAGAGTCAGGGTCCGGGTCAGGCTCAGGGTCAGGGTCAGGGTCAGGATCCGGGTCCGGGACCGGGTCCGTGTCCGGGTCCGTGTCCGGGTCCGGGTCCGGGTCCGGGTCAGTTTCAGGGTCAGTGTCAGAGTCAGGGTCCAGGTCAGGGTCAGGGTCCGGGTCCGGATCTTGGTCAGGGTCAGGTTCCGGTTCCGGGTCGGGATCCGGGTCCGGGTCTGGGTCCGGGTCCACGTCCGTGTCAGTGTTAGTGTCAGGGTCAGAGTCAGGGTCCGTGTCCAGGTCCGGGTCAGGGTCAGGGTCAGGATCCGGGTCCGGGTCCGGGTAAGGGTCCGTTTCCGGGTCCGGGTCCGGGTCCGGGTCCGGGTCCGGGTCCGGGTCCGGGTCCGGGTCCGTGTCCGGGTCCGGGTCAGGGTCCGGGTCCGGTTCCGTGTCAGTTTCAGGGTCAGTGTCAGAGTCAGGGTCCGTGTCAGGGTCAGGGTCAGGGTCAGGGTCAGGGTCAGGGTCCAGGTCCAGGTCCGGGTCCGGGTCCGGGTCAGGGTCAGGGTCAGGGTCAGGGTCAGGGTCCGGGTCCATGTCAGGGTCCGGGTCCGTGTCAGGGTCCGGGTCCGGGTCCGGGTCCAGGTCCGGGTTCGGTTCCGGTTCCGGGTCATGATCCGGGTCCCGGTCCGGGTCCGAGTCCGTGTCCGGATCTGGATCAGGGTCAGGGTCCGGGTCCGGGTCTGGGTCCAGGTCCGGGTCCGTGTCAGTTTCAGTGTCAGTGTCCGTGTCAGGGTCAGAGTCAGGGTCCGGATCAGGATCCTGGTCAGGGTCAGGGTCAGTGTCCGGGTCCGGGTCCAGGTCAGGGTCCGGGTCCGGGTCAGGGTCCGGGTCCGGGTCAGGGTCCGGGTCCGGATCCGGGTCCGGGTCAGGGTCAGGGTCAGGGTCAGGATCCGAGTACGGGTCCGGGTCGGTGTCCGGGTCTGGGTGAGGGTCCTGGTCCGGGTCCAGGTCCGGGTCCGGGTCCACGTCAGGGTCAGTATCCAGGTCCGGGTCTGGGTCCGGGTCCACGTCCGTGTCAGTGTTAGTGTCAGGGTCAGGGTCAGGGACCGGGTCCGGGTCCGGGTCCGGGTCCGGGGTCAGGATTCTAGTCCGGGTCCGGGTCCGGGTCCGGGTCCGGATCTGGGTCAGGGTCAGGGTAAGGTTCAGGGTCAGGGTCACAGTCAGGGTCAGGATCCGTGTCCGTGTCCGTGTCCGGGTAAGGGTTCGGGTCCTGGTCCGGGTCCGGGTCCGGGTCCGGTTCCGCTTCCGGGTCAGGGTCAAGATCCGGGTCCGGATCCGGTCCCGGTTCCGGTTCCGGTTCCAGTTCCGGGTCAGGGTCAGAGTCAGGATCCGGGTCCGGGTCCGGGTCAGGATCCGGTTCCGAGTCCGGTTCCGGTTCCGGTTCCGGTTCCGGGTCTGGGTCAGGGTCCGGGTCAGGATCAGGGTCAGGGTCAGGGTCCAGGTCCAGGTCCGGGTCAGGGTCCGGGTCAGGGTCAGGGTCAGGATCCGGGTCCAGGTCCGGGTCCGTGTCAGGTTCCGGGTCCGTGTCACGGTCCGGGTCCGGGTCCGGGTCCGGGTCCGGGTCAGTTTCAGGGTCAGTGTCAGAGTCAGGGTCCGGGTCAGGGTCAGGGTCAAGGTCAGGGTCAGGGTCCAGGTCCAGTTCCGGGTCAGGGTCCGGGTCAGGGTCAGGGTCCGGATCCGGGTCCGGGTCCGGGTCCGGGTCCGGGTCCGGGTCAGGATCCGGGTCCGGATCCGGGTCCGGATCCGAGTCCATGTCCGGATCTGGATCATGGTCCGGGTCCGGGTCCGGGTCCGGGTCCAGGTCCGGGTCCGTGTCAGTTTCAGTGTCAGTGTCCGTGTCAGGGTCAGAGTCAGGGTTTGGATCAGGATCCTGGTCAGGGTCAGGGTCAGTGTCCGGGTCCGGGTCCGGGTCAGGGTCCGGGTCCGGGTCCGGGTCCGGGTCCGGGTCCGGGTCCGGGTCCGGGTCCGGGTCCGGGTCCGGGTCAGGGTCAGGGTCAGGATCCGAGTCCGGGTCCGGGTCAGTGTCCGGGTCTGGGTGAGGGTCTGGGTCCGGGTCCAGGTCCAGGTCCGGGTCCACTTCAGGGTCAGTATCCAGGTCCAGGTCCAGGTCCGGGTCCGGGTCCGGGTCCGGTCAGGGTCAGGGTCCGGGTCCGGGTCCGGGTCCGGGTCCGGGGTCAGGATTCTAGTCCGGGTCCGGGTCCGGGTCCAGGTCCGGGTCCTGGTCCTGGTCCGGGTCCGGGTCCGGGTCCGGTTCCGCTTCCGGGTCAGGGTCAAGATCCGGTTCCGGTTCCGGTTCCGGTTCCGGTTCCAGTTCCGGGTCAGGGTCAGAGTCAGGATCCGGGTCCGGGTCCGGGTCAGGGTCAGGGTCAGGGTCAGGGTCAGGGTCAGGGTCCGGGTCAGGATCAGGGTCAGGGTCAGGATCCGGGTCCGGGTCCGGGTCCGGGTCCGGGTCCGGGTCCGGGTCTGGGTCAGGGTCCGGGTCAGGGTCAGTGTCAGTGTCAGGGTCAGAGTCAGGGTCCGGATCCGTTTCAGTGTCAGTGTCAGAGTCAGGGTCCGGGTCAGGGTCAGTGTCAGGGTCAGGGTCAGGGTCCAGGTCCAGGTCCGGGTCAGGGTCCGGGTCAGGGTCAGGGTCAGGTTCCGTGTCCGTGTCACGGTCCGGGTCCGGGTCCGGGTCCGGGTCAGGGTCAGGGTCAGGATCCGGGTCCGGGTCCGGGTCCGGGTCCGTGTCAGGTTCCGTGTCCGTGTCACGGTCCGGGTCCGGGTCCGTTTCCGGGTCCGGGTCCGGGTCCGGGTCCGGGTCAGGATCTGGGTCCGGTTCCGGGTCCGGGTCCAGGTCCGGGTCCGGGTCCGTGTCCGGGTCAGGATCCGGGTCCGGTTCCGGGTCCGAGTCCGTGTCCGGATCTGGATCAGGGTCAGGGTCCGGGTCCAGGTCCGGGTCCGGGTCCAGGTCCGGGTCCGTGTCAGTTTCAGGGTCAGTGTCCGAGTCAGGGTCAGAGTCAGGGTTTGGATCAGGATCCTGGTCAGGGTCAGGGTCAGTGTCCGGGTCCGGGTCCAGGTCAGGGTCCGGGTCCGGGTCAGGGTCCGGGTCCGGGTCCAGGTCAGGGTCAGGATCCGAGTCCGGGTCCGGGTCGGTGTCCGGGTCTGGGTGAGGGTCCGGATCCGGGTCCGGGTCCAGGTCCGAATCCGGGTCCACGTCAGGGTCAGTATCCAGGTCCAGGTCTGGGTCCGGGTCCGGGTCCGGGTCCGGGGTCAGGATTCTAGTCCGGGTCCGGGTCCGGGTCCAGGTCCTGGTCCGGGTCCGGGTCCGGATCTGGGTCAGGGTCAGGATCAGGGTCAGGGTCAGGGTCACGGTCAGGGTCAGGATCCGTGTCCGTGTCCATGTCCGGGTAAGGGTTCGGGTCCTGGTCCGGGTCCAGGTCCGGGTCCGGTTCCGCTTCCGGGTCAGGGTCAAGATCCGGGTCCGGTTCCGGTTCCGGTTCCGGTTCCAGTTCCGGGTCAGGGTCAGAGTCAGGATCCGGTTCCGGTTCCGGGTCCGGGTCAGGGTCAGGGTCAGGGTCAGGGTCAGTGTCCGGGTCAGGATCAGGGTCAGTGTCAGGGTCAGGGTCAGGGTCAGTGTCCGGGTCCGGGTCTAGGTAAGGGTCCGGTTCAGGGTCCGGGTCCGTGTCCGTGTCCGTGTCCGTGTCCGGGTCAGGGTCCGGGTCCGGGTCCGGTTCCGTGTCAGTTTCAGGGTCAGTGTCAGAGTCAGGGTCAGGGTCAGGGTCAGGGTCAGGGTCAGGGTCCAGGTCCGGGTCCGGGTCAGGGTCCGGGTCCGGGTCAGGGTCAGGGTCAGGGTCCAGGTCCATGTCAGGGTCCGGGTCCGTGTCAGGGTCCGGTTCCGGTTCCGGTTCCGGTTCTGGTTCCGGTTCCGGTTCCGGTTCTGGTTCCGGTTCCGGTTCTGGGTCAGGGTCAGGGTCAGGATCCGGGTCCGGGTCTGGATCAGGGTCTGGGTCCGTGTCCGTGACCGGGTCCGTGTCAGGGTCCTGTTCCGGGTCCGGGTCCGGGTCTGGGTCCGGGTCCGGGTCCGGATCCGTGTCAGTGTCAGTGTCAGAGTCAGGGTCCGGATCCGTGTCAGGGTCAGGGTCAGGGTCAGTGTCAGGGTCCGGGTCCGGGTCCGGGTCAGGGTCAGGGTCAGGGTCAGGGTCAGGGTCAGGGTCCAGGTCCGGGTCCGGGTCCAGGTCCGGGTCATGGTCCGTGTCAGGGTCCGGGTCCGGGTCCGGGTCCGGGTCCGGGTCCGGGTCAGGTTCCAGGTCCGTGTCACGGTCCGGGTCCGGGTCCGGGTCCGGGTCCGGGTCCAGGTCCGGGTCCGTGTCACGGTCCGGGTCTGGGTCCGGGTCCGGGTCCCGGTCCAGGTCCTGGTCCGTGTCAGTGTCAGGGTCAGGGTCAGAGTCAGGGTCCGGATCCGTGTCAGTGTCAGTGTTAGAGTCAGGATCCAGGTCCGGGTCAGGGTCAGGGTCAGGGTCAGTGTCAGGGTCCGGGTCCGGGTCCGGGTCAGGGTCTGGGTCCGGGTCCGGTTCCGTGTCAGTTTCAGGGTCAGTGTCAGAGTCAGGGTCCGGGTCAGGGTCAGGGTCAGGGTCAGGGTCAGCGTCCAGGTCCAGGTCCGGGTCAGGGTCCGGGTCAGGGTCAGGGTCAGGATCCGGATCCGGGTCCGGGTCCGTGTCCATGTCAGGTTCCGTGTCCGTGTCACGGTCCGGGTCCGGGTCCGGGTCCGTGTCCGTGTCCGGGTCCGGGTCCGGGTCCGGGTCCGGGTCAGGATCCGGGTCCGGTTCCGGGTCCGAGTCCGGGTCCGGATCTGGGTCAGGGTCAGGGTCCGGGTCCGGGTCCGGGTCCGGGTCCGGGTCCGGGTCCGGGTCCGGGTCCGGGTCCGGGTCCGTGTCAGGGTCAGGGTCAGGGTCAGAATCAGGGTCCGGATCCGGGTCAGGGTCAGGGTCAGGGTCAGTGTCCGGGTCCGGGTCCTGGTCAGGGTCCGGTTCCTGGTCAGGGTCCGGGACCGGGTCCAGGTCCGGGTCCGGGTCCGGGTCCGGATCCGGATCTTGGCCAGGGTCAGGGTCCGGTTCCGGTTCCGGTTCCGGTGCCGGGTCCGGGTCCAGGTCCGGGTCCGGGTCCGGGTCCGGGTCCGGGTCCGCATCCGGATCATGTTCAGGGTCAGGGTCCTGTTCGGGTCCGGGTCCGGGTCCGGGTCAGTGTCAGGGTCAGGGTCAGAGTCAGGGTCCGGATCCGTGTCAGTGTCAGTGTCAGAGTCAGGGTTCGGGTCCGGGTCAGGGTCAGGGTCAGGGCCAGGGTCAGTGTCAGGGTCCGGGTCCGGGTCCGAGTCAGGGTCTGGGTCCGGTTCCGGTTCCGGTTCCGGGTCCGGGTCTGGGTCCGGGTCCGGTTCCGGGTCCGGGTCCGGGTCAGGTTCAGGGTCAGGGTCAGGTTCCCGGTCTGGGTCCGGGTCCGGGTCCGGGTCCGAGTCCGGGTCCTGGTCCGGTTCATCGTCCGGGTCCGGGTCTGTGTCAGTTTCAGGGTCAGTCTAAGAGTCAGGGTCCGGGTCAGGGTCAGTGTCAGGGTCAGTGTCAGGGTCCGGGTCCGGGTCCGGGTCCGGGTCCGGTTCCGGGTCCGGGTCCGGGTCTCGGTCCGGGTCCGGGTCCGGGTCTGTGTCAGGGTCCGGGTCCGTGTCAGGGTCTGGGTCCGGGTCCGGGTCAGGGTCAGGGTCAGGGTCGGGGTCAGGGTCAGGGTCAGGGTCAGGGTCAGGGTCAGGATCTGGGTCCGGGTCCGGGTCCGGGTCCGGGTCCGGGTCAGGGTCCGGGTCCGGGTCCGGGTCCGGGTCCGGGTCAGTTTCAGGGTCATTGTCAGAGTCAGGGTCCGGGTCAGGTTCAGGGTCAGGGTCCGGGTCTGGGTCCGGGTCCGGGTCCTGGTCCGGTTCCGGGTCCGGGTCTGTGTCAGGGTCCGGATCACGGTCTGGGTCCCGGTCCGGGTCAGTGTCAGTGTCAGGGTCACGGTCAGGGTCAGGGTCAGGGTCAGTGTCAGGATCCGGGTATGGGTACGGGTACAGGTACGGGTCAGGGTCAGGGTCAGGGTCAGAGTCAGGGTCCGGGTCACGGTCTCGGTCCCGGTCCGGGTCAGGGTCTGGGTCCGGGTCCGGGTCAGAGTCCATGTCCGGTTCCTGTTCCGGGTCCGGGTCCGGGTCTGGGGTGAGGATCCGAGTCCAGGTCAGGGTCCGGGTCCGGGTCCGGGTCCGGGTCCGGGTCCGGGTCCGGGTCCGGGTCCGGGTCCGGGTCACGGTCCGGGTCCGGGTCCGGGTCTGTGTCAGGGTCTGGGTCCGTGTCAGGGTCCGGGTCCGGGTCCGGGTCAGGGTCAGGGTCAGGGTCGGGGTCAGGGTCAGGGTCAGGGTCAGGGTCAGGGTCAGGGTCAGGATCTGGGTCCGGGTCCGGGTCCGTGTCCGGGTCCGGGTCAGGGTCCGGGTCCGGGTCCGGGTCAGTTTCAGGGTCATTGTCAGAGTCAGGGTCCGGGTCAGGTTCAGGGTCAGGGTCAGTGTCAGGGTCCGGGTCCAGGTCCGGGTCCGGGTCCGGGTCCGGGTCCGGGTCACGGTCCTAGTCCGGGTCCGGGTCTCTGTCAGGGTCCGGGTCCGTGTCAGGGTCCGGGTCCGGGTCCGGGTCAGGGTCAGGGTCAGGGTCGGGGTCAGGGTCAGGGTCAGGGTCAGTGTCAGGGTCAGGATCTGGGTCCGGGTCCGGGTCCGGGTCCGGGTCAGGGTCAGGGTCAGGGTCAGAGTCAGGGTCCGGGTCACGGTCTGGGTCCCGGTCCGGGTCAGGGTCAGTGTCAGGGTCACGGTCAGGGTCAGGGTCAGGGTCAGGGTCAGGATCCGGGTACGGGTACGTGTACGGGTCAGGGTCAGGGTCAGGGTCAGAGTCAGGGTCCGGGTCACAGTCTCGGTCCCGGTCCAGGTCAGGGTCTAGGTCCGGGTCCGGGTCAGAGTCCATGTCCGGTTCCGGTTCCGGGTCCGGGTCCGGGTCCGGGGTGAGGATCTGAGTCCAGGTCTGGGTCCGGGTCCGGGTCCGGGTCCGTGTCAGGGTCAGAGTCAGGGTCAGGGTCAGGCTCAGGGTCAGGGTCAGGGTCAGGATCCGGGTCCGGGTCCGGGTCCGGGTCCGGTTCCGGGTCCGGGTCCGGGTCCGGGTCCGGGTCCGGGTCCGGTTCCGGTTCCGGGTCCGGGTCCAGGTCCGGGTCCGGGTCCGGGTCCGGGTCCGGGTCCGGGTCCGGATCCGGATCATGGTCAGGGTCAGGGTCCTGTTCGGGTCCGGGTCCGTGTCAGGGTCAGGGTCAGGGTCAGAGTCAGGGTCCGGATCCGTGTCAGTGTCAGTGTCAGAGTCAGGGTTCGGGTCCGGGTCCGGGTCCGTGTCAGGTTCCGTGTCCGTGTCACGGTCCGGGTCCGTGTCCATGTCCGTGTCCGTGTCCGGGTCCGTGTCCGGGTCCGGGTCCGGGTCCGGGTCAGGATCCGGGTCCGGTTCCGGGTCCGAGTCCGTGTCCGGATCTGGATCAGGGTCAGGGTCCGGGTCCGGGTCCGGGTCCGGGTCCGGGTCCGGGTCCAGGTCCGGGTCCGTGTCAGTTTCAGTGTCAGTGTCCGTGTCAGGGTCAGAGTCAGGGTTTGGATTAGGATCCTGGTCAGGGTCAGGGTCAGTGTCCGGGTCCGGGTCCAGGTCAGGGTCCGGGTCCGGGTCAGGGTCCGGGTCCAGGTCCGGGTCCGGGTCCGGGTCCGGGTCAGGGTCAGGGTCAGGGTCAGGATCCGAGTCCGCGTCCGGGTCGGTGTCCGGGTCTGGGTGAGGGTCCGGATCCGGGTCCGGGTCCAGGTCCGGGTCCGGGTCCACATCAGGGTCAGTATCCAGGTCCAGGTCTGGGTCCGGGTCCGGGTCCGGGTCCGGGGTCAGGATTCTAGTCCGGGTCCGGGTCCGGGTCCAGGTCCGGGTCCGGGTCCGGGTCCGGGTCCGGATCTGGGTCAGGGTCAGGGTCAGGGTCAGGGTCAGGGTCACGGTCAGGGTCAGGATCCGTGTCCGTGTCCATGTCCAGGTAAGGGTTCGGGTCCTGGTCCGGGTCCAGGTCCGGGTCCGGTTCCGCTTCCGGGTCAGGGTCAAGATCCGGGTCCGGTTCCGGTTCCGGTTCCGGTTCCAGTTCCGGGTCAGGGTCAGAGTCAGGATCCGGGTCCGGGTCCGGGTCCGGGTCCGGTTCCGAGTCCGGTTCCGGTTCCGGTTCCGGATCCGGGTCCGGGTCCGTGTCAGGGTCAGTGTCAGAGTCAGGATCCGGGTCCGGGTCCGGGTCAGGGTCAGGGTCAGGGTCAGGGTCAGGGTCAGGGTCAGGGTCAGGGTCAGGGTCCGGGTCCGGGTCCGGGTCAGGGTCAGGGTCTGGGTCCGGTTCCGGTTCCGTGTCAGTTTCAGGGTCAGTGTCAGGGTCAGGGTCAGGGTCCAGGTCCAGTTCCGGGTCAGGGTCCGGGTCAGGGTCAGGGTCACGATTCAGGTCCGGGTCCGGGTCCGTGTCAGGTTCCATGTCCGTGTCACGGTCCGGGTCCGGGTCCGGGTCCGGGTCCGGGTCCGGGTCCGGGTCAGGATCAGGATCCGGGTCCGGGTCCGGGTCCGGGTCCGTGTCAGGTTCCGTGTCCGTGTCATGGTCCGGGTCCAGGTCCGGGTCCGGGTCCGGGTCCGGGTCAGGGTCCGGGTCCGGGTCAGGATCCGGGTCCGGTTCCGGGTCCGAGTCCGGTTCCGGATCTGGGTCAGGGTCAGGGTCCGGGTCCGGGTCCGGGTCCGGGTCCGGCTCCGGCTCCGGGTCCGGCTCCGGTTCCGCTTCCGGGTCAGGGTCAGGATCCGGTTCCGGTTCCGGTTCCGGTTCCGGTTCCGGTTCCGGTTCCGGTTCCAGTTCCGGGTCAGGGTCAGAGTCAGGATCCGGGTCCGGGTCCGGGTCCGGGTCAGGGTCCGGTTCCGAGTCCGGTTCCGGGTCCGGGTCCGGGTCAGGGTCAGGGTCAGGGTCAGTGTCCGGGTCAGGATCAGGGTCAGGGTCAGGGTCAGGGTCAGGGTCAGTGTCCGGGTCCGGTTCTGGGTAAGGGTCCGGTTCAGGGTCCGTGTCCGTGTCCGTGTCCGTGTCCGTGTCCGTGTCCGGGTCAGGGTCCGGGTCCGGTTCCGATTCCGTGTCAGTTTCAGGGTCAGTGTCAGAGTCAGGATCCGTGTCAGGGTCAGGGTCAGGGTCAGGGTCAGGGTCAGGGTCCAGGTCCGCGTCCGGGTCAGGGTCCGGGTCCGGGTCAGGGTCAGGGTCAGGGTCCAGGTCCATGTCAGGGTCCGGGTCCGTGTCAGGGTCCGTGTCAGGGTCCGGTTCTGGTTCCGGGTCCGGGTCAGGGTCAGGGTCAGGGTCAGGATCCGGGTCCGGGTCTTGATCAGGGTCCGGGTCCGTGTCCGTGACCGGGTCCGGGTCAGGGTCTGGGTCCGTGTCAGGGTCCGGGTCCGTGTCAGGGTCCGGGTCCTGGTCCGAGTCCGGGTCCGGGTCCTGGTCCGGATCCGGATCATGGTCAGGGTCAGGGTCCTGTTCGGGGTCCGGGTCCGGGTCTGGGTCCGGGTCCGGGTCCGGATCCGTGTCAGTGTCAGTGTCAGAGTCAGGGTCCTGGTCCTGGTCAGGGTCAGGGTCAGGGTCAGTGTCAGGGTCCGGGTCCGGGTCCGGGTCCGTGTCAGGTTCCGGGTCCGTGTCACGTTCCGGGTCCGGGTCCGGGTCCGGGTCCGGGTCCGGGTCCGGGTCCGGGTCCGGGTCCGGGTCCGGGTCCGGGTCCCTGTCCGTGTCCGTGTCCGTGTCCGTGTCAGTGTCAGGGTCCGGGTCAGGGTCAGGGTCCGGGTCCGTGTCAGGTTCCGTGTCCGTGTCACGGTCCGGGTCCGGGTCCGGGTCCGGGTCAGGGTCAGGGTCAGGATCCGGGTCCGGGTCCGGGTCCGGGTCCGTGTCAGGTTCCGTGTCCGTGTCACGGTCCGGGTCCGTGTCCGGGTCCGGGTCCGGGTCCGGGTCCGGTTCCGATTCCGTGTCAGTTTCAGGGTCAGTGTCAGAGTCAGGATCCGTGTCAGGGTCAGGGTCAGGGTCAGGGTCAGGGTCAGGGTCCAGGTCCGCGTCCGGGTCAGGGTCCGGGTCCGGGTCAGGGTCAGGGTCAGGATCCGGGTCCGGGTCCGGGTCCGGGTCCGGGTCCGGGTCCGGGTCCGGTTCCGCTTCCGGGTCAGGGTCAGGATCTGGGTCCAGTTCCGGTTCCGGTTCCGGTTCCGGTTCCGGTTCCGGTTCCAGTTCCGGGTAAGGGTCAGAGTCAGGATCCGGGTCCGGGTCCGGGTCCTGGTCAGGGTCCGGTTCCGAGTCCGGTTCCGGTTCCGGGTCCGGGTCCGGGTCAGGGTCAGGGTCAGGGTCAGGGTCAGGGTCCGGGTCAGGATCAGGGTCAGGGTCAGGGTCAGGGTCAGGATCCGGGTCTGGTTCCGGGTCCGAGTCTGGTTCCGGATCTGGGTCAGGGTCAGGGTCCGGGTCCGGGTCCGGGTCCGGATCTGGGTCAGGGTCAGGGTCAGGGTCAGGGTCAGGGTCACGGTCAGGGTCAGGATCCGTGTCAGGTTCCGGGTCCTTGTCACGGTCCGGGTCCGGGTCCGGGTCCGGGTCCGGGTCCGGGTCCGGGTCCGGTTCCGCTTCCGGGTCAGGGTCAGGGTCAGGATCCGGGTCCGGTTCCGGTTCCGGTTCCGGTTCCGGTTCCGGTTCCGGTTCCGGTTCCAGTTCCGGGTAAGGGTCAGAGTCATGATCCGGGTCCGGGTCCGGGTCCTGGTCAGGGTCCAGTTCCGAGTCCGGTTCCGGTTCCGGTTCTGGGTCCGGGTCAGGGTCAGGGTCAGGGTCAGGGTCAGGGTCCGGGTCAGGATCAGGGTCAGGGTCAGGGTCAGGGTCAGGATCCGGGTCCGGGTCTGGATCAGGGTCCGGGTCCGTGTCCGTGACCGGGTCCGGGTCAGGGTCTGGGTCCGTGTCAGGGTCCGGGTCCGTGTCAGGGTCCGGGTCCTGGTCCGGGTCCGGGTCTGGGTCCGGGTCCGGATCCGGATCATGGTCAGGGTCAGGGTCCTGTTCCGGGTCCGGGTCTGGGTCTGGGTCCGGGTCCGGGTCCGGATCCGTGTCAGTGTCAGTGTCAGAGTTAGGGTCCGGGTCCTGGTCAGGGTCAGGGTCAGGGTCAGTGTCAGGGTCAGGGTCAGGGTCCGGGTCCGGGTCCGGGTCCCGGTCCGGGTCAGGGTCTGGGTCCGGGTCCGGTTCCGTGTCAGTTTCAGGGTCAGTGTCAGAGTCAGGGTCCGGGTCAGGGTCAGGGTCAGGGTCAGGGACCAGGTCCAGGTCCGTGTCAGTGTCAGGGTCAGGGTCAGAGTCAGGGTCTGGATCCGTGTCAGTGTCAGTGTCAGAGTCAGGGTCCGGGTCCGGGTCAGGGTCAGGGTCAGGGTCAGGGCCAGGGTCAGTGTCAGGGTCCGGGTCCGGTTCCGAGTCAGGGTCTGGGTCCGGTTCCGGTTCCGGGTCCGGGTCCGGGTCCGGGTCTGGGTCCGGGTCCGGGTCCGTGTCCGTGTCCCTGTCCGTGTCCGGGTCCGTGTCCGTGTCAGTGTCAGGGTCCGGGTCAGGGTCAGGGTCCGGGTCCGTGTCAGGTTCCGTGTCCGTGTCACGGTCCGGGTCCGGGTCCGGGTCCGGGTCCGGGTCAGGGTCAGGGTCAGGATCCGGGTCCGGGTCCGGGTCCGTGTCAGGTTCCGTGTCCGTGTCACGGTCCGTGTCCGTGTCCGTGTCCGTGTCCGTGTCCGTGTCCGGGTCCGGGTCCGGGTCCGGATCTGGGTCAGGGTCAGGGTCAGGGTCCGGGTCCAGGTCCGGGTCCGGATCTGGGTCAGGGTCAGGGTCAGGGTCAGGGTCAGGGTCACGGTCAGGGTCAGGATCCGTGTCAGGTTCCGGGTCCGTGTCACGGTCCGGGTCCGGGTCCGGGTCCGGGTCCGGGTCCGGGTCCGGGTCCGGGTCCGGGTCCGGGTCCGGGTCCGGTTCCGCTTCCGGGTCAGGGTCAGGATCCGGGTCCATTTCCGGTTCCGGTTCCGGTTCCGGTTCCGGTTCCAGTTCCGGGTAAGGGTCAGAGTCAGGATCCGGGTCCGGGTCCGGGTCCTGGTCAGGGTCCGGTTCCGAGTCCGGTTCCGGTTCCGGGTCCGGGTCCGGGTCAGGGTCAGGGTCAGGGTCAGGGTCAGGGTCCGGGTCAGGATCAGGGTCAGGGTCAGGGTCAGGGTCCGGGTCCGGGTCCGGGTCCGGATCTGGGTCAGGGTCAGGGTCAGGGTCAGGGTCAGGGTCACGGTCAGGGTCAGGATCCGTGTCAGGTTCCGGGTCCGTGTCACGGTCCGGGTCCGGGTCCGGGTCCGGGTCCGGGTCCAGGTCCGGGTCCGGTTCCGCTTCCGGGTCAGGGTCAGGGTCAGGATCCGGGTCCGGTTCCGGTTCCGGTTCCGGTTCCGGTTCCGGTTCCGGTTCCGGTTCCAGTTCCGGGTAAGGGTCAGAGTCATGATCCGGGTCCGGGTCCGGGTCCTGGTCAGGGTCCAGTTCCGAGTCCGGTTCCGGTTCCGGTTCCGGGTCCGGGTCAGGGTCAGGGTCAGGGTCAGGGTCAGGGTCAGGGTCCGGGTCAGGATCAGGGTCAGGGTCAGGGTCAGGGTCAGGATCCGGGTCCGGGTCTGGATCAGGGTCCGGGTCCGTGTCCGTGACCGGGTCCGGGTCAGGGTCTGGGTCCGTGTCAGGGTCCGGGTCCGTGTCAGGGTCCGGGTCCTGGTCCGGGTCCGGGTCTGGGTCCGGGTCCGGATCCGGATCATGGTCAGGGTCAGGGTCCTGTTCCGGGTCCGGGTCTGGGTCTGGGTCCGGGTCCGGGTCCGGATCCGTGTCAGTGTCAGTGTCAGAGTTAGGGTCCGGGTCCTGGTCAGGGTCAGGGTCAGGGTCAGTGTCAGGGTCAGGGTCAGGGTCCGGGTCCGGGTCCGGGTCCGGGTCCGGGTCCGGGTCAGGGTCTGGGTCCGGGTCCGGGTCCGGTTCCGTGTCAGTTTCAGGGTCAGTGTCAGAGTCAGGGTCCGGGTCAGGGTCAGGGTCAGGGTCAGGGACCAGGTCCAGGTCCGTGTCAGTGTCAGGGTCAGGGTCAGAGTCAGGGTCTGGATCCGTGTCAGTGTCAGTGTCAGAGTCAGGGTCCGGGTCCGGGTCAGGGTCAGGGTCAGGGTCAGGGCCAAGGTCAGTGTCAGGGTCCGGGTCCGGTTCCGAGTCAGGGTCTGGGTCCGGTTCCGGGTCCGGGTCCGGGTCCGGGTCCGGGTCTGGGTCCGGGTCCGGGTCCGGGTCCGGGTCCGGGTCCGGGTCAGGGTCAGGGTCAGGGTCAGGGTCCCGGTCTGGGTCCGGGTCCGGGTCCGGGTCCGAGTCCAGGTCCTGGTCCGGTTCAGGGTCCGGGTCCGGTTCTGTATCAGTTTCAGGGTCAGTCTCAGAGTCAGGGTCCGGGTCAGGGTCAGGGTCAGGGTCAGGGTCAGGGTCAGTGTCAGGGTCCGGGTCCGGGTCCGGGTCCGGGTCCGGGTCTGGGTTCGGGTCCGGGTCACGGTCCGGGTCCGGGTCCGGGTCCGGGTCTATGTCAGGGTCCGGGTCCGTGTCAGGGTCCGGGTCTGGGTCCGGGTCAGGGTCAGGGTCAGGGTCAGGGTCAGGGTCAGGGTCAGGGTCAGGGTCAGGATCTGGGTCCGGGTCCGGGTCCGGGTCCGGGTCCGGGTCAGGGTCCGGGTCCGGGTCCGGGTCAGTTTCAGGGTCAGTGTCAGAGTCAGGGTCCGGGTCAGGTTCAGGGTCAGGGTCCGGGTCCGGGTCCGGGTCCGGGTCCTGGTCCGGTTCAGGGTCCGGGTCTGGGTCTGTGTCAGTTTCAGGGTCAGTCTCAGAGTCAGGGTCCGGGTCAGGGTCAGGGTCAGGGTCAGGGTCAGTGTCAGGGTCCGGGTCCGGGTCCGGGTCCGGGTCCGGGTCCGGGTCAGGGTCCGGGTCCGGGTCCGGGTCAGTTTCAGGGTCAGTGTCAGAGTCAGGGTCCGGGTCAGGTTCAGGGTCAGGGTCCGGGTCCGGGTCCGGGTCCGGGTCCTGGTCCGGTTCAGGGTCCGGGTCTGGGTCTGTGTCAGTTTCAGGGTCAGTCTCAGAGTCAGGGTCCGGGTCAGGGTCAGGGTCAGGGTCAGTGTCAGGGTCTGGGTCCGGGTCCGGGTCCGGGTCCGGGTCACGGTCCGGGTCCGGGTCCGGGTCTGTGTCAGGGTCCGGGTCCATGTCAGGGTCCGGGTCCGGGTCCGGGTCAGGGTCAGGTTCAGGGTCGGGGTCAGGGTCAGGGTCAGTGTCAGAGTCAGGATCCGGGTCCGGGTCAGGGTCAGGGTCAGGGTCATGGTCAGTGTCAGGGTCCGGGTCCGGGTCCGGGTCAGGGTCAGGGTCAGGGTCTGGGTCCGGGTCTGGTTCCGTGTCAGTTTCAGGGTCAGTGTCAGAGTCAGGGTCCGGGTCAGTGTCAGTGTCAGGGTCAGGGTCAGGGTCCAGGTCCAGTTCCGGGTCAGGGTCCGGGTCAGGGTCAGGGTCAGGTTCCGTGTCCGTGTCACGGTCCGGGTCCGGGTCCGTGTCCGGGTCAGGGTCAGGGTCAGGATCCGGGTCCGGGTCCGGGTCCGGGTCCGTGTCAGGTTCCGTGTCCGTGTCACGGTCCGGGTCCGTGTCCGTGTCCGTGTCCGTGTCCGTGTCCGTGTCCGGGTCCGGGTCCGGGTCCGGGTCAGGATCCGGGTCCGGTTCCGGTTCCGGGTCCGAGTCCGTGTCCGGATCTGGATCAGGGTCAGGGTCCGGGTCCGGGTCCGGGTCCGGGTCCAGGTCCGGGTCCGTGTCAGTTTCAGTGTCAGTGTCCGTGTCAGGGTCAGAGTCAGGGTTTGGATCAGGATCCTGGTCAGGGTCAGGGTCAGTGTCCGGGTCCGGGTCCAGGTCAGGGTCCGGGTCCGGGTCAGGGTCCGGGTCCGGGTCCGGGTCCGGGTCCGGGTCAGGGTCAGGGTCAGGGTCAGGATCCGAGTCCGGGTCCGTGTCGGTGTCCGGGTCTGGGTGAGGGTCCGGATCCGGGTCCGGGTCCAGGTCCGGGTCCGGGTCCACGTCAGGGTCAGTATCCAGGTCCAGGTCTGGGTCCGGGTCCGGGTCCGGGTCCGGGGTCAGGATTCTAGTCCGGGTCCGGGTCCGGGTCCAGGTCCGGGTCCGGGTCCGGGTCCGGATCTGGGTCAGGGTCAGGGTCAGGGTCAGGGTCAGGGTCAGGGTCACGGTCAGGGTCAGGATCCGTGTCCGTGTCCATGTCCGGGTAAGGGTTCGGGTCCTGGTCCGGGTCCAGGTCCGGGTCCGGTTCCGCTTCCGGGTCAGGGTCAAGATCCGGGTCCGGGTCCGGTTCCGGTTCCGGTTCCAGTTCCGGGTCAGGGTCAGAGTCAGGATCCGGGTCCGGGTCCGGGTCCGGGTCCGGTTCCGAGTCCGGTTCCGGTTCCGGTTCCGGATCCGGGTCCGGGTCCGTGTCAGGGTCAGTGTCAGAGTCAGGATCCGGGTCCGGGTCAGGGTCAGGGTCAGGGTCAGGGTCAGTGTCAGGGTCCGGGTTCGGGTCCGGGTCAGGGTCAGGGTCTGGGTCCGGGTCCGGTTCCGTGTCAGTTTCAGGGTCAGTGTCAGGGTCAGGGTCAGGGTCCAGGTCCAGTTCCGGGTCAGGGTCCGGGTCAGGGTCAGGGTCACGATTCATGTCCGGGTCCGGGTCCGTGTCAGGTTCCATGTCCGTGTCACGGTCCGGGTCCGGGTCCGGGTCCGGGTCCGGGTCCGAGTCAGGGTCAGGATCCGGGTCCGGGTCCGGGTCCGTGTCAGGTTCCGTGTCCGTGTCACGGTCCGGGTCCGGGTCCGGGTCCGGGTCCGGATCAGGATCCGGGTCCGGTTCCGGATCTGGGTCAGGGTCAGGGTCCGGGTCCGGGTCCGGGTCCGGGTCCGGATCTGGGTCCGGGTCCGTGTCCGGGTCCGGGTCCGGCTCCGGGTCCGGCTCCGGTTCCGCTTCCGGGTCAGGGTCAGGATCCGGTTCCGGTTCCGGTTCCGGTTCCGGTTCCGGTTCCGGTTCCGGTTGCAGTTCCGGGTCAGGGTCAGAGTCAGGATCCGGGTCCGGGTCCGGGTCCCGGTCAGGGTCCGGTTCCGAGTCCGGTTCCGGGTCTGGGTCCGGGTCCGGGTCAGGGTCAGGGTCAGGGTCAGGGTCAGTGTCCGGGTCAGGATCAGGGTCAGGGTCAGTGTCAGAGTCAGGGTCAGTGTCCGGGTCCGGGTCTGGGTAAGGGTCCGGTTCAGGGTCCGTGTCCGTGTCCGTGTCCATGTCCGTGTCCGTGTCCGGGTCAGGGTCCGGGTCCGGTTCCGATTCCGTGTCAGTTTCAGGGTCAGTGTCAGAGTCAGGATCCGTGTCAGGGTCAGGGTCAGGGTCAGGGTCAGGGTCAGGGTCCATGTCCGCGTCCGGGTCAGGGTCCGGGTCCGGGTCAGGGTCAGGGTCAGGGTCCAGGTCCATGTCAGGGTCCGGGTCCGTGTCAGGGTCCGTGTCAGGGTCCGGTTCTGGTTCTGGTTCCGGGTCCGGGTCCGGGTCAGGGTCAGGGTCAGGGTCAGGATCCGGGTCCGGGTCTGGATCAGGGTCCGGGTCCGTGTCCGTGACCGGGTCCGGGTCAGGGTCTGGGTCCGTGTCAGGGTCCGGGTCCGTGTCAGGGTCCGGGTCCTGGTCCGTGTCCGTGTCCGGGTCCTGGTCCGGATCCGGATCATGGTCAGGGTCAGGGTCCTGTTCGGGGTCCGGGTCCGGGTCTGGGTCCGGGTCCGGGTCCGGATCCGTGTCAGTGTCAGTGTCAGAGTCAGGGTCCTGGTCCTGGTCAGGGTCAGGGTCAGGGTCAGTGTCAGGGTCCGGGTCCGGGTCCGGGTCCGTGTCAGGTTCCGGGTCCATGTCAAGTTCCGTGTCCGGGTCCGGGTCCGGGTCCGGGTCCGTGTCCGGGTCCGTGTCCGGGTCCGTGTCCGGGTCCGTGTCCGGGTCCATGTCCGTGTCCGGGTCCGTGTCCGTGTCAGTGTCAGGGTCCGGGTCCTTGTCCGGGTCCGGGTCCAGGTCCGGTTCTGCTTCCGGGTCAGGGTCAGGATCCGGGTCCAGTTCCGGTTCCGGTTCCGGTTCCGGTTCCGGTTCCAGTTCCGGGTAAGGGTCAGAGTCAGGATCCGGGTCCGGGTCCGGGTCCTGGTCAGGGTCCGGTTCCGAGTCCGGTTCCGGTTCCGGGTCCGGGTCCGGGTCAGGGTCAGGGTCAGGGTCAGGGTCAGGGTCCGGGTCAGGATCAGGGTCAGGGTCAGGGTCAGGGTCAGGGTCCGGGTCCGGTTCCGGTTCCGGGTCCGAGTCTGGTTCCGGATCTGGGTCAGGGTCAGGGTCTGGGTCCGGGTCCGGGTCCGGATCTGGGTCAGGGTCAGGGTCAGGGTCAGGGTCAGGGTCACGGTCAGGGTCAGGATCCGTGTCAGGTTCCGGGTCCGTGTCACGGTCCGGGTCCGGGTCCGGGTCCGGGTCCGGGTCCGGGTCCAGGTCCGGGTCCGGTTCCGCTTCCGGGTCAGGGTCAGGATCCGGGTCCGGTTCCGGTTCCGGTTCCGGTTCCGGTTTCGGTTCCGGTTCCAGTTCCGGGTAAGGGTCAGAGTCATGATCCGGGTCCGGGTCCGGGTCCTGGTCAGGGTCCAGTTCCGAGTCTGGTTCCGGTTCCGGTTCCGGGTCCGGGTCAGGGTCAGGGTCAGGGTCAGGGTCAGGGTCAGGGTCAGGGTCCGGGTCAGGATCAGGGTCAGGGTCAGGGTCAGGATCCGGGTCCGGGTCTGGATAAGGGTCCGGGTCCGTGTCCGTGACCGGGTCCGGGTCAGGGTCTGGGTCCGTGTCAGGGTCCGGGTCCGTGTCAGGGTCCGGGTCCTGGTCCAGGTCCGGGTCTGGGTCCGGGTCCGGATCCGGATCATGGTCAGGGTCAGGGTCCTGTTCCGGGTCCGGGTCTGGGTCTGGGTCCGGGTCCGGGTCCGGATCCGTGTCAGTGTCAGTGTCAGAGTTAGGGTCCGGGTCCTGGTCAGGGTCAGGGTCAGGGTCAGTGTCAGTGTCAGGGTCAGGGTCAGGGTCCGGGTCCGGGTAAGGGTCAGGGTCAGGGTCAGGGTCAGGGTCAGGGTCAGGGTCAAGGTCAGGGTCAGGGTCAGGGTCCAGGTCCGGGTCCGGGTCAGGGTCCGGGTCTTGGTCAGGGTCAGGATCCGGGTCCGGGTCCGCGTCCAGGTCAGGTTCTGGGTCCGTGTCACGGTCCGGGTCCGGGTCCGGGTCCGGGTCCGGGTCCGGGTCCGGGTCCGTGTCCGTGTCCGTGTCCGTGTCCGTGTCCGTGTCCGTGTCCGTGTCCGTGTCCGTGTCAGGGTCAGGGTCAGAGTCAGAGTACGGATCCGTGTCAGTGTCAGTGTCAGAGTCAGGATCCGGATCCGGGTCAGGGTCAGGATCAGGGTCAGTGTCAGGGTCCGGGTCCGGGTCCGGGTCCGGGTCCGGGTCCATGTCAGGGTCCGGGTCCGGGTCCGGGTCAGGGTCAGGTTCAGGGTCGGGGTCAGGGTCAGGGTCAGGGTCAGGGTCAGGGTCAGGGTCAGGGTCAGGGTCAGAGTCAGGGTCCGGGTCACGGTCTGTGTCCCGGTCCGGGTCAGGGTCTGGGTCCGGGTCCGGGTCAGAGTCCATGTCCGGTTCCGGTTCCGGGTCCGGGTCCGGGTCCGGGGTGAGGATCCGAGTCCAGGTTTGGGTCCGGGTCCGGGTCCGGGTCCGTGTCAGGGTCAGGGTCAGGGTCAGAGTCAGGGTCCGGGTCCGGGTCAGGGTCAGGGTCAGGGTCAGGGTCAGGGTCCGGGTCAGGATCAGGGTCAGGGTCAGGATCCGGGTCCGGGTCCGGGTCCGGGTCCGGGTCCGGGTCTGGGTCCGGGTCCGGGTCCGGGTCAGGGTCAGTGTCAGTGTCAGTGTCAGAGTCAGGGTCCGGATCCGTGTCAGTGTCAGTGTCAGAGTCAGGATCCGGGTCCGGGTCAGGGTCAGGGTCAGGGTCATGGTCAGTGTCAGGGTCCGGGTCCGGGTCCGGGTCCGGGTCAGGGTCAGGGTCAGGGTCTGGGTCCGGGTCTGGTTCCGTGTCAGTTTCAGGGTCAGTGTCAGAGTCAGGGTCCAGGTCAGGGTCAGTGTCAGGGTCAGGGTCAGGGTCCAGGTCCAGTTCCGGGTCAGGGTCCGGGTCAGGGTCAGGTTCAGGTTCCGTGTCCGTGTCACGGTCCGGGTCCGGGTCCGTGTCCGGGTCAGGGTCAGGGTCATGATCCGGGTCCGGGTCCGGGTCCGGGTCAGGTTCCGTGTCCGTGTCATGGTCCGGGTCCGTGTCCGGGTCCGGGTCCGTGTCCGGGTCCGGGTCCGGGTCCGGGTCAGGATCCGGGTCCGGTTCCGTGTCCGAGTCCGTGTCCGGATCTGGATCAGGGTCAGGGTCCGGGTCCGGGTCCGGGTCCGGGTCCAGGTCCCGGTCCGGGTCAGTTTCAGTGTCAGTGTCCGTGTCAGGGTCAGAGTCAGGGTTTGGATCAGGATCCTGGTCAGGGTCAGGGTCAGTGTCCGGGTCCGGGTCCAGGTCAGGGTCCGGGTCAGGGTCAGGATCCGGGTCCGGGTCCGGGTCCGGGTCCGTGTCAGGTTCCGTGTCCGTGTCACGGTCCGGGTCCGTGTCCGTGTCCGTGTCCGTGTCCGGGTCCGGGTCCGGGTCCGGGTCCGGGTCCGGGTCCGGGTCAGGATCCGGGTCCGGTTCCGGTTCCGGTTCCGGGTCCGAGTCCGTGTCCGGATCTGGATCAGGGTCAGGGTCCGGGTCCGGGTCCGGGTCCGGGTCCAGGTCCGGGTCCGTGTCAGTTTCAGTGTCAGTGTCCGTGTCAGGGTCAGAGTCAGGGTTTGGATCAGGATCCTGGTCAGGGTCAGGGTCAGTGTCCGGGTCCGGGTCCAGGTCAGGGTCCGGGTCCGGGTCAGGGTCCGGGTCCGGGTCCGGGTCCGGGTCCGGGTCCGGGTCAGGGTCAGGGTCAGGGTCAGGATCCGAGTCCGGGTCCGGGTCGGTGTCTGGGTCTGGGTGAGGGTCCGGATCCGGGTCCGGGTCCAGGTCCGGGTCCGGGTCCACGTCAGGGTCAGTATCCAGGTCCAGGTCTGGGTCCGGGTCCGGGTCCGGGTCCGGGGTCAGGATTCTAGTCCGGGTCCGGGTCCGGGTCCGGGTCCGGGTCCGGGTCCGGGTCCGGATCTGGGTCAGGGTCAGGGTCAGGGTCAGGGTCAGGGTCACGGTCAGGGTCAGGATCCGTGTCCGTGTCCATGTCCGGGTAAGGGTTCGGGTCCTGGTCCGGGTCCAGGTCCGGGTCCGGTTCCGCTTCCGGGTCAGGGTCAAGATCCGGGTCCGGTTCCGGTTCCGGTTCCGGTTCCAGTTCCGGGTCAGGGTCAGAGTCAGGATCCGGGTCCGGGTCCGGGTCCGGGTCCGGTTCCGAGTCCGGTTCCGGTTCCGGTTCCGGATCCGGGTCCGGGTCCGTGTCAGGGTCAGTGTCAGAGTCAGGATCCGGGTCCGGGTCAGGGTCAGGGTAAGGGTCAGGGTCAGTGTCAGGGTCTGGGTCCGGGTCCGGTTCCGTGTCAGTTTCAGGGTCAGTGTCAGGGTCAGGGTCAGGGTCCAGGTCCAGTTCCGGGTCAGGGTCCGGGTCAGGGTCAGGGTCACGATTCATGTCCGGGTCCGGGTCCGTGTCAGGTTCCATGTCCGTGTCACGGTCCGGGTCCGGGTCCGGGTCCGGGTCCGGGTCCGAGTCAGGGTCAGGATCCGGGTCCGGGTCCGGGTCCGTGTCAGGTTCCGTGTCCGTGTCACGGTCCGGGTCCGGGTCAGGGTCAGGGTCTGGGTCCGGGTCCGGTTCCGTGTCAGTTTCAGGGTCAGTGTCAGGGTCAGGGTCAGGGTCCAGGTCCAGTTCCGGGTCAGGGTCCGGGTCAGGGTCAGGGTCACGATTCATGTCCGGGTCCGGGTCCGTGTCAGGTTCCATGTCCGTGTCACGGTCCGGGTCCGGGTCCGGGTCCGGGTCCGGGTCCGAGTCAGGGTCAGGATCCGGGTCCGGGTCCGGGTCCGTGTCAGGTTCCGTGTCCGTGTCACGGTCCGGGTCCGGGTCCGGGTCCGGGTCCGGATCAGGATCCGGGTCCGGTTCCGGATCTGGGTCAGGGTCAGGGTCCGGGTCCGGGTCCGGGTCCGGGTCCGGATCTGGGTCCGGGTCCGTGTCCGGGTCCGGGTCCGGCTCCGGGTCCGGCTCCGGTTCCGCTTCCGGGTCAGGGTCAGGATCCGGTTCCGGTTCCGGTTCCGGTTCCGGTTCCGGTTCCGGTTGCAGTTCCGGGTCAGGGTCAGAGTCAGGATCCGGGTCCGGGTCCGGGTCCCGGTCAGGGTCCGGTTCCGAGTCCGGTTCCGGGTCTGGGTCCGGGTCCGGGTCAGGGTCAGGGTCAGGGTCAGGGTCAGTGTCCGGGTCAGGATCAGGGTCAGGGTCAGTGTCAGAGTCAGGGTCAGTGTCCGGGTCCGGGTCTGGGTAAGGGTCCGGTTCAGGGTCCGTGTCCGTGTCCGTGTCCATGTCCGTGTCCGTGTCCGGGTCAGGGTCCGGGTCCGGTTCCGATTCCGTGTCAGTTTCAGGGTCAGTGTCAGAGTCAGGATCCGTGTCAGGGTCAGGGTCAGGGTCAGGGTCAGGGTCAGGGTCCATGTCCGCGTCCGGGTCAGGGTCCGGGTCCGGGTCAGGGTCAGGGTCAGGGTCCAGGTCCATGTCAGGGTCCGGGTCCGTGTCAGGGTCCGTGTCAGGGTCCGGTTCTGGTTCTGGTTCCGGGTCCGGGTCCGGGTCAGGGTCAGTGTCAGGGTCAGGATCCGGGTCCGGGTCTGGATCAGGGTCCGGGTCCGTGTCCGTGACCGGGTCCGGGTCAGGGTCTGGGTCCGTGTCAGGGTCCGGGTCCGTGTCAGGGTCCGGGTCCTGGTCCGTGTCCGTGTCCGGGTCCTGGTCCGGATCCGGATCATGGTCAGGGTCAGGGTCCTGTTCGGGGTCCGGGTCCGGGTCTGGGTCCGGGTCCGGGTCCGGATCCGTGTCAGTGTCAGTGTCAGAGTCAGGGTCCTGGATCTGGTCAGGGTCAGGGTCAGGGTCAGTGTCAGGGTCCGGGTCCGGGTCCGGGTCCGTGTCAGGTTCCGGGTCCGTGTCAAGTTCCGTGTCCGGGTCCGGGTCCGGGTCCGGGTCCGTGTCCGGGTCCGTGTCCGGGTCCGTGTCCGGGTCCGTGTCCGGGTCCATGTCCGTGTCCGGGTCCGTGTCCGTGTCAGTGTCAGGGTCCGGGTCCTTGTCCGGGTCCGGGTCCAGGTCCGGTTCCGCTTCCGGGTCAGGGTCAGGATCCGGGTCCAGTTCCGGTTCCGGTTCCGGTTCCGGTTCCGGTTCCAGTTCCGGGTAAGGGTCAGAGTCAGGATCCGGGTCCGGGTCCGGGTCCTGGTCAGGGTCCGGTTCCGAGTCCGGTTCCGGTTCCGGGTCCGGGTCCGGGTCAGGGTCAGGGTCAGGGTCAGGGTCAGGGTCCGGGTCAGGATCAGGGTCAGGGTCAGGGTCAGGGTCAGGGTCCGGGTCCGGTTCCGGTTCCGGGTCCGAGTCTGGTTCCGGATCTGGGTCAGGGTCAGGGTCTGGGTCCGGGTCCGGGTCCGGATCTGGGTCAGGGTCAGGGTCAGGGTCAGGGTCAGGGTCACGGTCAGGGTCAGGATCCGTGTCAGGTTCCGGGTCCGTGTCACGGTCCGGGTCCGGGTCCGGGTCCGGGTCCGGGTCCGGGTCCGGGTCCGGGTCCGGGTCCGGTTCCGCTTCCGGGTCAGGGTCAGGATCCGGTTCCGGTTCCGGTTCCGGTTCCGGTTCCGGTTCCGGTTTCGGTTCCGGTTCCAGTTCCGGGTAAGGGTCAGAGTCATGATCCGGGTCCGGGTCCGGGTCCTGGTCAGGGTCCAGTTCCGAGTCCGGTTCCGGTTCCGGTTCCGGGTCCGGGTCAGGGTCAGGGTCAGGGTCAGGGTCAGGGTCAGGGTCAGGGTCCGGGTCAGGATCAGGGTCAGGGTCAGGGTCAGGATCCGGGTCCGGGTCTGGATAAGGGTCCGGGTCCGTGTCCGTGACCGGGTCCGGGTCAGGGTCTGGGTCCGTGTCAGGGTCCGGGTCCGTGTCAGGGTCCGGGTCCTGGTCCAGGTCCGGGTCTGGGTCCGGGTCCGGATCCGGATCATGGTCAGGGTCAGGGTCCTGTTCCGGGTCCGGGTCTGGGTCTGGGTCCGGGTCCGGGTCCGGATCCGTGTCAGTGTCAGTGTCAGAGTTAGGGTCCGGGTCCTGGTCAGGGTCAGGGTCAGGGTCAGTGTCAGGGTCAGGGTCAGGGTCAGGGTCCGGGTCCGGGTAAGGGTCAGGGTCAGGGTCAGGGTCAGGGTCAGGGTCAAGGTCAGGGTCAGGGTCAGGGTCCAGGTCCGGGTCCGGGTCAGGGTCCGGGTCTGGGTCAGGGTCAGGATCCGGGTCCGGGTCCGCGTCCAGGTCAGGTTCCGGGTCCGTGTCACGGTCCGGGTCCGGGTCCGGGTCCGGGTCCGGGTCCGGGTCCGTGTCCGTGTCCGTGTCCGTGTCCGTGTCCGTGTCCGTGTCCGTGTCCGTGTCCGTGTCCGTGTCAGGGTCAGGGTCAGGGTCAGGGTCAGAGTCAGAGTACGGATCCGTGTCAGTGTCAGTGTCAGAGTCAGGATCCGGATCCGGGTCAGGGTCAGGATCAGGGTCAGTGTCAGGGTCCGGGTCCGGGTCCGGGTCCGGGTCCATGTCAGGGTCCGGGTCCGGGTCCGGGTCAGGGTCAGGTTCAGGGTCGGGGTCAGGGTCAGGGTCAGGGTCAGGGTCAGGGTCAGTGTCAGGGTCAGAGTCAGGGTCCGGGTCACGGTCTGTGTCCCGGTCCGGGTCAGGGTCTGGGTCCGGGTCCGGGTCAGAGTCCATGTCCGGTTCCGGTTCCGGGTCCGGGTCCGGGTCCGGGGTGAGGATCCGAGTCCAGGTCTGGGTCCGGGTCCGGGTCCGGGTCCGTGTCAGGGTCAGGGTCAGGGTCAGAGTCAGGGTCCGGGTCCGGGTCAGGGTCAGGGTCAGGGTCAGGGTCAGGGTCAGGGTCCGGGTCAGGATCAGGGTCAGGGTCAGGATCCGGGTCCGGGTCCGGGTCCGGGTCCGGGTCCGGGTCTGGGTCCGGGTCCGGGTCAGGGTCAGTGTCAGTGTCAGTGTCAGAGTCAGGGTCCGGATCCGTGTCAGTGTCAGTGTCAGAGTCAGGATCCGGGTCCGGGTCAGGGTCAGGGTCAGGGTCATGGTCAGTGTCAGGGTCCGGGTCAGGGTCCGGGTCCGGGTCAGGGTCAGGGTCAGGGTCTGGGTCCGGGTCTGGTTCCGTGTCAGTTTCAGGGTCAGTGTCAGAGTCAGGGTCCAGGTCAGGGTCAGTGTCAGGGTCAGGGTCAGGGTCCAGGTCCAGTTCCGGGTCAGGGTCCGGGTCAGGGTCAGGGTCAGGTTCCGTGTCCGTGTCACGGTCCGGGTCCGGGTCCGTGTCCGGGTCAGGGTCAGGGTCATGATCTGGGTCCGGGTCCGGGTCCGGGTCAGGTTCCGTGTCCGTGTCATGGTCCGTGTCCGTGTCCGTGTCCGGGTCCGGGTCCGGGTCCGGGTCCGGGTCCGGGTCAGGATCCGGGTCCGGTTCCGTGTCCGAGTCCGTGTCCGGATCTGGATCAGGGTCAGGGTCCGGGTCCGGGTCCGGGTCCGGGTCCGGGTCCAGGTCCCGGTCCGGGTCAGTTTCAGTGTCAGTGTCCGTGTCAGGGTCAGAGTCAGGGTTTGGATCAGGATCCTGGTCAGGGTCAGGGTCAGTGTCCGGGTCCGGGTCCAGGTCAGGGTCCGGGTCAGGGTCCGGGTCCGGGTCCGGGTCCGGGTCCGGGTCCGGGTCAGGGTCAGGGTCAGGATCCGAGTCCGGGTCCGGGTCGGTGTCCGGGTCTGGGTGAGGGTCCGGGTCCGGGTCCAGGTCCGGGTCCGGGTCCACGTCAGGGTCAGTATCCAGGTCCAGGTCTGGGTCCGGGTCCGGGTCCGGGGTCAGGATTCTAGTCCGGGTCCGGGTCCGGGTCCAGGTCCGGGTCCGGGTCCGGGTCCGGATCTGGGTCAGGGTCAGGGTCAGGGTCAGGGTCACGGTCAGGGTCAGGATCCGTATCCGTGTCCATGTCCGGGTAAGGGTTCGGGTCCTGGTCCGGGTCCAGGTCCGGGTCCGGTTCCGCTTCCGGGTCAGGGTCAAGATCCGGGTCCGGTTCCGGTTCCGGTTCCAGTTCCGGGTCAGGGTCAGAGTCAGGATCCGGGTCCGGGTCCGGGTCCGGGTCCGGGTCCGGTTCCGAGTCCGGTTCCGGTTCCGGTTCCGGATCCGGATCCGGGTCCGGGTCAGGGTCAGGGTCAGGGTCAGGGTCAGGGTCAGGGTCAGGGTCAGGGTCAGGGTCCGGGTCAGGGTCAGGATCCGGGTCCAGGTCCGGGTCCGTGTCAGGTTCCGGGTCCGTGTCACGGTCCGGGTCTGGGTCCGGGTCCGGGTCCGGGTCCGGGTCCGGGTCAGGGTCCGGGTCCGGGTCCGGGTCCGGGTCCGGGTCCGGGTCCGGGTCCGGGTCCGGGTCTGGGTCCGGGTCCGGGTCCGTGTCAGTGTCAGTGTCAGGGTCAGAGTCAGGGTCCGGATCCGTGTCAGTGTCAGTGTCAGAGTCAGGATCCGGGTCCGGGTCCGGGTCCGGGTCAGGGTCAGGGTCAGGGTCAGGGTCAGTGTCAGGGTCTGGGTCCGGGTCCGGGTCAGGGTCAGGGTCTGGGTCCGGGTCCGGTTCCGTGTCAGTTTCAGGGTCAGTGTCAGGGTCAGGGTCCAGGTCCAGTTCCGGGTCAAGGTCCGGGTCAGGGTCAGGGTCACGATCCAGGTCCGGGTCCGGGTCCGTGTCAGGTTCCGTGTCCGTGTCACGGTCCGGGTCCGGGTCCGGGTCCGGGTCCGGGTCAGGGTCAGGATCCGGGTCCGGGTCCGGGTCCGTGTCAGGTTCCGTGTCCGTGTCACGGTCCGGGTCCGGGTCCGGGTCCGGGTCCGGGTCCGGGTCCGGGTCCGGGTCAGGATCCGGGTCCGGTTCCGGGTCCGAGTCCGGTTCCGGATCTGGGTCAGGGTCAGGGTCCGGGTCCGGGTCCGGGTCCGGGTTCGGATCTGGGTCCGGGTCCGGGTCTGGTTCCGGGTCCGGGTCCGGGTCCGGGTCCGGGTCCGGGTCCGGTTCCGGTTCCGGGTCAGGGTCAGGATCCGGTTCCGGTTCCGGTTCCGGTTCCGGTTCCAGTTCCGGTTCCGGTTCCGGTTCCGGTTCCAGTTCCGGGTCAGGGTCAGAGTCAGGATCCGGGTCCGGGTCCGGGTCCGGGTCAGGGTCTGGTTCCGAGTCCGGTTCCGGGTCCGTGTCCGGGTCAGGGTCAGGGTCAGGGTCAGTGTCCGGGTCAGGATCAGGGTCAGGGTCAGTGTCAGGGTCAGGGTCAGTGTCCGGGTCCGGGTCTGGGTAAGGGTCCGGTTCAGGGTCCGTGTCCGTGTCCGTGTCCATGTCCGTGTCCGTGTCCGGGTCAGGGTCCGGGTCCGGTTCCAATTCCGTGTCAGTTTCAGGGTCAGTGTCAGAGTCAGGATCCGTGTCAGGGTCAGGGTCAGGGTCAGGGTCCAGGTCCGCATCCGGGTCAGGGTCCGGGTCCGGGTCAGGGTCAGGGTCAGGGTCCAGGTCCATGTCAGGGTCCGGGTCCGTGTCAGGGTCCGTGTCAGGGTCCGGTTCCGGTTCCGGTTCCGGGTCAGGGTCAGGGTCAGGGTCAGGATCCGGGTCCGGGTCTGGATCAGGGTCCGGGTCCGTGTCCGTGACCGGGTCCGGGTCAGGGTCTGGGTCCGTGTCAGGGTCCGGGTCCGTGTCAGGGTCCGGGTCCTGGTCCGGGTCCTGGTCCGGATCCGGATCATGGTCAGGGTCAGGGTCCTGTTCCGGGTCCGGGTCCGGGTCCGGGTCTGGGTCCGGGTCCGGGTCCGGATCCGTGTCAGTGTCAGTGTCAGACTCAGGGTCCGGGTCCTGGTCAAGGTCAGGGTCAGGGTCAGTGTCAGGGTCCGGGTCCGGGTCCGGGTCCGGGTCCGGGTCCGTGTCCGTGTCCGTGTCCGTGTCCGTGTCAGTGTCAGGGTCAGGGTCAGAGTCAGGGTCCGGATCCGTGTCAGTGTCAGTGTCAGAGTCAGGATCCGGGTCCGGGTCAGGGTCAGGATCAGGGTCAGTGTCAGGGTCCGGGTCCCGGTCCGGGTCAGGGTCTGGGTCCGGGTCCGGTTCCGTGTCAGTTTCAGGGTCAGTGTCAGAGTCAGGGTCCGGGTCAGGGTCAGGGTCAGGGTCAGGGTCATGGTCCAGGTCCAGGTCCAGGTCCGGGTCAGGGTCCGGGTCAGGGTCAGGGTCCGGGTCCGTGTCAGGTTCCGTGTCCGTGTCACGGTCCGGGTCCGGGTCCGGGTCCGGGTCAGGGTCAGGGTCAGGATCCGGGTCCGGGTCCGGGTCCGGGTCCGGGTCCGTGTCAGGTTCCGTGTCCGTGTCATGGTCCGTGTCCGTGTCCGGGTCCGTGTCCGTGTCCGGGTCCGGGTCACGGTCAAGATCCGGGTCCGGTTCCGGTTCCGGTTCCGGTTCCAGTTCCGGGTCAGTGTCAGAGTCAGGATCCGGGTCCGGGTCTGGGTCCGGGTCCGGTTCCGAGTCCGGTTCCGGTTCCGGTTCCGGTTCCGGATCCGGGTCCGGGTCCGGGTCCGGGTCAGGGTCAGGGTCAGGGTCAGGGTCAGTGTCAGGGTCAGGGTCAGGGTCAGGGTCCGGGTCAGGATCAGGGTCAGGGTCAGGGTCCAGGTCCAGGTCCGGGTCAGGGTCTGGGTTAGGGTCAGGGTCAGGATCCGGGTCCAGGTCCGGGTCCGTGTGAGGTTCCGGGTCCGTGTCACAGTCTGGGTCCGGGTCCGGGTCCGGGTCCGGGTCCGGGTCCGGGTCCGGGTCCGGGTCAGGATCCGGGTCCGGGTCCGAGTCCGGGTCCGGGTCCGGGTCCGTGTCAGTGTCAGGGTCAGGGTCAGAGTCAGGGTCCGGATCCGTGTCAGTGTCAGTGTCAGAGTCAGGATCCGGGTCCGGGTCCGGGTCCGGGTCCGGGTCAGGGTCAGGGTCAGGGTCAGGGTCGGTGTCAGGGTCTGGGTCTGGGTCCGGGTCAGGGTCAGGGTCTGGGTCCGGGTCCGGTTCCGTGTCAGTTTCAGGGTCAGTGTCAGGGTCAGGGTCAGGGTCCAGGTCCAGTTCCGGGTCAGGGTCCGGGTCAGGGTCAGGGTCACGATCCAGGTCCGGGTCCGGGTCCGTGTCAGGTTCCGGGTCCGGGTCACGGTCCGGGTCCGGGTCCGGGTCCGGGTCCGGGTCAGGGTCAGGATCCGGGTCCGGGTCCGGGTCCGTATCAGGTTCCGTGTCCGTGTCACGGTCCGGGTCCGGGTCCGGGTCCGGGTCAGGATCCGGGTCCGGTTCCGGGTCCGAGTCCGGTTCCGGATCTGGGTCAGGGTCAGGGTCCGGGTCCGGGTCCGGGTCCGGGTCCGGATCTGGGTCCGGGTCCGGGTCCGGGTCCGGGTCCGGGTCCGGATCCGTGTCAGTGTCAGTGTCAGACTCAGGGTCCGGGTCCTGGTCAAGGTCAGGGTCAGGGTCAGTGTCAGGGTCCGGGTCCGGGTCCGGGTCCGGGTCCGGGTCCGGGTCCGGGTCCGTGTCCGTGTCCGTGTCCGTGTCAGTGTCAGGGTCAGGGTCAGAGTCAGGGTCCGGATCCGTGTCAGTGTCAGTGTCAGAGTCAGGATCCGGGTCCGGGTCAGGGTCAGGATCAGGGTCAGTGTCAGGGTCCGGGTCCCGGTCCGGGTCAGGGTCTGGGTCCGGGTCCGGTTCCGTGTCAGTTTCAGGGTCAGTGTCAGAGTCAGGGTCCGGGTCAGGGTCAGGGTCAGGGTCAGGGTCATGGTCCAGGTCCAGGTCCAGGTCCGGGTCAGGGTCCGGGTCAGGGTCAGGGTCCGGGTCCGTGTCAGGTTCCGTGTCCGTGTCACGGTCCGGGTCCGGGTCCGGGTCCGGGTCAGGGTCAGGGTCAGGATCCGGGTCCGGGTCCGGGTCCGGGTCCGGGTCCGGGTCCGGGTCCGGGTCCGGGTCAGGGTCAGGGTCAGGATCCGAGTCCGGGTCCGGGTCGGTGTCCGGGTCTGGGTGAGGGTCCGGGTCCGGGTCCAGGTCCGGGTCCGGGTCCACGTCAGGGTCAGTATCCAGGTCCAGGTCTGGGTCCGGGTCCGGGTCCGGGGTCAGGATTCTAGTCCGGGTCCGGGTCCGGGTCCAGGTCCGGGTCCGGGTCCGGGTCCGGATCTGGGTCAGGGTCAGGGTCAGGGTCAGGGTCACGGTCAGGGTCAGGATCCGTATCCGTGTCCATGTCCGGGTAAGGGTTCGGGTCCTGGTCCGGGTCCAGGTCCGGGTCCGGTTCCGCTTCCGGGTCAGGGTCAAGATCCGGGTCCGGTTCCGGTTCCGGTTCCAGTTCCGGGTCAGGGTCAGAGTCAGGATCCGGGTCCGGGTCCGGGTCCGGGTCCGGGTCCGGTTCCGAGTCCGGTTCCGGTTCCGGTTCCGGATCCGGATCCGGGTCCGGGTCAGGGTCAGGGTCAGGGTCAGGGTCAGGGTCAGGGTCAGGGTCAGGGTCAGGGTCCGGGTCAGGGTCAGGATCCGGGTCCAGGTCCGGGTCCGTGTCAGGTTCCGGGTCCGTGTCACGGTCCGGGTCTGGGTCCGGGTCCGGGTCCGGGTCCGGGTCCGGGTCAGGGTCCGGGTCCGGGTCCGGGTCCGGGTCCGGGTCCGGGTCCGGGTCCGGGTCCGGGTCTGGGTCCGGGTCCGGGTCCGTGTCAGTGTCAGTGTCAGGGTCAGAGTCAGGGTCCGGATCCGTGTCAGTGTCAGTGTCAGAGTCAGGATCCGGGTCCGGGTCCGGGTCCGGGTCAGGGTCAGGGTCAGGGTCAGGGTCAGTGTCAGGGTCTGGGTCCGGGTCCGGGTCAGGGTCAGGGTCTGGGTCCGGGTCCGGTTCCGTGTCAGTTTCAGGGTCAGTGTCAGGGTCAGGGTCCAGGTCCAGTTCCGGGTCAAGGTCCGGGTCAGGGTCAGGGTCACGATCCAGGTCCGGGTCCGGGTCCGTGTCAGGTTCCGTGTCCGTGTCACGGTCCGGGTCCGGGTCCGGGTCCGGGTCCGGGTCAGGGTCAGGATCCGGGTCCGGGTCCGGGTCCGTGTCAGGTTCCGTGTCCGTGTCACGGTCCGGGTCCGGGTCCGGGTCCGGGTCCGGGTCCGGGTCCGGGTCCGGGTCAGGATCCGGGTCCGGTTCCGGGTCCGAGTCCGGTTCCGGATCTGGGTCAGGGTCAGGGTCCGGGTCCGGGTCCGGGTCCGGGTTCGGATCTGGGTCCGGGTCCGGGTCTGGTTCCGGGTCCGGGTCCGGGTCCGGGTCCGGGTCCGGGTCCGGTTCCGGTTCCGGGTCAGGGTCAGGATCCGGTTCCGGTTCCGGTTCCGGTTCCGGTTCCAGTTCCGGTTCCGGTTCCGGTTCCGGTTCCAGTTCCGGGTCAGGGTCAGAGTCAGGATCCGGGTCCGGGTCCGGGTCCGGGTCAGGGTCTGGTTCCGAGTCCGGTTCCGGGTCCGTGTCCGGGTCAGGGTCAGGGTCAGGGTCAGTGTCCGGGTCAGGATCAGGGTCAGGGTCAGTGTCAGGGTCAGGGTCAGTGTCCGGGTCCGGGTCTGGGTAAGGGTCCGGTTCAGGGTCCGTGTCCGTGTCCGTGTCCATGTCCGTGTCCGTGTCCGGGTCAGGGTCCGGGTCCGGTTCCAGTTCCGTGTCAGTTTCAGGGTCAGTGTCAGAGTCAGGATCCGTGTCAGGGTCAGGGTCAGGGTCAGGGTCCAGGTCCGCATCCGGGTCAGGGTCCGGGTCCGGGTCAGGGTCAGGGTCAGGGTCCAGGTCCATGTCAGGGTCCGGGTCCGTGTCAGGGTCCGTGTCAGGGTCCGGTTCCGGTTCCGGTTCCGGGTCAGGGTCAGGGTCAGGGTCAGGATCCGGGTCCGGGTCTGGATCAGGGTCCGGGTCCGTGTCCGTGACCGGGTCCGGGTCAGGGTCTGGGTCCGTGTCAGGGTCCGGGTCCGTGTCAGGGTCCGGGTCCTGGTCCGGGTCCTGGTCCGGATCCGGATCATGGTCAGGGTCAGGGTCCTGTTCCGGGTCCGGGTCCGGGTCCGGGTCTGGGTCCGGGTCCGGGTCCGGATCCGTGTCAGTGTCAGTGTCAGACTCAGGGTCCGGGTCCTGGTCAAGGTCAGGGTCAGGGTCAGTGTCAGGGTCCGGGTCCGGGTCCGGGTCCGGGTCCGGGTCCGTGTCCGTGTCCGTGTCCGTGTCCGTGTCAGTGTCAGGGTCAGGGTCAGAGTCAGGGTCCGGATCCGTGTCAGTGTCAGTGTCAGAGTCAGGATCCGGGTCCGGGTCAGGGTCAGGATCAGGGTCAGTGTCAGGGTCCGGGTCCCGGTCCGGGTCAGGGTCTGGGTCCGGGTCCGGTTCCGTGTCAGTTTCAGGGTCAGTGTCAGAGTCAGGGTCCGGGTCAGGGTCAGGGTCAGGGTCAGGGTCATGGTCCAGGTCCAGGTCCAGGTCCGGGTCAGGGTCCGGGTCAGGGTCAGGGTCCGGGTCCGTGTCAGGTTCCGTGTCCGTGTCACGGTCCGGGTCCGGGTCCGGGTCCGGGTCAGGGTCAGGGTCAGGATCCGGGTCCGGGTCCGGGTCCGGGTCCGGGTCCGTGTCAGGTTCCGTGTCCGTGTCATGGTCCGTGTCCGTGTCCGGGTCCGTGTCCGTGTCCGGGTCCGGGTCACGGTCAAGATCCGGGTCCGGTTCCGGTTCCGGTTCCGGTTCCAGTTCCGGGTCAGTGTCAGAGTCAGGATCCGGGTCCGGGTCTGGGTCCGGGTCCGGTTCCGAGTCCGGTTCCGGTTCCGGTTCCGGTTCCGGATCCGGGTCCGGGTCCGGGTCCGGGTCAGGGTCAGGGTCAGGGTCAGGGTCAGTGTCAGGGTCAGGGTCAGGGTCAGGGTCCGGGTCAGGATCAGGGTCAGGGTCAGGGTCCAGGTCCAGGTCCGGGTCAGGGTCTGGGTTAGGGTCAGGGTCAGGATCCGGGTCCAGGTCCGGGTCCGTGTGAGGTTCCGGGTCCGTGTCACAGTCTGGGTCCGGGTCCGGGTCCGGGTCCGGGTCCGGGTCCGGGTCCGGGTCCGGGTCAGGATCCGGGTCCGGGTCCGAGTCCGGGTCCGGGTCCGGGTCCGTGTCAGTGTCAGGGTCAGGGTCAGAGTCAGGGTCCGGATCCGTGTCAGTGTCAGTGTCAGAGTCAGGATCCGGGTCCGGGTCCGGGTCCGGGTCCGGGTCAGGGTCAGGGTCAGGGTCAGGGTCGGTGTCAGGGTCTGGGTCCGGGTCCGGGTCAGGGTCAGGGTCTGGGTCCGGGTCCGGTTCCGTGTCAGTTTCAGGGTCAGTGTCAGGGTCAGGGTCAGGGTCCAGGTCCAGTTCCGGGTCAGGGTCCGGGTCAGGGTCAGGGTCACGATCCAGGTCCGGGTCCGGGTCCGTGTCAGGTTCCGGGTCCGGGTCACGGTCCGGGTCCGGGTCCGGGTCCGGGTCCGGGTCAGGGTCAGGATCCGGGTCCGGGTCCGGGTCCGTATCAGGTTCCGTGTCCGTGTCACGGTCCGGGTCCGGGTCCGGGTCCGGGTCAGGATCCGGGTCCGGTTCCGGGTCCGAGTCCGGTTCCGGATCTGGGTCAGGGTCAGGGTCCGGGTCCGGGTCCGGGTCCGGGTCCGGATCTGGGTCCGGGTCCGGGTCCGGGTCCGGGTCCGGGTCCGGATCCGTGTCAGTGTCAGTGTCAGACTCAGGGTCCGGGTCCTGGTCAAGGTCAGGGTCAGGGTCAGTGTCAGGGTCCGGGTCCGGGTCCGGGTCCGGGTCCGGGTCCGGGTCCGGGTCCGTGTCCGTGTCCGTGTCCGTGTCAGTGTCAGGGTCAGGGTCAGAGTCAGGGTCCGGATCCGTGTCAGTGTCAGTGTCAGAGTCAGGATCCGGGTCCGGGTCAGGGTCAGGATCAGGGTCAGTGTCAGGGTCCGGGTCCCGGTCCGGGTCAGGGTCTGGGTCCGGGTCCGGTTCCGTGTCAGTTTCAGGGTCAGTGTCAGAGTCAGGGTCCGGGTCAGGGTCAGGGTCAGGGTCAGGGTCATGGTCCAGGTCCAGGTCCAGGTCCGGGTCAGGGTCCGGGTCAGGGTCAGGGTCCGGGTCCGTGTCAGGTTCCGTGTCCGTGTCACGGTCCGGGTCCGGGTCCGGGTCCGGGTCAGGGTCAGGGTCAGGATCCGGGTCCGGGTCCGGGTCCGGGTCCGGGTCCGTGTCAGGTTCCGTGTCCGTGTCATGGTCCGTGTCCGTGTCCGGGTCCGTGTCCGTGTCCGGGTCCGGGTCACGGTCAAGATCCGGGTCCGGTTCCGGTTCCGGTTCCGGTTCCAGTTCCGGGTCAGTGTCAGAGTCAGGATCCGGGTCCGGGTCTGGGTCCGGGTCCGGTTCCGAGTCCGGTTCCGGTTCCGGTTCCGGTTCCGGATCCGGGTCCGGGTCCGGGTCCGGGTCCGGGTCCGGGTCAGGGTCAGGGTCAGGGTCAGGGTCAGGGTCAGGGTCAGGGTCAGGGTCAGGGTCAGGGTCCGGGTCAGGATCAGGGTCAGGGTCAGGGTCCAGGTCCAGGTCCGGGTCAGGGTCTGGGTCAGGGTCAGGGTCAGGATCCGGGTCCAGGTCCGGGTCCGTGTGAGGTTCCGGGTCCGTGTCACAGTCTGGGTCCGGGTCCGGGTCCGGGTCCGGGTCCGGGTCCGGGTCCGGGTCCGGGTCAGGATCCGGGTCCGGGTCCGAGTCCGGGTCCGGGTCCGGGTCCGTGTCAGTGTCAGGGTCAGGGTCAGAGTCAGGGTCCGGATCCGTGTCAGTGTCAGTGTCAGAGTCAGGATCCGGGTCCGGGTCCGGGTCCGGGTCCGGGTCAGGGTCAGGGTCAGGGTCAGGGTCGGTGTCAGGGTCTGGGTCCGGGTCCGGGTCAGGGTCAGGGTCTGGGTCCGGGTCCGGTTCCGTGTCAGTTTCAGGGTCAGTGTCAGGGTCAGGGTCAGGGTCCAGGTCCAGTTCCGGGTCAGGGTCCGGGTCAGGGTCAGGGTCACGATCCAGGTCCGGGTCCGGGTCCGTGTCAGGTTCCGGGTCCGGGTCACGGTCCGGGTCCGGGTCCGGGTCCGGGTCCGGGTCCGGGTCAGGGTCAGGATCCGGGTCCGGGTCCGGGTCCGTATCAGGTTCCGTGTCCGTGTCACGGTCCGGGTCCGGGTCCGGGTCCGGGTCCGGGTCCGGGTCCGGGTCCGGGTCCGGGTCAGGATCCGGGTCCGGTTCCGGGTCCGAGTCCGGTTCCGGATCTGGGTCAGGGTCAGGGTCCGGGTCCGGGTCCGGGTCCGGGTCCGGATCTGGGTCCGGGTCCGGGTCCGGGTCCGGGTCCGGGTCCGGGTCCGGGTCCGGGTCTGGATCAGGGTCCGGGTCCGTGTCCGTGACCGGGTCCGGGTCAGGGTCTGGGTCCGTGTCAGGGTCCGGGTCCGTGTCAGGGTCCGGGTCCTGGTCCGGGTCAGGGTCCGGGTCAGGGTCAGGGTCACGATCCAGGTCCGGGTCCGGGTCCGTGTCAGGTTCCGTGTCCGTGTCACGGTCCGGGTCCGGGTCCGGGTCCGGGTCAGGGTCAGGATCCGGGTCCGGGTCCGGGTCCGTGTCAGGTTCCGTGTCCGTGTCACGGTCCGGGTCCTGGTCCGGGTCCGGGTCCGGGTCCGGGTCCGGGTCCGGGTCCGGGTCCGGGTCCGGGTCCGGGTCCGGGTCAGGATCCGGGTCCGGTTCCGGGTCCGAGTCCGGTTCCGGATCTGGGTCCGGGTCCGGGTCCGGGTCCGGGTCCGGGTCCGGATCTGGGTCCGGGTCTGGGTCCGGGTCCGGGTCCGGGTCCGGGTCCGGGTCCGGTTCCTCTTCCGGGTCAGGGTCAGGATCCGGTTCCGGTTCCGTTTCCGGTTCCGGTTCCGGTTCCGGTTCCGGGTCAGGGTCAGAGTCAGGATCCGGGTCCGGGTCCGGGTCCGGGTCAGGGTCCGGTTCCGAGTCCGGTTCCGGGTCCGGGTCCGGGTCAGGGTCAGGGTCAGGGTCAGGGTCCGGGTCAGGATCAGGGTCAGGGTCAGGGTCAGTGTCAGGGTCAAGGTCAGTGTCCGGGTCCGGGTCTGGGTAAGGGTCCGGTTCAGGGTCCGTGTCCGTGTCCGTGTCCATGTCCGTGTCCGTGTCCGGGTCAGGGTCCTGGTCCGGTTCCGATTCCGTGTCAGTTTCAGGGTCAGTGTCAGAGTCAGGATCCGTGTCAGGGTCAGGGTCAGGGTCAGGGTCAGGGTCAGGGTCAGGGTCCAGGTCCGCGTCCGGGTCAGGGTCCGGGTCCGGGTCAGGGTCAGGGTCAGGGTCCAGGTCCATGTCAGGGTCCGGGTCCGTGTCAGGGTCCGTGTCAGGGTCCGGTTCCGGTTCCGGTTCCGGGTCAGGGTCAGGGTCAGGGTCAGGATCCGGGTCCGGGTCTGGATCAGGGTCCGGGTCCGTGTCCGTGACCGGGTCCGGGTCAGGGTCTGGGTCCGTGTCAGGGTCCGGGTCCGGGTCCTGGTCCGGATCCGGATCATGGTCAGGGTCAGGGTCCTGTTCCGGGTCCGGGTCCGGGTCTGGGTCCGGGTCCGGGTCCGGATCCGTGTCAGTGTCAGTGTCAGAGTCAGGGTCCGGGTCCTGGTCAGGGTCAGGGTCAGGGTCAGGGTCAGGGTCAGGGTCCGGGTCCGGGTCCGGGTCCGGGTCCGTGTCCGGGTCCGTGTCCGGGTCCGTGTCCAGGTCCGTGTCCGTGTCAGTGTCAGGGTCAGGGTCAGAGTCAGGGTCCGGATCCGTGTCAGTGTCAGTGTCAGAGTCAGTATCCGGGTCCGGGTCAGGGTCAGGATCAGGGTCAGTGTCAGGGTCCGGGTCCCGGTCCGGGTCAGGGTCTGGGTCCGGGTCCGGGTCCGGTTCCGTGTCAGTTTCAGGGTCAGTGTCAGAGTCAGGGTCCGGGTCAGGGTCAGGGTCAGGGTCAGGGTCATGGTCCAGGTCCAGGTCCAGGTCCGGGTCAGGGTCCGGGGCAGGGTCAGGGTCCGGGTCCGTGTCAGGTTCCATGTCCGTGTCACGGTCCGGGTCCGGGTCCGGGTCCGGGTCAGGGTCAGGGTCAGGATCCGGGTCCGGGTCCGTGTCAGGTTCCGTGTCCGTGTCACGGTCCGGGTCCGGGTCCGGGTCCGGGTCCGGGTCCGGGTCCGGGTCAGGATCCGGGTCCGGTTCCGGGTCCGAGTCCGGTTCCGGATCTGGGTCAGGGTCAGGGTCAGGGTCCGGGTCCGGGTCCGGGTCCGGATCTGGGTCAGGGTCAGGGTCAGGGTCAGGGTCAGGGTCAGGGTCACGGTCAGGGTCAGGATCCGTGTCAGGTTCCGGGTCCGTGTCACGGCCCGGGTCCGGGTCCGGGTCCGGGTCCGGGTCCGGGTCCGGGTCCGGGTCCGGGTCCGGGTCCGGGTCCGGTTCCGCTTCCGGGTCAGTGTCAGGATCCGGGTCCAGTTCCGGTTCCGGTTCCGGTTCCGGTTCCAGTTCGGGGTAAGGGTCAGAGTCAGGATCCGGGTCCGGGTCCGGGTCCGGGTCCGGGTCCTGGTCAGGGTCCGGTTCCGAGTCCGGTTCCGGTTCCGGGTCCGGGTCAGGGTCAGGGTCAGGGTCAGGGTCAGGGTCCGGGTCAGGATCAGGGTCAGGGTCAGGGTCAGGGTCAGGATCCGGGTCCGGTTCCGGGTCCGAGTCTGGTTCCGGATCTGGGTCAGGGTCAGGGTCCGGGTCCGAGTCCGGGTCCGGATCTGGGTCAGGGTCAGGGTCAGGGTCAGGGTCAGGGTCACGGTAAGGGTCAGGATCCGTGTCAGGTTCCGGGTCCGTGTCACGGTCCGGGTCCGGGTCCGGGTCCGGGTCCGGGTCCGGGTCCGGGTCCGGGTCCGCGTCCGGTTCCGCTTCCGCTTCCGGGTCAGGGTCAGGATCCGGTTCCGGTTCCGGTTCCGGTTCCGGTTCCGGTTCCGGTTCTGGTTCCAGTTCCGGGTAAGGGTCAGAGTCAGGATCTGGGTCCGGGTCCGGGTCCTGGTCAGGGTCCGGTTCCGGTTCCGGTTCCGGTTCCGGTTCCGGGTCCGGTTCCGGTTCCGGGTCAGGGTCAGGGTCAGGGTCAGGGTCAGGGTCCGGGTCCGGGTCAGGATCAGGGTCAGGGTCAGGGTCAGGGTCAGGATCCGGGTCCGGGTCTGGATCAGGGTCCGGGTCCGTGTCCATGACCGGGTCCGGGTCAGGGTCTGGGTCCGTGTCAGGGTCCGGGGCCGTGTCAGGGTCCGGGTCCTGGTCCGGGTCCGGGTCCGGGTCCGGGTCCGGATCCGGATCATGGTCAGGGTCAGGGTCCTGTTCCGGGTCCGGGTCCGGGTCTGGGTCCGGGTCCGGGTCCGGATCCGTGTCAGTGTCAGTGTCAGAGTCAGGGTCCGGGTCCTGGTCACGGTCAGGGTCAGGGTCAGTGTCAGGGTCAGGGTCAGGGTCAGGGTCCGGGTCCGGATAAGGGTCAGGGTCAGGGTCAGGGTCAGGGTCAGGGTCAGGGTCAGGGTCAGGGTCAGGGTCAGGGTCAGGGTCAGGGTCCAGGTCAGGGTCCGGGTCAGGGTCCGGGTCAGGGTCAGGGTCAGGATCCGGGTCCGGGTCCGGGTCCGGGTCAGGTTCCGGGTCCGTGTCACGGTCCGGGTCCGGTTCCGGGTCCGGGTCCGGGTCCGGGTCCAGGTCCGTGTCTGGGTCCGTGTCCGTGTCCGTGTCCGTGTCCGTGTCCGTGTCCGTGTCCGTGTCCGTGTCAGGGTCAGGGTCAGAGTCAGAGTACGGATACGTGTCAGTGTCAGAGTCAGGATCCGGGTCCGGGTCAGGGTCAGGATCAGGGTCAGTGTCAGGGTCCGGGTCCGGGTCCGGGTCCGGGTCATGGTCTGGGTCCGGGTCCGGGTCCGGTTCCGTGTCAGTTTCAGGGTCAGTGTCAGAGTCAGGGTCCGGGTAGGGTCAGGGTCAGGGTCAGGGTCAGAGTCAGGGTCCGGGTCCTGGTCACGGTCAGGGTCAGGGTCAGTGTCAGGGTCAGGGTCAGGGTCAGGGTCAGGGTCCGGGTCCGGGTAAGGGTCAGGGTCAGGGTCAGGGTCAGGGTCAGGGTCAGGGTCAGGGTCAGGGTCAGGGTCAGGGTCAGGGTCCAGGTCAGGGTCCGGGTCAGGGTCCGGGTCAGGGTCAGGGTCAGGATCCGGGTCCGGGTCCGGGTCCGGGTCAGGTTCCGGGTCCGTGTCACGGTCCGGGTCCGGTTCCGGGTCCGGGTCCGGGTCCGGGTCCAGGTCCGTGTCTGGGTCCGTGTCCGTGTCCGTGTCCGTGTCCGTGTCCGTGTCCGTGTCCGTGTCAGGGTCAGGGTCAGAGTCAGAGTACGGATACGTGTCAGTGTCAGAGTCAGGATCCGGGTCCGGGTCAGGGTCAGGATCAGGGTCAGTGTCAGGGTCCGGGTCCGGGTCCGGGTCCGGGTCAGGGTCTGGGTCCGGGTCCGGGTCCGGTTCCGTGTCAGTTTCAGGGTCAGTGTCAGAGTCAGGGTCCGGGTAGGGTCAGGGTCAGGGTCAGGGTCAGGGACCAGGTCCAGGTCCGGGTCAGGGTCCGGGTCAGGGTCAGGGTCCGGATCCGGGTCCGTGTCCGTGTCCGTGTCAGAGTCCGGGTCCGGGTCCGGGTCCGGGTCCGGGTCCGGGTCCGGGTCCGGGTCCGGATCCGGATCATGGTCCGGTTCAGGGTCCGGGTCCGGGTCTGTGTCAGTTTCAGGGTCAGTCTCTGAGTTAGGGTCAGTGTCAGGGTCCGGGTCCGGGTCCGGGTCCGGGTCCGGGTCCGGGTCCGGGTCCGGGTCCGGGTCCGGGTCCGGGTCTGGGTTCGGGTCCGGGTCACGGTCCGGGTCCGGGTCCGGGTCACGGTCCGGGTCCGGGTCCGGGTCAGTTTCAGGGTCAGTGTCAGAGTCAGGGTCCGGGTCAGGTTCAGGGTCCGGGTCTGGGTCCGAGTCAGGGTCAGGGTCAGGGTCAGGGTCAGGGTCAGGGTCAGGGTCAGGGTCAGGGTCAGGGTCAGGGTCAGGATCTGGGTCCGGGTCCGGGTCCGGGTCCGTGTCAGGGTCCGGGTCCGGGTCCGGGTCAGTTTCAGGGTCAGTGTCAGAGTCAGGGTCCGGGTCAGGTTCAGGGTCAGGGTCCGGGTCCGGGTCCGGGTCCGGGTCCTGGTCCGGTTCAGGGTCCGGGTCCGGGTCCTGGTCCGGTTCAGGGTCCGGGTCTGGGTCTGTGTCAGTTTCAGGGTCAGTCTCAGAGTCAGGGTCCGGGTCAGGGTCAGGCTCAGGGTCAGTGTCAGGGTCTGGGTCCGGGTTCGGGTCGGGGTCCGGGTCACGGTCCGGGTCCGGGTCCGGGTCTGTGTCAGGGTCCGGGTCCATGTCAGGATCCGGGTCCGGGTCCGGGTCCGGGTCAGGGTCAGGGTCAGGGTCGGGGTTGGGGTCAGGGTCAGGGTCAGGGTCAGGGTCAGTGTCAGGGTCAGAGTCAGGGTCCGGGTCACGGTCTGTGTCCCGGTCCGGGTCAGGGTCTGGGTCCGGGTCCGGGTCAGAGTCCATGTCCGGTTCCGGTTCCGGGTCCGGGTCCGGGTCCGGGGTGAGGATCCGAGTCCAGGTCTGGGTCCGGGTCCGGGTCCGGGTCCGGGTCCGTGTCAGGGTCAGGGTCAGGGTCAGAGTCAGGGTCCGGGTCAGGGTCAGGGTCAGGGTCAGGGTCAGGATCCGGGTCCGGGTCCGGGTCCGGGTCCGGGTCCGGGTCCGGGTCCGGGTCCGGGTCCGGGTCCGAGTCAGGGTCCGGGTCCGGGTCCGGGTCCGGGTCCGGGTCCGGGTCAGTTTCAGGGTCAGTGTCAGAGTCAGGGTCCAGGTCAGGGTCAGGGTCCGGGTCCGGATCTTGGTCAGGGTCAGGTTCCGGTTCCGGGTCGGGATCCGGGTCCGGGTCCACGTCCGTGTCAGTGTGAGTGTCAGGGTCAGAGTCAGGGTCCGTGTCCAGGTGCGGGTCAGGGTCAGGATCCGGGTCCGGGTCCGGGTAAGGGTCCGTGTCCGGGTCCGGGTCCGTGTCCGGGTCCGGGTCCGTGTCGGGGTCCGTGTCAGGGTCCGGGTCTGGGTCCGGTTCCGTGTCAGTTTCAGGGTCAGTGTCAGAGTCAGGGTCCGTGTCAGGGTCAGGGTCAGGGTCCAGGTCCAGGTCCGGGTCCGGGTCCGGGTCAGGGTCAGGGTCAGGGTCAGGGTCCGGGTCCATGTCAGGGTCCGGGTCCGTGTCAGGGTCCGGTTCCGGGTCCGGTTCCGGGTCTGGGTCCTGGTCCGGGTTCGGTTCCGGTTCCGGGTCAGGGTCAGAGTCAGGGTCAGGTTCAGGGTCAGGGTCAGGGTCAGGGTCAGGGTCCGGGTCCGGGTCCGGGTCGCGGTCCGGGTCCGGGTCCGGGTCCGGGTCTGTGTCAGGGTCCGGGTCCATGTCAGGGTCCGGGTCCGGGTCCGGGTCCGGGTCCGGGTCAGGGTCAGGGTCAGGGTCGGGGTCAGGGTCAGGGTCAGGGTCAGTGTCAGGGTCAGGATCTGGGTCCGGGTCCGGGTCCGGGTCCGGGTCCGGGTCCGGGTCCGGGTCAGGGTCAGGGTCAGGGTCAGAGTCAGGGTCCGGGTCACGGTCTGGGTCCCGGTCCGGGTCAGGGTCAGGGTCAGAGTCAGGGTCAGGGTCAGGGTCAGGGTCAGGGTCAGGGTCAGGATCCGGGTACGGGTACGGGTCAGGGTCAGGGTCAGAGTCAGGGTCCGGGTCACGGTCTCGGTCCCGGTCCGGGTCAGGGTCTGGGTCCGGGTCCGGGTCAGAGTCCATGTCCGGTTCCGGTTCCGGGTCCGGGTCCGGGTCCGGGGTGAGGATCCGAGTCCAGGTCTGGGTCCGGGTCCGGGTCCGGGTCCGTGTCAGGGTCAGGGTCAGGGTCAGGGTCAGAGTCAGGGTCCGGGTCAGGGTCAGGGTCAGGGTCAGGGTCAGGATCCGGGTCCGGGTCCGGGTCCGGGTCCGGGTCCGGGTCCGAGTCAGGGTCCGGGTCCGGGTCCGGGTCCGGGTCCGGGTCCGGGTCCGGGTCCGGGTCCGGGTCAGTTTCAGGGTCAGTGTCAGAGTCAGGGTCCAGGTCAGGGTCAGGGTCCGGGTCCGGATCTTGGTCAGGGTCAGGTTCCGGTTCCGGGTCGGGATCCGGTTCCTGGTCTGGGTCCGGGTCCACGTCCGTGTCAGTGTTAGTGTCAGGGTCAGAGTCAGGGTCCGTGTCCAGGTCCGGGTCAGGATCAGGATCCGGGTCCGGGTCCGGGTAAGGGTCCGTGTCCGGGTCCGGGTCCGGGTCCGGGTCCGTGTCGGGGTCCGGGTCAGGGTCCGGGTCCGGTTCCGGTTCCGTGTCAGTTTCAGGGTCAGTGTCAGAGTCAGGGTCCGGGTCAGGGTCAGTGTCAGGGTCAGGGTCAGGGTCCAGGTCCAGTTCCGGGTCAGGGTCCGGATCAGGGTCAGGGTCAGGATCTGGGTCCGGGTCCGGGTCCGGGTCCGGGTCAGGTTCCGTGTCCGTGTCACGGTCCGGGTCCGGGTCCGGGTCCGGGTCCGGGTCCGGGTCAGGGTCAGGGTCAGGATCCGGGTCCGGGTCCGGGTCCGTGTCAGGTTCCGTATCCGTGTCACGGTCCGGGTCCGGATCTGGGTCAGGGTCAGAGTCAGGATCCGGGTCCGGGTCCGGGTCAGGGTCCGGTTCCGAGTCCGGTTCAGGTTCCGGTTCCGGTTCCGGTTCCGGTTCCGGTTCCGGTTCTGGGTCCGGGTCAGGGTCAGGGTCAGGGTCAGGATCCGGGTCCGGGTCCGGGTCCGTGTCAGGTTCCGGGTCCGTGTCACGGTCCGGGTCCGGGTCCGGGTCCGGGTCCGGGTCCGGGTCCGGGTCCGGGTCCGGGTCCGGGTCCGGGTCCGGGTCCGGGTCAGGGTCAGAGTCAGGGTCCGGGTCAGGGTCAGGGTCAGGGTCAGGGTCAGGGTCAGGGTCAGGGTCAGGGTCAGGGTCCAGGTCCAGTTCCGGGTAAGGGTCCGGGTCAGGGTCAGGGTCAGGATCCGGGTCCGGGTCCGGGTCCGTGTCAGGTTCCGTGTCCGTGTCACGGTCCGGGTCCGGGTCCGGGTCCGGGTCAGGGTCAGGATCCGGGTCCGGGTCCGGGTCCGTGTCAGGTTCCGTGTCCGTGTCACGGTCCGGGTCCGGATCTGGGTCAGGGTCAGGGTCCGGGTCCGGGTCCGGGTCCGGGTCCGGATCTGGGTCAGGGTCAGGGTCAGGGTCAGGGTCAGGGTCACGGTCAGGGTCAGGATCCGTGTCCGTGTCCGTGTCCGGGTAAGGGTTCGGGTCCTGGTCCGGGTCCGGGTCCGGGTCCGGGTCCGGGTCCGGTTCCGCTTCCGGGTCAGGGTCAAGATCCGGGTCCGGTTCCGGTTCCGGGTCCGGTTCCGGTTCCGGTTCCGGTTCCGGTTCCAATTCCGGGTCAGGGTCAGAGTCAGGATCCGGGTCCGGGTCCGGGTCAGGGTCCGGTTCCGAGTCCGGTTCAGGTTCCGGTTCCGGTTCCGGTTCCGGTTCCAGTTCTGGGTCCGGGTCAGGGTCAGGGTCAGGGTCAGGGTCAGGATCCGGGTCCGGGTCCGGGTCCGGGTCCGTGTCAGGTTCCGGGTCCGTGTCACGGTCTGGGTCCGGGTCCGGGTCCGGGTCCGGGTCCGGGTCCGGGTCCGGGTCCTGGTCCGGGTCCGTGTCAGTGTCAGTGTCAGGGTCAGGGTCAGAGTCAGGGTCCGGGTTAGGGTCAGGGTCAGGGTCAGGGTCAGTGTCCAGGTCCAGTTCCGGGTAAGGGTCCGGGTCAGGGTCAGGGTCAGGATCCGGGTCCGGGTCCGGGTCCGTGTCAGGTTCCGTGTCCGTGTTACGGTCCGGGTCCGGGTCCGGGTCCGGGTCCGGGTCAGGGTCAGGGTCAGGATCCGGGTCCGGGTCCGGGTCCGGGTCCGGGTCAGTTTCCGTGTCCGTGTCACGGTCCGGGTCCGGATCTGGGTCAGGGTCAGGGTCCGGGTCCGGGTCCGGGTCCGGATCTGGGTCAGGGTCAGTGTCAGGGTCAGTGTCAGGGTCAGGGTCACGGTCAGGGTCAGGATCCGTGTCCGTGTCCGTGTCCGGATAAGGGTTCGGGTCCTGGTCCGGGTCCGGGTCCGGGTCCGGGTCCGCTTCCGGGTCAGGGTCAAGATCCGGGTCCGGTTCCGGTTCCGGTTCCGGTTCCGGTTCTGGTTCCAGTTCCGGGTCAGGGTCAGAGTCAGGATCCGGGTCCGGATCCGGGTCAGGGTCAGGGTCCGGGTCCGTGTCAGGTTCCGTGTCCGTGTCACGGTCCGGGTCCGGGTGCGGGTCCGGGTCAGGGTCAGGGTCAGAATCAGGGTCCGGATCCGGGTCAGGGTCAGGGTCCGGGTCCGGGTCCGGGTCCGGTTCCGGTTCCGGTTCCGGTTCCGGTTACGGTTACGGTTCCAGTTCCGGTTCCGGTTCCGGTTCCGGGTCAGGGTCAGAGTCAGGATCCGGGTCCGGGTCAGGGTCAGGGTCCGGGTCAGGGTCAGGGTCAGGGTCTTGGTCAGGGTCCGGGTCCGGGTCCGAGTCAGGGTCCGGGTCCGGGTCGGGGTCTGGGTCCGGGTCCGGGTCAGTTTAGGGTCAGTGTCAGAATCAGGGTCCGGGTCAGTGTCAGGGTCCGGGTCCGGGTCCGGGTAAGGGTCCGGGTCAGGGTCCGGGTCCGGGTCTGTGTCAGATTAAGGGTCAGTCTCAGAGTCAGGGTCCGGGTCAGGGTCAGGGTCAGGGTCCGGGTCCGAGTCAGGGTCCGGGTCCGGGTCCGGGTCAGTTTCAGGGTCCGTGTCAGAGTCAGTGTCCGGGTCAGGGTCAGGGTCAGGGTCCCAGTCCGGGTCAGGGTCCAGGTCAGGGTCCGGGTCAGGGTCCGGGTCCGGCGTCCTTGTCAGTTTCAGGGTCAGTGTCAGAATCAGGGTCCGGGTCAGGGTCAGGGTCAGTGTCACGGTCAGGGTCAGGGTCCGGGTCTGGGTCAGGGTCCGGGTCCTGGTCCGGGGGTCAGGATTCTAGTCCGGGTCCGGGTCCGGGTCCGGATCTGGATCAGGGTCAGGTCAGGGTCAGGGTCAGGGTCAGGGTCAGGAATCCGGGTCCATTTCCGGGTCCGGGTAAGGGTCCGTGTCCGTGTCCGGGTCCGGGTCTGGTTCCGGTTGCGTTTGCTGGTTCCGGTTCCGGATCCGGGTCAGGGTCAGGATCCGGGTCCGGGTAAGGGTCCGTGTCCGTGTCCGGGTCCGGGTCTGGTTCCGGTTGCGGTTTGCGGTTCCGGATCCGGGTCAGGGTCAGGATCCGGGTCCGGGTCCGGGTCTGGGTCCGGTTCCGGTTCTGGTCCGGTTCCGGTTCCGGGTCAGGGTCAGAGTCCGGGTCAGAGTCAGGATCCGGGTCCGGGTCCGGGTCCGGGTCCGGGTCCAGTTCCCGGTTCCGGTTCCGGTTCCGGGTCAGGGTCAGGGTCAGGGTCAGGGTCCGGGTCCGGGTCCGGGTCCGGGTCAGGGTCCAGGTCCGGGTCTGGTCAGGGTCGGGGTCGCGTCCTTGTCAGTTCAGGGTCAGTGTCAGAGTCAGGGTCCGGGTCAGGGTCAGGGTCAGGGTCAGGGTCAGGGTCACGGTCAGGGTCTGGGTCTGGGTCAGAGTCCGGTTCCGGTTCCGGTTCCGGTTCCGGTTCCGGTTCCGGGTCAGGGTCATGGTCAGGGTCCGGGTCAGCATCAGGGTAAGGGTCCGGGTCTGGGTCCGGTTCCGGTTCTGGTTCCGGTTCCGGTTCCGGGTCAGGGTCAGAGTCCGGGTCAGAATCAGGATCCGGGTCCGGGTCCGGTCCGGGTCCGGGTCCGGTTCCGGTTCCGGTTCCGGGTCAGGGTCAGGGTCAGCGTCAGGGTCCGGGTCCGGGTCCGGGTCCGGGTCAGGGTCCAGGTCCGGGTCCTGGTCAGGGTCGGGGTCCGCGTCCTTGTCAGTTTCAGGGTCAGTGTCAGAGTCAGGGTCCGGGTCAGGGTCAGGGTCAGGGTCAGGGTCAGGGTCAGGGTCACGGTCAGGGTCCGGGTCTGGGTCAGAGTCCGGGTCCGGTTCCGGTTCCGGTTCCGGTTCCGGTTCCGGGTCAGGGTCATGGTCAGGGTCCGGGTCAGCATCAGGGTAAGGGTCCGGGTCAGGGTCAGGGTCAGGGTCTGGGTCAGGGTCCGGGTCCGGGTCCGAGTCAGGGTCCGGGTCCGGGTCCGGGTCCGGGTCCGGGTCAGTTTCAGGTTCAGTGTCAGAATCAGGGTCCGGGTCAGTGTCAGGGTCCGGGTCCGGGTCCGTGTCAGGTTCCGTGTCCGTGTCACGGTCCGGGTCCGGGTGCGGGTCCGGGTCAGGGTCAGGGTCAGAATCAGGGTCCGGATCCGGGTCAGGGTCAGGGTCCGGGTCCGTGTCAGGGTCCGGGTCCGGGTCCGGGTCCGGGTCTGGTTCCGGTTCCGGTTCCGGTTCCGGTTCCGGTTCCGGTTACGGTTACGGTTCCAGTTCCGGTTCTGGTTCCGGTTCCGGGTCAGGGTCAGAGTCAGGATCCGGGTCCGGGTCAGGGTCAGGGTCCGGGTCAGGGTCAGGGTCAGGGTCTTGGTCAGGGTCCGGGTCCGGGTCCGAGTCAGGGTCCGGGTCCGGGTCGGGGTCTGGGTCCGGGTCCGGGTCAGTTTCAGGGTCAGTGTCAGAATCAGGGTCCGGGTCAGTGTCAGGGTCCGGGTCCGGGTCCGGGTAAGGGTCCGGGTCAGGGTCCGGGTCCGGGTCTGTGTCAGATTAAGGGTCAGTCTCAGAGTCAGGGTCCGGGTCAGGGTCAGGGTCAGGGTCCGGGTCCGAGTCAGGGTCCGGGTCCGGGTCCGGGTCAGTTTCAGGGTCCGTGTCAGAGTCAGTGTCCGGGTCAGGGTCAGGGTCAGGGTCCCAGTCCGGGTCAGGGTCCAGGTCAGGGTCCGGGTCAGGGTCCGGGTCCGCGTCCTTGTCAGTTTCAGGGTCAGTGTCAGAATCAGGGTCCGGGTCAGGGTCAGGGTCAGTGTCACGGTCAGGGTCAGGGTCCGGGTCTGGGTCAGGGTCCGGGTCCTGGTCCGGGGTCAGGATTCTAGTCCGGGTCCGGGTCCGGGTCCAGATCTGGATCAGGGTCAGGTCAGGGTCAGGGTCAGGGTCAGGGTCAGGATCCGTGTCCATTTCCGGGTCCGGGTAAGGGTCCGTGTCCGTGTCCGGGTCCGGGTCTGGTTCCGGTTGCGGTTGCGGTTCCGGATCCGGGTCAGGGTCAGGATCCGGGTCCGGGTAAGGGTCCGTGTCCGTGTCCGGGTCCGGGTCTGGTTCCGGTTGCGGTTGCGGTTCCGGATCCGGGTCAGGGTCAGGATCCGGGTCCGGGTCCGGGTCTGGGTCCGGTTCCGGTTCTGGTTCCGGTTCCGGGTCAGGGTCAGAGTCCGGGTCAGAGTCAGGATCCGGGTCCGGGTCCGGGTCCGGGTCCGGTTCCGGTTCCGGTTCCGGTTCCGGGTCAGGGTCAGGGTCAGGGTCAGGGTCCGGGTCCGGGTCCGGGTCCGGGTCAGGGTCCAGGTCCGGGTCCTGGTCAGGGTCGGGGTCCGCGTCCTTGTCAGTTTCAGGGTCAGTGTCAGAGTCAGGGTCCGGGTCAGGGTCAGGGTCAGGGTCAGGGTCAGGGTCACGGTCAGGGTCCGGGTCTGGGTCAGAGTCCGGGTCCGGTTCCGGTTCCGGTTCCGGTTCCGGTTCCGGTTCCGGGTCAGGGTCATGGTCAGGGTCCGGGTCAGCATCAGGGTAAGGGTCCGGGTCTGGGTCCGGTTCCGGTTCTGGTTCCGGTTCCGGTTCCGGGTCAGGGTCAGAGTCCGGGTCAGAGTCAGGATCCGGGTCCGGGTCCGGGTCCGGGTCCGGTTCCGGTTCCGGTTCCGGGTTAGGGTCAGGGTCAGGGTCAGGGTCCGGGTCCGGGTCCGGGTCCGGGTCAGGGTCCAGGTCCGGGTCCTGGTCAGGGTCGGGGTCCGCGTCCTTGTCAGTTTCAGGGTCAGTGTCAGAGTCAGGGTCCGGGTCAGGGTCAGGGTCAGGGTCAGGGTCAGGGTCACGGTCAGGGTCCGGGTCTGGGTCAGAGTCCGGGTCCGGTTCCGGTTCCGGTTCCGGTTCCGGTTCCGGGTCAGGGTCATGGTCAGGGTCCGGGTCAGCATCAGGGTAAGGGTCCGGGTCAGGGTCAGGGTCAGGGTCTGGGTCAGGGTCCGGGTCCGGGTCCGAGTCAGGGTCCGGGTCCGGGTCCGGGTCCGGGTCCGGGTCAGTTTCAGGTTCAGTGTCAGAATCAGGGTCCGGGTCAGTGTCAGGGTCCGGGTCCGGGTCCGGGTCCGGGTCCGGGTCCGGGTCAGGGTCCGGGTCTGTGTCAGTTTAAGGGTCAGTCTCAGAGTCAGGGTCTGGGTCAGGGTCAGGGTCAGTGTCCGGGTCCGAGTCAGGGTCCGGGTCCAGGTCCGGGTCAGTTTCAGGGTCAGTGTCAGAGTCAGGGTCATGGTCAGGGTCAGTGTCCGGGTCCGGGTCCGGGTCCGGGTCAGGGTCCAGGTCCGGGTCCTGGTCAGGTTCGGGGTCCGCGTCCTTGTCAGTTTCAGGGTCAGTGTCAGAGTCAGGGTCCGGGTCAGGGTCAGGGTCAGGGTCAGGGTCAGGGTCAGGGTCAGGGTCAGGGTCACGGTCAGGGTCCGGGTCCGGGTCTGGGTCAGAGTCCGGGTCCTGGTCCGGGGTCAGGATTCTAGTCCGGGTCCGGGTCCGGGTCCGGATCTGGATCAGGGTCAGGTCAGGGTCAGGGTCAGGGTCAGGGTCAGGGTCAGGGTCAGGATCCGTGTCCATTTCCGGGTCCGGGTAAGGGTCCGTGTCCGTGTCCGTGTCCGTGTCCGGGTCAGGGTCCGGATCCGGGTCCGTGTCAGTTTCAGGGTCAGTGTCAGGGTCCGGGTCCATGTCAGGGTCCGGGTCCGTGTCCGTGTCCGTGTCCGTGTCAGGGTCCGGGTCCGGGTCCGGGTCCGGGTCCGGGTCCGGGTCCTGGTCCGTGTCAGTGTCAGGGTCCTGGTCAGAGTCATGGTCCGGGTCCGGGTCCGGGTCCGGGTCCGGGTCCGGGTCCGGGTCCGGGTCCGGGTCCGGATCCGGGTCCGGGTCCGGGTCCGGGTCCGTGTCAGTGTCCGGGTCCGGGTCCGGGTCCGGGTCCGGGTCCGTTTCCAGGACAGGGTCAGGATCCGGGTCCGGGTCCGGGTCCGGGTCCGGGTCCTGGTCCGGGTCCGGGTCTGGGTCCAGGTCTGGTTCCGTGTCCGTGTCAGTGTCAGTGTCAGTGTCAGAGTCAGGGTCAGGGTCCAGGTCCAGTTCCGGGTCAGGGTCTGGGTCAGGGTCAGGGTCAGGATCCGGGTCCGGGTCCGGGTCCGGGTCCGGGTCCGGGTCCGGGTCCGGGTCCGGGTCCGGGTCCGGGTCCGGGTCCGGGTCCGGTTCCGGTTCCGGTTCCAGTTCCGGTTCCGGTTCGGGTTCCGGTTCCGGGTCAGGGTCAGAGTCAGTATCCGGGTCCGGGTCCGGGTCCGGGTCCGGGTCCGGGTCCGGATCCGGTTCCGGTTCCGGTTCCGGGTCAGGGTCAGGGTCAGGGTCCGGGTCAGGGTCAGGGTCAGGGTCCGGGTCAGGGTCAGGGTCAGGGTCTGGGTCAGGGTCCGGGTCCGGGTCCGAGTCAGGGTCCGGGTCCGGGTCCGGGTCAGTTTCAGGGTCAGTGTCAGAATCAGGGTCCGGGTCATTGTCAGGGTCCGGGTCCGGGTCCGGGTCAGGGTCCAGGTCCGGTTCTGTGTCAGTTTAAGGGTCAGTCTCAGAGTCAGGGTCCGGGTCAGGGTCAGGGTCAGGGTCCGGGTCCGAGTCAGGGTCCGGGTCCGGGTCCGGGTCAGTTTCAGGGTCAGTGTCAGAGTCAGTGTCCGGGTCAGGGTCAGGGTCAGGGTCCGGGTCCGGGTCAGGGTCCAGGTCAGGGTCCGGGTCAGGGTCCGGGTCCGCGTCCTTGTCAGTTTCAGGGTCAGTGTCAGAGTCAGGGTCCGGGTCAGGGTCAGGGTCAGTGTCAGGGTCAGGGTCAGGGTCCGGGTCTGGGTCAGGGTCCGGGTCCTGGTCCGGGGTCAGGATTCTAGTCCGGGTCCGGGTCCGGGTCCGGGTCCGGATCTGGATCTGGGTCAGGTCTGGGTCAGGGTCAGGGTCAGGGTCAGGATCCGTGTCCATTTCCGGGTCCGGGTAAGGGTCCGTGTCCGTGTCCGGGTCCAGGTCTGGTTCCGGTTCCGGTTCCGGTTCCGGGTCAGGGTCAGGATCCGGGTCCGGGTCCGGGTCCGGGTCCGGGTCCGGATCCGGTTCCGGTTCCGGTTCCGGTTCCGGTTCCGGTTCCGGTTCCAGTTCTGGGTCAGGGTCAGAGTCAGGATCCGGGTCCGGGTCCGGTTCCGGTTCAGGTTCCGGTTCCGGTTCCGGTTCCGGGTCAGGGTCAGGGTCCGGGTCAGGGTCCGGGTCAGGGTCAGGGTCAGGGTAAGGGTCCGGGTCAGGGTCAGGGTCAGGGTCTGGGTCAGGGTCCGGGTGCGAGTCAGGGTCTGGGTCCGGGTCCGGGTCAGTGTCAGGGTCAGTGTCAGAATCAGGGTCCGGGTCAGTGTCAGGGTCCGGGTCCGGGTCCGGGTCCGGGTCCGGGTCCGGGTCCGGGTCCGGGTCCGGGTCCGGGTCAGGGTCCGGGTCCGGGTCTGTGTCAGTTTAAGGGTCAGTCTCAGAGTCAGGGTCCGGGTCAGGGTCAGGGTCAGGGTCAGGGTCCGGGTCCGAGTCAGGGTCCGGGTCCTGGTCCGGGTCAGTTTCAGGGTCAGTGTCAGAGTCAGGGTCATGGTCAGGGTCAGTGTCCGGGTCCGGGTCCGGGTCCGGGTCCGGGTCCGGGTCAGGGTCCAGGTCCGGGTCCGGGTCAGGGTCCGGGTCCGCGTCCTTGTCAGTTTAAGGTTTAGTGTCAGAGTCAGGGTCCGGGTCAGGATCAGGGTCAGGGTCAGGGTCAGGGTCAGGGTCAGGGTCAGGGTCAGGGTCAGGATCCGTGTCCATTTCCGGGTCCGGGTAAGGGTCCGTGTCCGTGTCCGTGTCCGGGTCCGGGTCAGGGTCCGGATCCGGGTCCGTGTCAGTTTCAGGGTCAGTGTCAGGGTCCGGGTCCGTGTCAGGGTCCGTGTCCGTGTCCGTGTCCGTGTCAGGGTCTGGGTCCGGGTCCGGGTACGGGTACGGGTCCGGGTCCGGGTCAGGGTCCGGGTCCGGGTCCTGGTCCGTGTCAGTGTCAGGGTCCTGCTCAGAGTCATGGTCCGGGTCCGGGTCCGTGTCAGGTTCCGGGTCCGGGTCCGGGTCCGGGTCCGGGTCCGGGTCCAGGTCCGGGTCCGTTTCCAGGTCAGGGTCAGGATCCGTGTCCATTTCCGGGTCCGGGTAAGGGTCCGTGTCCGTGTCCGTGTCCGGGTCCGGGTCAGGGTCCGGATCCGGGTCCATGTCAGTTTCAGGATCAGTGTCAGGGTCCGGGTCCGTGTCAGGGTCCGGGTCCGTGTCCGTGTCCGTGTCAGGGTCTGGGTCCGGGTCCGGGTACGGGTACGGGTACGGGTACGGGTACGGGTCCGGGTCAGGGTCCGGGTCCGGGTCCTGGTCCGTGTCAGTGTCAGGGTCCTGGTCAGAGTCATGGTCCGGGTCCGGGTCCGGGTCCGGGTCTGTGTCAGGGTTCGGGTCCGGGTCCGGGTCCGGGTCCGGGTCCGGGTCCGGGTCCGGGTCCGGGTCCGGGTCCGGGTCCGGGTCCGTGTCTGGGTCCAGGTCTGGTTCCGGGTCCGTGTCAGTGTCAGTGTCAGTGTCAGAGTCAGGGTCCGGGTCCGGGTCCGGGTCCGGGTCCGGGTCAGGGTCAGGATCCGGGTCCGGGTCCGGGTAAGGGTCAGGGTCCGTGTCCGTGTCCGTGTCCGTGTCCGGGTCTGTGTCAGTTTAAGGGTCAGTCTCAGAGTCAGGGTCCGGGTCAGGGTCAGGGTCAGGGCCGGGTCCGAGTCAGGGTCAGGGTCCGGGTCCGCGTCAGTTTCAGGGTCAGTGTCAGAGTCAGTGTCCAGGTCAGGGTCAGTGTCCGGGTCAGGGTCCGGGTCAGGGTCCAGGTCCGGGTCCGGGTCAGGGTCCGGGTCCGCGTCCTTGTCAGTTTCAGGGTCAGTGTCAGAGTCAGGGTCCGGGTCAGGGTCAGGGTCAGGGTCAGGGTCAGGGTCAGGGTCAGGGTCAGGGTCAGGGTCAGGGTCCGGGTCTGGGTCAGGGTCCTGGTCCGGGGTCAGGATTCTAGTCCGAGTCCAGGTCCGGGTCCGGATCTGGGTCAGGGTCAGGTCAGGGTCAGGGTAAGGGTCAGGGTCAGGGTCAGTGTCAGGATCCGTGTCCATTTCCGGGTCCGGGTCTGGGTCAGGATCCGGGTCCGTGTCAGTTTCAGGGTCAGTGTCATGGTCCGGGTCCGTGTCAGGGTCCGTGTCCGTGTCCGTGTCCGTGTCAGGGTCCGGGTCCGGGTCCGGGTCCGGGTCAGGGTCCGGATCCGGGTCCGGATCCCGGTCCGGATCAGGGTCCGGATCCCGGTCCGGATCAGGGTCCGGGTCGGGGTCCCGGTCCTGGTCCGTGTCAGTATCAGTGTCAGGGTCCTGGTCAGAGTCATGGTCCAGGTCCGGGTCCGGGTCCGGGTCCGGGTCAGGGTCAGGGTCAGGGTCCGGGTCCATGTCAGGGTCCGGGTCCGTGTCAGGGTCCGGTTCCGGGTCCGGTTCCGGGTCCGGGTCTAGGTCCGGGTTCGGTTCCGGTTCCGGGTCAGGATCCGGGTCCGGGTCCGGGTCCGAGTCCGTGTCCGGATCTGGATCAGGGTCAGGGTCCAGGTCCAGGTCCGGGTCCGTGTCAGTTTCAGTGTCAGTGTCCGTGTGAGGGTCAGAGTCAGGGTCCGGATCAGGATCCTGGTCAGGGTCAGGGTCAGTGTCCGGGTCCGGGTCCAGGTCAGGGTCCGGGTCCGGGTCCGGGTCCGGGTCCGGGTCCGGGTCCGGGTCCGGGTCCGGGTCCGGGTCAGGGTCAGGATCCGAATCCGTGTCCGGGTCGGTGTCCGGGTCTGGGTGAGGGTCCGGGTCCGGGTCCAGGTCCGGGTCCGGGTCCACGTCAGGGTCAGTATCCAGGTCCATGTCCGGGTCCGGGCCCTGGTCCGGTCAGGGTCAGGGTCCGGGTCCGGGTCCGGGTCCGGGTCCAGGTCCGGGTCCGGGTCCGGGTCCGGGTCCGGGTCCGGGTCCGGGTCCGGATCTGGGTCAGGGTCAGGGTCAGGGTCAGGGTCAGGGTCACGGTCAGGGTCAGGATCCGTGTCCATTTCCGGGTCCGGGTAAGGGTCCGGGTCCGGGTCCGGGTCCGGGTCTGGTTCCGGTTCTGGTTCCGGTTCCGGTTCCGGGTCAGGGTCAGGGTCAGGGTCAGGGTCCGGGTCAGGGTCAGGGTCCAGGTCCGGGTCCTGGTCAGGGTCCGGGTCCGCGTCCTTGTCAGTTTCAGTGTCAGTGTCAGAGTCAGGGTCCGGGTCAGGGTCAGGGTCACGGTCAGGGTCAGGGTCACGTTCAGGGTCCGGGTCTGGGTCAGAGTCCGGGTCCTGGTCCGGGGTCAGGATTCTAGTCCGGGTCCGGGTCCGGGTCCGGATCTGGATCAGGGTCAGGTCAGGGTCAGGGTCAGGGTCAGGGTCAGGATCCGTGTCCATTTCCGGGTCCGGGTAAGGGTCCGTGTCCGTGTCCGTGTCCGGGTCCGGGTCAGGGTCCGGATCCGGGTCCGTGTCAGTTTCAGGGTCAGTGTCAGTGTCTGGGTCCGTGTCAGGGTCCGGGTCCGTGTCCGTGTCCGGGTCAGGGTCCGGGTCCGGGTCCGGGTCCGGGTCCGGGTCCGGGTCCGGGTCCGGGTCCGTGTCCGGATCCGGGTCCGGATCAGGGTCCGGGTCCGGGTCCGGGTCCTGGTCCGTGTCAGTGTCAGGGTCCTGGTCAGAGTCATGGTCCGGGTCCGGGTTCTGGTCCGGGTCCGGGTCAGTGTCCGGGTCCGGGTCCGGGTCCGGGTCCGGGTCCGTTTCCAGGTCAGGGTCCGGATCCGGGTCCGGGTCGGGGTCCGGGGTCTGGGTCCGGGTCCGGGTCCGGGTCCGGGTCCGGGTCCGTGTCCGGGTCCGGGTCCGTGTCCGGGTCCGGGTCCGTGTCGGGGTCCGTGTCAGGGTCCGGGTCTGGGTCCGGTTCCGTGTCAGTTTCAGGGTCAGTGTCAGAGTCAGGGTCCGTGTCAGGGTCAGGGTCAGGGTCCAGGTCCAGGTCCGGGTCCGGGTCCGGGTCAGGGTCAGGGTCAGGGTCAGGGTCCGGGTCCATGTCAGGGTCCGGGTCCGTGTCAGGGTCCGGTTCCGGGTCCGGTTCCGGGTCTGGGTCCTGGTCCGGGTTCGGTTCCGGTTCCGGGTCAGGGTCAGAGTCAGGGTCAGGTTCAGGGTCAGGGTCAGGGTCAGGGTCAGGGTCCGGGTCCGGGTCCGGGTCGCGGTCCGGGTCCGGGTCCGGGTCCGGGTCTGTGTCAGGGTCCGGGTCCATGTCAGGGTCCGGGTCCGGGTCCGGGTCCGGGTCCGGGTCAGGGTCAGGGTCAGGGTCGGGGTCAGGGTCAGGGTCAGGGTCAGTGTCAGGGTCAGGATCTGGGTCCGGGTCCGGGTCCGGGTCCGGGTCCGGGTCCGGGTCCGGGTCAGGGTCAGGGTCAGGGTCAGAGTCAGGGTCCGGGTCACGGTCTGGGTCCCGGTCCGGGTCAGGGTCAGGGTCAGAGTCAGGGTCAGGGTCAGGGTCAGGGTCAGGGTCAGGGTCAGGATCCGGGTACGGGTACGGGTCAGGGTCAGGGTCAGAGTCAGGGTCCGGGTCACGGTCTCGGTCCCGGTCCGGGTCAGGGTCTGGGTCCGGGTCCGGGTCAGAGTCCATGTCCGGTTCCGGTTCCGGGTCCGGGTCCGGGTCCGGGGTGAGGATCCGAGTCCAGGTCTGGGTCCGGGTCCGGGTCCGGGTCCGTGTCAGGGTCAGGGTCAGGGTCAGGGTCAGAGTCAGGGTCCGGGTCAGGGTCAGGGTCAGGGTCAGGGTCAGGATCCGGGTCCGGGTCCGGGTCCGGGTCCGGGTCCGGGTCCGAGTCAGGGTCCGGGTCCGGGTCCGGGTCCGGGTCCGGGTCCGGGTCCGGGTCCGGGTCCGGGTCAGTTTCAGGGTCAGTGTCAGAGTCAGGGTCCAGGTCAGGGTCAGGGTCCGGGTCCGGATCTTGGTCAGGGTCAGGTTCCGGTTCCGGGTCGGGATCCGGTTCCTGGTCTGGGTCCGGGTCCACGTCCGTGTCAGTGTTAGTGTCAGGGTCAGAGTCAGGGTCCGTGTCCAGGTCCGGGTCAGGATCAGGATCCGGGTCCGGGTCCGGGTAAGGGTCCGTGTCCGGGTCCGGGTCCGGGTCCGGGTCCGTGTCGGGGTCCGGGTCAGGGTCCGGGTCCGGTTCCGGTTCCGTGTCAGTTTCAGGGTCAGTGTCAGAGTCAGGGTCCGGGTCAGGGTCAGTGTCAGGGTCAGGGTCAGGGTCCAGGTCCAGTTCCGGGTCAGGGTCCGGATCAGGGTCAGGGTCAGGATCTGGGTCCGGGTCCGGGTCCGGGTCCGGGTCAGGTTCCGTGTCCGTGTCACGGTCCGGGTCCGGGTCCGGGTCCGGGTCCGGGTCCGGGTCAGGGTCAGGGTCAGGATCCGGGTCCGGGTCCGGGTCCGTGTCAGGTTCCGTATCCGTGTCACGGTCCGGGTCCGGATCTGGGTCAGGGTCAGAGTCAGGATCCGGGTCCGGGTCCGGGTCAGGGTCCGGTTCCGAGTCCGGTTCAGGTTCCGGTTCCGGTTCCGGTTCCGGTTCCGGTTCCGGTTCTGGGTCCGGGTCAGGGTCAGGGTCAGGGTCAGGATCCGGGTCCGGGTCCGGGTCCGTGTCAGGTTCCGGGTCCGTGTCACGGTCCGGGTCCGGGTCCGGGTCCGGGTCCGGGTCCGGGTCCGGGTCCGGGTCCGGGTCCGGGTCCGGGTCCGGGTCCGGGTCAGGGTCAGAGTCAGGGTCCGGGTCAGGGTCAGGGTCAGGGTCAGGGTCAGGGTCAGGGTCAGGGTCAGGGTCAGGGTCCAGGTCCAGTTCCGGGTAAGGGTCCGGGTCAGGGTCAGGGTCAGGATCCGGGTCCGGGTCCGGGTCCGTGTCAGGTTCCGTGTCCGTGTCACGGTCCGGGTCCGGGTCCGGGTCCGGGTCAGGGTCAGGATCCGGGTCCGGGTCCGGGTCCGTGTCAGGTTCCGTGTCCGTGTCACGGTCCGGGTCCGGATCTGGGTCAGGGTCAGGGTCCGGGTCCGGGTCCGGGTCCGGGTCCGGATCTGGGTCAGGGTCAGGGTCAGGGTCAGGGTCAGGGTCACGGTCAGGGTCAGGATCCGTGTCCGTGTCCGTGTCCGGGTAAGGGTTCGGGTCCTGGTCCGGGTCCGGGTCCGGGTCCGGGTCCGGGTCCGGTTCCGCTTCCGGGTCAGGGTCAAGATCCGGGTCCGGTTCCGGTTCCGGGTCCGGTTCCGGTTCCGGTTCCGGTTCCGGTTCCAATTCCGGGTCAGGGTCAGAGTCAGGATCCGGGTCCGGGTCCGGGTCAGGGTCCGGTTCCGAGTCCGGTTCAGGTTCCGGTTCCGGTTCCGGTTCCGGTTCCAGTTCTGGGTCCGGGTCAGGGTCAGGGTCAGGGTCAGGGTCAGGATCCGGGTCCGGGTCCGGGTCCGGGTCCGTGTCAGGTTCCGGGTCCGTGTCACGGTCTGGGTCCGGGTCCGGGTCCGGGTCCGGGTCCGGGTCCGGGTCCGGGTCCTGGTCCGGGTCCGTGTCAGTGTCAGTGTCAGGGTCAGGGTCAGAGTCAGGGTCCGGGTTAGGGTCAGGGTCAGGGTCAGGGTCAGTGTCCAGGTCCAGTTCCGGGTAAGGGTCCGGGTCAGGGTCAGGGTCAGGATCCGGGTCCGGGTCCGGGTCCGTGTCAGGTTCCGTGTCCGTGTTACGGTCCGGGTCCGGGTCCGGGTCCGGGTCCGGGTCAGGGTCAGGGTCAGGATCCGGGTCCGGGTCCGGGTCCGGGTCCGGGTCAGTTTCCGTGTCCGTGTCACGGTCCGGGTCCGGATCTGGGTCAGGGTCAGGGTCCGGGTCCGGGTCCGGGTCCGGATCTGGGTCAGGGTCAGTGTCAGGGTCAGTGTCAGGGTCAGGGTCACGGTCAGGGTCAGGATCCGTGTCCGTGTCCGTGTCCGGATAAGGGTTCGGGTCCTGGTCCGGGTCCGGGTCCGGGTCCGGGTCCGCTTCCGGGTCAGGGTCAAGATCCGGGTCCGGTTCCGGTTCCGGTTCCGGTTCCGGTTCTGGTTCCAGTTCCGGGTCAGGGTCAGAGTCAGGATCCGGGTCCGGATCCGGGTCAGGGTCAGGGTCCGGGTCCGTGTCAGGTTCCGTGTCCGTGTCACGGTCCGGGTCCGGGTGCGGGTCCGGGTCAGGGTCAGGGTCAGAATCAGGGTCCGGATCCGGGTCAGGGTCAGGGTCCGGGTCCGGGTCCGGGTCCGGTTCCGGTTCCGGTTCCGGTTCCGGTTACGGTTACGGTTCCAGTTCCGGTTCCGGTTCCGGTTCCGGGTCAGGGTCAGAGTCAGGATCCGGGTCCGGGTCAGGGTCAGGGTCCGGGTCAGGGTCAGGGTCAGGGTCTTGGTCAGGGTCCGGGTCCGGGTCCGAGTCAGGGTCCGGGTCCGGGTCGGGGTCTGGGTCCGGGTCCGGGTCAGTTTCAGGGTCAGTGTCAGAATCAGGGTCCGGGTCAGTGTCAGGGTCCGGGTCCGGGTCCGGGTAAGGGTCCGGGTCAGGGTCCGGGTCCGGGTCTGTGTCAGATTAAGGGTCAGTCTCAGAGTCAGGGTCCGGGTCAGGGTCAGGGTCAGGGTCCGGGTCCGAGTCAGGGTCCGGGTCCGGGTCCGGGTCAGTTTCAGGGTCCGTGTCAGAGTCAGTGTCCGGGTCAGGGTCAGGGTCAGGGTCCCAGTCCGGGTCAGGGTCCAGGTCAGGGTCCGGGTCAGGGTCCGGGTCCGCGTCCTTGTCAGTTTCAGGGTCAGTGTCAGAATCAGGGTCCGGGTCAGGGTCAGGGTCAGTGTCACGGTCAGGGTCAGGGTCCGGGTCTGGGTCAGGGTCCGGGTCCTGGTCCGGGGTCAGGATTCTAGTCCGGGTCCGGGTCCGGGTCCGGATCTGGATCAGGGTCAGGTCAGGGTCAGGGTCAGGGTCAGGGTCAGGATCCGGGTCCATTTCCGGGTCCGGGTAAGGGTCCGTGTCCGTGTCCGGGTCCGGGTCTGGTTCCGGTTGCGTTTGCGGTTCCGGTTCCGGATCCGGGTCAGGGTCAGGATCCGGGTCCGGGTAAGGGTCCGTGTCCGTGTCCGGGTCCGGGTCTGGTTCCGGTTGCGGTTGCGGTTCCGGATCCGGGTCAGGGTCAGGATCCGGGTCCGGGTCCGGGTCTGGGTCCGGTTCCGGTTCTGGGTCCGGTTCCGGTTCCGGGTCAGGGTCAGAGTCCGGGTCAGAGTCAGGATCCGGGTCCGGGTCCGGGTCCGGGTCCGGGTCCAGTTCCGGTTCCGGTTCCGGTTCCGGGTCAGGGTCAGGGTCAGGGTCAGGGTCCGGGTCCGGGTCCGGGTCCGGGTCAGGGTCCAGGTCCGGGTCCTGGTCAGGGTCGGGGTCCGCGTCCTTGTCAGTTTCAGGGTCAGTGTCAGAGTCAGGGTCCGGGTCAGGGTCAGGGTCAGGGTCAGGGTCAGGGTCACGGTCAGGGTCTGGGTCTGGGTCAGAGTCCGGTTCCGGTTCCGGTTCCGGTTCCGGTTCCGGTTCCGGGTCAGGGTCATGGTCAGGGTCCGGGTCAGCATCAGGGTAAGGGTCCGGGTCTGGGTCCGGTTCCGGTTCTGGTTCCGGTTCCGGTTCCGGGTCAGGGTCAGAGTCCGGGTCAGAATCAGGATCCGGGTCCGGGTCCGGGTCCGGGTCCGGGTCCGGTTCCGGTTCCGGTTCCGGGTCAGGGTCAGGGTCAGCGTCAGGGTCCGGGTCCGGGTCCGGGTCCGGGTCAGGGTCCAGGTCCGGGTCCTGGTCAGGGTCGGGGTCCGCGTCCTTGTCAGTTTCAGGGTCAGTGTCAGAGTCAGGGTCCGGGTCAGGGTCAGGGTCAGGGTCAGGGTCAGGGTCAGGGTCACGGTCAGGGTCCGGGTCTGGGTCAGAGTCCGGGTCCGGTTCCGGTTCCGGTTCCGGTTCCGGTTCCGGGTCAGGGTCATGGTCAGGGTCCGGGTCAGCATCAGGGTAAGGGTCCGGGTCAGGGTCAGGGTCAGGGTCTGGGTCAGGGTCCGGGTCCGGGTCCGAGTCAGGGTCCGGGTCCGGGTCCGGGTCCGGGTCCGGGTCAGTTTCAGGTTCAGTGTCAGAATCAGGGTCCGGGTCAGTGTCAGGGTCCGGGTCCGGGTCCGTGTCAGGTTCCGTGTCCGTGTCACGGTCCGGGTCCGGGTGCGGGTCCGGGTCAGGGTCAGGGTCAGAATCAGGGTCCGGATCCGGGTCAGGGTCAGGGTCCGGGTCCGTGTCAGGGTCCGGGTCCGGGTCCGGGTCCGGGTCTGGTTCCGGTTCCGGTTCCGGTTCCGGTTCCGGTTCCGGTTACGGTTACGGTTCCAGTTCCGGTTCTGGTTCCGGTTCCGGGTCAGGGTCAGAGTCAGGATCCGGGTCCGGGTCAGGGTCAGGGTCCGGGTCAGGGTCAGGGTCAGGGTCTTGGTCAGGGTCCGGGTCCGGGTCCGAGTCAGGGTCCGGGTCCGGGTCGGGGTCTGGGTCCGGGTCCGGGTCAGTTTCAGGGTCAGTGTCAGAATCAGGGTCCGGGTCAGTGTCAGGGTCCGGGTCCGGGTCCGGGTAAGGGTCCGGGTCAGGGTCCGGGTCCGGGTCTGTGTCAGATTAAGGGTCAGTCTCAGAGTCAGGGTCCGGGTCAGGGTCAGGGTCAGGGTCCGGGTCCGAGTCAGGGTCCGGGTCCGGGTCCGGGTCAGTTTCAGGGTCCGTGTCAGAGTCAGTGTCCGGGTCAGGGTCAGGGTCAGGGTCCCAGTCCGGGTCAGGGTCCAGGTCAGGGTCCGGGTCAGGGTCCGGGTCCGCGTCCTTGTCAGTTTCAGGGTCAGTGTCAGAATCAGGGTCCGGGTCAGGGTCAGGGTCAGTGTCACGGTCAGGGTCAGGGTCCGGGTCTGGGTCAGGGTCCGGGTCCTGGTCCGGGGTCAGGATTCTAGTCCGGGTCCGGGTCCGGGTCCAGATCTGGATCAGGGTCAGGTCAGGGTCAGGGTCAGGGTCAGGGTCAGGATCCGTGTCCATTTCCGGGTCCGGGTAAGGGTCCGTGTCCGTGTCCGGGTCCGGGTCTGGTTCCGGTTGCGGTTGCGGTTCCGGATCCGGGTCAGGGTCAGGATCCGGGTCCGGGTAAGGGTCCGTGTCCGTGTCCGGGTCCGGGTCTGGTTCCGGTTGCGGTTGCGGTTCCGGATCCGGGTCAGGGTCAGGATCCGGGTCCGGGTCCGGGTCTGGGTCCGGTTCCGGTTCTGGTTCCGGTTCCGGGTCAGGGTCAGAGTCCGGGTCAGAGTCAGGATCCGGGTCCGGGTCCGGGTCCGGGTCCGGTTCCGGTTCCGGTTCCGGTTCCGGGTCAGGGTCAGGGTCAGGGTCAGGGTCCGGGTCCGGGTCCGGGTCCGGGTCAGGGTCCAGGTCCGGGTCCTGGTCAGGGTCGGGGTCCGCGTCCTTGTCAGTTTCAGGGTCAGTGTCAGAGTCAGGGTCCGGGTCAGGGTCAGGGTCAGGGTCAGGGTCAGGGTCACGGTCAGGGTCCGGGTCTGGGTCAGAGTCCGGGTCCGGTTCCGGTTCCGGTTCCGGTTCCGGTTCCGGTTCCGGGTCAGGGTCATGGTCAGGGTCCGGGTCAGCATCAGGGTAAGGGTCCGGGTCTGGGTCCGGTTCCGGTTCTGGTTCCGGTTCCGGTTCCGGGTCAGGGTCAGAGTCCGGGTCAGAGTCAGGATCCGGGTCCGGGTCCGGGTCCGGGTCCGGTTCCGGTTCCGGTTCCGGGTTAGGGTCAGGGTCAGGGTCAGGGTCCGGGTCCGGGTCCGGGTCCGGGTCAGGGTCCAGGTCCGGGTCCTGGTCAGGGTCGGGGTCCGCGTCCTTGTCAGTTTCAGGGTCAGTGTCAGAGTCAGGGTCCGGGTCAGGGTCAGGGTCAGGGTCAGGGTCAGGGTCACGGTCAGGGTCCGGGTCTGGGTCAGAGTCCGGGTCCGGTTCCGGTTCCGGTTCCGGTTCCGGTTCCGGGTCAGGGTCATGGTCAGGGTCCGGGTCAGCATCAGGGTAAGGGTCCGGGTCAGGGTCAGGGTCAGGGTCTGGGTCAGGGTCCGGGTCCGGGTCCGAGTCAGGGTCCGGGTCCGGGTCCGGGTCCGGGTCCGGGTCAGTTTCAGGTTCAGTGTCAGAATCAGGGTCCGGGTCAGTGTCAGGGTCCGGGTCCGGGTCCGGGTCCGGGTCCGGGTCCGGGTCAGGGTCCGGGTCTGTGTCAGTTTAAGGGTCAGTCTCAGAGTCAGGGTCTGGGTCAGGGTCAGGGTCAGTGTCCGGGTCCGAGTCAGGGTCCGGGTCCAGGTCCGGGTCAGTTTCAGGGTCAGTGTCAGAGTCAGGGTCATGGTCAGGGTCAGTGTCCGGGTCCGGGTCCGGGTCCGGGTCAGGGTCCAGGTCCGGGTCCTGGTCAGGTTCGGGGTCCGCGTCCTTGTCAGTTTCAGGGTCAGTGTCAGAGTCAGGGTCCGGGTCAGGGTCAGGGTCAGGGTCAGGGTCAGGGTCAGGGTCAGGGTCAGGGTCACGGTCAGGGTCCGGGTCCGGGTCTGGGTCAGAGTCCGGGTCCTGGTCCGGGGTCAGGATTCTAGTCCGGGTCCGGGTCCGGGTCCGGATCTGGATCAGGGTCAGGTCAGGGTCAGGGTCAGGGTCAGGGTCAGGGTCAGGGTCAGGATCCGTGTCCATTTCCGGGTCCGGGTAAGGGTCCGTGTCCGTGTCCGTGTCCGTGTCCGGGTCAGGGTCCGGATCCGGGTCCGTGTCAGTTTCAGGGTCAGTGTCAGGGTCCGGGTCCATGTCAGGGTCCGGGTCCGTGTCCGTGTCCGTGTCCGTGTCAGGGTCCGGGTCCGGGTCCGGGTCCGGGTCCGGGTCCGGGTCCTGGTCCGTGTCAGTGTCAGGGTCCTGGTCAGAGTCATGGTCCGGGTCCGGGTCCGGGTCCGGGTCCGGGTCCGGGTCCGGGTCCGGGTCCGGGTCCGGATCCGGGTCCGGGTCCGGGTCCGGGTCCGTGTCAGTGTCCGGGTCCGGGTCCGGGTCCGGGTCCGGGTCCGTTTCCAGGACAGGGTCAGGATCCGGGTCCGGGTCCGGGTCCGGGTCCGGGTCCTGGTCCGGGTCCGGGTCTGGGTCCAGGTCTGGTTCCGTGTCCGTGTCAGTGTCAGTGTCAGTGTCAGAGTCAGGGTCAGGGTCCAGGTCCAGTTCCGGGTCAGGGTCTGGGTCAGGGTCAGGGTCAGGATCCGGGTCCGGGTCCGGGTCCGGGTCCGGGTCCGGGTCCGGGTCCGGGTCCGGGTCCGGGTCCGGGTCCGGGTCCGGGTCCGGTTCCGGTTCCGGTTCCAGTTCCGGTTCCGGTTCGGGTTCCGGTTCCGGGTCAGGGTCAGAGTCAGTATCCGGGTCCGGGTCCGGGTCCGGGTCCGGGTCCGGGTCCGGATCCGGTTCCGGTTCCGGTTCCGGGTCAGGGTCAGGGTCAGGGTCCGGGTCAGGGTCAGGGTCAGGGTCCGGGTCAGGGTCAGGGTCAGGGTCTGGGTCAGGGTCCGGGTCCGGGTCCGAGTCAGGGTCCGGGTCCGGGTCCGGGTCAGTTTCAGGGTCAGTGTCAGAATCAGGGTCCGGGTCATTGTCAGGGTCCGGGTCCGGGTCCGGGTCAGGGTCCAGGTCCGGTTCTGTGTCAGTTTAAGGGTCAGTCTCAGAGTCAGGGTCCGGGTCAGGGTCAGGGTCAGGGTCCGGGTCCGAGTCAGGGTCCGGGTCCGGGTCCGGGTCAGTTTCAGGGTCAGTGTCAGAGTCAGTGTCCGGGTCAGGGTCAGGGTCAGGGTCCGGGTCCGGGTCAGGGTCCAGGTCAGGGTCCGGGTCAGGGTCCGGGTCCGCGTCCTTGTCAGTTTCAGGGTCAGTGTCAGAGTCAGGGTCCGGGTCAGGGTCAGGGTCAGTGTCAGGGTCAGGGTCAGGGTCCGGGTCTGGGTCAGGGTCCGGGTCCTGGTCCGGGGTCAGGATTCTAGTCCGGGTCCGGGTCCGGGTCCGGGTCCGGATCTGGATCTGGGTCAGGTCTGGGTCAGGGTCAGGGTCAGGGTCAGGATCCGTGTCCATTTCCGGGTCCGGGTAAGGGTCCGTGTCCGTGTCCGGGTCCAGGTCTGGTTCCGGTTCCGGTTCCGGTTCCGGGTCAGGGTCAGGATCCGGGTCCGGGTCCGGGTCCGGGTCCGGGTCCGGATCCGGTTCCGGTTCCGGTTCCGGTTCCGGTTCCGGTTCCGGTTCCAGTTCTGGGTCAGGGTCAGAGTCAGGATCCGGGTCCGGGTCCGGTTCCGGTTCAGGTTCCGGTTCCGGTTCCGGTTCCGGGTCAGGGTCAGGGTCCGGGTCAGGGTCCGGGTCAGGGTCAGGGTCAGGGTAAGGGTCCGGGTCAGGGTCAGGGTCAGGGTCTGGGTCAGGGTCCGGGTGCGAGTCAGGGTCTGGGTCCGGGTCCGGGTCAGTGTCAGGGTCAGTGTCAGAATCAGGGTCCGGGTCAGTGTCAGGGTCCGGGTCCGGGTCCGGGTCCGGGTCCGGGTCCGGGTCCGGGTCCGGGTCCGGGTCCGGGTCAGGGTCCGGGTCCGGGTCTGTGTCAGTTTAAGGGTCAGTCTCAGAGTCAGGGTCCGGGTCAGGGTCAGGGTCAGGGTCAGGGTCCGGGTCCGAGTCAGGGTCCGGGTCCTGGTCCGGGTCAGTTTCAGGGTCAGTGTCAGAGTCAGGGTCATGGTCAGGGTCAGTGTCCGGGTCCGGGTCCGGGTCCGGGTCCGGGTCCGGGTCAGGGTCCAGGTCCGGGTCCGGGTCAGGGTCCGGGTCCGCGTCCTTGTCAGTTTAAGGTTTAGTGTCAGAGTCAGGGTCCGGGTCAGGATCAGGGTCAGGGTCAGGGTCAGGGTCAGGGTCAGGGTCAGGGTCAGGGTCAGGATCCGTGTCCATTTCCGGGTCCGGGTAAGGGTCCGTGTCCGTGTCCGTGTCCGGGTCCGGGTCAGGGTCCGGATCCGGGTCCGTGTCAGTTTCAGGGTCAGTGTCAGGGTCCGGGTCCGTGTCAGGGTCCGTGTCCGTGTCCGTGTCCGTGTCAGGGTCTGGGTCCGGGTCCGGGTACGGGTACGGGTCCGGGTCCGGGTCAGGGTCCGGGTCCGGGTCCTGGTCCGTGTCAGTGTCAGGGTCCTGCTCAGAGTCATGGTCCGGGTCCGGGTCCGTGTCAGGTTCCGGGTCCGGGTCCGGGTCCGGGTCCGGGTCCGGGTCCAGGTCCGGGTCCGTTTCCAGGTCAGGGTCAGGATCCGTGTCCATTTCCGGGTCCGGGTAAGGGTCCGTGTCCGTGTCCGTGTCCGGGTCCGGGTCAGGGTCCGGATCCGGGTCCATGTCAGTTTCAGGATCAGTGTCAGGGTCCGGGTCCGTGTCAGGGTCCGGGTCCGTGTCCGTGTCCGTGTCAGGGTCTGGGTCCGGGTCCGGGTACGGGTACGGGTACGGGTACGGGTACGGGTCCGGGTCAGGGTCCGGGTCCGGGTCCTGGTCCGTGTCAGTGTCAGGGTCCTGGTCAGAGTCATGGTCCGGGTCCGGGTCCGGGTCCGGGTCTGTGTCAGGGTTCGGGTCCGGGTCCGGGTCCGGGTCCGGGTCCGGGTCCGGGTCCGGGTCCGGGTCCGGGTCCGGGTCCGGGTCCGTGTCTGGGTCCAGGTCTGGTTCCGGGTCCGTGTCAGTGTCAGTGTCAGTGTCAGAGTCAGGGTCCGGGTCCGGGTCCGGGTCCGGGTCCGGGTCAGGGTCAGGATCCGGGTCCGGGTCCGGGTAAGGGTCAGGGTCCGTGTCCGTGTCCGTGTCCGTGTCCGGGTCTGTGTCAGTTTAAGGGTCAGTCTCAGAGTCAGGGTCCGGGTCAGGGTCAGGGTCAGGGCCGGGTCCGAGTCAGGGTCAGGGTCCGGGTCCGCGTCAGTTTCAGGGTCAGTGTCAGAGTCAGTGTCCAGGTCAGGGTCAGTGTCCGGGTCAGGGTCCGGGTCAGGGTCCAGGTCCGGGTCCGGGTCAGGGTCCGGGTCCGCGTCCTTGTCAGTTTCAGGGTCAGTGTCAGAGTCAGGGTCCGGGTCAGGGTCAGGGTCAGGGTCAGGGTCAGGGTCAGGGTCAGGGTCAGGGTCAGGGTCAGGGTCCGGGTCTGGGTCAGGGTCCTGGTCCGGGGTCAGGATTCTAGTCCGAGTCCAGGTCCGGGTCCGGATCTGGGTCAGGGTCAGGTCAGGGTCAGGGTAAGGGTCAGGGTCAGGGTCAGTGTCAGGATCCGTGTCCATTTCCGGGTCCGGGTCTGGGTCAGGATCCGGGTCCGTGTCAGTTTCAGGGTCAGTGTCATGGTCCGGGTCCGTGTCAGGGTCCGTGTCCGTGTCCGTGTCCGTGTCAGGGTCCGGGTCCGGGTCCGGGTCCGGGTCAGGGTCCGGATCCGGGTCCGGATCCCGGTCCGGATCAGGGTCCGGATCCCGGTCCGGATCAGGGTCCGGGTCGGGGTCCCGGTCCTGGTCCGTGTCAGTATCAGTGTCAGGGTCCTGGTCAGAGTCATGGTCCAGGTCCGGGTCCGGGTCCGGGTCCGGGTCAGGGTCAGGGTCAGGGTCCGGGTCCATGTCAGGGTCCGGGTCCGTGTCAGGGTCCGGTTCCGGGTCCGGTTCCGGGTCCGGGTCTAGGTCCGGGTTCGGTTCCGGTTCCGGGTCAGGATCCGGGTCCGGGTCCGGGTCCGAGTCCGTGTCCGGATCTGGATCAGGGTCAGGGTCCAGGTCCAGGTCCGGGTCCGTGTCAGTTTCAGTGTCAGTGTCCGTGTGAGGGTCAGAGTCAGGGTCCGGATCAGGATCCTGGTCAGGGTCAGGGTCAGTGTCCGGGTCCGGGTCCAGGTCAGGGTCCGGGTCCGGGTCCGGGTCCGGGTCCGGGTCCGGGTCCGGGTCCGGGTCCGGGTCCGGGTCAGGGTCAGGATCCGAATCCGTGTCCGGGTCGGTGTCCGGGTCTGGGTGAGGGTCCGGGTCCGGGTCCAGGTCCGGGTCCGGGTCCACGTCAGGGTCAGTATCCAGGTCCATGTCCGGGTCCGGGCCCTGGTCCGGTCAGGGTCAGGGTCCGGGTCCGGGTCCGGGTCCGGGTCCAGGTCCGGGTCCGGGTCCGGGTCCGGGTCCGGGTCCGGGTCCGGGTCCGGATCTGGGTCAGGGTCAGGGTCAGGGTCAGGGTCAGGGTCACGGTCAGGGTCAGGATCCGTGTCCATTTCCGGGTCCGGGTAAGGGTCCGGGTCCGGGTCCGGGTCCGGGTCTGGTTCCGGTTCTGGTTCCGGTTCCGGTTCCGGGTCAGGGTCAGGGTCAGGGTCAGGGTCCGGGTCAGGGTCAGGGTCCAGGTCCGGGTCCTGGTCAGGGTCCGGGTCCGCGTCCTTGTCAGTTTCAGTGTCAGTGTCAGAGTCAGGGTCCGGGTCAGGGTCAGGGTCACGGTCAGGGTCAGGGTCACGTTCAGGGTCCGGGTCTGGGTCAGAGTCCGGGTCCTGGTCCGGGGTCAGGATTCTAGTCCGGGTCCGGGTCCGGGTCCGGATCTGGATCAGGGTCAGGTCAGGGTCAGGGTCAGGGTCAGGGTCAGGATCCGTGTCCATTTCCGGGTCCGGGTAAGGGTCCGTGTCCGTGTCCGTGTCCGGGTCCGGGTCAGGGTCCGGATCCGGGTCCGTGTCAGTTTCAGGGTCAGTGTCAGTGTCTGGGTCCGTGTCAGGGTCCGGGTCCGTGTCCGTGTCCGGGTCAGGGTCCGGGTCCGGGTCCGGGTCCGGGTCCGGGTCCGGGTCCGGGTCCGGGTCCGTGTCCGGATCCGGGTCCGGATCAGGGTCCGGGTCCGGGTCCGGGTCCTGGTCCGTGTCAGTGTCAGGGTCCTGGTCAGAGTCATGGTCCGGGTCCGGGTTCTGGTCCGGGTCCGGGTCAGTGTCCGGGTCCGGGTCCGGGTCCGGGTCCGGGTCCGTTTCCAGGTCAGGGTCCGGATCCGGGTCCGGGTCGGGGTCCGGGTCTGGGTCCGGGTCCGGGTCCGGGTCCGGGTCCGGGTCCGGGTCCGGGTCCGGGTCCGGGTCCGGGTCCAGGTCTGGTTCCGGGTCCGTGTCAGTGTCAGTGTCAGTGTCAGAGTCAGGGTCCGGGTCCGGGTCCGGGTCCGGGTCCGGGTCAGGATCCGGGTCCGGGTCCGGGTCCGGGTCCGGGTCCGGGTCCGGTTCCGGGTCTGGGTCCAGGTCTAGTTCCGGGTCCGTGTCAGTGTCAGTGTCAGTGTCAGAGTCAGGGTCAGGGTCCAGGTCCAGTTCCGGGTCAGGGTCCGGGTCAGGGTCAGGGTCAGGATCCGGGTCCGGGTCCGGGTCCGGGTCCGGGTCCGTGTCAGGTTCCGTGTCCGTGTCACGGTCAGGGTCCGGGTCCGGGTCTGTGTCAGATTAAGGTTCAGTCTCAGCGTCAGGGTCCGGGTCAGGGTCAGGGTCAGGGTCCGGGTCCGAGTCAGGGTCCGGGTCCGGGTCCGGGTCAGTTTCAGGGTCCGTGTCAGAGTCAGTGTCCGGGTCAGGGTCAGGGTCAGGGTCCGGGTCCGGGTCAGGGTCCAGGTCAGGGTCCGGGTCAGGGTCCGGGTCCGCGTCCTTGTCAGTTTCAGGGTCAGTGTCAGAATCAGGGTCCGGGTCAGGGTCAGGGTCAGTGTCACGGTCAGGGTCAGGGTCCGGGTCTGGGTCAGGGTCCGGGTCCTTGTCCGGGGTCAGGATTCTAGTCCGGGTCCGGGTCCGGGTCCGGATCTGGATCAGGGTCAGGTCAGGGTCAGGGTCAGGGTCAGGGTCAGGGTCAGGGTCAGGATCCGTGTCCATTTCCGGGTCCGGGTAAGGGTCCGTGTCCGGGTCCGTGTCCGGGTCTGGTTCCGGTTGCGGTTCCGGTTCCGGGTCAGGGTCAGGATCCGGGTCCGGGTCCGGGTCTGGGTCCGGTTCCGGTTCTGGTTCCGGTTCCGGTTCCGGGTCAGGGTCAGGGTCAGAGTCAGAGTCAGGATCCAGGTCCGGGTCCGGGTCCGGTTCCGGTTCCGGTTCCGGTTCCGGTTCCAGTTCCGGGTCAGGGTCAGGGTCAGGGTCAGGGTCAGGGTCCGGGTCAGGGTCAGGGTCCAGGTCCGGGTCCTGGTCAGGGTCCGGGTCCGCGTCCTTGTCAGTTTCAGGGTCAGTGTCAGAGTCAGGGTCCGGGTCAGGGTCAGGGTCAGGGTCAGGGTCAGGGTCACGGTCAGGGTCCGGGTCTGGGTCAGAGTCCGGGTCCTGGTCCGGGGTCAGGATTCTAGTCCGGGTCCGGGTCCGGGTCCGGATCTGGATCAGGGTCAGGTCAGTGTCCGGGTCCGGGTCCAGGTCAGGGTCCGGGTCCGGGTCAGGGTCCGGGTCCGGGTCCGGGTCCGGGTCCGAGTCCGGTTCCGGGTCCGGGTCCGGGTCCGGGTCCGGGTCCGGGTCAGGTTCAGGATCCGAATCCGTGTCCGGGTCGGTGTCCGGGTCTGGGTGAGGGTCCGCGTCCGGGTCCAGGTCCAGGTCCGGGTCCACGTCAGGGTCAGTATCCAGGTCCATGTCTGGGTCCGGGTCCGGGTCCGGTCAGGGTCAGGGTCCGGGTCCGGGTCCGGGTCCGGGGTCAGGATTCTAGTCCGGGTCCGGGTCCGGGTCCAGGTCCGGGTCCGGGTCCGGGTCCGGATCTGGGTCATGGTCAGGGTCAGGGTCAGGGTCAGGGTCACGGTCAGGGTCAGGATCCGTGTCCATTTCCGGGTCCGGGTAAGGGTCCGTGTCCGGGTCCGGGTCCGGGTCTGGTTCCGGTTGCGGTTCCGGTTCCGGGTCAGGGTCAGGATCCGGGTCCGGGTCCGGGTCTGGGTCCGGTTCCGGTTCTGGTTCCGGTTCCGGTTCCGGGTCAGGGTCAGGGTCAGGGTCAGAGTCAGGATCCAGGTCCGGGTCCGGGTCCGGGTCCGGGTCCGGGTCCGGTTCCGGTTCCGGTTCCGGTTCCGGGTCAGGGTCAGGGTCAGGGTCAGGGTCAGGGTCCGGGTCAGGGTCAGGGTCCAGGTCCGGGTCCTGGTCAGGGTCCGGGTCCGCATCCTTGTCAGTTTCAGTGTCAGTGTCAGAGTCAGGGTCCGGGTCAGGGTCAGGGTCATGGTCAGGGTCAGGGTCAGGGTCACGGTCAGGGTCCGGGTCTGGGTCAGAGTCCGGGTCCTGGTCCGGGGTCAGGATTCTAGTCCGGGTCCGGGTCCGGGTCCGGATCTGGATCAGGGTCAGGTCAGGGTCAGGGTCAGGGTCAGGGTCAGGATCCGTGTCCATTTCCGGGTCCGGGTAAGGGTCCGTGTCCGTGTCCGTGTCCGTGTCCGGGTCAGGGTCCGGATCCGGATCCGGGTCCGTGTCAGTTTCAGGGTCAGTGTCAGTGTCTGGGTCCGTGTCAGGGTCCGGGTCCGTGTCCGTGTCCGTGTCCGGGTCCGTGTCCGGGTCCGGGTCCGGGTCCGGGTCCGTGTCCGGATCCGGGTCCGGATCAGGGTCCGGGTCCGGGTCCGGGTCCTGGTCCGTGTCAGTGTCAGGGTCCTGGTCAGAGTCATGGTCCGGGTCCGGGTCCGGGTCCGGGTCCGGGTCAGTGTCAGTGTCAGTGTCAGTGTCAGAGTCAGGGTCCGGGTCCTGGTCCGGGTCCGGGTCAGGATCCGGGTCCGGGTCCGGGTCCGGGTCCGGGTCCGGGTCCGGTTCCGGGTCTGGTTCCAGGTCTAGTTCCGGGTCCATGTCAGTGTCAGTGTCAGTGTCAGAGTCAGGGTCAGGGTCCAGGTCCAGTTCCGGGTCAGGGTCCGGGTCAGGGTCAGGGTCAGGATCCGGGTCCGGGTCCGGGTCCGGGTCCGTGTCAGGTTCCGTGTCCGTGTCACGGTCAGGGTCCGGGTCCGGGTCTGTGTCAGATTAAGGTGCAGTCTCAGCGTCAGGGTCCGGGTCAGGGTCAGGGTCAGTGTCCGGGTCCGAGTCAGGGTCCGGGTCCGGGTCCGGGTCAGTTTCAGGGTCCGTGTCAGAGTCAGTGTCCCGGTCAGGGTCAGGGTCAGGGTCCGGGTCCGGGTCAGGGTCCAGGTCAGGGTCCGGGTCAGGGTCCGGGTCCGCGTCCTTGTCAGTTTCAGGGTCAGTGTCAGAATCAGGGTCCGGGTCAGGGTCAGGGTCAGGGTCACGGTCAGGGTCAGGGTCCGGGTCTGGGTCAGGGTCCGGGTCCTTGTCCGGGGTCAGGATTCTAGTCCGGGTCCGGGTCCGGTTCCGGGTCCGGATCTGGATCAGGGTCAGGTCAGGGTCAGGGTCAGGGTCAGGGTCAGGGTCAGGGTCAGGATCCGTGTCCATTTCCGGGTCCGGGTAAGGGTCCGTGTCCGGGTCCGGGTCCGGGTCTGGTTCCGGTTGCGGTTCCGGTTCCAGGTCAGGGTCAGGATCCGGTTCCGGGTCCGGGTCTGGGTCCGGTTCCGGTTCTGGTTCCGGTTCCGTTTCCGGGTCAGGGTCAGGGTCAGAGTCAGAGTCAGGATCCAGGTCCGGGTCCGGGTCCGGGTCCGGTTCCGGTTCCGGTTCCGGTTCCTGTTCCGGGTCAGGGTCAGGGTCAGGGTCAGGGTCCGGGTCAGGGTCAGGGTCCAGGTCCGGGTCCTGGTCAGGGTCCGGGTCCGCGTCCTTGTCAGTTTCAGGGTCAGTGTCAGTGTCAGAGTCAGGGTCCGGGTCAGGGTCAGGGTCAGGGTCAGGGTCAGGGTCAGGGTCACGGTCAGGGTCCGGGTCTGGGTCAGAGTCCGGGTCCTGGTCCGGGGTCAGGATTCTAGTCCGGGTCCGGGTCCGGGTCCGGATCTGGATCAGGGTCAGGTCAGGGTCAGGGTCAGGGTCAGGGTCAGGGTCAGGATCCGTGTCCATTTCCGGGTCCGGGTAAGGGTCCGTGTCCGTGTCCGTGTCCGGGTACGGGTCAGGGTCCGGATCAGGGTCCGTGTCAGTTTCAGGGTCAGTGTCAGGGTCTGGGTCCGGGTCCGAGTCCGTGTCAGGTTCCGTGTCCGTGTCACGGTCCGGGTCCGGGTCCGGGTCCGGGTCCGGGTCCGGGTCCGGGTCAGGATCCGGGTCCGGTTCCGGGTCCAAGTCCGGGTCCGGATCCGGGTCAGGGTCAGGATCCGGGTCCGGGTCCGGGTCAGGGTCCGGGTCCGGGTCCGGGTCCGGGTCCGGGTTCGTGTCAGGGTCAGGGTCTGGTTCCGGTTCCGGGTCTGGATCCGGGTCAGGGTCAGGGTCCGGGTCCGTGTCAGGGTCCGTGTCCGGGTCCGGTTCCGGTTCCGGTTCCGGTTCCGTTTCCAGTTCCAGTTCCGGTTCCGGTTCCGGTTCCGGTTCCGGGTCAGGGTCAGAGTCAGGATCCGGGTCCGGGTCCGGGTCCGGGTCCGGATCCGGTTCCGGTTCCGGGTCAGGGTCAGGGTCAGGGTCCGGGTCAGGGTCAGGGTCAGGGTCCTGGTCAGGGTCAGGGTCAGGGTCTGGGTCAGGGTCCGGGTCCGGGTCCGAGTCCGGGTCCGGGTCCGGGTCCGGGTCAGTTTCAGGGTCAGTGTCAGAATCAGGGTCCGGGTCAGTGTCAGGGTCCAGGTCCGGGTCCGAGTCTGTGTCAGTTTAAGGGTCAGTCTCAGAGTCAGGGTCCGGGTCAGGGTCAGGGTCAGGGTCCGGGTCCGAGTCAGGGTCCGGGTCCGGGTCCGGGTCAGTTTCAGGGTCAGTGTCAGAGTCAGTGTCCGGGTCAGGGTCAGGGTCAGGGTCCGGGTCCGGGTCAGGGTCCAGGTCAGGGTCCGGGTCAGGGTCCGGGTCCGGGTCCGCGTCCTTGTCAGTTTCAGGGTCAGTGTCAGAGTCAGGGTCCGGGTCAGTGTCAGGGTCAGTGTCAGGGTCAGGGTCAGGATCCGGGTCTGGGTCAGGGTCCGGGTCCTGGTCCGGGGTCAGGATTCTAGTCCGGGTCCGGGTCCGGGTCCGGATCTGGATCAGGGTCAGGTCAGGGTCAGGGTCAGGGTCAGGGTCAGGGTCAGGATCCGTGTCCATTTCAGGGTCCGGGTAAGGGTCCGTGTCCGGGTCCGGGTCCGGATCTGGTTCCGGTTCCGGTTCCGGTTCCGGGTCAGGGTCAGGATCCGGGTCCGGGTCCGGGTCCGGGTCCGGATCCGGTTCCGGTTCCGGTTCCGGTTCCGGTTCCGGTTCCGGTTCCGGTTCTGGGTCAGGGTCAGAGTCAGGATCCGGGTCCGGGTCCGGGTCCGGGTCCGGGTCTGGTTCCGGTTCCGGTTCCGGTTCCGAGTCAGTGTCAGGGTCAGGGTCAGGGTCAGGGTCCAGGTCAGGGTCAGGGTAAGGGTCCGGGTCCGGGTCCGGGTCCGGGTCTGGTTCCGGTTCCGGTTCCGGGTCCGGGTTAGGGTCAGGATCCGGGTCCGGGTCCGGGTCCGGGTCCGGTTCCGGTTCCGGTTCCGGTTCCGGTTCCGGTTCCGTTTCCAGTTCCAGTTCCGGTTCCGGTTCCGGTTCCGGTTCCGGGTCAGGGTCAGGGTCAGAGTCAGGATCCGGGTCCGGGTCCGGGTCAGGGTCAGGGTCCGGATCCGGTTCCGGTTCCGGGTCAGGGTCAGGGTCAGGGTCCGGGTCAGGGTCAGGGTCAGGGTCCGGGTCAGGGTCAGGGTCAGGGTCTGGGTCAGGGTCCGGGTCCGGTTCCGAGTCCGGGTCCGGGTCCGGGTCCGGGTCAGTTTCAGGGTCAGTGTCAGAATCAGGGTCCGGGTCAGTGTCAGGGTCCGGGTCCGGGTCCGAGTCTGTGTCAGTTTAAGGGTCAGTCTCAGAGTCAGGGTCCGGGTCAGGGTCAGGGTCAGGGTCCGGGTCCGAGTCAGGGTCCGGATCCGGGTCCGGGTCAGTTTCAGGGTCAGTGTCAGAGTCAGTGTCCGGGTCAGGGTCAGGGTCAGGGTCCGGGTCCGGGTCAGGGTCCAGGTCAGGGTCCGGGTCAGGGTCCGGGTCCGGGTCCGTGTCCTTGTCAGTTTCAGGGTCAGTGTCAGAGTCAGGGTCCGGGTCAGGGTCAGGGTCAGTGTCAGGGTCAGGGTCAGGATCCGGGTCTGGGACAGGGTCCGGGTCCTGGTCCGGGGTCAGGATTCTAGTCCGGGTCCGGGTCCGGGTCCGGGTCCGGATCTGGATCAGGGTCAGGTCAGGGTCAGGGTCAGGGTCAGGGTCAGGATCCGTGTCCATTTCCGGGTCCGGGTAAGGGTCCGTGTCCGGGTCCGGGTCCGGGTCTGGTTCCGGTTCCGGTTCCGGTTCCGGGTCAGGGTCAGGATCCGGGTCCGGGTCCGGGTCCGGGTCCGGATCCGGTTCTGGTTCCGGTTCCGGTTCCGGTTCCGGTTCCGGGTCAGGGTCAGGATCCGGGTCCGGGTCTGGGTCCGGTTCCGTTTCCGGTTCCGGTTCCGAGTCAGGGTCAGGGTCAGGGTCAGGGTCCGGGTCAGGGTTAGGGTAAGGGTCCGGGTCAGGGTCAGGGTCAGGGTCTGGGTCAGGGTCCGGGTCCGAGTCAGGGTCTGGGTCCGGGTCCGGGTCAGTTTCAGGGTCAGTGTCAGAATCAGGGTCCGGGTCAGTGTCAGGGTCCGGGTCCGGGTCCGGGTCCGGGTCCGGGTCCGGGTCCGGGTCCGGGTCAGGGTCCGGGTCCGGGTCTGTGTCAGTTTAAGGGTCAGTCTCAGAGTCAGGGTCCGGGTCAGGGTCAGGGTCAGGGTCCGGGTCCTGGTCCGTGTCAGTGTCAGGGTCCTGGTCAGAGTCATGGTCCGGGTCCGGGTCCGGGTCCGGGTCCGTGTCAGTGTCCGGGTCCGGGTCCGGGTCCGGGTCCGGGTCCGTTTCCAGGTCAGGGTCAGGATCCGGGTCCGGGTCCGGGTCCGGGTCCGGGTCCGGGTCCGGGTCCGGGTCCGGGTCTGGGTCCGGGTCCGGGTCCGGGTCCGGGTCCGGGTCTGGGTCTGGGTCCAGGTCTGGTTCCGGGTCCGTGTCAGTGTCAGTGTCAGTGTCAGAGTCAGGGTCCGGGTCCGGGTCCGGGTCCGGGTCAGGGTCAGGATCCGGGTCCGGGTCCGGGTCCGGGTCCGGTTCCGGGTCTGGGTCCAGGTCTGGTTCCGGGTCCGTGTCAGTGTCAGTGTCAGTGTCAGTGTCAGAGTCAGGGTCAGGGTCCAGGTCCAGTTCCGGGGCAGGGTCCGGGTCAGGGTCAGGGTCAGGATCCGGGTCCGGGTCCGGGTCCGTGTCAGGTTCCGTCTCCATGTCACGGTCCGGGTCCGGGTCCGGGTCCGAGTCCGTGTCCGGGTCCGGGTCCGGGTAAGGATCCGGGTCCGGTTCCGGGTCCGAGTCCGGGTCCGGATCCGGGTCAGGGTCAGGGTCCGGGTCCGGGTCCGGGTCCGGGTCCGGGTCCGGGTCCGGGTCCGGGTCCGGGTCCGTGTCAGTGTCAGGGTCAGGGTCAGGGTCCGGGTCAGGGTCAGGGTAAGGGTCCGGGTCCGGGTCCGGGTCCGGGTCCGGGTCTGGTTCCGGTTCCAGTTCCGGGTCCGGGTTAGGGTCAGGATCCGGGTCCGGGTCCGGGTCCGGTTCCGGTTCCGGTTCCGGTTCCGGTTCCGGTTCCGGTTCCGTTTCCAGTTCCAGTTCCAGTTCCGGTTCCGGTTCCGGTTCCGGTTCCGGTTCCGGGTCAGGGTCAGAGTCAGGATCCGGGTCCGGGTCCGGGTCCGGGTCCGGATCCGGTTCCGGTTCCGGGTCAGGGTCAGGGTCAGGGTCCGGGTCAGGGTCAGGGTCAGGGTCCGGGTCAGGGTCAGGGTCAGGGTCAGGGTCTGGGTCAGGGTCCGGGTCCGGGTCCGAGTCCGGGTCCGTGTCCGTGTCCTTGTCAGTTTCAGGGTCAGTGTCAGAGTCAGGGTCCGGGTCAGGGTCAGGGTCAGGGTCAGGGTCAGGGTCAGGATCTGGGTCTGGGTCAGGGTCCGGGTCCTGGTCCGGGGTCAGGATTCTAGTCCGGGTCCGGGTCCGGGTCCGGATCTGGATCAGGGTCAGGTCAGGGTCAGGGTCAGGGTCAGGGTCAGGGTCAGGGTCAGGGTCAGGATCCGTGTCCATTTCCGGGTCCGGGTAAGGGTCCGTGTCCGGGTCCGGGTCCGGGTCTGGTTCCGGTTCCGGTTCCGGTTCCGGGTCAGGGTCAGGATCCGGGTCCGGGTCCGGGTCCGGGTCCGGATCCGGTTCTGGTTCCGGTTCCGGTTCCGGTTCCGGTTCCGGTTCCGGGTCAGGGTCCGTGTCCGGGTCCGGGTCCGGGTCCGGTTCCGGTTCTGGTTCCGGTTCCGAGTCAGGGTCAGGGTCAGGGTCCTGGTCCGTGTCAGTGTCAGGGTCCTGGTCAGAGTCATGGTCCGGGTCCGGGTCCGGGTCCGGGTCCGTGTCAGTGTCCGGGTCCGAGTCCGGGTCCGGGTCCGGGTCCGTTTCCAGGTCAGGGTCAGGATCCGGGTCCGGGTCCGGGTCCGGGTCCGGGTCCGGGTCCGGGTCCGGGTCCGGGTCCGGGTCCGGGTCCGGGTCCGGGTCTGGGTCTGGGTCCAGGTCTGGTTCCGGGTCCGTGTCAGTGTCAGTGTCAGTGTCAGAGTCAGGGTCCGGGTCCGGGTCCGGGTCCGGGTCAGGGTCAGGATCCGGGTCCGGGTCCGGGTCCGGGTCTGGGTCCGGGTCCGGGTCTGGTTCCGGTTCCGGTTCCGGTTCCGGGTCAGGGTCAGGATCCGGGTCCGGGTCCGGGTCCGGGTCCGGATCCGGTTCTGGTTCCGGTTCCGGTTCCGGTTCCGGTTCCGGTTCCGGGTCAGGGTCAGGATCCGGGTCCGGGTCCGGGTCCGGTTCCGGTTCTGGTTCCGGTTCCGAGTCAGGGTCAGGGTCAGGGTCAGGGTCCGGGTCAGGGTTAGGGTAAGGGTCCGGGTCAGGGTCAGGGTCAGGGTCTGGGTCAGGGTCCGGGTCCGGGTCCGAGTCAGGGTCTGGGTCCGGGTCCGGGTCAGTTTCAGGGTCAGTGTCAGAATCAGGGTCCGGGTCAGTGTCAGGGTCCGGGTCCGGGTCCGGGTCCGGGTCCGGGTCCGGGTCCGGGTCCGGGTCAGGGTCCGGGTCCGGGTCTGTGTCAGTTTAAGGGTCAGTCTCAGAGTCAGGGTCCGGGTCCGGGTCAGGGTCAGGGTCCGGGTCCTGGTCCGTGTCAGTGTCAGGGTCCTGGTCAGAGTCATGGTCCGGGTCCGGGTCCGGGTCCGGGTCCGTGTCAGTGTCCGGGTCCGGGTCCGGGTCCGGGTCCGGGTCCGTTTCCAGGTCAGGGTCAGGATCCGGGTCCGGGTCCGGGTCCGGGTCCGGGTCCGGGTCCGGGTCCGGGTCTGGGTCCGGGTCCGGGTCCGGGTCCGGGTCCGGGTCTGGGTCTGGGTCCAGGTCTGGTTCCGGGTCCGTGTCAGTGTCAGTGTCAGTGTCAGAGTCAGGGTCCGGGTCCGGGTCCGGGTCCGGGTCCGGGTCAGGGTCAGGATCCGGGTCCGGGTCCGGGTCCGGGTCTGGGTCCGGGTCCGGTTCCGGGTCCGGTTCCGGGTCTGGGTCCAGGTCTGGTTCCGGGTCCGTGTCAGTGTCAGTGTCAGTGTCAGTGTCAGAGTCAGGGTCAGGGTCCAGGTCCAGTTCCGGGTCAGGTTCCGGGTCAGGGTCAGGGTCAGGATCCGGGTCCGGGTCCGGGTCCGTGTCAGGTTCCGTCTCCATGTCACGGTCCGGGTCCGGGTCCGGGTCCGTGTCCGTGTCCGGGTCCGGGTCCGGGTCAGGATCCGGGTCCGGTTCCGGGTCCGAGTCCGGGTCCGGATCCGGGTCAGGGTCAGGGTCCGGGTCCGGGTCCGGGTCCGGGTCCGGGTCCGGGTCCGGGTCCGTGTCAGGGTCAGGGTCAGGGTCAGAATCAGGGTCCGGATCCGGGTCCGGGTCCGGGTCCGGTTCCGGTTCCGGTTCCAGTTTCAGTTCCGGTTCCGGTTCCGGTTCCGGGTCAGGGTCAGAGTCAGGATCTGGGTCCTGGTCCGGGTCCGGGTCCGGATCTGGTTCCGGTTCCGGTTCCGGGTCAGGGTCAGTCTCAGAGTCAGGGTCCGGGTCAGGGTCAGGGTCAGGGTCAGGGTCCGGGTCCGAGTCAGGGTCCGGGTCCGGGTCCGGGTCAGTTTCAGGGTCAGTGTCAGAGTCAGTGTCCGGGTCAGGGTCAGGGTCAGTGTCCGGGTCCGGGTCAGGGTCCAGGTCAGGGTCCGGGTCAGGGTCCGGGTCCGCGTCCTTGTCAGTTTCAGGGTCAGTGTCAGAGTCAGGGTCCGGGTCAGGGTCAGGGTCAGGGTCAGGTTCAGGATCCGGGTCTGGGTCAGGGTCCGGGTCCTGGTCCGGGGTCAGGATTCTAGTCCGGGTCCGGGTCCGGGTCCGGATCTGGATCAGGGTCAGGTCAGGGTAAGGGTCAGGGTCAGGGTCAGGATCCGTGTCCATTTCCGGGTCCGGGTAAGGGTCCGTGTCCGGGTCCGGGTCCGGGTCTGGTTCCGGTTCCGGTTCCGGTTCCGGGTCAGGGTCAGGATCCGTGTCCGGGTCCGGGTCCGGGTCTGGGTCCGGATCCGGTTCCGGTTCCGGTTCCGGTTCCGGTTCTGGGTCAGGGTCATAGTCAGGATCCGGGTCCGGGTCTGGGTCCGGGTCCGGGTCCGGGTCCGGGTCCGGGTCCGGGTCCGGGTCCGGGTCCGGGTCCGGTTCCGGTTTCGGTTCTGAGTCAGGGTCAGGGTCAGGGTCAGGGTCAGGGTCCGGGTCAGGGTCAGGGTCAGGGTAAGGGTCCGGGTCAGGGTCAGGGTCAGGGTCTGGGTCAGGGTCCGGGTCCGGGTCAGGGTCCGGGTCCGAGTCAGGGTCAGTTTCAGGGTCAGTGTCAGAGTCAGGGTCCGGGTCAGGGTCAGGGTCCGTGTCAGGGTCCGTGTCCGTGTCCGTGTCCGTGTCAGGGTCCGGGTCTGGGTCCGTGTCAGGGTCCGGGTCCGGGTCCGGGTCCGGGTCCGGGTCCGGGTCCGTTTCCAGGTCAGGGTCACGATCCGGGTCAGGATCCGGGTCCGGGTCTGGCTCCAGGTAGGGGTCCGGGTCCGGGTCCGGGTCCGGGTCTGGGTCCGGGTCCGGGTCAGGGTCCGGATCCGGGTCCGAGTCCGGGTCCGGGTCCGGATCTGGGTCAGGGTCAGGGTCAGGGTCAGGGTCAGGGTCAGGGTCAGGGTCAGGGTCAGGGTCAGGGTCACGGTCAGGGTCAGGATCCGTGTCCGTGTCCGTGTCCGGGTAAGGGTTCGGGTCCTGGTCCGGGTCCGGGTCCGGGTCCGGTTCCGCTTCTGGGTCAGGGTCAAGATCCGTGTCAGGGTCCAGGTCCGGGTCCATGTCAGGGTCTGGGTCCGGGTCCGGGTCCGGGTCCGGGTCCGGTTCTGGGTCCGGGTCCGAGGTCAGGATCCGAGTCCGGGTCCGGGTCCGGGTCCGGATCCGGATCTTGGTCAGGGTCAGGGTCCGGGTCCGCGTCCGGATCCGGGTCCGGGTCTGGGTCCGGGTCCGGGTCCGTGTCAGTGTTAGTGTCAGGGTCAGAGTCAGCGTCCGGGTCCAGGTCCGGGTCAGGGTCAGGATCCGGGTCCGGGTCCGGGTAAGGCTCCGGGTCCGGGTCCGGGTCCGGGTCCGGGTCCGGGTAAGGGTCCGGGTCCGGGTCCGGGTCCGGGTCCGGGTCCGTGTCCGTGTCCGTGTCAGTGTCCGGTTCCGGTTCCGTGTCAGTTTCAGGGTCAGTTTCAGAGTCAGGGTCCGGGTCAGTGTCAGGGTCCGGGTCCGGGTCCGGGTCCGGGTCTGGGTCCGGGTCCGGGTCCGGGTCCGGGTCCGGGTCCGGGTCCGGGTCAGGGTCCGGGTCCGGGTCTGTGTCAATTTAAGGGTCAGTCTCAGAGTCAGGGTCCGGGTCAGGGTCAGGGTCAGGGTCCGCGTCCTGGTCCGTGTCTGTGTCAGGGTCCTGGTCAGAGTCATGGTCCGGGTCCGGGTCCGTGTCAGTGTCCGGGTCCGGGTCCGGGTCCGGGTCCGGGTCCGGGTCCGGGTCCGGGTCCGGGTCCGGGTCCGGGTCCGGGTCTGGGTCCAGGTCTGGTTCCGGGTCCGTGTCAGTGTCAGTGTCAGTGTCAGAGTCAGGGTCCGGGTCCGTTTCAGGGTCTGGGTCCGGTTCTGGGTCCGGGTCCGAGGTCAGGATCCGAGTCCGGGTCCGGGTCCTGGTCCGGGTCCGGGTCCGGGTCTGGGTCCGGGTCCGGATCCGGATCTTGGTCAGAGTCAGGGTCCGGGTCCGCGTCCGGATCCGGGTCCGGGTCTGGGTCCGGGTCCGGGTCCGGGTCCGTGTCAGTGTTAGTGTCAGGGTCAGAGTCAGCGTCCGGGTCCAGGTCCGGGTCAGGGTCAGGATCCGGGTCCGGGTCCGGGTAAGGGTCCAGGTCCGGGTCCGGGTCCGGGTCCGGGTAAGGGTCCAGGTCCGGGTCCGGGTCTGGGTCCGGGTCCGGGTCCGGGTCCGTGTCAGTGTTAGTGTCAGGGTCAGAGTCAGCGTCCGGGTCCAGGTCCGGGTCAGGGTCAGGATCCGGGTCCGGGTCCGGGTAAGGGTCCGGGTCCGGGTCCGGGTCCGGGTCCGGGTAAGGGTCCGGGTCCGGGTCCGGGTCCGGGTCCGGGTCCGTGTCCGTGTCCGTGTCAGTGTCCGGTTCCGGTTCCGTGTCAGTTTCAGGGTCAGTGTCAGAGTCAGGGTCCGGGTCAGTGTCAGGGTCCGGGTCCGGGTCCGGGTCCGGGTCCGGGTCCGGGTCCGGGTCAGGGTCCGGGTCCGGGTCTGTGTCAGTTTAAGGGTCAGTCTCAGAGTCAGGGTCCGGGTCAGGGTCAGGGTCAGGGTCCGCGTCCTTGTCCGTGTCTGTGTCAGGGTCCTGGTCAGAGTCATGGTCCGGGTCCGGGTCCGTGTCCGTGTCAGTGTCCGGGTCCGGGTCCGGGTCCGGGTCCGGGTCCGGGTCCGGGTCCGGGTCCGGGTCCGGGTCCGGGTCCGGGTCTGGGTCCAGGTCTGGTTCCGGGTCCGTGTCAGTGTCAGTGTCAGTGTCAGAGTCAGGGTCAGGGTCCAGGTCCAGTTCCGGGTCAGGGTCCGGGTCAGGGTCAGGGTCAGGATCCGGGTCCGGGTCCGGGTCCGGGTCCGGGTCCGTGTCCGTGTCACGGTCCGGGTCCGGGTCCGGGTCCGGGTCCGGGTCCGGGTCCGGGTCCGGGTCCGGGTCAGGATCTGGGTCCGGTTCCGGGTCCGAGTCCGGGTCCGGATCCGGGTCCGGGTCAGGGTCCGGGTCCGGGTCCGGGTCCGGGTCCGGGTCCGGGTCCGGGTCCGGGTCCGGGTCCGGGTCCGGGTCCGTGTCAGGGTCAGGGTCAGGGTCAGAATCAGGGTCCGGATCCGGGTCAGGGTCAGGGTCCGGGTCCGTGTCAGGGTCCGGGTCCGGGTCCGGGTCCGGGTCTGGTTCCGGTTCCGGTTCCGGGTCAGGGTCAGGATCCGGGTCCGGGTCCGGGTCCGGGTCCGGGTCCGGTTCCGGTTCCGGTTCCGGTTCCAGTTCCAGTTCCGGTTCCGGTTCCGGGTCCGGGTCAGGGTCAGAGTCAGGATCCGGGTCCTGGTCCAGGTCCGGGTCCGGATCCGGATCCGGTTCCGGTTCCGGTTCCGGGTCAGGGTCAGGGTCAGGGTCAGGGTCCGGGTCAGGGTCAGGGTCCGGGTCAGGGTCCGGGTCAGGGTCAGGGTCAGGGTCTGGGTCAGGGTCCGGGTCCGGGTCCGAGTCAGGGTCTGGGTCCGGGTCCGGGTCAGTTTCAGGTTCAGTGTCAGAATCAGGGTCCGGGTCAGTGTCAGGGTCAGGGTCCGGGTCCGAGTCTGTGTCAGTTTAAGGGTCAGTCTCAGAGTCAGGGTCCGGGTCAGGGTCAGGGTCAGGGTCCGGGTCTGAGTCAGGGTCCGGGTCCGGGTCCGGGTCCGGGTCAGTTTCAGGGTCAGTGTCAGAGTCAGTGTCCGGGTCAGGGTCAGGGTCAGTGTCCGGGTCCGGGTCAGGGTCCAGGTCAGGGTCCGGGTCAGGGTCCGGGTCCGTGTCCTTGTCAGTTTCAGGGTCAGTGTCAGAGTCAGGGTCCGGGTCAGGGTCAGGGTCAGGGTCAGGGTCAGGGTCAGGATCCGGGTCTGGGTCAGGGTCCGGGTCCTGGTCCGGGGTCAGGATTCTAGTCCGGGTCCGGGTCCGGGTCCGGATCTGGATCAGGGTCAGGTCAGGGTCAGGGTCAGGGTCAGGGTCAGGATCCGTGTCCATTTCCGGGTCTGGGTAAGGGTCCGTGTCCGGGTCCGGGTCCGGGTCTGGTTCCGGTTCCGGTTCCGGTTCCGGGTCAGGGTCAGGATCCGGGTCCGGGTTCGGGTCTGGGTCCGGATCCGGTTCCGGGTCAGGGTCAGGATCCGGGTCCGGGTTCGGGTCTGGGTCCGGATCCGGTTCCGGTTCCGGTTCCAGTTCCGGTTCTGGGTCAGGGTCATAGTCAGGATCCGGGTCCGGGTCCGGGTCCGGGTCCGGGTCCGGGTCCGGTTCCGGTTTCGTTTCCGAGTCAGGGTCAGGGTCAGGGTCAGGGTCAGGGTCCGGGTCAGGGTCAGGGTCAGGGTAAGGGTCCGGGTCAGGGTCAGGGTCAGGGTCTGGGTCAGGGTCCGGGTCCGAGTCAGGGTCTGGGTCCGGGTCCGGGTCAGTTTCAGGGTCAGTGTCAGAGTCAGGGTCCGGGTCAGGGTCAGGGTCTGTGTCAGGGTCCGTGTCCGTGTCCGTGTCCGTGTCAGGGTCCGGGTCCGGGTCCGGGTCCGGGTCAGGGTCCGGATCCGGGTCCGGGTCCGGATCCCGGTCCTGATCAGGGTCCGGGTCCGGGTCCCGGTCCTGGTCCGTGTCAGTTTCAAGGTCCTGGTCAGAGTCATGGTCCGGGTCCGGGTCCGGGTCTGGGTCCGGGTCCGGGTCAGGGTCCGGATCCGGGTCCGGATCCGGGTCCGTATCAGGGTCCGGGTCCGGGTCAGGGTCCGGGTCCGGGTCCGGGTCCGTGTCCGTGTCCGTGTCAGTGTCCGGTTCCGGTTCCGTGTCAGTTTCAGGGTCAGTGTCAGAGTCAGGGTCCGGGTCAGTGTCAGGGTCCGGGTCCGGGTCCGGGTCCGGGTCCGGGTCCGGGTCCGGGTCAGGGTCCGGGTCCGGGTCTGTGTCAGTTTAAGGGTCAGTCTCAGAGTCAGGGTCCGGGTCAGGGTCAGGGTCAGGGTCCGCGTCCTTGTCCGTGTCTGTGTCAGGGTCCTGGTCAGAGTCATGGTCCGGGTCCGGGTCCGTGTCCGTGTCAGTGTCCGGGTCCGGGTCCGGGTCCGGGTCCGGGTCCGGGTCCGGGTCCGGGTCCGGGTCCGGGTCCGGGTCCGGGTCTGGGTCCAGGTCTGGTTCCGGGTCCGTGTCAGTGTCAGTGTCAGTGTCAGAGTCAGGGTCAGGGTCCAGGTCCAGTTCCGGGTCAGGGTCCGGGTCAGGGTCAGGGTCAGGATCCGGGTCCGGGTCCGGGTCCGGGTCCGGGTCCGTGTCCGTGTCACGGTCCGGGTCCGGGTCCGGGTCCGGGTCCGGGTCCGGGTCCGGGTCCGGGTCCGGGTCCGGGTCAGGATCTGGGTCCGGTTCCGGGTCCGAGTCCGGGTCCGGATCCGGGTCCGGGTCAGGGTCCGGGTCCGGGTCCGGGTCCGGGTCCGGGTCCGGGTCCGGGTCCGGGTCCGGGTCCGGGTCCGGGTCCGTGTCAGGGTCAGGGTCAGGGTCAGAATCAGGGTCCGGATCCGGGTCAGGGTCAGGGTCCGGGTCCGTGTCAGGGTCCGGGTCCGGGTCCGGGTCCGGGTCTGGTTCCGGTTCCGGTTCCGGGTCAGGGTCAGGATCCGGGTCCGGGTCCGGGTCCGGGTCCGGGTCCGGTTCCGGTTCCGGTTCCGGTTCCAGTTCCAGTTCCGGTTCCGGTTCCGGGTCCGGGTCAGGGTCAGAGTCAGGATCCGGGTCCTGGTCCAGGTCCGGGTCCGGATCCGGATCCGGTTCCGGTTCCGGTTCCGGGTCAGGGTCAGGGTCAGGGTCAGGGTCCGGGTCAGGGTCAGGGTCCGGGTCAGGGTCCGGGTCAGGGTCAGGGTCAGGGTCTGGGTCAGGGTCCGGGTCCGGGTCCGAGTCAGGGTCTGGGTCCGGGTCCGGGTCAGTTTCAGGTTCAGTGTCAGAATCAGGGTCCGGGTCAGTGTCAGGGTCAGGGTCCGGGTCCGAGTCTGTGTCAGTTTAAGGGTCAGTCTCAGAGTCAGGGTCCGGGTCAGGGTCAGGGTCAGGGTCCGGGTCTGAGTCAGGGTCCGGGTCCGGGTCCGGGTCCGGGTCAGTTTCAGGGTCAGTGTCAGAGTCAGTGTCCGGGTCAGGGTCAGGGTCAGTGTCCGGGTCCGGGTCAGGGTCCAGGTCAGGGTCCGGGTCAGGGTCCGGGTCCGTGTCCTTGTCAGTTTCAGGGTCAGTGTCAGAGTCAGGGTCCGGGTCAGGGTCAGGGTCAGGGTCAGGGTCAGGGTCAGGATCCGGGTCTGGGTCAGGGTCCGGGTCCTGGTCCGGGGTCAGGATTCTAGTCCGGGTCCGGGTCCGGGTCCGGATCTGGATCAGGGTCAGGTCAGGGTCAGGGTCAGGGTCAGGGTCAGGATCCGTGTCCATTTCCGGGTCTGGGTAAGGGTCCGTGTCCGGGTCCGGGTCCGGGTCTGGTTCCGGTTCCGGTTCCGGTTCCGGGTCAGGGTCAGGATCCGGGTCCGGGTTCGGGTCTGGGTCCGGATCCGGTTCCGGGTCAGGGTCAGGATCCGGGTCCGGGTTCGGGTCTGGGTCCGGATCCGGTTCCGGTTCCGGTTCCAGTTCCGGTTCTGGGTCAGGGTCATAGTCAGGATCCGGGTCCGGGTCCGGGTCCGGGTCCGGGTCCGGGTCCGGTTCCGGTTTCGTTTCCGAGTCAGGGTCAGGGTCAGGGTCAGGGTCAGGGTCCGGGTCAGGGTCAGGGTCAGGGTAAGGGTCCGGGTCAGGGTCAGGGTCAGGGTCTGGGTCAGGGTCCGGGTCCGAGTCAGGGTCTGGGTCCGGGTCCGGGTCAGTTTCAGGGTCAGTGTCAGAGTCAGGGTCCGGGTCAGGGTCAGGGTCTGTGTCAGGGTCCGTGTCCGTGTCCGTGTCCGTGTCAGGGTCCGGGTCCGGGTCCGGGTCCGGGTCAGGGTCCGGATCCGGGTCCGGGTCCGGATCCCGGTCCTGATCAGGGTCCGGGTCCGGGTCCCGGTCCTGGTCCGTGTCAGTTTCAAGGTCCTGGTCAGAGTCATGGTCCGGGTCCGGGTCCGGGTCTGGGTCCGGGTCCGGGTCAGGGTCCGGATCCGGGTCCGGATCCGGGTCCGTATCAGGGTCCGGGTCCGGGTCAGGGTCCGGGTCCGGGTCCGGGTCCGGGTCTGGGTCTGGGTCCGGGTCCGGGTCAGGATCAGGGTCCGATTCCGGGTCCGAGTCCGGGTCCGGGTCCGGATCTGGGTCAGGGTCAGGGTCAGGGTCAGGGTCAGGGTCAGGGTCACGGTCAGGGTCAGGATCCGTGTCCGTGTCCGTGTCCGGGTAAGGGTTCGGGTCCTGGTCCGGGTCCGGGTCCAGGTCCAGTTCCGGGTCAGGGTCCGGGTCAGGGTCAGGGTCAGGATCCGGGTCCGGGTCCAGGTCCGGGTCCGTGTCAGGTTCCGTGTCCGTGTCACGGTCCGGGTCCGGGTCCGGGTCCGGGTCCGGGTCCGGGTCCGGGTCCGGGTCCGGGTCAGGATCCGGGTCTGGTTCCGGGTCCGAGTCCGGGTCCGGATCCGGGTCAGGGTCAGGGTCTGGGTCCGAGTCCGGGTCCGGGTCCGGGTCCGGGTCCGGGTCCGGGTCCGGGTCCGGGTCCGGGTCCGGGTCAGGGTCAGGGTCAGGGTCAGAATCAGGGTCCGGATCGAGGTCAGGGTCAGGGTCCGGGTCCGTGTCAGGGTCCGGGTCCGGGTCCGGGTCCGGGTCTGGTTCCGGTTCCGGTTCCGGTTCCGTTTCCGGGTCAGGGTCAGGATCTGGGTCCGGGTCCGGGTCCGGGTCCGGGTCCGGTTCCGGTTCCGGTTCCGGTTCCGGTTCCAGTTCCAGTTCCGGTTCCGGTTCCGGTTCCGGTTCCGCGTCAGGGTCAGAGTCAGGATCCGGGTCCGGGTCCGGGTCCGGGTCCGGATCCGGTTCCGGTTCCGGGTCAGGGTCAGGGTCAGGGTCCGGGTCAGGGTCAGGGTCAGGGTCCGGGTCAGGGTCAGGGTCAGGGTCTGGGTCTGGGTCAGGGTCCGGGTCCAGGTCCGAGTCAGGGTCCGGGTCCGGGTCCGGGTCAGTTTCAGGGTCAGTGTCAGAATCAGGGTCCGGGTCAGTGTCAGGGTCCGGGTCCGGGTCCGAGTCTGTGTCAGTTTAAGGGTCAGTCTCAGAGTCAGGGTCCGGGTCAGGGTCAGGGTCAGGGTCCGGGTCCGGTTCCGGGTCAGGGTCAGGGTCCGGGTCCGGGTCCGGGTCAGTTTCAGGGTCAGTGTCAGAGTCAGTGTCCGGGTCAGGGTCAGGGTCAGGGTCCGGGTCCGGGTCAGGGTCCAGGTCAGGGTCCGGGTCAGGGTCCGGGTCCGCGTCCTTGTCAGTTTCAGGGTCAGTGTCAGAGTCAGGGTCCGGGTCAGGGTCAGAGTCAGTGTCAGGGTCAGGGTCAGGATCCGGGTCTGGGTCAGGGTCCGGGTCCTGGTCCGGGGTCAGGATTCTAGTCCGGGTCCGGGTCCGGGTCCGGATCTGGATCAGGGTCAGGTCAGGGTCAGGGTCAGGGTCAGGGTCAGGATCCGTGTCCATTTCCGGGTCCGGGTAAGGGTCCGTGTCCGGGTCCGGGTCCGGGTCTGGTTCCGGTTCCGGTTCCGGTTCCGGGTCAAGGTCAGGATCCGGGTCCGGGTCCGGGTCTGGGTCCGGATCCGGTTCCGGTTCCGGTTCCGGTTCCGGTTCCGGTTCCGGTTCTGGTTCTGGTTCTGGTTCTGGGTCAGGGTCAGAGTCAGGATCCGGGTCCGGGTCCGGGTCCGGGTCCGGGTCTGGGTCCGGTTCCGGTTCCGGTTCCGAGTCAGGGTCAGGGTCAGGGTCAGGGTCCGGGTCAGGGTCAGGGTAAGGGTCCGGGTCAGGGTCAGGGTCAAGGTCTGGGTCAGGGTCCGGGTCCGAGTCAGGGTCTGGGTCCGGGTCCGGGTCAGTTTCAGGGTCAGTGTAAGAGTCAGGGTCCGGGTCAGGGTCAGGGTCAGTGTAAGAGTCAGGGTCATGGTCAGGGTCAGTGTCCGGGTCCGGGTCCGGGTCCGGGTCCGGGTCCGGGTCCGGGTCAGGGTCCAGGTCCGGGTCCGGGTCAAGGTCCGGGTCCGGGTCCGGGTCCGGGTCCGGGTCCGGGTCAGGGTCCAGGTCCGGGTCCGGGTCAAGGTCCGGGTCTGCGTCCTTGTCAGTTTCAGGGTCAGTGTCAGAGTCAGGGTCCGGGTCAGGGTCAGGGTCAGGGTGAGGGTCAGGGTCAGGGTCCGTGTCTGGTTCAGGGTCCTGGTCAGAGTCATGGTCCGGGTCCGGGTCCGGGTCCGTGTCAGTGTCCGGGTCCGGGTCCGGGTCCGGGTCCGGGTCCGGGTCCGGGTCCGGGTCCAGGTCTGGGTCCAGGTCTGGTTCCGGGTCCGTGTCAGTGTCAGTGTCAGTGTCAGAGTCAGGGTCCGGGTCCGGGTCCGGGTCCGGGTCAGGGTCAGGATCCGGGTCCGGGTCCGGGTCCGGGTCCGGGTCCGGGTCCGGGTCCGGGTCCGGGTCTGGGTCCAGGTCTGGTTCCGGGTCCGTGTCAGTGTAAGTGTCAGAGTCAGGGTCAGGGTCCAGGTCCAGTTCTGGGTCAGGGTCCGGGTCAGGGTCAGGGTCAGGATCCGGGTCCGGGTCCAGGTCCGGGTCCGTGTCAGGTTCCGTGTCCGTGTCACGGTCCGGGTCCGGGTCCGGGTCCGGGTCCGGGTCCGGGTCCGGGTCCGGGTCCGGGTCAGGATCCGGGTCCGGTGCCGGGTCCGAGTCCGGGTCCGGATCCGGGTCAGGGTCAGGGTCCGGGTCCGGGTCCGGGTCAGTTTCAGGGTCAGTGTCAGAGTCAGTGTCCGGGTCAGGGTCAGGGTCAGGGTCCGGGTCCGGGTCAGGGTCCAGGTCAGGGTCCGGGTCAGGGTCCGGGTCCGCGTCCTTGTCAGTTTCAGGGTCAGTGTCAGAGTCAGGGTCCGGGTCAGGGTCAGAGTCAGTGTCAGGGTCAGGGTCAGGATCCGGGTCTGGGTCAGGGTCCGGGTCCTGGTCCGGGGTCAGGATTCTAGTCCGGGTCCGGGTCCGGGTCCGGATCTGGATCAGGGTCAGGTCAGGGTCAGGGTCAGGGTCAGGGTCAGGATCCGTGTCCATTTCCGGGTCCGGGTAAGGGTCCGTGTCCGGGTCCGGGTCCGGGTCTGGTTCCGGTTCCGGTTCCGGTTCCGGGTCAAGGTCAGGATCCGGGTCCGGGTCCGGGTCTGGGTCCGGATCCGGTTCCGGTTCCGGTTCCGGTTCCGGTTCCGGTTCCGGTTCCGGTTCCGGTTCTGGTTCTGGTTCTGGGTCAGGGTCAGAGTCAGGATCCGGGTCCGGGTCCGGGTCCGGGTCTGGGTCCGGTTCCGGTTCCGGTTCCGAGTCAGGGTCAGGGTCAGGGTCAGGGTCCGGGTCAGGGTCAGGGTAAGGGTCCGGGTCAGGGTCAGGGTCAAGGTCTGGGTCAGGGTCCGGGTCCGAGTCAGGGTCTGGGTCCGGGTCCGGGTCAGTTTCAGGGTCAGTGTAAGAGTCAGGGTCCGGGTCAGGGTCAGGGTCAGTGTCAGAGTCAGGGTCATGGTCAGGGTCAGTGTCCGGGTCCGGGTCCGGGTCCGGGTCCGGGTCCGGGTCAGGGTCCAGGTCCGGGTCCGGGTCAAGGTCCGGGTCCGGGTCCGGGTCCGGGTCCGGGTCCGGGTCCGGGTCCGGGTCCGGGTCCGGGTCCGGGTCCGGGTCTGGGTCCAGGTCTGGTTCCGGGTCCGTGTCAGTGTCAGTGTCAGAGTCAGGGTCAGGGTCCAGGTCCAGTTCTGGGTCAGGGTCCGGGTCAGGGTCAGGGTCAGGATCCGGGTCCGGGTCCAGGTCCGGGTCCGTGTCAGGTTCCGTGTCCGTGTCACGGTCCGGGTCCGGGTCCGGGTCCGGGTCCGGGTCCGGGTCCGGGTCCGGGTCCGGGTCCGGGTCAGGATCCGGGTCCGGTTCCGGGTCCGAGTCCGGGTCCGGGTCCGGGTCCGGGTCCGGGTCCGGGTCCGGGTCCGGGTCCGGGTCCGGGTCCGTGTCAGGGTCAGGGTCAGGGTCAGGGTCAGAATGAGGGTCCGGATCCGGGTCAGGGTCAGGGTCCGGGTCCGTGTCAGGGTCCGGGTCCGGGTCCGGGTCCGGGTCTGGTTCCGGTTCCGGTTCCGGTTCCGGTTCCGGTTCCGGTTCCGGTTCTGGTTCTGGGTCAGGGTCAGAGTCAGGATCCGGGTCCGGGTCCGGGTCCGGGTCTGGGTCCGGTTCCGGTTCCGGTTCCGAGTCAGGGTCAGGGTCAGGGTCAGGGTCCGGGTCAGGGTCAGGGTAAGGGTCCGGGTCAGGGTCAGGGTCAAGGTCTGGGTCAGGGTCCGGGTCCGAGTCAGGGTCTGGGTCCGGGTCAGGGTCAGTTTCAGGGTCAGTGTCAGAGTCAGGGTCCGGGTCAGGGTCAGGGTCAGTGTCAGAGTCAGGGTCATGGTCAGGGTCAGTGTCCGGGTCCGGGTCCGGTTCCGGGTCCGGGTCCGGGTCCGGGTCCGGGTCAGGGTCCAGGTCCGGGTCCGGGTCAAGGTCCGGGTCTGCGTCCTTGTCAGTTTCAGGGTCAGTGTCAGAGTCAGGGTCCGGGTCAGGGTCAGGGTCAGTGTCAGTGTCAGTGTCAGTGTCAGTGTCAGTGTCAGAGTCAGGGTCCGGGTCCGGGTCCGGGTCCGGGTCAGGGTCAGGATCCGGGTCCGGGTCCGGGTCCGGGTCCGGGTCCGGGTCCGGTTCCGGGTCTGGGTCCAGGTCTGGTTCCGGGTCCGTGTCAGTGTCAGTGTCAGAGTCAGGGTCAGGGTCCAGGTCCAGTTCCGGGTCAGGGTCCGGGTCAGGGTCAGGGTCAGGATCCGGGTCCGGGTCCAGGTCCGGGTCCGTGTCAGGTTCCGTGTCCGTGTCACGGTCCGGGTCCGGGTCCGGGTCTGGGTCCGGGTCCGGGTCCGGGTCAGGATCCGGGTCCGGTTCCGGGTCCGAGTCCGGGTCCGGATCCGGGTCAGGGTCAGGGTCCGGGTCCGAGTCCGGGTCCGGGTCCGGGTCCGGGTCCGGATCCGGGTCCGGGTCCGGGTCCGGGTCCGGGTCCGGGTCCGGGTCCGTGTCAGGATCAGGGTCAGGGTCAGAATGAGAGTCCGGATCCGGGTCAGGGTCAGGGTCCGGGTCCGTGTCAGGGTCCGGGTCCGGGTCCGGGTCCGGGTCTGGTTCCGGTTCCGGTTCCGGTTCCGGTTCCGGGTCAGGGTCAGGATCTCGGTCCGGGTCCGGGTCCGGGTCCGGTTCCGGTTCCGGTTCCAGTTCCAGTTCCGGTTCCGGTTCCGGTTCCGGTTCCGCGTCAGGGTCAGAGTCAGGATCCGGGTCCGGGTCCGGGTCCGGGTCCGGATCCGGTTCCGGTTCCGGGTCAGGGTCAGGGTCAGGGTCCGGGTCAGGGTCAGGGTCAGGGTCCGGGTCAGGTTCAGGGTCAGGGTCTGGGTCTGGGTCAGGGTCCGGGTCCAGGTCCGAGTCAGGGTCCGGGTCCGGTTCCGGGTCAGTTTCAGGGTCAGTGTCAGAATCAGGGTCCGGGCCAGTGTCAGGGTCCGGGTCCGGGTCCGAGTCTGTGTCAGTTTAAGGGTCAGTCTCAGAGTCAGGGTCCGGGTCAGGGTCAGGGTCAGGGTCCGGGTCCGGTTCCGGGTCAGGGTCAGGGTCCGGGTCCGGGTCCGGGTCAGTTTCAGGGTCAGTGTCAGAGTCAGTGTCCGGGTCAGGGTCAGGGTCAGGGTCCGGGTCCGGGTCCGGGTCAGGGTCCAGGTCAGGGTCCGGGTCAGGGTCCGGGTCCGCGTCCTTGTCAGTTTCAGGGTCAGTGTCAGAGTCAGGGTCCGGGTCAGGGTCAGAGTCAGTGTCAGGGTCAGGGTCAGGATCCGGGTCTGGGTCAGGGTCCGGGTCCTGGTCCGGGGTCAGGATTCTAGACCGGGTCCGGGTCCGGGTCCGGATCTGGATCAGGGTCAGGTCAGGGTCAGGGTCAGGGTCAGGGTCAGGATCCGTGTCCATTTCCGGGTCCGGGTAAGGGTCCGTGTCCGGGTCCGTGTCCGGGTCTGGTTCCGGTTCCGGTTCCGGTTCCGGGTCAAGGTCAGGATCAGGGTCCGGGTCCGGGTCTGGGTCCGGATCCGGTTCCGGTTCCGGTTCCGGTTCCGGTTCCGGTTCTGGTTCTGGGTCAGGGTCAGAGTCAGGATCCGGGTCCGGGTCCGGGTCCGGGTCCGGGTCCGGGTCCGGGTCCAGGTCTGGGTCCGGTTCCGGTTCCGGTTCCGAGTCAGGGTCAGGGTCAGGGTCAGGGTCCGGGTCAGGGTCAGGGTAAGGGTCCGGGTCAGGGTCAGGGTCAAGGTCTGGGTCAGGGTCCGGGTCCGAGTCAGGGTCTGGGTCCGGGTCCGGGTCAGTTTCAGGGTCAGTGTCAGAGTCAGGGTCCGGGTCAGGGTCAGGGTCAGTGTCAGAGTCAGGGTCATGGTCAGGGTCAGTGTCCGGGTCCGGGTCCGGGTCCGGGTCCGGGTCCGGGTCAGGGTCCAGGTCCGGGTCCGGGTCAAGGTCCGGGTCTGCGTCCTTGTCAGTTTCAGGGTCAGTGTCAGAGTCAGGGTCCGGGTCAGGGTCAGGGTCAGGGTCAGGGTCAGGGTCAGGGTCAGGGTCAGGGTCCGTGTCTGGGTCAGGGTCCGGGTCCTGGTCCGGGGTCAGGATTCTAGTCCGGGTCCGGGTCCGGGTCCGGATCTGGATCAGGGTCAGGTCAGGGTCAGGGTCAGGGTCAGGGTCAGGATCCGTGTCCATTTCCGGGTCCGGGTAAGGGTCCGTGTCCGTGTCCGTGTCCGGGTCCGGGTCAGGGTCCCGATCCGGGTCCGTGTCAGTTTCAGGGTCAGTGTCAGGGTCCGGGTCCGGGTCAGGGTCCGGGTCCGTGTCCGTGTCCATGTCCGTGTTAGGGTCCGGGTCCGGGTCCGGGTCCGGGTCCGGGTCCGGGTCCGGGTCCGGGTCCGCGTCCGGGTCCGGGTCCGGGTCCGGGTCCGGGTCCGGTTCCGGGTCTGGGTCCAGGTCTGGTTCCGGGTCCGTGTCAGTGTCAGTGTCAGAGTCAGGGTCAGGGTCCAGGTCTAGTTCCGGGTCAGGGTCCGGGTCACGGTCCGGGTCCGGGTCCGGGTCCGGGTCCGGGTCCGGGTCCGGGTCCGGGTCCGGGTCCGGGTCAGGATCCGGGTCCGGTTCCGGGTCCGAGTCCGGGTCCGGATCCGGGTCAGGGTCAGGGTCCGGGTCCGAGTCCGGGTCCGGGTCCGGGTCCGGGTCCGGGTCCGGGTCCGGGTCCGGGTCCGGGTCCGGGTCCGGGTCCGGGTCCGGGTCAGGGTCAGGGTCAGGGTCAGAATCAGGGTCCGGATCCGGGTCCGGGTCCGGGTCTGGTTCCAGTTCCGGTTCCGGTTCCGGTTCCGGGTCAGGGTCAGGATCTGGGTCCGGGTCCGGGTCCGGGTCCGGGTCCGGTTCCGGTTCCGGTTCCGGTTCCGGTTCCTGTTCCAGTTCCGGTTCCGGGTCCGGTTCCGGTTCCGGGTCAGGGTCAGAGTCAGGATCCGGGTCCGGGTCTGGGTCCGGGTCCGGATCCGGTTCCGGTTCCGGGTCAGGGTCAGGGTCAGGGTCCGGGTCAGGGTCAGGGTCAGGGTCCGGGTCAGGGTCAGGGTCAGGGTCTGGGTCAGGGTCCGGGTCCAGGTCCGAGTCAGGGTCCGGGTCCGGGTCAGTTTCAGGGTCAGTGTCAGAATCAGGGTCCGGGTCAGTGTCAGGGTCCGGGTCCGGGTCCGAGTCTGTGTCAGTTTAAGGGTCAGTCTCAGAGTCAGGGTCCGGGTCAGGGTCAGGGTCAGGGTCCGGGTCCGGTTCCGGGTCAGGGTCAGGGTCCGGGTCCGGGTCCGGGTCAGTTTCAGGGTCAGTGTCAGAGTCAGTGTCCGGGTCAGGGTCAGGGTCAGTGTCAGGGTCAGGGTCAGGATCCGGGTCTGGGTCAGGGTCCGGGTCCTGGTCCGGGGTCAGGATTCTAGTCCGGGTCCGGGTCCGGGTCCGGATCTGGATCTGGATCAGGGTCAGGTCAGGGTCAGGGTCAGGGTCAGGGTCAGGATCCGTGTCCATTTCCGGGTCCAGGTAAGGGTCCGTGTCCGGGTCCGGGTCCGGGTCTGGTTCCAGTTCCGGTTCCGGTTCCGGGTCAAGGTCAGGATCCGGGTCCGGGTCCGGGTCTGGGTCCGGATCCGGATCCGGTTCCGGTTCCGGTTCCAGTTCCGGTTCCGGTTCCGGTTCTGGTTCTGGGTCAGGGTCAGATTCAGGATCCGGGTCCGGGTCCGGGTCCGGGTCCGGGTCCGGGTCCGGGTCCGGGTCTGGGTCCGGTTCCGGTTCCGGTTCCTGTTCCGATTCAGGGTCAGGGTCAGGGTCAGGGTCAGGGTCCGGGTCAGGGTCAGGGTAAGGGTCCGGGTCAGGGTCAGGGTCAAGGTCTGGGTCAGGGTCCGGGTCCGAGTCAGGGTCTGGGTCCGGGTCCGGGTCAGTTTCAGGGTCAGTGTCAGAGTCAGGGTCCGGGTCAGGGTCAGGGTCAGTGTCAGAGTCAGGGTCATGGTCAGGGTCAGTGTCCGGGTCCGGGTCCGGGTCCGGGTCCGGGTCCGGGTCAGGATCCGGGTCCGGTTCCGGGTCCGAGTCCGGGTCCGGATCCGGGTCAGGGTCCGGGTCCGGGTCCGAGTCCGGGTCCGGGTCCGGGTCCGGGTCCGGGTCCGGGTCCGGGTCCGGGTCCGGGTCCCGGTCCGGGTCCGGGTCAGGGTCAGGGTCAGGGTCAGGGTCAGAATCAGGGTCCGGATCCGGGTCAGGGTCAGGGTCAGGGTCCGGGTCCGTGTCAGGGTCCGGGTCCGGGTCCTGGTCCGGGTCTGGTTCCGGTTCCGGTTCCGGTTCCGGGTCAGGGTCAGGATCTGGGTCCGGGTCCGGGTCCGGGTCCGGGTCCGGTTCCGGTTCCGGTTCCGGTTCCGGTTCCAGTTCCAGTTCCGGTTCCGGTTCCGGTTCCGGTTCCGGTTCCGGGTCAGGGTCAGAGTCAGGATCCGGGTCCGGGTCCGGGTCCGGATCCGGTTCCGGTTCCGGGTCAGGGTCAGGGTCAGGGTCCGGGTCAGGGTCAGGGTCAGGGTCCGGGTCAGGGTCAGGGTCAGGGTCTGGGTCAGGGTCCGGGTCCAGGTCCGAGTCAGGGTCCGGGTCCGGGTCCGGGTCAGTTTCAGGGTCAGTGTCAGAATCAGGGTCCGGGTCAGTGTCAGGGTCCGGGTCCGGGTCCGAGTCTGTGTCAGTTTAAGGGTCAGTCTCAGAGTCAGGGTCCGGGTCAGGGTCAGGGTCAGGGTCCGGGTCCGGTTCCGGGTCAGGGTCAGGGTCCGGGTCCGGGTCCGGGTCAGTTTCAGGGTCAGTGTCAGAGTCAGTGTCCGGGTCAGGGTCAGGGTCAGGGTCCGGGTCCGGGTCAGGGTCCAGGTCAGGGTCCGGGTCATGGTCCGGGTCCGCGTCCTTGTCAGTTTCAGGGTCAGTGTCAGAGTCAGGGTCCGGGTCGGGGTCAGAGTCAGTGTCAGGGTCAGGGTCAGGGTCAGGGTCAGGGTCAGGGTCAGGATCCGTGTCCATTTCCGGGTCCGGGTAAGGGTCCGTGTCCGTGTCCGGGTCCGGGTCTGGTTCCAGTTCCGGTTCCGGTTCCGGGTCAAGGTCAGGATCCGGGTCCGGGTCCGGGTCTGGGTCCGGATCCGGTTCCGGTTCCGGTTCCGGTTCCGGTTCCGGTTCCGGTTCCGGTTCTGGTTCTGGGTCCGGGTCAGAGTCAGGATCCGGGTCCGGGTCCGGGTCCGGGTCCGGGTCCGGGTCCGGGTCTGGGTCCGGTTCCGGTTCCGGTTCCTGTTCCGATTCAGGGTCATGGTCAGGGTCAGGGTCAGGGTCCGGGTCAGGGTCAGGGTAAGTGTCCGGGTCAGGGTCAGGGTCAAGGTCTGGGTCAGGGTCCGGGTCCGAGTCAGGGTCTGGGTCCGGGTCCGGGTCAGTTTCAGGGTCAGTGTCAGAGTCAGGGTCCGGGTCAGTTTCAGGGTCAGTGTCAGAGTCAGGGTCCGGGTCAGGGTCAGGGTCAGGGTCAGGGTCAGGGTCAGGGTCAGGGTCAGGGTCCGGGTCTGGGTCAGGGTCCGGGTCCTGGTCCGGGGTCAGGATTCTAGTCCGAGTCCAGGTCTGGGTCCGGATCTGGGTCAGGGTCAGGTCAGGGTCAGGGTCAGGGTAAGGGTCAGGGTCAGGGTCAGGGTCAGGGTCAGGATCCGTGTCCATTTCCGGGTCCGGGTCAGGGTCCGGATCCTGGTCCGTGTCAGTTTCAGGGTCAGTGTCAGGGTCCGGGTCCGTGTCAGGGTCCGTGTCCGTGTCCGTGTCCGTGTCATAGTCCGGGTCCGGGTCCGGGTCCGGGTCCGGGTCCGGGTCCGGGTCAGGGTCCGGACCCGGGTCCGGATCCCGGTCCGGATCAGGGTCCAGGTCCGGGTCCCGGTCCTGGTCCGTGTCAGGGTCCGGGTCCGTGTCCAGGTCCGTTTCCAGGTCAGGGTCACGATCCGGGTCAGGATCCGGGTCCGGGTCCGGCTCCAGGTCCGGGTCCGGGTCCGGGTCCGGGTCCGGGTCTAGGTCCGGGTCCGGGTCAGGGTCCGGATCAGGGTCCGGATCCGGGTCCGTATCAGGGTCCGGGTCCGGGTCAGGGTCCGGGTCCAGGTCCGGGTCCGGGTCTGGGTCCGGGTCCGGGTCCGGGTCAGGATCCGGGTCCGGTTCCGGGTCCGAGTCCGGGTCCGGATCTGGGTCAGGGTCAGGGTCCGGGTCCGGGTCCGGGTCCGGGTCCGGATCTGGGTCAGGGTCAGGGTCAGGGTCAGGGTCAGGGTCAGGGTCACGGTCAGGGTCAGGATCCGTGTCCGTGTCCGTGTCCGGGTAAGGGATCGGGTCCTGATCCGGGTCCGGGTCCGGGTCCGGGTCCGGTTCCGCTTCCGGGTCAGGGTCAAGATCCGGGTCCGGGTCCGGGTTCGGGTCCGTGTCAGGGTCTGGGTCCGGGTCCGGGTCCGGGTCCGGGTCGGGGTCTGGGTCCGGGTCCGAGGTCAGGATCCGAGTCCGGGTCCGGGTCCTGGTCCGGGTCCGGGTCCGGGTCCGGGTCCGGGTCCGGGTCCGGATCCGGATCTTGGTCAGGGTCAGGGTCCGGGTCCGCGTCCGGATCCGGGTCCGGGTCTGGGTCCGGGTCCGGGTCCGTGTCAGTGTGAGTGTCAGGGTCAGAGTCAGCGTCCGGGTCCAGGTCCTGGTCAGGGTCAGGATCCGGTTCCGGGTCCGGGTAAGGGTCCGGGTCCGGGTCCGGGTAAGGGTCCAGGTCCGGGTCCGGGTCCGGGTCCGTGTCCGTGTCCGTGTCAGGGTCCGGTTCCGGTTCCGTGTCAGTTTCAGGGTCAGTGTCAGAGTCAGGGTCCGTGTCAGGGTCCCGGGTCCGGGTCCGGGTCCGGGTCTGGGTGAGGGTCAGGGTCCGGGTCCAGGTCCGGGTCCGGGTCCGGGTCCGGGTCCGGGTCTGGGTCCGGGTCCGAGGTCAGGATCCGAGTCTGGGTCCGGGTCCTGGTACGGGTCCGGGTACGGGTCCGGGTACGGGTCCGGATCCGGATCTTGGTCAGGGTCAGGGTCCGGGTCCGCGTCCGGATCCGGGTCCGGGTCTGGGTCCGGGTCCGGGTCCGTGTCAGTGTTAGTGTCAGGGTCAGAGTCAGCGTCCGGGTCCAGGTCCGGGTCAGGGTCAGGATCCGGTTCCGGGTCCGGGTAAGGGTCCGGGTCCGGGTCCGGGTAAGGGTCCAGGTCCGGGTCCGGGTCCGTGTCCGTGTCCGTGTCAGGGTCCGGTTCCGGTTCCGTGTCAGTTTCAGGGTCAGTGTCAGAGTCAGGGTCCGTGTCAGGGTCCCGGGTCCGGGTCCGGGTCCGGGTCTGGGTGAGGGTCCGGGTCCGGGTCCAGGTCCGGGTCCGGGTCCGGGTCCGGGTCGGGGTCTGGGTCCGGGTCGGAGGTCAGGATCCGAGTCTGGGTCCGGGTCCTGGTCCGGGTCCAGGTACGGGTCCGGGTACGGGTCCGGATCCGGATCTTGGTCAGGGTCAGGGTCCGGGTCCGCGTCCGGATCCGGGTCCGGGTCTGGGTCCGGGTCCGGGTCCGGGTCCGGGTCCGTGTCAGTGTTAGTGTCAGGGTCAGAGTCAGCGTCCGGGTCCAGGTCCGGGTCAGGGTCAGGGTCAGGATCCGGGTCCGGGTCCGGGTAAGGGTCCGGGTCCGGGTCCGGGTAAGGGTCCGGGTCCGGGTAAGGGTCCGGGTCCGGGTCCGGGTCCGGGTCCGTGTCAGGGTCCGGTTCCGGTTCCGGTTCCGGTTCCGTGTCAGTTTCAGGGTCAGTGTCAGAGTCAGGGTCCGTGTCAGGGTCCCGGGTCCGGGTCCGGGTCCGGGTCTGGGTGAGGGTCCGGGTCCGGGTCCAGGTCCGGGTCCGGGTCCACGTCAGGGTCAGTATCCAGGTCCAGGTCCGGGTCCGGGTCCGGGTCCGGTCAGGGTCAGGGTCCGTGTCCGGGTCCTGGTCCGGGGTCAGGATTCTAGTCCGGGTCCGGGTCCGGGTCCGGATCTGGGTCAGGGTCAGGGTCAGGGTCAGTGTCAGGATCCGTGTCCGTTTCCGGGTCCAGGTAAGGGTACGTGTCCGTGTCCAGGTCCAGGTCCGGGTCAGGGTCCGGATCCGGGTCCGTGTCAGTTTCAGGGTCAGTGTCAGGGTCCGGGTCCGTGTCAGTGTCCGGGTCCGTGTCCGTGTCAGGGTCCGGTTCCGGGTCCGGGTCCGGATCCTGTTCCGGGTCTGGGTGAGGGTCCGGGTCCGGGTCCAGGTCGGGTCCGGGTCCACGTCAGGGTCAGTATCCACGTCCAGGTCCAGGTCCGGGTCCGGGTCTGGTCAGGGTCAGGGTCCGTGTCCGTGTCCGGGGTCAGGATCCGAGTCCGGGTCCGGGTCCGGGTCCGGGTCTGGGTGAGGGTCCGGGTCTAGGTCCGGGTCCGGGTCAGGGTCCGGATCCGGGTCCGGATCCGGGTCCGTATCAGGGTCCGGGTCCGGGTCAGGGTCCGGGTCCAGGTCCGGGTCCGGGTCTGGGTCCGGGTCCGGGTCCGGGTCCGGGTCCGGTTCTGGGTCCGAGTCCGGGTCCGGATCTGGGTCAGGGTCAGGGTCAGGGTCCGGGTCCGGGTCCGGGTCCGGATCTGGGTCAGGGTCAGGGTCAGGGTCAGGGTCAGGGTCAGGGTCACGGTCAGGGTCAGGATCCGTGTCCGTGTCCGTGTCCGGGTAAGGGATCGGGTCCTGGTCCGGGTCCGGGTCCGGGTCCGGTTCCGCTTCCGGGTCAGGGTCAAGATCCGGGTCCGGGTCCGGGTTCGGGTCCGTGTCAGGGTCTGGGTCCGGGTCCGGGTCCGGGTCCGGGTCGGGGTCTGGGTCCGGGTCCGAGGTCAGGATCCGAGTCCGGGTCCGGGTCCTGGTCCGGGTCCGGGTCCGGGTCCGGGTCCGGGTCCGGATCCGGATCTTGGTCAGGGTCAGGGTCCGGGTCCGCGTCCGGATCCGGGTCCGGGTCTGGGTCCGGGTCCGTGTCCGTGTCAGTGTTAGTGTCAGGGTCAGAGTCAGCGTCCGGGTCCAGGTCCGGGTCAGGGTCAGGATCCGGGTCCGGGTCCGGGTAAGGGTCCGGGTCCGGGTCCGGGTAAGGGTCCAGGTCCGGGTCCGGGTCCGGGTCCGGGTCCGGGTCCGTGTCAGGGTCCGGTTCCGGTTCCGTGTCACTTTCAGGGTCAGTGTCAGAGTCAAGGTCCGTGTCAGGGTCCCGGGTCCGGGTCCGGGCCCGGGTCTGGGTGAGGGTCCGGGTCCGGGTCCAGGTCCGGGTCCGGGTCCGGGTCCGGGTCGGGGTCTGGGTCCGGGTCCGAGGTCAGGATCCGAGTCTGGGTCCGGGTCCTGGTCCGGGTCCGGGTCCGGGTCCGTGTCCGTGTCAGGGTCCGGTTTCGGTTCCGTGTCAGTTTCAGGGTCAGTGTCAGAGTCAGGGTCTGTGTCAGGGTCCCGGGTCCGGGTCCGGGTCCGGGTCTGGGTGAGGGTCCGGGTCCGGGTCCAGGTCCGGGTCCGGGTCCACGTCAGGGTCAGTATCCAGGTCCAGGTCCGGGTCCGGGTCCGGGTCCGGTCAGGGTCAGGGTCCGTGTCCGGGTCCTGGTCCGTGGTCAGGATTCTAGTCCGGGTCCGGGTCCGGGTCCGGATCTGGGTCAGGGTCAGGGTCAGGGTCAGTGTCAGGATCCGTGTCCGTTTCCGGGTCCAGGTAAGGGTACGTGTCCGGGTCCGTGTCCGGGTCCGGGTCAGGGTCCGGATCCGGGTCCGTGTCAGTTTCAGGGTCAGTGTCAGGGTCCGGGTCCGTGTCAGTGTCCGGGTCCGTGTCCGGGTCCTGGTCCGTGGTCAGGATTCTAGTCCGAGTCCGGGTCCGGATCTGGGTCAGGGTCAGGGTCAGGGTCAGGGTCAGGGTCAGGGTCAGGGTCAGGATCCGTTTCCGTTTCCGTGTCCGGGTAAGGGTACGTGTCCGTGTCCGTGTCCGTGTCCGGGTCCGGGTCAGTGTCCCGGTCCGTGTCGGTGTAAGGGTCCGGGTCCGGGTCCGGGTCCGGGTCCGGGTCCGGGTCCGGGTCCGGGTCCGGGTCCGGGTCCGGTTCCGGTTCCAGGTCAGGGTCAGGATCCGGGTCCGGGTCTGGGTCTGGGTCCGGGTCCGGGTCCGGGTCTCGGTCCGGGTCCGTGTCTGGGTCCGGGGGTCAGGATTCTAGTCCGGGACCGGGTCCGGGTCCGGGTCCGGGTCCGTGTCAGTGTCCGTGTCCGTGTCCGTGTCCATGTCAGGGTCCGGGTCTGGTTCCGGGTCCGGGTCCGGGTCCGGGTCAGGGTCAGGATCCGAGTCCGGGTCCGGGTCCGGGTCTGGGTGAGGTTCCGGGTCCGGGACCAGGTCCGGGTCCGGGTCCACGTCAGGGTCAGTATCCAGGTCCAGGTCCGGGTCCGGGTCCGGGTCCGGTCAGGGTCAGGGTCCGTGTCCCTGTCCGTGTCCGGGGTCAGGATTCTAGTCCGGGTCCGGGTCCGGGTCAGGGTCCGGGTCCGTGTCAGGGTCCGGGTCCGTGTCAGGGTCTGGGTCCGGGTCCGGGGTCCGGGTCCGGGTCCGGGTCTGGGTCCGGGACCGGGTCCGGGTCCGGGTCCCGGTCCGGGTCCGGGTCCGGTTCCGGTTCCGTTTCCAAGTCACGGTCATGGTAAGGATCCGGGTCCGCGTCCTTGTCCGGGTCCGGGTCAGGGTCCGGATCCGGGTCCGGGTCCGGGTCCGGATCCGGATCCGGATCAGGGTCCGGGTCCGTGTCCGTGTCAGGGTCCGGGTCTGTGTCCGGGTCCGGGTCCAGGTCTGGGTCCGGGTCCGGTGTCAGGATCCGAGTCCGGGTCCGGGTCCGGGGTCAGGATTCTAGTCCGGGTCCGGGTCCGGGTCCGTGTCCATGTCAGTGTCCGTGTCCGTGTCAGGGTCCGGGTCCGGGTCCGGGTCCGGGTCCGGGTCCGGGTCCGGGTCCGGGTCCGAGTCAGGGTCAGGGTCCGTGTCCGGGTCCGGGTCCGGGGTCAGGATCCTAGTCCAGGTCCGGGTCCGGGTCAGGGTCCGGGTCCGTGTCAGGGTCCGGGTCCGTGTAAGGGTCTGGGTCCGGGTCCGGGTCCGGGTCCAGGTCCGTTTTAAGGTCAGGGTCAGGATCCGGGTCCGGGTCCGTGTCCGGGTCTGGGTCCGGGTTCCGGGTTCGGGTCAGGGTCCGGGTCCGGGTCCTGCTCCGTGTCCGGGTCCGTGTCCGGGTCCGAGTCAGGGTCTGGGTCCGGGTCCGGGTCCGGGTCCGGGTCAGTTTCAGGGTCAGTGTCAGAGTCAGGGTCCGGGTCACGGTCCGGGTCCGGGTCCGTGTCAGGGTCCGGGTCTGTGTCCGGGTCCGGGTCCAGGTCTGGGTCCGGGTCCGGTGTCAGGATCCGAGTCCGGGTCCGGGTCCGGGGTCAGGATTCTAGTCCGGGTCCGGGTCCGGGTCCGTGTCCATGTCAGTGTCCGTGTCCGTGTCCGTGTCAGGGTCCGGGTCCGGGTCCGGGTCCGGGTCCGGGTCCGAGTCAGGGTCAGGGTCCGTGTCCGGGTCCGGGTCCGGGGTCAGGATCCTAGTCCAGGTCCGGGTTCGGGTCAGGGTCCGGGTCCGTGTCAGGGTCCGGGTCCGTGTAAGGGTCTGGGTCCCTGTCCGGGTCCGGGTCCAGGTCCGTTTTCAGGTCAGGGTCAGGATCCGGGTCCGTGTCCGTGTCCGGGTCTGGGTCCGGGTTCCGGGTTCGGGTCAGGGTCCGGGTCCGGGTCCTGGTCTGTGTCCGGGTCCGTGTCCGGGTCCGAGTCAGGGTCTGGGTCCGGGTCCGGGTCCGAGTCCGGGTCAGTTTCAGGGTCAGTGTCAGAGTCAGGGTCCGGGTCACGGTCCGGGTCCAGGTCCAGGTCAGGGTCCGGGTCTGGGTGAGGGTCCGGGTCCGGGTCCATGTCCGGGTCTGGGTCCACGTCAGGGTCAGTATCCAGGTCCAAGTCCGGATCCGGGTCCGGATCCGGATCAGGGTCCGAGTCTGTGTCTGGGTCCGGGATCAGGATTCTAGTCCGGGTCCGGGTCCGGGTCCGGGTCCGGGTCCGGGTCAGTGTCCGTGTCCGTGTCCGTGTCCATGTCAGGGTCCGGGTCCGGGTCCGGGTCCGGGTCCGGGTCAGGGTCAGGATCCGAGTCCGGGTCCGGGTCCGGGTCTGGGTGAGGTTCCGGGTCCGGGTCGAGGTCCGGGTCCGGGTCCACGTCAGGGTCAGTATCCAGGTCCAGGTCCGGGTCCGGGTCCGGGTCCGGGTCCGGGTCCGGTCAGGGTCAGGGTCCGTGTCCCTGTCCGGGTCCGGGGTCAGGATTCTAGTCCGGGTCCGGGTCCGTGTCAGGGTCCGGGTCCGTGTCAGGGTCCGGGTCCGGGTCCGGGTCCGGGTCCGGGTCCGGGTCCGTGTCCGTGTCCGTGTCCGTGTCCGTGTCCGTGTCCGGGTCCGGGTCCGGGTCCCGGTCCGTGTCCGGGTCCGGTTCCGTTTCCGTTTCCAAGTCACGGTCATGGTCAGGATCCGGGTCCGCGTCCTTGTCCGGGTCCGGGTCAGGGTCCGGATCCGGGTCCGGATCCGGATCCGGATCAGGGTCCGGGTCCGTGTCCGTGTCAGGGTCCGGGTCTGTGTCCGGGTCCGGGTCCAGGTCTGGGTCCGGGTCCGGTGTCAGGATCCGAGTCCGGGTCCGGGTCCGGGGTCAGGATTCTAGTCCGGGTCCGGGTCCGGGTCCGTGTCCATGTCAGTGTCCGTGTCCGTGTCCGTGTCAGGGTCCGGGTCCGGGTCCGGGTCCGGGTCCGGGTCCGAGTCAGGGTCAGGGTCCGTGTCCGGGTCCGGGTCCGGGGTCAGGATTCTAGTCCAGGTCCGGGTCCGTGTCAGGGTCCGGGTCCGTGTCAGGGTCCGGGTCCGTGTAAGGGTCTGGGTCCGGGTCCGGGTCCGGGTCCGGGTCCGTTTTCAGGTCAGGGTCAGGATCCGGGTCCGTGTCCGTGTCCGGGTCTGGGTCCGGGTCCAGGTTCGGGTCAGGGTCCGGGTCCGTGTCCTGGTCCGTGTCCGGGTCCGTGTCCGGGTCCGAGTCAGGGTCTGGGTCCGGGTCCGGGTCCGGGTCCGGGTCAGTTTCAGGGTCAGTGTCAGGGTCTGGGTCCGTGTCAGGGTCCGGGTCTGTGACAGGGTCTGGGTCCGGGTCCAGGTCAGGGTCCGGGTCCGGGTCCGGGTAGAGGGTCCGGGTCCGGGTCCGGGTCAGGGTCCGTGTCAGGGTCTGGGTCCGTGTCAGGGTCCGGGTCCGGGTCAGGGTCTGGGTCCGGGTCCGGGTCCGGGTCCGGGTCCGGGTCCGGGTCGGGGTCTGTGTCCGGGTCCGAGGTCAGGATCCGAGTCCGGGTCCGGGTCCTGGTCCGGGTTCGGGTCCGGGTCCGGGTCCGGGTCCGGGTCCGGATCCGGATCTTGGTCAGGGTCAGGGTCCGGGTCCGGGTCCGGATCCGGGTCCGGGTCTGGGTCCGGGTCCGGGTCCGGGTCCGGGTCCGGGTCCGGGTCCGGGTCAGTGTTAGTGTCAGGGTCAGAGTCAGGGTCCGGGTCCGGGTCCGGGTCAGGGTCAGTATCCGGGTCCGGGTCCGGGTAAGGGTCCGGGTCCGGGTCCGGGTCCGGGTCCGGGTCCGGGTCCGTGTCAGGGTCCGGTTCCGGTTCCGTGTCAGTTTCAGGGTCAGTGTCAGAGTCAGGGTCCGTGTCAGGGTCCCGGGTCCGGGTCCGGGTCCGGGTCCCGGTCTGGGTGAGGGTCCGGGTCCGGGTCCAGGTCCGGGTCCGGGTCCACGTCAGGGTCAGTATCCAGGTCCAGGTCCGGGTCCGGGTCCGGGTCCGGGTCCGGTCAGGGTCAGGGTCCGTGTCAGGGTCCGGGTCCGTGTCAGGGTCTGGGTCCGGGTCCGGGTCCGGGTCCGGGTCCGGTTCCGGTTCTGGTTCCGGTTCCGTTTCCAGGTCAGGGTCAGGGTCAGGATCCGGGTCCGGGTCCGGGTCCGGGTCCGGGTCAGGGTCCGGATCCGGGTCCGGATCCGGATCCGGATCCGGGTCCGGGTCAGGGTCCGGGTCAGTGTCCGGGTCCGGGTCCGGGTCCGGGTCCAGGTCTGGGTCCGGGTCCGGGGTCAGGATCCGAGTCCGGGTCTGGGTCCGGGGTCAGGATTCTAGTCCGGGTCCGGGTCCGGGTCTGGGTCTGGGTCCGGGTCCAGGTCAGTGTCAGTGTCAGGGTCAGAGTCAGGGTCCGGGTCTGGGTCCGGGTCAGGGTCAGGATCCGTGTCCGTGTCCGGGTCCGGGTAAGGGTCCGTGTCCCCGTCCGGGTCCAGGTCCGGGTCAGGGTCAGGGTCAGGATCCGGGTCCGGGTCCGGGTAAGGGTCCGGGTCCGGGTCCGGGTCCGGGTCCGGGTCCGGGTCCGGGTCCGTGTCCGTGTCAGGGTCCGGTTCCGGTTCCGTGTCAGTTTCAGGGTCAGTGTCAGAGTCAGGGTCCGTGTCAGGGTCCAGGGTCCGGGTCCGGGTCCCGGTCTGGGTGAGGGTCCGGGTCCGGGTCCAGGTCCGGGTCCGGGTCCACGTCAGGGTCAGTATCCAGGTCCAGGTCCGGGTCCGGGTCCGGGTCCGGTCAGGGTCAGGGTCCGTGTCCGGGTCCTGGTCCGGGGTCAGGATTCTAGTCCGGGTCCGTGTCCGTGTCCGGGTCCGGGTCCGGATCTGGGTCAGGGTCAGTGTCAGTGTCAGGGTCAGGGTCAGGGTCAGGGTCAGGGTCAGGATTCGTGTCCGTTTCCGGGTCCGGGTAAGGGTACGTGTCCGTGTCTCTGTCCGGGTCCGGGTCAGGGTCCGGATCCGGGTCCGTGTCAGTTTCAGGGTCAGTGTCAGGGTCCGTGTCCGTGTCAGTGTCCGGGTCCGTGTCCGTGTCCGTGTCAGGGTCCGTGTCCGTGTCCGGGTCCGGTTCCGGGTCTGGGTGAGGGTCCAGGTCCGGTTCTGGGTCCAGGTCCGGGTCCGGGTCCACGTCAGGGTCAGTATCCAGGTCCAGGTCCTGGTCCGGGTCCGGGTCCGGTCAGGGTCAGGGTCCGTGTCCGTGTCCAGGGTCAGGATTCTAGTCCGGGTCCGGGTCCGGGTCCGGGTCAAGTTCCGTTTCCGTTTCCAAGTCACGGTCATGGTCAGGATCCGGGTCCGCGTCCTTGTCCGGGTCCGTGTCCGTGTCCGTGTCAGGGTCCGGGTCTGTGTCCGGGTCCGGGTCCAGGTCTGGGTCCGGGTCCGGTGTCAGGATCCGAGTCCGGGTCCGGGTCCGGGGTCAGGATTCTAGTCCGGGTCCGGGTCCAGGTCCGGATCTGGGTCAGGGTCAGGGTCAGGGTCAGTGTCAGGATCCGTGTCCGTTTCCGTGTCAGGGTAAGGGTACGTGTCCGTGTCTGTGTCCGGGTCCAGGTCAGGGTCCGGATCCGGGTCCATGTCAGTTTCAGGGTCAGTGTCAGGGTCCGGGTCCGTGTCAGTGTCCGGGTCCGTGTCCGTGTCAGGGTCCGGGTCGGGGTCCGGGTCCGGGTCCGGGTCCTGGTCCGGTTCCGGGTCTGGGTGAGGGTCCGGGTCCGGGTCCAGGTCCGGGTCCGGGTCCACGTCAGGGTCAGTATCCAGGTCCAGGTCCAGGTCCGGGTCCGGGTCCGGTCAGGGTCTGGGTCCGTGTCCGTGTCCTGGGTCAGGATTCTAGTCCGGGTCCGGGTCCGGGTCCGTGTCAGGTTCCGGGTCCGGGTCCGGGTCAGGGTCAGGATCCGAGTCCGGGTCCGGGTCCGGGTCCGGGTCTGGGTGAGGGTCCGGGTCCGGATCCAGATCCGGGTCCGGTTCCATGTCAGGGTCAGTATCCAGGTCCAGGTCCGGGTCCGGGTCCGGGTCCGGGTCCGTACAGGGTCAGGGTCCGTGTCCGGGTCCGGGTCCGGGTCCGGGGTCAGGATTCTAGTCCGGGTCCGTGTCCTGGTCAGGGTCCGGGCCCGTGTCAGGGTCCGGGTCCGTGTCAGGGTCTGGGTCTGGGTCTGGGTCTGGGTGAGGGTCCGGGTCCGGGTCCAGGTCCGGGTCCGGGTCCACGTCAGGGTCAGTATCCAGGTCCAGGTCCGGGTCCGGGTCCGGGTCCGGGTCCGGGTCCGGTCAGGGTCAGGGTCCGTGTCAGGGTCCGGGTCCGTGTCAGGGTCTGGGTCCGGGTCCGGGTCCGGGTCCGGGTCCGGGTCCGGTTCCGGTTCCGGTTCTGGTTCCGGTTCCGTTTCCAGGTCAGGGTCAGGGTCAGGATCCGGGTCCGGGTCCGGGTCCGGGTCCGGGTCAGGGTCCGGATCCGGGTCCGGATCCGGATCCGGATCCGGGTCCGGGTCAGGGTCCGGGTCATTGTCCGGGTCCGGGTCCGGGTCCAGGTCTGGGTCCGGGTCCGGGGTCAGGATCCGAGTCCGGGTCCGGGTCCGGGGTAAGGATTCTAGTCCGGGTCCGGGTCCGGGTCTGGGTCTGGGTCCGGGTCCAGGTCAGTGTCAGTGTCAGGGTCAGAGTCAGGGTCCGTGTCCGGGTCCGGGTCAGGGTCAGTATCCGTGTCCGTGTCCGGGTCCGGGTAAGGGTCCATGTCCCCGTCCGGGTCCAGGTCCGGGTCAGGGTCAGGGTCAGGATCCGGGTCCGGGTCCGGGTAAGGGTCCGGGTCCGGGTCCGGGTCCGTGTCCGTGTCCGTGTCAGGGTCCGGTTCCGGTTCCGTGTCAGTTTCAGGGTCAGTGTCAGAGTCAGGGTCCGTGTCAGGGTCCAGGGTCCGGGTCCGGGTCCCGGTCTGGGTGAGGGTCCGGGTCCGGGTCCAGGTCCGGGTCCGGGTCCACGTCAGGGTCAGTATCCAGGTCCAGGTCCGGGTCCGGGTCCGGGTCCGGTCAGGGTCAGGGTCCGTGTCCGGGTCCTGGTCCGGGGTCAGGATTCTAGTCCGGGTCCGTGTCCGTGTCCGGGTCCGGGTCCGGATCTGGGTCAGGGTCAGTGTCAGTGTCAGTGTCAGGGTCAGGGTCAGGGTCAGGGTCAGGGTCAGGATTCGTGTCTGTTTCCGGGTCCGGGTAAGGGTACGTGTCCGTGTCTCTGTCCGGGTCCTGGTCAGGGTCCGGATCCGGGTCCGGGTCAGTTTCAGGGTCAGTGTCAGGGTCCGTGTCCGTGTCAGTGTCCGGGTCCGTGTCCGTGTCAGGGTCCGGGTCCGTGTCCGGGTCCGGTTCCGGGTCTGGGTGAGGGTCCAGGTCCGGTTCTGGGTCCAGGTCCGGGTCCGGGTCCGGTCAGGGTCAGGGTCCGTGTCCGTGTCCAGGGTCAGGATTCTAGTCCGGGTCCGGGTCCGGGTCCGGGTCCGGTTCCGTTTCCGTTTCCAAGTCACGGTCATGGTCAGGATCCGGGTCCGCGTCCTTGTCCGGGTCCGGGTCCATGTCCGTGTCAGGGTCCGGGTCTGTGTCCGGGTCCGGGTCCAGGTCTGGGTCCGGGTCCGGTGTCAGGATCCGAGTCCGGGTCCGGGTCCGGGGTCAGGATTCTAGTCCGGGTCCGTGTCCGGGTCCGTGTCCATGTCAGTGTCCGTGTCCGTGTCCGTGTCAGGGTCCGGGTCCGGGTCCGGGTCCGGGTCCGGGTCCGAGTCAGGGTCAGGGTCCGTGTCCGGGTCCGGGTCCAGGGTCAGGATCCTAGTCCAGGTCCGGGTCCGGGTCAGGGTCCGGGTCCGTGTCAGGGTCCGGGTCCGTGTAAGGGTCTGGGTCCGGGTCCGGGTCCCGGTCCGGGTCCGTTTTCAGGTCAGGGTCAGGATCCGGGTCCGGGTCCGTGTCCGGGTCTGGGTCCGGGTCCGGGTTCGGGTCAGGGTCCGGGTCCGGGTCCTGGTCCGTGTCCGGGTCCGTGTCCGGGTCCGAGTCAGGGTCTGGGTCCGGGACCGGGTCCGGGTCCGGGTCAGTTTCAGGGTCAGTGTCAGGGTCTGGGTCCGTGTCAGGGTCCGGGTCTGTGTCAGGGTCTGGGTCCGGGTCCGGGTCCGGGTCCGGGTCGGGGTCTGTGTCCGGGTCCGAGGTCAGGATCCGAGTCCGGGTCCGGGTCCTGGTCCGGGTCCGGGTCCGGGTCCGGGTCCGGGTCCGGGTCCGGATCCGGATCTTGGTCAGGGTCAGGGTCTGGGTCCGGGTCCGGGTCTGGGTCCGGGTCAGGGTCAGTATCCGGGTCCGGGTCCGGGTAAGGGTCCGGGTCCGGGTCCGGGTCAGGGTCAGTATCCGGGTCCGGGTCCGGGTAAGGGTCCGGGTCCGGGTCCGGGTCCGGGTCCGGGTCCGGGTCCGGGTCCGGGTCAGGGTCCGGTTCCGGTTCCGGTTCCGTGTCAGTTTCAGGGTCAGTGTCAGAGTCAGGGTCCGTGTCAGGGTCCCGGGTCCGGGTCCGGGTCCGGGTCCCAGTCTGGGTGAGGGTCCGGGTCCGGGTCCAGGTCCGGGTCCGGGTCCACGTCAGGGTCAGTATCCAGGTCCAGGTCCGGGTCCGGGTCCGTGTCCGGTCAGGGTCAGGGTGCGTGTCCGGGTCCTGGTCCGGGGTCAGGATTCTAGTCCGGGTCCGGGTCCAGGTCCGGATCTGGGTCAGGGTCAGGGTCAGGGTCAGTGTCAGGATCCGTGTCCGTTTCCGGGTCAGGGTAAGGGTACGTGTCCGTGTCTGTGTCCGGGTCCGGGTCAGGGTCCGGATCCGGGTCCATGTCAGTTTCAGGGTCAGTGTCAGTGTCCGGGTCCGTGTCAGTGTCCGGGTCCGTGTCCATGTCAGGGTCCGGGTCCGGGACCGGGTCCGGGTCCGGGTCCGGTTCCGGGTCTGGGTGAGGGTCCAGGTCCGGGTCCAGGTCCGGGTCCGGGTCCACGTCAGGGTCAGTATCCAGGTCCAGGTCCAGGTCCGGGTCCGGGTCCGGTCAGGGTCAGGGTCCGTGTCCGTGTCCTGGGTCAGGATTCTAGTCCGGGTCCGGGTCCGGGTCCGTGTCAGGGTCCGGGTCCGGGTCCGGGTCAGGGTCAGGATCCGAGTCCGGGTCCGGGTCCGGGTCTGGGTGAGGGTCCGGGTCCGGATCCAGATCCGGGTCCGGTTCCATGTCAGGGTCAGTATCCAGGTCCAGGTCCGGGTCCGGGTCCGGGTCCGGTCAGGGTCAGGGTCCGTGTCCGGGTCCGGGTCCGGGTCCAGGGTCAGGATTCTAGTCCGGGTCCGTGTCCTGGTCAGGGTCCGGGCCCGTGTCAGGGTCCGGGTCCGTGTCAGGGTCTGGGTCCGGGTCTGGGTCTGGGTGAGGGTCCGGGTCCGGGTCCAGGTCCGGGTCCGGGTCCACGTCAGGGTCAGTATCCAGGTCCAGGTCCTGGTCTGGGTCCGGGTCCGGGTCCGGTCAGGGTCAGGGTCCGTGTCAGGGTCCGTGTCAGGGTCCGGGTCCGTGTCAGGGTCTGGGTCCGGGTCCGGGTCCGGGTCCGGGTCCGGGTCCGGGTCCGGGTCCAGTTCCGGTTCCGGTTCCTGTTCCGGTTCCATTTCCAGGTCAGGGTCAGGGTCAGGATCCGGGTCCGGGTCCGGGTCCGGGTCCGGGTCAGGGTCCGGATCCGGGTCCGGGTCCGGATCCGGATCCGGGTCCGGGTCAGGGTCCGGGTCAGTGTCCGGGTCCGGGTCCGGGTCCGGGTCCAGGTCTGGGTCCGGGTCCGGGGTCAGGATCCGAGTCCGGGTCCGGGTCCGGGGTCAGGATTCTAGTCCGGGTCCGGGTCCGGGTCCGGGTCTGGGTCCGGGTCCAGGTCAGTGTCAGTGTCAGGGTCAGAGTCAGGGTCCGGGTCCGGGTCCGGGTCAGGGTCAGGATCCGTGTCCGGGTCCGGGTAAGGGTCTGTGTCCCCGTCCGGGTCCGGGTCCGGGTCCGTGTCAGGGTCCGGTTCCGGTTCCGTGTCAGTTTCAGGGTCAGTGTCAGATTCAGGGTCCGTGTCAGGGTCCCGGGTCCGGGTCCGGGTCCCGGTCTGGGTGAGGGTCCGGGTCCGGGTCCAGGTCCGGGTCCGGGTCCACGTCAGGGTCAGTATCCAGGTCCAGGTCCGGGTCCGGGTCCAGGTCCGGTCAGGGTCAGGGTCCGTGTCCGGGTCCTGGTCCGGGGTCAGGATTCTAGTCCGGGTCCGTGTCCGGGTCCGGGTCCGGGTCCGGATCTGGGTCAGGGTCAGGGTCAGGGTCAGGGTCCGGGTCCGGGTCCGAGTCAGGGTCAGGGTCCGTGTCTGGGTCCGGGTCCAGGGTCAGGATCCTAGACCAGGTCCGGGTCCGGGTCCGTGTCCATGTCAGTGTCCGTGTCCGTGTCCGTGTCAGGGTCCGGGTCCGGGTCCGGGTCCGGGTCCGGGTCCGAGTCAGGGTCAGGGTCCGTGTCCGGGTCCGGGTCCAGGGTCAGGATCCTAGTCCAGGTCCGGGTCCGGGTCAGGGTCCGGGTCCGTGTCAGGGTCCGGGTCCGTGTAAGGGTCTGGGTCCGGGTCCGGGTCCCGGTCCGGGTCCGTTTTCAGGTCAGGGTCAGGATCCGGGTCCGGGTCCGTGTCCGGGTCTGGGTCCGGGTCCGGGTTCGGGTCAGGGTCCGGGTCCGGGTCCTGGTCCGTGTCAGGGTCCGGGTCCGTGTCAGGGTCTGGGTCCGGGTCTGGGTCTGGGTGAGGGTCCGGGTCCGGGTCCAGGTCCGGGTCCGGGTCCACGTCAGGGTCAGTATCCAGGTCCAGGTCCTGGTCCGGGTCCGGGTCCGGATCCGGTCAGGGTCAGGGTCCGTGTCAGGGTCCGTGTCAGGGTCCGGGTCCGTGTCAGGGTCAGGATCCTAGTCCAGGTCCGGGTCTGGGTCAGGGTCCGGGTCCGTGTCAGGGTCCGGGTCCGTGTAAGGGTCTGGGTCCGGGTCCGGGTCCCGGTCCGGGTCCGTTTTCAGGTCAGGGTCAGGATCCGGGTCCGGGTCCGTGTCCGGGTCTGGGTCCGGGTCCGGGTTCGGGTCAGGGTCCGGGTCCGGGTCCTGGTCCGTGTCCGGGTCCGTGTCCGGGTCCGAGTCAGGGTCTGGGTCCGGGACCGGGTCCGGGTCCGGGTCAGTTTCAGGGTCAGTGTCAGGGTCTGGGTCCGTGTCAGGGTCCGGGTCTGTGTCAGGGTCTGGGTCCGGGTCCGGGTCCGGGTCCGGGTCGGGGTCTGTGTCCGGGTCCGAGGTCAGGATCCGAGTCCGGGTCCGGGTCCTGGTCCGGGTCCGGGTCCGGGTCCGGGTCCGGGTCCGGGTCCGGGTCCGGATCCGGATCTTGGTCAGGGTCAGGGTCTGGGTCCGGGTCCGGATCCGGGTCCGGGTCAGGGTCAGTATCCGGGTCCGGGTCCGGGTAAGGGTCCGGGTCCGGGTCCGGGTCAGTGTCAGTATCCGGGTCCGGGTCCGGGTAAGGGTCCGGGTCCGGGTCCGGGTCCGGGTCCGGGTCCGGGTCCGGGTCCGGGTCAGGGTCCGGTTCCGGTTCCGGTTCCGTGTCAGTTTCAGGGTCAGTGTCAGAGTCAGGGTCCGTGTCAGGGTCCCGGGTCCGGGTCCGGGTCCGGGTCCCGGTCTGGGTGAGGGTCCGGGTCCGGGTCCAGGTCCGGGTCCGGGTCCACGTCAGGGTCAGTATCCAGGTCCAGGTCCGGGTCCGGGTCCGGGTCCGGTCAGGGTCAGGGTGCGTGTCCGGGTCCTGGTCCGGGGTCAGGATTCTAGTCCGGGTCCAGGTCCAGGTCCGGATCTGGGTCAGGGTCAGGGTCAGGGTCAGTGTCAGGATCCGTGTCCGTTTCCGGGTCAGGGTAAGGGTACGTGTCCGTGTCTGTGTCCGGGTCCGGGTCAGGGTCCGGATCCGGGTCCATGTCAGTTTCAGGGTCAGTGTTAGGGTCCGGGTCCGTGTCAGTGTCCGGGTCCGTGTCCATGTCAGGGTCCGGGTCCGGGACCGGGTCCGGGTCCGGGTCCGGTTCCGGGTCTGGGTGAGGGTCCAGGTCCGGGTCCAGGTCCGGGTCCGGGTCCACGTCAGGGTCAGTATCCAGGTCCAGGTCCAGGTCCGGGTCCGGGTCCGGTCAGGGTCAGGGTCCGTGTCCGTGTCCTGGGTCAAGATTCTAGTCCGGGTCCGGGTCCGGGTCCGTGTCAGGGTCCGGGTCCGGGTCCGGGTCAGGGTCAGGATCCGAGTCCGGGTCCGGGTCCGGGTCTGGGTGAGGGTCCGGGTCCGGATCCAGATCCGGGTCCGGTTCCATGTCAGGGTCAGTATCCAGGTCCAGGTCCGGGTCCGGGTCCGGGTCCGGTCAGGGTCAGGGTCCGTGTCCGTGTCCGGGTCCGGGTCCAGGGTCAGGATTCTAGTCCGGGTCCGTGTCCTGGTCAGGGTCCGGGCCCGTGTCAGGGTCCGGGTCCGTGTCAGGGTCTGGGTCCGGGTCTGGGTCTGGGTGAGGGTCCGGGTCCGGGTCCAGGTCCGGGTCCGGGTCCACGTCAGGGTCAGTATCCAGGTCCAGGTCCTGGTCCGGGTCCGGGTCCGGGTCCGGTCAGGGTCAGGGTCCGGGTCCAGGTCCGGGTCAGGGTCAGGATCCGGGTCCGGGTCCGGGTAAGGGTCCGGGTCCGGGTCCGGGTCCGGGTCCGGGTCCGGGTCCGGGTGCAGGTCCGGGTCAGGGTCCGGTTCCGGTTCCGTGTCAGTTTCAGGGTCAGTGTCAGAGTCAGGGTCCGTGTCAGGGTCCCGGGTCCGGGTCCGGGTCCCGGTCTGGGTGAGGGTCCGGGTCCGGGTCCAGGTCCGGGTCCGGGTCCACGTCAGGGTCAGTATCCAGGTCCAGGTCCGGGTCCGTGTCCGGGTCCGGTCAGGGTCAGGGTCCGTGTCCGGGTCCTGGTCCAGGGTCAGGATTCTAGTCCGTGTCCGGGTCCGGGTCCGGATCTGGGTCAGTGTCAGGGTCAGGGTCAGTGTCAGGATCTGTGTCCGTTTCCGGGTCAGGTTAAGGGTACGTGTCCGTGTCCGTGTCCGGGTCCGGGTCAGGGTCCGGATCCGGGTCCGTGTCAGTTTCAGGGTCAGTGTCAGGGTCCGGGTCCGGGTCAGTGTCCGGTTCCGGGTCCGTGTCAGGGTCCGGGTCCGGGTCCGTGTCCGGGTCCGGTTCCGGGTCTGGGTGAGGGTCCGGGTCTGGGTCCAGGTCCGGGTCCGGGTCCGGGTCCGGGTCCGTGTCGGGGTCTGGGTCCGGGTCCGAGGTCAGGATCCGAGTCCGTGTCCGGGTCCGGGTAAGGGTCCGTGTCCCCGTCCGGGTCCGTCTCAGGGTCAGAGTCAGGGTCCGGGTCCAGGTCCGGGTCAGGGTCAGGATCCGGGTCCGGGTCCGGGTAAGGGTCCGGGTCCGGGTCCGGGTCCGGGTCCGTGTCCATGTCAGGGTCCGGTTCCGGTTCCGTGTCAGTTTCAGGGTCAGTGTCAGAGTCAGGGTCCGTGTCAGGGTCCCGGGTCCGGGTCCGGGTCCCGGTCTGGGTGAGGGTCCGGGTCCGGGTCCAGGTCCGGGTCTGGGTCCACGTCAGGGTCAGTATCCAGGTCCAGGTCCGGGTCCGGGTCCGGGTCCGGGTCCTGTCAGGGTCAGGGTCCGTGTCCGGGTCCTGGTCCGGGGTCAGGATTCTAGTCCGGTTCCGGTTCCGGTTCCGGTTCCGGTTCCGGTTCCGTTTCCAGGTCAGGGTCAGGGTCAGGATCCGGGTCCGGGTCCGGGTCCGGGTCCGGGTCCGTGTCCGGGTCCCGGTCAGGGTCCGGATCCGGGTCCGGATCCAGATCCGGGTCCGGGTCAGGGTCCGGGTCCGGGTCCGGGTCCGGGTCCGGGTCCGGGTCTGGGTCCGGGTCCGGGGTCAGGATCCGAGTCCAGGTCCGGGTCCGGGGTCAGGATTCTAGTCCGGGTCCGGGTCCGGGTCCGGGTCTGGGTCCGGGTCCAGGTCAGTGTCAGTGTCAGGGTCAGAGTCAGGGTCCGGGTCCGGGTCCGGGTCAGGGTCAGGATCCCTGTCCGGGTCCGGGTAAGGGTCCGGGTCCCCGTCCGGGTCCGTGTCCGGGTCCGAGTCAGGGTCCGGGTCCGGGTCCGGGTCCGGGTCCGGGTTCGGGTCTGGGTCCGGGTCCGGGTCCGGGTCCGGGTCCGGGTCCGTGTCGGGGTCTGGGTCCGGGTCCGAGGTCAGGATCCGAGTCCGTGTCCGGGTCCGGGTAAGGGTCCGTGTCCCCGTCCGGGTCCGTCTCAGGGTCAGAGTCAGGGTCCGGGTCCAGGTCCGGGTCAGGGTCAGGATCCGGGTCCGGGTCCGGGTAAGGGTCCGGGTCCGGGTCCGGGTCCGGGTCCGTGTCCGTGTCAGGGTCCGGTTCCGGTTCCGTGTCAGTTTCAGGGTCAGTGTCAGAGTCAGGGTCCGTGTCAGGGTCCCGGGTCCGGGTCCGGGTCCCGGTCTGGGTGAGGGTCCGGGTCCGGGTCCAGGTCCGGGTCTGGGTCCACGTCAGGGTCAGTATCCAGGTCCAGGTCCGGGTCCGGGTCCGGGTCCGGGTCCTGTCAGGGTCAGGGTCCGTGTCCGGGTCCTGGTCCGGGGTCAGGATTCTAGTCCGGTTCCGGTTCCGGTTCCGGTTCCGGTTCCGGTTCCGGTTCCGGTTCCAGGTCAGGGTCAGGATCCGGGTCCGGGTCCGGGTCCGGGTCCGGGTCCGGGTCCGGGTCACGGTCACGGTCCGGATCCGGGTCCGGGTCCGGATCCAGATCCGGGTCCGGGTCAGGGTCCGGGTCCGGGTCCGGGTCCGGGTCCGGGTCTGGGTCTGGGTCCGGGGTCAGGATCCGAGTCCAGGTCCGGGTCCGGGGTCAGGATTCTAGTCCGGGTCCGGGTCCGGGTCCGGGTCTGGGTCCGGGTCCAGGTCAGTGTCAGTGTCAGGGTCAGAGTCAGGGTCCGGGTCCGGGTCCGGGTCCGGGTCCGGGTCCGGGTCCGGGTCCGGGTCCGGGTTGGGGTCTGGGTCCGGGTCCGGGTCCGGGTCCGGGTCCGGGTCCGTGTCGGGGTCTGGGTCCGGGTCCGAGGTCAGGATCCGAGTCCGTGTCCGTGTCCGGGTCCGGGTCCGGGTCCGGGTCAGGGTCAGGATCCGTGTCCGGGTCCGGGTAAGGGTCCGTGTCCCCGTCCGTGTCCGTCTCAGGGTCAGAGTCAGGGTCCGGGTCCAGGTCCGGGTCAGGGTCAGGATCCGGGTCCGGGTCCGGGTAAGGGTCCGGGTAAGGGTCCGGGTCCGGGTCCGTGTCCGTGTCAGGGTCCGGTTCCGGTTCCGTGTAAGTTTCAGGGTCAGTGTCAGAGTCAGGGTCCGTGTTAGGGTCCCGGGTCCGGGTCCGGGTCCCGGTCTGGGTGAGGGTCCGGGTCCGGGTCCAGGTCCGGGTCCGGGTCCACATCAGGGTCTGTATCCAGGTCCAGGTCCGGGTCCGGGTCCGGGTCCGGGTCCTGTCAGGGTCAGGGTCCGTGTCCGGGTCCTGGTCCGGGGTCAGGATTCTAGTCCGGGTCCGGGTCCGGGTCCGGATCTGGGTCAGGGTCAGGGTCAGGGTCAGGGTCAGGGTCAGGGTCAGGATCCGTGTCCGTTTCCGTGTCCGGGTAATGGTACGTGTCCTTGTCCGTGTCCGTGTCCGTGTCCGAGTCAGGGTCCGTGTCCGTGTCCGGGTCCGGGTCCGGGTCCGAGTCAGGGTCTGGGTCCGGGTCCGGGTCCGGGTCCGGGTCAGTTTCAGGGTCAGTGTCAGAGTCAGGGTCCGGGTCACGGTCCGGGTCCGTGTCCAGGTCAGGGTCCGGGTCCGGGTCCGGGTAGAGGGTCCGGGTCCGGGTCCGGGTCCGGGTCAGGGTCCGTGTCAGGGTCTGGGTCAGTTTCAGGGTCAGTGTCAGAGTCAGGGTCCGGGTCACGGTCCGGGTCCGGGTCCGGGTCCATGTCAGGGTCTGGGTCCGGGTCCGGGTAGAGGGTCCGGGTCCGGGTCTGGGTCCTGGTCCGGGTCCGGGTCCGGGTCCGGGTTCGGGTCCGTGTCCGGATCCGGATCTTGGTCAGGGTCAGGGTCCGGGTCCGGGTCCGGATCCGGATCCGGGTCCGGGTCTGGGTCCGGGTCCGGGTCCGTATCAGTGTTAGTGTCAGGGTCAGAGTCAGGGTCCGGGTCCAGGTCCGGGTCAGGGTCAGGATCCGGGTCCGGGTCCGGGTAAGGGTCCGGGTCCGGGTCCGGGTCCGGGTCCGGGTCCGGGTCCGGGTGCAGGTCCGGGTCAGGGTCCGGTTCCGGTTCCGTGTCAGTTTCAGGGTCAGTGTCAGAGTCAGGGTCCGTGTCAGGGTCCCGGGTCCGGGTCCGGGTCCCGGTCTGGGTGAGGGTCCGGGTCCGGGTCCAGGTCCGGGTCCGGGTCCACGTCAGGGTCAGTATCCAGGTCCAGGTCCGGGTCCGTGTCCGGGTCCGGTCAGGGTCAGGGTCCGTGTCCGGGTCCTGGTCCAGGGTCAGGATTCTAGTCCGTGTCCGGGTCCGGGTCCGGATCTGGGTCAGTGTCAGGGTCAGGGTCAGTGTCAGGATCTGTGTCCGTTTCCGGGTCAGGTTAAGGGTACGTGTCCGTGTCCGTGTCCGGGTCCGGGTCAGGGTCCGGATCCGGGTCCGTGTCAGTTTCAGGGTCAGTGTCAGGGTCCGGGTCCGGGTCAGTGTCCGGTTCCGGGTCCGTGTCAGGGTCCGGGTCCGGGTCCGTGTCCGGGTCCGGTTCCGGGTCTGGGTGAGGGTCCGGGTCTGGGTCCAGGTCCGGGTCCGGGTCCGGGTCCGGGTCCGTGTCGGGGTCTGGGTCCGGGTCCGAGGTCAGGATCCGAGTCCGTGTCCGGGTCCGGGTAAGGGTCCGTGTCCCCGTCCGGGTCCGTCTCAGGGTCAGAGTCAGGGTCCGGGTCCAGGTCCGGGTCAGGGTCAGGATCCGGGTCCGGGTCCGGGTAAGGGTCCGGGTCCGGGTCCGGGTCCGGGTCCGTGTCCGTGTCAGGGTCCGGTTCCGGTTCCGTGTCAGTTTCAGGGTCAGTGTCAGAGTCAGGGTCCGTGTCAGGGTCCCGGGTCCGGGTCCGGGTCCCGGTCTGGGTGAGGGTCCGGGTCCGGGTCCAGGTCCGGGTCTGGGTCCACGTCAGGGTCAGTATCCAGGTCCAGGTCCGGGTCCGGGTCCGGGTCCGGGTCCTGTCAGGGTCAGGGTCCGTGTCCGGGTCCTGGTCCGGGGTCAGGATTCTAGTCCGGTTCCGGTTCCGGTTCCGGTTCCGGTTCCGGTTCCGGTTCCGGTTCCAGGTCAGGGTCAGGATCCGGGTCCGGGTCCGGGTCCGGGTCCGGGTCCGGGTCCGGGTCACGGTCACGGTCCGGATCCGGGTCCGGGTCCGGATCCAGATCCGGGTCCGGGTCAGGGTCCGGGTCCGGGTCCGGGTCCGGGTCCGGGTCTGGGTCTGGGTCCGGGGTCAGGATCCGAGTCCAGGTCCGGGTCCGGGGTCAGGATTCTAGTCCGGGTCCGGGTCCGGGTCCGGGTCTGGGTCCGGGTCCAGGTCAGTGTCAGTGTCAGGGTCAGAGTCAGGGTCCGGGTCCGGGTCCGGGTCCGGGTCCGGGTCCGGGTCCGGGTCCGGGTTGGGGTCTGGGTCCGGGTCCGGGTCCGGGTCCGGGTCCGGGTCCGTGTCGGGGTCTGGGTCCGGGTCCGAGGTCAGGATCCGAGTCCGTGTCCGTGTCCGGGTCCGGGTCCGGGTCCGGGTCAGGGTCAGGATCCGTGTCCGGGTCCGGGTAAGGGTCCGTGTCCCCGTCCGTGTCCGTCTCAGGGTCAGAGTCAGGGTCCGGGTCCAGGTCCGGGTCAGGGTCAGGATCCGGGTCCGGGTCCGGGTAAGGGTCCGGGTAAGGGTCCGGGTCCGGGTCCGTGTCCGTGTCAGGGTCCGGTTCCGGTTCCGTGTAAGTTTCAGGGTCAGTGTCAGAGTCAGGGTCCGTGTTAGGGTCCCGGGTCCGGGTCCGGGTCCCGGTCTGGGTGAGGGTCCGGGTCCGGGTCCAGGTCCGGGTCCGGGTCCACATCAGGGTCTGTATCCAGGTCCAGGTCCGGGTCCGGGTCCGGGTCCGGGTCCTGTCAGGGTCAGGGTCCGTGTCCGGGTCCTGGTCCGGGGTCAGGATTCTAGTCCGGGTCCGGGTCCGGGTCCGGATCTGGGTCAGGGTCAGGGTCAGGGTCAGGGTCAGGGTCAGGGTCAGGATCCGTGTCCGTTTCCGTGTCCGGGTAATGGTACGTGTCCTTGTCCGTGTCCGTGTCCGTGTCCGAGTCAGGGTCCGTGTCCGTGTCCGGGTCCGGGTCCGGGTCCGAGTCAGGGTCTGGGTCCGGGTCCGGGTCCGGGTCCGGGTCAGTTTCAGGGTCAGTGTCAGAGTCAGGGTCCGGGTCACGGTCCGGGTCCGTGTCCAGGTCAGGGTCCGGGTCCGGGTCCGGGTAGAGGGTCCGGGTCCGGGTCCGGGTCCGGGTCAGGGTCCGTGTCAGGGTCTGGGTCAGTTTCAGGGTCAGTGTCAGAGTCAGGGTCCGGGTCACGGTCCGGGTCCGGGTCCGGGTCCATGTCAGGGTCTGGGTCCGGGTCCGGGTAGAGGGTCCGGGTCCGGGTCTGGGTCCTGGTCCGGGTCCGGGTCCGGGTCCGGGTTCGGGTCCGGGTCCGGATCCGGATCTTGGTCAGGGTCAGGGTCCGGGTCCGGGTCCGGATCCGGATCCGGGTCCGGGTCTGGGTCCGGGTCCGGGTCCGTATCAGTGTTAGTGTCAGGGTCAGAGTCAGGGTCCGGGTCCAGGTCCGGGTCAGGGTCAGGATCCGGGTCCGGGTCCGGGTAAGGGTCCGGGTCCGGGTCCGGGTCCGGGTCCGGGTCCGGGTCCGGGTCCGGGTGCAGGTCCGGGTCAGGGTCCGGTTCCGGTTCCGTGTCAGTTTCAGGGTCAGTGTCAGAGTCAGGGTCCGTGTCAGGGTCCCGGGTCCGGGTCCGGGTCCCGGTCTGGGTGAGGGTCCGGGTCCGGGTCCAGGTCCGGGTCCGGGTCCACGTCAGGGTCAGTATCCAGGTCCAGGTCCGGGTCTGTGTCCGGGTCCGGTCAGGGTCAGGGTCCGTGTCCGGGTCCTGGTCCAGGGTCAGGATTCTAGTCCGTGTCCGGGTCCGGGTCCGGATCTGGGTCAGTGTCAGGGTCAGGGTCAGTGTCAGGATCTGTGTCCGTTTCCGGGTCAGGTTAAGGGTACGTGTCCGTGTCCGTGTCCGGGTCCGGGTCAGGGTCCGGATCCGGGTCCGTGTCAGTTTCAGGGTCAGTGTCAGGGTCCGGGTCCGGGTCAGTGTCCGGTTCCGGGTCCGTGTCAGGGTCCGGGTCCGGGTCCGTGTCCGGGTCCGGTTCCGGGTCTGGGTGAGGGTCCGGGTCTGGGTCCAGGTCCGGGTCCGGGTCCACGTCAGGGTCAGTATCCAGGTCCATGTCCAGGTCCGGGTCCGGGTCCGGTCAGGGTCAGGATCCGTGTCCGTGTCCGGGGTCAGGATTCTAGTCCGGGTCCGTGTCAGGGTCCGGGTCCGGGTCAGGGTCCTGGTCCGGGTCCGGGTCCGGGTGAGGGTCCGGGTCCGGGTCCAGGTCCGGGTCCGGGTCCACGTCAGGGTCAGTATCCAGGTCCAGGTCCGGGTCCGGGTCCGGGTCCGGTCAGGGTCAGGGTCCGGGTCCGGGTCCTGGTCAGGGTCTGGGTCCGTGTCAGGGTCTGGGTCCGTGTCAGGGTCTGGGTCCGGGTCCGGGTCCGGGTCCGGGTCCGTGTCAGGGTCCGGGTCCGTGTCAGGGTCTGGGTCCGGGTCCGGGTCCGGGTCCGGGTCCGGGTCCGGGTCCGGGTCAGGGTCCGGATCCAGGTCCGGATCCGGATCAGGGTCCGGGTCAGGGTCCGGGTCAGTGTCCGGGTCCGGGTCCAGGTCCGGGTCCGGGTCCGGGTCCGGGTCCGGGTCCGGGTCCGGGTCCGGGTCCGGGTCCGGGTCCGGGTCTGGGTCTGGGTCCGGGGTCAGGATCCGAGTCCGGGTCCGGGTCCGGGGTCAGGATTCTAGTCCGGGTCCGGGTCCGGGTCCGGGTCTGGGTCCGGGTCCAGGTCAGTGTCAGTGTCAGGGTCAGGGTCAGGGTCCGGGTCCGGGTCCGGGTCAGGGTCAGGATCCGAGTCCGGGTCCGGGTCCGGGTCCGGGTCTGGGTGAGGGTCCGGGTCCGGGTCCAGGTCCGGGTCCGGGTCCACGTCAGGGTCAGTATCCAGGTCCAAGTCCGGGTCCGGGTCCGGGTCCGGTCAGGGTCAGGGTCCGTGTCCGTGTCCGGGTCCGGGTCCGGGGTCAGGATTCTAGTCCGGGTCCGGGTCCTGGTCAGGGTCCGGGTCCGGGTCCGGGTCCGGGTCCGGGTCCGGGTCCGGGCAAGGGTCAGGGTCTGGGTCCGGATCTGGGTCCGGGTAAGGGTCCGGGTCCGGGTCCGGGTCCGGGTCCGTGTCCGGGTCGGGGTCCGGGTCCGAGTCCCGGTCCGTGTCCGTGTCAGGGTCCGGGTCCGGGTCCGGGTCCGGGTCCGGGTCCGGTTCCGGGTCTGGGTGAGGGTCCAGGTCCGGTTCCGGGTCCAGGTCCGGGTCCGGGTCCACGTCAGGGTCAGTATCCAGGTCCAGGTCCAGGTCCGGGTCCGGGTCCAGTCAGGGTCAGGGTCCGGGTCCGGGTCCGGGGTCAGGATTCTAGTCCGGGTCCCGGTCCTGGTCAGGGTCCGGGCCCGTGTCAGGGTCCGGGTCCGTGGCAGGGTCTGGGTCCGGGTCCGGGTCCGGGTCCGGGTCCGGTTCCGGTTCCGGTTCCGGTTCCGGTTCCGGTTCCGGTTCCGTTTCCAGGTCAGGGTCAGGGTCAGTATCCGGGTCCGGGTCCGGGTCCGGGTCCGGGTCCATGTCCGGGTCCCGGTCAGGGTCCGGATCCGGGTCCGGATCCAGATCCGGGTCCGGGTCAGGGTCCGGGTCCGGGTCCGGGTCCGGGTCCGGGTCCGGGTCCGGGTCTGGGTCCGGGTCCGGGGTCAGGATCCGAGTCCAGGTCCGGGTCCGGGGTCAGGATTCTAGTCCGGGTCCGGGTCCGGGTCCGGGTCTGGGTCAGGATCCCTGTCCGGGTCCGGGTAAGGGTCCGGGTCCCCGTCCGGGTCCGTGTCCGGGTCCGAGTCAGGGTCCGGGTCCGGGTCCGGGTCCGGGTCCGGGTTCGGGTCTGGGTCCGGGTCGGGGTCCGGGTCCGGGTCCGGGTCCGTGTCGGGGTCTGGGTCCGGGTCCGAGGTCAGGATCCGAGTCCGTGTCCGGGTCCGGGTAAGGGTCCGTGTCCCCGTCCGGGTCCGTCTCAGGGTCAGAGTCAGGGTCCGGGTCCAGGTCCGGGTCAGGGTCAGGATCCGGGTCCGGGTCCGGGTAAGGGTCCGGGTCCGGGTCCGGGTCCGGGTCCGTGTCCGTGTCAGGGTCCGGTTCCGGTTCCGTGTCAGTTTCAGGGTCAGTTTCAGAGTCAGGGTCCGTGTCAGGGTCCCGGGTCCGGGTCCGGGTCCCGGTCTGGGTGAGGGTCCGGGTCCGGGTCCAGGTCCGGGTCTGGGTCCACGTCAGGGTCATTATCCAGGTCCAGGTCCGGGTCCGGGTCCGGGTCCGGGTCCTGTCAGGGTCAGGGTCCGTGTCCGGGTCCTGGTCCGGGGTCAGGATTCTAGTCCGGTTCCGGTTCCGGTTCCGGTTCCGGTTCCGGTTCCGGTTCCAGGTCAGGGTCAGGATCCGGGTCCGGGTCCGGGTCCGGGTCCGGGTCCGGGTCCGGGTCACGGTCACGGTCCGGATCCGGGTCCGGGTCCGGATCCAGATCCGGGTCCGGGTCAGGGTCCGGGTCCGGGTCCGGGTCCGGGTCCGGGTCTGGGTCTGGGTCCGGGGTCAGGATCCGAGTCCAGGTCCGGGTCCGGGGTCAGGATTCTAGTCCGGGTCCGGGTCCGGGTCCGGGTCTGGGTCCGGGTCCAGGTCAGTGTCAGTGTCAGGGTCAGAGTCAGGGTCCGGGTCCGGGTCCGGGTCCGGGTCCGGGTCCGGGTCCGGGTCCGGGTCCGGGTTCGGGTCTGGGTCCGGGTCCGGGTCCGGGTCCGGGTCCGGGTCCGTGTCGGGGTCTGGGTCCGGGTCCGAGGTCAGGATCCGAGTCCGTGTCCGTGTCCGGGTCCGGGTCCGGGTCCGGGTCAGGGTCAGGATCCGTGTCCGGGTCCGGGTAAGGGTCCGTGTCCCCGTCCGTGTCCGTCTCAGGGTCAGAGTCAGGGTCCGGGTCCAGGTCCGGGTCAGGGTCAGGATCCGGGTCCGGGTCCGGGTAAGGGTCCGGGTAAGGGTCCGGGTCCGGGTCCGTGTCCGTGTCAGGGTCCGGTTCCGGTTCCGTGTAAGTTTCAGGGTCAGTGTCAGAGTCAGGGTCCGTGTTAGGGTCCCGGGTCCGGGTCCGGGTCCCGGTCTGGGTGAGGGTCCGGGTCCGGGTCCAGGTCCGGGTCCGGGTCCACGTCAGGGTCTGTATCCAGGTCCAGGTCCGGGTCCGGGTCCGGGTCCGGGTCCTGTCAGGGTCAGGGTCCGTGTCCGGGTCCTGGTCCGGGGTCAGGATTCTAGTCCGGGTCCGGGTCCGGGTCCGGATCTGGGTCAGGGTCAGGGTCAGGGTCAGGGTCAGGGTCAGGGTCAGGGTCAGGATCCGTGTCCGTTTCCGTGTCCGGGTAATGGTACGTGTCCTTGTCCGTGTCCGTGTCCGTGTCCGAGTCAGGGTCCGTGTCCGTGTCCGGGTCCGGGTCCGGGTCCGAGTCAGGGTCTGGGTCCGGGTCCGGGTCCGGGTCCGGGTCAGTTTCAGGGTCAGTGTCAGAGTCAGGGTCCGGGTCACGGTCCGGGTCCGTGTCCAGGTCAGGGTCCGGGTCCGGGTCCGGGTAGAGGGTCCGGGTCCGGGTCCGGGTCCGGGTCAGGGTCCGTGTCAGGGTCTGGGTCAGTTTCAGGGTCAGTGTCAGAGTCAGGGTCCGGGTCACGGTCCGGGTCCGGGTCCGGGTCCATGTCAGGGTCTGGGTCCGGGTCCGGGTAGAGGGTCCGGGTCCGGGTCCGGGTCAGGGTCCGGGTCAGGGTCTGGGTCCGTGTCAGGGTCCGGGTCCGTGTCAGGGTCTGGGTCCGGGTCCGGGTCCGGGTCCGGGTCGGGGTCTGGGTCCGGGTCCGAGGTCAGGATCCAAGTCTGGGTCTGGGTCCTGGTCCGGGTCCGGGTCCGGGTCCGGGTTCGGGTCCGGGTCCGGGTCCGGATCCGGATCTTGGTCAGGGTCAGGGTCCGGGTCCGGGTCCGGATCCGGATCCGGGTCCGGGTCTGGGTCCGGGTCCGGGTCCGTATCAGTGTTAGTGTCAGGGTCAGAGTCAGGGTCCGGGTCCAGGTCCGGGTCAGGGTCAGGATCCGGGTCCGGGTCCGGGTAAGGGTCCGGGTCCGGGTCCGGGTCCGGGTCCGGGTCCGGGTCCGGGTGCAGGTCCGGGTCAGGGTCCGGTTCCGGTTCCGTGTCAGTTTCAGGGTCAGTGTCAGAGTCAGGGTCCGTGTCAGGGTCCCGGGTCCGGGTCCGGGTCCCGGTCTGGGTGAGGGTCCGGGTCCGGGTCCAGGTCCGGGTCCGGGTCCACGTCAGGGTCAGTATCCAGGTCCAGGTCCGGGTCCGTGTCCGGGTCCGGTCAGGGTCAGGGTCCGTGTCCGGGTCCTGGTCCAGGGTCAGGATTCTAGTCCGTGTCCGGGTCCGGGTCCGGATCTGGGTCAGTGTCAGGGTCAGTGTCAGTGTCAGGATCTGTGTCCGTTTCCGGGTCAGGTTAAGGGTACGTGTCCGTGTCCGTGTCCGGGTCCGGGTCAGGGTCCGGATCCGGGTCCGTGTCAGTTTCAGGGTCAGTGTCAGGGTCCGGGTCCGGGTCAGTGTCCGGTTCCGGGTCCGTGTCAGGGTCCGGGTCCGGGTCCGTGTCCGGGTCCGGTTCCGGGTCTGGGTGAGGGTCCGGGTCTGGGTCCAGGTCCGGGTCCGGGTCCACGTCAGGGTCAGTATCCAGGTCCAGGTCCAGGTCCGGGTCCGGGTCCGGTCAGGGTCAGGATCCGTGTCCGTGTCCGGGGTCAGGATTCTAGTCCGGGTCCGTGTCAGGGTCCGGGTCTGGGTCAGGGTCCTGGTCCGGGTCCGGGTCCGGGTGAGGGTCCGGGTCCGGGTCCAGGTCCGGGTCCGGGTCCACGTCAGGGTCAGTATCCAGGTCCAGGTCCGGGTCCGGGTCCGGGTCCGGTCAGGGTCCGGGTCCGGGTCCGGGTCCTGGTCAGGGTCTGGGTCCGTGTCAGGGTCTGGGTCCGTGTCAGGGTCTGGGTCCGGGTCCGGGTCCGGGTCCGGGTCCGTGTCAGGGTCCGGGTCCGTGTCAGGGTCTGGGTCCGGGTCCGGGTCCGGGTCCGGGTCCGGGTCCGGGTCCGGGTCAGGGTCCGGATCCAGGTCCGGATCCGGATCAGGGTCCGGGTCAGGGTCCGGGTCAGTGTCCGGGTCCGGGTCCAGGTCCGGGTCCGGGTCCGGGTCCGGGTCCGGGTCCGGGTCCGGGTCCGGGTCCGGGTCCGGGTCCGGGTCCGGGTCTGGGTCTGGGTCCGGGGTCAGGATCCGAGTCCGGGTCCGGGTCCGGGGTCAGGATTCTAGTCCGGGTCCGGGTCCGGGTCCGGGTCTGGGTCCGGGTCCAGGTCAGTGTCAGTGTCAGGGTCAGGGTCAGGGTCCGGGTCCGGGTCCGGGTCAGGGTCAGGATCCGAGTCCGGGTCCGGGTCCGGGTCCGGGTCTGGGTGAGGGTCCGGGTCCGGGTCCAGGTCCGGGTCCGGGTCCACGTCAGGGTCAGTATCCAGGTCCAGGTCCGGGTCCGGGTCCGGGTCCGGTCAGGGTCAGGGTCCGTGTCCGGGTCCGGGTCCGGGTCCGGGGTCAGGATTCTAGTCCGGGTCCGGGTCCTGGTCAGGGTCCGGGTCCGTGTCAGGGTCCGGGTCCGTGTCAGGGTCTGGGTCCGGGTCCGGGTCCGGGTCCGGGTCCGGGTCTGGGTCCGTTTCCAGGTCAGGGTCAGGGTCAGGATCCGGGTCCGGGTCCGGGTCCGGATCCGGGTCAGTGTCCGGGTCCGGGTCCGGGTCCGGGTCCGGGTCTGGGTCCGGGTCCGGGGTCAGGATCCGAGTCCGGGTCCGGGTCCGGGGTCAGGATTCTAGTCCGGGTCCGGGTCCGGGTCCGGGTCCTGGTCCGGGTCCGGGTCAGGGTCCGGATCTGGGTCCGGATCCGGATCAGGGTCCGGGTCAGGGTCCGTGTCCGTGTCCGAGTCAGGGTCTGGGTCCGGGTCCGGGTCTGGGTCCTGGTCAGTTTCAGGGTCAGTGTCAGAGTCAGGGTCCGGGTCACGGTCCGGGTCCGGGTCCAGGTCAGGGTCCGGGTCCGGGTCCGGGTAGAGGGTCCGGGTCATTGTCCGGGTCAGGGTCCGTGTCAGGGTCTGGGTCAGTTTCAGGGTCAGTGTCAGAGTCAGGGTCCGGGTCACGGTCCGGGTCCGGGTCCGGGTCCGGGTCCAGGTCAGGGTCCGGGTCCGGGTCCGGGTAGAGGGTCCGGGTCCGGGTCCGGGTCAGGGTCCGTGTCAGGGTCTGGGTCCGTGTCAGGGTCCGTGTCCGTGTCAGGGTCTGGGTCCGGGTCCGGGTCCGGGTCCGGGTCCGGTTCGGGGACTGGGTCCGGGTCCGAGGTCAGGATCCGAGTCCGGGTCTGGGTCCTGGTCCGGGTCCAGGTCCGGGTCCGGGTCCGGGTCCGGGTCCGGATCCGGATCTTGGTCAGGGTCAGGGTCAGGGTCCGGGTCCGGGTCCGGATCCGGGTCCGGGTCTGGGTCCGGGTCCGGGTCCGTGTCATTGTTAGTGTCAGGGTCAGAGTCAGGGTCCGGGTCCAGGTCCGGGTCAGGGTCAGGATCCGGGTCCGGGTCCGGGTCCGGGTCCTGTCAGGGTCAGGGTCCGTGTCCGGGTCCTGGTCCGGGGTCAGGATTCTAGTCCGGGTCCGGGTCCGGGTCCGGATCTGGGTCAGGGTCAGGGTCAGGGTCAGGGTCAGGGTCAGGGTCAGGATCCGTGTCCGTTTCCGTGTCCGGGTAATGGTACGTGTCCTTGTCCGTGTCCGTGTCCGTGTCCGAGTCAGGGTCCGTGTCCGTGTCCGGGTCCGGGTCCGGGTCCGAGTCAGGGTCTGGGTCCGGGTCCGGGTCCGGGTCCGGGTCAGTTTCAGGGTCAGTGTCAGAGTCAGGGTCCGGGTCACGGTCCGGGTCCGTGTCCAGGTCAGGGTCCGGGTCCGGGTCCGGGTAGAGGGTCCGGGTCCGGGTCCGGGTCCGGGTCAGGGTCCGTGTCAGGGTCTGGGTCAGTTTCAGGGTCAGTGTCAGAGTCAGGGTCCGGGTCACGGTCCGGGTCCGGGTCCGGGTCCATGTCAGGGTCTGGGTCCGGGTCCGGGTAGAGGGTCCGGGTCCGGGTCCGGGTCAGGGTCCGGGTCAGGGTCTGGGTCCGTGTCAGGGTCCGGGTCCGTGTCAGGGTCTGGGTCCGGGTCCGGGTCCGGGTCCGGTTCGGGGTCTGGGTCCGGGTCCGAGGTCAGGATCCGAGTCTGGGTCTGGGTCCTGGTCCGGGTCCGGGTCCGGGTCCGGGTTCGGGTCCGGGTCCGGGTCCGGATCCGGATCTTGGTCAGGGTCAGGGTCCGGGTCCGGGTCCGGATCCGGATCCGGGTCCGGGTCTGGGTCCGGGTCCGGGTCCGTATCAGTGTTAGTGTCAGGGTCAGAGTCAGGGTCCGGGTCCAGGTCCGGGTCAGGGTCAGGATCCGGGTCCGGGTCCGGGTAAGGGTCCGGGTCCGGGTCCGGGTCCGGGTCCGGGTCCGGGTGCAGGTCCGGGTCAGGGTCCGGTTCCGGTTCCGTGTCAGTTTCAGGGTCAGTGTCAGAGTCAGGGTCCGTGTCAGGGTCCCGGGTCCGGGTCCGGGTCCCGGTCTGGGTGAGGGTCCGGGTCCGGGTCCAGGTCCGGGTCCGGGTCCACGTCAGGGTCAGTATCCAGGTCCAGGTCCGGGTCCGTGTCCGGGTCCGGTCAGGGTCAGGGTCCGTGTCCGGGTCCTGGTCCAGGGTCAGGATTCTAGTCCGTGTCCGGGTCCGGGTCCGGATCTGGGTCAGTGTCAGGGTCAGGGTCAGTGTCAGGATCTGTGTCCGTTTCCGGGTCAGGTTAAGGGTACGTGTCCGTGTCCGTGTCCGGGTCCGGGTCAGGGTCCGGATCCGGGTCCGTGTCAGTTTCAGGGTCAGTGTAAGGGTCCGGGTCCGGGTCAGTGTCCGGTTCCGGGTCCGTGTCAGGGTCCGGGTCCGGGTCCGTGTCCGGGTCCGGTTCCGGGTCTGGGTGAGGGTCCGGGTCTGGGTCCAGGTCCGGGTCCGGGTCCACGTCAGGGTCAGTATCCAGGTCCAGGTCCAGGTCCGGGTCCGGGTCCGGTCAGGGTCAGGATCCGTGTCCGTGTCCGGGGTCAGGATTCTAGTCCGGGTCCGTGTCAGGGTCCGGGTCTGGGTCAGGGTCCTGGTCCGGGTCCGGGTCCGGGTGAGGGTCCGGGTCCGGGTCCAGGTCCGGGTCCGGGTCCACGGCAGGGTCAGTATCCAGGTCCAGGTCCGGGTCCGGGTCCGGGTCCGGTCAGGGTCAGGGTCCGGGTCCGGGTCCTGGTCAGGGTCTGGGTCCGTGTCAGGGTCTGGGTCCGTGTCAGGGTCTGGGTCCGGGTCCGGGTCCGGGTCCGGGTCCGTGTCAGGGTCCGGGTCCGTGTCAGGGTCTGGGTCCGGGTCCGGGTCCGGGTCCGGGTCCGGGTCCGGGTCCGGGTCAGGGTCCGGATCCAGGTCCGGATCCGGATCAGGGTCCGGGTCAGGGTCCGGGTCAGTGTCCGGGTCCCGGTCCAGGTCCGGGTCCGGGTCCGGGTCCGGGTCCGGGTCCGGGTCCGGGTCCGGGTCCGGGTCCGGGTCCGGGTCTGGGTCTGGGTCCGGGGTCAGGATCCGAGTCCGGGTCCGGGTCCGGGGTCAGGATTCTAGTCCGGGTCCGGGTCCGGGTCCGGGTCTGGGTCCGGGTCCAGGTCAGTGTCAGTGTCAGGGTCAGGGTCAGGGTCCGGGTCCGGGTCCGGGTCAGGGTCAGGATCCGAGTCCGGGTCCGGGTCCGGGTCCGGGTCTGGGTGAGGGTCCGGGTCCGGGTCCAGGTCCGGGTCCGGGTCCACGTCAGGGTCAGTATCCAGGTCCAGGTCCGGGTCCGGGTCCGGGTCCGGTCAGGGTCAGGGTCCGTGTCCGTGTCCGGGTCCGGGTCCGGGGTCAGGATTCTAGTCCGGGTCCGGGTCCTGGTCAGGGTCCGGGTCCGTGTCAGGGTCCGGGTCCGTGTCAGGGTCTGGGTCCGGGTCCGGGTCCGGGTCCGGGTCCGGGTCTGGGTCCGTTTCCAGGTCAGGGTCAGGGTCAGGATCCGGGTCCGGGTCCGGGTCCGGATCCGGGTCAGGGTCCGGGTCCGGGTCCGGGTCCGGGTCCGGGTCTGGGTCCGGGTCCGGGGTCAGGATCCGAGTCCGGGTCCGGGTCCGGGGTCAGGATTCTAGTCCGGGTCCGGGTCCGGGTCCGGGTCCTGGTCCGGGTCCGGGTCAGGGTCCGGATCTGGGTCCGGATCCGGATCAGGGTCCGGGTCAGGGTCCGTGTCCGTGTCCGAGTCAGGGTCTGGGTCCGGGTCCGGGTCTGGGTCCTGGTCAGTTTCAGGGTCAGTGTCAGAGTCAGGGTCCGGGTCACGGTCCGGGTCCGGGTCCAGGTCAGGGTCCGGGTCCGGGTCCGGGTAGAGGGTCCGGGTCATTGTCCGGGTCAGGGTCCGTGTCAGGGTCTGGGTCAGTTTCAGGGTCAGTGTCAGAGTCAGGGTCCGGGTCACGGTCCGGGTCCGGGTCCGGGTCCGGGTCCAGGTCAGGGTCCGGGTCCGGGTCCGGGTAGAGGGTCCGGGTCCGGGTCCGGGTCAGGGTCCGTGTCAGGGTCTGGGTCCGTGTCAGGGTCCGTGTCCGTGTCAGGGTCTGGGTCCGGGTCCGGGTCCGGGTCCGGGTCCGGTTCGGGGACTGGGTCCGGGTCCGAGGTCAGGATCCGAGTCCGGGTCTGGGTCCTGGTCCGGGTCCAGGTCCGGGTCCGGGTCCGGGTCCGGGTCCGGATCCGGATCTTGGTCAGGGTCAGGGTCAGGGTCCGGGTCCGGGTCCGGATCCGGGTCCGGGTCTGGGTCCGGGTCCGGGTCCGTGTCATTGTTAGTGTCAGGGTCAGAGTCAGGGTCCGGGTCCAGGTCCGGGTCAGGGTCAGGATCCGGGTCCGGGTCCGGGTAAGGGTCCGGGTCCGGGTCCGGGTCTGGGTCCGTGTCCGTGTCCGTGTCAGGGTCCGGTTCCGGTTCCGTGTCAGTTTCAGGGTCAGTGTCAGAGTCAGGGTCCGTGTCAGGGTCCCGCGTCCGGGTCCGGTTCCCGGTCTGGGTGAGGGTCCGGGTCCGGGTCCAGGTCCGGGTCCGGGTCCACGTCAGGGTCAGTATCCAGGTCCAGGTCCGGGTCCGGTCAGGGTCAGGGTCCGTGTCCGGGTCCTGGTCCAGGGTCAGGATTCTAGTCCGGGTCCGGGTCCGGGTCCGGATCTGGGTCAGGGTCAGGGTCAGGGTCAGGGTCAGTGTCAGGATCTGTGTCCGTTTCCGGGTCAGGGTAAGGGTACGTGTCCGGGTCCGGGTCCGGGTCCGGGTCCGGGTCAGGGTCTGGATCCGGGTCCGTGTCAGTTTCAGGGTCAGTGTCAGGGTCCGGGTCCGTGTCAGTGTCCGGGTCCGGGTCCGTGTCAGGGTCCGGGTCCGGGTCCGGGTCCGGTTCCGGGTCTGGGTGAGGGTCCGGGTCTGGGTCCAGGTCCGGGTCCGGGTCCACGTCAGGGTCAGTATCCAGGTCCAGGTCCAGGTCCGGGTCCGGGTCCGGTCAGGGTCAGGATCCGTGTCCGTGTCCGGGGTCAGGATTCTAGTCCGGGTCCGTGTCAGGGTCCGTGTCAGGGTCTGGGTCCGTGTCAGGGTCCAGGTCCGTGTCAGGGTCTGGGTCCGGGTCCGGGTCCGGGTCCGGATCGGGGTCTGGGTCCGGGTCCGAGGTCAGGATCCGAGTCCGGGTCTGGGTCCTGGTCCGGGTCCGGGTCCGGGTCCGGGTCTGGGTCCGGGTCTGGGTCCGTGTCATTGTTAGTGTCAGGGTCAGAGTCAGGGTCCGGGTCCAGGTCCGGGTCAGGGTCAGGATCCGGGTCCGGGTCCGGGTAAGGGTCCGGGTCCGGGTCTGGGTCCGGGTCCGTGTCCGTGTCAGGGTCCGGTTCCGGTTCCGTGTCAGTTTCAGGGTCAGTGTCAGAGTCAGGGTCCGTGTCAGGGTCCCGGGTCCGGGTCCGGTTCCCGGTCTGGGTGAGGGTCCGGGTCCGGGTCCAGGTCCGGGTCCGGGTCCACGTCAGGGTCAGTATCCAGGTCCAGGTCCGGGTCCGGTCAGGGTCAGGGTCCGTGTCCGGGTCCTGGTCCAGGGTCAGGATTCTAGTCCGGGTCCGGGTCCGGGTCCGGATCTGGGTCAGGGTCAGGGTCTTGTTAGTGTCAGGATCTGTGTCCGTTTCTGGGTCAGGGTAAGGGTACGTGTCCGGGTCCGGGTCCGGGTCCGGGTCAGGGTCCGGATCCGGGTCCGGGTCCGGGTCCGTGTCAGTTTCAGGGTCAGTGTCAGGGTCCGGGTCCGTGTCAGTGTCCGGGTCCGGGTCCGTGTCAGGGTCCAGGTCCGGGTCCGGGTCCGGTTCCGGGTCTGGGTGAGGGTCCGGGTCTGGGTCCAGGTCCGGGTCCGGGTCCACGTCAGGGTCAGTATCCCGGTCCATGTCCAGGTCCGGGTCCGGGTCCGGTCAGGGTCAGGATCCGTGTCCGTGTCCGGGGTCAGGATTCTAGTCCGGGTCCGTGTCAGGGTCCGTGTCAGGGTCTGGGTCCGTGTCAGGGTCCAGGTCCGTGTCAGGGTCTGGGTCCGGGTCCTGGTCCGGGTCAGGATCAGGGTCAGGATCCGAGTCCAGGTCCGGGTCCGGGGTCAGGATTCTAGTCCGGGTCCGGGTCCGGGTCCGGGTCTGGGTCCGGGTCCAGGTCAGTGTCAGTGTCAGGGTCAGAGTCAGGGTCCGGGTCCGGGTCCGGGTCCGGGTCCGGGTCCGGGTCCGGGTCCGGGTCCGGGTCCGGGTCCGGGTCCGGGTCCGGGTCCGGGTTCGGGTTCGGGTCTGGGTCCGGGTCCGGGTCCGGGTCCGGGTCCGGGTCCGTGTCGGGGTCTGGGTCCGGGTCCGTGGTCAGGATCCGAGTCCGTGTCCGTGTCCGGGTCCGGGTCCGGGTCAGGGTCAGGATCCGTGTCCGGGTCCGGGTAAGGGTCCGTGTCCCCGTCCGGGTCCGTCTCAGGGTCAGAGTCAGGGTCCGGGTCCAGGTCCGGGTCAGGGTCAGGATCCGGGTCCGGGTCCGGGTAAGGGTCCGGGTAAGGGTCCGGGTCCGGGTCCGTGTCCGTGTCAGGGTCCGGTTCCGGTTCCGGGTCCCGGTCTGGGTGAGGGTCCGGGTCCGGGTCCAGGTCCGGGTCCGGGTCCACGTCAGGGTCTGTATCCAGGTCCAGGTCCGTGTCCGGGTCCGGGTCCGGGTCCTGTCAGGGTCAGGGTCCGTGTCCGGGTCCTGGTCCGGGGTCAGGATTCTAGTCCGGGTCCGGGTCCGGGTCCGGATCTGGGTCAGGGTCAGGGTCAGGGTCAGGGTCAGGGTCAGGGTCAGGATCCGTGTCCGTTTCCGTGTCCGGGTAATGGTACGTGTCCTTGTCTGTGTCCGGGTCCGGGTCAGGGTCCGGATCCGGGTCCGTGTCAGTTTCAGGGTCAGTGTCAGGGTCCGGGTCCGTGTCAGTGTCCGGGTCCGTGTCCGTGTCAGGGTCCGGGTCCGGGTCCGGGTCCGGTTCCTTGACTGGGTGAGGGTCCAGGTCCGGGTCCAGGTCCGGGTCCGGGTCCACGTCAGGGTCAGTATCCCGGTCCAGGTCCAGGTCCGGGTCCGGGTCCACGTCAGGGTCAGTATCCAGGTCCGGGTCCGGGTCTGGGTCCGGGTCCAGGTCAGTGTCAGTGTCAGGGTCAGAGTCAGGGTCCGGGTCCGGGTCCGGGTCCGGGTCCGGGTCCGGGTCAGGGTCAGGATCCGTTTCCGGGTCCGGGTAAGGGTCCGTGTCCCCGTCCGTGTCCGTGTCCGTGTCCGAGTCAGGGTCCGTGTCCGGGTCCGGGTCCGGGTCCGGGTCCGAGTCAGGGTCTGGGTCCGGGTCCGGGTCCGGGTCTGGGTCAGTTTCAGGGTCAGTGTCAGAGTCAGGGTCCGGGTCACGGTCCGGGTCCGGGTCCGGGTCCATGTCAGGGTCCGGGTCCGGGTCCGGGTAGAGGGTCCGGGTCCGGGTCCGGGTCAGGGTCCGGGTCAGGGTCTGGGTCCGTATCAGGGTCCAGGTCCGTGTCAGGGTCTGGGTCCGGGTCCGGGTCCGGGTCGGGGTCTGGGTCCGGGTCCGAGGTCAGGATCCGAGTCTGGGTCTGGGTCCTGGTCCGGGTCCGGGTCCGGGTCCGGGTTCGGGTCCGGGTCCGGATCCGGATCTTGGTCAGGGTCAGGGTCCGGGTCCGGGTCCGGATCCGGATCCGGGTCCGGGTCCGGGTCTGGGTCCGGGTCCGGGTCCGTATCAGTGTTAGTGTCAGGGTCAGAGTCAGGGTCCGGGTCCAGGTCCGGGTCAGGGTCAGGATCCGGGTCCGGGTCCGGGTAAGGGTCCGGGTCCGGGTCCGGGTCCGGGTCCGGGTCCGGGTGCAGGTCCGGGTCAGGTTCCGGTTCCGGTTCCGTGTCAGTTTCAGGGTCAGTGTCAGAGTCAGGGTCCGTGTCAGGGTCCCGGGTCCGGGTCCGGGTCCCGGTCTGGGTGAGGGTCCGGGTCCGGGTCCAGGTCCGGGTCCAGGTCCACGTCAGGGTCAGTATCCAGGTCCAGGTCCGGGTCCGTGTCCGGGTCCGGTCAGGGTCAGGGTCCGTGTCCGGGTCCTGGTCCAGGGTCAGGATTCTAGTCCGGGTCCGGGTCCGGGTCCGGATCTGGGTCAGGGTCAGGGTCAGGGTCAGGGTCAGTGTCAGGATCTGTGTCCGTTTCCGGGTCCGGGTAAGGGTCCGGGTCCGGGTCCGTGTCCGTGTCAGGGTCCGGTTCCGGTTCCGGGTCCCGGTCTGGGTGAGGGTCCGGGTCCGGGTCCAGGTCCGGGTCCGGGTCCACGTCAGGGTCTGTATCCAGGTCCAGGTCCGTGTCCGGGTCCGGGTCCGGGTCCTGTCAGGGTCAGGGTCCGTGTCCGGGTCCTGGTCCGGGGTCAGGATTCTAGTCCGGGTCCGGGTCCGGGTCCGGATCTGGGTCAGGGTCAGGGTCAGGGTCAGGGTCAGGGTCAGGGTCAGGATCCGTGTCCGTTTCCGTGTCCGGGTAATGGTACGTGTCCTTGTCTGTGTCCGGGTCCGGGTCAGGGTCCGGATCCGGGTCCGTGTCAGTTTCAGGGTCAGTGTCAGGGTCCGGGTCCGTGTCAGGGTCCGGGTCCGGGTCCGGGTCCGGTTCCTTGTCTGGGTGAGGGTCCAGGTCTGGGTCCAGGTCCGGGTCCGGGTCCACGTCAGGGTCAGTATCCAGGTCCAGGTCCAGGTCCGGGTCCGGGTCCACGTCAGGGTCAGTATCCAGGTCCGGGTCCGGGTCTGGGTCCGGGTCCAGGTCAGTGTCAGTGTCAGGGTCAGAGTCAGGGTCCGGGTCCGGGTCCGGGTCCGGGTCAGGGTCAGGATCCGTGTCCGGGTCCGGGTAAGGGTCCGTGTCCCCGTCCGTTTCCGTGTCCGTGTCCGAGTCAGGGTCCGTGTCCGGGTCCGTGTCCGGGTCCGGGTCCGAGTCAGGGTCTGGGTCCGGGTCCGGGTCCGGGTCCGGGTCAGTTTCAGGGTCAGTGTCAGAGTCAGGGTCCGGGTCACGGTCCGGGTCCGTGTCCAGGTCAGGGTCCGGGTCCGGGTCCGGGTAGAGGGTCCGGGTCCGGGTCCGGGTCCGGGTCCGGGTCAGGGTCCGTGTCAGGGTCTGGGTCAGTTTCAGGGTCAGTGTCAGAGTCAGGGTCCGGGTCACGGTCCGGGTCCGGGTCCGGGTCCATGTCAGGGTCCGGGTCCGGGTCCGGGTAGAGGGTCCGGGTCCGGGTCCGGGTCAGGGTCCGGGTCAGGGTCTGGGTCCGTGTCAGGGTCCAGGTCCGTGTCAGGGTCTGGGTCCGGGTCCGGGTCCGGGTCGGGGTCTGGGTCCGGGTCCGAGGTCAGGATCCGAGTCTGGGTCTGGGTCCTGGTCCGGGTCCGGGTCCGGGTCCGGGTTCGGGTCCGGGTCCGGATCCGGATCTTGGTCAGGGTCAGGGTCCGGGTCCGGGTCCGGATCCGGATCCGGGTCCGGGTCTGGGTCCGGGTCCGGGTCCGTATCAGTGTTAGTGTCAGGGTCAGAGTCAGGGTCCGGGTCCAGGTCCGGGTCAGGGTCAGGATCCGGGTCCGGGTCCGGGTAAGGGTCCGGGTCCGGGTCCGGGTCCGGGTCCGGGTCCGGGTGCAGGTCCGGGTGAGGGTCCGGGTCCGGGTCCAGGTCCGGGTCCGGGTCCACGTCAGGGTCAGTATCCAGGTCCAGGTCCGGGTCCGTGTCCGGGTCCGGTCAGGGTCAGGGTCCGTGTCCGGGTCCTGGTCCAGGGTCAGGATTCTAGTCCGTGTCCGGGTCCGGGTCCGGATCTGGGTCAGGGTCAGGGTCAGGGTCAGGGTCAGTGTCAGGATCTGTGTCCGTTTCCGGGTCAGGTTAAGGGTACGTGTCCGTGTCCGGGTCCGGGTCCGGGTCAGGGTCCGGATCCGGGTCCGTGTCAGTTTCAGGGTCAGTGTCAGGGTCCGGGTCCGGGTCAGTGTCCGGGTCCGGGTCCGTGTCAGGGTCCGGGTCCGGGTCCGGGTCCGGGTCCTGGTCTGGGTGAGGGTCCGGGTCTGGGTCCAGGTCCGGGTCCGGGTCCACGTCAGGGTCAGTATCCAGGTCCAGGTCCAGGTCCGGGTCCGGGTCCGGTCAGGGTCAGGATCCGTGTCCATGTCCGGGGTCAGGATTCTAGTCCGGGTCCGTGTCAGTGTCCGGGTCCGGGTCAGGGTCCTGGTCCGGGTCCGGGTCCGGGTGAGGGTCCGGGTCCGGGTCCAGGTCCGGGTCCGGGTCCACGTCAGGGTCAGTATCCAGGTCCAGGTCCGGGTCCGGGTCCGGGTCCGGTCAGGGTCAGGGTCCGGGTCCGGGTCCTGGTCAGGGTCTGGGTCCGTGTCAGGGTCTGGGTCCGTGTCAGGGTCTGGGTCCGGGTCCGGGTCCGGGTCCGGGTCCGGGTCCGTGTCAGGGTCCGGGTCCGTGTCAGGGTCTGGGTCAGGGTCCGGGTCCGGGTCCTGGTCAGGGTCTGGGTCCGTGTCAGGGTCTGGGTCCGTGTCAGGGTCTGGGTCCGGGTCCGGGTCCGGGTCCGGGTCCGGGTCCGTGTCAGGGTCCGGGTCCGTGTCAGGGTCCGGGTCCGGGTCCGGGTCCGGGTCAGGGTCCGGATCCGGGTCCGGATCCGGATCAGGGTCCGGGTCAGGGTCCGGGTCAGTGTCCGGATCCGGGTCCAGGTCCGGGTCCGGGTCCGGGTCCGGGTCCGGGTCCGGGTCCGGGTCCGGGTCCGGGTCCGGGTCCGGGTCCGGGTCCGGGTCTGGGTCTGGGTCCGGGGTCAGGATCCGAGTCCGGGTCCGGGTCCGGGGTCAGGATTCTAGTCTGGGTCCGGGTCCGGGTCCGGGTCTGGGTCCGGGTCCAGGTCAGTGTCAGTGTCAGGTTCAGGGTCAGGGTCCGGGTCCGGGTCCGGGTCAGGGTCAGGATCCGAGTCCGGGTCCGGGTCCGGGTCCGGGTCTGGGTGAGGGTCCGGGTCCGGGTCCAGGTCCGGGTCCGGGTCCACGTCAGGGTCAGTATCCAGGTCCAGGTCCGGGTCCGGGTCCGGGTCCGGTCAGGGTCAGGGTCCGTGTCCGTGTCCGTGTCCGGGTCCGGGGTCAGGATTCTAGTCCGGGTCCGGGTCCTAGTCAGGGTCCGGGTCCACGTCAGGGTCCGGGTCCGTGTCAGGGTCTGGGTCCGGGTCCGGGTCCGGGTCCGGGTCCGGGTCTGGGTCCATTTCCAGGTCAGGGTCAGGGTCAGGATCCGGGTCCGGGTCCGGGTCCGGATCCGGGTCAGTGTCCGGGTACGGGTCCGGGTCCGGGTCCGGGTCTGGGTCCGGGTCCGGGGTCAGGATCCGAGTCCGGGTCCGGGTCCGGGGTCAGGATTCTAGTCCGGGTCCGGGTCCGGGTCCGGGTCCTGGTCCGGGTCCGGGTCAGGGTCCGGATATGGGTCCGGATCCGGATCAGGGTCCGGGTCAGGGTCCGTGTCCGTGTCCGAGTCAGGGTCTGGGTCCGGGTCCGGGTCTGGGTCCTGGTCAGTTTCAGGGTCAGTGTCAGAGTCAGGGTCCGGGTCACGGTCCGGGTCCGGGTCCGGGTCCAGGTCAGGGTCCGGGTCCGGGTCCGGGTAGAGGGTCCGGGTCCTTGTCCGGGTCAGGGTCCGTGTCAGGGTCTGGGTCAGTTTCAGGGTCAGTGTCAGAGTCAGGGTCCGGGTCACGGTCCGGGTCCGGGTCCGGGTCCGGGTCCAGGTCAGGGTCCGGGTCCGGGTCCGGGTAGAGGGTCCGGGTCCGGGTCCGGGTCAGGGTCCGTGTCAGGGTCTGGGTCCGTGTCAGGGTCCGGGTCCGTGTCAGGGTCTGGGTCCGGGTCCGGGTCCGGGTCCGGGTCCGGGTCCGGTTCGGGGTCTGGGTCCGGGTCCGAGGTCAGGATCCGAGTCCGGGTCTGGGTCCTGGTCCGGGTCCGGGTCCGGGTCCGGGTCCGGGTCCGGGTCCGGGTCCGGGTCCGGGTCCGGATCCGGATCTTGGTCAGGGTCAGGGTCAGGGTCAGGGTCCGGGTCCGGGTCCGGATCCGGGTCCGGGTCTGGGTCCGGGTCCGGGTCCGTGTCATTGTTAGTGTCAGGGTCAGAGTCAGGGTCCGGGTCCAGGTCCGGGTCAGGGTCAGGATCCGGGTCCGGGTCCGGGTAAGGGTCCGGGTCCGGGTCTGGGTCCGGGTCCGTGTCCGTGTCAGGGTCCGGTTCCGGTTCCGTGTCAGTTTCAGGGTCAGTGTCAGAGTCAGGGTCCGTGTCAGGGTCCCGCGTCCGGGTCCGGTTCCCGGTCTGGGTGAGGGTCCGGGTCCGGGTCCAGGTCCGGGTCCGGGTCCACGTCAGGGTCAGTATCCAGGTCCAGGTCCGGGTCCGGTCAGGGTCAGGGTCCGTGTCCGGGTCCTGGTCCAGGGTCAGGATTCTAGTCCGGGTCCGGGTCCGGGTCCGGATCTGGGTCAGGGTCAGGGTCAGGGTCAGGGTCAGTGTCAGGATCTGTGTCCGTTTCCGGGTCAGGGTAAGGGTACGTGTCCGTGTCCGGGTCCGGGTCCGGGTCCGGGTCCGGGTCAGGGTCCGGATCCGGGTCCGTGTCAGTTTCAGGGTCAGTGTCAGGGTCCGGGTCCGGGTCCGGGTCCGGTTCCGGGTCTGGGTGAGGGTCCTGGTCTGGGTCCAGGTCCGGGTCCGGGTCCACGTCAGGGTCAGTATCCAGGTCCAGGTCCAGGTCCGGGTCCGGGTCCGGTCAGGGTCAGGATCCGTGTCCGTGTCCGGGGTCAGGATTCTAGTCCGGGTCCGTGTCAGGGTCCGTGTCAGGGTCTGGGTCCGTGTCAGGGTCCGGGTCCGTGTCAGGGTCTGGGTCCGGGTCCGGGTCCGGGTCCGGATCGGGGTCTGGGTCCGGGTCCGAGGTCAGGATCCGAGTCCGGGTCTGGGTCCTGGTCCGGGTCCGGGTCCGGGTCCGGGTCTGGGTCCGGGTCCGGGTCCGTGTCATTGTTAGTGTCAGGGTCAGAGTCAGGGTCCGGGTCCAGGTCCGGGTCAGGGTCAGGATCCGGGTCCGGGTCCGGGTAAAGGTCCGGGTCCGGGTCTGGGTCCGGGTCCGTGTCCGTGTCAGGGTCCGGTTCCGGTTCCGTGTCAGTTTCAGGGTCAGTGTCAGAGTCAGGGTCCGTGTCAGGGTCCCGGGTCCGGGTCCGGTTCCCGGTCTGGGTGAGGGTCCGGGTCCGGGTCCAGGTCCGGGTCCGGGTCCACGTCAGGGTCAGTATCCAGGTCCAGGTCCGGGTCCGGTCAGGGTCAGGGTCCGTGTCCGGGTCCTGGTCCAGGGTCAGGATTCTAGTCCGGGGCCGGGTCCGGGTCCGGATCTGGGTCAGGGTCAGGGTCTTGTTAGTGTCAGGATCTGTGTCCGTTTCTGGGTCAGGGTAAGGGTACGTGTCCGTGTCCGGGTCCGGGTCCGGGTCAGGGTCCGGATCCGGGTCCGTGTCAGTTTCAGGGTCAGTGTCAGGGTCCGGGTCCGGGTCAGTGTCCGGGTCCGGGTCCGTGTCAGGGTCCAGGTCCGGGTCCGGGTCCGGTTCCGGGTCTGGGTGAGGGTCCGGGTCTGGGTCCAGGTCCGGGTCCGGGTCCACGTCAGGGTCAGTATCCCGGTCCAGGTCCAGGTCCGGGTCCGGGTCCGGTCAGGGTCAGGATCCGTGTCCGTGTCCGGGGTCAGGATTCTAGTCCGGGTCCGTGTCAGGGTCCGGGTCCGGATCAGGGTCAGGGTCAGGATCCGAGTCCGGGTCCGGGTCCGGGTCCGGGTCTGGGTGAGGGTCCGGGTCCGGGTCCAGGTCCGGGTCCGGGTCCACGTCAGGGTCAGTATCCAGGTCCAGGTCCGGGTCCGGGTCCGGGTCCGGGTCCGGGTCTGGGTGAGGGTCCGGGTCCGGGTCCAGGTCCTGGTCCGGGTCAGGATCAGGGTCAGGGTCCGGGTCCATGTCCGGGTCCGTGTCCGTGTCCGAGTCAGGGTCTGGGTCCGGGTCCGGGTCTGGGTGCTGGTCAGTTTCAGGGTCAGTGTCAGAGTCAGGGTCCGGGTCACGGTCCGGGTCCGGATCCAGGTCAGGGTCTGGGTCCGGGTCCGGGTAGAGGGTCCGGGTCCGGGTCCGGGTCAGGGTCCGTGTCAGGGTCTGGGTCAGTTTCAGGGTCAGTGTCAGAGTCAGGGTCCGGGTCACGGTCCGGGTCCGGGTCCGGGTCCGGGTCCAGGTCAGGGTCCGGGTCCGGGTCCGGGTAGAGGGTCCGGGTCCGGGTCCGGGTCAGGGTCCGTGTCAGGGTCTGGGTCCGTGTCAGGGTCCGGGTCCGTGTCAGGGTCTGGGTCCGGGTCCGGGTCCGGGTCCGGGTCCGGGTCCGGTTCGGGGTCTGGGTCCGGGTCCGAGGTCAGGATCCGAGTCCGGGTCTGGGTCCTGGTCCGGGTCCGGGTCCGGGTCCGGGTCCGGGTCCGGGTCCGGGTCCGTGTCAGGGTCTGGGTCCGTGTCAGGGTCCAGGTCCGTGTCAGGGTCTGGGTCCGGGTCCGGGTCCGGGTCCGGGTCCGGTTTGGGGTCTGGGTCCGGGTCCGAGGTCAGGATCCGAGTTCGGGTCTGGGTCCTGGTCCGGGTCCGGGTCCGGGTCCGGGTCCGGGTCCGGGTCCGGGTCCGGATCCGGATCTTGGTCAGGGTCAGGGTCAGGGTCCAGGTCCGGGTCCGGATCCGGGTCCGGGTCTGGGTCCGGGTCCGGGTCCGTGTCATTGTTAGTGTCAGGGTCAGAGTCAGGGTCCGGGTCCAGGTCCGGGTCAGGGTCAGGATCCGGGTCCGGGTCCGGGTAAGTGTCCGGGTCCGGGTCTGGGTCCGTGTCCGTGTCCGTGTCAGGGTCCGGTTCCGGTTCCGTGTCAGTTTCAGGGTCAGTGTCAGAGTCAGGGTCCGTGTCAGGGTCCCGCGTCCGGGTCCGGTTCCCGGTCTGGGTGAGGGTCCGGGTCCGGGTCCAGGTCCGTGTCCGGGTCCACGTCAGGGTCAGTATCCAGGTCCAGGTCCGGGTCCGGTCAGGGTCAGGGTCCGTGTCCGGGTCCTGGTCCAGGGTCAGGATTCTAGTCCGGGTCCGGGTCCGGGTCCGGATCTGGGTCAGGGTCAGGGTCAGGGTCAGTGTCAGGATCTGTGTCCGTTTCCGGGTCAGGGTAAGGGTACGTGTCCGTGTCCGGGTCCGGTTCCGGTTCCGTGTCAGTTTCAGGGTCAGTGTCAGGGTCCGGGTCCGGGTCAGTGTCCGGGTCCGGGTCCGTGTCAGGGTCCTGGTCCGGGTCGGGTCCGGTTCCGGGTCTGGGTGAGGGTCCGGGTCTGGGTCCAGGTCCGGGTCCGGGTCCACGTCAGGGTCAGTATCCAGGTCCAGGTCCAGGTCCGGGTCCGGGTCCGGTCAGGGTCAGGATCCATGTCCGTGTCCGGGGTCAGGATTCTAGTCCGGGTCCGTGTCAGGGTCCGTGTCAGGGTCTGGGTCCGTGTCAGGGTCCGGGTCCCTGTCAGGGTCTGGGTCCGGGTCCGGGTCCGGGTCCGGATCGGGGACTGGGTCCGGGTCCGAGGTCAGGATCCGAGTCCGGGTCTGGGTCCTGGTCCGGGTCCGGGTCCGGGTCCGGGTTCGGGTCCGGGTCCGGATCCGGATCTTGGTCAGGGTCAGGGTCCGGGTCCGGGTCCGGATCCGGGTCCGGGTCTGGGTCCGGGTCCGGGTCCGTGTCATTGTTAGTGTCAGGGTCAGAGTCAGGGTCCGGGTCCAGGTCCGGGTCAGGGTCAGGATCCGGGTCCGGGTCCGGGTAAGGGTCCGGGTCCGGGTCTGGGTCCGGGTCCGTGTCCGTGTCAGGGTCCGGTTCCGGTTCCGTGTCAGTTTCAGGGTCAGTGTCAGAGTCAGGGTCCGTGTCAGGGTCCCGGGTCCGGGTCCGGTTCCCGGTCTGGGTGAGGGTCCGGGTCCGGGTCCAGGTCCGGGTCCGGGTCCACGTCAGGGTCAGTATCTAGGTCCAGGTCCGGGTCCGGTCAGGGTCAGGGTCCGGGTCCGGGTCCTGGTCCAGGGTCAGGATTCTAGTCCGGGTCCGGGTCCGGGTCCGGATCTGGGTCAGGGTCAGGGTCTTGTTAGTGTCAGGATCTGTGTCCGTTTCCGGGTCAGGGTAAGGGTACGTGTCCGTGTCCGTGTCCGGGTCCGGGTCAGGGTCCGGATCCGGGTCCGTGTCAGTTTCAGGGTCAGTGTCAGGGTCCGGGTCCGGGTCAGTGTCCGGGTCCGGGTCCGTGTCAGGGTCCAGGTCTGGGTCCGGGTCCGGTTCCGGGTCTGGGTGAGGGTCCGGGTCTGGGTCCAGGTCCGGGTCCGGGTCCACGTCAGGGTCAGTATCCAGGTCCAGGTCCAGGTCCGGGTCCGGGTCCGGTCAGGGTCAGGATCCGTGTCCGTGTCCGGGGTCAGGATTCTAGTCCGGGTCCGTGTCAGGGTCCGGGTCCGGGTCAGGGTCAGGGTCAGGATCCGAGTCCGGGTCCGGGTCCGGGTCCGGGTCTGGGTGAGGGTCCGGGTCCGGGTCCAGGTCCGGGTCCGGGTCCACGTCAGGGTCAGTATCCAGGTCCAGGTCCGGGTCCGGGTCCGGGTCCGGGTCTGGGTGAGGGTCCGGGTCCGGGTCCAGGTCCTGGTCCGGGTCAGGATCAGGGTCAGGGTCCGGGTCCGTGTCCGGGTCCGTGTCCGTGTCCGAGTCAGGGTCTGGGTCCGGGTCCGGGTCTGGGTCCTGGTCAGTTTCAGGGTCAGTGTCAGAGTCAGGGTCCGGGTCACGGTCCGGGTCCGGATCCAGGTCAGGGTCCGGGTCCGGGTCCGGGTAGAGGGTCCGGGTCCGGGTCCGGGTCAGGGTCCGTGTCAGGGTCTGGGTCAGTTTCAGGGTCAGTGTCAGAGTCAGGGTCCGGGTCACGGTCCGGGTCCGGGTCCGGGTCCGGGTCCAGGTCAGGGTCCGGGTCCGGGTCCGGGTCCGGGTAGAGGGTCCGGGTCCGGGTCCGGGTCAGGGTCCGTGTCAGGGTCTGGGTCCGTGTCAGGGTCCGGGTCCGTGTCAGGGTCTGGGTCCGGGTCCGGGTCCGGGTCCGGTTCGGGGTCTGTGTCCTGGTCCGAGGTCAGGATCCGATTCCGGGTCTGGGTCCTGGTCCGGGTCCGGGTCCGGGTCCGGGTCCGGGTCCGGGTCCGGGTCCGGATCCGGATCTTGGTCAGGGTCAGGGTCCGGGTCCGGGTCCGGATCCGGGTCCGGGTCTGGGTCCGGGTCCGGGTCCGTGTCATTGTTAGTGTCAGGGTCAGAGTCAGGGTCCGGGTCCAGGTCCGGGTCAGGGTCAGGATCCGGGTCCGGGTCCGGGTAAGGGTCCGGGTCCGGGTCTGGGTCCGGGTCCGTGTCCGTGTCAGGGTCCGGTTCCGGTTCCGTGTCAGTTTCAGGGTCAGTGTCAGAGTCAGGGTCCGTGTCAGGGTCCCGGGTCCGGGTCCGGTTCCCGGTCTGGGTGAGGGTCCGGGTCCGGGTCCAGGTCCGGGTCCGGGTCCACGTCAGGGTCAGTATCCAGGTCCAGGTCCGGGTCCGGTCAGGGTCAGGGTCCGTGTCCGGGTCCTGGTCCAGGGTCAGGATTCTAGTCCGGGTCCGGGTCCGGGTCCGGATCTGGGTCAGGGTCAGGGTCAGGGTCAGTGTCAGGATCTGTGTCCGTTTCCGGGTCAGGGTAAGGGTACGTGTCCGTGTCCGTGTCCGGGTCCGGGTCAGGGTCCGGATCCGGGTCCGTGTCAGTTTCAGGGTCAGTGTCAGGGTCCGGGTCCGGGTCAGTGTCCGGGTCCGGGTCCGTGTCAGGGTCCGGGTCCGTGTCCGGGTCCGGTTCCGGGTCTGGGTGAGGGTCCGGGTCTGGGTCCAGGTCCGGGTCCGGGTCCACGTCAGGGTCAGTATCCAGGTCCAGGTCCAGGTCCGGGTCCGGGTCCGGTCAGGGTCAGGATCCGTGTCCGTGTCCGGGGTCAGGATTCTAGTCCGGGTCCGTGTCAGGGTCCGGGTCCGGGTCAGGGTCAGGGTCAGGATCCGAGTCCGGGTCCGGGTCCGGGTCAGGGTCCGGGTCTGGGTGAGGGTCCGGGTCCGGGTCCAGGTCCGGGTCCGGGTCCACGTCAGGGTCAGTATCCAGGTCCAGGTCCGGGTCCGGGTCCGGGTCCGGGTCCGGGTCCGGGTCCGGGTCCGGGTCCGGGTCCGGGTCCGGGTCTGGGTCCGGGGTCAGGATCCGAGTCCGGGTCCGGGTCCGGGGTCAGGATTCTAGTCCGGGTCCGGGTCCGGGTCCGGGTCTGGGTCCGGGTCCAGGTCAGTGTCAGTGTCAGGGTCAGGGTCAGGGTCCGGGTCCGGGTCCGGGTCAGGGTCAGGATCCGAGTCCGGGTCCGGGTCCGGGTCCGGGTCTGGGTGAGGGTCCGGGTCCGGGTCCAGGTCCGGGTCCGGCTCGACGTCAGGGACAGTATCCAGGTCCAGGTCCGGGTCCGGGTCCGGGTCCGGTCAGGGTCAGGGTCCGTGTCCGGGTCCGGGTCCGGGTCGGGGTCAGGATTCTAGTCCGGGTCCGGGTCCTGGTCAGGGTCCGGGTCCGTGTCAGGGTCCGGGTCCGTGTCAGGGTCTGGGTCCGTGTCAGGGTCTGGGTCCCGGTCCGGGTCCGGGTCCGGGTCCGGGTCTGGGTCCGTTTCCAGGTCAGGGTCAGGATCCGGGTCCGGGTCCGGGTCCGGATCCGGATCCGGGTCAGTGTCCGGGTCCGGGTCCGGGTCCGGGTCCGGGTCCGGGTCTGGGTCCGGGTCCGGGGTCAGGATCCGAGTCCGGGTCCGGGTCCGGGGTCAGGATTCTAGTCCGGGTCTGGGTCCGGGTCCGGGTCTGGGTCCGGGTCCGGGTCCGGGTCAGTGTCAGGGTCAGGGTCCGGGTCAGTTTCAGGGTCAGTGTCAGAGTCAGGGTCCGGGTCACGGTCCGGGTCCGGGTCCGGGTCCGGGTCCAGGTCAGGGTCCGGGTCCGGGTCCGGGTAGAGGGTCCGGGTCTGGGTCCGGGTCAGGGTCCGTGTCAGGGTCTGGGTCCGTGTCAGGGTCCGGGTCCGTGTCAGGGTCTGGGTCCGGGTCCGGGTCCGGGTCCGGGTCCTGGTCCGGTTCGGGGTCTGGGTCCGGGTCCGAGGTCAGGATCCGAGTCCGGGTCTGTGTCCTGGTCCGGGTCCGGGTCCGGGTCCGGGTCCGGGTCCGGGTCCGGGTCCGGGTCCGGATCCGGATCTTGGTCAGGGTCAGGGTCCGGGTCTGGGTCCGGGTCCGGATCCGGGTCCGGGTCTGGGTCCGGGTCCGGGTCCGTGTCATTGTTAGTGTCAGGGTCAGAGTCAGGGTCCGGGTCCAGGTCCGGGTCCGGGTCGGGGTCAGGATTCTAGTCCGGGTCCGGGTCCTGGTCAGGGTCCGGGTCCGTGTCAGGGTCCGGGTCCGTGTCAGGGTCTGGGTCCGTGTCAGGGTCTGGGTCCCGGTCCGGGTCCGGGTCCGGGTCCGGGTCTGGGTCCGTTTCCAGGTCAGGGTCAGGATCCGGGTCCGGGTCCGGGTCCGGATCCGGATCCGGGTCAGTGTCCGGGTCCGGGTCCGGGTCCGGGTCCGGGTCCGGGTCTGGGTCCGGGTCCGGGGTCAGGATCCGAGTCCGGGTCCGGGTCCGGGGTCAGGATTCTAGTCCGGGTCTGGGTCCGGGTCCGGGTCTGGGTCCGGGTCCGGGTCCGGGTCAGTGTCAGGGTCAGGGTCCGGGTCAGTTTCAGGGTCAGTGTCAGAGTCAGGGTCCGGGTCACGGTCCGGGTCCGGGTCCGGGTCCGGGTCCAGGTCAGGGTCCGGGTCCGGGTCCGGGTAGAGGGTCCGGGTCTGGGTCCGGGTCAGGGTCCGTGTCAGGGTCTGGGTCCGTGTCAGGGTCCGGGTCCGTGTCAGGGTCTGGGTCCGGGTCCGGGTCCGGGTCCGGGTCCTGGTCCGGTTCGGGGTCTGGGTCCGGGTCCGAGGTCAGGATCCGAGTCCGGGTCTGTGTCCTGGTCCGGGTCCGGGTCCGGGTCCGGGTCCGGGTCCGGGTCCGGGTCCGGGTCCGGATCCGGATCTTGGTCAGGGTCAGGGTCCGGGTCCGGGTCCGGGTCCGGATCCGGGTCCGGGTCTGGGTCCGGGTCCGGGTCCGTGTCATTGTTAGTGTCAGGGTCAGAGTCAGGGTCCGGGTCCAGGTCCGGGTCAGGGTCAGGATCCGGGTCCGGGTCCGGGTAAGGGTCCGGGTCCGGGTCTGGGTCCGGGTCCGTGTCCGTGTCAGGGTCCGGTTCCGGTTCCGTGTCAGTTTGAGGGTCAGTGTCAGAGTCAGGGTCCGTGTCAGGGTCCCGCGTCCGGGTCCGGTTCCCGGTCTGGGTGAGCGTCCGGGTCCGGGTCCAGGTCCGGGTCCGGGTCCACGTCAGGGTCAGTATCCAGGTCCAGGTCCAGGTCCGGGTCCGGGTCCGGTCAGGGTCAGGATCCGTGTCCGTGTCCAGGGTCAGGATTCTAGTCCGGGTCCGGGTCTGGGTCTGGATCTGGGTCAGGGTCAGGATCCGAGTCCGGGTCCGGGTCCGGGGTCAGGATTCTAGTCCGGGTCCGGGTCCGGGTCCGGGTCTGGGTCCGGTTCCAGGTCAGTGTCAGGGTCAGGGTCAGGGTCAGGGTCCGGGTCCGAGTCCGGGTCAGGGTCAGGATCCGAGTCCGGGTCCGGGTCCGGGTCCGGGTCTGGGTGAGGGTCCGGGTCCGGGTCCAGGTCCGGGTCCGGCTCGACGTCAGGGTCAGTATCCAGGTCCAGGTCCGGGTCCGGGTCCGGGTCCGGTCAGGGTCAGGGTCCGTGTCCGGGTCCGGGTCCGGGTCCGGGGTCAGGATTCTAGTCCGGGTCCGGGTCCTGGTCAGGGTCCGGGTCCGTGTCAGGGTCCGGGTCCGTGTCAGGGTCTGAGTCCGTGTCAGGGTCTGGGTCCCGGTCCGGGTCCGGGTCCGGGTCCGGGTCTGGGTCCGTTTCCAGGTCAGGGTCAGGATCCGGGTCCGGGTCCGGGTCCGGATCCGGATCCGGGTCAGTGTCCGGGTCCGGGTCCGGGTCCGGGTCCGGGTCCGGGTCTGGGTCCGGGTCCGGGGTCAGGATCCGAGTCCGGGTCCGGGTCCGGGGTCAGGATTCTAGTCCGGGTCTGGGTCCGGGTCCGGGTCCGGGTCCGGGTCCGGGTCAGGGTCCGGATCTGGGTCCGGATCCGGATCCGGATCAGGGTCCGGGTCAGGGTCCGTGTCCGTGTCCGAGTCAGGGTCTGGGTCCGGGTCCGGGTCTGGGTCCTGGTCAGTTTCAGGGTCAGTGTCAGAGTCAGGGTCCGGGTCACGGTCCGGGTCCGGGTCCAGGTCAGGGTCCGGGTCCGGGTCCGGGTAGAGGGTCCGGGTCCGGGTCCGGGTCAGGGTCCGTGTCAGGGTCTGGGTCAGTTTCAGGGTCAGTGTCAGAGTCAGGGTCCGGGTCACGGTCCGGGTCCGGGTCCGGGTCCGGGTCCAGGTCAGGGTCCGGGTCCGGGTCCGGGTAGAGGGTCCGGGTCTGGGTCCGGGTCAGGGTCCGTGTCAGGGTCTGGGTCCGTGTCAGGGTCCGGGTCCGTGTCAGGGTCTGGGTCCGGGTCCGGGTCCGGGTCCGGGTCCGGTTCGGGGTCTGGGTCCGGGTCCGAGGTCAGGATCCGAGTCCGGGTCTGTGTCCTGGTCCGGGTCCGGGTCCGGGTCCGGGTCCGGGTCCGGGTCCGGGTCCGGATCCGGATCTTGGTCAGGGTCAGGGTCCGGGTCCGGGTCCGGGTCCGGATCCGGGTCCGGGTCTGGGTCCGGGTCCGGGTCCGTACATTGTTAGTGTCAGGGTCAGAGTCAGGGTCCGGGTCCAGGTCTGGGTCCTGGTCAGTTTCAGGGTCAGTGTCAGAGTCAGGGTCCGGGTCACGGTCCGGGTCCGGATCCAGGTCAGGGTCCGGGTCCGGCTCCGGGTAGAGGGTCCGGGTCCGGGTCCGGGTCAGGGTCCGTGTCAGGGTCTGGGTCAGTTTCAGGGTCAGTGTCAGAGTCAGGGTCCGGGTCACGGTCCGGGTCCGGGTCCGGGTCCGGGTCCAGGTCAGGGTCCGGGTCCGGGTCCGGGTCCGGGTAGAGGGTCCGGGTCCGGGTCCGGGTCAGGGTCCGTGTCAGGGTCTGGGTCCGTGTCAGGGTCCGGGTCCGTGTCAGGGTCTGGGTCCGGGTCCGGGTCCGGGTCCGGTTCGGGGTCTGTGTCCTGGTCCGAGGTCAGGATCCGATTCCGGGTCTGGGTCCTGGTCCGGGTCCGGGTCCGGGTCCGGGTCCGGGTCTGGGTCCGGGTCCGGATCCGGATCTTGGTCAGGGTCAGGGTCCGGGTCCGGGTCCGGGTCCGGATCCGGGTCCGGGTCTGGGTCCGGGTCCGGGTCCGTGTCATTGTTAGTGTCAGGGTCAGAGTCAGGGTCCGGGTCCAGGTCCGGGTCAGGGTCAGGATCCGGGTCCGGGTCCGGGTAAGGGTCCGGGTCCGGGTCTGGGTCCGGGTCCGTGTCCGTGTCAGGGTCCGGTTCCGGTTCCGTGTCAGTTTCAGGGTCAGTGTCAGAGTCAGGGTCCGTGTCAGGGTCCCGGGTCCGGGTCCGGTTCCCGGTCTGGGTGAGGGTCCGGGTCCGGGTCCAGGTCCGGGTCCGGGTCCACGTCAGGGTCAGTATCCAGGTCCAGGTCCGGGTCCGGTCAGGGTCAGGGTCCGTGTCCGGGTCCTGGTCCAGGGTCAGGATTCTAGTCCGGGTCCGGGTCCGGGTCCGGATCTGGGTCAGGGTCAGGGTCAGGGTCAGTGTCAGGATCTGTGTCCGTTTCCGGGTCAGGGTAAGGGTACGTGTCCGTGTCCGTGTCCGGGTCCGGGTCAGGGTCCGGATCCGGGTCCGTGTCAGTTTCAGGGTCAGTGTCAGGGTCCGGGTCCGTGTCCGGGTCCGGTTCCGGGTCTGGGTGAGGGTCCGGGTCTGGGTCCAGGTCCGGGTCCGGGTCCACGTCAGGGTCAGTATCCAGGTCCAGGTCCAGGTCCGGGTCCGGGTCCGGTCAGGGTCAGGATCCGTGTCCGTGTCCGGGGTCAGGATTCTAGTCCGGGTCCGTGTCAGGGTCCGGGTCCGGGTCAGGGTCAGGGTCAGGATCCGAGTCCGGGTCCGGGTCCGGGTCAGGGTCCGGGTCTGGGTGAGGGTCCGGGTCCGGGTCCAGGTCCGGGTCCGGGTCCACGTCAGGGTCAGTATCCAGGTCCAGGTCCGGGTCCGGGTCCGGGTCCGGGTCCGGGTCCGGGTCCGGGTCCGGGTCCGGGTCCGGGTCCGGGTCCGGGTCCGGGTCTGGGTCCGGGGTCAGGATCCGAGTCCGGGTCCGGGTCCGGGGTCAGGATTCTAGTCCGGGTCCGGGTCCGGGTCCGGGTCTGGGTCCGGGTCCAGGTCAGTGTCAGTGTCAGGGTCAGGGTCAGGGTCCGGGTCCGGGTCCGGGTCAGGGTCAGGATCCGAGTCCGGGTCCGGGTCCGGGTCCGGGTCTGGGTGAGGGTCCGGGTCCGGGTCCAGGTCCGGGTCCGGCTCGACGTCAGGGACAGTATCCAGGTCCAGGTCCGGGTCCGGGTCCGGGTCCGGTCAGGGTCAGGGTCCGTGTCCGGGTCCGGGTCCGGGTCGGGGTCAGGATTCTAGTCCGGGTCCGGGTCCTGGTCAGGGTCCGGGTCCGTGTCAGGGTCCGGGTCCGTGTCAGGGTCTGGGTCCGTGTCAGGGTCTGGGTCCCGGTCCGGGTCCGGGTCCGGGTCCGGGTCTGGGTCCGTTTCCAGGTCAGGGTCAGGATCCGGGTCCGGGTCCGGGTCCGGATCCGGATCCGGGTCAGTGTCCGGGTCCGGGTCCGGGTCCGGGTCCGGGTCCGGGTCTGGGTCCGGGTCCGGGGTCAGGATCCGAGTCCGGGTCCGGGTCCGGGGTCAGGATTCTAGTCCGGGTCTGGGTCCGGGTCCGGGTCTGGGTCCGGGTCCGGGTCCGGGTCAGTGTCAGGGTCAGGGTCCGGGTCAGTTTCAGGGTCAGTGTCAGAGTCAGGGTCCGGGTCACGGTCCGGGTCCGGGTCCGGGTCCGGGTCCAGGTCAGGGTCTGGGTCCGGGTCCGGGTAGAGGGTCCGGGTCTGGGTCCGGGTCAGGGTCCGTGTCAGGGTCTGGGTCCGTGTCAGGGTCCGGGTCCGTGTCAGGGTCTGGGTCCGGGTCCGGGTCCGGGTCCGGGTCCTGGTCCGGTTCGGGGTCTGGGTCCGGGTCCGAGGTCAGGATCCGAGTCCGGGTCTGTGTCCTGGTCCGGGTCCGGGTCCGGGTCCGGGTCCGGGTCCGGGTCCGGGTCCGGGTCCGGGTCCGGATCCGGATCTTGGTCAGGGTCAGGGTCCGGGTCCGGGTCCGGGTCCGGATCCGGGTCCGGGTCTGGGTCCGGGTCCGGGTCCGTGTCATTGTTAGTGTCAGGGTCAGAGTCAGGGTCCGGGTCCAGGTCCGGGTCAGGGTCAGGATCCGGGTCCGGGTCCGGGTAAGGGTCCGGGTCCGGGTCTGGGTCCGGGTCCGTGTCCGTGTCAGGGTCCGGTTCCGGTTCCGTGTCAGTTTGAGGGTCAGTGTCAGAGTCAGGGTCCGTGTCAGGGTCCCGCGTCCGGGTCCGGTTCCCGGTCTGGGTGAGCGTCCGGGTCCGGGTCCAGGTCCGGGTCCGGGTCCACGTCAGGGTCAGTATCCAGGTCCAGGTCCAGGTCCGGGTCCGGGTCCGGTCAGGGTCAGGATCCGTGTCCGTGTCCAGGGTCAGGATTCTAGTCCGGGTCCGGGTCTGGGTCTGGATCTGGGTCAGGGTCAGGATCCGAGTCCGGGTCCGGGTCCGGGGTCAGGATTCTAGTCCGGGTCCGGGTCCGGGTCCGGGTCTGGGTCCGGGTCCAGGTCAGTGTCAGTGTCAGGGTCAGGGTCAGGGTCCGGGTCCGAGTCAGGGTCAGGGTCAGGATCCGAGTCCGGGTCCGGGTCCGGGTCCGGGTCTGGGTGAGGGTCCGGGTCCGGGTCCAGGTCCGGGTCCGGCTCGACGTCAGGGTCAGTATCCAGGTCCAGGTCCGGGTCCGGGTCCGGGTCCGGTCAGGGTCAGGGTCCGTGTCCGGGTCCGGGTCCGGGTCCGGGGTCAGGATTCTAGTCCGGGTCCGGGTCCTGGTCAGGGTCCGGGTCCGTGTCAGGGTCCGGGTCCGTGTCAGGGTCTGAGTCCGTGTCAGGGTCTGGGTCCCGGTCCGGGTCCGGGTCCGGGTCCGGGTCTGGGTCCGTTTCCAGGTCAGGGTCAGGATCCGGGTCCGGGTCCGGGTCCGGATCCGGATCCGGGTCAGTGTCCGGGTCCGGGTCCGGGTCCGGGTCCGGGTCCGGGTCTGGGTCCGGGTCCGGGGTCAGGATCCGAGTCCGGGTCCGGGTCCGGGGTCAGGATTCTAGTCCGGGTCTGGGTCCGGGTCCGGGTCCGGGTCCGGGTCCGGGTCAGGGTCCGGATCTGGGTCCGGATCCGGATCAGGGTCCGGGTCAGGGTCCGTGTCCGTGTCCGAGTCAGGGTCTGGGTCCGGGTCCGGGTCTGGGTCCTGGTCAGTTTCAGGGTCAGTGTCAGAGTCAGGGTCCGGGTCACGGTCCGGGTCCGGGTCCAGGTCAGGGTCCGGGTCCGGGTCCGGGTAGAGGGTCCGGGTCCGGGTCCGGGTCAGGGTCCGTGTCAGGGTCTGGGTCAGTTTCAGGGTCAGTGTCAGAGTCAGGGTCCGGGTCACGGTCCGGGTCCGGGTCCGGGTCCGGGTCCAGGTCAGGGTCCGGGTCCGGGTCCGGGTAGAGGGTCCGGGTCTGGGTCCGGGTCAGGGTCCGTGTCAGGGTCTGGGTCCGTGTCAGGGTCCGGGTCCGTGTCAGGGTCTGGGTCCGGGTCCGGGTCCGGGTCCGGGTCCGGTTCGGGGTCTGGGTCCGGGTCCGAGGTCAGGATCCGAGTCCGGGTCTGTGTCCTGGTCCGGGTCCGGGTCCGGGTCCGGGTCCGGGTCCGGGTCCGGGTCCGGATCCGGATCTTGGTCAGGGTCAGGGTCCGGGTCCGGGTCCGGGTCCGGATCCGGGTCCGGGTCTGGGTCCGGGTCCGGGTCCGTACATTGTTAGTGTCAGGGTCAGAGTCAGGGTCCGGGTCCAGGTCCGGGTCAGGGTCAGGATCCGGGTCCGGGTCCGGGTAAGGGTCCGGGTCCGGGTCTGGGTCCGGGTCCGTGTCCGTGTCAGGGTCCGGTTCCGGTTCCGTGTCAGTTTCAGGGTCAGTGTCAGAGTCAGGGTCCGTGTCAGGGTCCCGCGTCCGGGTTCGGTTCCCGGTCTGGGTGAGGGTCCGGGTCCGGGTCCAGGTCCGGGTCCGGGTCCACGTCAGGGTCAGTATCCAGGTCCAGGTCCGGGTCCGGTCAGGGTCAGGGTCCGTGTCCGGGTCCTGGTCCAGGGTCAGGATTCTAGTCCGGGTCCGGGTCTGGGTCCGGATCTGGGTCAGGGTCAGGGTCAGGGTCAGGGTCAGGGTCAGTGTCAGGATCTGTGTCCGTTTCCGGGTCAGGGTAAGGGTACGTGTCCGTGTCCGTGTCCGGGTCCGGGTCCGGGTCAGGGTCCGGATCCGGGTCCGTGTCAGTTTCAGGGTCAGTGTCAGGGTCCAGGTCCGGGTCAGTGTCCGGGTCCGGGTCCGTGTCAGGGTCCGGGTCCGGGTCCGGGTCCGGTTCCGGGTCTGGGTGAGGGTCCGGGTCTGGGTCCAGGTCCGGGTCCGGGTCCACGTCAGGGTCAGTATCCAGGTCCAGGTCCAGGTCCGGGTCCGTGTCCGGGTCCGTGTCCGTGTCCGAGTCAGGGTCTGGGTCCGGGTCCGGGTCTGGTTCAGTTTCAGGGTCAGTGTCAGAGTCAGGGTCCGGGTCAGGGTCCGGGTCCGGGTCTGGGTCCGGGTCCGCGTCCGGCTCCGTGTCAGTGTCAGTGTCAGGGTCCGGGTCCAGGTCCGGATCCGGGTCCGGGTCCGGGTCGGGGTCCGGGTCAGTTTCAGGGTCAGGGTCAGGGTCAGAGTCAGAGTCAGGGTCCGGGTCACGGTCCGGGTCCGGGTCCAGGTCCGGGTCCAGGTCTGGGTCCGGGTCCGTGTCAGGGTCTGTGTCGGTGTCAGGGTCCGGGTCCGTGTCAGGGTCTGGGTCCGGGTCCGGGTCCGGGTCCGGGTCGGGGTCTGGGTCCGGGTCCGAGGTCAGGATCTGAGTCCGGGTCCGGGTCCTGGTCCGGGTCCGGGTCCGGGTCCGGGTCCGGGTCCGGGTCCGGGTCCGGATCCGGATCTTGGTCAGGGTCAGGGTCCCGGTCCGGGTCCGAATCCTGGTCCGGGACTGGGTCCGGTTCCGGGTCCGTGTCAGTGTTAGTGTCAGGGTCTGAGTCAGGGTCCGGGTCTGGGTCCAGGTCCGGGTCAGGGTCAGGATCCGGGTCTGGGTCCGGGTAAGGGTCCCGGTCCGGGTCCGTGTCCGTGTCAGGGTCCGGTTCCGGTTCCGTGTCAGTTTCAGGGTCAGTGTCAGAGTCAGGGTCCGTGTCAGGGTCCGGGTCCGGGTCCGGGTCCGGGTCTGGGTGAGGGTCCAGGTCCGGGTCCAGGTCCGGGTCCGGGTCCACGTCAGGGTCAGTATCCAGGTCCAGGTCCGGGTCCGGGTCCCGGTCCGGTCAGGGTCAGGGTTCGTGTCCGGGTCCTGGTCCGGGGTCAGGATTCTAGTCCGGGTCCGAGTCTGGGTCCGGATCTGGTTCAGGGTCAGGGTCAGGGTCAGGGTCAGGATCCGTGTCCGTTTCCGTGTCCGGGTAAGGGTACGTGTCCGTGTCCGGGTCCGGGTCCGTGTCCGGGTCAGTGTCCGGGTCCGTGTCGGTGTCAGGGTCCGGGTCCGGGTCCGGGTCCGGGTCTGGTTCCGGGTCTGGGTGAGGGTCCAGGTCCGGGTCCAGGTCCGGGTCCGGGGCCACGTCAGGGTCAGTATCCAGGTCCAGGTCCAGGTCCGGGTCCGGGTCCGGTCAGGGTCAGGATCCGTGTCCGTGTCCGGGGTCAGGATTCTAGTCCGGGTCCGGGTCCTTGTCAGGGTCCGGGTCCGGGTCAGGGTCAGGGTCAGGATCCGAGTCTGGGTCCGGGTCCGGGTCCGGGTCTGGGTGAGGGTCCGGGTCCGGGTCCAGGTCCGGGTGCGGGTCCATGTCAGGGTCAGTATCCAGGTCCATGTCCGGGTCCGGGTCCGGGTCCGGTCAGGGTCAGGGTCCGGGTCCGGGTCCGGGTCCGGGTCCGGGTCCGGGGTCAAGATTCTAGTCCGGGTCCGGGTCCTGGTCAGGGTCCGGGTCCGTGTCAGGGTCCGGGTCCGTGTCAGGGTCTGGGTCCGGGTCCGGGTCCGGGTCCGCGTCCGGTTCCGTTTCCAGGTCAGGGTCAGGGTCAGGATCCGGGTCCGGTTCCGGTTCCGGTTCCGGGTCCGGGTCAGGGTCCGGGTCCGGGTCCGGGTCCGGGTCAGGGTCCGTGTCCGTGTCCGGTCAGGGTCAGGGTCCGTGTCCGTGTCCGGGTCCGGGGTCAGGATTCTAGTCCGGGTACGTGTCCGGGTCAGGGTCCGGGTCCGGGTCCGGGTCCGGGTCCGGGTCCGGGTCCGGGTCCGGGTCCGGGTCTGGGTCCGGGTCCGGGGTCAGGATCCGAGTCCGGGTCAGGGTCCTGGTCCGGATCCGGTTCCGTGTCCGTGTCCGGGTCCGGATCCGTGTCCGTGTCCGGGTCCGGATCCGGATCTTGGTCAGGGTCAGGGTCCGGGTCCGGGTCCGGGTCCGGGTCTGGGTCCGGGTCCGGGTCCGGGTCAGTGTCAGGGTCAGGGTCAGAGTCAGGGTCCGGGGTCAGGATTCTAGTCCGGGTCCGGGTCCGGGTCCGGGTCCGGGTCCGGGTCCGGGTCCGGATCTGGGTCAGGGTCAGGGTCAGGGTCAGGGTCAGGATCCGTGTCCGTTTCCGGGTCCTGGTAAGGGTCCGTGTCCGTGTCCCTGTCCGGGTCAGGGTCCGGATCCGGATCCGGGTCCGTGTCAGTTTCAAGGTCAGTTTCAGGGTCCGGGTCCGTGTCAGTGTCCGGGTCCATGTCCGTGTCAGGGTCCGTGTCCGGGTCCGGGTCCGGGTCCGGGTCCGGATCCGGATCTTGGTCAGGGTCAGGGTCCGGGTCCGGGTCCGGATCCGGGTCCGGGTCTGGGTCCGGGTCCGGGTCCGGGTCCGGGTCCGGGTCCGGGTCCGTATCAGTGTTATTGTCAGGGTCAGAGTCAGGGTGCGGGTCCAGGTCCGGGTCAGGGTCAGGATCCGGGTCCGGGTCCGGGTAAGGGTCCGGGTCCGGGTCCGGGTCCGGGTCCGGGTCCGGGTCCGTGTCAGGGTCCGGTTCCGGTTCCGTGTCAGTTTCAGGGTCAGTGTCAGAGTCAGGGTCCCTGTCAGGGTCCCGGGTCCGGGTCCGGGTTCCGGTCTGGGTGAGGGTCCGGGTCCGGGTCCAGGTCCGGGTCGGGGTCCACGTCAGGGTCAGTATCCAGGTCCAGGTCCGGGTCCGGGTCCGGGTCCGGGTCCGGTCAGGGTCAGGGTCCGTGTCCGGGTCCTGGTCCGGGGTCAGGATTCTAGTCCGGGTCCGGGTCCGGGTCCAGATCTGGGTCAGGGTCAGGGTCAGGGTCAGTGTCAGGATCCGGGTCCGTTTCCGGGTCCGGGTAAGGGTACGTGTCCGTGTCCGGGTCTGGGTCCGGGTTAGGGTCCGGATCCGGGTCCGTGTCAGTTTCAGGGTCCGTGTCCGTGTCAGGGTCCGGGTCCGGGTCCGGGTCCGGGTCCGGTTCCGGGTCTGGGTGAGGGTCCGGGTCCAGGTCCAGGTCCGGGTCCGGGTCGGGTCCACGTCAGGGTCAGTATCCAGGTCCACGTCCAGGTCCGGGTCCGGGTCCGGTCAGGGTCAGGATCCGTGTCCGTGTCCGGGGTCAGGATTCTAGTCCGGGTCCGGGTCCGTGTCAGGGTCCGGGTCCGGGTCAGGGTCAGGGTCAGGGTCAGGATCCGAGTCCGGGTCCGGGTCCGGGTCCGGGTCCGGGTCTGGGTGAGGGTCCGGGTCCGGGTTCAGGTCCGGGTCCGGGTCCACGTCAGGGTCAGTATCCAGGTCCATGTCCGGGTCCGGGTCCGGGTCCGGGTCCGGGTCCGGTAAGGGTCAGGGTCCGTGTCCGGGTCCGTGTCCGGGTCCGGGGTCAGGATTCTAGTCCGGGTCCGGGTCCTGGTCAGGTTCCGGGTCCGTGTCAGGGTCCGGGTCCGTGTCAGGGTCTGGGTCCGGGTCCGGGTCCGGGTCCGAGTCCGGGTCCGGGTCCGGTTCCGGTTCCGGTTCCGGTTCCGTTTCCGTTTCCAGGTCAGGGTCAGGGTCAGGGTCAGGATCCGGGTCCGGGTCCGGGTCCGGGTCCGGGTCCGGGTCAGGGTCCAGATCCGGGTCCGGATCCGGATCAGGGTACGGGTCAGGGTCCGGGTCAGTGTCCGGGTCCGGGTCCGGGTCCGGGTCTGGGTCTGGGTCCGGGGTCAGGATCCGAGTCCGGGTCCGGGTCCGGGGTCAGGATTCTACTCCGGGTCCGGGTCCGGGTCCGGGTCTGGGTCCGGGTCCGGGTCCGGGTCCAGGTCAGTGTCAGTGTCAGGGTCAGGGTCAGGGTCCGGGTCCGGGTCCGGGTCAGGGTCAGGATCCGGGTCCGGGTCCGGGTCCGAGTCAGGGTCCGGGTCCGGGTCCGGGTCCGGGTCCGAGTCAGGGTCCGGGTCCGGGTCCGGATCAGTTTCAGGGTCAGCGTCAGAGTCAGGGTCCGGTTCAGGGTCAGGGTCAGGGTCAGGGTCCGGGTCCGGGTCCGGTTCAGGGTCATGGTCAGGGTCAGTGTCCGGGTCCGGGTCCGGGTCAGGGTCCGGATCCGGATCCGGGTCCGTGTCAGTTTCAAGGTCAGTGTCAGGGTCCGGGTCCGTGTCAGTGTCCGGGTTCATGTCCGTGTCAGGGTCCGTGTCCGGGTCCGTGTCCGGGTCCGGATCCGGATCTTGGTCAGGGTCAGGGTCCGGGTCCGGGTCCGTATCAGTGTTAGTGTCACGGTCAGAGTCAGGGTCCGGGTCCAGGTCCGGGTCAGGGTCAGGATCCGGGTCCGGGTCCGGGTAAGGGTCCGGGTCCGAGTCCAGGTCCGGGTCCGGGTCCGTGTCCGTGTCAGGGTCCGGTTCCAGTTCCGGTTCCGTGTCAGTTTCAGGGTCAGTGTCAGTGTCAGGGTCCGTGTCAGGGTCCCGGGTCCGGGACCGGGTCCCGGTCTGGGTGAGGGTCCGGGTCCGGGTCCAGGTCCGGGTCCGGGTCCACGTCAGGGTCAGTATCCAGGTCCAGGTCCGGGTCCGGGTCCGGGTCCGGTCAGGGTCAGTGTCCATGTCCGGGTCCTGGTCCGGGGTCAGGATTCTAGTCCGGGTCCGGGTCCGGGTCCGGGTCCGGATCTGGGTCAGGGTCAGGGTCAGGGTCAGTGTCAGGATCCGTGTCCGTTTCCGGGTCCGGGTAAGGGTACGTGTCCGTGTCCGGGTCCGGGTCCGGGTTAGGGTCCGGATCCGGGTCCGTGTTAGTTTCAGGGTCCGTGTCCGTGTCAGGGTCCGGGTCCCGGTCCGGGTCCGGGTCCGGGTCTGGGTGAGGGTCCGGGTCCGGGTCCAGGTCCGGGTCCGGGTCCACGTCAGGGTCAGTATCCAGGTCCAGGTCCGGGTCCGGGTCCGGGTCCGGGTCCGGTCAGGGTCAGGGTCCGTGTCCGGGTCCGTGTCCGGGTCCGGGGTCAGGATTCTAGTCCGGGTCCGGGTCCTGGTCAGGGTCCGGGTCCGTGTCAGGGTCCGGGTCCGTGTCAGGGTCTGGGTCCGGGTCCGGGTCCGGGTCTGGGTCCGGGTCCGGGTCCGGTTCCGGTTCCGGTTCCGGTTCCGTTTCCAGGTCATGGTCAGGGTCAGGGTCTGGATCCGGGTCCGGGTCCGGGTCCGGGTCCGGGTCCGGGTCCGGGTCAGGGTCCGGATCCGGGTCCGGATCCGGATCAGGGTCCGGGTCAGGGTCCGGGTCAGTGTCCGGGTCCGGGTCCGGGTCCGGGTCTGGGTCTGGGTCCGGGGTCAGGATCCGAGTCCGGGTCCGGGTCCGGGGTCAGGATTCTAGTCCGGGTCCGGGTCCGGATCCGGGTCTGGGTCCGGTTCCGGGTCCAGGTCAGTGTCAGGGTCAGGGTCAGGGTCAGGGTCCGGGTCCGGGTCCGGGTCAGGGTCAGGATCCGTGTCCGGGTCCGGGTAAGGGTCCGTGTCCCCGTCCGGGTCCGGGTCCGGGTCCGAGTCAGGGTCCGGGTCCGGGTCCGGGTCCGGGTCCGAGTCAGGGTCTGGGTCCGGGTCCGGGTCAGTTTCAGGGTCAGCGTCAGAGTCAGGGTCCGGTTCAGGGTCAGGGTCAGGGTCAGGGTCCGGGTCCAGGTCCGGTTCAGGGTCAGGGTCAGGGTCAGTGTCCGGGTCCGGGTCCGGGTCAGGGTCCGGATCCGGATCCGGATCCGGGTCCTTGTCAGTTTCAAGGTCAGTGTCAGGGTCCGGGTCCGTGTCAGTGTCTGGGTTCATGTCCGTGTCAGGGTCCGGGTCCGGGTCCGTGTCCGGGTCCGGATCCGGATCTTGGTCAGGGTCAGGGTCCGGGTCCGGGTCCGGATCCGGGTCCGGGTCTGGGTCCGGGTCCGGATCCGTATCAGTGTTAGTGTCACGGTCAGTGTCAGGGTCCGGGTCCAGGTCCGGGTCAGGGTCAGGATCCGGGTCCGGGTCCGGGTAAGGGTCCGGGTCCGAGTCCGGGTCCGGGTCCGGGTCCGTGTCCGTGTCAGGGTCCGGTTCCGGTTCTGGTTCCGTGTCAGTTTCAGGGTCAGTGTCAGTGTCAGGGTCCGTGTCAGGGTCCCGGGTCCGGGTCCGGGTCCCGGTCTGGGTGAGGGTCCGGGTCCGGGTCCAGGTCCGGGTCCGGGTCCACGTCAGGGTCAGTATCCAGGTCCAGGTCCGGGTTCGGGTCCGGGTCCGGTCAGGGTCAGTGTCCGTGTCCGGGTCCTGGTCCGGGGTCAGGATTCTAGTCCGGGTCCGGGTCCGGGTCCGGATCTGGGTCAGTGTCAGGGTCAGGGTCAGGGTCAGGATCCGTGTCCGTTTCCGGGTCCGGGTAAGGGTACGTGTCCGTGTCCGGGTCCGGGTTAGGGTCCGGATCCGGGTCCGTGTTAGTTTCAGGGTCCGTGTCCGTGTCAGGGTCCGGGTCCGGGTCCGGGTCCGGTTCCGGGTCTGGGTGAGGGTCCGGGTCCGGGTCAAGGTCCGGGTCCGGGTCCGGGTCCACGTCAGGGTCAGTATCCAGGTCCAGGTCCAGGTCCGGGTCCGTGTCCGGTCAGGGTCTGGATCCGTGTCCGTGTCCGGGGTCAGGATTCTAGTCCGGGTCCGGGTCCGTGTCAGGGTCCGGGTCCGGGTCAGGGTAAGGGTCAGGATCCGAGTCCGGGTCCGGGTCCGGGTCCGGGTCTGGGTGAGGGTCCGGGTCCGGGTCCAGGTCCGGGTCCGGGTCCACGTCAGGGTCAGTATCCAGGTCCAGGTCCGGGTCCGGGTCCGGGTCCGGGTCCGGGTCCGGTCAGGGTCAGGGTCCGTGTCCGGGTCCGTATCAGTGTTATTGTCAGGGTCAGAGTCAGGGTGCGGGTCCAGGTCCGGGTCAGGGTCAGGATCCGGGTCCGGGTCCGGGTAAGGGTCCGGGTCCGGGTCCGGGTCCAGGTCCGGGTCCGGGTCCACGTCAGGGTCAGTATCCAGGTCCAGGTCCGGGTTCGGGTCCGGGTCCGGTCAGGGTCAGTGTCCGTGTCCGGGTCCTGGTCCGGGGTCAGGATTCTAGTCCGGGTCCGGGTCCGGGTCCGGATCTGGGTCAGTGTCAGGGTCAGGGTCAGGGTCAGGATCCGTGTCCGTTTCCGGGTCCGGGTAAGGGTACGTGTCCGTGTCCGGGTCCGGGTTAGGGTCCGGATCCGGGTCCGTGTTAGTTTCAGGGTCCGTGTCCGTGTCAGGGTCCGGGTCCGGGTCCGGGTCCGGTTCCGGGTCTGGGTGAGGGTCCGGGTCCGGGTCAAGGTCCGGGTCCGGGTCCGGGTCCACGTCAGGGTCAGTATCCAGGTCCAGGTCCAGGTCCGGGTCCGTGTCCGGTCAGGGTCTGGATCCGTGTCCGTGTCCGGGGTCAGGATTCTAGTCCGGGTCCGGGTCCGTGTCAGGGTCCGGGTCCGGGTCAGGGTAAGGGTCAGGATCCAAGTCCGGGTCCGGGTCCGGGTCCGGGTCTGGGTGAGGGTCCGGGTCCGGGTCCAGGTCCGGGTCCGGGTCCACGTCAGGGTCAGTATCCAGGTCCAGGTCCGGGTCCGGGTCCGGGTCCGGGTCCGGGTCCGGTCAGGGTCAGGGTCCGTGTCCGGGTCCGTGTCCGGGTCCGAGGTCAGGATTCTAGTCCGGGTCCGGGTCCGGGTCCGGGTCCGGGTCCGGGTCCGGATCTGGGTCAGGGTCCGGGTCAGGGTCAGGGTCAGGATCCGTGTCGGTTTCCGGGTCCTGGTAAGGGTCCGTGTCCGTGTCCCTGTCCGGGTCAGGGTCCGGATCCGGATCCGGGTCCGTGTCAGTTTCAAGGTCAGTGTCAGGGTCCGGGTCCGTGTCAGTGTCCGGGTCCATGTCCGTGTCAGGGTCCGTGTCCGGGTCCGGGTCCGGGTCCGGGTCCGGATCCGGATCTTGGTCAGGGTCAGGGTCCGGGTCCGGGTCCGGATCCGGGTCCGGGTCTGGGTCCGGGTCCGGGTCCGGGTCCGGGTCCGTATCAGTGTTATTGTCAGGGTCAGAGTCAGGGTGCGGGTCCAGGTCCGGGTCAGGGTCAGGATCCGGGTCCGGGTCCGGGTAAGGGTCCGGGTCCGGGTCCGGGTCCGGGTCCGGGTCCGGGTCCGGGTCCGTGTCAGGGTCCGGTTCCGGTTCCGTGTCAGTTTCAGGGTCAGTGTCAGAGTCAGGGTCCCTGTCAGGGTCCCGGGTCCGGGTCCGGGTTCCGGTCTGGGTGAGGGTCCGGGTCCGGGTCCAGGTCCGGGTCGGGGTCCACGTCAGGGTCAGTATCCAGGTCCAGGTCCGGGTCCGGGTCCGGGTCCGGGTCCGGTCAGGGTCAGGGTCCGTGTCCGGGTCCTGGTCCGGGGTCAGGATTCTAGTCCGGGTCCGGGTCCGGGTCCAGATCTGGGTCAGGGTCAGGGTCAGGGTCAGTGTCAGGATCCGGGTCCGTTTCCGGGTCCGGGTAAGGGTACGTGTCCGTGTCCGGGTCTGGGTCCGGGTTAGGGTCCGGATCCGGGTCCGGGTCAGTTTCAGGGTCCGTGTCCGTGTCAGGGTCCGGGTCCGGGTCCGGGTCCGGGTCCGGTTCCGGGTCTGGGTGAGCGTCCGGGTCCGGGTCCAGGTCCGGGTCCGGGTCCGGGTCCACGTCAGGGTCAGTATCCAGGTCCACGTCCAGGTCCGGGTCCGGGTCCGGTCAGGGTCAGGATCCGTGTCCGTGTCCGGGGTCAGGATTCTAGTCCGGGTCCGGGTCCGTGTCAGGGTCCGGGTCCGGGTCAGGGTCAGGGTCAGGGTCAGGATCCGAGTCCGGGTCCGGGTCCGGGTCCGGGTCCGGGTCTGGGTGAGGGTCCGGGTCCGGGTTCAGGTCCGGGTCCGGGTCCGGTCAGGGTCAGGGTCCGTGTCCGGGTCCGTGTCCGGGTCCGGGGTCAGGATTCTAGTCCGGGTCCGGGTCCTGGTCAGGGTCCGGGTCCGTGTCAGGGTCCGGGTCCGTGTCAGGGTCTGGGTCCGGGTCCGGGTCCGGGTCCGGGTCCGGGTCCGGGTCCGGGTCCGGGTCCGGGTCCGGGTCCGGGTCCGGGTCCGGTTCCGGTTCCGGTTCCGTTTCCGTTTCCAGGTCAGGGTCAGGGTCAGGGTCAGGATCCGGGTCCGGGTCCGGGTCCGGGTCCGGGTCCGGGTCCGGGTCAGGGTCCAGATCCGGGTCCGGATCCGGATCAGGGTACGGGTCAGGGTCCGGGTCAGTGTCCGGGTCCGGGTCCGGGTCCGGGTCTGGGTCTGGGTCCGGGGTCAGGATCCGAGTCCGGGTCCGGGTCCGGGGTCAGGATTCTAGTCCGGGTCCGGGTCCGGGTCCGGGTCTGGGTCCGGGTCCGGGTCCGGGTCCAGGTCAGTGTCAGTGTCAGGGTCAGGGTCAGGGTCCGGGTCCGGGTCCGGGTCAGGGTCAGGATCCGTGTCCGGGTCCGGGTCCGGGTCCGAGTCAGGGTCCGGGTCCGGGTCCGGGTCCGGGTCCGGGTCCGAGTCAGGGTCCGGGTCCGGGTCCGGGTCAGTTTCAGGGTCAGCGTCAGAGTCAGGGTCCGGTTCAGGGTCAGGGTCAGGGTCAGGGTCCGGGTCCGGGTCCGGTTCAGGGTCATGGTCAGGGTCAGTGTCCGGGTCCGGGTCCGGGTCAGGGTCCGGATCCGGATCCGGGTCCGTGTCAGTTTCAAGGTCAGTGTCAGGGTCCGGGTCCGTGTCAGTGTCCGGGTTCATGTCCGTGTCAGGGTCCGTGTCCGGGTCCGTGTCCGGGTCCGGATCCGGATCTTGGTCAGGGTCAGGGTCCGGGTCCGGGTCCGTATCAGTGTTAGTGTCACGGTCAGAGTCAGGGTCCGGGTCCAGGTCCGGGTCAGGGTCAGGATCCGGGTCCGTGTCCGGGTAAGGGTCCGGGTCCGAGTCCAGGTCCGGGTCCGGGTCCGGGTCCGTGTCAGGGTCCGGTTCCAGTTCCGGTTCCGTGTCAGTTTCAGGGTCAGTGTCAGTGTCAGGGTCCGTGTCAGGGTCCCGGGTCCGGGACCGGGTCCCGGTCTGGGTGAGGGTCCGGGTCCGGGTCCAGGTCCGGGTCCGGGTCCACGTCAGGGTCAGTATCCAGGTCCAGGTCCGGGTCCGGGTCCGGGTCCGGTCAGGGTCAGTGTCCATGTCCGGGTCCTGGTCCGGGGTCAGGATTCTAGTCCGGGTCCGGGTCCGGGTCCGGGTCCGGATCTGGGTCAGGGTCAGGGTCAGGGTCAGTGTCAGGATCCGTGTCCGTTTCCGGGTCCGGGTAAGGGTACGTGTCCGTGTCCGTGTCCGGGTCCGGGTTAGGGTCCGGATCCGGGTCCGTGTTAGTTTCAGGGTCCGTGTCCGTGTCAGGGTCCGGGTCCCGGTCCGGGTCCGGGTCCGGGTCTGGGTGAGGGTCCGGGTCCGGGTCCAGGTCCGGGTCCGGGTCCACGTCAGGGTCAGTATCCAGGTCCAGGTCCGGGTCCGGGTCCGGGTCCGGGTCCGGTCAGGGTCAGGGTCCGTGTCCGGGTCCGGGTCCGGGTCCGGGGTCAGGATTCTAGTCCGGGTCCGGGTCCTGGTCAGGGTCCGGGTCCGTGTCAGGGTCCGGGTCCGTGTCAGGGTCTGGGTCCGGGTCCGGGTCCGGGTCCGGGTCCGGGTCCGGGTCCGGGTCCGGGTCCGGTTCCGGTTCCGGTTCCGTTTCCAGGTCATGGTCAGGGTCAGGGTCAGGATCCGGGTCCGGGTCCGGGTCCGGGTCCGGGTCAGGGTCCGGATCCGGGTCCGGATCCGGATCAGGGTCCGGGTCAGGGTCCGGGTCAGTGTCCGGGTCCGGGTCCGGGTCCGGGTCTGGGTCTGGGTCCGGGGTCAGGATCCGAGTCCGGGTCCGGGTCCGGGGTCAGGATTCTAGTCCGGGTCCGGGTCCGGATCCGGGTCTGGGTCCGGTTCCGGGTCCAGGTCAGTGTCAGGGTCAGGGTCAGGGTCAGGGTCCGGGTCCGGGTCCGGGTCAGGGTCAGGATCCGTGTCCGGGTCGGGGTAAGGGTCCGTGTCCCCGTCCGGGTCCGGGTCCGGGTCCGAGTCAGGGTCCGGATCCGGGTCCGGGTCCGGGTCCGGGTCCGAGTCAGGGTCCGGGTCCGGGTCCGGGTCAGTTTCAGGGTCAGCGTCAGAGTCAGGGTCCGGTTCAGGGTCAGGGTCAGGGTCAGGGTCCGGGTCCAGGTCCGGTTCAGGGTCAGGGTCAGGGTCAGTGTCCGGGTCCGGGTCCGGGTCAGGGTCCGGATCCGGATCCGGGTCCTTGTCAGTTTCAAGGTCAGTGTCAGGGTCCGGGTCCGTGTCAGTGTCTGGGTTCATGTCCGTGTCAGGGTCCGGGTCCGGGTCCGTGTCCGGGTCCGGATCCGGATCTTGGTCAGGGTCAGGGTCCGGGTCCGGGTCCGGATCCGGGTCCGGGTCTGGGTCCGGGTCCGGATCCGTATCAGTGTTAGTGTCACGGTCAGTGTCAGGGTCCGGGTCCGGGTCCGGTCAGGGTCAGTGTCCATGTCCGGGTCCTGGTCCGGGGTCAGGATTCTAGTCCGGGTCCGGGTCCGGGTCCGGGTCCGGATCTGGGTCAGGGTCAGGGTCAGGGTCAGTGTCAGGATCCGTGTCCGTTTCCGGGTCCGGGTAAGGGTACGTGTCCGTGTCCGTGTCCGGGTCCGGGTTAGGGTCCAGATCCGGGTCCGTGTTAGTTTCAGGGTCCGTGTCCGTGTCAGGGTCCGGGTCCCGGTCCGGGTCCGGGTCCGGGTCTGGGTGAGGGTCCGGGTCCGGGTCCAGGTCCGGGTCCGGGTCCACGTCAGGGTCAGTATCCAGGTCCAGGTCCGGGTCCGGGTCCGGGTCCGGGTCCGGTCAGGGTCAGGGTCCGTGTCCGGGTCCGTGTCCGGGTCCGGGGTCAGGATTCTAGTCCGGGTCCGGGTCCTGGTCAGGGTCCGGGTCCGTGTCAGGGTCCGGGTCCGTGTCAGGGTCCGGGTCCGGGTCCGGGTCCGGGTCCGGGTCCGGGTCCGGGTCCGGGTCCGGGTCCGGTTCCGGTTCCGGTTCCGGTTCCGTTTCCAGGTCATGGTCAGGGTCAGGGTCAGGATCCGGGTCCGGGTCCGGGTCCGGGTCCGGGTCAGGGTCCGGATCCGGGTCCGGATCCGGATCAGGGTCCGGGTCAGGGTCCGGGTCAGTGTCCGGGTCCGGGTCCGGGTCCGGGTCTGGGTCTGGGTCCGGGGTCAGGATCCGAGTCCGGGTCCGGGTCCGGGGTCAGGATTCTAGTCCGGGTCCGGGTCCGGATCCGGGTCTGGGTCCGGTTCCGGGTCCAGGTCAGTGTCAGGGTCAGGGTCAGGGTCAGGGTCCGGGTCCGGGTCCGGGTCAGGGTCAGGATCCGTGTCCGGGTCCGGGTAAGGGTCCGTGTCCCCGTCCGGGTCCGGGTCCGGGTCCGAGTCAGGGTCCGGGTCCGGGTCCGGGTCCGGGTCCGAGTCAGGGTCCGGGTCCGGGTCCGGGTCAGTTTCAGGGTCAGCGTCAGAGTCAGGGTCCGGTTCAGGGTCAGGGTCAGGGTCAGGGTCCGGGTCCAGGTCCGGTTCAGGGTCAGGGTCAGGGTCAGTGTCCGGGTCCGGGTCCGGGTCAGGGTCCGGATCCGGATCCGGGTCCTTGTCAGTTTCAAGGTCAGTGTCAGGGTCCGGGTCCGTGTCAGTGTCTGGGTTCATGTCCGTGTCAGGGTCCGGGTCCGGGTCCGTGTCCGGGTCCGGATCCGGATCTTGGTCAGGGTCAGGGTCCGGGTCCGGGTCCGGATCCGGGTCCGGGTCTGGGTCCGGGTCCGGATCCGTATCAGTGTTAGTGTCACGGTCAGTGTCAGGGTCCGGGTCCAGGTCCGGGTCAGGGTCAGGATCCGGGTCCGGGTCCGGGTAAGGGTCCGGGTCCGAGTCCGGGTCCGGGTCCGGGTCCGTGTCCGTGTCAGGGTCCGGTTCCGGTTCCGGTTCCGTGTCAGTTTCAGGGTCAGTGTCAGTGTCAGGGTCCGTGTCAGGGTCCCGGGTCCGGGTCCGGGTCCCGGTCTGGGTGAGGGTCCGGGTCCGGGTCCAGGTCCGGGTCCGGGTCCACGTCAGGGTCAGTATCCAGGTCCAGGTCCGGGTTCGGGTCCGGGTCCGGTCAGGGTCAGTGTCCGGGTCCGGGTCCTGGTCCGGGGTCAGGATTCTAGTCCGGGTCCGGGTCCGGGTCCGGATCTGGGTCAGGGTCAGGGTCAGGGTCAGTGTCAGGATCCGTGTCCGTTTCCGGGTCCGGGTAAGGGTACGTGTCCGTGTCCGGGTCCGGGTCCGGGTTAGGGTCCGGATCCGGGTCCGTGTTAGTTTCAGGGTCCGTGTCCGTGTCAGGGTCCGGGTCCGGGTCCGGGTCCGGGTCCGGTTCCGGGTCTGGGTGAGGGTCCGGGTCCGGGTCCAGGTCCGGGTCCGGGTCCGGGTCCACGTCAGGGTCAGTATCCAGGTCCAGGTCCAGGTCCGGGTCCGTGTCCGGTCAGGGTCTGGATCCGTGTCCGTGTCTGGGGTCAGGATTCTAGTCCGGGTCCGGGTCCGTGTCAGGGTCCGGGTCCGGGTCAGGGTAAGGGTCAGGATCCGAGTCCGGGTCCGGGTCCGGGTCCGGGTCTGGGTGAGGGTCCGGGTCCGGGTCCAGGTCCGGGTCCGGGTCCACGTCAGGGTCAGTATCCAGGTCCAGGTCCGGGTCCGGGTCCGGGTCCGGGTCCGGGTCCGGTCAGGGTCAGGGTCCGGGTCCGGGTCCGTGTCCGGGTCCGAGGTCAGGATTCTAGTCCGGGTCCAGGTCCTGGTCAGGGTCCGGGTCCGTGTCAGGGTCCGGGTCCGTGTCAGGGTCTGGGTCCGGGTCCGGGTCCGGGTCCGGGTCCGGGTCCGGGTCCGGTTCCGGTTCCGTTTCCGTTTCCAGGTCAGGGTCAGGGTCAGGGTCAGGATCCGGGTCCGGGTCCGGGTCCGGGTCCGGGTCCGGGTCAGGGTCCGGGTCCGGGTCCGGGTCCGGGTCCGGGTCCGGGTCCGGGTCCGGGTCCGGGTCCGGATCAGGGTCCGGGTCCGGGTCAGGGTCCGGGTCAGTGTCCGGGTCCGGGTCCGGATCCGGGTCCTGGTCTGGGTCTGGGTCCGGGGTCAGGATCCGAGTCCGGGTCCGGGTCCGGGGTCAGGATTCTAGTCTGGGTCCGGGTCCGGGTCCGGGTCTGGGTCCGGGTCCAGGTCAGTGTCAGTGTCAGGGTCAGGGTCAGGGTCAGGGTCCGGGTCCGGGTCCGGGTCAGGGTCAGGGTCAGGATCCGTGTCCGGGTCCTGGTAAGGGTCCGTGTCCCCGTCCGGGTCCGTGTCCGGGTCCGAGTCAGGGTCCGGGTCCGGGTCCGGGTCCGAGTCAGGGTCCGGGTCCGGGTCCGGGTCCGGGTCAGTTTCAGGGTCAGCGTCAGAGTCAGGGTCCGGTTCAGGGTCAGGGTCAGGGTCAGGGTCAGGGTCCGGGTCCGGGTCCGGTTCAGGGTCAGGGTCAGGGTCAGTGTCAGTGTCCGGGTCCTGGTCCGGGTCCGGGTCCGTGTCAGTGTCAGGGTCCGTGTCCGTGTCAGGGTCCGGGTCCGGGTCCGGGTCCAGGTCCGGGTCCGGGTCCGGGTCCAGGTCCGGGTCCGGGTCCGGGTCTGGGTCCGTGTCCGGTCAGGGTCAGGGTCCGTGTCCGGGTCCGGGTCCGGGGACAGGATTCTAGTCCGGGTCCGTGTCTGGGTCAGGGTCCGTGTCCATGTCTGGGTCCGGGTCCGGGTCCGGGTCTGGGTCCGGGTCCGGGGTCAGGATCCGAGTCCGGGTCAGGGTCCTGGTCCGTGTCCGGTTCCGTGTCCGGGTCCGTGTCCGGGTCCGGGTCCGGGTCCCGGTCCGGATCCAGATCTTGGTCAGGGTCAGGGTCCGGGTCCGAGTCCTGGTCTGGGTCCGGGTCCGGGTCTGTGTCAGGGTCAGAGTCAGAGTCAGGGTCCGGGGTCAGGATTCTAGTCCGGGTCTGGGTCCGGGTCCGGGTCCGGGTCCGGATCTGTGTCAGTGTCAGGGTCAGGGTCAGGGTCAGGGTCAGGGTCAGGATCCGTGTCCGTTTCCGGGTCCTGGTAAGGGTCCGTGTCCGTGTCCGTGTCCGTGTCCGTGTCCAGGTCAGGGTCCGTGTCCCGGTCCGTGTCCGTGTCCGGGTCCGGGTCTGGGTGAGGGACTGGGTCCGGGTCCAGGTCCGGGTCCGGGTCCGTGTCAGGGTCCGTGTCCGGGTCCGTGTCCGTGTCCGGGTCCGGGTCTGGGTGAGGGTCTGGGTCCGGGTCCAGGTCCGGGTCCGGGTCCGGGTCCAGGTCCGGGTCCGGGTCCACGTCAGGGTCAGTATCCAGGTCCAGGTCCGGGTCCGGGTCCGTGTCCAGTCAGGGTCAGGGTCCGGGTCAGGGTCAGGGTCCGGGTCCGGGACCGGGTCCGGGTCCGGGTCCGGGTCCGGGTCCGGGTCCGGGTCCAGGTCAGGGTCCGGGTCCCGGGTCCCGGGTCAGGATCCGAGTCCGGGTCCGGGTCCTGGTCCTGGTCCGGGTCCGGGTCCGGGTCTGGGTCCGGGTCCGGGGTCAGGATCCGAGTCCAGGTCCGGGTCCGGGGTCAGGATTCTAGTCCGGGTCCGGGTCCGGGTCCGGGTCTGGGTCCGGGTCCAGGTCAGTGTCAGTGTCAGGGTCAGAGTCAGGGTCCGGGTCCGGGTCCGTGTCAGGGTCAGGATCCGTGTCCGGGTCCGGGTAAGGGTCCGTGTCCCCGTCCGGGTCCGTGTCCGGGTCCGAGTCAGGGTCCGGGTCCGGGTCCGGGTCCGGGTCCGGGTCCGGGTCCGGGTCCGGGTCCGGGTCCGGGTCCGGGTCTGGGTCCGGGTCCGGGTCCGGGTCCAGGTCAGTTTCAGGGTCAGTGTCAGAGTCAGGGTCCGGGTCAGGGTCCGGGTCCGGGTCCAGGTCAGGTTCCGTTTCCGGGTCCGGGTAGAGGGTCCGGGTCTGGGTCCGGGTCAGGGTCCATGTCAGGGTCTGGGTCCGTGTCAGGGTCCGGGTCCGGGTCCGTGTCAGGGTCTGGGTCCGGGTCCGGGTCCGGGTCCGGGTCCGGGTCCGGGTCCGGGTCCGGGTCCGGGTCCGGGTCCGGGGTCAGGATCCGAGTCCGGGTCCGGGTCCTGGTCTGGGTCCGGTTCCGGTTCCGGGTCCGGGTCCGGGTCCGGGTCCGGGTCCGGATCCGGATCTTGGTCAGGGTCAGAGTCAGGGTCCAGGGTCAGGATTCTAGTCCGGGTCCGGGTCCGGGTCCGCGTCCGGGTCCGGATCTGGGTCAGGGTCAGGGTCAGGGTCAGGGTCAGGGTCAGGATCCGTGTCCGTTTCCGGGTCCTGGTAAGGGTCCGTGTCAGTTTCAAGGTCAGTGTCAGGGTCCGGGTCCGTGTCAGTGTCCGGGTCCGTGTCCGTGTCAGGGTCCGTGTCCGTGTCCGTGTCCGGGTCTGTGTGAGGGTCCGGGTCCGGGTCCAGGTCAGGGTCTGGGTCCGGGTCCACGTCCGGGTCCGGGTCCACGTCAGGGTCAGTATCCAGGTCCAGGTCCGGGTCCGGGTCCGTGTCCGGTCAGGGTCAGGGTCCGTGTCCGTGTCCGGGTCCGGGTCTGGGTCCGTGTCCGGGTCTGGGTCCGGGTCCGGGGTCAGGATCCGAGTCCGGGTCAAGGTCCTGGTCCGTGTCCGGTTCCGTGTCCGGGTCCGTGTCCGGGTCCGGGTCCGGGTCCCGGTCCGGATCCAGATCTTGGTCAGGGTAAGGGTCCGGGTCCGGGTCCTGGTCTGGGTCCGGGTCTGGGTCAGTGTCAGGGTCAGAGTCAGAGTCAGGGTCCGGGGTCAGGATTCTAGTCCGGGTCTGGGTCCGGGTCCGGGTCCGGGTCCGGATCTGGGTCAGGGTCAGGGTCAGGGTCAGGGTCAGGGTCAGGATCCGTGTCCGTTTCCGGGTCCTGGTAAGGGTCCGTGTCCGTGTCCGTGTCCGTGTCCGTGTCCGGGTCAGGGTCCGGATCCGGATCCGGATCCGTGTCCGTGTCAGTTTCAAGGTCAGTGTCAGGGTCCGGGTCCGTGTCAGTGTCCGGGTCCATGTCCGTGTCAGGGTCCGTGTCCGGGTCCGTGTCCGTGTCCGGGTCCGGGTCTGGGTGAGGGTCTGGGTCCGGGTCCAGGTCCGGGTCCAGGTCCGGGTCCAGGTCCGGGTCCGGGTCCACGTCAGGGTCAGTATCCAGGTCCAGGTCCGGGTCCGGGTCCGTGTCCAGTCAGGGTCAGGGTCCGGGTCAGGGTCAGGGTCAGGGTCCGGGTCCGGGTCCGGGTCCGGGTCCGGGTCCGGGTCCGGGTCCGGGTCAGGGTCCAGGTCAGGGTCCGGGTCCCGGGTCAGGATCCGGGTCCCGGGTCAGTATCCGAGTCCGGGTCCGGGTCCTGGTCCGGGTCCGGGTCCGGGTCCGGGTCTGGGTCCGGGTCCGGGGTCAGGATCCGAGTCCGGGTCCGGGTCCGGGGTCAGGATTCTAGTCCGGGTCCGGGTCCGGGTCCGGGTCTGGGTCCAGGTCCAGGTCAGTGTCAGTGTCAGGGTCAGAGTCAGGGTCCGGGTCCGGGTCCGGGTCAGGGTCAGGATCCGTGTCCGGTTCCGGGTAAGGGTCCGTGTCCCCGTCCGGGTCCGTGTCCGGGTCCGAGTCAGGGTCCGGGTCCGGGTCCGGGTCCGGGTCCGGGTCCGGGTCCGGGTCCGGGTCCGGGTCCGGGTCTGGGTCCGGGTCCGTGTCCGGGTCAGGGTCCGGGTAAGGGTTTGGGTCCGGGTCCGTGTCCAGGTCCGTGTCCGGGTCCGAGTCAGGGTCTGGGTCCGGTTCCGGGTCCGGGTCCAGGTCAGTTTCAGGGTCAGTGTCAGAGTCAGGGTCCGGGTCAGGGTCAGAGTCAGGGTCCGGGGTCAGGATTCTAGTCCGGGTCCGGGTCCGGGTCCGGGTCCGGGTCCGGGTCCGGATCTGGGTCAGGGTCAGGGTCAGGGTCAGGGTCCGGGTCCGGGTCCGGGTCTGGGTCCGGGTCCGGGTCCGGGTCTGGGTCCGGGTTCGGGTCAGTGTCAGTGTCAGGGTCAGAGTCAGGGTCCGGGGTCAGGATTCTAGTCCGGGTCCGGGTCCGGGTCCGGGTCCGGGTCCGGATCTGGGTCAGGGTCAGCATCCGTGTCCGTTTCCAGGTCCGGGTAAGGGTCCGTGTCCGGGTCCGGATCTGGGTCAGGGTCAGCATCCGTGTCCGTTTCCAGGTCCGGGTAAGGGTCCGTGTCCGGGTCCGTGTCCGGGTCCGTGTCTGGGTCCGGATCCGGGTCCGTGTCAGTTTCAGGGTCAGTGTCAGGGTCCGGGTCCGTGTCAGTGTCCGGGTCCGTGTCTGTGTCAGGGTCCGGGTCCGGGTCCGGGTCCGGGTCCGGGTCTGGTTGAGGGTCCGGGTCCGGGTCCAGGTCCGGGTCCGGGTCCACGTCAGGGTCAGTATCCAGGTCCAGGTCCGGGTCCGGGTCCGGGTCCGGTCAGGGTCCGTGTCCGGGTCCGGGTCCGGGTCCGGGGTCAGGATTCTAGTCCGTGTCCGTATCCGTGTCAGGATCCGTGTCAGTGTCCGTGTCCGGGTCCGTGTCAGGGTCCGGGTCCGGGTCCGGGTCCGGGTCAGGGTCAGGGTCAGGATCCGAGTCCGGGTCCGGGTCTGGGTCCGGGTCTGGGTGAGGGTCCGGGTCCGGGTCCGGGTCCGGGTCAGGGTCCGGGTCCGGGTCCGGGTCAGGGTCCGGATCCGGGTCCAGATCCGGATCACGGTCCGTGTCCGTGTCCGGGTCAGGGTCCGGGTCCGGGTCCGGGTCCGGGTCTGGGTCCGGGTCCGGGGTCAGGATCCGAGTCCGGGTCTGGGTCCGTGTCAGTGTCCGGGTCTTGGTCCGGGTCCGGGTCTGGGTGAGGTCCGGGTCCGGGTCCAGGTCCGGGTCCGGGTCCACGTCAGGGTCAGTATCCACGTCCAGGTCCGGGTCCGTGTCCTGGTCCGGTCAGGGTCAGGGTCCGGGTCCGGGTCCGTGTCCGGGGTCAGGATTCTAGTCCGTGTCCGTGTCGGTGTCTGGGTCCTTGTCAGTGTCCGGGTCCGTGTCCGTGTCAGGGTCCGGGTCCGGGTCCGTGTCCGTGTCCGTGTCCGGGTCCGGGTCAGGGTCAGGGTCAGCATCCGAGTCCGGGTCCGGGTCCGGGTCCGGGTCCGGGTCTGGGTGAGGGTCCGGGTCCGGGTCCAGGTCCGGGTCCGGGTCCACGTCAGGGTCAGTATCCAGGTCCAGGTCCGGGTCCGGGTCCGGGTCCGGTCAGGGTCAGGGTCCGGGTCCTGGTCCGGGTCCGGGGTCAGGATTCTAGTCCGGGTCCGGGTCAGGGTCAGGGTCCGGGGCCGTGTCAGGATCCGGGTCCATGTCAGGGTCTGGGTCCGTGTCCGTGTCCGTGTCCGTGTCCGAGTCCGGTTCCGGTTCCGTTTCCAGGTCAGGGTCAGGATCCGGGTCCGGGTCTGGGTCCGGGTCCGGGTCCGGGTCTGGGTCCGGGTCCGGGTCAGGATCCGGATCCGGGTCCGGATCCGGATCCGGATCAGGGTCCGTGTCCGTGTCCGGGTCAGTGTCCGGGTCCGGGTCCGGGTCCGGGTCCGGGTCTGGGTCCGGGTCCGGGGTCAGTATCCGAGTCCGGGTCCGGGTCCGGGGTCAGGATTCTAGTCCGGGTCCGGGTCCAGGTCCGGGTCCGTGTCAGTGTCAGTGTCCGTGTCCGTGTCAGGGTCCGGGTCCGGGTCCGGGTCCGGGTCCGGGTCCGGATCCGGGTCAGGGTCAGGATCAGGATCCGAGTCCGGGTCCGGGTTTGGGTGAGTGTCCGGGTCCGGGTCCAGGTCCGGGTCCGGGTCCGCGTCAGGGTCCGGGTCCGGGTCCATGTCAGTGTCTGGGTCCGTGTCCGTGTCCGGGTCCGAATCCGGGTCCGGTTCCGGTTCCGTTTCCAGGTCAGGGTCAGGATCCGGGTCCGGGTCTTGGTCCGGGTCCGGGTCTGGGTCCGGGTCTGGGTCCGAGTCCGGGTCCGGGTGAGGGTCCGGATCCGGGTCCGGATCCGGATCAGGGTCCGGGTCCGTGTCCAGGTCAGTGTCCGGGTCCGGGTCCGGGTCCGGGTCTGGGTCCGGGTCCGGGGTCAGTATCCGAGTCCGGGTCCGGGTCCGGGGTCAGGATTCTAGTCCGGGTCCGGGTCCGGGTCCGGGTCCGGGTCCGGGTCCGTGTCAGTGTCCGGGTCCGTGTCCGAGTCAGGGTCCGGGTCCGGGTCCGGGTCAGTTTCAGGGTCAGCGTCAGAGTCAGGGTCCGGTTCAGGGTCAGGGTCAGGGTCAGGGTCCGGGTCCGGGTCCGGTTCAGGGTCAGGGTCAGGGTCAGTGTCCGGGTCCGGGTCCGGGTCAGGGTCCGGATCCGGATCCGGGTCCGTGTCAGTTTCAAGGTCAGTGTCAGGGTCCGGGTCCGTGTCAGTGTCCGGGTTCATGTCCGTGTCAGGGTCCGTGTCCGGGTCCGTGTCCGGGTCCGGATCCGGATCTTGGTCAGGGTCAGGGTCCGGGTCCGGGTCCGGATCCGGGTCCGGGTCTGGGTCCGGGTCCGGATCCGTATCAGTGTTAGTGTCACGGTCAGAGTCAGGGTCCGGGTCCAGGTCCGGGTCAGGGTCAGGATCCGGGTCCGGGTCCGGGTAAGGGTCCGGGTAAGGGTCCGGGTCCGGGTCCGGGTCCGGGTCCGGGTCCGGGTCCGTGTCAGGGTCCGGTTCCGGTTCCGGTTCCGGTTCCGTGTCAGATTCAGGGTCAGTGTCAGTGTCAGGGTCCGTGTCAGGGTCCCGGGTCCGGGTCCTGGTCCCGGTCTCGGTGTGGGTCCGGGTCCGGGTCCAGGTCCGGGTCCGGGTCCACGTCAGGGTCAGTATCCAGGTCCAGGTCCGGGTCCGGGTCCGGGTCCGGTCAGGGTCAGTGTCCGTGTCCGGGTCCTGGTCCGGGGTCAGGATTCTAGTCCGGGTCCGGGTCCGGGTCCGGATCTGGGTCAGGGTCAGGGTCAGGGTCAGTGTCAGGATCCGTGTCCGTTTCCGGGTCCGGGTAAGGGTACGTGTCCGTGTCCGTGTCCGTGTCCGGGTTAGGGTCCGGATCCGGGTCCGTGTTAGTTTCAGGGTCCGTGTCCGTGTCAGGGTCCGGGTCCGGGTCCGGGTCCGGGTCCGGTTCCGGGTCTGGGTGAGGGTCCGGGTCCGGGTCCAGGTCCGGGTCCGGGTCCGGGTCCACGTCAGGGTCAGTATCCAGGTCCAGGTCCAGGTCCGGTTCCGTGTCCGGTCAGGGTCAGGATCCGTGTCCGTGTCTGGGGTCAGGATTCTAGTCCGGGTCCGGGTCCGTGTCAGGGTCCGGGTCCGGGTCAGGGTCAGGGTCAGGATCCGAGTCCGGGTCCGGGTCCGGGTCCGGGTCCGGGTCTGGGTGAGGGTCCGGGTCCGGGTCCAGGTCCGGGTCCGGGTCCACGTCAGGGTCAGTATCCAGGTCCAGGTCCGGGTCCGGGTCCGGGTCCGGGTCCGGTCAGGGTCAGGGTCCGTGTCCGGGTCCGTGTCCGGGTCCGGGGTCAGGTTTCTAGTCCGGGTCCGGGTCCTGGTCAGGGTCCGGGTCCGTGTCAGGTTCCGGGTCCGTGTCAGGGTCTGGGTCCGGGTCCGGGTCCGGGTCCGGGTCCGGGTCCGTGTCCGGGTCCGGGGTCAGGATTCTAGTCCGGGTCCGTGTCCTGGTCAGGATCCGGGTCCGTGTCAGGGTCCGGGTCCGGGTCCGGGTCCGGGTCCGGGTCTGGGTCCGGGTCCGTGGTCAGGATCCGAGTCCGGGTCAGGGTCCTGGTCCATGTCCGGTTCCGTGTCCGGGTCCGTGTCCGTGTCCGGGTCCGGGTCCCGGTCCGGATCCAGATCTTGGTCAGGGTCAGGGTCCGGGTCCGGGTCCTGGTCTGGGTCCGGGTCCGGGTCAGGGTCAGGGTCAGAGTCAGAGTCAGGGTCCGGGGTCAGGATTCTAGTCCGGGTCTGGGTCCGGGTCCGGGTCCGGGTCCAGATCTGGGTCAGGGTCAGGGTCAGGGTCAGGGTCAGGGTCAGGATCCCTGTCCGTTTCCGGGTCCTGGTAAGGGTCCGTGTCCGTGTCCGTGTCCGTGTCCGGGTCAGGGTCCGGATCCGGATCCGGATCCGGGTCCGGGTCCGTGTCAGTTTCAAGGTCAGTGTCAGGGTCCGGGTCCGTGTCAGTGTCCGGGTCCATGTCCGTGTCAGGGTCCGTGTCCGGGTCCGTGTCCGTGTCCGGGTCCGGGTCTGGGTGAGGGTCTGGGTCCGGGTCCAGGTCCGGGTCCGGGTCCGGGTCCAGGTCCGGGTCCGGGTCCACGTCAGGGTCAGTATCCAGGTCCAGGTCCGGGTCCGGGTCCTGGTCCTGGTCCGGGTCCGGGTCCGGGTCTGGGTCCGGGTCCGGGGTCCGGATCTGAGTCCGGGTCCGGGTCCGGGGTCAGGATTCTAGTCCGGGTCCGGGTCCGGGTCCGGGTCTGGGTCCGGGTCCAGGTCAGTGACAGTGTCAGGGTCAGAGTCAGGGTCCGGGTCCGGGTCCGGGTCAGGGTCAGGATCCGTGTCCGGGTCCGGGTAAGGGTCCGTGTCCCCGTCCGGGTCCGTGTCCGGGTCCGAGTCAGGGTCCGGGTCCGTGTCCGTGTCCGGGTCCAGGTCCGGGTCCGGGTCCGGGTCCGGGTCAGGGTCCGGGTAAGGGCTCGGGTCCGGGTCCGTGTCCGGGTCCGTGTCCGGGTCCGAGTCAGGGTCTGGGTCCGTGTCCGGGTCCGGGTCCAGGTCAGATTCAGGGTCAGTGTCAGAGTCAGGGTCCGGGTCAGGGTCCGGGTCCGGGTCCAGGTCAGGGTCCGTTTCCGGGTCCGGGTAGAGGGTCCGGGTCTGGGTCCGGGTCAGGGTCCGTGTCAGGGTCTGTGTCCGTGTCAGGGTCCGGGTCCGTGTCAGGGTCTGGGTCCGGGTCCGGGTCTGGGTCCGGGTCCGGGGTCAGGATCCGAGTCCGGGTCCGGGTCCTGGTCTGGGTCCGGTTCCGGTTCCGGTTCCGGTTCCGGTTCCGGGTCCGGATCCGGATCTTGGTCAGGGTCAGGGTCCAGGTCCGGGTCCGGGTCTGGGTCCGGGTCCAGGTCAGTGTCAGGGTCAGGGTCAGAGTCAGGGTCCGGGGTCAGGATTCTAGTCCGGGTCCGGGTCCGGGTCCGCGTCCGGGTCCGGGTCCGTGTCCGGGTCCGGGGTCAGGATTCTAGTCCGTGTCCGTGTCCTGGTCAGGATCCGGGTCCGTGTCAGGGTCCGGGTCCGGGTCCGGGTCCGGGTCCGGGTCTGGGTCCGGGTCCGTGGTCAGGATCCGAGTCGGGGTCAGGGTCCTGGTCCATGTCCGGTTCCGTGTCCGGGTCCGTGTCCGTGTCCGGGTCCGGGTCCCGGTCCGGATCCAGATCTTGGTCAGGGTCAGGGTCCGGGTCCGGGTCCTGGTCTGGGTCCGGGTCCGGGTCAGGGTCAGGGTCAGAGTCAGAGTCAGGGTCCGGGGTCAGGATTCTAGTCCGGGTCTGGGTCCGGGTCCGGGTCCGGGTCCAGATCTGGGTCAGGGTCAGGGTCAGGGTCAGGGTCAGGGTCAGGATCCCTGTCCGTTTCCGGGTCCTGGTAAGGGTCCGTGTCCGTGTCCGTGTCCGTGTCCGGGTCAGGGTCCGGATCCGGATCCGGATCCGGGTCCGGGTCCGTGTCAGTTTCAAGGTCAGTGTCAGGGTCCGGGTCCGTGTCAGTGTCCGGGTCCATGTCCGTGTCAGGGTCCGTGTCCGGGTCCGTGTCCGTGTCCGGGTCCGGGTCTGGGTGAGGGTCTGGGTCCGGGTCCAGGTCCGGGTCCGGGTCCGGGTCCAGGTCCGGGTCCGGGTCCACGTCAGGGTCAGTATCCAGGTCCAGGTCCGGGTCCGGGTCCTGGTCCTGGTCCGGGTCCGGGTCCGGGTCTGGGTCCGGGTCCGGGGTCCGGATCCGAGTCCGGGTCCGGGTCCGGGGTCAGGATTCTAGTCCGGGTCCGGGTCCGGGTCCGGGTCTGGGTCCGGGTCCAGGTCAGTGACAGTGTCAGGGTCAGAGTCAGGGTCCGGGTCCGGGTCCGGGTCAGGGTCAGGATCCGTGTCCGGGTCCGGGTAAGGGTCCGTGTCCCCGTCCGGGTCCGTGTCCGGGTCCGAGTCAGGGTCCGGGTCCGTGTCCGGGTCCGGGTCCAGGTCCGGGTCCGGGTCCGGGTCCGGGTCCAGGTCTGGGTCTGGGTCCGGGTCCGGGTCAGGGTCCGGGTAAGGGTTCGGGTCCGGGTCCGTGTCCGGGTCCGTGTCCGGGTCCGAGTCAGGGTCTGGGTCCGTGTCCGGGTCCGGGTCCAGGTCAGATTCAGGGTCAGTGTCAGAGTCAGGGTCCGGGTCAGGGTCCGGGTCCGGGTCCAGGTCAGGGTCCGTTTCCGGGTCCGGGTAGAGGGTCCGGGTCTGGGTCCGGGTCAGGGTCCGTGTCAGGGTCTGTGTCCGTGTCAGGGTCCGGGACCGTGTCAGGGTCTGGGTCCGGGTCCGGGTCTGGGTCCGGGTCCGGGGTCAGGATCCGAGTCCGGGTCCGGGTCCTGGTCTGGGTCCGGTTCCGGTTCCGGTTCCGGGTCCGGGTCCGGGTCCTGATCCGGATCTTGGTCAGGGTCAGGGTCCAGGTCCGGGTCCGGGTCTGGGTCCGGGTCCAGGTCAGTGTCAGGGTCAGGGTCAGAGTCAGCGTCCGGGGTCAGGATTCTAGTCCGGGTCCGGGTCCGGGTCCGCGTCCGGGTCCGGGTCAGGGTCAGGGTCAGGGTCAGGGTCAGGGTCAGGGTCAGGATCCGTGCCCGTTTCCGGGTCCTGGTAAGGGTCCGTGTCCGTGTCCGTGTCCGTGTCCGTGTCCGGGTCCGGGTCAGTGTCCGGATCCGGATCCGGGTCCGTGTCAGTTTCAAGGTCAGTGTCAGGGTCCGGGTCCGTGTCAGTGTCCGGGTCCGGGTCCGTGTCCGGTCAGGGTCAGGGTCCGTGTCCGGGTCCGGGTCCGGGGTCAGGATTCTAGTCCGGGTCCGTGTCCGGGTCCGTGTCCGTGTCCGTGTCCGGGTCCGGGTCCGGGTCCGGGTCCGGGTCTGGGTCCGGGTCCAGGTCCGGGGTCAGGATCCGAGTCCGGGTCCGGGTCCTGGTCCGGGTCCGGGTCCGGGTCCGGGTCCGGATCCGGATCTTGGTCAGGGTCCGGGTCCGGGTCCGGGTCCGGGTCCGGGTCCGGGTCCGGGTCTGGGTCCGGGTCCGGGGTCAGGATCCGAGTCCGGGTCCGGGTCCGGGTCCGGGTCCGGGTCCGGGTCCGGATCCGGATCTTGGTCAGGGTCAGGGTCCGGGTCCGGGTCCGGGTCTGGGTCCGGGTTCGGGTCAGTGTCAGTGTCAGGGTCAGAGTCAGGGTCCGGGGTCAGGATTCTAGTCCGGGTCCGGGTCCGGGTCCGGGTCCGGGTCCGGGTCCGGGTCCGGGTCCGGGTCCGGATCTGGGTCAGGGTCAGGATCCGTGTCCGTTTCCGGGTCCGGGTAAGGGTCCGTGTCCGGCTCCGGGTCCGGGTCCGTGTCTGGGTCCGGATCCGGGTCCGTGTCAGTTTCAGGGTCCGTGTCAGGGTCCGGGTCCGTGTCAGTGTCCGGGTCCGTGTCCGGTCAGGGTCAGGGTCCGTGTCCGGGTCCGGGTCCGGGGTCAGGATTCTAGTCCGGGTCCGTGTCCGGGTCCGTGTCCGTGTCCGTGTCCGGGTCCGGGTCCGGGTCCGGGTCCGGGTCTGGGTCCGGGTCCAGGTCCGGGGTCAGGATCCGAGTCCGGGTCCGGGTCCTGGTCCGGGTCCGGGTCCGGGTCCGGGTCCGGATCCGGATCTTGGTCAGGGTCCGGGTCCGGGTCCGGGTCCGGGTCCGGGTCCGGGTCCGGGTCCGGGTCCGGGTCTGGGTCCGGGTCCGGGGTCAGGATCCGAGTCCGGGTCCGGGTCCGGGTCCGGGTCCGGGTCCGGGTCCGGATCCGGATCTTGGTCAGGGTCAGGGTCCGGGTCCGGGTCCGGGTCTGGGTCCGGGTTCGGGTCAGTGTCAGTGTCAGGGTCAGAGTCAGGGTCCGGGGTCAGGATTCTAGTCCGGGTCCGGGTCCGGGTCCGGGTCCGGGTCCGGGTCCGGGTCCGGGTCCGGATCTGGGTCAGGGTCAGGATCCGTGTCCGTTTCCGGGTCCGGGTAAGGGTCCGTGTCCGGCTCCGGGTCCGGGTCCGTGTCTGGGTCCGGATCCGGGTCCGTGTCAGTTTCAGGGTCCGTGTCAGGGTCCGTGTCCGTGTCAGTGTCCGGGTCCGTGTCTGTGTCAGGGTCCGGGTCCGGGTCCGGGTCCGGGTCCGGGTCCGGGTCCGGGTCTGGTTGAGGGTCCGGGTCCGGGTCCAGGTCCGGGTCCGGGTCCACGTCAGGGTCAGTATCCAGGTCCAGGTCCGGGTCCGGGTCCGGGTCCGGTCAGGGTCCGTGTCCGGGTCCGGGTCAGGGTCCGGGGTCAGGATTCTAGTCCGTGTCCGTGTCCGTGTCAGGATCCGTGTCAGTGTCCGTGTCCGTGTCAGGGTCCGGGTCCGGGTCCGGGTCCGGGTCCGGGTCAGGGTCAGGGTCAGGATCCGAGTCCGGGTCCGGGTCTGGGTCCGGGTCTGGGTGAGGGTCCGGGTCCGGGTCCGGGTCCGGGTCAGGGTCCGTGTCCGGGTCCGGGTCAGGGTCCGGATCCGGGTCCAGATCCGGATCACGGTCCGTGTCCGTGTCCGGGTCAGGGTCCGGATCCGGGTCCGGGTCCGGGTCTGGGTCCGGGTCCGGGGTCAGGATCCGAGTCCGGGTCTGGGTCCGTGTCAGTGTCCGGGTCTTGGTCCGGGTCCGGGTCTGGGTGAGGTCCGGGTCCGGGTCCAGGTCCGGGTCCGGGTCCACGTCAGGGTCAGTATCCACGTCCAGGTCCGGGTCCGGGTCCTGGTCCGGTCAGGGTCAGGGTCCGGGTCCGGGTCCGTGTCCGGGGTCAGGATTCTAGTCCGTGTCCATGTCGGTGTCTGGGTCCGTGTCAGTGTCCGGGTCCGTGTCCGTGTCAGGGTCCGGGTCCGGGTCCGTGTCCGTGTCCGTGTCCGGGTCCGGGTCAGGGTCAGGGTCAGGATCCGAGTCCGGGTCCGGGTCCGGGTCCGGGTCCGGGTCCGGGTCTGGGTGAGGGTCCGGGTCCGGGTCCAGGTCCGGGTCCGGGTCCACGTCAGGGTCAGTATCCAGGTCCAGGTCCGGGTCCGGGTCCGGGTCCGGTCAGGGTCAGGGTCCGGGTCCTGGTCCGGGTCCGGGGTCAGGATTCTAGTCCGGGTCCGGGTCAGGGTCAGGGTCCGGGGCCGTGTCAGGGTCCGGGTCCGTGTCAGGGTCCGTGTCCGTGTCCGTGTCCGTGTCCATGTCCGAGTCCGGTTCCGGTTCCGTTTCCAGGTCAGGGTCAGGATCCGGGTCCGGGTCTGGGTCCGGGTCCGGGTCCGGGTCTGGGTCCGGGTCCGGGTCAGGATCCGGATCCGGGTCCAGATCCGGATCCGGATCAGGGTCCGTGTCCGTGTCCGGGTCAGTGTCCGGGTCCGGGTCCGGGTCCGGGTCCGGGTCTGGGTCCGGGTCCGGGGTCAGTATCCGAGTCCGGGTCCGGGTCCGGGGTCAGGATTCTAGTCCGGGTCCGGGTCCAGGTCCGGGTCCGTGTCAGTGTCCGTGTCCATGTCCGTGTCAGGGTCCGGGTCCGGGTCCGGGTCCGGGTCCGGGTCCGGATCCGGGTCAGGGTCAGGATCCGAGTCCGGGTCCGGGTTTGGGTGAGTGTCCGGGTCCGGGTCCAGGTCCGGGTCCGGGTCCATGTTAGTGTCTGGGTCCGTGTCCGTGTCCGGGTCCGAATCCGGGTCCGGTTCCGGTTCCGTTTCCAGGTCAGGGTCAGGATCCGGGTCCGGGTCTGGGTCCGGGTCCGGGTCTGGGTCCGGGTCTGGGTCCGAGTCCGGGTCCGGGTGAGGGTCCGGATCCGGGTCCGGATCCGGATCAGGGTCCGGGTCCGTGTCCAGGTCAGTGTCCGGGTCCGGGTCCGGGTCCGGGTCTGGGTCCGGGTCCGGGGTCAGTATCCGAGTCCGGGTCCGGGTCCGGGTTCAGGATTCTAGTCTGGGTCCGGGTCCGGGTCCGGGTCCGGGTCCGGGTCCGTGTCAGTGTCCGGGTCCGTGTCCGAGTCAGGGTCCGGGTCCGGGTCCGGGTCAGTTTCAGGGTCAGCGTCAGAGTCAGTGTCCGGTTCAGGGTCAGGGTCAGGGTCAGGGTCCGGGTCCGGGTCCGGTTCAGGGTCAGGGTCAGGGTCAGTGTCCGGGTCCGGGTCCGGGTCAGGGTCCGGATCCGGATCCGGATCCGGGTCCGTGTCAGTTTCAAGGTCAGTGTCAGGGTCCGGGTCCGTGTCAGTGTCCGGGTTCATGTCCGTGTCAGGGTCCGTGTCCGGGTCCGTGTCCGTGTCCGGATCCGGATCTTGGTCAGGGTCAGGGTCCGGGTCCGGGTCCGGATCCGGGTCCGGGTCTGGGTCCGGGTCCGGATCCGTATCAGTGTTAGTGTCACGGTCAGAGTCAGGGTCCGGGTCCAGGTCCGGGTCAGGGTCAGGATCCGGGTCCGGGTCCGGGTAAGGGTCCGGGTAAGGGTCCGGGTCCGGGTCCGGGTCCGGGTCCGGGTCCGGGTCCGTGTCAGGGTCCGGTTCCGGTTCCGTTTCCGTTTCCGTGTCAGTTTCAGGGTCAGTGTCAGTGTCAGGGTCCGTGTCAGGGTCCCGGGTCCGGGTCCGGGTCCCGGTCTCGGTGTGGGTCCGGGTCCGGGTCCAGGTCCGGGTCCGGGTCCACGTCAGGGTCAGTATCCAGGTCCAGGTCCGGGTCCGGGTCCGGGTCCGGTCAGGGTCAGTGTCCGTGTCCGGGTCCTGGTCCGGGGTCAGGATTCTAGTCCGGGTCCGGGTCCGGGTCCGGATCTGGGTCAGGGTCAGGGTCAGGGTCAGGGTCAGGATCCGTGACCGTTTCCGGGTCCGGGTAAGGGTACGTGTCCGTGTCCGTGTCCGGGTCCGGGTTAGGGTCCGGATCCGGGTCCGTGTTAGTTTCAGGGTCCGTGTCCGTGTCAGGGTCCGGGTCCGGGTCCGGGTCCGGGTCCGGTTCCGGGTCTGGGTGAGGGTCCGGGTCCGGGTCCAGGTCCGGGTCCGGGTCCGGGTCCACGTCAGGGTCAGTTTCCAGGTCCAGGTCCAGGTCCGGGTCCGTGTCCGGTCAGGGTCAGGATCCGTGTCCGTGTCCGGGGTCAGGATTCTAGTCCGGGTCCGGGTCCGTGTCAGGGTCCGGGTCCGGTTCAGGGTCAGGGTCAGGGTCCGAGTCCGGGTCCGGGTCCGGGTCCGGGTCTGGGTTAGGGTCCGGGTCCGGGTCCAGGTCCGGGTCCGGGTCCACGTCAGGGTCAGTATCCAGGTCCAGGTCCGGGTCCGTGTCCGGGTCCGGGTCCGGGTCCGGTCAGGGTCAGGGTCAGGGTCCGTGTCCGGGTCCGTGTCCGGGTCCGGGGTCAGGTTTCTAGTCCGGGTCCGGGTCCTGGTCAGGGTCCGGGTCCGTGTCAGTGTCCGGGTCCGTGTCAGGGTCTGGGTCCGGGTCCGGGTCCGGGTCCGGGTCCGGGTCCGGGTCCGTGTCCGGGTCCGGGGTCAGGATTCTAGTCCGGGTCCGTGTCCTGGTCAGGGTCCGGGTCCGTGTCAGGGTCCGGGTCCGTGTCAGGGTCTGGGTCCGGGTCAGGGTCCGGGTCAGTGTCCGGGTCCGGGTCCGGGTCCGGGTCCGGGTCTGGGTCTGGGTCCGGGGTCAGGATCCGAGTCCGGGTCCGGGTCCGGGGTCAGGATTCTAGTCCGGGTCCGGGTCCGGGTCCGGGTCTGGGTCCGGGTCCAGGTCAGTGTCAGTGTCAGTGTCAGTGTCAGGGTCAGGGTCCGGGTCCGGGTCCGGGTCAGGGTCAGGATCCGTGTCCGGGTCCGGGTAAGTGTCCGTGTCCCCGTCCGGGTCCGGGTCCGGGTCCGAGTCAGGGTCCGGGTCCGGGTCCGGGTCCGGGTACGAGTCAGGGTCCGGGTCAGTTTCAGGGTCAGCGTCAGAGTCAGGGTCCGGTTCAGGTTCAGGGTCAGGGTCAGGGTCCGGGTCCGGGTCCGGTTCAGGGTCAGGGTCAGGGTCAGTGTCCGGGTCCGGGTCCGGGTCAGGGTCCGGATCCGGATCCGGATCCGGGTCCGTGTCAGTTTCAAGGTCAGTGTCAGGGTCCGGGTCCGTGTCAGTGTCCGGGTTCATGTCCGTGTCAGGGTCCGTGTCCGTGTCCGTGTCCGGGTCCGGATCCGGATCCGGATCTTGGTCAGGGTCAGGGTCCGGGTCCGGGTCCGGATCCGGGTCCGGGTCTGGGTCCGGGTCCGGATCCGTATCAGTGTTAGTGTCACGGTCAGAGTAAGGGTCCGGGTCCAGGTCCGGGTCAGGGTCAGGATCCGGGTCCGGGTCCGGGTAAGGGTCCGGGTCCGGGTCCGGGTCCGGTTCCGGTTCCGGTTCCGGGTCCGGGTCCGGGTCCTGATCCGGATCTTGGTCAGGGTCAGGGTCCAGGTCCGGGTCCGGGTCTGGGTCCGGGTCCAGGTCAGTGTCAGGGTCAGGGTCAGAGTCAGCGTCCGGGGTCAGGATTCTAGTCCGGGTCCGGGTCCGGGTCCGCGTCCGGGTCCGGGTCAGGGTCAGGGTCAGGGTCAGGGTCAGGGTCAGGGTCAGGATCCGTGCCCGTTTCCGGGTCCTGGTAAGGGTCCGTGTCCGTGTCCGTGTCCGTGTCCGTGTCCGTGTCCGGGTCAGTGTCCGGATCCGGATCCGGGTCCGTGTCAGTTTCAAGGTCAGTGTCAGGGTCCGGGTCCGTGTCAGGGTCAGGGTCCGTGTCCGGGTCCGGGTCCGGGGTCAGGATTCTAGTCCGGGTCCGTGTCCGGGTCCGTGTCCGTGTCCGGGTCCGGGTCCGGGTCCGGGTCCGGGTCCGGGTCTGGGTCCGGGTCCAGGTCCGGGGTCAGGATCCGAGTCCGGGTCCGGGTCCTGGTCCGGGTCCGGGTCCGGGTCCGGGTCCGGATCCGGATCTTGGTCAGGGTCCGGGTCCGGGTCCGGGTCCGGGTCCGGGTCCGGGTCCGGGTCCGGGTCCGGGTCTGGGTCCGGGTCCGGGGTCAGGATCCGAGTCCGGGTCCGGGTCCGGGTCCGGGTCCGGGTCCGGGTCCGGATCCGGATCTTGGTCAGGGTCAGGGTCCGGGTCCGGGTCCGGGTCTGGGTCCGGGTTCGGGTCAGTGTCAGTGTCAGGGTCAGAGTCAGGGTCCGGGGTCAGGATTCTAGTCCGGGTCCGGGTCCGGGTCCGGGTCCGGGTCCGGGTCCGGGTCCGGGTCCGGATCTGGGTCAGGGTCAGGATCCGTGTCCGTTTCCGGGTCCGGGTAAGGGTCCGTGTCCGGCTCCGGGTCCGGGTCCGTGTCTGGGTCCGGATCCGGGTCCGTGTCAGTTTCAGGGTCCGTGTCAGGGTCCGGGTCCGTGTCAGTGTCCGGGTCCGTGTCCGGTCAGGGTCAGGGTCCGTGTCCGGGTCCGGGTCCGGGGTCAGGATTCTAGTCCGGGTCCGTGTCCGGGTCCGTGTCCGTGTCCGTGTCCGGGTCCGGGTCCGGGTCCGGGTCCGGGTCTGGGTCCGGGTCCAGGTCCGGGGTCAGGATCCGAGTCCGGGTCCGGGTCCTGGTCCGGGTCTGGGTCCGGGTCCGGGTCCGGATCCGGATCTTGGTCAGGGTCCGGGTCCGGGTCCGGGTCCGGGTCCGGGTCCGGGTCCGGGTCCGGGTCCGGGTCTGGGTCCGGGTCCGGGGTCAGGATCCGAGTCCGGGTCCGGGTCCGGGTCCGGGTCCGGGTCCGGGTCCGGATCCGGATCTTGGTCAGGGTCAGGGTCCGGGTCCGGGTCCGGGTCTGGGTCCGGGTTCGGGTCAGTGTCAGTGTCAGGGTCAGAGTCAGGGTCCGGGGTCAGGATTCTAGTCCGGGTCCGGGTCCGGGTCCGGGTCCGGGTCCGGGTCCGGGTCCGGGTCCGGATCTGGGTCAGGGTCAGGATCCGTGTCCGTTTCCGGGTCCGGGTAAGGGTCCGTGTCCGGCTCCGGGTCCGGGTCCGTGTCTGGGTCCGGATCCGGGTCCGTGTCAGTTTCAGGGTCCGTGTCAGGGTCCGGGTCCGTGTCAGTGTCCGGGTCCGTGTCTGTGTCAGGGTCCGGGTCCGGGTCCGGGTCCGGGTCCGGGTCCGGGTCCGGGTCTGGTTGAGGGTCCGGGTCCGGGTCCAGGTCCGGGTCCGGGTCCACGTCAGGGTCAGTATCCAGGTCCAGGTCCGGGTCCGGGTCCGGGTCCGGTCAGGGTCCGTGTCCGGGTCCGGGTCAGGGTCCGGGGTCAGGATTCTAGTCCGTGTCCGTGTCCGTGTCAGGATCCGTGTCAGTGTCCGTGTCCGTGTCAGGGTCCGGGTCCGGGTCCGGGTCCGGGTCCGGGTCAGGGTCAGGGTCAGGATCCGAGTCCGGGTCCGGGTCTGGGTCCGGGTCTGGGTGAGGGTCCGGGTCCGGGTCCGGGTCCGGGTCAGGGTCCGTGTCCGGGTCCGGGTCAGGGTCCGGATCCGGGTCCAGATCCGGATCACGGTCCGTGTCCGTGTCCGGGTCAGGGTCCGGGTCCGGGTCCGGGTCCGGGTCTGGGTCCGGGTCCGGGGTCAGGATCCGAGTCCGGGTCTGGGTCCGTGTCAGTGTCCGGGTCTTGGTCCGGGTCCGGGTCTGGGTGAGGTCCGGGTCCGGGTCCAGGTCCGGGTCCGGGTCCACGTCAGGGTCAGTATCCACGTCCAGGTCCGGGTCCGGGTCCTGGTCCGGTCAGGGTCAGGGTCCGGGTCCGGGTCCGTGTCCGGGGTCAGGATTCTAGTCCGTGTCCATGTCGGTGTCTGGGTCCGTGTCAGTGTCCGGGTCCGTGTCCGTGTCAGGGTCCGGGTCCGGGTCCGTGTCCGTGTCCGTGTCCGGGTCCGGGTCCGGGTCAGGGTCAGGGTCAGGATCCGAGTCCGGGTCCGGGTCCGGGTCCGGGTCCGGGTCCGGGTCTGGGTGAGGGTCCGGGTCCGGGTCCAGGTCCGGGTCCGGGTCCACGTCAGGGTCAGTATCCAGGTCCAGGTCCGGGTCCGGGTCCGGGTCCGGTCAGGGTCAGGGTCCGGGTCCTGGTCCGGGTCCGGGGTCAGGATTCTAGTCCGGGTCCGGGTCAGGGTCAGGGTCCGGGGCCGTGTCAGGGTCCGGGTCCGTGTCAGGGTCCGTGTCCGTGTCCGTGTCCGTGTCCATGTCCGAGTCCGGTTCCGGTTCCGTTTCCAGGTCAGGGTCAGGATCCGGGTCCGGGTCTGGGTCCGGGTCCGGGTCCGGGTCTGGGTCCGGGTCCGGGTCAGGATCCGGATCCGGGTCCAGATCCGGATCCGGATCAGGGTCCGTGTCCGTGTCCGGGTCAGTGTCCGGGTCCGGGTCCGGGTCCGGGTCCGGGTCTGGGTCCGGGTCCGGGGTCAGTATCCAAGTCCGGGTCCGGGTCCGGGGTCAGGATTCTAGTCCGGGTCCGGGTCCAGGTCCGGGTCCGTGTCAGTGTCCGTGTCCATGTCCGTGTCAGGGTCCGGGTCCGGGTCCGGGTCCGGGTCCGGGTCCGGATCCGGGTCAGGGTCAGGATCCGAGTCCGGGTCCGGGTTTGGGTGAGTGTCCGGGTCCGGGTCCAGGTCCGGGTCCGGGTCCATGTTAGTGTCTGGGTCCGTGTCCGTGTCCGGGTCCGAATCCGGGTCCGGTTCCGGTTCCGTTTCCAGGTCAGGGTCAGGATCCGGGTCCGGGTCTGGGTCCGGGTCCGGGTCTGGGTCCGGGTCTGGGTCCGAGTCCGGGTCCGGGTGAGGGTCCGGATCCGGGTCCGGATCCGGATCAGGGTCCGGGTCCGTGTCCAGGTCAGTGTCCGGGTCCGGGTCCGGGTCCGGGTCTGGGTCCGGGTCCGGGGTCAGTATCCGAGTCCGGGTCCGGGTCCGGGTTCAGGATTCTAGTCCGGGTCCGGGTCCGGGTCCGGGTCCGGGTCCGGGTCCGTGTCAGTGTCCGGGTCCGTGTCCGAGTCAGGGTCCGGGTCCGGGTCCGGGTCAGTTTCAGGGTCAGCGTCAGAGTCAGGGTCCGGTTCAGGGTCAGGGTCAGGGTCAGGGTCCGGGTCCGGGTCCGGTTCAGGGTCAGGGTCAGGGTCAGTGTCCGGGTCCGGGTCCGGGTCAGGGTCCGGATCCGGATCCGGATCCGGGTCCGTGTCAGTTTCAAGGTCAGTGTCAGGGTCCGGGTCCGTGTCAGTGTCCGGGTTCATGTCCGTGTCAGGGTCCGTGTCCGGGTCCGTGTCCGTGTCCGGATCCGGATCTTGGTCAGGGTCAGGGTCCGGGTCCGGGTCCGGATCCGGGTCCGGGTCTGGGTCCGGGTCCGGATCCGTATCAGTGTTAGTGTCACGGTCAGAGTCAGGGTCCGGGTCCAGGTCCGGGTCAGGGTCAGGATCCGGGTCCGGGTCCGGGTAAGGTTCCGGGTAAGGGTCCGGGTCCGGGTCCGGGTCCGGGTCCGGGTCCGTGTCAGGGTCCGGTTCCGGTTCCGTTTCCGTTTCCGTGTCAGTTTCAGGGTCAGTGTCAGTGTCAGGGTCCGTGTCAGGGTCCCGGGTCCGGGTCCGGGTCCCGGTCTCGGTGTGGGTCCGGGTCCGGGTCCAGGTCCGGGTCCGGGTCCACGTCAGGGTCAGTATCCAGGTCCAGGTCCGGGTCCGGGTCCGGGTCCGGTCAGGGTCAGTGTCCGTGTCCGGGTCCTGGTCCGGGGTCAGGATTCTAGTCCGGGTCCGGGTCCGGGTCCGGATCTGGGTCAGGGTCAGGGTCAGGGTCAGGGTCAGGATCCGTGACCGTTTCCGGGTCCGGGTAAGGGTACGTGTCCGTGTCCGTGTCCGGGTCCGGGTTAGGGTCCGGATCCGGGTCCGTGTTAGTTTCAGGGTCCGTGTCCGTGTCAGGGTCCGGGTCCGGGTCCGGGTCCGGGTCCGGTTCCGGGTCTGGGTGAGGGTCCGGGTCCGGGTCCAGGTCCGGGTCCGGGTCCGGGTCCACGTCAGGGTCAGTATCCAGGTCCAGGTCCAGGTCCGGGTCCGGGTCCGGTCAGGGTCAGGATCCGTGTCCGTGTCCGGGGTCAGGATTCTAGTCCGGGTCCGGGTCCGTGTCAGGGTCCGGGTCCGGTTCAGGGTCAGGGTCAGGGTCCGAGTCCGGGTCCGGGTCCGGGTCCGGGTCTGGGTTAGGGTCCGGGTCCGGGTCCAGGTCCGGGTCCGGGTCCACGTCAGGGTCAGTATCCAGGTCCAGGTCCGGGTCCGGGTCCGGGTCCGGGTCCGGGTCCGGTCAGGGTCAGGGTCAGGGTCCGTGTCCGGGTCCGTGTCCGGGTCCGGGGTCAGGTTTCTAGTCCGGGTCCGGGTCCTGGTCAGGGTCCGGGTCCGTGTCAGGGTCTGGGTCCGGGTCCGGGTCCGGGTCCGGGTCCGGGTCCGGGTCCGTGTCCGGGTCCGGGGTCAGGATTCTAGTCCGGGTCCGTGTCCTGGTCAGGGTCCGGGTCCGTGTCAGGGTCCGGGTCCGTGTCAGGGTCTGGGTCCGGGTCAGGGTCCGGGTCAGTGTCCGGGTCCGGGTCCGGGTCCGGGTCCGGGTCTGGGTCTGGGTCCGGGGTCAGGATCCGAGTCCGGGTCCGGGTCCGGGGTCAGGATTCTAGTCCGGGTCCGGGTCCGGGTCCGGGTCTGGGTCCGGGTCCAGGTCAGTGTCAGTGTCAGTGTCAGTGTCAGGGTCAGGGTCCGGGTCCGGGTCCGGGTCAGGGTCAGGATCCGTGTCCGGGTCCGGGTAAGTGTCCGTGTCCCCGTCCGGGTCCGGGTCCGGGTCCGAGTCAGGGTCCGGGTCCGGGTCCGGGTCCGGGTACGAGTCAGGGTCCGGGTCAGTTTCAGGGTCAGCGTCAGAGTCAGGGTCCGGTTCAGGTTCAGGGTCAGGGTCAGGGTCCGGGTCCGGGTCCGGTTCAGGGTCAGGGTCAGGGTCAGTGTCCGGGTCCGGGTCCGGGTCAGGGTCCGGATCCGGATCCGGATCCGGGTCCGTGTCAGTTTCAAGGTCAGTGTCAGGGTCCGGGTCCGTGTCAGTGTCCGGGTTCATGTCCGTGTCAGGGTCCGTGTCCGTGTCCGTGTCCGGGTCCGGATCCGGATCCGGATCTTGGTCAGGGTCAGGGTCCGGGTCCGGGTCCGGATCCGGGTCCGGGTCTGGGTCCGGGTCCGGATCCGTATCAGTGTTAGTGTCACGGTCAGAGTAAGGGTCCGGGTCCAGGTCCGGGTCAGGGTCAGGATCCGGGTCCGGGTCCGGGTAAGGGTCCGGGTCCGGGTCCGGGTCCGGGTCCGGGTCCGGGTCCGGGTCCGTGTCAGGGTCCGGTTCCGGTTCCGGTTCCGTGTCAGTTTCAGGGTCAGTGTCAGTGTCAGGGTCCGTGTCAGGGTCCCGGGTCCGGGTCCGGGTCCCGGTCTGGGTGAGGGTCCGTGTCCGTGTCCGGGGTCAGGATTCTAGTCCGGGTCCGGGTCCGTGTCAGGGTCCGGGTCAGGGTCAGGGTCAGGATCCGAGTCCGGGTCCGGGTCCGGGTCCGGGTCCGGGTCTGGGTGAGGGTCCGGGTCCGGGTCCGGGTCCGGGTCCGGGTCCGGGTCCACGTCAGGGTCAGTATCCAGGTCCAGGTCCGGGTCCGGGTCTGGGTCCGGTCAGGGTCAGCGTCCGTGTCCGGGTCAGTGTCCGGGTCCGGGTCCGGGTCCGGGTCCGGGTCTGGGTCCGGGTCCGGGGTCAGTATCCGAGTCCGGGTCCGGGTCCGGGGTCAGGATTCTAGTCCGGGTCCGGGTCCGGGTCCGGGTCCGTGTCAGTGTCCGTGTCCGTGTCCGTGTCAGGGTCCGGGTCCGGGTCCGGGTCCGGATCCGGGTCAGGGTCAGGATCCGAGTCCGGGTCCGGGTTTGGGTGAGTGTCCGGGTCCGGGTCCAGGTCCGGGTCCGGGTCCGCGTCAGGGTCCGGGTCCGGGTCCATGTCAGTGTCTGGGTCCGGGTCCGTGTCCGGGTCCGAATCCGGGTCCGGTTCCGGTTCCGTTTCCAGGTCAGGGTCAGGATCCGGGTCCGGGTCTGGGTCCGGGTCCGGGTCTGGGTCCGGGTCTGGGTCCGAGTCCGGGTCCGGGTGAGGGTCCGGATCCGGGTCCGGATCCGGATCAGGGTCCGGGTCCGTGTCCAGGTCAGGGTCCGGGTCCGGGTCCGGGTCCGGGTCTGGGTCCGGGTCCGGGGTCAGTATCCGAGTCCGGGTCCGGGTCCGGGGTCAGGATTCTAGTCCGGGTCCGGGTCCGGGTCCGGGTCCGGGTCCGGGTCAGTGTCCGGGTCCGTGTCCGAGTCAGGGTCCGGGTCCGGGTCCGGGTCAGTTTCAGGGTCAGCGTCAGAGTCAGGGTCCGGTTCAGGGTCAGGGTCAGGGTCAGGGTCCGGGTCCGGGTCCGGTTCAGGGTCAGGGTCAGGGTCAGTGTCCGGGTCCGGGTCCGGGTCAGGGTCCGGATCCGGATCCGGATCCGGGTCCGTGTCAGTTTCAAGGTCAGTGTCAGGGTCCGGGTCCGTGTCAGTGTCCGGGTTCATGTCCGTGTCAGGGTCCGTGTCCGGGTCCGTGTCCGGGTCCGTGTCCGGATCCGGATCTTGGTCAGGGTCAGGGTCCGGGTCCGGGTCCGGATCCGGGTCCGGGTCTGGGTCCGGGTCCGGATCCGTATCAGTGTTAGTGTCACGGTCAGAGTCAGGGTCCGGGTCCAGGTCCGGGTCAGGGTCAGGATCCGGGTCCGGGTCCGGGTAAGGGTCCGGGTAAGGGTCCGGGTCCGGGTCCGGGTCCGGGTCCGGGTCCGGGTCCGGGTCCGTGTCAGGGTCCGGTTCCGGTTCCGGTTCCGGTTCCGTGTCAGTTTCAGGGTCAGTGTCAGTGTCAGGGTCCGTGTTAGGGTCCCGGGTCCGGGTCCGGGTCCCGGTCTCGGTGTGGGTCCGGGTCCGGGTCCAGGTCCGGGTCCGGGTCCACGTCAGGGTCAGTATCCAGGTCCAGGTCCGGGTCCGGGTCCGGGTCCGGTCAGGGTCAGTGTCCGTGTCCGGGTCCTGGTCCGGGGTCAGGATTCTAGTCCGGGTCCGGGTCCGGGTCCGGATCTGGGTCAGGGTCAGGGTCAGGGTCAGTGTCAGGATCCGTGTCCGTTTCCGGGTCCGGGTAAGGGTACGTGTCCGTGTCCGTGTCCGTGTCCGGGTTAGGGTCCGGATCCGGGTCCGTGTTAGTTTCAGGGTCCGTGTCCGTGTCCGGGTCCGGGTCCGGGTCCGGGTCCGGGTCCGGTTCCGGGTCTGGGTGAGGGTCCGGGTCCGGGTCCAGGTCCGGGTCCGGGTCCGGGTCCACGTCAGGGTCAGTATCCAGGTCCAGGTCCAGGTCCGGGTCCGTGTCCGGTCAGGGTCAGGATCCGTGTCCGTGTCCGGGGTCAGGATTCTAGTCCGGGTCCGGGTCCGTGTCAGGGTCCGGGTCCGGGTCAGGGTCAGGGTCAGGATCCGAGTCCGGGTCCGGGTCCGGGTCCGGGTCCGGGTCTGGGTGAGGGTCCGTGTCCGGGTCCAGGTCCGGGTCCGGGTCCACGTCAGGGTCAGTATCCAGGTCCAGGTCCGGGTCCGGGTCCGGGTCCGGGTCCGGTCAGGGTCAGGGTCCGTGTCCGGGTCCGTGTCCGGGTCCGGGGTCAGGTTTCTAGTCCGGGTCCGGGTCCTGGTCAGGGTCCGGGTCCGTGTCAGGGTCCGGGTCCGTGTCAGGGTCTGGGTCCGGGTCCGGGTCCGGGTCCGGGTCCGGGTCCGTGTCCGGGTCCGGGGTCAGGATTCTAGTCCGGGTCCGTGTCCTGGTCAGGGTCCGGGTCCGTGTCAGGGTCCGGGTCCGTGTCAGGGTCTGGGTCCGGGTCAGGGTCCGGGTCAGTGTCCGGGTCCGGGTCCGGGTCCGGGTCCGGGTCTGGGTCTGGATCCGGGGTCAGGATCCGAGTCCGGGTCCGGGTCCGGGGTCAGGATTCTAGTCCGGGTCCGGGTCCGGGTCCGGGTCTGGGTCCGGGTCCAGGTCAGTGTCAGTGTCAGTGTCAGGGTCAGGGTCCGGGTCCGGGTCCGGGTCAGGGTCAGGATCCGTGTCCGGGTCCGGGTAAGTGTCCGTGTCCCCGTCCGGGTCCGGGTCCGGGTCCGAGTCAGGGTCCGGGTCCGGGTCCGGGTCCGGGTCCGAGTCAGGGTCCGGGTCAGTTTCAGGGTCAGCGTCAGAGTCAGGGTCCGGTTCAGGTTCAGGGTCAGGGTCAGGGTCCGGGTCCGGGTCCGGTTCAGGGTCAGGGTCAGGGTCAGTGTCCGGGTCCGGGTCCGGGTCAGGGTCCGGATCCGGATCCGGGTCCGTGTCAGTTTCAAGGTCAGTGTCAGGGTCCAGGTCCGTGTCAGTGTCCGGGTTCATGTCCGTGTCAGGGTCCGTGTCCGGGTCCGTGTCCGGGTCCGGATCCGGATCTTGGTCAGGGTCAGGGTCCGGGTCCGGGTCCGGATCCGGGTCCGGGTCTGGGTCCGGGTCCGGATCCGTATCAGTGTTAGTGTCACGGTCAGAGTCAGGGTCCGGGTCCAGGTCCGGGTCAGGGTCAGGATCCGGGTCCGGGTCCGGGTAAGGGTCCGGGTAAGGGTCCGGGTCCGGGTCCGGGTCCGGGTCCGGGTCCGTGTCAGGGTCCGGTTCCGGTTCCGGTTCCGGTTCCGTGTCAGTTTCAGGGTCAGTGTCAGTGTCAGGGTCCGTGTTAGGGTCCCGGGTCCGGGTCCGGGTCCCGGTCTCGGTGTGGGTCCGGGTCCGGGTCCAGGTCCGGGTCCGGGTCCACGTCAGGGTCAGTATCCAGGTCCAGGTCCGGGTCCGGGTCCGGGTCCGGTCAGGGTCAGTGTCCGGGTCCGGGTCCTGGTCCGGGGTCAGGATTCTAGTCCGGGTCCGGGTCCGGGTCCGGATCTGGGTCAGGGTCAGGGTCAGGGTCAGTGTCAGGATCCGTGTCCGTTTCCGGGTCCGGGTAAGGGTACGTGTCCGTGTCCGTGTCCGGGTCCGGGTTAGGGTCCGGATCCGGGTCCGTGTTAGTTTCAGGGTCCGTGTCCGTGTCAGGGTCCGGGTCCGGGTCCGGGTCCGGGTCCGGTTCCGGGTCTGGGTGAGGGTCCGGGTCCGGGTCCAGGTCCGGGTCCGGGTCCGGGTCCACGTCAGGGTCAGTATCCAGGTCCAGGTCCAGGTCCGGGTCCGTGTCCGGTCAGGGTCAGGATCCGTGTCCGTGTCCGGGGTCAGGATTCTAGTCCGGGTCCGGGTCCGTGTCAGGGTCCGGGTCCGGGTCAGGGTCAGGGTCAGGATCCGAGTCCGGGTCCGGGTCCGGGTCCGGGTCTGGGTGAGGGTCCGGGTCCGGGTCCAGGTCCGGGTCCGGGTCCACGTCAGGGTCAGTATCCAGGTCCAGGTCCGGGTCCGGGTCCGGGTCCGGGTCCGGGTCCGGTCAGGGTCAGGGTCCGTGTCCGGGTCCGTGTCCGGGTCCGGGGTCAGGTTTCTAGTCCGGGTCCGGGTCCTGGTCAGGGTCCGGGTCCGTGTCAGGGTCCGGGTCCGTGTCAGGGTCCGGGTCCGGGTCCGGGTCCGGGTCCGGGTCCGGGTCCGGGTCCGGGTCCGGGTCCGGGTCCGGGTCCGGGTCCGGGTCCGGGTCCGGGGTCAGGATTCTAGTCCGTGTCCGTGTCCTGGTCAGGGTCCGGGTCCGTGTCAGGGTCCGGGTCCGTGTCAGGGTCTGGGTCCGGGTCAGGGTCCGGGTCAGTGTCCGGGTCCGGGTCCGGGTCCGGGTCCGGGTCTAGGTCTGGATCCGGGGTCAGGATCCGAGTCCGGGTCCGGGTCCGGGGTCAGGATTCTAGTCCGGGTCCGTGTCCGGGTCCGGGTCTGGGTCCGGGTCCAGGTCAGTGTCAGTGTCAGTGTCAGGGTCAGGGTCCGGGTCCGGGTCCGGGTCAGTGTCCGGGTTCATGTCCGTGTCAGGGTCCGTGTCCGGGTCCGTGTCCGGGTCCGGATCCGGATCTTGGTCAGGGTCAGGGTCCGGGTCCGGGTCCGGATCCGGGTCCGGGTCTGGGTCCGGGTCCGGATCCGTATCAGTGTTAGTGTCACGGTCAGAGTCAGGGTCCGGGTCCAGGTCCGGGTCAGGGTCAGGATCCGGGTCCGGGTAAGGGTCCGGGTCCGGGTCCGGGTCCGGGTCCGGGTCCGGGTCCGTGTCAGGGTCCGGTTCCGGTTCCGGTTCCGTGTCAGTTTCAGGGTCAGTGTCAGTGTCAGGGTCCGTGTCAGGGTCCCGGGCCCGGGTCCGGGTCCAGGTCTGGGTGAGGGTCCGTGTCCGTGTCCGGGGTCAGGATTCTAGTCCGGGTCCGGGTCCGTGTCAGGGTCCGGGTCAGGGTCAGGGTCAGGATCCGAGTCCGGGTCCGGGTCCGGGTCCGGGTCTGGGTGAGGGTCCGGGTCCGGGTCCGGGTCCGGGTCCGGGTCCGGGTCCACGTCAGGGTCAGTATCCAGGTCCAGGTCCGGGTCCGGGTCTGGGTCCGGTCAGGGTCAGGGTCCGTGTCCGTGTCCGTGTCCGGGTCCGGGGTCAGGATTCTAGTCCGGGTCCGGGTCCGTGTCAGGGTCCGGGTCCGTGTCAGGGTCAGGGTCAGGATGCGAGTCAGGGTCCGGGTCCGTGTCAGGGTCCGGGTCCGGGTCCGGGTCCGGGTCCGGGTCCGGGTCCGGGTCCGGGTCCGGGTCCGGGTCCGGGTCCGGGTCCGGGTCCGGTTCCGTTTCCAGGTCAGGGTCAGGGTCAGGATCCGGGTCCGGGTCCGGGTCCGGGTCCGGGTCTGGGTCCGGGTCAGGGTCCGGATCCGGGTCCGGATCCGGATCAGGGTCCGGGTCAGGGTCCGGGTCAGTGTCCGGGTCCGGGTCCGGGTCCGGGTCCGGGTCTGGGTCTGGGTCCGGGGTCAGGATCCGAGTCCGGGTCCGGGTCCGGGGTCAGGATTCTAGTCTGGGTCCGGGTCCGGGTCCGGGTCTGGGTCCGGGTCCAGGTCAGTGTCAGTGTCAGGGTCAGGGTCATGGTCAGGGTCAGGGTCCGGGTCCGTGTCCGGGTCAGGGTCAGGGTCAGGATCCGTGTCCGGGTCCTGGTAAGGGTCCTTTTCCCCGTCCGGGTCCGTGTCCGTGTCCGAGTCAGGGTCCGGGTCCGGGTCCGGGTCCGAGTCAGGGTCCGGGTCCGGGTCCGGGTCAGTTTCAGGGTCAGCGTCAGAGTCAGGGTCCGGTTCAGGGTCAGGGTCAGGGTCAGGGTCCGGGTCCGGGTCCGGGTCCGGGTCCGGTTCAGGGTCAGGGTCAGGGTCAGGGTCAGTGTCCGGGTCCGGGTCCGGGTCCATGTCAGTGTCCGGGTCCGTGTCCGTGTCAGGGTCCGGGTCCGGGTCCAGGTCCGGGTCCGGGTCCGGGTCCGGGTCCAGGTCCTGGTCCGGGTCCGGGTCCGGGTCCGGGTCCGGGTCCGGTCAGGGTCAGGGTCCGTGTCCGTGTCCGGGTCCGGGGTCAGGATTCTAGTCCGGGTCCGTGTCTGGGTCAGGGTCCGTGTCCAGGTCCGGGTCCGGGTCCGGGTCCGGGTCCGGGTCCGGGTCCGGGTCCGGGTCCGGGTCCGGGTCTGGGTCCGGGTCCGGGGTCAGGATCCGAGTCCGGGTCAGGGTCCTGGTCCGTGTCCGGTTCCGTGTCCGTGTCCGTGTCCGTGTCCGGGTCCGGGTCCGGGTCCGGATCCGGATCTTGGTCAGGGTCAGGGTCCGGGTCCGGGTCCTGGTCTGGGTCCGGGTCCGGGTCAATGTCAGGGTCAGAGTCAGAGTCAGGGTCCGGGGTCAGGATTCTAGTCCGGGTCCGGGTCCGGGTCCGGGTCCGGGTCCGGATCTGGGTCAGGGTCAGGGTCAGGGTCAGGGTCAGGGTCAGGGTCAGGATCCGTGTCCGTTTCCGGGTCCTGGTAAGGGTCCGTGTCCGTGTCCGTGTCCGTGTCCGTGTCCGGGTCATGGTCCGGATCCGGATTCGGGTCCGTGTCAGTTTCAAGGTCAGTGTCAGGGTCCGGGTCCGTGTCAGTGTCCGGGTCCATGTCCGTGTCAGGGTCCGTGTCCGTGTCCGTGTCCGGGTCCGGGTCCGTGTCAGGGTCCGGTTCCGGTTCCGGTTCCGTGTCAGTTTCAGGGTCAGTGTCAGTGTTAGGGTCCGTGTCAGGGTCCCGGGCCCGGGTCCGGGTCCAGGTCTGGGTGAGGGTCCGTGTCCGTGTCCGGGGTCAGGATTCTAGTCCGGGTCCGGGTCCGTGTCAGGGTCCGGGTCAGGGTCAGGGTCAGGGTCAGGATCCGAGTCCGGGTCCGGGTCCGGGTCCGGGTCTGGGTGAGGGTCCGGGTCCGGGTCCGGGTCCGGGTCCGGGTCCACGTCAGGGTCAGTATCCAGGTCCAGGTCCGGGTCCGGGTCCGGGTCCGGTCAGGGTCAGTGTCCGTGTCCGGGTCCTGGTCCGGGGTCAGGATTCTAGTCCGGGTCCGGGTCCGGGTCCGGATCTGGGTCAGGGTCAGGGTCAGGGTCAGTGTCAGTGTCAGGATCCGTGTCCGTTTCCGGGTCCGGGTAAGGGTACGTGTCCGTGTCCGTGTCCGGGTCCGGGTTAGGGTCCGGATCCGGGTCCGTGTTAGTTTCAGGGTCCGTGTCCGTGTCAGGGTCCGGGTCCGGGTCCGGGTCCGGGTCCGGGTCCGGGTCCGGTTCCGGGTCTGGGTGAGGGTCCGGGTCCGGGTCCAGGTCCGGGTCCGGGTCCGGGTCCACGTCAGGGTCAGTATCCAGGTCCAGGTCCAGGTCCGGGTCCGTGTCCGGTCAGGGTCAGGATCCGTGTCCGTGTCCGGGGTCAGGATTCTAGTCCGGGTCCGGGTCCGTGTCAGGGTCCGGGTCCGGGTCAGGGTCAGGGTCAGGATCCGAGTCCGGGTCCGGGTCCGGGTCCGGGTCTGGGTGAGGGTCTGGGTCCGGGTCCAGGTCCGGGTCCGGGTCCACGTCAGGGTCAGTATCCAGGTCCAGGTCCGGGTCCGGGTCCGGGTCCTGGTCCGGTCAGGGTCAGGGTCCGGGTCCGGGTCCGTGTCCGGGTCCGGGGTCAGGTTTCTAGTCCGGGTCCGGGTCCTGGTCAGGGTCCGGGTCCGTGTCAGGGTCCGGGTCCGTGTCAGGGTCTGGGTCCGGGTCCGGGTCCGGGTCCGGGTCCGGGTCCGTGTCCGGGTCCGGGGTCAGGATTCTAGTCCGGGTCCGTGTCCTGGTCAGGGTCCGGGTCCGTGTCAGGGTCCGGGTCCGTGTCAGGGTCTGGGTCCGGGTCAGGGTCCGGGTCAGTGTCCGGGTCCGGGTCCGGGTCCGGGTCCGGGTCTGGGTCTGGGTCCGGGGTCAGGATCCGAGTCCGGGTCCGGGTCCGGGGTCAGGATTCTAGTCCGGGTCAGGGTCAGGATCCGTGTCCGGGTCCGGGTAAGTGTCCGTGTCCCCGTCCGGGTCCGGGTCCGGGTCCGAGTCAGGGTCCGGGTCAGTTTCAGGGTCAGCGTCAGAGTCAGGGTCCGGTTCAGGTTCAGGGTCAGGGTCAGGGTCCGTGTCCGGGTCCGGTTCAGGGTCAGGGTCAGGGTCAGTGTCCGGGTCCGGGTCCGGGTCAGGGTCCGGATCCGGATCCGGGTCCGTGTCAGTTTCAAGGTCAGTGTCAGGGTCCGGGTCCGTGTCAGTGTCCGGGTTCATGTCCGTGTCAGGGTCCGTGTCCGGGTCCGTGTCCGGGTCCGGATCCGGATCTTGGTCAGGGTCAGGGTCCGGGTCCGGGTCCGGATCCGGGTCCGGGTCTGGGTCTGGGTCCGGGTCCGGATCCGTATCAGTGTTAGTGTCACGGTCAGAGTCAGGGTCCGGGTCCAGGTCCGGGTCAGGGTCAGGATCCGGGTCCGGGTCCGGGTAAGGGTCCGGGTCCGGGTCCGGGTCCGGGTCCGGGTCCGGGTCCGGGTCCGGGTCCGGGTCCGTGTCAGGGTCCGGTTCCGGTTCCGGTTCCGTGTCAGTTTCAGGGTCAGTGTCAGTGTCAGGGTCCGTGTCAGGGTCCCGGGCCCGGGTCCGGGTCCAGGTCTGGGTGAGGGTCCGTGTCCGTGTCCGGGGTCAGGATTCTAGTCCGGGTCCGGGTCTTTGTCAGGGTCCGGGTCAGGGTCAGGGTCAGGATCCGAGTCCGGGTCCGGGTCCGGGTCCGGGTCTGGGTGAGGGTCCGGGTCCGGGTCCGGGTCCGGGTCCGGGTCCACGTCAGGGTCAGTATCCAGGTCCAGGTCCGGGTCCGGGTCTGGGTCCGGTCAGGGTCAGGGTCCGTGTCCGGGTCCGTGTCCGGGTCCGGGGTCAGGATTCTAGTCCGGGTCCGGGTCCGTGTCAGGGTCCGGGTCCGTGTCAGGGTCAGGGTCAGGATGCGAGTCAGGGTCCGGGTCCGTGTCAGGGTCCGGGTCCGGGTCCGGGTCCGGGTCCGGGTCCGGGTCCGGGTCCGGGTCCGGGTCCGGGTCCGGGTCCGGGTCCGGTTCCGGGTCCGGTTCCGTTTCCAGGTCAGGGTCAGGGTCAGGATCCGGGTCCGGGTCCGGGTCCGGGTCCGGGTCCGGGTCCGGGTCCGGGTCCGGGTCAGGGTCCGGATCCGGGTCCGGATCCGGATCAGGGTCTGGGTCAGGGTCCGGGTCAGTGTCCGGGTCAGTGTCCGGGTCCGGGTCCGGGTCCGGGTCCGGGTCCGGGTCTGGGTCTGGGTCCGGGGTCAGGATCCGAGTCCGGGTCCGGGTCCGGGGTCAGGATTCTAGTCTGGGTCCGGGTCCGGGTCCGGGTCTGGGTCCGGGTCCAGGTCAGTGTCAGTGTCAGGGTCAGGGTCATGGTCAGGGTCATGGTCCGGGTCCGGGTCCGGGTCCGGGTCCGGGTCAGGGTCAGGGTCAGGATCCGTGTCCGGGTCCTGGTAAGGGTCCTTTTCCCCGTCCGGGTCCGTGTCCGTGTCCGAGTCAGGGTCCGGGTCCGGGTCCGGGTCCGAGTCAGGGTCCGGGTCCGGGTCCGGGTCCGGGTCAGTTTCAGGGTCAGCGTCAGAGTCAGGGTCCGGTTCAGGGTCAGGGTCAGGGTCAGGGTCCTGGTCCGTGTCCGGTTCCGTGTCCTGGTCCGTGTCCGTGTCCGTGTCCGGGTCCGGGTCCGGATCCGGATCTTGGTCAGGGTCAGGGTCCGGGTCCGGGTCCTGGTCTGGGTCCGGGTCCGGGTCAATGTCAGGGTCAGAGTCAGAGTCAGGGTCCGGGGTCAGGATTCTAGTCCGGGTCCGGGTCCGGGTCCGGGTCCGGGTCCGGATCTGGGTCAGGGTCAGGGTCAGGGTCAGGGTCAGGGTCAGGGTCAGGGTCAGGATCCGTGTCCGTTTCCGGGTCCTGGTAAGGGTCCGTGTCCGTGTCCGGGTCCGTGTCCGGGTCATGGTCCGGATCCGGATTCGGGTCCGTGTCAGTTTCAAGGTCAGTGTCAGGGTCCGGGTCCGTGTCAGTGTCCGGGTCCATGTCCGTGTCAGGGTCCGTGTCCGTGTCCGGGTCCGGGTCCGGGTCCGGGTCCGGGTCAGTGTCAGGGTCCGGTTCCGGTTCCGGTTCCGTGTCAGTTTCAGGGTCAGTGTCAGTGTCAGGGTCCGTGTCAGGGTCCCAGGCCCGGGTCCGGGTCCAGGTCTGGGTGAGGGTCCGTGTCCGTGTCCGGGGTCAGGATTCTAGTCCGGGTCCGGGTCCGTGTCAGGGTCCGGGTCAGGGTCAGGGTCAGGATCCGAGTCTGGGTCCGGGTCCGGGTCCGGGTCTGGGTGAGGGTCCGGGTCCGGGTCCGGGTCCGGGTCCGGGTCCACGTCAGGGTCAGTATCCAGGTCCAGGTCCGGGTCCGGGTCTGGGTCCGGTCAGGGTCAGGGTCCGTGTCCGTGTCCGTGTCCGGGTCCGGGGTCAGGATTCTAGTCCGGGTCCGGGTCCGTGTCAGGGTCCGGGTCCGTGTCAGGGTCAGGGTCAGGATGCGAGTCAGGGTCCGGGTCCGGGTCCGGGTCCGGGTCCGGGTCCGGGTCCGGGTCCGGGTCCGGGTCCGGGTCCGGGTCCGGGTCCGGGTCCGGGTCTGGGTCCGGGTCCGGGTCCGGGTCCGGTTCCGTTTCCAGGTCAGGGTCAGGGTCAGGATCCGGGTCCGGGTCCGGGTCCGGGTCCGGGTCCGGGTCCGGGTCCGGGTCCGGGTCCGGGTCCGGGTCAGGGTCCGGATCCGGGTCCGGGTCAGGGTCCGGATCCGGGTCCGGATCCGGATCAGGGTCTGGGTCAGGGTCCGGGTCAGTGTCCGGGTCCGGGTCCGGGTCCGTGTCCGGGTCTGGGTCTGGGTCCGGGGTCAGGATCCGAGTCCGGGTCCGGGTCCGGGGCCAGGATTCTAGTCTGGGTCCGGGTCCGGGTCCGGGTCTGGGTCCGGGTCCAGGTCCAGGTCAGTGTCAGTGTCAGGGTCAGGGTCATGGTCAGGGTCAGGGTCCGGGTCCGGGTCCGGGTCAGGGTCAGGGTCAGGATCCGTGTCCGGGTCCTGGTAAGGGTCCTTTTCCCCGTCCGGGTCCGTGTCCGTGTCCGAGTCAGGGTCCGGGTCCGGGTCCGGGTCCGAGTCAGGGTCCGGGTCCGGGTCCGGGTCAGTTTCAGGGTCAGCGTCAGAGTCAGGGTCCGGTTCAGGGTCAGGGTCAGGGTCAGTGTCCGGGTCCGGGTCCGGGTCCGGGTCCGGTTCAGGGTCAGGGTCAGGGTCAGGGTCAGTGTCCGGGTCCGGGTCCGGGTCCGGGTCCATGTCAGTGTCCGGGTCCGTGTCCGTGTCAGGGTCCGGGTCCGGGTCCGGGTCCAGGTCCGGGTCCGGGTCCGGGTCCAGGTCCGGGTCCGGGTCCGGGTCCGGGTCCGGGTCCGGTCAGGGTCAGGGTCCGTGTCCGTGTCCGGGTCCGGGGTCAGGATTCTAGTCCGGGTCCGTGTCTGGGTCAGGGTCCGGGTCCAGGTCCGGGTCCGGGTCCGGGTCCGGGTCCGGGTCCGGGTCCGGGTCTGGGTCCGGGTCCGGGGTCAGGATCCGAGTCCGGGTCAGGGTCCTGGTCCGTGTCCGGGTCCGTGTCCGGGTCCGTGTCCGGGTCCGGGTCCGGATCCGGATCTTGGTCAGGGTCAGGGTCCGGGTCAGGGTCCTGGTCTGGGTCCGGGTCCGGGTCAGTGTCAGGATCAGAGTCAGAGTCAGGGTCCGGGGTCAGGATTCTAGTCCAGGTCCGGGTCCGGGTCCAGGTCCGGGTCCGGGTCCGGGTCCGGGTCCGGGTCCGGTCAGGGTCAGGGTCCGTGTCCGTGTCCGGGTCCGGGGTCAGGATTCTAGTCCGGGTCCGTGTCTGGGTCAGGGTCCGGGTCCAGGTCCGGGTCCGGGTCCGGGTCCGGGTCCGGGTCCGGGTCCGGGTCCGGGTCTGGGTCCGGGTCCGGGGTCAGGATCCGAGTCCGGGTCAGGGTCCTGGTCCGTGTCCGGGTCCGTGTCCGGGTCCGTGTCCGGGTCCGGGTCCGGATCCGGATCTTGGTCAGGGTCAGGGTCCGGGTCAGGGTCCTGGTCTGGGTCCGGGTCCGGGTCAGTGTCAGGATCAGAGTCAGAGTCAGGGTCCGGGGTCAGGATTCTAGTCCAGGTCCGGGTCCGGGTCCGGGTCCGGGTCCGGATCTGGGTCAGGGTCAGGGTCAGGGTCAGGGTCAGGGTCAGGGTCAGGGTCAGGATCCGTGTCCGTTTCCGGGTCCTGGTAAGGGTCCGTGTCCGTGTCCGTGTCCGTGTACGGGTCATGGTCCGGATCCGGATCCGGGTCCGTGTCAGTTTCAAGGTCAGTGTCAGGGTCCGGGTCCGTGTCAGTGTCCGGGTCCATGTCCGTGTCAGGGTCCGTGTCCGTGTCCGTGTCCGTGTCCGGGTCTGGGTGAGGGTCCGGGTCCGGGTCCAGGTCCGGGTCTGGGTCCGGGTCCAGGTCCGGGTCCGGGTCCACGTCAGGGTCAGTATCCAGGTCCAGGTCCGGGTCCGGGTCCGTGTCCGGTCAGGGTCAGGGTCCGTGTCCGGGTCCGGGTCCGGGGTCAGGATTCTAGTCCGGGTCCATGTCCGTGTCCGTGTCCGTGTCCGTGTCCGGGTCCGGATCCGGATCTTGGTCAGGGTCAGGGTCCGGGTCCGGGTCCGGGTCTGGGTCCGGGTCCAGGTCAGTGTCAGTGTCAGGGTCAGAGTCAGGGTCCGGGTCCGGATCTGGGTCAGGGTCAGGATCCGTGTCCGTTTCCGGGTCCGGGTAAGGGTCCGTGTCCGTGTCCGGGTCCGGGTCCGTGTCTGGGTCCGGATCCGGGTCCGTGTCAGTTTCAGGGTCAGTGTCAGGGTCCGGGTCCGTGTCAGTGTCCGTGTCCGTGTCTGTGTCAGGGTCCGGGTCCGGGTCCGGGTCCGGGTCCGGGTCTGGTTGAGGGTCCGGGTCCGGGTCCAGGTCCGGGTCCGGGTCCACGTCAGGGTCAGTATCCAGGTCCAGGTCCGGGTCCGGGTCCGGGTCCGGTCAGGGTCCGGGTCCGGGTCCGGGTCCGGGTCCGGGGTCAGGATTCTAGTCCGTGTCCGTGTCCGTGTCAGGATCCGTGTCAGTGTCCGTGTCCGTGTTCGTGTCAGGGTCCGGGTCCGGGTCCGGGTCCGGGTCAGGGTCAGGGTCAGGGTCAGGATCCGAGTCCGGGTCGGGGTCTGGGTCCGGGTCTGGGTGAGGGTCCGGGTCCGGGTCCGGGTCAGGGTCCGTGTCCGGGTCCGGGTCCGTGTCAGGGTCCGGATCCGGGTCCAGATCCGGATCACGGTCCGTGTCCGTGTCCGGGTCAGGGTCCGGGTCCGGGTCCGGGTCCGTGTCTGGGTCCGGGTCCGGGGTCAGGATCCGATTCCGGGTCTGGGTCCGGGGTCAGGATTCTAGTCCGGGTCCGGGTCCGGGTCCGGGTCCGGGTCCGTGTCAGTGTCCGGGTCCGTGTCCGTGTCAGGGTCCGGGTCTTGGTCCGGGTCCGGGTCTGGGTGAGGTCCGGGTCCGGGGTCAGGATTCTAGTCCGTGTCGGTGTCTGGGTCCGTGTCAGTGTCCGTGTCCGTGTCCGTGTCAGGGTCCGTGTCCGTGTCCGGTTCCGTGTCCGGGTCCGGGTCCGGGTCAGGGTCAAGGTCAGGATCCAAGTCCGGGTCCGGGTCCGGGTCCGGGTCCGGGTCTGGGTGAGGGTCCGTGTCCGGGTCCAGGTCCGGGTCCGGGTCCACGACAGGGTCAGTATCCAGGTCCAGGTCCGGGTCCGGGTCCGGGTCCGGTCAGGGTCAGGGTCCGTGTCCGTGTCCGGGTCCGGGGTCAGGATTCTAGTCCGGGTCCGGGTCAGGATCAGGGTCCGGGGCCCTGTCAGGGTCCGGGTCCATGTCAGGGTCTGGGTCCGTGTCCGTGTCCGTGTCCGAGTCCGGTTCTGGTTCCGTTTCCAGGTCAGGGTCAGGATCCGGGTCCGGGTCTGGGTCCGTGTCAGTTTCAAGGTCAGTGTCAGGGTCCGGGTCCGTGTCAGTGTCCGGGTCCATGTCCGTGTCAGGGTCCGTGTCCGTGTCCGTGTCCGGGTCCGGGTCTGGGTGAGGGTCCGGGTCCGGGTCCAGGTCCGGGTCTGGGTCCGGGTCCAGGTCTGGGTCCGGGTCCACGTCAGGGTCAGTATCCAGGTCCAGGTCCGTGTCCGTGTCCGTGTCCGGTCAGGGTCAGGGTCCGTGTCCGGGTCCGGGTCCGGGGTCAGGATTCTAGTCCGTGTCCGTCTCCGTGTCCGTGTCCGTGTCCGTGTCCGGGTCCGGGTCCGGGTCCGGGTCCGGGTCTGGGTCCGGGTCCGGGGTCAGGATCCGAGTCCGGGTCCGGGGTCCTGGTCCGGGTAGGGGTCCGGGTCCGGGTCCGGGTCCGGGTCTGGGTCCGGGTCCGGATCCGGATCTTGGTCAGGGTCAGGGTCCGGGTTCCGGGTCCGGGTCTGGGTCCGGGTCCGGGTCAGTGTCAGTGTCAGGGTCAGAGTCAGGGTCCGGGGTCAGGATTCTAGTCCGTGTCCGGGTCCGGGTCCCGGTCCGGGTTCGGGTCCGGGTCCGGATCTGGGTCAGGGTCAGGATCCGTGTCCGTTTCCGGGTCCAGGTAAGGGTCCGTGTCCGTGTCCGGGTCCGGGTCCGTGTCTGGGTCCGGATCCGGGTCCGTGTCAGTTTCAGGGTCAGTGTCAGGGTCCGGGTCCGTGTCAGTGTCCGGGTCCGTGTCTGTGTCAGGGTCCGGGTCCGGGTCCGGGTCCGGGTCCGGGTCCGGGTCTGGTTGAGGGTCCGGGTCCGGGTCCAGGTCCGGGTCCGGGTCCACGTCAGGGTCAGTATCCAGGTCCAGGTCCGGGTCCGGGTCCGTGTCCGGTCAGGGTCCGGGTCCGGGTCCGGGTCCGGGTCCGGGGTCAGGATTCTAGTCCGTGTCCGTGTCCGTGTCAGGATCCGTGTAAGTGTCCGTGTCCGTGTTCGTGTCAGGGTCCGGGTCCGGGTCCGGGTCCGGGTCAGGGTCAGGGTCAGGGTCAGGATCCGAGTCCGGGTCGGGGTCTGGGTCCGGGTCTGGGTGAGGGTCCGGGTCCGGGTCCGGGTCAGGGTCCGTGTCCGGGTCCGGGTCAGGGTCCGGATCCGGGTCCAGATCCGGATCACGGTCCGTGTCCGTGTCCGTGTCCGGGTCAGGCGGTCCGGGTCCGGGTCCGGGTCCGGGTCTGGGTCCGGGTCCGGGGTCAGGATCCGATTCCGGGTCTGGGTCCGGGGTCAGGATTCTAGTCCGGGGTCCGGGTCCGGGTCCGGGTCCGGGTCCGGGTCAGTGTCCGGGTCCGTGTCCGTGTCAGGGTCCGGGTCTTGGTCCGGGTCCGGGTCTGGGTGAGGTCCGGGTCCGGGGTCAGGATTCTAGTCCGTGTCCGTGTCGGTGGTCTGGGTCCGTGTCAGTGTCCGGGTCCGTCGTGTCCGTGTCAGGGTCCGTGTCCGGGTCCGGGTCCGTGTCCGGGTCCGGGTCCGGGTCAGGGTCAAGGTCAGGATCCGAGTCCGGGTCCGGGTCCGGGTCCGGGTCCGGGTCTGGGTGAGGGGTCCGGGTCCGGGTCCAGGTCCGGGTCCGGGTCCACGACAGGGTCAGTATCCAGGTCCAGGTCCGGGTCCGGGTCCGGGTCCGGTCAGGGTCAGGGTCCGTGTCCGTGTCCGGGTCCGGGGTCAGGATTCTAGTCCGGGTCCGGGTCAGGATCAGGGTCCGGGGCCGTGTCAGGGTCCGGGTCCGTGTCAGGGTCTGGGTCCGTGTCCGTGTCCGTGTCCGAGTCCGGTTCTGGTTCCGTTTCCAGGTCAGGGTCAGGATCCGGGTCCGGGTCTGGGTCCGGGTCCGGGTCCGGGTCTGGGTCCGGGTCCGGGTCAGGATCCGGATCTGGGTCCGGATCCGGATCAGGGTCCGTGTCCGTGTCCGGGTCAGTGTCCGGGTCCGGGTCCGGGTCTGGGTCCGGGTCTGGGTCCGGGTCCGGGGTCAGTATCCGAGTCCGGGTCCGGGTCCGGGGTCAGGATTCTAGTCCGGGTCCGGGTCCGGGTCCGGGTCCGTGTCAGTGTCCGTGTCAGTGTCCGTGTCCGTGTCTGTGTCAGGGTCCGGGTCCGGGTCCGGGTCCGGGTCCGGGTCCGGGTCCGGGTCAGGGTCAGGATCCGAGTCCGTGTCCGGGTTTGGGTGAGTGTCCGGGTCCGGGTCCAGGTCCGGGTCCGGGTCCACGTCAGGGTCAGTATCCAGGTCCAGGTCCGGGTCCGGGTCCGGGTCCGGTCAGGGTCAGGGTCCATGTCCGGGTCTGGGTCCGGGGTCAGGATTCTAGTCCCGGTCCGTGTCAGGGACCGGGTCCGTGTCAGGGTCCGGGTCCATGTCAGTGTCTGGGTCCGTGTCCGTGTCCGGGTCCGAGTCCGGGTCCGGTTCCGGTTCCGTTTCCAGGTCAGGGTCAGGATCCGGGTCCGGGTCTGGGTCCGGGTCCGGGTCTGGGTCCGGGTCTGGGTCCGGGTCCGGGTCCGGGGTGAGGGTCCGGATCCGGGTCCGGATCCGGATCAGGGTCCGGGTCCGTGTCCAGGTCAGTGTCCGGGTCCGGGTCCGGGTCCGGGTCCGGGTCTGGGTCCGGGTCCGGGGGTCAGTATCCGAGTCCGGGTCCGGGTCCGGGGTCAGGATTCTAGTCCGTGTCCGGGTCCGGGTCCGGGTCCGTGTCAGTGTCCGGGTCCGTGTCCGTGTTAGGGTCCGGATCCGGGTCGGGGTCCGGGTCCAGGTCCGGGTCCGGGTCCGCGTCCGGGTCCGGGTCAGGGTCAGGATCCGAGTCCGGGTCCGGGTCCGGGTCCGGGTCTGGGTGAGTGTCCGGGTCCGGGTCCAGGTCCGGGTCCGGGTCCACGTCAGGGTCAGTATCCAGGTCCAGGTCCGGGTCCGGGTACGGGTCCAGTCAGGGTCAGGGTCCGTGTCCATGTCCGGGTCCGGGTCCGGGGTCAGGATTCTAGTCTGGGTCCGGGTCCGGGTCCGGGTCAGGGTCCGGATCCGTGTCCGGGTGGAGGTCGGGTTTCGGGTCCGGGTCCGGGTCAGGGTCCGGGTCCGGGTGAGGGTCCGGGTCCTGGTCAGGGTCAGGGTCAGGGTCCGGTTCCGGGTCCGGGTCAGAGTCCGGGTCCGGGTCCGGGTTTGGGTCCGGGTCCGGGTCACGGTCTGGGGTCAGGATTCTAGTCCGTGTCCGTGTCCGTGTCAGGATCCGTGTAAGTGTCCGTGTCCGTGTTCGTGTCAGGGTCCGGGTCCGGGTCCGGGTCCGGGTCCGGGTCAGGGGTCAGGGTCAGGGTCAGGATCCGAGTCCGGGTCGGGGTCTGGGTCCGGGTCTGGGTGAGGGTCCGGGTCCGGGTCCGGGTCAGGGTCCGTGTCCGGGTCCGGGTCAGGGTCCGGATCCGGGTCCAGATCCGGATCACGGTCCGTGTCCGTGTCCGTGTCCGGGTCAGGGTCCGGGTCCGGGTCCGGGTCCGGGTCTGGGTCCGGGTCCGGGGTCAGGATCCGATTCCGGGTCTGGGTCCGGGGTCAGGATTCTAGTCCGGGTCCGGGTCCGGGTCCGGGTCCGGGTCCGGGTCAGTGTCCGGGTCCGTGTCCGTGTCAGGGTCCGGGTCTTGGTCCGGGTCCGGGTCTGGGTGAGGTCCGGGTCCGGGGTCAGGATTCTAGTCCGTGTCCGTGTCGGTGTCTGGGTCCGTGTCAGTGTCCGGGTCCGTGTCCGTGTCAGGGTCCGTGTCCGGGTCCGGGTCCGTGTCCGGGTCCGGGTCCGGGTCAGGGTCAAGGTCAGGATCCGAGTCCGGGTCCGGGTCCGGGTCCGGGTCCGGGTCTGGGTGAGGGTCCGGGTCCGGGTCCGGGTCCAGGTCCGGGTCCGGGTCCACGACAGGGTCAGTATCCAGGTCCAGGTCCGGGTCCGGGTCCGGGTCCGGTCAGGGTCAGGGTCCGTGTCCGTGTCCGGGTCCGGGGTCAGGATTCTAGTCCGGGTCCGGGTCAGGATCAGGGTCCGGGGCCGTGTCAGGGTCCGGGTCCGTGTCAGGGTCTGGGTCCGTGTCCGTGTCCGTGTCCGAGTCCGGTTCTGGTTCCGTTTCCAGGTCAGGGTCAGGATCCGGGTCCGGGTCTGGGTCCGGGTCCGGGTCCGGGTCTGGGTCCGGGTCCGGGTAAGGATCCGGATCTGGGTCCGGATCCGGATCAGGGTCCGTGTCCGTGTCCGGGTCAGTGTCCGGGTCCGGGTCCGGGTCTGGGTCCGGGTCTGGGTCCGGGTCCGGGGTCAGTATCCGAGTCCGGGTCCGGGTCCGGGGTCAGGATTCTAGTCCGGGTCCGGGTCCGGGTCCGGGTCCGTGTCAGTGTCCGTGTCAGTGTCCGTGTCCGTGTCTGTGTCAGGGTCCGGGTCCGGGTCCGGGTCCGGGTCCGGGTCCGGGTCCGGGTCCGGGTCAGGGTCAGGATCCGAGTCCGTGTCCGGGTTTGGGTGAGTGTCCGGGTCCGGGTCCAGGTCCGGGTCCGGGTCCACGTCAGGGTCAGTATCCAGGTCCAGGTCCGGGTCCGGGTCCGGGTCCGGTCAGGGTCAGGGTCCATGTCCGGGTCTGGGTCCGGGGTCAGGATTCTAGTCCCGGTCCGTGTCAGGGACCGGGTCCGTGTCAGGGTCCGGGTCCATGTCAGTGTCTGGGTCCGTGTCCGTGTCCGGGTCCGAGTCCGGGTCCGGTTCCGGTTCCGTTTCCAGGTCAGGGTCAGGATCCGGGTCCGGGTCTGGGTCCGGGTCCGGGTCTGGGTCCGGGTCTGGGTCCGGGTCCGGGTCCGGGTGAGGGTCCGGATCCGGGTCCGGATCCGGATCAGGGTCCGGGTCCGTGTCCAGGTCAGTGTCCGGGTCCGGGTCCGGGTCCGGGTCCGGGTCTGGGTCCGGGTCCGGGGTCAGTATCCGAGTCCGGGTCCGGGTCCGGGGTCAGGATTCTAGTCCGTGTCCGGGTCGGGGTCCGGGTCCGTGTCAGTGTCCGGGTCCGTGTCCGTGTTAGGGTCCGGATCCGGGTCGGGGTCCGGGTCCAGGTCCGGGTCCGGGTCCGCGTCCGGGTCCGGGTCAGGGTCAGGATCCGAGTCCGGGTCCGGGTCCGGGTCCGGGTCTGGGTGAGTGTCCGGGTCCGGGTCCAGGTCCGGGTCCGGGTCCACGTCAGGGTCAGTATCCAGGTCCAGGTCCGGGTCCGGGGTACGGGTCCAGTCAGGGTCAGGGTCCGTGTCCATGTCCGGGTCCGGGTCCGGGGTCAGGATTCTAGTCTGGGTCCGGGTCCGGGTCCGGGTCAGGGTCCGGATCCGTGTCCGGGTGGAGGTCGGGTTTCGGGTCCGGGTCCGGGTCAGGGTCCGGGTCCGGGTGAGGGTCCGGGTCCTGGTCAGGGTCAGGGTCAGGGTCCGGGTCCGGGTCCGGGTCAGAGTCCGGGTCCGGGTCCGGGTTTGGGTCCGGGTCAGGGTCACGGTCTGGGGTCAGGATTCTAGTCCGGGTCCGGGTCCGGATCCGGGTCCGGATCTGGGTCAGGGTCAGCGTGAGGGTCAGGGTCAGGATCCGGGTCCGGGTCCGGGTCCGGGTCCGGGTCCGGGTCCGAGTCAGGGTCCGGGTCCGGGTCCGGGTCAGTTTCAGGGTCAGTGTCAGAGTCAGGGTCTGGGTCCGGGTCCGGGTCCGAGTCCGGGTCCGGGTCCGTGTCCGGGTCCGGGTCTGAGTCAGGTTCCGGGTCCGGGTCCGGGTCAGTTTCAGGGTCAGGGTCAGAGACGGAGTCCAGGTCCGGGTCCGGGTCCGGGTCCGGGTCCGGGTCCGGGTCCGGGTCCGGGTCCGGGTCCGGGTCCGGGTCCGGGTCCGGGTCCAGGTCCGGGTCCGGGTCAGGGTCAGGGACAGGGTCCGGGTCCGGGTCAGGGTCAGGGTCAGGGTCAGGGTCCGGGTCGGGGTCCGGGTCCAGGTCCGGGTCCGGGTCCGCGTCCGGGTCCGGGTCAGGGTCAGGATCCGAGTCCGGGTCCGGGTCCGGGTCCGGGTCTGGGTGAGTGTCCGGGTCCGGGTCCAGGTCCGGGTCCGGGTCCACGTCAGGGTCAGTATCCAGGTCCAGGTCCGGGTCCGGGTACGGGTCCAGTCAGGGTCAGGGTCCGTGTCCATGTCCGGGTCCGGGTCCGGGGTCAGGATTCTAGTCTGGGTCCGGGTCCGGGTCCGGGTCAGGGTCCGGATCCGTGTCCGGGTGGAGGTCGGGTTTCGGGTCCGGGTCCGGGTCAGGGTCCGGGTCCGGGTGAGGGTCCGGGTCCTGGTCAGGGTCAGGGTCAGGGTCCGGTTCCGGGTCCGGGTCAGAGTCCGGGTCCGGGTCCGGGTTTGGGTCCGGGTCCGGGTCACGGTCTGGGGTCAGGATTCTAGTCCGTGTCCGTGTCCGTGTCAGGATCCGTGTAAGTGTCCGTGTCCGTGTTCGTGTCAGGGTCCGGGTCCGGGTCCGGGTCCGGGTCCGGGTCAGGGTCAGGGTCAGGGTCAGGATCCGAGTCCGGGTCAGGGTCTGGGTCCGGGTCTGGGTGAGGGTCCGGGTCCGGGTCCGGGTCAGGGTCCGTGTCCGGGTCCGGGTCAGGGTCCGGATCCGGGTCCAGATCCGGATCACGGTCCGTGTCCGTGTCCGTGTCCGGGTCAGGGTCCGGGTCCGGGTCCGGGTCCGGGTCTGGGTCCGGGTCCGGGGTCAGGATCCGATTCCGGGTCTGGGTCCGGGGTCAGGATTCTAGTCCGGGTCCGGGTCCGGGTCCGGGTCCGGGTCCGGGTCAGTGTCCGGGTCCGTGTCCGTGTCAGGGTCCGGGTCTTGGTCCGGGTCCGGGTCTGGGTGAGGTCCGGGTCCGGGGTCAGGATTCTAGTCCGTGTCCGTGTCGGTGTCTGGGTCCGTGTCAGTGTCCGGGTCCGTGTCCGTGTCAGGGTCCGTGTCCGGGTCCGGGTCCGTGTCCGGGTCCGGGTCCGGGTCAGGGTCAAGGTCAGGATCCGAGTCCGGGTCCGGGTCCGGGTCCGGGTCCGGGTCTGGGTGAGGGTCCGGGTCCGGGTCCAGGTCCGGGTCCGGGTCCACGACAGGGTCAGTATCCAGGTCCAGGTCCGGGTCCGGGTCCGGGTCCGGTCAGGGTCAGGGTCCGTGTCCGTGTCCGGGTCCGGGGTCAGGATTCTAGTCCGGGTCCGGGTCAGGATCAGGGTCCGGGGCCGTGTCAGGGTCCGGGTCCGTGTCAGGGTCTGGGTCCGTGTCCGTGTCCGTGTCCGAGTCCGGTTCTGGTTCCGTTTCCAGGTCAGGGTCAGGATCCGGGTCCGGGTCTGGGTCCGGGTCCGGGTCCGGGTCTGGGTCCGGGTCCGGGTCAGGATCCGGATCTGGGTCCGGATCCGGATCAGGGTCCGTGTCCGTGTCCGGGTCAGTGTCCGGGTCCGGGTCCGGGTCTGGGTCCGGGTCTGGGTCCGGGTCCGGGGTCAGTATCCGAGTCCGGGTCCGGGTCCGGGGTCAGGATTCTAGTCCGGGTCCGGGTCCGGGTCCGGGTCCGTGTCAGTGTCCGTGTCAGTGTCCGTGTCCGTGTCTGTGTCAGGGTCCGGGTCCGGGTCCGGGTCCGGGTCCGGGTCCGGGTCCGGGTCCGGGTCAGGGTCAGGATCCGAGTCCGTGTCCGGGTTTGGGTGAGTGTCCGGGTCCGGGTCCAGGTCCGGGTCCGGGTCCACGTCAGGGTCAGTATCCAGGTCCAGGTCCGGGTCCGGGTCCGGGTCCGGTCAGGGTCAGGGTCCATGTCCGGGTCTGGGTCCGGGGTCAGGATTCTAGTCCCGGTCCGTGTCAGGGACCGGGTCCGTGTCAGGGTCCGGGTCCATGTCAGTGTCTGGGTCCGTGTCCGTGTCCGGGTCCGAGTCCGGGTCCGGTTCCGGTTCCGTTTCCAGGTCAGGGTCAGGATCCGGGTCCGGGTCTGGGTCCGGGTCCGGGTCTGGGTCCGGGTCTGGGTCCGGGTCCGGGTCCGGGTGAGGGTCCGGATCCGGGTCCGGATCCGGATCAGGGTCCGGGTCCGTGTCCAGGTCAGTGTCCGGGTCCGGGTCCGGGTCCGGGTCCGGGTCTGGGTCCGGGTCCGGGGTCAGTATCCGAGTCCGGGTCCGGGTCCGGGGTCAGGATTCTAGTCCGTGTCCGGGTCGGGGTCCGGGTCCGTGTCAGTGTCCGGGTCCATGTCCGTGTTAGGGTCCGGATCCGGGTCGGGGTCCGGGTCCAGGTCCGGGTCCGGGTCCGCGTCCGGGTCCGGGTCAGGGTCAGGATCCGAGTCCGGGTCCGGGTCCGGGTCCGGGTCTGGGTGAGTGTCCGGGTCCGGGTCCAGGTCCGGGTCCGGGTCCACGTCAGGGTCAGTATCCAGGTCCAGGTCCGGGTCCGGGTACGGGTCCAGTCAGGGTCAGGGTCCGTGTCCATGTCCGGGTCCGGGTCCGGGGTCAGGATTCTAGTCTGGGTCCGGGTCCGGGTCCGGGGTCAGGGTCCGGATCCGTGTCCGGGTGGAGGTCGGGTTTCGGGTCCGGGTCCGGGTCAGGGTCCGGGTCCGGGTGAGGGTCCGGGTCCTGGTCAGGGTCAGGGTCAGGGTCCGGGTCCGGGTCCGGGTCAGAGTCCGGGTCCGGGTCCGGGTTTGGGTCCGGGTCAGGGTCACGGTCTGGGGTCAGGATTCTAGTCCGGGTCCGGGTCCGGATCCGGGTCCGGATCTGGGTCAGGGTCAGCGTGAGGGTCAGGGTCAGGATCCGGGTCCGGGTCCGGGTCCGGGTCCGGGTCCGGGTCCGAGTCAGGGTCCGGGTCCGGGTCCGGGTCAGTTTCAGGGTCAGTGTCAGAGTCAGGGTCTGGGTCCGGGTCCGGGTCCGAGTCCGGGTCCGGGTCCGTGTCCGGGTCCGGGTCTGAGTCAGGTTCCGGGTCCGGGTCCGGGTCAGTTTCAGGGTCAGGGTCAGAGACGGAGTCCAGGTCCGGGTCCGGGTCCGGGTCCGGGTCCGGGTCCGGGTCCGGGTCCGGGTCCGGGTCCGGGTCCGGGTCCGGGTCCGGGTCCGGGTCCGGGTCCGGGTCCGGGTCCGGGTCCAGGTCCGGGTCCGGGTCAGGGTCAGGGACAGGGTCCGGGTCCGGGTCAGGGTCAGGGTCAGGGTCAGGGTCTGGGTCCGGGTCCGGGTCCGGGTCCGTGTCATGGTCCGGGTCCGGGTCCGTGTCAGGGTCTGGGTCCGGGTCCGGGTCCGGGTCCGGGTCCGGGTCCGGGTCCGGCTCAGGGTCAGGATCCGAGTCCGGGTCCGGGTCCGGGTCAGGGTCTGGGTGAGGGTGAGGGTCAGGGTCCGGGTCCAGGTCAGGGTCCGGGTCCACGTCAGGGTCAGTATCCAGGTCCATGTCCGTGTCAGGGTCCGTGTCCGTGTCTGTGTCCGGGTCCGGGTCTGGGTGAGGGTCCGGGTCCGGGTCCAGGTCCGGGTCTGGGTCCGGGTCCAGGTCCGGGTCCGGGTCCGCGTCAGGGTCAGTATCCAGGTCCAGGTCCGGGTCCGGGTCCGTGTCCGGTCAGGGTCAGGGTCCGGGTCCGGGTCTGGGTGAGGTCCGGATCCGGGGTCAGGATTCTAGTCCGTGTCCGTGTCGGTGTCTGGGTCCGTGTCAGTGTCCGGGTCCGTGTCCGTGTCAGGGTCCGTGTCCGGGTCCGGGTCCGGGTCAGTGTCAGTGTCAGGGTCAGGATCCGGATCTGGGTCCGGATCCGGATCAGGGTCCGTGTCCGTGTCCGGGTCAGTGTCCGGGTCCGGGTCCGGGTCTGGGTCCGGGTCCGGGTCAGGATCCGGATCTGGGTCCGGATCCGGATCAGGGTCCGTGTCCGTGTCCGGGTCAGTGTCCGGGTCCGGGTCCGGGTCTGGGTCCGGGTCTGGGTCCGGGTCCGGGGTCAGTATCCGAGTCCGGGTCCGGGTCCGGGGTCAGGATTCTAGTCCGGGTCCGGGTCCGGGTCCGGGTCCGTGTCAGTGTCCGTGTCAGTGTCTGTGTCCGTGTCTGTGTCAGGGTCCGGGTCCGGGTCCGGGTCCGGGTCCGGGTCCGGGTCCGGGTCCGGGTCAGGGTCAGGATCCGAGTCCGTGTCCGGGTTTGGGTGAGTGTCCGGGTCCGGGTCCAGGTCCGGGTCCGGGTCCACGTCAGGGTCAGTATCCAGGTCCAGGTCCGGGTCCGGGTCCGGGTCCGGTCAGGGTCAGGGTCCATGTCCGGGTCTGGGTCCGGGGTCAGGATTCTAGTCCCGGTCCGTGTCAGGGACCGGGTCCGTGTCAGGGTCCGGGTCCATGTCAGTGTCTGGGTCCGTGTCCGGGTCCGGGTCCGAGTCCGGGTCCGGTTCCGGTTCCGTTTCCAGGTCAGGGTCAGGATCCGGGTCCGGGTCTGGGTCCGGGTCCGGGTCTGGGTCCGGGTCTGGGTCCGGGTCCGGGTCCGGGTGAGGGTCCGGATCCGGGTCCGGATCCGGATCAGGGTCCGGGTCCGTGTCCAGGTCAGTGTCCGGGTCCGGGTCCGGGTCCGGGTCCGGGTCTGGGTCCGGGTCCGGGGTCAGTATCCGAGTCCGGGTCCGGGTCCGGGGTCAGGATTCTAGTCCGTGTCCGGGTCCGGGTCCGGGTCCGTGTCAGTGTCCGGGTCCGTGTCCGTGTTAGGGTCCGGATCCGGGTCGGGGTCCGGGTCCGGGTCCGGGTCCGGGTCCGCGTCCGGGTCCGGGTCAGGGTCAGGATCCGAGTCCGGGTCCGGGTCCGGGTCCGGGTCTGGGTGAGTGTCCGGGTCCGGGTCCAGGTCCGGGTCCGGGTCCACGTCAGGGTCAGTATCCAGGTCCAGGTCCGGGTACGGGTACGGGTCCAGTCAGGGTCAGGGTCCGTGTCCATGTCCGGGTCCGGGTCCGGGGTCAGGATTCTAGTCTGGGTCCGGGTCCGGGTCCGGGTCAGGGTCCGGATCCGTGTCCGGGTGGAGGTCGGGTTTCGGGTCCGGGTCCGGGTCAGGGTCCGGGTCCGGGTGAGGGTCCGGGTCCTGGTCAGGGTCAGGGTCAGGGTCCGGGTCCGGGTCCGGGTCAGAGTCCGGGTCCGGGTCCGGGTTTGGGTCCGGGTCCGGGTCACGGTCTGGGGTCAGGATTCTAGTCCGGGTCCGGGTCCGGATCCGGGTCCGGATCTGGGTCAGGGTCAGCGTGAGGGTCAGGGTCAGGATCCGGGTCCGGGTCCGGGTCCGGGTCCGGGTCCGGGTCCGAGTCAGGGTCCGGGTCCGGGTCCGGGTCAGTTTCAGGGTCAGTGTCAGAGTCAGGGTCTGGGTCCGGGTCCGGGTCCGAGTCCGGGTCCGGGGCCGTGTCCGGGTCCGGGTCTGAGTCAGGGTCCGGGTCCGGGTCCGGGTCAGTTTCAGGGTCAGGGTCAGAGACGGAGTCCAGGTCCGGGTCCGGGTCCGGGTCCGGGTCCGGGTCCGGGTCCGGGTCCGGGTCCGGGTCCAGGTCCGGGTCCGGGTCAGGGTCAGGGACAGGGTCCGGGTCCGGGTCAGGGTCAGGGTCAGGGTCTGGGTCCGGGTCCGGGTCCGGGTCCGTGTCATGGTCCGGGTCCGGGTCCGTGTCAGGGTCTGGGTCCGGGTCCGGGTCCGGGTCCGGGTCCGGGTCCGGCTCAGGGTCAGGATCCGAGTCCGGGTCCGGGTCCGGGTCCGGGTCCGGGTCTGGGTGAGGGTGAGGGTCAGGGTCCGGGTCCAGGTCAGGGTCCGGGTCCACGTCAGGGTCAGTATCCAGGTCCATGTCCGTGTCAGGGTCCGTGTCCGTGTCTGTGTCCGGGTCCGGGTCTGGGTGAGGGTCCGGGTCCGGGTCCAGGTCCGGGTCTGGGTCCGGGTCCAGGTCCGGGTCCGGGTCCGCGTCAGGGTCAGTATCCAGGTCCAGGTCCGGGTCCGGGTCCGTGTCCGGTCAGGGTCAGGGTCCGTGTCCGGGTCCGTGTCCGGTGTCAGGATTCTAGTCCGGGTCCGTGTCCGGGTCCGTGTCCGGGTCCGGGTCCGGGTCCGGGTCCGGGTCCGGGTCCGGGTCCGGGTCTGGGTCCGGGTCCGGGGTCAGGATCCGAGTCCGGGTCCGGGTCCTGGTCCGGGTCCGGGTCCGGGTCCGGGTCCGGGTCCGGGTCCGGGTCCGGGTCCGGATCCGGATCTTGGTCAGGGTCAGGGTCGGGTCCGGGTCCGGGTCTGGGTCCGGGTCCGGGTCAGTGTCAGTGTCAGGGTCAGAGTCAGGGTCCGGGGTCAGGATTCTAGTCCGGGTCCGGGTCCGGGTCCGGGTCCGGGTCCGGGTCCGGGTCCGGGTCCGGGTCCGGGTCCGGGTCCGGATCCGGGTCAGGGTCAGGATCCGTGTCCGTTTCCGGGTCCGGGTAAGGGTCCGTGTCCGTGTCCGGGTCCGGGTCCGTGTCTGGGTCTGGATCCGGGTCCATGTCAGTTTCAGGGTCAGTGTCAGGGTCCAGGTCCGGGTCCGGGTCCGGGTCTGGTTGAGGGTCCGGGTCCGGGTCCAGGTCCGGGTCCGGGTCCATGTCAGGGTCAGTATCCAGGTCCAGGTCCGGGTCCGGGTCCAGGTCCGGTCAGGGTCCGGGTCCGGGTCCGGGTCCGGGTCCGGGGTCAGGATTCTAGACCGTGTCCGTGTCCGTGTCAGGATCCGTGTCAGTGTCCGTGTCCGTGTCCGTGTCAGGGTCCGGGTCCGGGTCCGGGTCAGGGTTAGGGTCAGGATCCGAGTCCGGGTCCGGGTCTGGGTCCGGGTCTGGGTGAGGGTCCGTGTCCGGGTCCGGGTCAGGGTCCGTGTCCGTGTCCGGGTCAGGGTCCGGATCCGGGTCCAGATCCGGATCACGGTCCGTGTCCGTGTCCGTGTCCGGGTCAGGGTCGGGTCCGGGTCCGGGTCCGGGTCTGGGTCCGGGTCCGGGGTCAGGATCCGATTCCGGGTCTGGGTCCGGGGTCAGGATTCTAGTCCGGGTCCGGGTCCGTGTCCGGGTCCGGGTCCGTGTCAGTGTCCGGGTCCGTGTCCGTGTCAGGGTCCGGGTCTTGGTCCGGGTCCGGGTCTGGGTGAGGTCCGGATCCGGGGTCAGGATTCTAGTCCGTGTCCGTGTCGGTGTCTGGGTCCGTGTCAGTGTCCGGGTCCGTGTCCGTGTCAGGGTCCGTGTCCGGGTCCGTGTCCGTGTCCGGGTCCGGGTCCGGGTCAGGGTCAAGGTCAGGATCCGAGTCCGGGTCCGGGTCCGGGTCCGGGTCCGGGTCTGGGTGAGGGTCCGGGTCCGGGTCCAGGTCCGGGTCCGGGTCCACGACAGGGTCAGTATCCAGGTCCAGGTCCGGGTCCGGGTCCGGGTCCGGGTCCGGGTCAGTTTCAGGGTCAGGGTAAGAGTCAGGGTGCAGGTCCTGGTCCGGGTCCGGGTCCGGGTCCGGGTCCGGGTCCGGGTCCGGGTCCGGGTCCGGGTCCGGGTCCGGGTCAGGGTCAGGGACAGGGTCCGGGTCCGGGTCCGGGTCCGGGTCCGGGTCAGGGTCAGGGTCTGGGTCCGGGTCCGGGTCTGGGTCCGTGTCATGGTCCGGGTCCGTGTCCGTGTCAGGGTCCGGGTCCGGGTCCGGTTCCGGGTCCGGGTCCGGCTCAGGGTCAGGATCCGAGTCCGGGTCCGGGTCCGGGTCCGGGTCTGGGTGAGGGTCAGGGTCCGGGTCCAGGTCAGGGTCCGGGTCCACGTCAGGGTCAGTATCCAGGTCCAGGTCCGTGTCCGGGTCCGAGTCCGGGTCCGGTTCCGTTTCCAGGTCAGGGTCAGGATCCGGGTCCGGGTCTGGGTCCGGGTCCGGGTCCGGGTCTCGGTCCGGGTCCGGGTCAGTGTCCGGATCCGGGTCCGGATCCGGATCAGGGTCCGTGTCCGTGTCCGGGTCCGTGTCCGTGTCCGGGTCCGTGTCCGGGTCCGGGTCTTGGTCCGGGTCCGGGTTCAGTATCCGAGTCCGGGTCCGGGTCCGGGGCCAGGATTCTAGTCCGGGTCCGGGTCCGGGTCCGTGTCCGTGTCAGTGTCCGTGTCCGTGTCCGTGTCAGGGTCCGGGTCCGGGTCCGGGACCGGGTCAGGGTCAGGGTCAGGATCTGAGTCCGGGTCCGGGTCCGGGTCCGGGTCTGGGTGAGGGTCCGGGTCCGGGTCCAGGTCCGGGTCCGGGTCCACGTCAGGGTCAGGATTCTAGTCCGGGTCCGGGTCAGGGTCCGTGTCCGTGTCAGTGTCTGGGTCCGTGTCCGGGTCCGGGTCCGAGTCCGGGTCCGGTTCCGGTTCCTTTTCCAGGTCAGGGTCAGGATCCGGGTCCGGGTCTGGGTCCGGGTCCGGGTCCGGGTCCGGGTCTGGGTCCGGGTCCGGGTGAGGTTCCGGATCCGGGTCCGGATCCGGATCAGGGTCCGGGTCCGTGTCCGGGTCAGTGTCCTGGTCCGGGTCCGGGTCCGGGTCCGGGTCCGGGTCTCGGTCCGGGTCCGGGTCCGGGGTCAGTATCCGAGTCCGGGTCCGGGTCCGGGGTCAGGATTCTAGTCCGGGTCCGGGTCCCGGTCCTGGTCCATGTCAGTGTCCGGGTCCGGGTCCGTGTCAGGGTCCGGGTCCGGGTCCGGGTCCGGGACCGGGTCCGGGTCCGGGACCGGGTCCGGGTCCGGGTCCGGGTCCGGGTCCGGGTCCGGGTCAGGGTCAGGATCAGGATCCGAGTCCGGGTCCGGGTCCGGGTCCGGGTCCGGGTCTGGGTGAGGGTCCGGGTCCAGGTCCAGGTCCGGGTCCGGGTCCACGTCAGGGTCAGTATCCAGGTCCAGGTCCAGGTCCAGGTCCGGGTCCGGGTCCGGTCAGGGTCAGGGTCCGTGTCCGTGTCCGTGTCCAGGTCCGGGGTCCGGATTCTAGTCCGGGTCCGGGTCCCGGTCCTGGTCCATGTCAGTGTCCGGGTCCGGGTCCGGGTCAGGGTCCGGGTCCGGGTGAGGGTCCGGGTCCTGGTCAGGGTCAGGGTCCGGGTCCGGGTCCGGGTCCGGGTCTGGGTCCGGGTCCGGGGTCAGTATCCGAGTCCGGGTCCGGATCTGGGGTCAGGATTCTAGTCCGGGTCCGGGTCCGGGTCCGGGTCCGTGTCAGTGTCCGGGTCCGGTTGAGGGTCCGGGTCCTGGTCAGGGTCAGGGTCCGGGTCTGGGTCCGGGTCTGGGTCCGGGTCCGGGGTCAGTATCCGAGTCCGGGTCCGGGTCCGGGGTCAGGATTCTAGTCCGGGTCCGGGTCAGGATCCGGGTCCGTGTCTGGGTGGGGGTCGGGGTTCGGGTCCGGGTCCGGGTCAGGGTCCGTGTCCGGGTGAGGGTCCGGGTCCTGGTCAGGGTCAGGGTCCGGGTCCGGGTCCGGGTCCGGGTCCGGGTCAGAGTCCGGGTCTGGGTCCGGGTTTTGGTCCGGGTCCGGGTCACGGTCTGGGGTCAGGATTCTAGTCCGGGTCCGGGTCCTGGTCTGGGTCCGGGTCCGGGTCCGGATCTGGGTCAGGGTCAGCGTGAGGGTCAGGGTCAGGATCCGGGTCCGGATCCGGTTCCGGGTCCGGGTCCGGGTCCAGGTCCGAGTCAGGGACCGGGTCCGGGTCCGGGTCAGTTTCAGGGTCAATGTCAGAGTCAGGGTCCGGTTCCGGTTCCGGTTCCGGGTCCGGTTCCGGGTCCGGGTCCGGGTCCGGGTCCGGGTCCGGGTCCGGGTCTGAGTCAGGGTCCGGGTCCAGGTCTGGGTTTGGGTCAGTTTCAGGGTCAGGGTCAGAGTCAGGGTCCAAGTCAGGGTCCGGGTGGGGGTCCGGGTCCGGGTCAGGGTCCTGTTCAGGGTCAGGGTCCGGGTCCGGGTCAGGGTCCGGGTCCACGTCAGGGTCAGTATCCAGGTCCATGTCCGTGTCAGGGTCCGTGTCCGTGTCTGTGTCCGGGTCCGGGTCTGGGTGAGGGTCCGGGTCCGGGTCCAGGTCCGGGTCTGGGTCCGGGTCCAGGTCCGGGTCCGGGTCCGCGTCAGGGTCAGTATCCAGGTCCAGGTCCGGGTCCGGGTCCGTGTCCGGTCAGGGTCAGGGTCCGTGTCCGGGTCCGTGTCCGGTGTCAGGATTCTAGTCCGGGTCCGTGTCCGGGTCCGTGTCCGGGTCCGGGTCCGGGTCCGGGTCCGGGTCCGGGTCCGGGTCTGGGTCCGGGTCCGGGGTCAGGATCCGAGTCCGGGTCCGGGTCCTGGTCCGGGTCCGGGTCCGGGTCCGGGTCCGGGTCCGGGTCCGGGTCCGGGTCCGGATCCGGATCTTGGTCAGGGTCAGGGTCGGGTCCGGGTCCGGGTCTGGGTCCGGGTCCGGGTCAGTGTCAGTGTCAGGGTCAGAGTCAGGGTCCGGGGTCAGGATTCTAGTCCGGGTCCGGGTCCGGGTCCGGGTCCGGGTCCGGGTCCGGGTCCGGGTCCGGGTCCGGGTCCGGGTCCGGATCCGGGTCAGGGTCAGGATCCGTGTCCGTTTCCGGGTCCGGGTAAGGGTCCGTGTCCGTGTCCGGGTCCGGGTCCGTGTCTGGGTCTGGATCCGGGTCCATGTCAGTTTCAGGGTCAGTGTCAGGGTCCAGGTCCGGGTCCGGGTCCGGGTCTGGTTGAGGGTCCGGGTCCGGGTCCAGGTCCGGGTCCGGGTCCATGTCAGGGTCAGTATCCAGGTCCAGGTCCGGGTCCGGGTCCAGGTCCGGTCAGGGTCCGGGTCCGGGTCCGGGTCCGGGTCCGGGGTCAGGATTCTAGACCGTGTCCGTGTCCGTGTCAGGATCCGTGTCAGTGTCCGTGTCCGTGTCCGTGTCAGGGTCCGGGTCCGGGTCCGGGTCAGGGTTAGGGTCAGGATCCGAGTCCGGGTCCGGGTCTGGGTCCGGGTCTGGGTGAGGGTCCGTGTCCGGGTCCGGGTCAGGGTCCGTGTCCGTGTCCGGGTCAGGGTCCGGATCCGGGTCCAGATCCGGATCACGGTCCGTGTCCGTGTCCGTGTCCGGGTCAGGGTCGGGTCCGGGTCCGGGTCCGGGTCTGGGTCCGGGTCCGGGGTCAGGATCCGATTCCGGGTCTGGGTCCGGGGTCAGGATTCTAGTCCGGGTCCGGGTCCGTGTCCGGGTCCGGGTCCGTGTCAGTGTCCGGGTCCGTGTCCGTGTCAGGGTCCGGGTCTTGGTCCGGGTCCGGGTCTGGGTGAGGTCCGGATCCGGGGTCAGGATTCTAGTCCGTGTCCGTGTCGGTGTCTGGGTCCGTGTCAGTGTCCGGGTCCGTGTCCGTGTCAGGGTCCGTGTCCGGGTCCGTGTCCGTGTCCGGGTCCGGGTCCGGGTCAGGGTCAAGGTCAGGATCCGAGTCCGGGTCCGGGTCCGGGTCCGGGTCCGGGTCTGGGTGAGGGTCCGGGTCCGGGTCCAGGTCCGGGTCCGGGTCCACGACAGGGTCAGTATCCAGGTCCAGGTCCGGGTCCGGGTCCGGGTCCGGGTCCGGGTCAGTTTCAGGGTCAGGGTAAGAGTCAGGGTGCAGGTCCTGGTCCGGGTCCGGGTCCGGGTCCGGGTCCGGGTCCGGGTCCGGGTCCGGGTCCGGGTCCGGGTCCGGGTCAGGGTCAGGGACAGGGTCCGGGTCCGGGTCCGGGTCCGGGTCAGGGTCAGGGTCTGGGTCCGGGTCCGGGTCTGGGTCCGTGTCATGGTCCGGGTCCGTGTCCGTGTCAGGGTCCGGGTCCGGGTCCGGTTCCGGGTCCGGGTCCGGCTCAGGGTCAGGATCCGAGTCCGGGTCCGGGTCCGGGTCCGGGTCTGGGTGAGGGTCAGGGTCCGGGTCCAGGTCAGGGTCCGGGTCCACGTCAGGGTCAGTATCCAGGTCCAGGTCCGTGTCCGGGTCCGAGTCCGGGTCCGGTTCCGTTTCCAGGTCAGGGTCAGGATCCGGGTCCGGGTCTGGGTCCGGGTCCGGGTCCGGGTCTCGGTCCGGGTCCGGGTCAGTGTCCGGATCCGGGTCCGGATCCGGATCAGGGTCCGTGTCCGTGTCCGGGTCCGTGTCCGTGTCCGGGTCCGTGTCCGGGTCCGGGTCTTGGTCCGGGTCCGGGTTCAGTATCCGAGTCCGGGTCCGGGTCCGGGGCCAGGATTCTAGTCCGGGTCCGGGTCCGGGTCCGTGTCCGTGTCAGTGTCCGTGTCCGTGTCCGTGTCAGGGTCCGGGTCCGGGTCCGGGACCGGGTCAGGGTCAGGGTCAGGATCTGAGTCCGGGTCCGGGTCCGGGTCCGGGTCTGGGTGAGGGTCCGGGTCCGGGTCCAGGTCCGGGTCCGGGTCCACGTCAGGGTCAGGATTCTAGTCCGGGTCCGGGTCAGGGTCCGTGTCCGTGTCAGTGTCTGGGTCCGTGTCCGGGTCCGGGTCCGAGTCCGGGTCCGGTTCCGGTTCCTTTTCCAGGTCAGGGTCAGGATCCGGGTCCGGGTCTGGGTCCGGGTCCGGGTCCGGGTCCGGGTCTGGGTCCGGGTCCGGGTGAGGTTCCGGATCCGGGTCCGGATCCGGATCAGGGTCCGGGTCCGTGTCCGGGTCAGTGTCCTGGTCCGGGTCCGGGTCCGGGTCCGGGTCCGGGTCTCGGTCCGGGTCCGGGTCCGGGGTCAGTATCCGAGTCCGGGTCCGGGTCCGGGGTCAGGATTCTAGTCCGGGTCCGGGTCCCGGTCCTGGTCCATGTCAGTGTCCGGGTCCGGGTCCGTGTCAGGGTCCGGGTCCGGGTCCGGGTCCGGGACCGGGTCCGGGTCCGGGACCGGGTCCGGGTCCGGGTCCGGGTCCGGGTCCGGGTCCGGGTCAGGGTCAGGATCAGGATCCGAGTCCGGGTCCGGGTCCGGGTCCGGGTCCGGGTCTGGGTGAGGGTCCGGGTCCAGGTCCAGGTCCGGGTCCGGGTCCACGTCAGGGTCAGTATCCAGGTCCAGGTCCAGGTCCAGGTCCGGGTCCGGGTCCGGTCAGGGTCAGGGTCCGTGTCCGTGTCCGTGTCCAGGTCCGGGGTCCGGATTCTAGTCCGGGTCCGGGTCCCGGTCCTGGTCCATGTCAGTGTCCGGGTCCGGGTCCGGGTCAGGGTCCGGGTCCGGGTGAGGGTCCGGGTCCTGGTCAGGGTCAGGGTCCGGGTCCGGGTCCGGGTCCGGGTCTGGGTCCGGGTCCGGGGTCAGTATCCGAGTCCGGGTCCGGATCTGGGGTCAGGATTCTAGTCCGGGTCCGGGTCCGGGTCCGGGTCCGTGTCAGTGTCCGGGTCCGGTTGAGGGTCCGGGTCCTGGTCAGGGTCAGGGTCCGGGTCTGGGTCCGGGTCTGGGTCCGGGTCCGGGGTCAGTATCCGAGTCCGGGTCCGGGTCCGGGGTCAGGATTCTAGTCCGGGTCCGGGTCAGGATCCGGGTCCGTGTCTGGGTGGGGGTCGGGGTTCGGGTCCGGGTCCGGGTCAGGGTCCGTGTCCGGGTGAGGGTCCGGGTCCTGGTCAGGGTCAGGGTCCGGGTCCGGGTCCGGGTCCGGGTCCGGGTCAGAGTCCGGGTCTGGGTCCGGGTTTTGGTCCGGGTCCGGGTCACGGTCTGGGGTCAGGATTCTAGTCCGGGTCCGGGTCCTGGTCTGGGTCCGGGTCCGGGTCCGGATCTGGGTCAGGGTCAGCGTGAGGGTCAGGGTCAGGATCCGGGTCCGGATCCGGTTCCGGGTCCGGGTCCGGGTCCAGGTCCGAGTCAGGGACCGGGTCCGGGTCCGGGTCAGTTTCAGGGTCAATGTCAGAGTCAGGGTCCGGTTCCGGTTCCGGTTCCGGGTCCGGTTCCGGGTCCGGGTCCGGGTCCGGGTCCGGGTCCGGGTCCGGGTCTGAGTCAGGGTCCGGGTCCAGGTCTGGGTTTGGGTCAGTTTCAGGGTCAGGGTCAGAGTCAGGGTCCAAGTCAGGGTCCGGGTGGGGGTCCGGGTCCGGGTCAGGGTCCTGTTCAGGGTCAGGGTCCGGGTCCGGGTCCGGGTCAGAGTCCGGGTCCGGGTCCTTGTTTGGGTCCGGATCCGGGTCACGGTCTGGGGTCAGGATTCTAGTCCGGGTCCGGGTCTGGATCCGGGTCCAGATCTGGGTCAGGGTCAGCATGAGGGTCAGGGTCAGGATCCGGGTCCGGGTCCGGGTCCGGGTCCGGGTCCGGGTCCGGGTCCGGGTCCAGGTCCGAGTCAGGGTCCGGGTCCGGGTCCGAGTCAGGGTCCGGGTCCGGGTGTGTGTCAGTTTCAGGGTCAGTGTCAGAGTCAGGGTCCGGGTCAGGGTTTGGGTCTGGGTCCGGGTCCGTTTCCTGGTCCGTGTCCGTGTCCGGGTCCAGGGTCCGGGTGAGTGTGCGGGTCCGGGTCCGGGTCCGTGTCATGGTCCGGGAACGTGTCAGGGTCAGGGTCCGGGTCCGGGTCCGGGTCAGGGTCCGGGTCCGGGTCTGTGTCAGTTTCAGGGTCAGGGTCAGGGTCAGGTTCCGGGTCCGGGTCCGGGTCCGGGTCCGGGTCCGGGTCCGGGTCTGAGTCAGCGTCCGGGTACGGGTCCGGGTCAGTTTCAGGGTCAGTGTCAGAGTCAGGGTCCAGGTCAGGGTCTGGGTCCGGGTCCGGGTCCGGGTCCGGGTCCGGGTCCGGGTCCGGGTCTGGGTCCGGGTCCGGTTCTGGTTCCGGTTCCGGGTCAGGGTCCGGGTCCGGGTCCGGGTCCGGGTCCGAGTCAGGGTCCGGGTCCGGGTCCGGGTCCGGGTCTGGGTCCGGGTCCGGGTCCGGGTCCGGGTCCGGGTCCGGGTCCGGGTCTGAGTCAGGGTCCGGGTCCGGGTCCGGGTCAGTTTCAGGGTCAGTGTCAGAGTCAGGGTCCAGGTCAGTGTCCGGGTCCGGGTCTAGGTCCGGGTCCGGGTCTGGGTCCGGGTCCGGGTCCGGGTCCGGGTCCGGGTCCGGGTCCGGGTCCGGGTCCGTGTCCGGGTCCGGGTCCGGGTCAGGGTCCGGGTCCGGGTCCGGGTCCCGGTCAGGGTCCGGGTCCGGGTCCGGGTCCGGGTCCGGGTCTGGGTCAGGGTCAGGGTCCGGGTCCGGGTCCGGGTCCGGGTACGGGTACGGGTCCGGGTCCGGGTCCGGGTCCGGGTCCAGGTCTGGGTGAGGGTCCGGGTCCCGGTCCGTGTCATGGTCCGGGTCCGTGTCAGGGTCCGGGTCCGGGTCAGGGTCCGGGTCCGGGTCTGTGTCAGTTTCAGGGTCAGTGTCAGGGTCAGGTTCCGGGTCCGGGTCCGGGTCCGGGTCCGGGTCCGGGTCCGGGTCCGGGTCCGGTTCCGGTTCCGGTTCCGGGTCCGGGTCCCGGTCAGGGTCAGGGTCCGGGTCCGGGTCCGGGTCCGGGTCAGTTTCAGGGTCAGTATCAGAGTCAGGGTCCAGGTCAGGGTCCGGGTCCGGGTCCGGGTCCAGGTCCGGGTCCGGGTCCCGGTCAGGGTCCGGGTCCGGGTCCGGGTCAGGGTCAGGGTCAGGGTCTGGGTCCGGGGTCCGGGTCCGGGTCCGGGTCCGGGTCCGTGTCATGGTCCGGGTCCGTGTCAGGGTCCGGGTCCGGGTCCGGGTCCGGGACCGGGTCCAGGTCTGGGTGACGGTCCCGGTCCTGGTCAGGGTCACGGTCCGGGTCCGGGTCCGGGTCAGAGTCCGGGTCCGGGTCCGGGTTTGGGTCCGGGTCCGGGTCACGGTCCGGGGTCAGGATTCTAGTCCGGGTCCGGGTCCGAGTCCGGGTCCGGGTCTGGGTCAGGGTCTGGGTCCGGGTCCGTGTCCGTGTCATGGTCCGGGTCCGGGTCCGGGTCCGGGTCCGGGTCCGGGTCTGTGTCCGGGTCCGGTTCTGGTTCCGGTTCCGGGTCAGGGTCCGGGTCTAGGTCCGGGTCCGGGTCCCGGTCCGGGCCCGGGTCCGGGTCCGGGTCCGGGTCCGGGTCCGGGTCCGGGTCCGGGTCAGGGTCCGGGTCCGGGTCCGATTCCCGGTCAGGGTCCGGGTCCGGGTCCGGGTCCGGGTCCGGGTCCGGGTCCGGGTCCGGGTCAGGGTCAGGGTCCGGGTCCGGGTCCGGGTCCGGGTCCGTGTCATGGTCCGGGTCCGTGTCAGGGTCCGGGTCCGGGTCCGGGTCCGGGTCCGGGTCCGGGTCCGGGTGTGAGTCAGGGTCGGGTCCAGGTCTGGGTTTGGGTCAGTTTCAGGGTCAGGGTCCGGGTCCGGGTCCGGGTCCGGGTCTGGGTCCGGGTCCGGGTCCGGGTCCGGGTCCGGGTCCAGGTCCGGGTCCGGGTCCGGGTCCGGGTCCGGGTCTGAGTCAGGGTCCGGGTCCGGGTCCGGGTCAGTTTCAGGGTCAGTGTCAGAGTCAGGGTCCAGGTCAGTGTCCGGGTCCGGGTCTAGGTCCGGGTCCGGGTCTGGGTCCGGGTCCGGGTCCGGGTCCGGGTCCGGGTCCGGGTCCGGGTCCGGGTCCGGGTCCGGGTCCGGGTCCGGGTCCGGGTCCGGGTCCCGGTCAGGGTCCGGGTCCGGGTCCGGGTCCGGGTCCGGGTCTGGGTCAGGGTCAGGGTCCGGGTCCGGGTCCGGGTCCGGGTCCGGGTCCGGGTCCGGGTCCGGGTCCAGGTCTGGGTGAGGGTCCGGGTCCGGGTCCGTGTCATGGTCCGGGTCCGTGTCAGGGTCCGGGTCCGGGTCAGGGTCCGGGTCCGGGTCTGTGTCAGTTTCAGGGTCAGTGTCAGGGTCAGGTTCCGGGTCCGGGTCCGGGTCCGGGTCCGGGTCCGGGTCCGGGTCCGGTTCCGGTTCCGGGTCCGGGTCCCGGTCAGGGTCAGGGTCCGGGTCCGGGTCCGGGTCCGGGTCAGTTTCAGGGTCAGTGTCAGAGTCAGGGTCCAGGTCAGGGTCCGGGTCCGGGTCCGGGTCCAGGTCCGGGTCCGGGTCCCGGTCAGGGTCAGGGTCCGGGTCCGGGTCCGGGTCAGGGTCAGGGTCAGGGTCCGGGTCCGGGGTCCGGGTCCGGGTCCGGGTCCGGGTCCGTGTCATGGTCCGGGTCCGTGTCAGGGTCCGGGTCCGGGTCCGGGTCCGGGACCGGGTCCAGGTCTGGGTGACGGTCCCGGTCCTGGTCAGGGTCACGGTCCGGGTCCGGGTCCGGGTCAGAGTCCGGGTCCGGTTCCGGGTTTGGGTCCGGGTCCGGGTCACGGTCCGGGGTCAGGATTCTAGTCCGGGTCCGGGTCCGAGTCCGGGTCCGGGTCTGGGTCAGGGTCTGGGTCCGGGTCCGTGTCCGTGTCATGGTCCGGGTCCGGGTCCGGGTCCGGGTCCGGGTCCGGGTCTGTGTCCGGGTCCGGTTCTGGTTCCGGTTCCGGGTCAGGGTCCGGGTCTAGGTCCGGGTCCGGGTCTCGGTCCGGGCCCGGGTCCGGGTCCGGGTCCGGGTCCGGGTCCGGGTCCGGGTCCGGGTCCGGGTCCCGGTCAGGGTCCGGGTCCGGGTCCGGGTCCGGGTCCGGGTCCGGGTCCGGGTCAGGGTCAGGGTCCGGGTCCGGGTCCGGGTCCGGGTCCGTGTCATGGTCCGGGTCCGTGTCAGGGTCCGGGTCCGGGTCCGGGTCCGGGTCCGGGTCCGGGTCCGGGTCCGGGTCTGAGTCAGGGTCCGGGTCCAGGTCTGGGTTTGGGTCAGTTTCAGGGTCAGGGTCAGAGTCAGGGTCCAAGTCAGGGTCCGGGTGGGGGTCCGGGTCCGGGTCAGGGTCCTGTTCAGGGTCAGGGTCCGGGTCCGGGTCCGGGTCAGAGTCCGGGTCCGGGTCCTTGTTTGGGTCCGGATCCGGGTCACGGTCTGGGGTCAGGATTCTAGTCCGGGTCCGGGTCTGGATCCGGGTCCGGATCTGGGTCAGGGTCAGCATGAGGGTCAGGGTCAGGATCCGGGTCCGGGTCCGGGTCCGGGTCCGGGTCCGGGTCCGGGTCCGAGTCAGGGTCCGGGTCCGGGTCCGAGTCAGGGTCCGGGTCCGGGTCTGTGTCAGTTTCAGGGTCAGTGTCAGAGTCAGGGTCCGGGTCAGGGTTTGGGTCTGGGTCCGGGTCCGTTTCCTGGTCCATGTCCGTGTCCGGGTCCAGGGTCCGGGTGAGTGTCCGGGTCCGGGTCCGGGTCCGTGTCATGGTCCGGGAACGTGTCAGGGTCAGGGTCCGGGTCCGGGTCCGGGTCAGGGTCCGGGTCCGGGTATGTGTCAGTTTCAGGGTCAGGGTCAGGGTCAGGTTCCGGGTCCGGGTCCGGGTCCGGGTCCGGGTCCGGGTCCGGGTCCGGGTCCGGGTCCGGGTCCGGGTCTGAGTCAGCGTCCGGGTACGGGTCCGGGTCAGTTTCAGGGTCAGTGTCAGAGTCAGGGTCCAGGTCAGGGTCCGGGTCCGGGTCCGGGTCCGGGTCCGGGTCCGGGTCCGGGTCCGGGTCCAAGTCAGGGTCCGGGTCCGGGTCCGAGTCAGTTTCAGGGTCAGTGTCAGAGTCAGGGTCCGGGTCCGGGTCCGGGTCCGGGTCCGTGTCCGCGTCCGGGTCCAGGGTCCGGGTGAGGGTCCGGGTCCGGGTCCGGGTCCGTGTCATGGTCCAGGTCCGTGTCAGGGTCAGGGTCCGGGTCTGTGTCAGTTTCAGGGTCAGGGTCCGGGTCCGGGTCCGGGTCCGGGTCCGGGTCCGGGTCTGAGTCAGGGTCCGGGTACGGGTCCGGGTCAGTTTCACGGTCAGTGTCAGAGTCAGGGTCCAGGTCAGGGTCAGGGTCAGGGTCCGGGTCCGGGTCCGGGTCCGGGTCCGGGTCCGGTTCTGGTTCCGGTTCCGGGTCAGGGTCCGGGTCTGGGTACGGGTCCGAGTCAGGGTCCGGGTCCGGGTCCGGGTCAGTTTCAGGGTCAGTGTCAGAGTCAGGGTCCAGGTCAGGGTCCGGGTCCGGGTCAGGGTCCGGGTCCGGGTCCGGGTCCGGGTCCGGGTCTGAGTCAGGGTCCGGGTACGGGTCCGGGTCAGTGTCACGGTCAGTGTCAGAGTCAGGGTCCAGGTCAGGGTCAGGGTCCGGGTCCGGGTCCGGGTCCGGGTCCGGGTCCGGGTCCGGGTCCGGGTCCGGTTCTGGTTCTGGTTCCGGTTCCGGGTCAGGGTCCGGGTCTGGGTACGGGTCCGAGTCAGGGTCCGGGTCCGTGTCCGGTCAGTTTCAGGGTCAGTGTCAGAGTCAGGGTCCAGGTCAGGGTCCGGGTCCGGGTCTAGGTCCGGGTCCGGGTCCGGGCCGGGGTCCGGGTCCGGGTCCGGGCCCGGGTCCGGGTCCGGGCCCGGGTCCGGGTCCGGGTCCGGGTCCGGGTCCAGGTCCCGGTCAGGGTCCGGGTCCGGGTCCGGGTCCGGGTCAGGGTCAGGGTCAGGGTCAGGGTCAGGGTCAGGGTCAGGGTCAGGGTCCGGGTCCGGGTCCGGGTCCGTGTCATGGTCCGGGTCCGTGTCAGGGTCCGGGTCCGGGTCCGGGTCCGGGTCCGTGTCATGGTCCGGGTCCGTGTCAGGGTCCGGGTCCGTGTCATGGTCCGGGTCCGTGTCAGGGTCACGGTCCGGGTCCGTGTCCGGGTCAGAGTCCGGGTCCTGGTCCGGGTTTGGGTCCGGGTCCGGGTCACGGTCCGGGGTCAGGATTATAGTCCGGGTCCGGGTCCGAGTCCGGGTCCGGATCTGGGTCAGGGTCCGGGTCCGTGTCCGGGTCCGTGTCATGGTCCGGGTCCGTGTCAGGGTAAGGGTCCGGGTCCGGGTCCGGGTCCGGGTCCAGGTCCGGGTCCGGGTCCGGGTCCGGGTCCGGGTCCGGGTCAGGGTCCGGGTCCAGGTCCGGGTCCGGGTCCGGGTCCGGGTCCGGGTCCGGGTCTGAGTCAGGGTCCGGGTCCGGGTCCGGGTCCGGGTCAGTTTCACGGTCAGTGTCAGAGTCAGGGTCCAGGTCAGGGTCCGGGTCCGGGTCCGGGTCCGGGTCCGGGTCCGGGTCCGGGTCCGGGTCCGGGTCCGGGTCCGGGTCCGGGTCCGGTTCTGGTTCCGGTTCCGGGTCAGGGTCCGGGTCTGGGTACGGGTCCGAGTCAGGGTCCGTGTCCGGGTCCGGGTCAGTTTCAGGGTCAGTGTCAGTGTCAGAGTCAGGGTCCAGGTCCGGGTCCGGGTCCGGGTCCGGGTCCGGGTCCGGGTCCGGGTCCGGGTCCGGGTCCGGGTCCGGGTCCGGGTCTGAGTCAGGGTCCGGGTCCGGGTCCGGGTCAGTTTCAGGGTCAGTGTCAGAGTCAGGGTCCAGGTCAGGGTCCGGGTCCGGGTCTAGGTCCGGGTCCGGGTCTGGGCCGGGGTCCGGTTCCGGGTCCGGGCCCGGGTCCGGGTCCGGGTCCGGGTCCGTGTCAGGGTCCGGGTCCGGGTCCGGGTCCCGGTCAGGGTCAGGGTCCGGGTCCGGGTCAGGGTCAGGGTCAGGGTCAGGGTCAGTGTCAGGGTCAGGGTCAGGGTCCGGGTCCGGGTCCGGGTCCGGGTCCGTGTCATGGTCCGGGTCCGTGTCATGGTCCGGGTCCGTGTCAGGGTCCGGGTCCGTGTCATGGTCCGGGTCCGTGTCAGGGTCACGGTCCGGGTCCGGGTCCGGGTCAGAGTCCGGGTCCGGGTCCGGGTTTGGGTCCGGGTCCGGGTCACGGTCCGGGGTCAGGATTCTAGTCCGGGTCCGGGTCCGAGTCCGGGTCCGGATCTGGGTCAGGGTCCGGGTCCGGGTCCGGGTCCGTGTCATGGTCCGGGTCCATGTCAGGGTCCGGGTCCGGGTCCGGGTCCGGGTCCGGGTCCGGGTCCGGGTCCGGGTCCGGGTCCGGGTCCGGGTCCGGTTCAGGGTCAGGGTCAGGGTCCGGTACCTGGTCCGGGTCAGGGTCCGGGTCCGGGTCCGGGTCAGGGTCAGGGTCCGGGTCAGTGTCAGGGTCAGGGTCTGGGTCCGTGTCCGTGTCCGTGTCCGTGTCCGTGTCCGTGTCCGATTCCAGTTCCGGGTTAGGGTCAGGATCCGGATGCGGGTCCGGGTCCGGGTCCGGGTCCGGGTCCGGGTCCGGGTCCGGGTCCGGGTCAGGGTCCGGGTCCGGGTCCGGGTCAGGGTCCGGGTCCGGGTCCGGGTCCGGGTCCGGGTCCGGGTCCGGGTCCGGGTCAGTTTCAGGGTCAGTGTCAGAGTCAGGGTCCAGGTCAGGGTCAGGGTCCGGGTCCGGGTCCGGGTCCGGGTCCGGGTCCGGGTCCGGGTCCGGGTCCGGGTCCGGGTCCGGGTCCTGGTCCGGGTCCGGGTCCGGGTCAGGGTCAGGGTCCGGGTCCAGGTCCGGGTCAGGGTCCGGGTCAGTTTCAGGGTCAGTCTCAGAGTGAGGGTCCGGGTCAGGGTCAGGGTCTGGGTCCGTGTCCGTGTCCGTGTCCGTTTCCGTGTCCGGTTCCGGTTCCGGGTTAGGGTCAGGATCCGGATACGGGTCCGGGTACGGGTCCGGGTCTGGGTCCGGGTCCGGGTCAGGGTCAGGGTCAGAGTCAGGGTCAGGGTCAGGGTCAGCGTCAGGGTCCGGGTGGGGGTCCGGGTCCGGGTCCGGGTCCGGGTCAGGGCATTGGTCAGGGTCAGGGTCCGGGTCCGGGTCCGGGTCCGGGTCAGAGTCCGGGTCCGGGTCCGTGTTTGGGTCCGGGTCACGGTCTGGGGTCAGGATTCTAGTCCGGGTCCGGGTCCGGGTCCGGGTCCGGATCTGGGTCAGGGTCAGCGTGAGGGTCAGGCTCAGGATCCGGGTCCGGGTCCGGGTCCGGTTCCTGGTCCGGGTCCGGGTCCGGGTCCGGGTCCGGGTCCGAGTCAGGGTCCGGGTCCGGGTCTGTGTCAGTTTCAGGGTCAGTGTCAGAGTCAGGGTCCGGGTCAGTGTCAGGGTTTGTGTCTGGGTCCGGGTCCGGGTCCGGGACCGTGTCCGGGTCCGGGTCCAGGGTCCGGGTGAGGGTCCGGGTCCGGGTCCGTGTCCGTGTCATGGTCCGGGTCCGTGTCAGGGTCAGGGTCCGGGTCCGGGTCCGGGTCCGGGTCAGGGTCCTGGTAAGGGTCAGTGTCCGGGTCCGGGTCCGGGTCCGGGTCAGAGTCCGGGTCCGGGTCCGTGTTTGGGTCCGGGTCCGGGTCACGGTCTGGGGTCAGGATTCTAGTCCGGGTCCGGGTCCAGGTCCGGGTCCGGGTCTGGGTCAGGGTCAGCATGAGGGTCAGGGTCAGGATCCGGGTCCGGGTCCGGGTCCGGTTCCTGGTCCGGGTCGGGGTCCGGGTCCGGGTCCGGGTCCGGGTCCGGGTCCGGGTCCGGGTCCGAGTCAGGGTCAGGGTCCGGGTCTGTGTCAGTTTCAGGGTCAGTGTCAGAGTCAGGGTACGTGTCAGTGTCAGGGTTTGGGTCTGGGTCCGGGTCCGGGTCCGGGACCGTGTCCGGGGCCGGGTCCAGGTTCCGGGTGAGGGTCTGGGTCCGGGTCCGGGTCCGTGTCATGGTCCGGGTCCGTGTCATGGTCCGGGTCCGTGTCAGGGTCCGGGTCCGTGTCATGGTCCGGGTCCGTGTCAGGGTCACGGTCCGGGTCCGGGTCCGGGTCAGAGTCCGGGTCCGGGTCCGGGTTTGGGTCCGGGTCCGGGTCACGGTCCGGGGTCAGGATTCTAGTCCGGGTCCGGGTCCGAGTCCGTGTCCGGATCTGGGTCAGGGTCCGGGTCCGGGTCCGGGTCCGTGTCATGGTCCGGGTCCATGTCAGGGTCCGGGTCCGGGTCCGGGTCCGGGTCCGGGTCCGGGTCCGGGTCCGGGTCCGGGTCGGGGTCCGGGTCCGGGTCCGGGTCCGGTTCAGGGTCAGGGTCAGGGTCCGGTACCTGGTCCGGGTCAGGGTCCGGGTCCGGGTCCGGGTCAGGGTCAGGGTCCGGGTCAGTGTCAGGGTCAGGGTCTGGGTCCGTGTCCGTGTCCGTGTCCGTGTCCGTGTCCGTGTCCGATTCCAGTTCCGGGTTAGGGTCAGGATCCGGATGCGGGTCCGGGTCCGGGTCCGGGTCCGGGTCCGGGTCCGGGTCCGGGTCCGGGTCAGGGTCCGGGTCCGGGTCCGGGTCAGGGTCCGGGTCCGGGTCCGGGTCCGGGTCCGGGTCCGGGTCCGGGTCCGGGTCCGGGTCAGTTTCAGGGTCAGTGTCAGAGTCAGGGTCCAGGTCAGGGTCAGGGTCCGGGTCCGGGTCCGGGTCCGGGTCCGGGTCCGGGTCCGGGTCCGGGTCCGGGTCCGGGTCCTGGTCCGGGTCCGGGTCCGGGTCAGGGTCAGGGTCCGGGTCCAGGTCCGGGTCAGTGTCCGGGTCAGTTTCAGGGTCAGTCTCAGAGTGAGGGTCCGGGTCAGTGTCAGGGTCTGGGTCCGTGTCCGTGTCCGTGTCCGTTTCCGTGTCCGGTTCCGGTTCCGGGTTAGGGTCAGGATCCGGATACGGGTCCGGGTACGGGTCCGGGTCTGGGTCCGGGTCCGGGTCAGGGTCAGGGTCAGAGTCAGGGTCAGGGTCAGGGTCAGCGTCAGGGTCCGGGTGGGGGTCCGGGTCCGGGTCCGGGTCCAGGTCAGGGCAATGGTCAGGGTCAGGGTCCGGGTCCGGGTCCGGGTCCGGGTCAGAGTCCGGGTCCGGGTCCGTGTTTGGGTCCGGGTCACGGTCTGGGGTCAGGATTCTAGTCCGGGTCCGGGTCCGGGTCCGGGTCCGGATCTGGGTCAGGGTCAGCGTGAGGGTCAGGCTCAGGATCCGGGTCCGGGTCCGGGTCCGGTTCCTGGTCCGGGTCCGGGTCCGGGTCCGGGTCCGGGTCCGAGTCAGGGTCCGGGTCCGGGTCTGTGTCAGTTTCAGGGTCAGTGTCAGAGTCAGGGTCCGGGTCAGTGTCAGGGTTTGTGTCTGGGTCCGGGTCCGGGTCCGGGACCGTGTCCGGGTCCGGGTCCAGGGTCCGGGTGAGGGTCCGGGTCCGGGTCCGTGTCCGTGTCATGGTCCGGGTCCGTGTCAGGGTCAGGGTCCGGGTCCGGGTCCGGGTCCGGGTCAGGGTCCTGGTAAGGGTCAGTGTCCGGGTCCGGGTCCGGGTCCGGGTCAGAGTCCGGGTCCGGGTCCGTGTTTGGGTCCGGGTCCGGGTCACGGTCTGGGGTCAGGATTCTAGTCCGGGTCCGGGTCCAGGTCCGGGTCCGGGTCTGGGTCAGGGTCAGCATGAGGGTCAGGGTCAGGATCCGGGTCCGGGTCCGGGTCCGGTTCCTGGTCCGGGTCGGGGTCCGGGTCCGGGTCCGGGTCCGGGTCCGGGTCCGGGTCCGGGTCCGAGTCAGGGTCAGGGTCCGGGTCTGTGTCAGTTTCAGGGTCAGTGTCAGAGTCAGGGTACGTGTCAGTGTCAGGGTTTGGGTCTGGGTCCGGGTCCGGGTCCGGGACCGTGTCCGGGGCCGGGTCCAGGTTCCGGGTGAGGGTCTGGGTCCGGGTCCGGTTCTGGGTCAGGGTCCGGGTCCGGGTCCGGGTCCGAGTCAGGGTCCGGGTCCGGGTCCGGGTCAGTTTCAGGGTCAGTGTCAAAGTCAGGGTCCGGGTCCGGGTCCGGATCCGGGTCCGGGTCCGGTTCCGGGTCAGGGTCCGTGTCCGGGTCCGGGTCCGTGTCCGGGTCCTGGTCCGGGTCCCGGTCAGTTTCAGGGTCAGTGTCAGAGTCAGGGTCCAGGTCAGGGTCCGGGTCCGTGTCTAGGTCCGGGTCCGTGTCCGGGCCCGGGTCCGGGACCGTGTCCGGGACCGGGTCCGGGTCCGTGTCCGTGTCCGGGCCCGGGTCCGGGTCGGGGTCCGGATCCGGGTCAGGGTCCGTGTCCGGGTCCGGGTCCGGGTCCGGGTCCGGGTCAGGGTCAGGGTCCGGGTCCGTGTACGTGTCCTGGTCCGTGTCATGGTCCGGGTCCGTGTCAGGGTCCGGGTCCGGGTCCGGGTCCGGGTCCGGGTCCGGGTCCGGGTCCGGGTCCGGGTCCGGGTCCGGGTCCAGGTCTGGGTGAGGGTCCGGGTCCAGGTCAGGGTCACGGTCCGGGTCCGGGTCCGGGTCAGAGTCCGGGTCCGGGTCCGGGTCCGGGTTTGGGTCCGGGTCCGGGTCACGGTCCGGGGTCAGGATTCGAGTCCGGGTCCGGGTCCGAGTCTGGGTCCGGATCTGGGTCAGGGTCAGGGTCAGGGTCAGGGTCCGGATCTGGGTCCGGGTCCGGGTCCGGGTACGGGTACGGGTCCGGGTCCGGGTCCGTGTCATGGTCCGGGTCCGTGTCAGGGTCAGGGTCCGGGTCCGGGTCCGGGTCCGGGTCCGGGTCCGTGTCCGTGTCCGTGTCCGTGTCCGTGTCCGTGTCCGGGTCCGGGTCTGGGTCCGGGTCCGGGTCCGTGTCTGAGTCAGGGTCCGGGTACGGGTCAGTTTCAGGGTCAGTGTCAGTGTCAGGGTCCAGGTCAGGGTCAGGGTCCGGGTCTGGGTCCGGGTCCGGGTCCGGGTCAGGATCAGGGTCCGGGTCCGGGTCCGGGTCAGGGTCCGGGTCCGGGTCTGTGTCAGTTTCAGGGTCAGTCTCAGAGTCAGGGTCCGGGTCAGTGTCAGGGTCAGGGTCTGGGTCCGGGTCCGTGTCCGGGTCCGTGTCAGGGTCAGGGTCAGAGTCAGGGTCAGAGTCAGGGTCAGGGTCAGGGTCAGGGTCAGGGTCCGGGTCCGGGTCAGGGTCCTGGTCAGGGTCCGGGTCCGGGTCAGGGTCAGGGTCAGAGTCAGGGTCAGGGTCAGGGTCAGGGTCAGGGTCCGGGTGGGGGTCCGGGTCCGGGTCTGGGTCCGGGTCAGGATCCTGGTCAGGGTCAGGGTCCGGGTCCAGGTCTGGGTCAGAGTCCGGGTCCCGGTCCATGTTTGGGTCCGGGTCCGGGTCAGGGTCAGGCTCAGGGCCAGAGTCAGGGTCCGGGTCTGTGTCAGTTTCAGGGTCAGTCTCAGAGTCACGGTCCGGGTCAGGGTCAGGGTCAGGGTCAGGGTCAGGGTCCGGGTCCGGGTCCGGGTCCAGGGTCTGGCTGAGGGTCCGGGTCCAGGTCCGGGTCCGTGTCATGGTCCGGGTCCGTGTCAGGGTCCGGGTCCGGGTCCGGGTCCGGGTCCGGGTCCGGGTCTGGTTCCGGGTTAGGGTCAGGATCCGGATGCAGGTCCGGGTTCGGGTCCGGGTCTGGGTCTGGGTCCGGGTCCGGGTCCGGGTCTGGGTCAGGGTCAGTGTCAGGGTCAGGGTCAGGGTCAGGGTCCGGGTGGGGGTCCGGGTCCGGGTCCGGGTCCGGGTCAGGGTCCTTGTCAGGGTCAGGGTCCGGGTCCGGGTCCGGGTCCGGGTCAGAGTCCGGGTCCGGGTCAGAGTCCGGGTCCAGGTCCGTGTTTGGGTCCGGTTCCGGGTAACCATCTGGGGTCAGGATTCTAGTCCGAGTCCGGGTCCGGGTCCGGGTCCGGGTCCGGATCTGGGTCAGGGTCAGCGTGAGGGTCTGGGTCCGGGTCCGGGTCAGGGTCAGGGTCAGGGCCAGAGTCAGGGTCCGGGTCACGGTCTGGGTCCCCCTCCGGGTCAGGGTCCGGGTGAGTGTCCGGGTCCGGGTCCGGGTCCGTGTCATCGTCCAGGTCCATGTCAGGGTCAGGGTCTGGGTCCGGGTCCGGGTCCGGGTCCGGGTCAGGGTCAGGGTCCGGGTCCGGGTCCAGGTCAGGGTCCGGGTCCGGGTCCGGGTCTGTGTCAGTTTCAGGGTCAGTCTCAGAGTCACGGTCCGGGTCAGGGTCAGGGTCAGGGTCAGGGTCAGGGTCCGGGTCCGGGTCCGGGTCCAGGGTCTGGCTGAGGGTCCGGGTCCAGGTCCGGGTCCGTGTCATGGTCCGGGTCCGTGTCAGGGTCCGGGTCCGGGTCCGGGTCCGGGTCCGGGTCCGGGTCCGGGTCCGGGTCCGGGTCCGGGTCCGGTTCCGGGTTAGGGTCAGGATCCGGATGCGGGTCCGGGTTCGGGTTCGGGTCTGGGTCTGGGTCCGGGTCCGGGTCCGGGTCCGGGTCAGGGTTAGGGTCAGGGTCAGGGTCAGGGTCAGGGTCCGGGTGGGGGTCCGGGTCCGGGTCCGGGTCCGGGTCTGGGTCCTGGTCAGGGTCAGAGTCCAGGTCCGTGTCCGGGTCAGAGTCCGGGTCCGGGTCCGTGTTTGGGTCCGGTTCTGGGTCACCGTCTGGGGTCAGGATTCTAGTCCGGGTCCGGGTCCGTGTCCGGGTCCGGGTCCGGGTCCGGATCTGGGTCAGGGTCAGCGTGAGGGTCAGGTTCAGGGTCAGGATCCGGGTCCGGGTGGGGGTCCGGGTCCGGGTCTGGGTCCGGGTCAGGATCCTGGTCAGGGTCAGGGTCCGGGTCCAGGTCTGGGTCAGAGTCCGGGTCCCGGTCCATGTTTGGGTCCGGGTCCGGGTCAGGGTCAGGCTCAGGGCCAGAGTCAGGGTCCGGGTCTGTGTCAGTTTCAGGGTCAGTCTCAGAGTCACGGTCCGGGTCAGGGTCAGGGTCAGGGTCAGGGTCAGGGTCCGGGTCCGGGTCCGGGTCCAGGGTCTGGCTGAGGGTCCGGGTCCAGGTCCGGGTCCGTGTCATGGTCCGGGTCCGTGTCAGGGTCCGGGTCCGGGTCCGGGTCCGGGTCCGGGTCCGGGTCTGGTTCCGGGTTAGGGTCAGGATCCGGATGCGGGTCCGGGTTCGGGTCCGGGTCTGGGTCTGGGTCCGGGTCCGGGTCCGGGTCTGGGTCAGGGTCAGTGTCAGGGTCAGGGTCAGGGTCAGGGTCCGGGTGGGGGTCCGGGTCCGGGTCCGGGTCCGGGTCAGGGTCCTTGTCAGGGTCAGGGTCCGGGTCCGGGTCCGGGTCCGGGTCAGAGTCCGGGTCCGGGTCAGAGTCCGGGTCCAGGTCCGTGTTTGGGTCCGGTTCCGGGTCACCATCTGGGGTCAGGATTCTAGTCCGAGTCCGGGTCCGGGTCCGGGTCCGGGTCCGGATCTGGGTCAGGGTCAGCGTGAGGGTCAGGGTCCGGGTCCGGGTCCGGGTCCGGGTCCAGGTCTGGGTGAGGGTCCGGGTCCGGGTCCGGGTCCGGGTCCGGGTCCGTGTCCGTGTCATGGTCCGGGTCCGTGTCAGGGTCCGGGTCCGGGTCAGGGTCCGGATCCGGGTCTGTGTCAGTTTCAGGGTCAGGGTCAGGGTCAGGTTCCGGGTCCGGGTCCGGGTCCGGGTCCGGGTCCGGGTCCGGGTCCGGGTCCGGGTCCGGGTCCCGGTCAGGGTCAGGGTCCGGGTCCGGGTCCGGGTACGGGTCAGTTTCAGGGTCAGTGTCAGAGTCAGGGTCCAGGTCAGTGTCCGGGTCCGGGTCCGGGTCCGGGTCCGGGTCCGGGTCCCGGTCAGGGTCAGGGTCCGGGTCCGGGTCCGGGTCCGGGTCCGGGTCCGGGTCAGGGTCAGGGTCCGGGTCCGGGGTCCGGGTCCGGGTCCGGGTCCGGGTCCGTGTCATGGTCCGGGTCCGGGTCAGGGTCCGGGTCCGGGTCCGCGTCCGGGTCCGGGTCCAGGTCTGGGTGAGGGTCCGGGTCCTGGTCAGGGTTACGGTCCGGGTCCGGGTCCGGGTCAGAGTCCGGGTCCGGGTCCGGGTTTGGGTCCGGATCCGGGTCACGGTCCGGGGTCAGGATTCTAGTCAGGGTCCGGGTCAGGGTCCGGGTCCGGGTCCGGGTCCCGGTCAGGGTCCGGGTCCGGGTCCGTGTCAGGGTCAGGGTCCGGGTCCGGGTCATGGTCCGGGTCCGGGTCAGGGTCCGGGTCCGGGTCCGGGTCCGGGTCCGGGTCCAGGTCTGGGTGAGGGTCCGGGTCGTGGTCAGGGTCACAGTCCGGGTCCGGGTCCGGGTCAGAGTCCGGGTCCGGGTCCGGGTTTGGGTCCGGGTCCGGGTCACGGTCAGGGTCAGGGTCTGGGTCCGGGTCCGGGGTCAGGGTCAGGGTCTGGGTCCGGGTCCCGGTCAGGGTCAGGGTCCGGGTCCGGGTCCGGGTCCGGGTCCGGGTCAGGGTCAGGGTCCGGGTCCGGGTCCGGGTCCGGGTCCGGGTCCTGGTAAGGGTCCGTGTCCGGGTCCGGGTCCGGGTAAGGGGGCCGGGTCCGGGTCCGGGTCCGGGTCCGTGTCCCGGGTTCCGGGTCCGTGTCCGTGTCCGGGTCCAGGTCCGGGTCCGGGTAAGGGTCCGGGTCCATGTCCGGGTCCGGGTCCGGGTCCGGGTCCGGGTCCAGGTAAGGGTCCAGGTCTGTGTCCGGGTCCGGGTCCGGGTCCGGGTCCGGGTCCGGGTCCGGGTCCGGGTCCGGGTCCGGGTCCGCGTCCGGGTCCGGGGTAAGGGTCCGGGTCCGGGTCTGTGTGCGGGTCCGGGTGCGGGTCCGGGTCCGGGTAAGGGTCCGGGTCCGGGTCTGGGTCCGGGTCCGGGTCCGGGTCCGGGTCCGGGTCCGGGTCCGGGTCCGGGTCCGGGTAAGGGTCCGGGTCCGGGTCCGGGTCCGGGTCCGGGTCCGGGTGCAGGTCCGGGTCCGGGTCCGGGTCCGGGTAAGGGTCCGGGGGCTGGGTCCGGGTCCGGGTCTGGGTCCGGGTCCGGGTAACGGTCCGGGTCCGGGTCCGGGTCCGGGACCGGGTCCGGGTCCGGGTAAGGGTCCGGGTCCGGGGTCCGGGGTCGGGGTCCGGGTCCGGGTCCGGTTCCGGTTCCGGGTAAAGGTCCGGGTCCGGGTCCGGGTCCGGGGTCCGGGTCCGGGTAAGGGTCCGTGTCTGGGTCCGGGTCCGGGTCCTGGTCCGGGTCCGGGTCCGGGTCCGGGTCCGGTCCGGGTCCGGGTAAGGGTCCGGGTCCGGGTCTGGGTCCGGGTCCGGGTCCGGGTCCGGGTCCGGGTCCAGGTAAGGGTCTGGGTCCGGGTCCGGGTCCGGGTCCGGGTCCCGGGTGCAGGTCCGGGTCCGGGTTTCGAGTCCGGGTCCGGGTCCGGGTAAGGGTCCGGGTCTGGGTCCGGGTCCGGGTCTGGGTCCGGGTCCGGGTAACGGTCCGGGGTCCGGGTCCGGGTCCGGATCCGGGTCCGGGTCCGCGTCCGGGTCCGGGTCCAGGTCCGGGTAAGGGTCCGGGTCCGGGTCCGGGTCCGGGTCCGGGTCCGGGTCCGGGTCCGGGTCCGGGAAAGGGTCCGTGTCCGGGTCCCGTGTCCGGGTCCGGGTCCGGGTCCGGGTCCGGGTCCGGGTAAGGGTCCGGGTCCATGTCCGGGTCTGGGTCCGGGTCCGGGTCCAGGTAAGGGTCCAGGTCCGGGTCCGGGTCCGGGTCCGGGTCGGGGTAAGGGTCCGGGTCCGGGTCCGGGTCGGGGTCCGGGTCCGGGTCCGGTTTCCGGTTCCGGGTAAAGGTCCGGGTCCGGGTCCGGGTCCGGGTCCGGGTCCGTGTCTGGGTCCGGGTCCGGGTCCGGGTCCGGGTCCTGGTCCGGGTCGGGTCCGGGTCCGGGTCCGGGTCCGGGTCCGGGTCCGGGTCCGGGTCCCGGGTCCGGGTAAGGGTCCGGGTCCGGGTCTGTGTGCGGGTCCGGGTGCGGGTCCGGGTCCGGGTAAGGGTCCGGGACCGGGTCTGGGTCCGGGTCCGGGTCCGGGTCCGGGTCCGGGTCCGGGTCCGGGTAAGGGTCTGGGTCCGGGTCTGGGTCCGGGTCCGGGTAAGGGTCCGGGTCCGGGGTCCGGGTAAGGGTCCGGGTCCATGTCCGGGTCCGGGTCCGGGTCCGGGTCCAGGTAAGGGTCCGGGTCCGGGTCCGTGTCCGGGTCCGGGTCCGTGTCCGGGTCCGGTTCCGGGTCCAGGTAAAGGTCCGGGTCCGGTCCGGGTCCGGGTTCCGGGTCCGGGTCCGGGTCCGGGTCCGGGTCCGGGTCCGGTTCCGTGTCCGTGTCCGGGTCCGGGGTCCCGGGTCCGGGGTCCGGGTAAAGGTCCGGGTCCGGGTCCGGGTAAAGTTCCGGGTCCGGGTCCGGGTCTGGGTCCGGTTCCGGGTCCGGGTCCGGGTCCGGGTGCGGGTCCGGGTGCGGGTCCGGGTCCGGGTCCGGGTCCGGGTCCGGGTAAGGGTCCGGGTCTGGGTCCGGGTCCAGGTCCGGGTCCGGGTCCGGGTAAGGGTCCGGGTCCGGGTCCGGGTAAGGGTCCGGGTCCGGGTAAGTGTCCGGCTCCGGCTCCGGGGTCCGGGTCCGGGTCCGGGTCCATGTCCGGGTAAGGGTCCGGGCCTGGGTCCGGGTCCGGGTCCGGGTCCGGGTCCGGTTCCGGGTCCGGGTAAAAGTCCGCGTCCGGGTTCGGGTCCGGGTCCGGGTAAGGGTCCGGGTCCGGGTCCGGGTCCGGTTCCGTGTCCGTGTCCGGGTCCGGGTCCGGGTCCGGGTCCGGTTTCCGGTTCCGGGGTAAAGGTCCGGGTCCGGGTCCGGGTCCGGGGTGCGGGTCCGGGTGCGGGTCCGGGTGCGGGTCCGGGTGCGGGTCCGGGTGCGGGTCCGGATCCGGGTCCGGGTCCGGGTCCGGGTCCGGGTCCGGGTCCGGGGTGCGGGTCCGGTCCGGGTCTGGGTCCGGGTCCGGGTCCGGGGTCCGGGTCCGGGTCCGGGTCCGGGTCCGGGTCCGGGTAAGGGTCCGTGTCCATGTCCGGGTCCGGGTCCTGGTCCGGGTCCGGGTCCGGGTCCGGGTAAGGATCCGGGTCCGGGGTCCGGGTCCGGGTCCGGGTCCGTGTCCGGGTAAGGGTCCGGGTCCGGGTCCGGGTAAGGGTCCGGTTCCGGGTCCGGGTCCGGGTTCCGGGTCCGGGTCCGGGTCCGGGTAAGGTTCCGGGTCTGGGTCCGGGTCAGGGTCCGGGTCCGGGTCCGGGTCCGGGTCCGGGTCCGGGTAAGTGTCCCGGGTAAGTGTCCGGGTCCGGGTAAGGGTCCGGGTCCGGGTCCGGGTCCGGGTCCGGGTCCGGGTCCGGGTCCGGGTAAGGGTCTCGGTCCGGGTCCGGGTCCAAGTCCGGGTCCGGGTCCGGGTAAGGGTCCGGGTCTGGGTCCGGGTCCGGGTCTGGGTCCGGGGTCCGGGTCCGGGTAAGGGTCCGGGTCCGTGTAAAGGTCCGGGTCCGTGTAAGGGTCCGGGTCCGGGTAAGGGTCCGGGTCTGGGTCCGGGTCCAGGTCCGGGTCCGGGTCCGGGTAAGGGTCCGGGTCCGGGTCGGGGTAAGGGTCCGGGTCCGGGTAAGGGTCCGGCTCTGGCTCCGGGTCCGGGTCCGGGTCCATGTCCGGGTAAGGGTCCGGGTCTGGGTCCGGGTCCGGGTCCGGGTCCGGGTCCGAGTCCGGGTCCGGTTCCGGTTCCGGGTCCGGGTTAAAAGTCCGCGTCCGGGTTCGGGTCCGGGTCCGGGTAAGGGTCCGGGTCCGGGTCCGGGTCCGGTTCCGGGTCCGGGTCCGGGTCCGGGTCCGTGTCCGGGTCCGGTTCCGGTTCCGGGTAAAGGTCCGGGTCCGGGTGCGGGTCCGGGTGCGGGTCCGTGTGCGGGTCCGTGTGCGGGTCCGGGTGCGGGTCCGGTGTGCGGGTCCGGATCCGGGTCCGGGTCCGGGTCCGGGTCCGGGGTCCGGGTAAGGGTCCGGGTCCGGGTCCGGGTAAGGGTCCGGGTCCGGGTAAGGGTCCGGCTCCGGCTCCGGGTCCGGGTCCGGGTCCGGGTCCGGGTAAGGGTCCGGGTCTGGGTCCGGGTCCGGGTCCGGGTCCGGTTCCGGGTTCCGGGTCCGGGTAAATGTCCGCGTCCGGGTTCGGGTCCGGGTCCGGGTAAGGGTCCGGGTCCGGGTCCGGTTCCGTGTCCGGGTCCGGGTCCGGGTCCGGGTCCGGGTAAAGGTCCGGGTCCGGGTCCGGGTAAAGTTCCGGGTGCGGGGTCCGGGTGCGGGTCCGGGTGCGGGTCCGGGTGCGGGTCCAGATCCGGGGTCCGGGTCTGGGTCCGGGTCCGGGTCCGGGTCCAGGTCCGGGTAAGGGTCCGGGTCCGGGTCTGGGTCCGGGTCCGGGTCCGGTTCCGGGTCCGGGTCCGGGTCCGGGTCCGGGTAAGTGTCCGGGTAAGTGTCCGGGTCCGGGTAAGGGTCCGGGTCCGGGTCCGGGTCCGGGTCCGGGTCCGGGTCCGGGTCCGGGTCCGGGTAAGGGTCTCGGTCCGGGTCCGGGTCCAAGTCCGGGTCCGGGTCCGGGTAAGGGTCCGGGTCTGGGTCCGGGTCCGGGTCTGGGGTCCGGGTCCGGGTCCGGGTAAGGGTCCGGGTCCGTGTAAAGGTCCGGGTCCGGGTAAGGGTCCGGGTCCGGGTAAGGGTCCGGGTCTGGGTCCGGGTCCAGGTCCGGGTCCGGGTCCGGGTAAGGGTCCGGGTCCGGGTCCGGGTAAGGGTCCGGGTCCGGGTAAGGGTCCGGCTCCGGCTCCGGGTCCGGGTCCGGGTCCGGGTCCATGTCCGGGTAAGGGTCCGGGTCTGGGTCCGGGTCCGGGTCCGGGTCCGGGTCCGGGTCCGGGTCCGGGTCCGGGTCCGGGTCCGGTTCCGGGTCCGGGGTAAAAGTCCGCGTCCGGGTTCGGGTCCGGGTCCGGGTAAGGGTCCGGGTCCGGGTCCGGGTCCGGTTCCGGGGTAAAGGTCCGGGTCCGGGTCCGGGTCCGGGTCCGGGTCCGGGGTCCGGGTAAGGGTCCGGGTCTGGGTCCGGGTCCGGGTCCGGGTCCGGTTCCGGTTCCGGGTCCGGGTAAAGGTCCGCGTCCGGGTTCGGATCCGGGTCCTGGTAAGGGTCCGGGTCCGGGTCCGGTTCCGTGTCCGGGTCCGGGTCCGGGTCCGGGTCCGGGTCCAGGTAAAGGTCCGGGTCCGGGTCCGGGTAAAGTTCCGGGTGCGGGTCCGGGTGCGGGTCCGGGTGCGGGTGCGGGTGCGGGTCCAGATCCGGGTCCGGGTCCGGGTCCGGGTCCGGGTCCGGGTCCAGGTCCGGGTAAGGGTCCGGGTCCGGGTCTGGGTCCGGGTCCGGGTCCGGGTCCGGGTCCGGGTCCGGGTCCGGGTCCGGGTCCAGGTCCGGGTAAGGGTCCGGGTCCGGGTCCGGGTCGGGTCCGGGTCCGGGTCCGGGTCCGGGTCCGGGTCCGGGTCCGGGTCCGGGTCCGGGTCCGGGTAAGGGTCCGTGTCCATGTCCGGGTCCGGGTCCTGGTCCGGGTCCTGGTAAGGGTCCGTGTCCGGGTCCGTGTCCGGGTCCGGGTCCGTGTCCGGGTCCGGATCCGGGTAAGGGTCCGGGTCTGGGTCCGGGTCCGGGTCCGGGTCCGGGTCCGGGTAAGGATCCGGGTCTGCATCCGGGTCCGGGTCCGGGTCCGGGTCCGGGTCCGGGTAAGGGTCCGGGTCCGGGTCCGTGTCCGGGTCCAGGTCCGGGTCCGGGTAAGGGTCCGGGTCTGGGTCCGGGTCCAGGTCCGGGTCCGGGTCCGGGTAAGGGTCCGGGTCCGGGTCCGGGTAAGGGTCCGGGTCCGGGTAAGTGTCCGGCTCCGGCTCCGGGTCCGGGTCCGGGTCCGGGTCCATGTCCGGGTAAGGGTCCGGGCCTGGGTCCGGGTCCGGGTCCGGGTCCGGGTCCGGTTCCGGTTCCGGGTCCGGGTAAAAGTCCGCGTCCGGGTTCGGGTCCGGGTCCGGGTAAGGGTCCGGGTCCGGGTCCGGGTCCGGTTCCGTGTCCGTGTCCGGGTCCGGGTCCGGGTCCGGGTCCGGTTCCGGTTCCGGGTAAAGGTCCGGGTCCGGGTGCGGGTCCGGGTGCGGGTCCGGGTGCGGGTCCGGGTGCGGGTCCGGGTGCGGGTCCGGGTGCGGGTCCGGATCCGGGTCCGGGTCCGGGTCCGGGTCCGGGTCCGGGTCCGGGTGCGGGTCCGGTCCGGGTCTGGGTCCGGGTCCGGGTCCGGGTCCGGGTCCGGGTCCGGGTCCGGGTCCGGGTCCGGGTAAGGGTCCGTGTCCATGTCCGGGTCCGGGTCCTGGTCCGGGTCCGGGTCCGGGTCCGGGTAAGGATCCGGGTCCGGGTCCGGGTCCGGGTCCGGGTCCGTGTCCGGGTAAGGGTCCGGGTCCGGGTCCGGGTAAGGGTCCGGTTCCGGGTCCGGGTTCCGGGTCCGGGTCCGGGTCCGGGTAAGGTTCCGGGTCTGGGTCCGGGTCCGGGTCCGGGTCCGGGTCCGGGTCCGGGTCCGGGTAAGTGTCCGGGTAAGTGTCCGGGTCCGGGTAAGGGTCCGGGTCCGGGTCCGGGTCCGGGTCCGGGTCCGGGTCCGGGTCCGGGTCCGGGTAAGGGTCTCGGTCCGGGTCCGGGTCCAAGTCCGGGTCCGGGTCCGGGTAAGGGTCCGGGTCTGGGTCCGGGTCCGGGTCTGGGTCCGGGTCCGGGTCCGGGTAAGGGTCCGGGTCCGTGTAAAGGTCCGGGTCCGTGTAAGGGTCCGGGTCCGGGTAAGGGTCCGGGTCTGGGTCCGGGTCCAGGTCCGGGTCCGGGTCCGGGTAAGGGTCCGGGTCCGGGTCGGGGTAAGGGTCCGGGTCCGGGTAAGGGTCCGGCTCCGGCTCCGGGTCCGGGTCCGGGTCCATGTCCGGGTAAGGGTCCGGGTCTGGGTCCGGGTCCGGGTCCGGGTCCGGGTCCGGGTCCGGTTCCGGTTCCGGGTCCGGGTAAAAGTCCGCGTCCGGGTTCGGGTCCGGGTCCGGGTAAGGGTCCGGGTCCGGGTCCGGGTCCGGTTCCGGGTCCGGGTCCGGGTCCGGGTCCGTGTCCGTGTCCGGGTCCGGTTCCGGTTCCGGGTAAAGGTCCGGGTCCGGGTCCGGGTCCGGGTGCGGGTCCGGGTGCGGGTCCGTGTGCGGGTCCGGGTGCGGGTCCGGGTGCGGGTCCGGATCCGGGTCCGTGTCCGGGTCCGGGTCCGGGTCCGGGTAAGGGTCCGGGTCCGGGTCCGGGTAAGGGTCCGGGTCCGGGTAAGGGTCCGGCTCCGGCTCCGGGTCCGGGTCCGGGTCCGGGTCCGGGTAAGTGTCCGGGTCTGGGTCCGGGTCCGGGTCCGGGTCCGGTTCCGGTTCCGGGTCCGGGTAAATGTCCGCGTCCGGGTTCGGGTCCGGGTCCGGGTAAGGGTCCGGGTCCGGGTCCGGTTCCGTGTCCGGGTCCGGGTCCGGGTCCGGGTCCGGGTAAAGGTCCGGGTCCGGGTCCGGGTAAAGTTCCGGGTGCGGGTCCGGGTGCGGGTCCGGGTGCGGGTCCGGGTGCGGGTCCAGATCCGGGTCCGGGTCTGGGTCCGGGTCCGGGTCCGGGTCCAGGTCCGGGTAAGGGTCCGGGTCCGGGTCTGGGTCCGGGTCCGGGTCCGGTTCCGGGTCCGGGTCCGGGTCCGGGTCCGGGTAAGTGTCCGGGTAAGTGTCCGGGTCCGGGTAAGGGTCCGGGTCCGGGTCCGGGTCCGGGTCCGGGTCCGGGTCCGGGTCCGGGTCCGGGTAAGGGTCTCGGTCCGGGTCCGGGTCCAAGTCCGGGTCCGGGTCCAGGTAAGGGTCCGGGTCTGGGTCCGGGTCCGGGTCTGGGTCCGGGTCCGGGTCCGGGTAAGGGTCCGGGTCCGTGTAAAGGTCCGGGTCCGGGTAAGGGTCCGGGTCCGGGTAAGGGTCCGGGTCTGGGTCCGGGTCCAGGTCCGGGTCCGGGTCCGGGTCCGGGTAAGGGTCCGGGTCCGGGTCCGGGTAAGGGTCCGGGTCCGGGTAAGGGTCCGGCTCCGGCTCCGGGTCCGGGTCCGGGTCCGGGTCCGGGTCCATGTCCGGGTAAGGGTCCGGGTCTGGGTCCGGGTCCGGGTCCGGGTCCGGGTCCGGGTCCGGGTCCGGGTCCGGGTCCGGGTCCGGGTCCGGTTCCGGTTCCGGGTCCGGGTAAAAGTCCGCGTCCGGGTTCGGGTCCGGGTCCGGGTAAGGGTCCGGGTCCGGGTCCGGGTCTGGTTCCGGGTAAAGGTCCGGGTCCGGGTGCGGGTCCGGGTGCGGGTCCGGGTGCGGGTCCGGGTGCGGGTCCGGGTGCGGGTCCGGATCCGGATCCGGGTCCGGGTCCGGGTCCGGGTAAGGGTCCGGGTCCGGGTCCGGGTAAGGGTCCGGGTCCGGGTAAGGGTCCGGCTCCGGCTCCTGGTCCGGGTCCGGGTCCGGGTCCGGGTCCGGGTAAGGGTCCGGGTCTGGGTCCGGGTCCGGGTCCGGGTCCGGTTCCGGTTCCGGGTCCGGGTAAAGGTCCGCGTTCGGGTTCGGGTCCGGGTCCTGGTAAGGGTCCGGGTCCGGGTCCGGTTCCGTGTCCGGGTCCGGGTCCGGGTCCGGGTCCGGGTCCGGGTAAAGGTCCGGGTCCGGGTCCGGGTAAAGTTCCGGGTGCGGGTCCGGGTGCGGGTCCGGGTGCGGGTGCGGGTGCGGGTCCAGATCCGGGTCCGGGTCCGGGTCCGGGTCCGGGTCCGGGTCCAGGTCCGGGTAAGGGTCCGGGTCCGGGTCTGGGTCCGGGTCCGGGTCCGGGTCCGGGTCCGGGTCCGGGTCCGGGTCCGGGTCCGGGTCCGGGTCCGGGTCCGGGTAAGGGTCCGTGTCCATGTCCGGGTCCGGGTCCTGGTCCGGGTCCTGGTAAGGGTCCGTGTCCGGGTCCGGGTCCGGGTCCGGGTAAGGATCCGGGTCCGGGTCCGGGTCCAGGTCCGGGTCCGGATCCGGGTAAGGGTCCGGGTCTGGGTCCGGGTCCGGGTCCGGGTCCGGGTCCGGGTAAGGGTCCGGGTCTGTGTCCGGGTCCGGGTCCGGGTCCGGGTCCGGGTCCGGGTAAGGGTCCGGGTCTGGGTAAGGGTCCGGCTCCGGCTCCGGGTCCGGGTCCGGGTCCGGGTCCATGTCCGGGTAAGGGTCCGGGTCTGGGTCCGGGTCCGGGTCCGGGTCCGGGTCCGGTTCCGGTTCCGGGTCCGGGTAAAAGTCCGTGTCCGGGTTCGGGTCCGGGTCCGGGTAAGGGTCCGGGTCCGGGTCCGGGTCCGGTTCCGTGTCCGGGTCCGTGTCCGGGTCCGGGTCCGTGTCCGTGTCCGGTTCCGGTTCCGGGTAAAGGTCCGGGTCCGGGTGCGGGTCCGGGTGCGGGTCCGGGTGCGGGTCCGGGTGCGGGTCCGGGTGCGGGTCCGGATCCGGGTCCGGGTCCGGGTCCGGGTCCGGGTCCGGGTGCGGGTCCGGTCCGGGTCTGGGTCCGGGTCCGGGTCCGGGTCCGGGTCCGGGTCCGGGTCCGGGTCCGGGTAAGGGTCCGTGTCCATGTCTGGGTCCGGGTCCTGGTCCGGGTCCGGGTAAGGATCCGGGTCCGGGTCCGTGTCCGGGTCCGGGTCAGGGTAAGTGTCCGGGTAAGGGTCCGGGTCCGGGTAAGGGTCCGGGTCCGGGTCCGGGTCCGGGTCCGGGTCCGGGTCCGGGTCCGGGTCCGGGTCCGGGTCCGGGTCCGGGTAAGGGTCTGGGTCCGAGTCCGGGTCCAAGTCCGGGTCCGGGTCCGGGTAAGGGTCCGGGTCTGGGTCCGGGTCCGGGTCCGGGTCCGGATCCGGGTCCGGGTCCGGGTAAGGGTCCGGGTCCGGGTCCGGGTAAGGGTCCGGGTCCGGCTCCGGGTCCGGGTCCGGGTCCGGTTCCGGTTCCGGTTCCGGGTCCGTGTAAAGGTCCGGGTCCGGGTAAGGGTCCGGGTCCGGGTAAGGGTCCGGGTCCGGGTCCGGGTCCGGGTCCGGGTCCGGGTACGGGTACGGGTAAGGGTCCGGATCTGGGTCCGGGTCCGGGACCGGGTCCGGGTCCGGGTCCGGGTCCGGTTTGGGGTCCGGGTCCGGGTCCGGGTCCGGGTCAGGTTTCGGGTCCGGGTCCGGGTCCGGGTCCGGGTCCGGGTCCGGGTCCGGGTCCGGGTCCGGGTCCGGTTTCGGGTCCGGGTCCGGGTCCGGGTCGGGGTCCGGGTAAGGGTCCGGGTCTGGGTCCAGGTCCGGGTCCGGGTCCGGGTCCGGGTCCGGGTAAGGGTCCGGGTCTGGGTCCGGGTAAGGGTCCGGGTCCGGCTCCGGGTCCGGGTCCGGGTCCGGGTCCGGGTCCGGGTCCGGGTAAGGGTCCGGGTCTGGGTCCGGGTCCGGGTCCGGGTCCGGTTCCGGTTCCGGTTCCGGGTCCGTGTAAAGGTCCGGGTCCGGTTCCGGGTCCGGGTAAGGGTCCGGGTCCGGGTAAGGGTCCGGGTCCGGGTAAGGGTCCGGGTCCGGGTCCGGGTCCGGGTCCGGGTCCGGGTAAGGGTCCGGATCTGGGTCCGGGTCCGGGACCGTGTCCGGGTCCGGGTCCGGGTCCGGTTTCGGGTCCGGGTCCGGGTCCGGGTCCGGGTCCGGTTTCGGGTCTGGGTCCGGGTCCGGGTCCGGGTCCGGGTCCGGGTCCGGTTTCGGGTCCGGGTCCGTGTCCGGGTCCGGGTCGGGGTCCGGGTCCAGGTCCGGGTAAGGGTCCGGGTCCGGGTCTGGGTCCGGGTCCGGGTCCGGGTCCGGGTCCGGGTCCGGGTCCGGGTCCGGGTCCGGGTCCGGGTCCGGGTCCGGGTAAGGGTCCGTGTCCATGTCCGGGTCCGGGTCCTGGTCCGGGTCCTGGTAAGGGTCCGTGTCCGGGTCCGGGTCCGGGTCCGGGTAAGGATCCGGGTCCGGGTCCGGGTCCGGGTCCGGGTCCGGATCCGGGTAAGGGTCCGGGTCTGGGTCCGGGTCCGGGTCCGGGTCCGGGTCCGGGTAAGGGTCCGGGTCTGTGTCCGGGTCCGGGTCCGGGTCCGGGTCCGGGTCCGGGTAAGGGTCCGGGTCCGGGTAAGGGTCCGGCTCCGGCTCCGGGTCCGGGTCCGGGTCCGGGTCCATGTCCGGGTAAGGGTCCGGGTCTGGGTCCGGGTCCGGGTCCGGGTCCGGGTCCGGTTCCGGTTCCGGGTCCGGGTAAAAGTCCGTGTCCGGGTTCGGGTCCGGGTCCGGGTAAGGGTCCGGGTCCGGGTCCGGGTCCGGTTCCGTGTCCGGGTCCGGGTCCGGGTCCGGGTCCGGGTCCGTGTCCGGTTCCGGTTCCGGGTAAAGGTCCGGGTCCGGGTGCGGGTCCGGGTGCGGGTCCGGGTGCGGGTCCGGGTGCGGGTCCGGGTGCGGGTCCGGATCCGGGTCCGGGTCCGGGTCCGGGTCCGGGTCCGGGTGCGGGTCCGGTCCGGGTCTGGGTCCGGGTCCGGGTCCGGGTCCGGGTCCGGGTCCGGGTCCGGGTCCGGGTAAGGGTCCGTGTCCATGTCCGGGTCCGGGTCCTGGTCCGGGTCCGGGTAAGGATCCGGGTCCGGGTCCGTGTCCGGGTCCGGGTCCGGGTAAGTGTCCGGGTAAGTGTCCGGGTCCGGGTAAGGGTCCGGGTCCGGGTCCGGGTCCGGGTCCGGGTCCGGGTCCGGGTCCGGGTCCGGGTAAGGGTCTGGGTTCGAGTCCGGGTCCAAGTCCGGGTCCGGGTCCGGGTAAGGGTCCGGGTCTGGGTCCGGGTCCGGGTCCGGGTCCGGATCCGGGTCCGGGTCCGGGTAAGGGTCCGGGTCCGGGTCCGGGTAAGGGTCCGGGTCCGGCTCCGGGTCCGGGTCCGGGTCCGGTTCCGGTTCCGGTTCCGGGTCCGTGTAAAGGTCCGGGTCCGGGTAAGGGTCCGGGTCCGGGTAAGGGTCCGGGTCCGGGTCCGGGTCCGGGTCCGGGTACGGGTACGGGTACGGGTAAGGGTCCGGATCTGGGTCCGGGTCCGGGACCGGGTCCGGGTCCGGGTCCGGGTCCGGTTTGGGGTCCGGGTCCGGGTCCGGGTCCGGGTCAGGTTTCGGGTCCGGGTCCGGGTCCGGGTCCGGGTCCGGGTCCGGGTCCGGGTCCGGGTCCGGGTCCGGTTTCGGGTCCGGGTCCGGGTCCGGGTCGGGGTCCGGGTAAGGGTCCGGGTCTGGGTCCAGGTCCGGGTCCGGGTCCGGGTCCGGGTCCGGGTAAGGGTCCGGGTCTGGGTCCGGGTAAGGGTCCGGGTCCGGCTCCGGGTCCGGGTCCGGGTCCGGGTCCGGGTCCGGGTCCGGGTAAGGGTCCGGGTCTGGGTCCGGGTCCGGGTCCGGGTCCGGTTCCGGTTCCGGTTCCGGGTCCGTGTAAAGGTCCGGGTCCGGTTCCGGGTCCGGGTAAGGGTCCGGGTCCGGGTAAGGGTCCGGGTCCGGGTAAGGGTCCGGGTCCGGGTCCGGGTCCGGGTCCGGGTCCGGGTAAGGGTCCGGATCTGGGTCCGGGTCCGGGACCGTGTCCGGGTCCGGGTCCGGGTCCGGTTTCGGGTCCGGGTCCGGGTCCGGGTCCGGTTTCGGGTCTGGGTCCGGGTCCGGGTCCGGGTCCGGGTCCGGGTCCGGTTTCGGGTCCGGGTCCGTGTCCGGGTCCGGGTCGGGGTCCGGGTAAGGGTCAGGGTCCGGGTCCGGGTCCGGTTCCGGTTCCGGGTCCGGGTCCGGGTCCGGGTCCGGGTCCGGGTCCGGGTCCGGGTAAGGGTCCGGGTCCGGGTCCGGGTCCGGGTCCGGGTAAGGGTCCGGGTCCGGGTCCGGGTAAGGGTCCGGGTCCGGGTAAGGGTCCGGGTCCGGGTCCGGGTCCGGGTCCGGGTAAGGGTCCGGGTCCCGGTCCGGGTAAGGGTCCGGGTCCGGGTAAGGGTCCAGGTCCGGGTCCGGGTCCGGTTCCGGTTCCGGGTCCGGGTAAGGGTCCGGGTCCGGGTCCGTGTCCGGGTCCGGGTAAGGGTCCGGGTCCAGGTCCGGGTCCGGGTCCGGGTCCGGGTAAGGGTCCGGGTCTGGGTAAGGGTCCGGGTCTGGGTCCGGGTCCGGGTCCAGGTCCGGCTCTGGGTCCGGTTCCGGTTCCGGGTCTGGGTAAAGGTCCGCGTCCGGGTCCGGGTCCGGGTAAGGGGCCGGGTCTGGGTCCGTGTCCGTGTCCGGGTCCGGGTCCGGGTCTGGGTCCGGGTCCGGGTCTGGGTCCGGTTCCGGGTAAAGGTCCGGGTCCGGGTCCGGGTCCGGGTCCGGTTCCGGTTCCGGGTCTGGGTAAAGGTCCGCGTCCGGGGTCCGGGTCCGGGTCCGGGTAAGGGTCCGGGTCCGGGTACTGGTCCGGGTAAGGGTCCGGGTCCGGGTCCGGGTCCGGGTCCGGGTCCGGGGTCCGGGTCCGGGTCCGGGTCCGGGTAAGGGTCCGGGTCTGGGTCCGGGTCCGGGTCCGGGTCCGGGTCCGGGTAAGGGTCCGGGTCCGGGTCCGGGTAAAGGTCCGGGTCCGGGTAAGGGTCCGGGTCCGGGTCCGGGTCCGGTTCCGGGTAAGGGTCCGGGTCCGGGTCCGGGTAAGGGTCCGGGTCCGGGTAAGGGTCCGGGTCCGGGTCAGGGTCCGGTTCTGGGTCCGGTTCCGGGTAAGGGTCCGGGTCCGGGTCCGTGTCCGGGTCCGGGTAAGGGTCCGGGTCCGGGTCCGGGTCCGGGTCCGGGTCCGGGTAAGGGTCCGGGTCTGGGTAAGGGTCCGGGTCTGCGTCCGGGTCCGGGTCCAGGTCCGGGTCTGGGTCCGGTTCCGGTTCCGGGTCTGGGTAAAGGTCCGCCTCCGGGTCCGGGTCCGGGTAAGGGGCCGGGTCTGGGTCCGGGTCCGGGTCCGGGTCCGGGTCCAGGTCTGCGTCCGGGTCCGGGTCCGGGTCCGGTTCCGGGTAAAGGTCCGGGTCCGGGTCCGGGTCCGTGTCCGGGTCCGGGTCCGGTTCCGGGTCTGGGTAAAGGTCCGCGTCCGGGTCCGGGTCCGGGTCCGGGTAAGGGTCCGGGTCCGGGTACGGGTCCGGGTAAGGGTCCGGGTCCGGGTCCGGGTCCGGGTCCGGGTCCGGGTCCGGGTCCGGGTAAGGGTCCGGGTCCGGGTCCGGGTCCGGGTCCGGGTCCGGGTCCGGGTCCGGGTCCGGGTCCGGGTCCGGGTAAGGGTCCGGGTCCGGGTCTGGGTCCGGGTCCGGGTCCGTGTCCGGGTCCGGGTATGGGTCCGGTTCCGGGTCCAGTTCCGGGTCCGGGTCCGGGTCCGGGTAAGGGGCCGGGTCTGGGTCCGGGTCCGGGTCCGGGTCCGGGTCCGTGTCCGGGTCCGTGTCCGGGTCCGGGTCCGGGTCCGGGTCCGGGCAAGGGTCCGGGTCTGGGTCCGGGTCCGGGTCCGGGTCCGGGTCCGGGTCCGGGTCCGGGTAAGGGTCCGGGTCCGGGTCCGGGTAAGGGTCCGGGTCCGGCTCCGGGTCCGGGTCCCGGTCCGGGTCCGGGTCCGGGTCCGGGTCCGGGTCCGGGTCTGGGTAAGGGTCCGGGTCCGGGTCCAGTTCCGGGTCCGGGTCCGGGTCCGGGTCCAGGTCCGGTTCCGGTTCCGGGTCCGGGTAAAGGTCCGGGTCCGGGTCCGGGTCCGGGTCCGGGTCCAGGTCCGGGTCTGGGTCCGGTTCCGGTTCCGGGTCTGGGTAAAGGTCCGCCTCCGGGTCCGGGTCCGGGTAAGGGGCCGGGTCTGGGTCCGGGTCCGGGTCCGGGTCCGGGTCCAGGTCTGCGTCCGGGTCCGGGTCCGGGTCCGGTTCCGGGTAAAGGTCCGGGTCCGGGTCCGGGTCCGTGTCCGGGTCCGGGTCCGGTTCCGGGTCTGGGTAAAGGTCCGCGTCCGGGTCCGGGTCCGGGTCCGGGTAAGGGTCCGGGTCCGGGTACGGGTCCGGGTAAGGGTCCGGGTCCGGGTCCGGGTCCGGGTCCGGGTCCGGGTCCGGGTCCGGGTCTGGGTCCGGGTCCGGGTCCGGGTCCGGGTAAGGGTCCGGGTCTGGGTCCAGGTCCGGGTCCGGGTCCGGGTCCTGTTCCGGTTCCGGGTCCGGTTCCGGGTCCGGGTCCGGGTCCGGGTCCGGGTCCGGGTAAGGGTCCGGGTCCGGGTCCGGGTCCGGGTCCGGGTCCGGGTCCGGGTCCGGGTCCGGGTCCGGGTAAGGGTCCGGGTCCGGGTCTGGGTCCGGGTCCGGGTCCGTGTCCGGGTCCGGGTATGGGTCCGGTTCCGGGTCCAGTTCCGGGTCCGGGTCCGGGTCCGGGTAAGGGTCCGGGTCCGGGTAAGGGTCCGGGTCCGGGTCCGGGTCCGGGTCCGGGTCCGGTTCCGGGTCCGGGTCCGGGTCCGGGTCCGGGTCCGGGTCCGGGTCCGGGTCCGGATCCGGTTCCGGGTCTGGGTAAAGGTCCGCGTCCGGGTCCGTGTCTGGGTCCGGGTAAGGGGCCGGGTCTGGGTCCGGGTCCGGGTCCGGGTCCGGGTCCGTGTCCGGGTCCGTGTCCGGGTCCGGGTCCGGGTCCGGGTCCGGGCAAGGGTCCGGGTCTGGGTCCGGGTCCGGGTCCGGGTCCGGGTCCGGGTCCGGGTCCGGGTAAGGGTCCGGGTCCGGGTCCGGGTAAGGGTCCGGGTCCGGCTCCGGGTCCGGGTCCCGGTCCGGGTCCGGGTCCGGGTCCGGGTCCGGGTGGGTCCGGGTCCGGGTAAGGGTCCGGGTCGGGTCCAGTTCCGGGTCCGGGTCCGGGTCCGGGTCCAGGTCCGGTTCCGGTTCCGGGTCCGGGTAAAGGTCCGGGTCCGGGTCCGGGTCCGGTCCGGGTCCAGGTCCGGGTCCGGGTAAGGGTCCGGGTCCAGGTCCGGGTCTGGGTCCGGGTCCGGGTAAAAGTCCGCGTCCGGGTTCGGGTCCGGGTCCGGGTAAGGGTCCGGGTCCGGGTCCGGGTCCGGTTCGGGTAAAGGTCCGGGTGCGGGTGCGGGTCCGGGTGCGGGTCCGGGTGCGGGTCCGGGTGCGGGTGCGGGTGCGGGTGCGGGTCCGGATCCGGATCCGGGTCCGGGTCCGGGTCGGGTAAGGGTCCGGTCCGGGTCCGGGTAAGGGTCCAGGTCCGGGTAAGGGTCCGGGTCCGGGTCCGGGTCCGGGTCCGGGTCCGGGTAAGGGTCCGGGTCCGGGTCCGGTAAGGGTCCAGGTCCGGGTAAGGGTCCGGGTCCGGGTCCGGGTCCGGGGTCCGGGTCCGGTTCCGGGTCCGGGTCCGGGTCCGGGGTCCGGGTCCGGGTCCGGGTCCGGGTCCGGGTCCGGGTCCGGGTCCGGGTCCGGATCTGGTTCCGGGTCTGGGTAAAGGTCCGCGTCCGGGTCCGTGTCTGGGTCCGGGTAAGGGGCCGGGTCTGGGTCCGGGTCCGGGTCCGGGTCCGGGTCCGTGTCCGGGTCCGTGTCCGGGTCCGGGTCCGGGTCCGTGTCCGGGTCCGGGTAAGGGTCCGGTTTCCGGGTCTGGTTCCGGGTCCGGGTCCGGGTCCGGGTAAGGGTCCGGGTCCGGGTCCGGGTCCGGGTCTGGTCCGGGTCCGGGTCCGGGTCCGGGTAAGGGTCCGGGTCTGGGTCCAGGTCCGGGTCCGGGTCCGGGTCCTGTTCCGGTTCCGGGTCCGGTTCCGGGTCCGGGTCCGGGTCCGGGTCCGGGTCCGGGTAAGGTCCGGGTCCGGGTCCGGGTCCGGGTCCGGGTCCGGGTCCGGGTCCGGGTCCGGGTCCGGGTCCGGGTAAGGGTCCGGGTCCGGGTCTGGGTCCGGGTCCGGGTCCGTGTCCGGGTCCGGGTATGGGTCCGGTTCCGGGTCCAGTTCCGGGTCCGGGTCCGGGTCCGGGTAAGGGTCCGGGTCCGGGTAAGGGTCCGGGTCCGGGTCCGGGTCCGGGTCCGGGTCCGGTTCCGGGTCCGGGTCCGGGTCCGGGTCCGGGTCCGGGTCCGGGTCCGGGTCCGATCCGGTTCCGGGTCTGGGTAAAGGTCCGCGTCCGGGTCCGTGTCTGGGTCCGGGTAAGGGGCCGGGTCTGGGTCCGGGTCCGGGTCCGGGTCCGGGTCCGTGTCCGGGTCCGTGTCCGGGTCCGGGTCCGGGTCCGGGTCCGGGCAAGGGTCCGGGTCTGGGTCCGGGTCCGGGTCCGGGTCCGGGTCCGGGTCCGGGTCCGGGTAAGGGTCCGGGTCCGGGTCCGGGTAAGGGTCCGGGTCCGGCTCCGGGTCCGGGTCCCGGTCCGGGTCCGGGTCCGGGTCCGGGTCCGGGTCCGGGTCCGGGTAAGGGTCCGGGTCCGGGTCCAGTTCCGGGTCCGGGTCCGGGTCCGGGTCCAGGTCCGGTTCCGTTCCGGGTCCGGGTAAAGGTCCGGGTCCGGGTCCGGGTCCGGGTCCGGGTCCAGGTCCGGGTCCGGGTAAGGGTCCGGGTCCAGGTCCGGGTCTGGGTCCGGGTCCGGGTAAAAGTCCGCGTCCGGGGTTCGGGTCCGGGTCCGGGTAAGGGTCCGGGTCCGGGTCCGGGTCCGGTTCCGGGTAAAGGTCCGGGTGCGGGGTGCGGGTCCGGGTGCGGGTCCGGGTGCGGGTCCGGGTGCGGGTGCGGGTGCGGGGTGCGGGTCCGATCCGGATCCGGGTCCGGGTCCGGGTCCGGGTAAGGGTCCGGGTCCGGGTCCGGGTAAGGGTCCAGGTCCGGGTAAGGGTCCGGGTCCGGGTCCGGGTCCGGGTCCGGGTCCGGGTAAGGGTCCGGGTCCGGGTCCGGGTAAGGGTCCAGGTCCGGGTAAGGGTCCGGGTCCGGGTCCGGGTCCGGGTCCGGGTCCGGTTCCGGGTCCGGGTCCGGGGTCCGGGTCCGGGTCCGGGTCCGGGTCCGGGTCCGGGTCCGGGTCCGGGTCCGGGTCCGGATCTGGTTCCGGGTCTGGGTAAAGGTCCGCGTCCGGGTCCGTGTCTGGGGTCCGGGTAAGGGGCCGGGTCTGGGTCCGGGTCCGGGTCCGGGTCCGGGTCCGTGTCCGGGTCCGTGTCCCGGGTCCGGGTCCGGGTCCGTGTCCGGGTCCGGGTAAGGGTCCGGTTCCGGGTCTGGTTCCGGGTCCGGGTCCGGGTCCGGGTAAGGGTCCGGGTCTGGGTCCGGGTCCGGGTCCGGGTCCGGGTCCGGGTCCGGGTCCGGGTAAGGGTCCGGGTCCGGGTCCGGGTAAGGGTCCGGGTCCGGCTCCGGGTCCGGGTCCCGGTCCGGGTCCGGGTCCGGGTCCGGGTCCGGGTCCGGGTCCGGGTCCGGGTAAGGGTCCGGGTCCGGGTCCAGTTCCGGGTCCGGGTCCGGGTCCGGGTCCAGGTCCGGTTCCGGTTCCGGGTCCGGGTAAAGGTCCGGGTCCGGGTCCGGGTCCGGGTCCGGGTCCAGGTCCGGGTCCGGGTAAGGGTCCGGTCCAGGTCCGGGTAAGGGTCTGGGTCCGGGTCTGGGTCCGGGTCCGGGTCCGGGTCCGGGTCCGGGTCCGGGTCCGGGTCCGGGTCCGGGTCCGGGTAAGGGTCCGGTTCCGGTTCCGGTTCCGGTTCCGGGTCCGGGTCCGGGTCCGGGTAAGGGTCCGGGTCCGGGTACGTGTAAGGGTCCGGGTCCGGGTAAGGGTCCGGGTCCGGGTCCGGTTCCGGTTCCGGGTAAGGGTCCGGGTCCGGGTCCGGGTCCGGGTCCGGGTCCGGGTCCGGGTCCGGGTCCGGTTCCGGTTCCGGGTCCGGGTAAAAGTCCGCGTCCCGGGTTCGGGTCCGGGTCCGGGTAAGGGTCCGGGTCCGGGTCCGGGTCCGGTTCCGGGTAAAGGTCCGGGTCCGGGTGCGGGTCCGGGTGCGGGTCCGGGTGCGGGTCCGGGTGCGGGTCCGGGTGCGGGGTCCGGATCCGGATCCGGGTCCGGGTCCGGGTCCGGGTAAGGGTCCGGGTCCGGGTCCGGGTAAGGGTCCGGGTCCGGGTAAGGGTCCGGCTCCGGCTCCGGGGTCCGGGTCCGGGTCCGGGTCCGGGTCCGGGTAAGGGTCCGGGTCTGGGTCCGGGTCCGGGTCCGGGTCCGGTTCCGGTTCCGGGTCCGGGTAAAGGTCCGGGTCCGGGTCCGGGTCCGGGTCCGGGTCCAGGTCCGGGTCCGGGTAAGGGTCCGGGTCCAGGTCCGGGTAAGGGTCCGGGTCCGGGTCTGGGTCCGGGTCCGGGTCCGGGTCCGGGTCCGGGTCCGGGTCGGGTAAGGGTCCGGTTCCGGTTCCGGTTCCGGGTCCGGGTCCGGGTCCGGGTCCGGGTAAGGGTCCGGGTCCGGGTACGGGTAAGGGTCCGGGTCCGGGTAAGGGTCCGGGTCCGGGTCCGGTTCCGGTTCCGGGTAAGGGTCCGGGTCCGGGTCCGGGTCCGGGTCCGGGTCCGGGTCCGGGTCCGGGTCCGGTTCCGGTTCCGGGTCCGGGTAAAAGTCCGCGTCCGGGTTCGGGTCCGGGTCCGGGTAAGGGTCCGGGTCCGGGTCCGGGTCCGGTTCCGGGTAAAGGTCCGGGTCCGGGTGCGGGTCCGGGTGCGGGTCCGGGTGCGGGTCCGGGTGCGGGTCCGGGTGCGGGTCCGGATCCGGATCCGGGTCCGGGTCCGGGTCCGGGTCCGGGTAAGGGTCCGGGTCCGGGTCCGGGTAAGGGTCCGGGTCCGGGTAAGGGTCCGGCTCCGGCTCCTGGGTCCGGGTCCGGGTCCGGGTCCGGGTCCGGGTAAGGGTCCGGGTCTGGGTCCGGGTCCGGGTCCGGTTCCGGTTCCGGTTCCGGGTCCGGGTAAAAGTCCGCGTCCGGGTTCGGGTCCGGGTCCTGGTAAGGGTCCGGGTCCGGGTCCGGTTCCGTGTCCGGGTCCGGGTCCGGGTCCGGGTCCGGGTCCGGGTCCGGGTAAAGGTCCGGGTCCGGGTCCGGGTAAAGTTCCGGGTGCGGGTCCGGGTGCGGGTCCGGGTGCGGGTCCGGGTGCGGGTCCAGATCCGGGTCCGGGTCCGGGTCCGGGTCCGGGTCCGGGTCCAGGTCCGGGTAAGGGTCCGGGTCCGCGTCTGGGTCCGGGTCCGGGTCCGGGTCCGGGTCCGGATCCGGGTCCGGGTCCGGGTCCGGGTCCGGATCCGGGTCCGGGTCCGGGTCCGGGTCCGGGTCCGGGTAAGGGTCCGTGTCCATGTCCGGGTCCGGGTCCTGGTCCGGGTCCTGGTAAGGGTCCGTGTCCGGGTCCGGGTCCGGGTCCGGGTAAGGATCCGGGTCCGGGTCCGGGTCCGGGTCCGGGTCCGGATCCGGGTAAGGGTCCGGGTCTGGGTCCGGGTCCGGGTCCGGGTCCGGGTCCGGGTAAGGGTCCGGGTCTGTGTCCGGGTCCGGGTCCGGGTCCGGGTCCGGGTCCGGGTAAGGGTCCGGGTCCGGGTAAGGGTCCGGCTCCGGCTCCGGGTCCGGGTCCGGGTCCGGGTCCATGTCCGGGTAAGGGTCCGGGTCTGGGTCCGGGTCCGGGTCCGGGTCCGGGTCCGGTTCCGGTTCCGGGTCCGGGTAAAAGTCCGTGTCCGGGTTCGGGTCTGGGTCCGGGTAAGGGTCCGGGTCCGGGTCCGGGTCCGGTTCCGTGTCCGGGTCCGGGTCCGGGTCCGGGTCCGTGTCCGGTTCCGGTTCCGGGTAAAGGTCCGGGTGCGGGTGCGGGTCCGGGTGCGGGTCCGGGTGCGGGTCCGGGTGCGGGTCCGGGTGCGGGTCCGGATCCGGGTCCGGGTCCGGGTCCGGGTCCGGGTCCGGGTGCGGGTCCGGTCCGGGTCTGGGTCCGGGTCCGAGTCCGGGTCCGGGTCCGGGTCCGGGTCCGGGTAAGGGTCCGTGTCCATGTCCGGGTCCGGGTCCTGGTCCGGGTCCGGGTCCGGGTCCGGGTAAGGATCCGGGTCCGGGTCCGGGTCCGGGTCCGGGTCCGGGTCCGGGTAAGGGTCCGGGTCCGGGTCCGGGTAAGGGTCCGGTTCCGGGTCTGGTTCCGGGTCCGGGTCCGGGTCCGGGTAAGGGTCGGGGTCCGGGTCCGGGTCCGGGTCCGGGTCCGGGTCCGGGTCCGGGTCCGGGTCCGGGTAAGTGTCCGGGTAAGTGTCCGGGTCCGGGTAAGGGTCCGGGTCCGGGTCCGGGTCCGGGTCCGGGTCCGGGTCCGGGTCCGGGTCCGGGTCCGGGTAAGGGTCTGGGTCCGGGTCCGGGTCCAAGTCCGGGTCCGGGTCCGGGTAAGGGTCCGGGTCTGGGTCCGGGTCCGGGTCCGGGTCCGGATCCGGGTCCGGGTCCGGGTAAGGGTCCGGGTCCGGGTCCGGGTAAGGGTCCGGGTCCGGCTCCGGGTCCGGGTCCGGTTCCGGTTCCGGTTCCGGGTCCGTGTAAAGGTCCGGGTCCGGGTAAGGGTCCGGGTCCGGGTAAGGGTCCGGGTCCGGGTCCGGGTCCGGGTCCGGGTCCGGGTACGGGTAAGGGTCCGGATCTGGGTCCGGGTCCGGGACCGGGGTCCGGGTCCGGGTCCGGGTCCGGTTTGGGGTCCGGGTCCGGGTCCGGTTCCGGGTCAGGTTTCGGGTCCGGGTCCGGGTCCGGGTCCGGGTCCGGGTCCGGGTCCGGGTCCGGGTCCGGGTCCGGTTTCGGGTCCGGGTCCGGGTCGGGGTCCGGGTAAGGGTCCGGGTCCGGGTCCGGGTCCGGGTCCGGGTCCGGGTCCGGGTCCGGTTTCGGGTCCGGGTCCGGGTCCGGGTCGGGGTCCGGGTAAGGGTCCGGGTCCGGGTCCGGGTCCGGTTTCGGGTCCGGGTAAGGGTCCGGGTCTGGGTCCGGGTAAGGGTCCGGGTCCGGCTCCGGGTCCGGGTCCGGGTCCGGGTCCGGGTCCGGGTCCGTGTAAGGGTCCGGGTCTGGTTCCGGGTCCGGTTCCGGTTCCGGTTCCGGGTCCGTGTAAAGGTCCGGGTCCGGTTCCGGGTCCGGGTAAGGGTCCGGGTCCGGGTAAGGGTCCGGGTCCGGGTAAGGGTCCGGGTCCGGGTCCGGGTCCGGGTCCGGGTAAGGGTCCGGATCAGGGTCCGGGTCCGGGACCGGGTCCGGGTCCGGGTCCGGGTCCGGTTTCGGGTCCGGGTCCGGGTCCGGGTCCGGTTTCGGGTCCGGGTCCGGGTCCGGGTCCGGGTCCGGGTCCGGGTCCGGGTCCGGGTCCGGTTTCGGGTCCGGGTCCGGGTCCGGGTCCGGGTCGGGGTCCGGGTAAGGGTCAGGGTCCGGGTCCGGGTCCGGGTCCGGGTCCGGGTCCGGGTCCGGGTCCGGGTCCGGGTCCGGGTAAGGGTCCGGGTCCGGGTCCGGGTCCGGGTCCGGGTACGGGTCCGGGTCCGGGTCCGGGTAAGGGTCCGGGTCCGGGTAAGGGTCCGGGTCCGGGTCCGGGTCCGGGTCCGGGTAAGGGTCCGGGTCCCGGTCCGGGTAAGGGTCCGGGTCCGGGTAAGGGTCCCGGTCCGGGTCCGGGTCCGGTTCCGGTTCCGGGTCCGGGTAAGGGTCCGGGTCCGGGTCCGTGTCCGGGTCCGGGTAAGGGTCCGGGTCCAGGTCCGGGTCCGGGTCCGGGTCCGGGTAAGGGTCCGGGTCTGGGTAAGGGTCCGGGTCTGGGTCCGGGTCCGGGTCCAGGTCCGGGTCTGGGTCCGGTTCCGGTTCCGGGTCTGGGTAAAGGTCCGCGTCCGGGTCCGGGTCCGGGTAAGGGGCCGGGTCTGGGTCCGTGTCCGTGTCCGTGTCCGGGTCCGGGTCTGGGTCCGGGTCCGGGTCTGGGTCCGGTTCCGGGTAAAGGTCCGGGTCCGGGTCCGGGTCCGGGTCCGATTCCGGTTCCGGGTCTGGGTAAAGGTCCGCGTCCGGGTCCGGGTCCGGGTCCGGGTAAGGGTCCGGGTACGGGTACGGGTACGGGTCCGGGTAAGGGTCCGGGTCCGGGTCCGGGTCCGGGTCCGGGTCCGGGTCCGGGTCCGGGTCCGGGTAAGGGTCCGGGTCTGGGTCCGGGTCCGGGTCCGGGTCCGGGTCCGGGTAAGGGTCCGGGTCCGGGTCCGGGTAAAGGTCCGGGTCCGGGTAAGGGTCCGGGTCCGGGTCCGGGTCCGGTTCCGGGTAAGGGTCCGGGTCCGGGTCCGGGTAAGGGTCCGGGTCTGGGTAAGGGTCCGGGTCCGGGTCAGGGTCCGGTTCTGGGTCCGGTTCCGGGTAAGGGTCCGGGTCCGGGTCCGTGTCCGGGTCCGGGTAAGGGTCCGGGTCCGGGTCCGGGTCCGGGTCCGGGTCCGGGTCCGGGTAAGGGTCCGGGTCTGGGTAAGGGTCCGGGTCTGCGTCCGGGTCCGGGTCCAGGTCCGGGTCTGGGTCCGGTTCCGGTTCCGGGTCTGGGTAAAGGTCCGCCTCCGGGTCCGGGTCCGGGTAAGGGGCCGGGTCTGGGTCCGGGTCCGGGTCCGGGTCCGGGTCCAGGTCTGCGTCCGGGTCCGGGTCCGGGTCCGGTTCCGGGTAAAGGTCCGGGTCCGGGTCCGGGTCCGTGTCCGGGTCCGGGTCCGGTTCCGGGTCTGGGTAAAGGTCCGCGTCCGGGTCCGGGTCCGGGTCCGGGTAAGGGTCCGGGTCCGGGTCCGGGTCCGGGTAAGGGTCCGGGTCCGGGTCCGGGTCCGGGTCCGGGTCCGGGTCCGGGTCCGGGTCCGGGTCCGGGTCCGGGTCCGGGTCCGGGTAAGGGTCCGGGTCTGGGTCCAGGTCCGGGTCCGGGTCCGGGTCCTGTTCCGGTTCCGGGTCCGGGTCCGGGTCCGGGTCCGGGTCCGGGTCCGGGTCCGGGTCCGGGTAAGGGTCCGGGTCCGGGTCCGGGTCCGGGTCCGGGTCCGGGTCCGGGTCCGGGTCCGGGTGCGGGTCCGGGTAAGGGTCCGGGTCCGGGTCTGGGTCCGGGTCCGGGTCCGTGTCCGGGTCCGGGTAAGGGTCCGGTTCCGGGTCCAGTTCCGGGTCCGGGTCCGGGTCCGGGTAAGGGTCCGGGTCCGGGTAAGGGTCCAGGTCCGGGTCCGGGTCCGGTTCCGGGTAAGGGTCCGGGTCCGGGTCCGGGTAAGGGTCCAGGTCCGGGTAAGGGTCCGGGTCCGGGTCCGGGTCCGGGTCCGGGTCCGGGTCCGGGTCCGGGTCCGGGTCCGGGTCCGGGTCCGGATCCGGTTCCGGGTCTGGGTAAAGGTCCGCGTCCGGGTCCGTGTCTGGGTCCGGGTAAGGGTCCGGGTCTGGGTCCGGGTCCGGGTCCGGGTCCGGGTCCGGGTCCGGGTCCGGTTCCGGTTCCGGGTCCGGGTAAAGGTCCGGGTCCGGGTCCGGGTCCGGGTCCGGGTCCAGGTCCGGGTCCGGGTAAGGGTCCGGGTCCAGGTCCGGGTAAGGGTCCGGGTCCGGGTCTGGGTCCGGGTCCGGGTCCGGGTCCGGGTCCGGGTCCGGGTCCGGGTCCGGGTCCGGGTCCGGGTCCGGGTAAGGGTCCGGTTCCGGTTCCGGTTCCGGGTCCGGGTCCGGGTCCGGGTCCGGGTAAGGGTCCGGGTCCGGGTACGGGTAAGGGTCCGGGTCCGGGTAAGGGTCCGGGTCCGGGTCCGGTTCCGGTTCCGGGTAAGGGTCCGGGTCCGGGTCCGGGTAAGGGTCCGGGTCCGGGTAAGGGTCCGGGTCCGGGTCCGGGTCCGGTTCCGGGTCTGGGTCCGGGTCCGGGTCCGGGTAAGGGTCCGGGTCTGGGTCCGGGTCCGGGTCCGGGTCCGGGTCCGGGTCCGGGTCCGGGTAAGGGTCAGGGTCCGGGTCCGGGTCCGGGTCCGGGTCCGGGTCCAGGTCCGGGTAAAGGTCCGGGTCTGGGTCCGGGTCAGTGTCCGGGTCCGGGTAAGGGTCCGGGTCCGGGTCCGTGTCCGGGTCCGGGTAAGGGTCCGGGTCCGTGTCCGGGTCCGGGTCCGGGTCCGGGTAAGGGTCCGGGTCTGGGTAAGGGTCCGGGTCTGGGTCCGGGTCCGGGTCCGGGTCCGGGTCCGGGTCCGGGTCCGGTTCCGGTTCCGGGTCTGGGTAAAGGTCCGCGTCCGGGTCCGGGTCCGGGTCCGGGTAAGGGTCCGGGTCTGGGTCCGGGTCCGGGTCCGGGTCCGGGTCCGGGTCCGGGTCCGGGTCCGGGTCCGGGTCCGGGTCCGGGTCCGGGTCCGGGTCCGGGTAAAGGTCCGGGTCCGGGTCCGGGTAAGGGTCCGGGTCTGGGTCCGGGTCCGGGTCCGGGTCCGGGTCCGGGTCCGGTTCCGGTTCCGGTTCCGGGTCTCGGTAAATGTCCGCGTCCGGGTCCGGGTCCGGGTCCGGGTAAGGGTCCGGGTCCGGCTCCGGGTCTGGGTCTGGGTCCGGGTCCGGGTCCGGGTCCGGGTAAGGGTCCGGTTCTGGGTCCAGGTCCGGGTCCGGGTCCGGGTCCGGGTCCGGTTCCGGTTCCGGGTAAAAGTCCGGGTCCGGGTCCGGGTCCGGGTCCGGGTCCGGGTAAGGGTCCGGGTCCGGGTCCGGGTCCGGGTCCGGATCCGGGTCCGGGTCCGGGTCCGGGTCCGGGTCCGGGTCCGGGTCCGGGTAAAAGTCCGGGTCCGGGTCTGGGTCCGGGTCCGGGTAAGGGTCCGGGTCTGGGTCCAGGTCCGGGTCCGGGTCCGGGTCCGGGTCCGGTTCCGGTTCCGGGTCCGGGTAAAGGTCCGGGTCCGGGTCCGGGTCCGGGTCCGGGTAAGGGTCAGGGTCCGGGTCTGGGTCCGGGTCCGGGTCCGGGTCCGGGTAAGGGTCCGGGTCTGGGTCCGGGTCCGGGTCAGGGTCCGGGTCCGGGTAAGGGTCCGGGTCCGGGTCCGTGTCCGGGTCCGGGTAAGGGTCCAGGTCCGGGTCCGGGTCCCGGTCCGGGTAAGGGTCCGAGTCTGGGTAAGTGTCCGGGTCTGGGTCCGGGTCCGGGTCCGGGTCCGGGTCCGGTTCCGGTTCCGGGTCTGGGTAAAGGTCCGCGTCCGGGTCCGGGTAAGGGTCCGGGTCTGGGTCCGGGTCCGGGTCCGGGTCCGGGTCCGGGTCCGGGTCCGGGTCCGGGTCCGGGTCCGGGTAAGGGTCCGGGTCCGGGTCCGGGTCCGGGTAAGGGTCCGGGTCCGGGTCCGGTTCCGGTTCCGGGTCTGGTTAAAGGTCCGCGTCCGGGTCCGGGGCCGGGTTAGGGGCCGGGTCTGGGTCCGGGTCCGGGTCCGGGTAAGGGTCCGGGTCTGGGTCCGGGTCCGGGTCCGGGTCCTGGTCCTGGTCCGGGTAAGGGTCAGGGTCCGGGTCCGGGTCCGGGTCCGGGTCCGGGTCCGGGTCCGGGTCCGGGTAAGGGTCCGGGTCTGGGTCCGGGTCCGTGTCAGGGTCCGGGTCCGGGTAAGGGTCCGGCTCCGGGTCCGGGTCCGGGTCCGGGTCCGGGTCCGGGTAAGGGTCATGGTCCGGGTCCGGGTCCGGGTCCGGGTCCGGGTCCTGGTCCGGGTCCGTGTCCGGGTAAGGGTCATGGTCCGGGTCCGGGTTTGGGTCCGGGTCCGGGTCCGGGTCCGGGTCCGGGTCCGGGTCCGGGTAAGGGTCATGGTCCGGGTCCGGGTCCGGGTCCGGGTCCGGGTAAGGGTCCGGGTCTGGGTCCGGGTCCGGGTCCGGGTCCGGGTCCGGGTCCGGGTCCGGTTCCGGGTCTGGTTAAAGGTCCGCGTCCTGGTCCGGGTCCGGGTCCGGGTAAGGGTCCGGGTATGGGTCCGGGTCCGGGTCCGGGTCCGGGTCCGGGTCCGGGTCCGGATCCGGGTCCGGGTCCGGGTCCGGGTCCGGGTCCGGGTCCGGGTAAAAGTCCGGGTCCGGGTCTGGGTCCGGGTCCGGGTCCGGGTCCGGGTCCGGGTCCGGGTCCGGGTCCGGGTAAAAGTCCGGGTCCGGGTCTGGGTCCGGGTCCGGGTCCGGGTCCGGGTCCGGGTCCGGGTCCGGTTCCGGTTCCGGTTCCGGGTCTGGGTAAAGGTCCGCGTCCGGGTCCGGGTCCGGGTCCGGGTAAGGGTCCGGGTCTGGGTCCGGGTCCGGGTCCGGGTCCGGGTCCGGGTCCGGGTCCGGGTCCCGGTCCGGGTCCGGGTCCGGGTCCGGGTCCGGGTCCGGGTAAAGGTCCGGGTCCGGGTCCGGGTAAGGGTCCGGGTCTGGGTCCGGGTCCGGGTCCGGGTCCGGGTCCGGGTCCGGGTCCGGTTCCGGTTCCGGGTCTGGGTAAAGGTCAGGGTCCGGGTCCGGGTCCGGGTCCGGGTCCGGGTCCGGGTAAAAGTCCGGGTCCGGGTCTGGGTCCGGGTCCGGGTAAGGGTCCGGGTCTGGGTCCAGGTCCGGGTCCGGGTCCGGGTCCGGGTCCGGTTCCGGTTCCGGGTCCGGGTAAAGGTCCGGGTCCGGGTCCGGGTCCGGGTCCGGGTAAGGGTCAGGGTCCGGGTCCGGGTAAGGGTCCGGGTCTGGGTCCGGGTCCGGGTCAGGGTCCGGGTCCGGGTAAGGGTCCGGGTCCGGGTCCGTGTCCGGGTCCGGGTAAGGGTCCAGGTCCGGGTCCGGGTCCCGGTCCGGGTAAGGGTCCGAGTCTGGGTAAGTGTCCGGGTCTGGGTCCGGGTCCGGGTCCGGGTCCGGGTCCGGGTAAGGGTCCGGGTCCGGGTCCGTGTCCGGGTCCGGGTAAGGGTCCAGGTCCGGGTCCGGGTCCCGGTCCGGGTAAGGGTCCGAGTCTGGGTAAGTGTCCGGGTCTGGGTCCGGGTCCGGGTCCGGGTCCGGGTCCGGGTCCGGTTCCGGTTCCGGGTCTGGGTAAAGGTCCGCGTCCGGGTCCGGGTAAGGGTCCGGGTCTGGGTCCGGGTCCAGGTCCGGGTCCGGGTCCGGGTCCGGGTCCGGGTAAGGGTCCGGGTCCGGGTCCGGGTCCGGGTAAGGGTCCGGGTCCGGGTCCGGTTCCGGTTCCGGGTCTGGTTAAAGGTCCGCGTCCGGGTCCGGGGCCGGGTTAGGGGCCGGGTCTGGGTCCGGGTCCGGGTCCGGGTAAGGGTCTGGGTCTGGGTCCGGGTCCGGGTCCGGGTCCGGGTCCTGGTCCTGGTCCGGGTAAGGGTCAGGGTCCGGGTCCGGGTCCGGGTCCGGGTCCGGGTCCGGGTCCGGGTAAGGGTCCGGGTCTGGGTCCGGGTCCGTGTCAGGGTCCGGGTCCGGGTAAGGGTCCGGGTCCGGGTCCGGGTCCGGGTCCGGGTCCGGGTAAGGGTCATGGTCCGGGTCCGGGTCCGGGTCCGGGTCCGGGTCCGGGTCCGGGTCCGGGTCCGGGTCCGGGTCCGGGTCCGGGTAAGGGTCATGGTCCGGGTCCGGGTCTGGGTCCGGGTCCGGGTCCAGGTCCGGGTCCGGGTCCGGGTCCGGGTCCGGGTAAGGGTCATGGTCCGGGTCCGGGTCCGGGTCCGGGTCCGGGTAAGGGTCCGGGTCTGGGTCCGGGTCCGGGTCCGGGTCCGGGTCCGGTTCCGGTTCCGGGTCTGGTTAAAGGTCCGCGTCCTGGTCCGGGTCCGGGTCCGGGTAAGGGTCCGGGTCTGGGTCCGGGTCCGGGTCCGGGTCCGGGTCCGGGTCCGGGTCCGGATCCGGGTCCGGGTCCGGGTCCGGGTCCGGGTCCGGGTCCGGGTAAAAGTCCGGGTCCGGGTCTGGGTCCGGGTCCGGGTAAGGGTCCGGGTCTGGGTCCAGGTCCGGGTCCGGGTCCGGGTCCGGGTCCGGTTCCGGTTCCGGGTCCGGGTAAAGGTCCGGGTCCGGGTCCGGGTCCGGGTCCGGGTAAGGGTCAGGGTCCGGGTCTGGGTCCGGGTCCGGGTCCGGGTCCGGGTAAGGGTCCGGGTCTGGGTCCGGGTCCGGGTCAGGGTCCGGGTCCGGGTAAGGGTCCGGGTCCGGGTCCGGGTCCGTGTCCGGGTCCGGGTAAGGGTCCAGGTCCGGGTCCGGGTCCCGGTCCGGGTAAGGGTCCGAGTCTGGGTAAGTGTCCGGGTCTGGGTCCGGGTCCGGGTCCGGGTCCGGGTCCGGGTCCGGTTCCGGTTCTGGGTCTGGGTAAAGGTCCGCGTCCGGGTCCGGGTAAGGGTCCGGGTCCGGGTCCGGGTCCGGGTCCGGGTCCGGGTCCTGGTCCTGGTCCGGGTAAGGGTCAGGGTCCGGGTCCGGGTCCGGGTCCGGGTCCGGGTCCGGGTCCGGGTAAGGGTCCGGGTCTGGGTCCGGGTCCGTGTCAGGGTCCGGGTCCGGGTAAGGGTCCGGGTCCGGGTCCGGGTCCGGGTCCGGGTCCGGGTCCGGGTAAGGGTCATGGTCCTGGTCCGGGTCCGGGTCCGGGTCCGGTTCCGGGTAAGGGTCCGGGTCCGGGTCCGGGTCCGGGTCCGGGTCCGGGTCCGGGTCCGGGTCCGGGTCCGGGTAAGGGTCATGGTCCGGGTCCGGGTCTGGGTCCGGGTCCGGGTCCGGGTCCGGGTCCGGGTCCGGGTCCGGGTAAGGGTCATGGTCCGGGTCCGGGTCCGGGTCCGGGTCCGGGTAAGGGTCCGGGTCTGGGTCCGGGTCCGGGTCCGGGTCCGGGTCCGGTTCCGGTTCCGGGTCTGGTTAAAGGTCCGCGTCCGGGTCCGGGTAAGGGTCATGGTCCGGGTCCGGGTCCGGGTCCGGGTCCGGGTAAGGGTCATGGTCCGGGTCCGGGTCCGGGTCCGGGTAAGGGTCATGGTCCGGGTCCGGGTCCGGGTCCGGGTCCGGGTAAGGGTCCGGGTCTGGGTCCGGGTCCGGGTCCGGGTCCGGGTCCGGGTCCGGGTCCGGTTCCGGGTCTGGTTAAAGGTCCGCGTCCTGGTCCGGGTCCGGGTCCGGGTAAGGGTCCGGGTCCGGGTCCGGGTCCGGGTCCGGGTCCGGGTCCGGGTCCGGGTCCGGATCCGGGTCCGGGTCCGGGTCCGGGTCCGGGTCCGGGTCCGGGTCCGGGTCCGGGTAAAAGTCCGGGTCCGGGTCTGGGTCCGGGTCCGGGTCCGGGTCCGGGTCCGGGTCCGGGTCCGGGTCCGGGTAAAAGTCCGGGTCCGGGTCTGGGTCCGGGTCCGGGTCCGGGTCCGGGTCCGGGTCCGGGTCCGGTTCCGGTTCCGGTTCCGGGTCTGGGTAAAGGTCCGCGTCCGGGTCCGGGTCCGGGTCCGGGTAAGGGTCCGGGTCTGGGTCCGGGTCCGGGTCCGGGTCCGGGTCCGGGTCCGGGTCCGGGTCCCGGTCCGGGTCCGGGTCCGGGTCCGGGTCCGGGTCCGGGTAAAGGTCCGGGTCCGGGTCCGGGTCCGGGTCCGGGTCCGGGTCCGGGTCCGGTTCCGGTTCCGGGTCTGGGTAAAGGTCCGGGTCCGGGTCCGGGTCCGGTTCCGGTTCCGGGTCTCGGTAAATGTCCGCGTCCGGGTCCGGGTCCGGGTCCGGGTAAGGGTCCGGGTCCGGCTCTGGGTCTGGGTCCGGGTCCGGGTCCGGGTCCGGGTCCGGGTAAGGGTCCGGTTCTGGGTCCAGGTCCGGGTCCGGGTCCGGGTCCGGGTCCGGTTCCGGTTCCGGGTAAAAGTCCGGGTCCGGGTCCGGGTCCGGGTCCGGGTCCGGGTAAGGGTCTGGATCCGGGTCCGGGTCCGGGTCCGGGTCCGGATCCGGGTCCGGGTCCGGGTCCGGGTCCGGGTCCGGGTCCGGGTAAAAGTCCGGGTCCGGGTCTGGGTCCGGGTCCGGGTAAGGGTCCGGGTCTGGGTCCAGGTCCGGGTCCGGGTCCGGGTCCGGGTCCGGTTCCGGTTCCGGGTCCGGGTAAAGGTCCGGGTCCGGGTCCGGGTCCGGGTCCGGGTAAGGGTCAGGGTCCGGGTCCGGGTAAGGGTCCGGGTCTGGGTCCGGGTCCGGGTCAGGGTCCGGGTCCGGGTAAGGGTCCGGGTCCGGGTCCGTGTCCGGGTCCGGGTAAGGGTCCAGGTCCGGGTCCGGGTCCCGGTCCGGGTAAGGGTCCGAGTCTGGGTAAGTGTCCGGGTCTGGGTCCGGGTCCGGGTCCGGGTCCAGGTCCGGGTAAGGGTCCGGGTCCGGGTCCGTGTCCGGGTCCGGGTAAGGGTCCAGGTCCGGGTCCGGGTCCCGGTCCGGGTAAGGGTCCGAGTCTGGGTAAGTGTCCGGGTCTGGGTCCGGGTCCGGGTCCGGGTCCTGGTCCGGGTCCGGTTCCGGTTCCGGGTCTGGGTAAAGGTCCGCGTCCGGGTCCGGGTAAGGGTCCGGGTCTGGGTCCGGGTCCAGGTCCGGGTCCGGGTCCGGGTCCGGGTCCGGGTAAGGGTCCGGGTCCGGGTCCGGGTCCGGGTAAGGGTCCGGGTCCGGGTCCGGTTCCGGTTCCGGGTCTGGTTAAAGGTCCGCGTCCGGGTCCGGGGCCGGGTTAGGGGCCGGGTCTGGGTCCGGGTCCGGGGCCGGGTAAGGGTCCGGGTCTGGGTCCGGGTCCGGGTCCGGGTCCGGGTCCGGGTCCTGGTCCTGGTCCGGGTAAGGGTCAGGGTCCGGGTCCGGGTCCGGGTCCGGGTCCGGGTCCGGGTCCGGGTAAGGGTCCGGGTCTGGGTCCGGGTCCGTGTCAGGGTCCGGGTCCGGGTAAGGGTCCGGGTCCGGGTCCGGGTCCGGGTCCGGGTCCGGGTAAGGGTCATGGTCCGGGTCCGGGTCCGGGTCCGGGTCCGGGTCCGGGTCCGGGTCCGGGTCCGGGTCCGGGTCCGGGTCCGGGTAAGGGTCATGGTCCGGGTCCGGGTCTGGGTCCGGGTCCGGGTCCAGGTCCGGGTCCGGGTCCGGGTCCGGGTCCGGGTAAGGGTCATGGTCCGGGTCCGGGTCCGGGTCCGGGTCCGGGTAAGGGTCCGGGTCTGGGTCCGGGTCCGGGTCCGGGTCCGGGTCCGGTTCCGGTTCCGGGTCTGGTTAAAGGTCCGCGTCCTGGTCCGGGTCCGGGTCCGGGTAAGGGTCCGGGTCTGGGTCCGGGTCCGGGTCCGGGTCCGGGTCCGGGTCCGGGTCCGGATCCGGGTCCGGGTCCGGGTCCGGGTCCGGGTCCGGGTCCGGGTCCGGGTAAAAGTCCGGGTCCGGGTCTGGGTCCGGGTCCGGGTAAGGGTCCGGGTCTGGGTCCAGGTCCGGGTCCGGGTCCGGGTCCGGGTCCGGTTCCGGTTCCGGGTCCGGGTAAAGGTCCGGGTCCGGGTCCGGGTCCGGGTCCGGGTAAGGGTCAGGGTCCGGGTCTGGGTCCGGGTCCGGGTCCGGGTCCGGGTAAGGGTCCGGGTCTGGGTCCGGGTCCGGGTCAGGGTCCGGGTCCGGGTAAGGGTCCGGGTCCGGGTCCGTGTCCGGGTCCGGGTAAGGGTCCAGGTCCGGGTCTGGGTCCCGGTCCGGGTAAGGGTCCGAGTCTGGGTAAGTGTCCGGGTCTGGGTCCGGGTCCGGGTCCGGGTCCGGGTCCGGTTCCGGTTCTGGGTCTGGGTAAAGGTCCGCGTCCGGGTCCGGGTAAGGGTCCGGGTCCGGGTCCGGCTCCGGGTCCGGGTCCGGGTCCTGGTCCTGGTCCGGGTAAGGGTCAGGGTCCGGGTCCGGGTCCGGGTCCGGGTCCGGGTCCGGGTCCGGGTAAGGGTCCGGGTCTGGGTCCGGGTCCGTGTCAGGGTCCGGGTCCGGGTAAGGGTCCGGGTCCGGGTCCGGGTCCGGGTCCGGGTCCGGGTAAGGGTCATGGTCCTGGTCCGGGTCCGGGTCCGGGTCCGGTTCCGGGTAAGGGTCCGGGTCCGGGTCCGGGTCCGGGTCCGGGTCCGGGTCCGGGTCCGGGTCCGGGTAAGGGTCATGGTCCGGGTCCGGGTCTGGGTCCGGGTCCGGGTCCGGGTCCGGGTCCGGGTCCGGGTCCGGGTAAGGGTCATGGTCCGGGTCCGGGTCCGGGTCCGGGTCCGGGTAAGGGTCCGGGTCTGGGTCCGGGTCCGGGTCCGGGTCCGGGTCCGGTTCCGGTTCCGGGTCTTGTTAAAGGTCCGCGTCCTGGTCCGGGTCCGGGTCCGGGTAAGGGTCCGGGTCTGGGTCCGAGTCCGGGTCCGGGTAAGGGTCCGGGTCTGGGTCCGGGTCCGGGTCCGGGTCCGGGTCCGGGTAAGGGTCAGGGTCCGGGTCCGGGTCCGGGTCCGTGTCCGGGTAAGTGTCCGGGTCTGGGTCCGGGTCCGGGTCAGGGTCCGGGTCCGGGTAAGGGTCCGGGTCCGGGTCCGTGTCCGGGTCTGGGTAAGGGTCCGGGTCCGGGTCCGGGTCCCGGTCCGGGTAAGGGTCCGGGTCTGGGTAAGGGTCCGGGTCTGGGTCCGGGTCCGGGTCCGGGTCCGGGTCCGGGTCCGGGTCCGGGTCCGGGTAAGGGTCATGGTCCGGGTCCGGGTCTGGGTCCGGGTCCGGGTCCGGGTCCGGGTCCGGGTCCGGGTCCGGGTCCGGGTAAGGGTCATGGTCCGGGTCCGGGTCCGGGTCCGGGTCCGGGTCCGGGTAAGGGTCCGGGTCTGGGTCCGGGTCCGGGTCCGGGTCCGGGTCCGGGTCCTGTTCCGGTTCCGGGTCTGGTTAAAGGTCCGCGTCCGGGTCCGGGTCCGGGTCCGGGTAAGGGTCCGGGTCTGGGTCCGGGTCCAGGTCCGGGTAAGGGTCCGGGTCCGGGTCCGTGTCCGGGTCCGGGTAAGGGTCCAGGTCCGGGTCCGGGTCCCGGTCCGGGTAAGGGTCCGAGTCTGGGTAAGTGTCCGGGTCTGGGTCCGGGTCCGGGTCCGGGTCCGGGTCCGGGTCCGGGTCCGGTTCCGGTTCCGGGTCTGGGTAAAGGTCCGCGTCCGGGTCCGGGTAAGGGTCCGGGTCTGGGTCCGGGTCCAGGTCCGGGTCCGGGTCCGGGTCCGGGTCCGGGTAAGGGTCCGGGTCCGGGTCCGGGTCCGGGTAAGGGTCCGGGTCCGGGTCCGGTTCCGGTTCCGGGTCTGGTTAAAGGTCCGCGTCCGGGTCCGGGGCCGGGTTAGGGGCCGGGTCTGGGTCCGGGTCCGGGTCCGGGTAAGGGTCCGGGTCTGGGTCCGGGTCCGGGTCCGGGTCCGGGTCCTGGTCCTGGTCCGGGTAAGGGTCAGGGTCCGGGTCCGGGTCCGGGTCCGGGTCCGGGTCCGGGTCCGGGTAAGGGTCCGGGTCTGGGTCCGGGTCCGTGTCAGGGTCCGGGTCCGGGTAAGGGTCCGGGTCCGGGTCCGGGTCCGGGTCCGGGTCCGGGTAAGGGTCATGGTCCGGGTCCGGGTCCGGGTCCGGGTCCGGGTAAGGGTCCGGGTCCGGGTCCGTGTCCGGGTCCGGGTAAGGGTCCGAGTCTGGGTAAGTGTCCGGGTCTGGGTCCGGGTCCGGGTCCGGGTCCGGGTCCGGGTCCGGTTCCGGTTCCGGGTCTGGGTAAAGGTCCGCGTCCGGGTCCGGGTAAGGGTCCGGGTCTGGGTCCGGGTCCAGGTCCGGGTCCGGGTCCGGGTCCGGGTCCGGGTAAGGGTCCGGGTCCGGGTCCGGGTCCGGGTAAGGGTCCGGGTCCGGGTCCGGTTCCGGTTCCGGGTCTGGTTAAAGGTCCGCGTCCGGGTCCGGGGCCGGGTTAGGGGCCGGGTCTGGGTCCGGGTCCGGGTCCGGGTAAGGGTCCGGGTCTGGGTCCGGGTCCGGGTCCGGGTCCGGGTCCTGGTCCTGGTCCGGGTAAGGGTCAGGGTCCGGGTCCGGGTCCGGGTCCGGGTCCGGGTCCGGGTCCGGGTAAGGGTCCGGGTCTGGGTCCGGGTCCGTGTCAGGGTCCGGGTCCGGGTAAGGGTCCGGGTCCGGGTCCGGGTCCGGGTCCGGGTCCGGGTAAGGGTCATGGTCCGGGTCCGGGTCCGGGTCCGGGTCCGGGTCCGGGTCCGGGTCCGGGTCCGGGTCCGGGTCCGGGTCCGGGTAAGGGTCATGGTCCGGGTCCGGGTCTGGGTCCGGGTCCGGGTCCAGGTCCGGGTCCGGGTCCGGGTCCGGGTCCGGGTAAGGGTCATGGTCCGGGTCCGGGTCCGGGTCCGGGTCCGGGTAAGGGTCCGGGTCTGGGTCCGGGTCCGGGTCCGGGTCCGGGTCCGGTTCCGGTTCCGGGTCTGGTTAAAGGTCCGCGTCCTGGTCCGGGTCCGGGTCCGGGTAAGGGTCCGGGTCTGGGTCCGGGTCCGGGTCCGGGTCCGGGTCCGGGTCCGGGTCCGGATCCGGGTCCGGGTCCGGGTCCGGGTCCGGGTCCGGGTCCGGGTAAAAGTCCGGGTCCGGGTCTGGGTCCGGGTCCGGGTAAGGGTCCGGGTCTGGGTCCAGGTCCGGGTCCGGGTCCGGGTCCGGGTCCGGTTCCGGTTCCGGGTCCGGGTAAAGGTCCGGGTCCGGGTCCGGGTCCGGGTCCGGGTAAGGGTCAGGGTCCGGGTCTGGGTCCGGGTCCGGGTCCGGGTCCGGGTAAGGGTCCGGGTCTGGGTCCGGGTCCGGGTCAGGGTCCGGGTCCGGGTAAGGGTCCGGGTCCGGGTCCGTGTCCGGGTCCGGGTAAGGGTCCAGGTCCGGGTCCGGGTCCCGGTCCGGGTAAGGGTCCGAGTCTGGGTAAGTGTCCGGGTCTGGGTCCGGGTCCGGGTCCGGGTCCGGGTCCGGGTCCGGTTCCGGTTCTGGGTCTGGGTAAAGGTCCGCGTCCGGGTCCGGGTAAGGGTCCGGGTCCGGGTCCGGGTCCGGGTAAGGGTCAGGGTCCGGGTCCGGGTCCGGGTCCGGGTCCGGGTCCGGGTCCGGGTAAGGGTCCGGGTCTGGGTCCGGGTCCGTGTCAGGGTCCGGGTCCGGGTAAGGGTCCGGGTCCGGGTCCGGGTCCGGGTCCGGGTCCGGGTAAGGGTCATGGTCCTGGTCCGGGTCCGGGTCCGGGTCCGGTTCCGGGTAAGGGTCCGGGTCCGGGTCCGGGTCCGGGTCCGGGTCCGGGTCCGGGTCCGGGTCCGGGTAAGGGTCATGGTCCGGGTCCGGGTCTGGGTCCGGGTCCGGGTCCGGGTCCGGGTCCGGGTCCGGGTCCGGGTAAGGGTCATGGTCCGGGTCCGGGTCCGGGTCCGGGTCCGGGTAAGGGTCCGGGTCTGGGTCCGGGTCCGGGTCCGGGTCCGGGTCCGGTTCCGGTTCCGGGTCTTGTTAAAGGTCCGCGTCCTGGTCCGGGTCCGGGTCCGGGTAAGGGTCCGGGTCTGGGTCCGAGTCCGGGTCCGGGTAAGGGTCCGGGTCTGGGTCCGGGTCCGGGTCCGGGTCCGGGTCCGGGTAAGGGTCAGGGTCCGGGTCCGGGTCCGGGTCCGTGTCCGGGTAAGTGTCCGGGTCTGGGTCCGGGTCCGTGTCAGGGTCCGGGTCCGGGTAAGGGTCCGGGTCCGGGTCCGTGTCCGGGTCTGGGTAAGGGTCCGGGTCCGGGTCCGGGTCCCGGTCCGGGTAAGGGTCCGGGTCTGGGTAAGGGTCCGGGTCTGGGTCCGGGTCCGGGTCCGGGTCCGGGTCCGGGTCCGGGTCCGGGTCCGGGTAAGGGTCATGGTCCGGGTCCGGGTCTGGGTCCGGGTCCGGGTCCGGGTCCGGGTCCGGGTCCGGGTCCGGGTCCGGGTAAGGGTCATGGTCCGGGTCCGGGTCCGGGTCCGGGTCCGGGTCCGGGTAAGGGTCCGGGTCTGGGTCCGGGTCCGGGTCCGGGTCCGGGTCCGGGTCCTGTTCCGGTTCCGGGTCTGGTTAAAGGTCCGCGTCCGGGTCCGGGTCCGGGTCCGGGTCCGGGTAAGGGTCCGGGTCTGGGTCCGGGTCCAGGTCCGGGTAAGGGTCCGGGTCTGGGTCCGGGTCCGGGTCCAGGTCCGGGTAAGGGTCAGGGTCCGGGTCCGGGTCCGTTTCCGGGTAAGTGTCCGGGTCTGGGTCCGGGTCCGGGTCAGGGTCCGGGTCCGGGTAAGGGTCCGGGTCCGGGTCCGTGTCCGGGTCCGGGTAAGGGTCCGGGTCCGGGTCCGGGTCCCGGTCCGGGTAAGGGTCCGGGTCTGGGTAAGGGTCCGGGTCTGGGTCCGGGTCCGGGTCCGGGTCCGGGTCCGGGTCCGGTTCCGGTTCCGGGTCTGGGTAAAGGTCCGCGTCCGGGTCCGGGTAAGGGGCCGGGTCTGGGTCCGGGTCCGGGTCCGGGTCCGGGTCCGTGTCCGGGTCCGGGTCCGGGTCCGGGTCCGGGTCCGGTTCCGGGTAAAGGTCCGGGTCCGGGTCCGGGTAAGGGTGCGGGTCTGGGTCCGGGTCCGGGTCCGGGTCCGGGTCCGGGTCCGGGTCCGGTTCCGGGTCTGGGTAAAGGTCCGCGTCTGGGTGCGTGTCCGGGTACGGGTAAGGGGCTGGGTCTGGGTCCGGGTCCGGGTCCGGGTCCGGGTCCGGGTCCGGGTCCGGGTCCGGGTCCGGGTCCGGGTCCGGGTCCGGGTAAGGGTCCGGGTCCGGGTCCGGGTAAGGGTCCGGTTCCGGGTCTGGTTCCGGGTCCGGGTCCGGGTCCGGGTCCGGGTAAGGGTCCGGGTCTGGGTCCGGGTCCGGGTCCGGGTCCGGGTCCGGGTCCGGGTCCGGGTCCGGTTTCGGTTCCGGGTCTGGGTAAAGGTCCGCGTCCGGGTCCGGGTCCGGGTAAGGGTCCGGGTCCGGGTCCGGGTCCGGGTCCGGGTCCGGGTCCGGGTCCGGGTAAATGTCCGGGTCCGGGTCCGGGTAAGGGTCCGGGTCTGGGTCCGGGTCCGGGTCCGGGTCCGGGTCCGGGTCCGGGTCCGGGTCCGGGTCCGGTTCCGGGTCTGGGTAAAGGTCCGGGTTTGGGTCCGGGTACGGTTCCGGTTCCGGGTCTCGGTAAATGTCCGCGTCCGGGTCCGGGTCTGGGTCCGGGTAAGGGTCCGGGTCCGGCTCCGGGTCTGGGTCCGGGTCCGGGTCCGGGTCCGGGTCCGGGTAAGGGTCCGGGTCTGGGTCTGGGTCCGGGTCCGGGTCCGGGTCCGGGTCCGGGTCCGGATCCGGGTCCGGGTCCGGGTCCGGGTCCGGGTCCGGGTCCGGGTAAAAGTCCGGGTCCGGGTCTGGGTCCGGGTCCGGGTAAGGGTCCGGGTCTGGGTCCAGGTCCGGGTCCGGGTCCGGGTCCGGGTCCGGTTCCGGTTCCGGGTCCGGGTAAAGGTCCGGGTCCGGGTCCGGGTCCGGGTCCGGGTAAGGGTCAGGGTCAGGGTCCGGGTCTGGGTCCGGGTCCGGGTCCGGGTCCGGGTAAGGGTCCGGGTCTGGGTCCGGGTCCGGGTCAGGGTCCGGGTCCGGGTAAGGGTCCGGGTCCGGGTCCGTGTCCGGGTCCGGGTAAGGGTCCAGGTCCGGGTCCGGGTCCCGGTCCGGGTAAGGGTCCGAGTCTGGGTAAGTGTCCGGGTCTGGGTCCGGGTCCGGGTCCGGGTCCGGGTCCGGGTCCGGTTCCGGTTCTGGGTCTGGGTAAAGGTCCGCGTCCGGGTCCGGGTAAGGGTCCGGGTCCGGGTCCGGGTCCGGGTCCGGGTCCGGGTCCTGGTCCTGGTCCGGGTAAGGGTCAGGGTCCGGGTCCGGGTCCGGGTCCGGGTCCGGGTCCGGGTAAGGGTCCGGGTCTGGGTCCGGGTCCGTGTCAGGGTCCGGGTCCGGGTAAGGGTCCGGGTCCGGGTCCGGGTCCGGGTCCGGGTCCGGGTAAGGGTCATGGTCCTGGTCCGGGTACGGGTCCGGGTCCGGTTCCGGGTAAGGGTCCGGGTCCGGGTCCGGGTCCGTGTCTGGGTCCGGGTCCGGGTCCGGGTCCGGGTCCGGGTAAGGGTCATGGTCCGGGTCCGGGTCTGGGTCCGGGTCCGGGTCCGGGTCCGGGTCCGGGTCCGGGTCCGGGTAAGGGTCATGGTCCGGGTCCGGGTCCGGGTCCGGGTCCGGGTAAGGGTCCGGGTCTGGGTCCGGGTCCGGGTCCGGGTCCGGGTCCGGTTCCGGTTCCGGGTCTGGTTAAAGGTCCGCGTCCTGGTCCGGGTCCGGGTCCGGGTAAGGGTCCGGGTCTGGGTCCGAGTCCGGGTCCGGGTAAGGGTCCGGGTCTGGGTCCGGGTCCGGGTCCGGGTCCGGGTCCGGGTAAGGGTCAGGGTCCGGGTCCGGGTCCGGGTCCGTGTCCGGGTAAGTGTCCGGGTCTGGGTCCGGGTCCGGGTCAGGGTCCGGGTCCGGGTAAGGGTCCGGGTCCGGGTCCGTGTCCGGGTCTGGGTAAGGGTCCGGGTCCGGGTCCGGGTCCCGGTCCGGGTAAGGGTCCGGGTCTGGGTAAGGGTCCGGGTCTGGGTCCGGGTCCGGGTCCGGGTCCGGGTCCGGGTCCGGGTCCGGGTCCGGGTAAGGGTCATGGTCCGGGTCCGGGTCTGGGTCCGGGTCCGGGTCCGGGTCCGGGTCCGGGTCCGGGTCCGGGTCCGGGTAAGGGTCATGGTCCGGGTCCGGGTCCGGGTCCGGGTCCGGGTAAGGGTCCGGGTCTGGGTCCGGGTCCGGGTCCGGGTCCGGGTCCGGGTCCTGTTCCGGTTCCGGGTCTGGTTAAAGGTCCGCGTCCGGGTCCGGGTCCGGGTCCGGGTAAGGGTCCGGGTCTGGGTCCGGGTCCAGGTCCGGGTAAGGGTCCGGGTCTGGGTCCGGGTCCGGGTCCAGGTCCGGGTAAGGGTCAGGGTCCGGGTCCGGGTCCGTGTCCAGGTAAGTGTCCGGGTCTGGGTCCGGGTCCGGGTCAGGGTCCGGGTCCGGGTAAGGGTCCGGGTCCGGGTCCGTGTCCGGGTCCGGGTAAGGGTCCGGGTCCGGGTCCGGGTCCCGGTCCGGGTAAGGGTCCGGGTCTGGGTAAGGGTCCGGGTCTGGGTCCGGGTCCGGGTCCGGGTCCGGGTCCGGGTCCGGTTCCGGTTCCGGGTCTGGGTAAAGGTCCGCGTCCGGGTCCGGGTAAGGGGCCGGGTCTGGGTCCGGGTCCGGGTCCGGGTCCGGGTCCGTGTCCGGGTCCGGGTCCGGGTCCGGGTCCGGTTCCGGGTAAAGGTCCGGGTCCGGGTCCGGGTAAGGGTGCGGGTCTGGGTCCGGGTCCGGGTCCGGGTCCGGGTCCGGGTCCGGGTCCGGTTCCGGGTCTGGGTAAAGGTCCGCGTCTGGGTGCGTGTCCGGGTACGGGTAAGGGGCTGGGTCTGGGTCCGGGTCCGGGTCCGGGTCCGGGTCCGGGTCCGGGTCCGGGTCCGGGTCCGGGTCCGGGTCCGGGTAAGGGTCCGGGTCCGGGTCCGGGTAAGGGTCCGGTTCCGGGTCTGGTTCCGGGTCCGGGTCCGGGTCCGGGTCCGGGTAAGGGTCCGGGTCTGGGTCCGGGTCCGGGTCCGGGTCCGGGTCCGGGTCCGGGTCCGGGTCCGGTTTCGGTTCCGGGTCTGGGTAAAGGTCCGCGTCCGGGTCCGGGTCCGGGTAAGGGTCCGGGTCCGGGTCCGGGTCCGGGTCCGGGTCCGGGTCCGGGTCCGGGTAAATGTCCGGGTCCGGGTCCGGGTAAGGGTCCGGGTCTGGGTCCGGGTCCGGGTCCGGGTCCGGGTCCGGGTCCGTTTCCGGTTCCGGGTCTGGGTAAAGGTCCGGGTTTGGGTCCGGGTACGGTTCCGGTTCCGGGTCTCGGTAAATGTCCGCGTCCGGGTCCGGGTCTGGGTCCGGGTAAGGGTCCGGGTCCGGGTCCGGCTCCGGGTCTGGGTCCGGGTCCGGGTCCGGGTCCGGGTCCGGGTCCGGGTAAGGGTCCGGTTCTGGGTCCAGGTCCGGGTCCGGGTCCGGGTCCGGGTCCGGTTCCGGTTCCGGGTAAAAGTCCGGGTCCGGGTCCGGGTCCGGGTCCGGGTCCGGGTAAGGGTCCGGGTCCGGGTCCGGGTCCGGGTCCGGATCCGGGTCCGGGTCCGGGTCCGGGTCCGGGTCCGGGTCCGGGTCCGGGTAAAAGTCCGGGTCCGGGTCCGGGTAAAAGTCCGGGTCCGGGTCTGGGTCCGGGTCCGGGTAAGGGTCCGGGTCTGGGTCCAGGTCCGGGTCCGGGTCCGGGTCCGGGTCCGGTTCCGGTTCCGGGTCCGGGTAAAGGTCCGGGTCTGGGTCCGGGTCCAGGTCCGGGTAAGGGTCCGGGTCTGGGTCCGGGTCCGGGTCCAGGTCCGGGTTAGGGTCAGGGTCCGGGTCCGGGTCCGTGTCCGGGTAAGTGTCCGGGTCTGGGTCCGGGTCCGGGTCAGGGTCCGGGTCCGGGTAAGGGTCCGGGTCCGGGTCCGTGTCCGGGTCCGGGTAAGGGTCCGGGTCCGGGTCCGGGTCCCGGTCCGGGTAAGGGTCCGGGTCTGGGTAAGGGTCCGGGTCTGGGTCCGGGTCCGGGTCCGGGTCCGGGTCCGGGTCCGGTTCCGGTTCCGGGTCTGGGTAAAGGTCCGCGACCGGGTCCGGGTAAGGGGCCGGGTCTGGGTCCGGGTCCGGGTCCGGGTCCGGGTCCGTGTCCGGGTCCGTGTCCGGGTCCGGGTCCGGTTCCGGGTAAAGGTCCGGGTCCGGGTCCGGGTAAGGGTGCGGGTCTGGGTCCGGGTCCGGGTCCGGGTCCGGGTCCGGGTCCGGGTCCGGGTCCGGTTCCGGGTCTGGGTAAAGGTCCGCGTCTGGGTGCGTGTCCGGGTACGGGTAAGGGGCTGGGTCTGGGTCCGGGTCCGGGTCCGGGTCCGGGTCCGGGTCCGGGTCCGGGTCCGGGTCCGGGTCCGGGTCCGGGTAAGGGTCCGGGTCCGGGTCCGGGTAAGGGTCCGGTTCTGGGTCTGGTTCCGGGTCCGGGTCCGGGTCCGGGTCCGGGTAAGGTTCCGGGTCTGGGTCCGGGTCCGGGTCCGGGTCCGGGTCCGGGTCCGGGTCCGGGTCCGGTTTCGGTTCCGGGTCTGGGTAAAGGTCCGCGTCCGGGTCCGGGTCCGGGTAAGGGTCCGGGTCCGGGTCCGGGTCCGGGTCCGGGTCCGGGTCCGGGTCCGGGTCCGGGTAAATGTCCGGGTCCGGGTCCGGGTAAGGGTCCGGGTCTGGGTCCGGGTCCGGGTCCGGGTCCGGGTCCGGGTCCGGTTCCGGTTCCGGGTCTGGGTAAAGGTCCGGGTTTGGGTCCGGGTACGGTTCCGGTTCCGGGTCTCGGGAAATGTCCGCGTCCGGGTCCGGGTCTGGGTCCGGGTAAGGGTCCGGGTCCGGCTCCGGGTCTGGGTCCGGGTCCGGGTCCGGGTCCGGGTCCGGGTCCGGGTCCGGGTAAGGGTCCGGTTCCGGGTCCAGGTCCGGGTCCGGGTCCGGGTCCGGGTCCGGTTCCGGTTCCGGGTAAAAGTCCGGGTCCGGGTCCGGGTCCGGGTCCGGGTCCGGGTAAGGGTCCGGGTCCGGGTCCGGGTCCGGGTCCGGATCCGGGTCCGGGTCCGGGTCCGGGTCCGGGTCCGGGTCCGGGTCCGGGTAAAAGTCCGGGTCCGGGTCTGGGTCCGGGTCCGGGTAAGGGTCCGGGTCTGGGTCCAGGTCCGGGTCCGGGTCCGGGTCCGGGTCCGGTTCCGGTTCCGGGTCCGGGTAAAGGTCCGGGTCCGGGTCCGGGTCCGGGTCCGGGTAAGGGTCAGGGTCCGGGTCTGGGTCCGGGTCCGGGTCCGGGTCCGGGTAAGGGTCCGGGTCTGGGTCCGGGTCCGGGTCAGGGTCCGGGTCCGGGTAAGGGTCCGGGTCCGGGTCCGTGTCCGGGTCCGGGTAAGGGTCCAGGTCCGGGTCCGGGTCCCGGTCCGGGTAAGGGTCCGAGTCTGGGTAAGTGTCCGGGTCCTGGTCCTGGTCCGGGTCCGGGTCAGGGTCCGGGTCCGGGTAAGGGTCCGGGTCTGGGTCCAGGTCCGGGTCCGGGTCCGGGTCCGGGTCCGGTTCCGGTTCCGGTTCCGGGTCTGGGTAAAGGTCCGCGTCCGGGTCCGGGTAAGGGTCCGGGTCTGGGTCCGGGTCCGGGTCCGGGTCCGGGTCCGGGTCCGGGTCCGGGTCCGGGTAAGGGTCCGGGTCCGGGTCCGGGTCCGGGTAAGGGTCCGGGTCCGGGTCCGGTTCCGGTTCCGGGTCTGGTTAAAGGTCCGCGTCCGGGTCCGGGGCCGGGTTAGGGGCCGGGTCTGGGTCCGGGTCCGGGTCCGGGTAAGGGTCCGGGTCTGGGTCCGGGTCCGGGTCCGGGTCCTGGTCCTGGTCCGGGTAAGGGTCAGGGGCCGGGTCCGGGTCCGGGTCCGGGTCCGGGTCCGGGTCCGGGTAAGTGTCCGGGTCTGGGTCCGGGTCCGGGTCCGGGTAAGGGTCAGGGTCCGGGTCTGGGTCCGGGTCCGGGTCCGGGTCCGGGTCCGGGTAAGGGTCCGGGTCTGGGTCCGGGTCCGGGTCAGGGTCCGGGTCCGGGTAAGGGTCCGGGTCCGGGTCCGTGTCCGTGTCCGGGTAAGGGTCCAGGTCCGGGTCCGGGTCCCGGTCCGGGTAAGGGTCCGAGTCTGGGTAAGTGTCCGGGTCCGGGTCCGGGTCCGGGTCCGGGTAAGGGTCCGGGTCCGGGTCCGGGTCCGGGTCCGGGTAAGGGTCCGGTTCCGGGTCCGGTTCCGGTTCCGGTTCCGGGTCTGGTTAAAGGTCCGCGTCCGGGTCCGGGGCCGGGTTAGGGGCCGGGTCTGGGTCCGGGTCCGGGTCCGGGTAAGGGTCCGGGTCTGGGTCCGGGTCCGGGTCCGGGTCCTGGTCCTGGTCCGGGTAAGGGTCAGGGTCCGGGTCCGGGTCCGGGTCCGGGTCCGGGTCCGGGTAAGGGTCCAGGTCTGGGTCCGGGTCCGTGTCAGGGTCCGGGTCCGGGTAAGGGTCCGGGTCCGGGTCCGGGTCCGGGTCCGGGTCAGGGTAAGGGTCATGGTCCGGGTCCGGGTCCGGGTCCGGTTCCGGGTAAGGGTCCGGGTCCGGGTCCGGGTCCGGGTCCGGGTCCGGGTCCGGGTCCGGGTCCGGGTCCGGGTAAGGGTCATGGTCCGGGTCCGGATCTGGGTCCGGGTCCGGGTCCGGGTCCGGGTCCGGGTCCGGGTCCGGGTCCGGGTAAGGGTCATGGTCCGGGTCCGGGTCCGGGTCCGGGTCCGGGTAAGGGTCCGGGTCTGGGTCCGGGTCCGGGTCCGGGTCCGGGTCCGTTTCCGGTTCCGGGTCTGGTTAAAGGTCCGCGTCCTGGTCCGGGTCCGGGTCCGGGTAAGGGTCCGGGTCTGGGTCCGGGTCCGGGTCCGGGTAAGGGTCCGGGTCTGGGTCCGGGTCCGGGTCCGGGTCCGGGTAAGGGTCAGGGTCCGGGTCCGGGTCCGGGTCCGTGTCCGGGTAAGTGTCCGGGTCCGGGTAAGGGTCCGGGTCCGGGTCCGTGTCCGAGTCCGGGTAAGGGTCCGGGTCCGGGTCCGGGTCCCGGTCCGGGTAAGGGTCCGGGTCTGGGTAAGGGTCCGGGTCTGGGTCCGGGTCCGGGTCCGGGTCCGGGTCCGGGTCCGGGTCCGGGTCCGGGTCCGGGTAAGGGTCATGGTCCAGGTCCGGGTCTGGGTCCGGGTCCGGGTCCGGGTCCGGGTCCGGGTCCGGGTCCGGGTCCGGGTAAGGGTCATGGTCCGGGTCCGGGTCCGGGTCCGGGTCCGGGTAAGGGTCCGGGTCTGGGTCCGGGTCCGGGTCCGGGTCCGGGTCCGGGTCCTGTTCCGGTTCCGGGTCTGGTTAAAGGTCCGCGTCCGGGTCCGGGTCCGGGTCCAGGTAAGGGTCCGGGTCTGGGTCCGGGTCCGGGTCCGGGTAAGGGTCCGGGTCTGGGTCCGGGTCCGGGTCCGGGTCCGGGTAAGGGTCAGGGTCCGGGTCCGGGTCCGTGTCCGGGTAAGTGTCCGGGTCTGGGTCCGGGTCCGGGTCCGGGTCCTGGTCCTGGTCCGGGTAAGGGTCAGGGTCCGGGTCCGGGTCCGGGTCCGGGTCCGGGTCCAGGTCCGGGTCCGGGTAAGGGTCCGGGTCTGGGTCCGGGTCCGTGTCAGGGTCCGGGTCCGGGTAAGGGTCCGGGTCCGGGTCCGGGTCCGGGTCCGGGTAAGGTCATGGTCCGGGTCCGGGTCCGGGTCCGGGTCCGGGTAAGGGTCCGGGTCCGGGTCCGGGTCCGGGTCCGGGTCCGGGTCCGGGTCCGGGTCCGGGTCCGGGTCCGGGTAAGGGTCATGGTCCGGGTCCGGGTCTGGGTCCGGGTCCGGGTCCGGGTCCGGGTCCGGGTCCGGGTCCGGGTCCGGGTAAGGGTCATGGTCCGGGTCCGGGTCCGGGTCCGGGTCCGGGTAAGGGTCCGGGTCTGGGTCCGGGTCTGGGTCCGGGTCCGGGTCCGGGTCCGGTTCCGGTTCCGGGTCTGGTTAAAGGTCCGCGACCTGGTCCGGGTCCGGGTCCGGGTAAGGGTCCGGGTCTGGGTCCGGGTCCGGGTCCGGGTCCGGGTCCGGGTCCGGGTCCGGGTCCGGGTCCGGGTCCGGGTAAAAGTCCGGGTCCGGGTCTGGGTCCGGGTCCGGGTAAGGGTCCGGGTCTGGGTCCAGGTCCGGGTCCGGGTCCGGGTCCGGGTCCGGTTCCGGTTCCGGTTCCGGGTCCGGGTAAAGGTCCGGGTCCGGGTCCGGGTCCGGGTCCGGGTAAGGGTCAGGGTCCGGGTCTGGGTCCGGGTCCGGGTCCGGGTCCGGGTAAGGGTCCGGGTCTGGGTCCGGGTCCGGGTCAGGGTCCGGGTCCGGGTAAGGGTCCGGGTCCGGGTCCGTGTCCGGGTCCGGGTAAGGGTCCAGGTCCGGGTCCGGGTCCCGGTCCGGGTAAGGGTCCGAGTCTGGGTAAGTGTCCGGGTCTGGGTCCGGGTCCGGGTCCGGGTCCGGGTCCGGGTCCGGGTCCGGTTCCGGTTCCGGGTCTGGGTAAAGGTCCGCGTCCGGGTCCGGGTAAGGGTCCGGGTCTGGGTCCGGGTCCGGGTCCGGGTCCGGGTCCGGGTCCGGGTCCGGGTAAGGGTCCGGGTCCGGGTCCGGGTCCGGGTAAGGGTCCGGGTCCGGGTCCGGTTCCGGTTCCGGGTCTGGTTAAAGGTCCGCGTCCGGGTCCGGGGCCGGGTTAGGGGCCGGGTCTGGGTCCGGGTCCGGGTCCGGGTAAGGGTCCGGGTCTGGGTCCGGGTCCGGGTCCGGGTCCTGGTCCTGGTCCGGGTAAGGGTCAGGGTCCGGGTCCGGGTCCGGGTCCGGGTCCGGGTCCGGGTCCGGGTAAGGGTCCGGGTCTGGGTCCGGGTCCGTGTCAGGGTCCGGGTCCGGGTCAGGGTCCGGGTCCGGGTCCGGGTCCGGGTCCGGGTAAGGGTCATGGTCCGGGTCCGGGTCCGGGTCCGGTTCCGGGTAAGGGTCCGGGTCCGGGTCCGGGTCCGGGTCCGGGTCCGGGTCCGGGTCCGGGTCCGGGTCCGGGTCCGGGTAAGGGTCATGGTCCGGGTCCGGGTCTGGGTCCGGGTCCGGGTCCGGGTCCGGGTCCGGGTCCGGGTCCGGGTAAGGGTCATGGTCCGGGTCCGGGTCCGGGTCCAGGTCCGGGTAAGGGTCCGGGTCTGGGTCCGGGTCCGGGTCCGGGTAAGGGTCATGGTCCGGGTCCGGGTCTGGGTCCGGGTCCGGGTCCGGGTCCGGGTCCGGGTCCGGTTCCGGGTCTGGTTAAAGGTCCGCGTCCTGGTCCGGGTCCGGGTCCGGGTAAGGGTCCGGGTCTGGGTCCGGGTCCGGGTCCGGGTAAGGGTCCGGGTCTGGGTCCGGGTCCGGGTCCGGGTCCGGGTAAGGGTCAGGGTCCGGGTCCGGGTCCGGGTCCGTGTCCGGGTAAGTGTCCGGGTCTGGGTCCGGGTCCGGGTCAGGGTCCGGGTCCGGGTAAGGGTCCGGGTCCGTGTCCGTGTCCGGGTCCGGGTAAGGGTCCGGGTCCGGGTCCGGGTCCCGGTCCGGGTAAGGGTCCGGGTCCGGGTAAGGGTCCGGGTCCGGGTCCGTGTCCGGGTCCGGGTCCGGGTCCGGGTCCGGGTCCGGGTCCGGGTCCGGGTCCGGGTAAGGGTCATGGTCCGGGTCCGGGTCTGGGTCCGGGTCCGGGTCCGGGTCCGGGTCCGGGTCCGGGTCCGGGTCCAGGTCCGGGTAAGGGTCATGGTCCGGGTCCGGGTCCGGGTCCGGGTCCGGGTAAGGGTCCGGGTCTGGGTCCGGGTCCGGGTCCGGGTCCGGGTCCGGGTCCTGTTCCGGTTCCGGGTCTGGTTAAAGGTCCGCGTCCGGGTCCGGGTCCGGGTCCGGGTAAGGGTCCGGGTCTGGGTCCGGGTCCGGGTCCGGGTAAGGGTCCGGGTCTGGGTCCGGGTCCGGGTCCGGGTCCGGGTAAGGGTCAGGGTCCGGGTCCGGGTCCGTGTCCGGGTAAGTGTCCGGGTAAGGGTCCGGGTCCGGGTCCGTGTCCGGGTCCGGGTAAGGGTCCGGGTCCGGGTCCGGGTCCCGGTCCGGGTAAGGGTCCGGGTCTGGGTAAGTGTCCGGGTCTGGGTCCGGGTCCGGGTCCGGGTCCGGGTCCGGGTCCGGTTCCGGTTCCGGGTCTGGGTAAAGGTCCGCGTCCGGGTCCGGGTAAGGGGCCGGGTCTGGGTCCGGGTCCGGGTCCGGGTCCGGGTCCGTGTCCGGGTCCGGGTCCGGGTCCGGGTCCGGTTCCGGGTAAAGGTCCGGGTCCGGGTCCGGGTAAGGGTGCGGGTCTGGGTCCGGGTCCGGGTCCGGGTCCGGGTCCGGGTCCGGGTCCGGTTCCGGGTCTGGGTAAAGGTCCGCGTCTGGGTGCGTGTCCGGGTACGGGTAAGGGGCTGGGTCTGGGTCCGGGTCCGGGTCCGGGTCCGGGTCCGGGTCCGGGTCCGGGTCCGGGTCCGGGTCCGGGTCCGGGTCCGGGTCCGGGTCCGGGTAAGGGTCATGGTCCGGGTCCGGGTCCGGGTCCGGGTCCGGGTAAGGGTCCGGGTCTGGGTCCGGGTCCGGGTCCGGGTCCGGGTCCGGGTCCGGGTCCTGTTCCGGTTCCGGGTCTGGTTAAAGGTCCGCGTCCGGGTCCGGGTCCGGGTCCGGGTAAGGGTCCGGGTCTGGGTCCGGGTCCGGGTCCGGGTAAGGGTCCGGGTCTGGGTCCGGGTCCGGGTCCGGGTAAGGGTCAGGGTCCGGGTCCGGGTCCGTGTCCGGGTAAGTGTCCGGGTCTGGGTCCGGGTCCGGGTCAGGGTCCGGGTCCGGGTAAGGGTCCGGGTCCGGGTCCGTGTCCGGGTCCGGGTAAGGGTCCGGGTCCGGGTCTGGGTCCCGGTCCGGGTAAGGGTCCGGGTCTGGGTAAGGGTCCGGGTCTGGGTCCGGGTCCGGGTCCGGGTCCGGGTCCGGGTCCGGTTCCGGTTCCGGGTCTGGGTAAAGGTCCGCGTCCGGGTCCGGGTAAGGGGCCGGGTCTGGGTCCGGGTCAGGGTCCGGGTCCGTGTCCGTGTCCGGGTCCGGGTCCGGGTCCGGGTCCGGTTCCGGGTAAAGGTCCGGGTCCGGGTCCGGGTAAGGGTGCGGGTCTGGGTCCGGGTCCGGGTCCGGGTCCGGGTCCGGGTCCGGGTCCGGTTCCGGGTCTGGGTAAAAGTCCGCGTCTGGGTGCGTGTCCGGGTACGGGTAAGGGGCTGGGTCTGGGTCCGGGTCCGGGTCCGGGTCCGGGTCCGGGTCCGGGTCCGGGTCCCGGTAAGGGTCCGGGTCCGGGTCCGGGTAAGGGTCCGGTTCCGGGTCTGGTTCCGGGTCCGGGTCCGGGTCCGGGTCCGGGTAAGGGTCCGGGTCTGGGTCCGGGTCCGGGTCCGGGTCCGGGTCCGGGTCCGGGTCCGGTTTCGGTTCCGGGTCTGGGTAAAGGTCCGCGTCCGGGTCCGGGTCCGGGTAAGGGACCGGGTCTGGGTCCGGTTCCGGTTCCGGGTCTGGTTAAAGGTCCGCGTCCGGGTCCGGGTCCGGGTCCGGTTAAGGGGCCGGGTCTGGGTCGGGGTCCGGGTCCGGGTAAGGGTCCGGGTCTGTGTCCGGGTCCGGGTCCGGGTCCGGGTCCGGGTCCGGGTAAGGGTCAGGGCCCGGGTCCGGGTCCGGGTCCGGGTCCGGGTCCGGGTCCGGGTAAGGGTCCGGGTCCGGGTCCGGGTCCGGGTCCGTGTCCGGGTCCGGGTCCGGGTCCGTGTCCGGGTCCGTGTCCGGGTCCGTGTCCGGGTCCGGGTAAGGGTCCGGGTCCGGGTCCGGGTAAGGGTCCGGTTCCGGGTCTGGTTCCGGGTCCGGGTCCGGGTCCGGGTAAGGGTCCGGGTCTGGGTCCGGGTCCGGGTCCGGGTCCGGGTCCGGGTCCGGGTCCGGGTCCGGGTCCGGGTAAGGGTCCGGGTCCGGGTCCGGGTAAGGGTCCGGGTCCGGGTCCGGGTCCGGGTCCGGGTCCGGGTCCGGGTCCGGGTCCGGGTAAGGGTCCGGGTCCGGGTCCAGTTCCGGGTCCGGGTCCGGGTCCGGGTCCAGGTCCGGTTCCGGTTCCGGGTCCGGGTAAAGGTCCGGGTCCGGGTCCGGGTCCGGGTCCGGGTCCAGGTCCGGGTCCGGGTAAGGGTCCGGGTCCAGGTCCGGGTAAGGGTCCGGGTCCGGGTCTGGGTCTGGGTCCGGGTCCGGGTCCGGGTCCGGGTCCGGGTCCGGGTCCGGGTCCGTGTCCGGGTACGGGTAAGGGTCCGGTTCCGGGTCCGGTTCCGGGTCCGGGTCCGGGTCCGGGTCCGGGTAAGGGTCCGGGTCCGGGTCCGGGTAAGGGTCCGGGTCCGGGTAAGGGTCCGGGTCCGGGTCCGGTTCCGGTTCCGGGTAAGGGTCCGGGTCCGGGTCCGGGTAAGGGTCCGGGTCCGGGTAAGGGTCCGGGTCCGGGTCCGGGTCCGGGTCCGGTTCCGGGTCTGGGTCCGGGTCCGGGTCCGGGTAAGGGTCCGGGTCTGGGTCCGGGTCCGGGTCCGGGTCCGGGTCCGGGTCCGGGTCCGGGTCCGGGTAAGGGTCAGGGTCCGGGTCCGGGTCCGGGTCCGGGTCCGGGTCCAGGTCCGGGTAAAGGTCCGGGTCTGGGTCCGGGTCCGGGTCAGTGTCCGGGTCCGGGTAAGGGTCCGGGTCCGGGTCCGGGTCCGTGTCCGTGTCCGGGTCCGGGTAAGGGTCCGGGTCCGGGTCCGGGTCCGGGTCCGGGTAAGGGTCCGGGTCTGGGTAAGGGTCCGGGTCTGGGTCCGGGTCCGGGTCCGGGTCCGGGTCCGGGTCCGTGTCCGGTTCCGGTTCCGGGTCTGGGTAAAGGTCCGCGTCCGGTTCCGGGTCCGGGTCCAGGTAAGGGTCCGGGTCTGGGTCCGGGTCCGGGTCCGGGTCCGGGTCCGGGTCCGGGTCCGGGTCCGGGTCCGGGTCCGGGTCCGGGTCCGGGTCCGGGTCCGGGTAAAGGTCCGGGTCCGGGTCCGGGTAAGGGTCCGGGTCTGGGTCCGGGTCCGGGTCCGGGTCCGGGTCCGGGTCCGGTTCCGGTTCCGGGTCTGGGTAAAGGTCCGGGTCCGGGTCCGGGTCCGGTTCCGGTTCCGGGTCTCGGTAAATGTCTGCGTCCGGGTCCGGGTCCGGGTCCGGGTAAGGGTCCGGGTCCGGCTCCGGGTCTGGGTCCGGGTCCGGGTCCGGGTCCGGGTCCGGGTAAGGGTCCGGTTCTGGGTCCAGGTCCGGGTCCGGGTCCGGGTCCGGGTCCGGTTCCGGTTCCGGGTAAAAGTCCGTGTCCGGGTCCGGGTCCGGCTCCGGGTCCGGGTAAGGGTCCGGGTCCGGGTCCGGGTCCGGGTCCGGGTCCGGATCCGGGTCCGGGTCCGGGTCCGGGTCCGGGTCCGGGTCCGGGTCCGGGTAAAAGTCCGGGTCCGGGTCTGGGTCCGGGTCCGGGTAAGGGTCCGGGTCTGGGTCCAGGTCCGGGTCCGGGTCCGGGTCCGGGTCCGGTTCCGGTTCCGGGTCCGGGTAAAGGTCCGGGTCCGGGTCCGGGTCCGGGTCCGGGTAAGGGTCAGGGTCCGGGTCTGGGTCCGGGTCCGGGTCCGGGTCCGGGTAAGGGTCCGGGTCTGGGTCCGGGTCCGGGTCAGGGTCCGGGTCCGGGTAAGGGTCCGGGTCCGGGTCCGTGTCCGGGTCCGGGTAAGGGTCCAGGTCCGGGTCCGGGTCCCGGTCCGGGTAAGGGTCCGAGTCTGGGTAAGTGTCCGGGTCTGGGTCCGGGTCCGGGTCCGGGTCCGGGTCCGGGTCCGGTTCCGGTTCCGGGTCTGGGTAAAGGTCCGCGTCCGGGTCCGGGTAAGGGTCCGGGTCTGGGTCCGGGTCCGGGTCCGGGTCCGGGTCCGGGTCCGGGTCCGGGTAAGGGTCCGGGTCCGGGTCCGGGTCCGGGTAAGGGTCCGGGTCCGGGTCCGGTTCCGGTTCCGGGTCTGGTTAAAGGTCCGCGTCCGGGTCCGGGGCCGGGTTAGGGGCCGGGTCTGGGTCCGGGTCCGGGTCCGGGTAAGGGTCCGGGTCTGGGTCCGGGTCCGGGTCCGGGTCCTGGTCCTGGTCCGGGTAAGGGTCAGGGTCCGGGTCCGGGTCCGGGTCCGGGTCCGGGTCCGGGTCCGGGTAAGGGTCCGGGTCTGGGTCCGGGTCCGTGTCAGGGTCCGGGTCCGGGTAAGGGTCCGGGTCCGGGTCCGGGTCCGGGTCCGGGTCCGGGTCCGGGTAAGGGTCATGGTCCGGGTCCGGGTCCGGGTCCGGGTCCGGGTAAGTGTCCGGGTCTGGGTCCGGGTCCGGGTCCGGGTCCGGGTCCGGGTCCGGGTCCGGGTCCGGGTAAGGGTCATGGTCCGGGTCCGGGTCTGGGTCCGGGTCCGGGTCCGGGTCCGGGTCCGGGTCCGGGTCCGGGTAAGGGTCATGGTCCGGGTCCGGGTCCGGGTCTGGGTCCGGGTAAGGGTCCGGGTCTGGGTCCGGGTCCGGGTCCGGGTCCGGGTCCGGTTCCGGTTCCGGGTCTGGTTAAAGGTCCGCGTCCGGGTCCGGGTCCGGGTCCGGGTAAGGGTCCGGGTCTGGGTCCGGGTCCGGGTCCGGGTAAGGGTCCGGGTCTGGGTCCGGGTCCGGGTCCGGGTCCGGGTCCGGGTAAGGGTCAGGGTCCGGGTCCGGGTCCGGGTCCGTGTCCGGGTAAGTGTCCGGGTCTGGGTCCGGGTCCGGGTCAGGGTCCGGGTCCGGGTAAGGGTCCGGGTCCGGGTCCGTGTCCGGGTCCGGGTAAGGGTCCGGGTCCGGGTCCGGGTCCCGGTCCGGGTAAGGGTCCGGGTCTGGGTAAGGGTCCGGGTCTGGGTCCGGGTCCGGGTCCGGGTCCGGGTCCGGGTCCGGGTCCGGGTCCGGGTCCGGGTCCGGGTAAGGGTCATGGTCCGGGTCCGGTTCCGGTTCCGGGTCTGGTTAAAGGTCCGCGTCCGGGTCCGGGTCCGGGTCCGGGTAAGGGTCCGGGTCTGGGTCCGGGTCCGGGTCCGGGTAAGGGTCCGGGTCTGGGTCCGGGTCCGGGTCCGGGTCCGGGTAAGGGTCAGGGTCCGGGTCCGGGTCCGTGTCCGGGTAAGTGTCCGGGTCTGGGTCCGGGTCCGGGTCAGGGTCCGGGTCCGGGTAAGGGTCCGGGTCCGGGTCCGTGTCCGGGTCCGGGTAAGGGTCCGGGTCCGGGTCCGGGTCCCGGTCCGGGTAAGGGTCCGGGTCTGGGTAAGGGTCCGGGTCTGGGTCCGGGTCCGGGTCCGGGTCCGGGTCCGGTTCCGGGTCCGGGTCCGGTTCCGGTTCCGGGTCTGGGTAAAGTTCCGCGTCCGGGTCCGGGTAAGGGTCCGGGTCTGGGTCCGGGTCCGGGTCCGGGTCCGGGTCCGGTTCCGGGTAAAGTTCCGGGTCCGGGTCCGGGTAAGGGTGCGGGTCTGGGTCCGGGTCCGGGTCCGGGTCCGGGTCCGGGTCCGGTTTCGGTTCCGGGTCTGGGTAAAGGTCCGCGTCCGGGTCCGGGTCCGGGTAAGGGACCGGGTCTGGGTCCGGTTCCGGTTCCGGGTCTGGTTAAAGGTCCGCGTCCGGGTCCGGGTCCGGGTCCGGTTAAGGGGCCGGGTCTGGGTCCGGGTCCGGGTCCGGGTAAGGGTCCGGGTCCGGGTCCGGGTCCGGGTCCGGGTCCGGGTCCGGGTCCGGGTCCGGGTCCGGGTCCGGGTCCGGGTAAGGGTCAGGGCCCGGGTCCGGGTCCGGGTCCGGGTCCGGGTCCGGGTCCGGGTCCGGGTAAGGGTCCGGGTCTGGGACCGGGTCTGGGTCAGGGTCCGGGTCCGGGTCCGGGTCAGGGTCCGGGTCCGGGTAAGGGTCCGGGTCCGGGTCCGGGTCCGGGTCCGGGTCCGGGTCCGGGTCCGGGTCTGGTTAAAGGTCCGCGACCTGGTCCGGGTCCGGGTCCGGGTAAGGGTCCGGGTCTGGGTCCGGGTCCGGGTCCGGGTCCGGGTCCGGGTCCGGGTCCGGGTCCGGGTCCGGGTCCGGGTCCGGGTCCGGGTAAAAGTCCGGGTCCGGGTCTGGGTCCGGGTCCGGGTAAGGGTCCGGGTCTGGGTCCAGGTCCGGGTCCGGGTCCGGGTCCGGGTCCGGGTCCGGTTCCGGTTCCGGTTCCGGGTCCGGGTAAAGGTCCGGGTCCGGGTCCGGGTCCGGGTCCGGGTAAGGGTCAGGGTCCGGGTCTGGGTCCGGGTCCGGGTCCGGGTCCGGGTAAGGGTCCGGGTCTGGGTCCGGGTCCGGGTCAGGGTCCGGGTCCGGGTAAGGGTCCGGGTCCGGGTCCGTGTCCGGGTCCGGGTAAGGGTCCAGGTCCGGGTCCGGGTCCCGGTCCGGGTAAGGGTCCGAGTCTGGGTAAGTGTCCGGGTCTGGGTCCGGGTCCGGGTCCGGGTCCGGGTCCGGGTCCGGTTCCGGTTCCGGGTCTGGGTAAAGGTCCGCGTCCGGGTCCGGGTAAGGGTCCGGGTCTGGGTCCGGGTCCGGGTCCGGGTCCCGGTCCGGGTAAGGGTCCGAGTCTGGGTAAGTGTCCGGGTCTGGGTCCGGGTCCGGGTAAGGGTCCGGGTCCGGGTCCGGGTCCGGGTAAGGGTCCGGGTCCGGGTCCGGTTCCGGTTCCGGGTCTGGTTAAAGGTCCGCGTCCGGGTCCGGGGCCGGGTTAGGGGCCGGGTCTGGGACCGGGTCCGGGTCCGGGTAAGGGTCCGGGTCTGGGTCCGGGTCCGGGTCCGGGTCCTGGTCCTGGTCCGGGTAAGGGTCAGGGTCCGGGTCCGGGTCCGGGTCCGGGTCCGGGTCCGGGTAAGGGTCCGGGTCTGGGTCCGGGTCCGTGTCAGGGTCCGGGTCCGGGTCAGGGTCCGGGTCCGGGTCCGGGTCCGGGTCCGGGTAAGGGTCATGGTCCGGGTCCGGGTCCGGGTCCGGTTCCGGGTAAGGGTCCGGGTCCGGGTCCGGGTCCGGGTCCGGGTCCGGGTCCGGGTCCGGGTCCGGGTCCGGGTCCGGGTAAGGGTCATGGTCCGGGTCCGGGTCCGGGTCCGGGTCCGGGTCCGGGTCCGGGTCCGGGTCCGGGTCCGGGTAAGGGTCATGGTCCGGGTCCGGGTCCGGGTCCAGGTCCGGGTAAGGGTCCGGGTCTGGGTCCGGGTCCGGGTCCGGGTCCGGTTCCGGTTCCGGTTCCGGGTCTGGTTAAAGGTCCGCGTCCTGGTCCGGGTCCGGGTCCGGGTAAGGGTCCGGGTCTGGGTCCGGGTCCGGGTCCGGGTAAGGGTCCGGGTCTGGGTCCGGGTCCGGGTCCGGGTCCGGGTAAGGGTCAGGGTCCGGGTCCGGGTCCGGGTCCGTGTCCGGGTAAGTGTCCGGGTCTGGGTCCGGGTCCGGGTCAGGGTCCGGGTCCGGGTAAGGGTCCGGGTCCGGGTCCGTGTCCGGGTCCGGGTAAGGGTCCGGGTCCGGGTCCGGGTCCCGGTCCGGGTAAGGGTCCGGGTCTGGGTAAGGGTCCGGGTCTGGGTCCGGGTCCGGGTCCGGGTCCGGGTCCGGGTCCGGGTCCGGGTCCGGGTCCGGGTCCGGGTAAGGGTCATGGTCCGGGTCCGGGTCTGGGTCCGGGTCCGGGTCCGGGTCCGGGTCCGGGTCCGGGTCCGGGTCCGGGTCCGGGTAAGGGTCATGGTCCGGGTCCGGGTCCGGGTCCGGGTCCGGGTAAGGGTCCGGGTCTGGGTCCGGGTCCGGGTCCGGGTCCGGGTCCTGTTCCGGTTCCGGGTCTGGTTAAAGGTCCGCGTCCGGGTCCGGGTCCGGGTCCGGGTAAGGGTCCGGGTCTGGGTCCGGGTCCGGGTCCGGGTAAGGGTCCGGGTCTGGGTCCGGGTCCGGGTCCGGGTCCGGGTAAGGGTCAGGGTCCGGGTCCGGGTCCGTGTCCGGGTAAGTGTCCGGGTAAGGGTCCGGGTCCGGGTCCGTGTCCGGGTCCGGGTAAGGGTCCGGGTCCGGGTCCGGGTCCCGGTCCGGGTAAGGGTCCGGGTCTGGGTAAGGGTCCGGGTCTGGGTCCGGGTCCCGGTCCGGGTCCGGGTCCGGGTCCGGGTCCGGTTCCGGGTCTGGGTAAAGGTCCGCGTCCGGGTCCGGGTAAGGGGCCGGGTCTGGGTCCGTGTCCGGGTCCGGGTCCGGGTCCGTGTCCGTGTCCGGGTCCGGGTCCGGGGCCGGGTCCGGTTCCGGGTAAAGGTCCGGGTCCGGGTCCGGGTAAGGGTGCGGGTCTGGGTCCGGGTCCGGGTCCGGGTCCGGGTCCGGGTCCGGGTCCGGGTCCGGTTCCGGGTCTGGGTAAAGGTCCGCGTCTGGGTGCGTGTCCGTGTACGGGTAAGGGGCTGGGTCTGGGTCCGGGTCCGGGTCCGGGTCCGGGTCCGGGTCCGGGTCCGGGTCCGGGTCCGGGTCCGGGTCCGGGTCCGGGTCCGGGTAAGGGTCATGGTCCGGGTCCGGGTCCGGGTCCGGGTCCGGGTAAGGGTCCGGGTCTGGGTCCGGGTCCGGGTCCGGGTCCGGGTCCGGGTCCTGTTCCGGTTCCGGGTCTGGTTAAAGGTCCGCGTCCGGGTCCGGGTCCGGGTCCGGGTAAGGGTCCGGGTCTGGGTCCGGGTCCGGGTCCGGGTAAGGGTCCGGGTCCGGGTCCGTGTCCGGGTCCGGGTAAGGGTCCGGGTCCGGGTCTGGGTCCCGGTCCGGGTAAGGGTCCGGGTCTGGGTAAGGGTCCGGGTCTGGGTCCGGGTCCGGGTCCGGGTCCGGGTCCGGGTCCAGTTCCGGTTCCGGGTCTGGGTAAAGGTCCGCGTCCGGGTCCGGGTAAGGGGCCGGGTCTGGGTCCGGGTCCGGGTCCGGGTCCGTGTCCGTGTCCGGGTCCGGGTCCGGGTCCGGGTCTGGTTCCGGGTAAAGGTCCGGGTCCGGGTCCGGGTAAGGGTGCGGGTCTGGGTCCGGGTCCGGGTCCGGGTCCGGGTCCGGGTCCGGGTCCGGTTCCGGGTCTGGGTAAAGGTCCGCGTCTGGGTGCGTGTCCGGGTACGGGTAAGGGGCTGGGTCTGGGTCCGGGTCCGGGTCCGGGTCCGGATCCGGGTCCGGGTCCGGGTCCGGGTCCGGGTCCGGGTCCCGGTAAGGGTCCGGGTCCGGGTCCGGGTAAGGGTCCGGTTCCGGGTCTGGTTCCGGGTCCGGGTCCGGGTCCGGGTCCGGGTAAGGGTCCGGGTCTGGGTCCGGGTCCGGGTCCGGGTCCGGGTCCGGGTCCGGGTCCGGTTTCGGTTCCGGGTCTGGGTAAAGGTCCGCGTCCGGGTCCGGGTCCGGGTAAGGGACCGGGTCTGGGTCCGGTTCCGGTTCCGGATCTGGTTAAAGGTCCGCGTCCGGGTCCGGGTCCGGGTCCGGTTAAGGGGCCGGGTCTGGGTCCGGGTCCGGGTCCGGGTAAGGGTCCGGGTCTGGGTCCGGGTCCGGGTCCGGGTCCGGGTCCGGGTCCGGGTAAGGGTCAGGGCCCGGGTCCGGGTCCGGGTCCGGGTCCGGGTCCGGGTCCGGGTCCCGGTAAGGGTCCGGGTCCGGGTCCGGGTCCGTGTCCGTGTCCGGGTCCGGGTCCGGGTCCGTGTCCGGGTCCGGGTAAGGGTCCGGGTCCGGGTCCGGGTAAGGGTCCGGTTCCGGGTCTGGTTCCGGGTCCGGGTCCGGGTCCGGGTAAGGGTCCGGGTCCGGGTCCGGGTCCGGGTCCGGGTCCGGGTCCGGGTCCGGGTCCGGGTAAGGGTCCGGGTCCGGGTCCGGGTAAGGGTCCGGGTCCGGGTCCGGGTCCGGGTCCGGGTCCGGGTCCGGGTCCGGGTCCGGGTAAGGGTCCGGGTCCGGGTCCAGTTCCGGGTCCGGGTCCGGGTCCGGGTCCAGGTCCGGTTCCGGTTCCGGGTCCGGGTAAAGGTCCGGGTCCGGGTCCGGGTCCGGGTCCGGGTCCAGGTCCGGGTCCGGGTAAGGGTCCGGGTCCAGGTCCGGGTAAGGGTCCGGGTCCGGGTCTGGGTCTGGGTCCGGGTACGGGTCCGGGTCCGGGTCCGGGTCCAGGTCCGGGTCCGGGTCCGGGTCCGGGTAAGGGTCCGGTTCCGGGTCCGGTTCCGGGTCCGGGTCCGGGTCCGGGTAAGGGTCCGGGTCCGGGTCCGGGTAAGGGTCCGGGTCCGGGTAAGTGTCCGGGTCCGGGTCCGGTTCCGGTTCCGGTTCCGGGTAAGGGTCCGGGTCCGGGTCCGGGTAAGGGTCCGGGTCCGGGTAAGGGTCCGGGTCCGGGTCCGGGTCCGGGTCCGGTTCCGGGTCTGGGTCCGGGTCCGGGTCCGGGTAAGGGTCCGGGTCTGGGTCCGGGTCCGGGTCCGGGTCCGGGTCCGGGTCCGGGTCCGGGTAAGGGTCAGGGTCCGGGTCCAGGTCCGGGTCCGGGTCCGGGTCCAGGTCCGGGTAAAGGTCCGGGTCTGGGTCCGGGTCCGGGTCAGTGTCCGGGTCCGGGTAAGGGTCCGGGTCCGGGTCCGGGTCCGTGTCCGGGTCCGGGTAAGGGTCCGGGTCCGGGTCCGGGTCCGGGTAAGGGTCCGGGTCTGGGTAAGGGTCCGGGTCTGGGTCCGGGTCCGGGTCCGGGTCCGGGTCCGGGTCCGTGTCCGGTTCCGGTTCCGGGTCTGGGTAAAGGTCCGCGTCCGGGTCCGGGTCCGGGTCCGGGTAAGGGTCCGGGTCTGGGTCCGGGTCCGGGTCCGGGTCCGGGTCCGGTTCCGGGTCCGGGTCCGGGTCCGGGTCCGGGTCCGGGTCCGGGTAAAGGTCCGGGTCCGGGTCCGGGTAAGGGTCTGGGTCTGGGTCCGGGTCCGGGTCCGGGTCCGGTCCGGGTCCGGTTCCGGTTCCGGGTCTGGGTAAAGGTCCGGGTCCGGGTCCGGGTCCGGTTCCGGTTCCGGGTCTCGGTAAATGTCTGCGTCCGGGTCCGGGTCCGGGTCCGGGTAAGGGTCCGGGTCCGGCTCCGGGTCTGGGTCCGGGTCCGGGTCCGGGTCCGGGTCCGGGTAAGGGTCCGGTTCTGGGTCCAGGTCCGGGTCCGGGTCCGGGTCCGGGTCCGGTTCCGGTTCCGGGTAAAAGTCCGGGTCCGGGTCCGGGTCCGGCTCCGGGTCCGGGTAAGGGTCCGGGTCCGGGTCCGGGTCCGGATCCGGGTCCGGGTCCGGGTCCGGGTCCGGGTCCGGGTCCGGGTCCGGGTCCGGGTAAAAGTCCGGGTCCGGGTCTGGGTCCGGGTCCGGGTAAGGGTCCGGGTCTGGGTCCAGGTCCGGGTCCGGGTCCGGGTCCGGGTCTGGTTCCGGTTCCGGTTCCGGGTCCGGGTAAAGGTCCGGGTCCGGGTCCGGGTCCGGGTCCGGGTAAGGGTCAGGGTCCGGGTCTGGGTCCGGGTCCGGGTCCGGGTCCGGGTAAGGGTCCGGGTCTGGGTCCGGGTCCGGGTCAGGGTCCGGGTCCGGGTAAGGGTCCGGGTCCGGGTCCGTGTCCGGGTCCGGGTAAGGGTCCAGGTCCGGGTCCGGGTCCCGGTCCGGGTAAGGGTCCGGGTCTGGGTCCGGGTCCGGGTCCGGGTCCTGGTCCTGGTCCGGGTAAGGGTCAGGGTCCGGGTCCGGGTCCGGGTCCGGGTCCGGGTCCGGGTCCGGGTAAGGGTCCGGGTCTGGGTCCGGGTCCGTGTCAGGGTCCGGGTCCGGGTAAGGGTCCGGGTCCGGGTCCGGGTCCGGGTCCGGGTCCGGGTCCGGGTCCGGGTCCGGGTAAGGGTCATGGTCCGGGTCCGGGTCCGGGTCCGGGTCCGGGTAAGTGTCCGGGTCTGGGTCCGGGTCCGGGTCCGGGTCCGGGTCCGGGTCCGGGTCCGGGTCCGGGTAAGGGTCATGGTCCGGGTCCGGGTCTGGGTCCGGGTCCGGGTCCGGGTCCGGGTCCGGGTCCGGGTCCGGGTAAGGGTCATGGTCCGGGTCCGGGTCCGGGTCTGGGTCCGGGTAAGGGTCCGGGTCTGGGTCCGGGTCCGGGTCCGGGTCCGGGTCCGGTTCCGGTTCCGGGTCTGGTTAAAGGTCCGCGTCCGGGTCCGGGTCCGGGTCCGGGTAAGGGTCCGGGTCTGGGTCCGGGTCCGGGTCCGGGTAAGGGTCCGGGTCTGGGTCCGGGTCCGGGTCCGGGTCCGGGTAAGGGTCAGGGTCCGGGTCCGGGTCCGGGTCCGTGTCCGGGTAAGGGTCCGGGTCTGGGTCCGGGTCCGGGTCAGGGTCCGGGTCCGGGTAAGGGTCCGGGTCCGGGTCCGTGTCCGGGTCCGGGTAAGGGTCCGGGTCCGGGTCCGGGTCCCGGTCCGGGTAAGGGTCCGGGTCTGGGTAAGGGTCCGGGTCTGGGTCCGGGTCCGGGTCCGGGTCCGGGTCCGGGTCCGGGTCCGGGTCCGGGTCCGGGTAAGGGTCATGGTCCGGGTCCGGGTCTGGGTCCGGGTCCGGGTCCGGGTCCGGGTCCGGGTCCGGGTCCGGGTAAGGGTCATGGTCCGGGTCCGGGTCCGGGTCCGGGTCCGGGTAAGGGTCCGGGTCTGGGTCCGGGTCCGGGTCCGGGTCCGGGTCCGGGTCCTGTTCCGGTTCCGGGTCTGGTTAAAGGTCCGCGTCCGGGTCCGGGTCCGGGTCCGGGTAAGGGTCCGGGTCTGGGTCCGGGTCCGGGTCCGGGTAAGGGTCCGGGTCTGGGTCCGGGTCCGGGTCCGGGTCCGGGTAAGGGTCAGGGTCCGGGTCCGGGTCCGTGTCCGGGTAAGTGTCCGGGTCTGGGTCCGGGTCCGGGTCAGGGTCCGGGTCCGGGTAAGGGTCCGGGTCCGGGTCCGTGTCCGGGTCCGGGTAAGGGTCCGGGTCCGGGTCCGGGTCCCGGTCCGGGTAAGGGTCCGGGTCTGGGTAAGGGTCCGGGTCTGGGTCCGGGTCCGGGTCCGGGTCCGGGTCCGGGTCCGGTTCCGGTTCCGGGTCTGGGTAAAGGTCCGCGTCCGGGTCCGGGTAAGGGTCCGGGTCTGGGTCCGGGTCCGGGTCCGGGTCCGGGTCCGTGTCCGGGTCCGGGTCCGGGTCCGGGTCCGGTTCCGGGTAAAGGTCCGGGTCCGGGTCCGGGTAAGGGTGCGGGTCTGGGTCCGGGTCCGGGTCCGGGTCCGGGTCCGGGTCCGGTTTCGGTTCCGGGTCTGGGTAAAGGTCCGCGTCCGGGTCCGGGTCCGGGTAAGGGACCGGGTCTGGGTCCGGTTCCGGTTCCGGGTCTGGTTAAAGGTCCGCGTCCGGGTCCGGGTCCGGGTCCGGTTAAGGGGCCGGGTCTGGGTCCGGGTCCGGGTCCGGGTAAGGGTCCGGGTCCGGGTCCGGGTCCGGGTCCGGGTCCGGGTCCGGGTCCGGGTCCGGGTCCGGGTCCGGGTCCGGGTAAGGGTCAGGGCCCGGGTCCGGGTCCGGGTCCGGGTCCGGGTCCGGGTCCGGGTCCGGGTACGGGTAAGGGTCCGGGTCTGGGACCGGGTCTGGGTCAGGGTCCGGGTCCGGGTCCGGGTCAGGGTCCGGGTCCGGGTAAGGGTCCGGGTCCGGGTCCGTGTCCGGGTCCGGGTAAGGGTCCGAGTCCGGGTCCGGGTGCCGGTCCGGGTAAGGGTCCGGGTCTGGGTCCGGGTCCGGGTCCGGGTCCGGGTCCGGGTCCGGGTCCGGGTCCGGGTAAGGGTCAGGGTCCGGGTCCGGGTCCGGGTCCGGGTCCGGGTCCGGGTCCGGGTAAGGGTCCGGGTCTGGGTCCGGGTCCGGGTCAGGGTCCGGGTCCGGGTAAGGGTCCGGGTCCGGGTCCGTGTCCGTGTCCGGGTAAGGGTCCGGGTCCGGGTCCGGGTCCCGGTCCGGGTAAGGGTCTGGGTCTGGGTAAGGGTCCGGGTCTGGGTCCGGGTCCGGGTAAGGGTCCGGGTCTGGGTCCGGGTCCGGGTCCGGGTCCGGGTCCGGGTCCGGGTCCGGGTCCGGGTCCGGTTCCGGTTCCGGGTCTGGGTAAAGGTCCGCGTCCGGGTCCAGGTAAGGGTCCGGGTCTGGGTCCGGGTCCGGGTCCGGGTCCGGGTCCGGGTCCGGGTCCGGGTAAGGGTCCGGGTCCGGGTCCGGGTCCGGGTAAGGGTCCGGGTCTGGGTCCGGGTCCGGTTCCGGTTCCGGGTCTGGTTAAAGGTCCGCGTCCGGGTCCGGGTCCGGGTCCGGGTAAGGGTCCGGGTCTGGGTAAGGGTCCGGGTCTGGGTAAGGGTCCGGGTATGGGTCCGGGTCCGGGTCCGGGTCCGGGTAAGGGTCCGGGTCTGGGTCCGGGTCCGGGTCTGGGTCCGGGTCCGGTTCCGGTTCCGGGTCTGGTTAAAGGTCCGCGTCCGGGTCCGGGTCCGGGTCCGGGTAAGGGGCCGGGTCTGGGTCCGGGTCCGGGTCCGGGTAAGGGTCCGGGTCTGGGGCCGGGTCCGGGTCCGGGTCCGGGTCCGGGTCCGGGTCCGGGTAAGGATCAGGGTCCGGGTCCGGGTCCGGGTCTGGTTCCGGGTCCGGGTAAGGGTCCGGGTCTGGGTCCGGGTCCGTGTCAGGGTCCGTGTCCGGGTAAGGGTCCGGGTCCGGGTCCGGGTCCGGGTCCGGGTAAGGGTCCGGGTCCGGGTCCGGGTCCCGGTCCGCGTAAGGGTCCGGGTCTGGGTAAGGGTCCGGGTCTGGGTCCGGGTCCGGGTCCGGGTCCGGGTCCGGGTCCGGGTCCGGTTCCGGTTCCGGGTCTGGGTAAAGGTCCGCGTCCGGGTCCGGGTAAGGGTCCGGGTCCGGGTCCGGGTCCGGGTAAGGGTCCGGGTCCGGGTCCGGGTCCGGGTAAGGGTCCGGGTCTGGGTCCGGGTCCGGGTCCGGGTCCAGGTCCGGGTCCGGGTCCGGGTCCGGGTAAGGGTCAGGGTCCGGGTCCGGGTCCGGGTCCGGGTCCGGGTCCGTGTAAGGGTCCGGGTCTGGGTCCGGGTCCGGGTCAGGGTCCGGGTCCGGGTAAGGGTCCGGGTCCGGGTAAGGGTCCAGGTCCGGGTAAGGGTCCGGGTCCGGGTCCGGGTCCTGGTAAGGGTCCGGGTCTGGGTAAGGGTCCGGGTCCGGGTCCGGGTCCGGGTCCGGGTCCGGGTCCGGGTCCGGGTAAGGGTCCAGGTCTGCGTCCGGGTCCGGGTCCGGGTCCGGGTCCGGGTCTGGGTAAAGGTCCGCGTCCGGGTCCGGGGTAAGGGTCCGGGTCCGGGTCCGGGTCCGGGTAAGGGTCCGGGTCCGGGTCCGGGTCCGGGTAAGGGTCCGGGTCTGGGTCCGGGTCCGGGTCCGGGTCCAGGTCCGGGTCCGGGTCCGGGTCCGGGTAAGGGTCAGGGTCCGGGTCCGGGTCCGGGTCCGGGTCCGGGTCCGTGTAAGGGTCCGGGTCTGGGTCCGGGTCCGGGTCAGGGTCCGGGTCCGGGTAAGGGTCCGGGTCCGGGTAAGGGTCCGGGTCCGGGTAAGGGTCCGGGTCCGGGTCCGGGTCCTGGTAAGGGTCCGGGTCTGGGTAAGGGTCCGGGTCCGGGTCCGGGTCCGGGTCCGGGTCCGGGTCCGGGTCCGGGTAAGGGTCCAGGTCTGCGTCCGGGTCCGGGTCCGGGTCCGGGTCCGGGTCCGGGTCCGGGTCCGGGTCCGGGTCCGGGGCCGGGGCCGGGGCCGGGGCCGGGGCCGGGTAAGGGTCATGGTCCTGGTCCAGGTCCGGGTCCGGGTCCGGGTCCGGGTCTGGGTCCGGGTCCGGGTCCGGGTAAGGGTCCGGGTCCGGGTAAGGGTCCAGGTCCGGGTCCGGGTCCTGGTAAGGGTCCGGGTCTGGGTAAGGGTCCGGGTCTGGGTCCGGGTCCGGGTCCGGGTCCGGGTCCGGTTCCGGTTCCGGGTCTGGTTAAAGGTCCGCGTCCGGGTCCGGGTCCGGGTCCGGGTAAGGGTCCGGGTCTGGGTCCGGGTCCGGGTCCGGGTAAGGGTCCGGGTCTGGGTCCGGGTCCGGGTCCGGGTCCGGGTAAGGGTCAGGGTCCGGGTCCGAGTCCGGGTCCGGGTCCGGGTCCGGGTCCGGGTAAGTGTCCGGGTCTGGGTCCGGGTCCGGGTCAGGGTCCGGGTCCGGGTAAGGGTCCGGGTCCGGGTCCGGGTCCGGGTCCGGGTAAGGGTCCGGGTCCGGGTCCGGGTCCCGGTCCGGGTAAGGGTCCGGGTCTGGGTAAGGGTCCGGGTAAGGGTCCGGGTCTGGGGCCGGGTCCGGGTCCGGGTCCGGGTCCGGGTCCGGGTAAGGATCAGGGTCCGGGTCCGGGTCCGGGTCTGGTTCCGGGTCCGGGTAAGGGTCCGGGTCTGGGTCCGGGTCCGTGTCAGGGTCCGTGTCCGGGTAAGGGTCCGGGTCCGGGTCCGGGTCCGGGTCCGGGTAAGGGTCCGGGTCCGGGTCCGGGTCCCGGTCCGCGTAAGGGTCCGGGTCTGGGTAAGGGTCCGGGTCTGGGTCCGGGTCCGGGTCCGGGTCCGGGTCCGGGTCCGGGTCCGGTTCCGGTTCCGGGTCTGGGTAAAGGTCCGCGTCCGGGTCCGGGTAAGGGTCCGGGTCCGGGTCCGGGTCCGGGTAAGGGTCCGGGTCCGGGTCCGGGTCCGGGTAAGGGTCCGGGTCTGGGTCCGGGTCCGGGTCCGGGTCCAGGTCCGGGTCCGGGTCCGGGTCCGGGTAAGGGTCAGGGTCCGGGTCCGGGTCCGGGTCCGGGTCCGGGTCCGGGTCCGTGTAAGTGTCCGGGTCTGGGTCCGGGTCCGGGTCAGGGTCCGGGTCCGGGTAAGGGTCCGGGTCCGGGTAAGGGTCCGGGTCCGGGTAAGGGTCCGGGTCCGGGTCCGGGTCCTGGTAAGGGTCCGGGTCTGGGTAAGGGTCCGGGTCCGGGTCCGGGTCCGGGTCCGGGTCCGGGTCAGGGTCCGGGTAAGGGTCCAGGTCTGCGTCCGGGTCCGGGTCCGGGTCCGGGTCCGGGTCTGGGTAAAGGTCCGCGTCCGGGTCCGGGTAAGGGTCCGGGTCCGGGTCCGGGTCCGGGTAAGGTCCGGGTCCGGGTCCGGGTCCGGGTAAGGGTCCGGGTCTGGGTCCGGGTCCGGGTCCGGGTCCAGGTCCGGGTCCGGGTCCGGGTCCGGGTAAGGGTCAGGGTCCGGGTCCGGGTCCGGGTCCGGGTCCGGGTCCGTGTAAGGGTCCGGGTCTGGGTCCGGGTCCGGGTCAGGGTCCGGGTCCGGGTAAGGGTCCGGGTCCGGGTAAGGGTCCGGGTCCGGGTAAGGGTCCGGGGTCCGGGTCCGGGTCCGGGTCCGGGTCCGGGTAAGGGTCTAGGTCTGCGTCCGGGGTCCGGGTCGGGTCCGGGTCCGGGTCCGGGTCCGGGTCCGGGGCCGGGGCCGGGGCCGGGGCCGGGGCCGGGGCCGGGGCCGGGTAAGGGTCATGGTCCTGGTCCAGGTCCGGGTCCGGGTCCGGGTCCGGGTCTGGGTCCGGGTCCGGGTCCGGGTAAGGGGTCCGGGTCCGGGTAAGGGTCCAGGTCCGGGTCCGGGTCCTGGTAAGGGTCCGGGTCTGGGTAAGGGTCCGGGTCTGGGTCCGGGTCCGGGTCCGGGTCCGGGTCCGGTTCCGGTTCCGGGTCTGGTTAAAGGTCCGCGTCCGGGTCCGGGTCCGGGTCCGGGTAAGGGTCCGGGTCTGGGTCCGGGTCCGGGTCCGGGTAAGGGTCCGGGTCTGGGTCCGGGTCCGAGTCCGGGTCCGGGTCCGGGTCCGGGTCCGGGTAAGTGTCCGGGTCTGGGTCCGGGTCCGGGTCAGGGTCCGGGTCCGGGGTAAGGGGTCCGGGTCCGGGTCCGTGTCCGGGTCCGGGTAAGGGTCCGGGTCCGGGTCCGGGTCCCGGTCCGGGTAAGGGTCCGGTTCCGGGTCTGGTTCCGGGTCCGGGTCCGGGTCCGGGTCCGGGTCCGGGTCCGGGTCCGGGTCCGGTCCGGTTCCGGTTCCGGTTCCGGTTCCGGGTCTGGGTAAAGGTCCGCGTCCGGGTCCGGGTCCGGGTAAGGGACCGGGTCTGGGTTCGGTTCCGGTTCCGGGTCTGGTTAAAGGTCCGCGTCCGGGTCCGGGTCCGGGTAAGGGGCCGGGTCTGGGTCCGGGTCCGGGTCCGGGGTAAGGGCGGTCCGGGTCCGGGTCCGGGTACGGGGGGTCCGGGTCCGGGTCCGGGTCCGGGTCCGGGGTCCGGGGTAAGGGTCAGGGTCCGGGTCCGGGTCCGGGTCCGGGTCCGGGTCCGGGTCCGCGTAAGGGTCCGGTTCCGGGTCTGGTTCCGGGTCCGGGTCCGGCTCCGGGTAAGGGTCCGGGTCTGGGTCCGGGTCCGGGTCCGGGTCCGGTTCCGGGTCTGGGTAAAGGTCCGCGTCCGGGTCCGGGTCCGGGTAAGGGGCCGGGTCTGGGTCCTAGTCCGGGTCCGGGTCCGGGTCCGGGTCCGGGTCCGGGTCCGGGTCCGGGTCCGGGTCCGGTTCCGGGTAAAGGTCCGGGTCCGGGTCTGGGTAAGGGTCCGGGTCTGGGTCCGGGCTCCGGGTCCGGGTCCGGGTCCGGTTCCGGTTCCGGTTCCGGGTCTGGTTAAAGGTCCGCGTCCGGGTCCGGGTCCGGGTCCGGGTAAGGGGCCGGGTCTGGGTCTGGGTCCGGGTCCGGGGTAAGGGTCCGGGTCTGGGTCCGGGTCCGGGTCCGGTTCCGGGTAAAGGTCCGGGTCCGGGTCCGGGTAAGGGTCCGGGTCTGGGTAAAGGTCCGCGTCCGGGTCCGGGTCCGGGGTAAGGGACAGGGTCTGGGTCCGGGTCCGGTTCCGGTTCCGGTTCCGGGTCTGGTTAAAGGTCCGCGTCCGGGTCCGGGTCCGGGTCCGGGTAAGGGGCCGGGTCTGGGTCCGGGTCCGGGTCCGGGTAAGGGTCCGGGTCTGGGGTCCGGGTCCGGGTCCGGGTCCGGTTCCGGGTCCGGGTAAGGGTCAGGGTCCGGGTCCGGGTCCGGGTCCGGGTCCGGGGTCCGGGTCCGGGTCCGGGTAAGGGTCCGGGTCTGGGTCCGGGTCCCGGGTCCGGGTCAGGGTCCGGGTCCGGGTAAGGGTCCGGGTCCGGGTCCGTGTCCGGGTCCGGGTCCGGGTCCGGGTCCGGGTCCGGGTCCGGGTCCGGGTCCGGGTCCGGGGCCGGGGCCGGGGCCGGGGCCGGGGCCGGGGGCCGGGTAAGGGTCATGGTCCTGGTCCAGGTCCGGGTCCGGGTCCGGGTCCGGGTCTGGGTCCGGGTCCGGGTCCGGGTAAGGGTCCGGGTCCGGGTAAGGGTCCCAGGTCCGGGTCCGGGTCCTGGTAAGGGTCCGGGGTCTGGGTAAGGGTCCGGGTCTGGGGTCCGGGTCCGGGTCCGGGTCCGGTTCCGGTTTCCGGTTCCGGGTCTGGTTAAAGGTCCGCGTCCGGGTCCGGGTCCGGGTCCGGGGTAAGGGTCCGGGTCTGGGTCCGGGTCCGGGTCCGGGGTAAGGGTCCGGGTCTGGGTCCGGGTCCGGGTCCGGGTCCGGGTAAGGGTCAGGGTCCGGGTCCGAGTCCGGGTCCGGGTCCGGGTCCGGGTCCGGGTAAGTGTCCGGGTCTGGGTCCGGGTCCGGGTCAGGGTCCGGGTCCGGGTAAGGGTCCGGGTCCGGGTCCGTGGTCCGGGTCCGGGTAAGGGTCCGGGTCCGGGTCCGGGTCCCGGTCCGGGTAAGGGTCCGGGTCTGGGTAAGGGTCCGGGTAAGGGTCCGGGTCTGGGGCCGGGTCCGGGTCCGGGTCCGGGTCCGGGTCCGGGTAAGGATCAGGGTCCGGGTCCGGGTCCGGGTCTGGTTCCGGGTCCGGGTAAGGGTCCGGGGTCTGGGTCCGGGTCCGTGTCAGGGTCCGTGTCCGGGTAAGGGTCCGGGTCCGGGTCCGGGTCCGGGTCCGGGTAAGGGTCCGGGTCCGGGTCCGGGTCCCGGTCCGCGTAAGGGTCCGGTCTGGGTAAGGGTCCGGGTCTGGGTCCGGGTCCGGGTCCGGGTCCGGGTCCGGGTCCGGGTCCGGTTCCGGTTCCGGGTCTGGGTAAAGGTCCGCGTCCGGGTCCGGGTAAGGGTCCGGGTCCGGGTCCGGGTCCGGGTAAGGGTCCGGGTCCGGGTCCGGGTCCGGGTAAGGGTCCGGGGTCTGGGTCCGGGTCCGGGTCCGGGTCCAGGTCCGGGTCCGGGTCCGGGTCCGGGTAAGGGTCAGGGTCCGGGTCCGGGTCCGGGTCCGGGTCCGGGTCCGGGTCCGTGTAAGGGTCCGGGTCTGGGTCCGGGTCCGGGTCAGGGTCCGGGTCCGGGTAAGGGTCCGGGTCCGGGTAAGGGGTCCGGGTCCGGGTAAGGGTCCGGGTCCGGGTCCGGGTCCTGGTAAGGGTCCGGGTCTGGGTAAGGGGTCCGGGTCCGGGTCCGGGTCCGGGTCCGGGTCCGGGTCAGGGTCCGGGTAAGGGTCCAGGTCTGCGTCCGGGTCCGGGTCCGGGTCCGGGTCCGGGTCTGGGTAAAGGTCCGCGTCCGGGTCCGGGTAAGGGTCCGGGTCCGGGTCCGGGTCCGGGTAAGGGTCCGGGTCCGGGTCCGGGTCCGGGTAAGGGTCCGGGTCTGGGTCCGGGTCCGGGTCCGGGTCCAGGTCCGGGTCCGGGTCCGGGTGCCGGGTAAGGGTCAGGGTCCGGGTCCGGGTCCGGGTCCGGGTCCGGGTCCGTGTAAGGGTCCGGGTCTGGGTCCGGGTCCGGGGTCAGGGTCCGGGTCCGGGTAAGGGTCCGGGTCCGGGTAAGGGTCCGGGTCCGGGTAAGGGTCCGGGTCCGGGTCCGGGTCCGGGTCCGGGTCCGGGTAAGGGTCTAGGTCTGCGTCCGGGTCCGGGTCCGGGTCCGGGTCCGGGTCCGGGGTCCGGGTCCGGGGCCGGGGCCGGGGCCGGGGCCGGGGCCGGGGCCGGGTAAGGGTCATGGTCCTGGTCCAGGTCCGGGTCCGGGTCCGGGTCCGGGTCTGGGTCCGGGTCCGGGTCCGGGTAAGGGTCCGGGTCCGGGTAAGGGTCCAGGTCCGGGTCCGGGTCCTGGTAAGGGTCCGGGTCTGGGTAAGGGTCCGGGTCTGGGTCCGGGTCCGGGTCCGGGTCCGGGTCCGGTTCCGGTTCCGGGTCTGGTTAAAGGTCCGCGTCCGGGTCCGGGTCCGGGTCCGGGTAAGGGTCCGGGTCTGGGTCCGGGTCCGGGTCCGGGTAAGGGTCCGGGTCTGGGTCCGGGTCCGAGTCCGGGTCCGGGTCCGGGTCCGGGTCCGGGTAAGTGTCCGGGTCTGGGTCCGGGTCCGGGTCAGGGTCCGGGTCCGGGTAAGGGTCCGGGTCCGGGTCCGTGTCCGGGTCCGGGTAAGGGTCCGGGTCCGGGTCCGGGGTCCCGGTCCGGGTAAGGGTCCGGGTCTGGGTAAGTGTCTGGGTAAGGGTCCGGGTCTGGGTCCGGGTCCGGGTCCGGGTCCGGGTCCGGGTCCGGTTCCGGTTCCGGGTCTGGGTAAAGTTCCGCGTCCGGGTCCGGGTAAGGGGCCGGGTCTGGGTCCGGGTCCGGGTCCGGGTCCGGGTCCGGGTCCGGGTCCGGTCCGGGTCCGGGTCCGGTTCCGGGTAAAGGTCCGGGTCCGGGTCCGGGGTCCGGGTCCGGGTCCGGGTCCGGGTCCGGGTAAGGGTCCGGGTCCGGGTCCGGGTAAGGGTCCGGTTCCGGGTCTGGTTCCGGGTCCGGGTCCGGGTCCGGGTCCGGGTCCGGGTCCGGGTCCGGGGTCCGGTTCCGGTTCCGGTTCCGGTTCCGGTTCCGGGTCTGGGTAAAGGTCCGCGTCCGGGTCCGGGTCCGGGTAAGGGACCGGGTCTGGGTTCGGTTCCGGTTCCGGGTCTGGTTAAAGGTCCGCGTCCGGGTCCGGGGTCCGGGGGTAAGGGGGCCGGGTCTGGGTCCGGGTCCGGGTCCGGGTAAGGGTCCGGGTCCGGGTCCGGGTCCGGGTACGGGTCCGGGTCCGGGTCCGGGTCCGGGTCCGGGTCCGGGTAAGGGTCAGGGTCCGGGTCCGGGTCCGGGTCCGGGTCCGGGTCCGGGTCCGCGTAAGGGTCCGGTTCCGGGTCTGGTTCCGGGTCCGGGTCCGGCTCCGGGTAAGGGTCCGGGGTCTGGGTCCGGGTCCGGGTCCGGGTCCGGTTTCCGGGTCTGGGTAAAGGTCCGCGTCCGGGTCCGGGTCCGGGTAAGGGGCCGGGTCTGGGTCCTAGTCCGGGTCCGGGTCCGGGTCCGGGTCCGGGTCCGGGGTCCGGGTCCGGGTCCGGGTCCGGTTCCGGGTAAAGGTCCGGGTCCGGGTCTGGGTAAGGGTCCGGGTCTGGGTCCGGGCTCCGGGTCCGGGTCCGGGTCCGGTTCCGGTTCCGGTTCCGGGTCTGGTTAAAGGTCCGCGTCCGGGTCCGGGTCCGGGTCCGGGTAAGGGGGCCGGGTCTGGGTCTGGGTCCGGGTCCGGGTAAGGGTCCGGGTCTGGGTCCGGGTCCGGGTCCGGTTCCGGGGTAAAGGTCCGGGTCCGGGTCCGGGTAAGGGGTCCGGGTCTGGGTAAAGGTCCGCGTCCGGGTCCGGGTCCGGGTAAGGGACAGGGTCCTGGGTCCGGGTCCGGTTCCGGTTCCGGTTCCGGGTCTGGTTAAAGGTCCGCGTCCGGGTCCGGGTCCGGGTCCGGGTAAGGGGCCGGGTCTGGGTCCGGGTCCGGGTCCGGGTAAGGGTCCGGGTCTGGGTCCGGGTCCGGGTCCGGGTCCGGTTCCGGGGTCCGGGTAAGGGTCAGGGTCCGGGTCCGGGTCCGGGTCCGGGTCCGGGTCCGGGTCCGGGTCCGGGTAAGGGTCCGGGGTCTGGGTCCGGGTCCGGGTCCGGGTCAGGGTCCGGGTCCGGGTAAGGGTCCGGGTCCGGGTCCGTGTCCGGGTCCGGGTAAGGGTCCGTGTCCGGGTCCGGGTCCCGGTCCGGGTAAGGGTCCGGGTCTGGGTAAGGGTCCGGGTCTGGGTCCGGGTCCGGGTCCGGGTCCGGGTCCGGGTCCGGGTCCGGGTCCGGGTACGGTTCCGGGGTAAAGGTCCGGGTCCGGGTCCGGTAAGGGTCCAGGTCTGGGTCCGGGTCCGGGTCCGGGTCCGGGTCCGGTTCCGGGTTCCGGGTCTGGGTAAAGGTCCGCATCCGGGTCCGTGTCCGGGTCCGGGTAAGGGGCCGGGTCTGGGTCCAGGTCCGGGTCCGGGTCCGGGTCCGGGTCCGGGTCCGGGTCCGGGTCCGGGTCCGGGTCCGGGTAAGGGTCCGGGTCCAGGTCCGGGTAAGGGTCCGGGTCCGGGTCTGGTTCCGGGTCCGGGTCCGGGTCCGGGTCCGGGTAAGGGTCCGGGGTCTGGGTCCGGGTCCGGGTCCGGGTCCGGGTCCGGGTCCGGTTCCGGTTCCGGTTCCGGGTCTGGGTAAAGGTCCGCGTCCGGGTCCGGGTCCGGGTCCGGGTAAGGGGCCGGGTCTGGGTACGGGTCCGGGTCCGGGTAAGGGTCCGGGTCTGGGTCCGGGTCCGGGTCCGGGTCCGGGTCCGGGTAAGGGTCAGGGTCCGGGTCCGGGTCCGGGTCCGGGTCCGGGTCCGGGTCCGGGTCCGGGGTAAGGGTCCGGGTCTGGGGTCCGGGTCCGGGTCAGGGTCCGGGTCAGGGTAATGGTCCGGGTCTGGGGTCCGGGTCCGGGTCCGGGGTCCGGGTCCGGGTCCGGGTCCAGTTCCGGTTCCGGGTCTGGGTAAAGGTCCGCGTCCGGTTCGGGTAAGGGGCCGGGTCTGGGTCCGGGTCCGGGTCCGGGTCCGGGTCCGGGTCCAGGTCCGGGTCCGGGTCCGGGTAAAGGTCCGGGTCCGGGTCTGGGTCCGGGTCCGGGTAAGGGTCCGGGTCTGGGTCCGGGTCCGGGTCCGGGTCCGGGTCCGGGTCCGGTTCCGGTTCCGGGTCTGGGTAAAGGTCCGCGTCCGGGTCCGGGTCCGGGTAAGGGACCGGGTCCGGGTCCGGGTCCGGGTCCGGGTCCGGGTCCGGGTCCGGGTAAGGGTCAGGGTCCGGGTCCGGGTCCGGGTCCGGGTCCGGGTCCGGGTCCGGGTAAGGGTCCGGGTCCGGGTCCGGGTCCGGGTCAGGGTCCGGGTCCGGGTAAGGGTCCGGGTCCGGGTCCGGGTCCGTGTCCGGGTCCGGGTAAGGGTCCGGGTCCGGGTCCGGGTCCCGGTCCGGGTAAGGGTCCGGGTCTGGGTAAGGGTCCGGGTCCGGGTCTGGGTCCGGGTCCGGGTCCAGGTCCGGGTCCGGGTCCAATTCCGGTTCCGGGTCTGGGTAAAGGTCCGCGTCCGGGTCCGGGTAAGGGGCCGGGTCTGGGTCCGGGTCCGGGTCCGGGTCCGGGTCTGGGTCCGGGTCCGGGTCCGGGTCCGGGTCCGGGTCCGGGTCCGGGTAAAGGTCCGGGTCCGGGTCCGGGTAAGGGTCCGGGTCTGGGTCCGGGTCCGGGTCCGGGTCCGGGTCCGGGTACGGGTCCGGTTCCGGGTCTGGGTAAAGGTCCGCGTCCGGGTCCGTGTCCGGGTCCGGGTAAGGGTCCGGGTACGGGTCCGGGTCCGGGTCCGGGTCCGGGTCCGGGTCCGGGTCCGGGTCCGGGTCCGGGTCCGGGTCCGGGTCCGGTTCCGTGTCTGGGTAAAGGTCCGCGTCCGGGTCCGGGTAAGGGGCCGGGTCTGGGTCCGGGTCCGGGTCCGGGTCCGGGTCCGGGTCCGGGTCCGGGTCCGGGTCCGGTTCCGGGTAAAGGTCCGGGTCCGGGTCCGGGTAAGGGTCCGGGTCTGGGTCCGGGTCCGGGTCCGGGTCCGGGTCCGGGTCCGGTTCCGGGTCTGGGTAAAGGTCCACGTCCGGGTCCGTGTCCGGGTCCGGGTAAGGGGCCGGGTCTGGGTCCAGGTCCGGGTCCGGGTCCGGGTCCGGGTCCGGGTCCGGGTCCGGGTCCGGGTAAGGGTCCGGGTCCAGGTCCGGGTAAGGGTCCGGGTCCGGGTCTGGTTCCGGGTCCGGGTCCGGGTCCGGGTCCGGGTAAGGGTCCGGGTCTGGGTCCGGGTCCTGGTCCGGGTCCGGGTCCGGGTCCGGTTCCGGTTCCGGGTCTGGGTAAAGGTCCGCGTCCGGGTCCGGGTCCGGGTAAGGGACAGGGTCTGGGTCCGGTTCCGGTTCTGGGTCTGGTTAAAGGTCCGCGTCCGGATCCGGGTCCGGGTCCGGGTAAGGGGCCGGGTCTGGGTATGGGTCCGGGTCCGGGTAAGGGTCCGGGTCTGGGTCCGGGTCCGGGTCCGGGTCCGGGTCCGGGTAAGGGTCAGGGTCCGGGTCCGGGTCCGGGTCCGGGTCCGGGTCCGGGTCCGGGTCCGGGTAAGGGTCCGGGTCTGGGTCCGGGTCCGGGTCAGGGTCCGGGTCCGGGTAAGGGTCCGGGTCCTGGTCCGTGTCCGTGTCCGGGTAAGGGTCCGGGTCCGGGTCCGGGTCCCGGTCCGGGTAAGGGTCCGGGTCAGGGTAATGGTCCGGGTCTGGGTCCGGGTCCGGGTCCGGGTCCGGGTCCGGGTCCAGTTCCGGTTCCGGGTCTGGGTAAAGGTCCGCGTCCGGGTCCGGGTAAGGGGCCGGGTCTGGGTCCGGGTCCGGGTCCGGGTCCGGGTCCGGGTCCGGGTCCGGGTCCGGGTCCGGGTCCGGGTCCGGGTCCGGGTCCGGGTAAAGGTCCGGGTCCGGGTCCGGGTCCGGGTCCGGGTAAGGGTCCGGGTCTGGGTCCGGGTAAGGGTCCGGGTCAGGGTAATGGTCCGGGTCTGGGTCCGGGTCCGGGTCCAGTTCCGGTTCCGGGTCTGGGTAAAGGTCCGCGTCCGGGTCCGGGTCCGGGTAAGGGACCGGGTCCGGGTCCGGGTCCGGGTAAGGGGCCGGGTCTGGGTCCGGGTCCGGGTCCGGGTAAGGGTCCGGGTCTGGGTCCGGGTCAGGGTCCGGGTCCGGGTAAGGGTCCGGGTCCGGGTCCGGGTCCGTGTCCCGGTCCGGGTAAGGGTCCGGGTCCGGGTCCGGGTCCCGGTCCGGGTAAGGGTCCGGGTCTGGGTAAGGGTCCGGGTCTGGGTCCGGGTCCGGGTCCAGGTCCGGGTCCGGGTCCAATTCCGGTTCCGGGTCTGGGTAAAGGTCCGCGTCCGGGTCCGGGTAAGGGGCCGGGTCTGGGTCCGGGTCCGGGTCCGGGTCCGGGTCTGGGTCCGGGTCCGGGTCCGGGTCCGGGTCCGGGTCCGGGTCCGGGTCCGGGTAAAGGTCCGGGTCCGGGTCCGGGTAAGGGTCCGGGTCTGGGTCCGGGTCCGGGTCCGGGTACGGGTCCGGGTACGGGTCCGGTTCCGGGTCTGGGTAAAGGTCCGCGTCCGGGTCCGTGTCCGGGTCCGTGTCCGGGTCCGGGTCCGGGTCCGGGTCCGGGTCCGGGTCCGGGTCCGGGTCCGGGTCCGGGTCCGGGTAAGGGTCCGGGTCCGGGTAAGGGTCCGGTTCCGGGTCTGGTTCCGGGTCCGGGTCCGGGTCCGGGTAAGGGTAAGGGTCCGGGTCTGGGTCCGGGTCCGGTTCCGGGTCTGGGTAAAGGTCCGCGTCTGGGTCCGGGTGCGGGTAAGGGGCCGGGTCCGGGTCCGGGTCCGGGTCCGGGTCCGGGTCCGGGTCCGGGTCCGGGTCCGGGTCCGGGTCCGGGTCCGGGTCCGGGTCCGGGTCCGGGTCCGGTTCCGGGTAAAGGTCCGGGTCCGGGTCCGGGTAAGGGTCCGGGTCCGGGTCCGGGTCCGGGTCCGGGTCCAGGTCCGGGTCCGGGTCCGGTTCCGGTTCCGGGTCTGGGTAAAGGTCCGCGTCCGGGTCCGGGTCCGGGTCCGGGTCCGTGTCCGGGTCCGGGTAAGGGTCCGGTTCCGTGTCCGGTTCTGGGTCCGGGTCCGGGTCCGGGTCCGGGTAAGGGTCCGGGTCCGGGTCCGGGTAAGGGTCCGGGTCCGGGTAAGGGTCCGGGTCTGGGTCCGGGTCCGGGTCCGGGTCAGGGTCCGGGTCCGGGTAAGGGTCCGGGTCCGGGTCCGTGTCCGGGTCCGGGTAAGGGTCCGGGTCCGGGTCCGGGTCCGGGTCCGGGTCCGGGTCCGGGTAAGGGTCCGGGTCTGGGTCAGGGTCCGGGTCCGGGTCCGGGTCCGGGTCCGGGTCCGGGTACGGGTACGGGTCCGGGTCCGGGTCCGGTTCCGGGTCCGGGTAAGGGGCCGGGTCCGGGTCCGGGTAAGGGGCCGGGTCTGGGTCCGGGGCCGGGGCCGGGGCCGGGTCCGGGTCCGGGTCCGGGTCCGGGTCCGGGTCCGGGTAAAGGTCCGGGTCCGGGTCCGGGTAAGGGTCCGGGTCTGGGTCTGGGTCCGGGTCCGGGTCCGGGTACGGGTACGGGTACGGGTCCGGTTCCGGGTCTGGGTAAAGGTCCGCGTCCGGGTCCGTGTCCGGGTCCGGGTAAGGGTCCGGGTCCGTGTCCGGGTCCGGGTCCGGGTCCGGGTCCGGGTCCGGGTCCGGGTCCGGGTCCGGGTCCGGGTAAGGGTCCGGGTCCGGGTAAGGGTCCGGTTCCGGGTCTGGTTCCGGGTCCGGGTCCGGGTCCGGGTAAGGGTAAGGGTCCGGGTCTGGGTCCGGGTCCGGTTCCGGGTCTGGGTAAAGGTCCGCGTCCGGGTCCGGGTGCGGGTAAGGGGCCGGGTCCGGGTCCGGGTCCGGGTCCGGGTCCGGGTCCGGGTCCGGGTCCGGGTCCGGGTCCGGGTCCGGGTCCGGGTCCGGTTCCGGGTAAAGGTCCGGGTCCGGGTCCGGGTAAGGGTCCGGGTCCGGGTAAGGGTCCGGGTCCGTGTCCGGGTCCGGGTCCGGGTCCGGGTCCGGGTCCGGGTCCGGGTCCGGGTCCGGGTCCGGGTAAGGGTCCGGGTCCGGGTAAGGGTCCGGTTCCGGGTCTGGTTCCGGGTCCGGGTCCGGGTCCGGGTAAGGGTAAGGGTCCGGGTCTGGGTCCGGGTCCGGTTCCGGGTCTGGGTAAAGGTCCGCGTCCGGGTCCGGGTGCGGGTAAGGGGCCGGGTCCGGGTCCGGGTCCGGGTCCGGGTCCGGGTCCGGGTCCGGGTCCGGGTCCGGGTCCGGGTCCGGGTCCGGTTCCGGGTAAAGGTCCGGGTCCGGGTCCGGGTAAGGGTCCGGGTCTGGGTCCGGGTCCGGGTCCGGGTCCAGGTCCGGGTCCGGGTCCTGTTCCGGTTCCGGGTCTGGGTAAATGTCCGCGTCCGGGTCCGGGTCCGGGTCCGGGTCCGGGTCCGGGTAAGGGTCCGGTTCCGTGTCCGGTTCTGGGTCCGGGTCCGGGTCCGGGTCCGGGTAAGGGTCCGGGTCCGGGTCCGGGTAAGGGTCCGGGTCCGGGTAAGGGTCCGGGTCTGGGTCCGGGTCCGGGTCCGGGTCAGGGTCCGGGTCCGGGTAAGGGTCCGGGTCGGGGTCCGGGTCCGGGTCCGGGTCCGGGTCCGGTTCCGGGTACGGGTCCGGGTCCGGGTCCGGGTCTGGTTCCGGGTCCGGGTAAGGGGCCGGGTCCGGGTCCGGGTAAGGGGCCGGGTCTGGGTCCGGGGCCGGGTCCGGGTCCGGGTCCGGGTCCGGGTCCGGGTCCGGGTCCGGGTCCGGGTAAAGGTCCGGGTCCGGGTCCGGGTAAGGGTCCGGGTCTGGGTCCGGGTCCGGGTCCGGGTCCGGGTCCGGTTCCAGTTCCGGTTCCGGGTCTGGGTAAAGGTCCGCGTCCGGGTCCGTGTCCCGGTCTGGGTAAGGGTCCGGGTCTCGGTCCGGGTCCGGGTCCGGGTCCGGGTCCGGGTCCGGCTCCGGGTCCGGGTCCGGGTCCGGGTCCGGGTAAGGGTAAGGGTCCGGGTCTGGGTCCAGGTCCGGGTCCGGGTCCGGGTCCGGGTCCGGTTCCGGTTCCGGGTCCGGTTCCGGTTCCGGGTCCGGGTAAAGGTCCGGGTCCGGGTCCGGGTCCGGGTCCGGGTCCGGGTCCGGGTAAGGGTCCGGGTCCGGGTCCGGGTCCGGGTCCGGGTCCGGCTCCGGGTCCGGGTCCGGGTCCGGGTGCGGGTCCGGGTGCGGGTCCGGGTCCGGGTCCGGGTCCGGGTGCGGGTCCGGGTGCGGGTCCGGGTGCGGGTGCGGGTCCGGGTAAGGGTCCGGGTCCGGGTCTGGGTTCGAGTCCGGGTCCGGGTCCGGGTCCGGGTCCGGGTCCGGGTCCGGGTCCGGGTCCGGGTAAGGGTCCGGTTCCGGGTCCGGTTCCGGGTCCGTGTCCGGTTCCGGGTCCGGGTCCGGTTCCGGGTCTGGGTAAAGGTCCGCGTCCGTGTCCGGGTCCGGGTAAGGGGCCGGGTCTGGGTCGGGGTAAGGGGCCGGGTCTGGGTCCGGGTCCGGGTCCGGGTCCGGGTCCGGGTCCGGGTCCGGGTCCGGGTCCGGGTCCGGGTCGGGGTCCGGGTAAAGGTCCGGGTCCGGGTCCGGGTAAGGGTCCGGGTCTGGGTCCGGGTCCGGGTCCGGGTCCGGGTCCGGTTCCGGTTCCGGTTCCGGGTCTGGGTAAAGGTCCGCGTCCGGGTCCGTGTCCGGGTCCGGGTAAGGGGCCGGGTCTGGGGCCGCGTCCGGGTCCGGGTCCGGGTCCGGCTCCGGCTCCGGCTCCGGGTCCGGGTCCGGGTCCGGGTCCGGGTCCGGGTCCGGGTAAGGGTAAGGGTCCGGGTCTGGGTCCAGGTCCGGGTCCGGGTCCGGGTCCGGGTCCGGTTCCGGGTCCGGGTCCGGGTCCGGGTCCGGGTCCGGGTAAGGGTGCGGGTCTGGGTCCGGGTCCGGGTCCGGGTCCGGGTCCGGGTCCGGGTCCGGGTCCGGTTCCGGGTCTGGGTAAAGGTCCGCGTCTGGGTCCGTGTCCGGGTCCGGGTAAGGGTCCGGGTCTGGGTAAGGGTCCGGGTCCGGGTCCAGGTCCGGGTCCGGGTCCAATTCCGGTTCCGGGTCTGGGTAAAGGTCCGCGTCCGGGTCCGGGTAAGGGGCCGGGTCTGGGTCCGGGTAAGGGTCCGGGTCTGGGTCAGGGTCCGGGTCCGGGTCCGGGTCCGGGTCCGGGTCCGGGTACGGGTACGGGTCCGGGTCCGGGTCCGGTTCCGGGTCCGGGTAAGGGGCCGGGTCCGGGTCCGGGTAAGGGGCCGGGTCTGGGTCCGGGGCCGGGGCCGGGGCCGGGTCCGGGTCCGGGTCCGGGTCCGGGTCCGGGTCCGGGTAAAGGTCCGGGTCCGGGTCCGGGTAAGGGTCCGGGTCCGGGTCCGGGTCCGGGTCCGGGTACGGGTACGGGTACGGGTCCGGTTCCGGGTCTGGGTAAAGGTCCGCGTCCGGGTCCGTGTCCGGGTCCGGGTACGGGTACGGGTCCGGTTCCGGGTCTGGGTAAAGGTCCGCGTCCGGGTCCGTGTCCGGGTCCGGGTAAGGGTCCGGGTCCGTGTCCGGGTCCGGGTCCGGGTCCGGGTCCGGGTCCGGGTCCGGGTCCGGGTCCGGGTCCGGGTAAGGGTCCGGGTCCGGGTAAGGGTCCGGTTCCGGGTCTGGTTCCGGGTCCGGGTCCGGGTCCGGGTAAGGGTAAGGGTCCGGGTCTGGGTCCGGGTCCGGTTCCGGGTCTGGGTAAAGGTCCGCGTCCGGGTCCGGGTGCGGGTAAGGGGCCGGGTCCGGGTCCGGGTCCGGGTCCGGGTCCGGGTCCGGGTCCGGGTCCGGGTCCGGGTCCGGGTCCGGGTCCGGGTAAAGGTCCGGGTCCGGGTCCGGGTAAGGGTCCGGGTCCGGGTAAGGGTCCGGGTCCGTGTCCGGGTCCGGGTCCGGGTCCGGGTCCGGGTCCGGGTCCGGGTCCGGGTCCGGGTCCGGGTAAGGGTCCGGGTCCGGGTAAGGGTCCGGTTCCGGGTCTGGTTCCGGGTCCGGGTCCGGGTCCGGGTAAGGGTAAGGGTCCGGGTCTGGGTCCGGGTCCGGTTCCGGGTCTGGGTAAAGGTCCGCGTCCGGGTCCGGGTGCGGGTAAGGGGCCGGGTCCGGGTCCGGGTCCGGGTCCGGGTCCGGGTCCGGGTCCGGGTCCGGGTCCGGGTCCGGGTCCGGTTCCGGGTAAAGGTCCGGGTCCGGGTCCGGGTAAGGGTCCGGGTCTGGGTCCGGGTCCGGGTCCGGGTCCAGGTCCGGGTCCGGGTCCTGTTCCGGTTCCGGGTCTGGGTAAATGTCCGCGTCCGGGTCCGGGTCCGGGTCCGGGTCCGGGTCCGGGTCCGGGTAAGGGTCCGGTTCCGTGTCCGGTTCTGGGTCCGGGTCCGGGTCCGGGTCCGGGTAAGGGTCCGGGTCCGGGTCCGGGTAAGGGTCCGGGTCCGGGTAAGGGTCCGGGTCTGGGTCCGGGTCCGGGTCCGGGTCAGGGTCCGGGTCCGGGTAAGGGTCCGGGTCGGGGTCCGGGTCCGGGTCCGGGTCCGGGTCCGGTTCCGGGTACGGGTCCGGGTCCGGGTCCGGGTCCGGTTCCGGGTCCGGGTAAGGGGCCGGGTCCGGGTCCGGGTAAGGGGCCGGGTCTGGGTCCGGGGCCGGGTCCGGGTCCGGGTCCGGGTCCGGGTCCGGGTCCGGGTCCGGGTCCGGGTAAAGGTCCGGGTCCGGGTCCGGGTAAGGGTCCGGGTCTGGGTCCGGGTCCGGGTCCGGGTCCGGGTCCGGTTCCAGTTCCGGTTCCGGGTCTGGGTAAAGGTCCGCGTCCGGGTCCGTGTCCCGGTCTGGGTAAGGGTCCGGGTCTCGGTCCGGGTCCGGGTCCGGGTCCGGGTCCGGGTCCGGCTCCGGGTCCGGGTCCGGGTCCGGGTCCGGGTAAGGGTAAGGGTCCGGGTCTGGGTCCAGGTCCGGGTCCGGGTCCGGGTCCGGGTCCGGTTCCGGTTCCGGGTCCGGTTCCGGTTCCGGGTCCGGGTAAAGGTCCGGGTCCGGGTCCGGGTCCGGGTCCGGGTCCGGGTCCGGGTAAGGGTCCGGGTCCGGGTCCGGGTCCGGGTCCGGGTCCGGCTCCGGGTCCGGGTCCGGGTCCGGGTGCGGGTCCGGGTGCGGGTCCGGGTCCGGGTCCGGGTCCGGGTGCGGGTCCGGGTGCGGGTCCGGGTGCGGGTGCGGGTCCGGGTAAGGGTCCGGGTCCGGGTCTGGGTTCGAGTCCGGGTCCGGGTCCGGGTCCGGGTCCGGGTCCGGGTCCGGGTCCGGGTCCGGGTAAGGGTCCGGTTCCGGGTCCGGTTCCGGGTCCGTGTCCGGTTCCGGGTCCGGGTCCGGTTCCGGGTCTGGGTAAAGGTCCGCGTCCGTGTCCGGGTCCGGGTAAGGGGCCGGGTCTGGGTCGGGGTAAGGGGCCGGGTCCGGGTCCGGGTCCGGGTCCGGGTCCGGGTCCGGGTCCGGGTCCGGGTCCGGGTCCGGGTCCGGGTCGGGGTCCGGGTAAAGGTCCGGGTCCGGGTCCGGGTAAGGGTCCGGGTCTGGGTCCGGGTCCGGGTCCGGGTCCGGGTCCGGTTCCGGTTCCGGTTCCGGGTCTGGGTAAAGGTCCGCGTCCGGGTCCGTGTCCGGGTCCGGGTAAGGGGCCGGGTCTGGGGCCGCGTCCGGGTCCGGGTCCGGGTCCGGCTCCGGCTCCGGCTCCGGGTCCGGGTCCGGGTCCGGGTCCGGGTCCGGGTCCGGGTAAGGGTAAGGGTCCGGGTCTGGGTCCAGGTCCGGGTCCGGGTCCGGGTCCGGGTCCGGTTCCGGGTCCGGGTCCGGGTCCGGGTCCGGGTCCGGGTAAGGGTGCGGGTCTGGGTCCGGGTCCGGGTCCGGGTCCGGGTCCGGGTCCGGGTCCGGGTCCGGTTCCGGGTCTGGGTAAAGGTCCGCGTCTGGGTCCGTGTCCGGGTCCGGGTAAGGGTCCGGGTCTGGGTAAGGGTCCGGGTCCGGGTCCAGGTCCGGGTCCGGGTCCAATTCCGGTTCCGGGTCTGGGTAAAGGTCCGCGTCCGGGTCCGGGTAAGGGGCCGGGTCTGGGTCCGGGTCCGGGTCCGGGTCCGGGTCTGGGTCCAGGTCCGGGTCCGGGTCCGGGTCCGGGTCCGGGTCCGGGTAAAGGTCCGGGTCCGGGTCCGGGTAAGGGTCCGGGTCTGGGTCCGGGTCCGGGTCCGGGTACGGGTCCGGGTATGGGTCCGGTTCCGGGTCTGGGTAAAGGTCCGCGTCCGGGTCCGTGTCCGTGTCCGGGTAAGGGTCCGGGTCCGGGTCCGGGTCCGGGTCCGGGTCCGGGTCCGGGTCCGGGTCCGGGTCCGGGTCCGGGTCCGGGTAAGGGTCCGGGTCCGGGTAAGGGTCCGGTTCCGGGTCTGGTTCCGGGTCCGGGTCCGGGTCCGGGTAAGGGTAAGGGTCCGGGTCTGGGTCCGGTTCCCTTTCCGGGTCTGGGTAAAGGTCCGCGTCCGGGTCCGGGTCCGGGTAAGGGTCCGGGTCCGGGTCCGGGTCCGGGTCCGGGTCCGGGTCCGGGTCCGGGTCCGGGTCCGGGTCCGGGTCCGGGTCCGGGTCCGGGTCCGGTTCCGGGTAAAGGTCCGGGTCCGGGTCCGGGTCCGGGTCCGGGTCTGGGTCCGGGTCCGGGTCCGGGTCCGGGTCCGGGTCCGTGTCCGGGTCCGGGTAAGGGTCCGGGTCCGGGTCCGGGTCCGGGTCCGTGTCCGGGTCCGGGTAAGGGTCCGGGTCTGGGTCAGGGTCCGGGTCGGGGTCCGGGTCCGGGTCCGGGTCCGGGTCCGGGTCCGGGTCCGGGTCCGGGTCCGGGTCCGGGTCCGGGTAAGGGGCCGGGTCTGGGTCCGGGTAAGGGGCCGGGTCTGGGTCCGGGGCCGGGTCCGGGGCCGGGTCCGGGGCCGGGTCCGGGTCCGGGTCCGGGTCCGGGTAAAGGTCCGGGTCCGGGTCCGGGTAAGGGTCCGGGTCTGGGTCCGGGTCCGGGTCCGGGTCCGGGTCCGGGTCCGGTTCCGGTTCCGGTTCCGGTTCCGGGTCTGGGTAAAGGTCCGCGTCCGGGTCCGTGTCCCGGTCTGGGTAAGGGGCCGGGTCTGGGTCCGGGTCCGGGTCCGGGTCCGGTTCCGGTTCCGGTTCCGGTTCCGGGTCTGGGTAAAGGTCCGCGTCCGGGTCCGTGTCCCGGTCTGGGTAAGGGGCCGGGTCTGGGTCCGGGTCCGGGTCCGGGTCCGGTTCCGGTTCCGGTTCCGGTTCCGGGTCTGGGTAAAGGTCCGCGTCCGGGTCCGTGTCCCGGTCTGGGTAAGGGGCCGGGTCTGGGTCCGGGTCCGGGTCCGGGTCCGGGTCCGGGTCCGGCTCCGGCTCCGGGTCCGGGTCCGGGTCCGGGTCCGGGTAAGGGTAAGGGTCCGGGTCTGGGTCCAGGTCCGGGTCCGGGTCCGGGTCCGGGTCCGGTTCCGGGTCCGGGTCCGGTTCCGGTTCCGGGTCCGGGTAAAGGTCCGGGTCCTGGTCCGGGTCCGGGTCCGGGTCCGGGTCCGGGTAAGGGTCCGGGTCCGGGTCCGGGTCCGGGTCCGGCTCCGGCTCCGGCTCCGGGTCCGGGTCCGGGTGCGGGTCCGGGTGCGGGTGCGGGTCCGGGTCCGGGTCCGGGTGCGGGTCCGGGTGCGGGTCCGGGTCCGGGTGCGGGTCCGGGTAAGGGTCCGGGTCCGGGTCTGGGTTCGGGTCCGGGTCCGGGTCCGGGTCCGGGTCCGGGTCCGGGTCCGGGTCCGGGTCCGGGTAAGGGTCCGGTTCTGGGTCCGGTTCCGGGTCCGTGTCCGGGTCCGGGTCCGGGTCCGGTTCCGGGTCTGGGTAAAGGTCCGCGTCTGTGTCCGGGTCCGGGTAAGGGGCCGGGTCTGGGTCGGGGTAAGGGGCCGGGTCTGGGTCCGGGTCCGGGTCCGGGTCCGGGTCCGGGTCAGGGTCCGGGTCCGGGTCCTGGTCCGGGTAAAGGTCCGGGTCCGGGTCCGGGTAAGGGTCCGGATCTGGGTCCGGGTCCGGGTCCGGGTCCGGGTCCGGTTCCGGTTCCGGTTCCGGGTCTGGGTAAAGGTCCGCGTCCGGGTCCGTGTCCGGGTCCGGGTAAGGGGCCGGGTCTGGGTCCGGGTCCGGGTCCGGGTCCGGGTCCGGGTCCGGCTCCGGCTCCGGGTCCGGGTCCGGGTCCGGGTCCGGGTCCGGGTAAGGGTAAGGGTCCGGGTCTGGGTCCAGGTCCGGGTCCGGGTCCGGGTCCGGGTCCGGTTCCGGTTCCGGGTCCGGTTCCGGTTCCGGGTCCGGGTAAAGGTCCGGGTCCGGGTCCGGGTCCGGGTCCGGGTCCGGGTCCGGGTAAGGGTCCGGGTCCGGGTCCGGCTCCGGCTCCGGCTCCGGCTCCGGCTCCGGGTCCGGGTCCGGGTGCGGGTCCGGGTGCGGGTCCGGGTCCGGGTCCGGGTCCGGGTCCGGGTCCGGTTCCGGTTCCGGGTCTGGGTAAAGGTCCGCGTCCGGGTCCGGGTAAGGGGCCGGGTCTGGGTCCGGGTCCGGGTCCGGGTCCGGGTCCGTGTCCGGGTCCGGGTCCGGGTCCGGGTCCGGTTCCGGGTTAAGGTCCGGGTCCGGGTCCGGGTAAGGGTGCGGGTCTGGGTCCGGGTCCGGGTCCGGGTCCGGGTCCGGGTCCGGGTCCGGTTCCGGGTCTGGGTAAAGGTCCGCGTCTGGGTCCGTGTCCGGGTCCGGGTAAGGGTCCGGGTCCGGGTCCGGGTCCGGGTCCGGGTCCGTGTCCGGGTCCGGGTCCGGGTCCGGGTCCGGGTCCGGTTCCGGGTAAAGGTCCGGGTCCGGGTCCGGGTAAGGGTGCGGGTCTGGGTCCGGGTCCGGGTCCGGGTCCAGGTCCGGGTCCGGGTCCGGGTCCGGGTCCGGGTCCGGGTAAGGGTCCGGGTCCGGGTCCGGGTAAGGGTCCGGTTCCGGGTCTGGTTCCGGGTCAGGGTCCGGGTAAGGGTCCGGGTCTGGGTCCGGGTCCGGGTCCGGGTCCGGGTCCGGGTCCGGGTCCGGTTTCGGTTCCGGGTCTGGGTAAAGGTCCGCGTCCGGGTCCGGGTCCGGGTAAGGGACCGGGTCTGGGTCCGGTTCCGGTTCCGGGTCTGGTTAAAGGTCCGCGTCCGGGTCCGGGTCCGGTTAAGGGGCCGGGTCTGGGTCCGGGTCCGGGTCCGGGTAAGGGTCCGGGTCTGGGTCCGGGTCCGGGTCCGGGTCCGGGTCCGGGTCCGGGTAAGGGTCAGGGTCCGGGTCCGGGTCCGGGTCCGGGTCCGGGTCCGGGTCCGGGTCCGGGTCCGGGTAAGGGTCCGGGTCTGGGACCGGGTCCGGGTCAGGGTCCGGGTCCGGGTCCGGGTCAGGGTCCGGGTCCGGGTAAGGGTCCGGGTCCGGGTCCGGGTCCGGGTCCGGGTAAGGGTCCGGGTCCGGGTCCGGGTGCCGGTCCGGGTAAGGGTCCGGGTCTGGGTAAGGGTCTGGGTCTGGGTCCGGGTCCGGGTCCGGGTCCGGGTCCGGTTCCGGGTCTGGGTAAAGGTCCGCGTCCGGGTCCGGGTAAGGGGCCGGGTCTGGGTCCGGGTCCGGGTCCGGGTCCGGGTCCGGGTCCGGGTCCGGGTCCGGGTCCGGGTCCGTGTCCGGTTCCGGGTAAAGGTCCGGGTCCGGGTCCGGGTAAGGGTCCGGGTCTGGGTCCGGGTCCGGATCCGGGTCCGGGTCCGGGTTCGGGTCCGGGTCCGGGTCCGGTTCCGGGTCTGGGTAAAGGTCCGCGTCCGGGTCCGGGTCCGGGTCCGGGTAAGGGGCCGGGTCCGGGTCCGGGTCCGGGTCCGGGTCCGGGTCCGGGTCCGGGTCCGGGTCCGGGTCCGGGTCCGGGTCTGGGTAAAGGTCCGCGTCCGTGTCCGGGTCCGGGTAAGGGGCCGGGTCTGGGTTGGGGTAAGGGGCCGGGTCTGGGTCCGGGTCCGGGTCCGGGTCCGGGTCCGGGTCCGGGTCCGGGTCCGGGTCCGGGTCCGGGTCTGGGTAAAGGTCCGCGTCCGTGTCCGGGTCCGGGTAAGGGGCCGGGTCTGGGTCGGGGTAAGGGGCCGGGTCTGGGTCCGGGTCCGGGTCCGGGTCCGGGTCCGGGTCCGGGTCCGGGTCCGGGTCCGGGTCCGGGTCCGGGTCCGGGTAAAGGTCCGGGTCCGGGTCCGGGTAAGGGTCCGGGTCTGGGTCCGGGTCCGGGTCCGGGTCCGGTTCCGGTTCCGGTTCCGGTTCCGGGTCTGGGTAAAGGTCCGCGTCCGGGTCCGTGTCCGGGTCCGGGTAAGGGGCCGTGTCTGGGTCCGGGTCCGGGTCCGGGTCCGGGTCCGGGTCCGGCTCCGGGTCCGGGTCCGGGTCCGGGTCCGGGTCCGGGTCCGGGTCCGGGTAAGGGTAAGGGTCCGGGTCTGGGTCCAGGTCCGGGTCCGGGTCCGGGTCCGGGTCCGGTTCCGGTTCCGGGTCCGGTTCCGGTTCCGGGTCCGGGTAAAGGTCCGGGTCCGGGTCCGGGTCCGGGTCCGGGTCCGGATCCGGGTAAGGGTCCGGGTCCGGGTCCGGGTCCGGGTCCGGCTCCGGCTCCGGCTCCGGGTCCGGGTCCGGGTGCGGGTCCGGGTGCGGGTGCGGGTCCGGGTCCGGGTCCGGGTCCGGGTCCGGGTCCGGGTAAAGGTCCGGGTCCGGGTCCGGGTAAGGGTCCGGGTCTGGGTCCGGGTCCGGTTCCGGTTCCGGTTCCGGTTCCGGTTCCGGTTCCGGGTCTGGGTAAAGGTCCGCGTCCGGGTCCGTGTCCGGGTCCGGGTAAGGGGCCGTGTCTGGGTCCGGGTCCGGGTCCGGGTCCGGGTCCGGGTCCGGCTCCGGGTCCGGGTCCGGGTCCGGGTACGGGTCCGGGTCCGGGTAAGGGTAAGGGTCCGGGTCTGGGTCCAGGTCCGGGTCCGGGTCCGGGTCCGGGTCCGGTTCCGGTTCCGGGTCCGGTTCCGGTTCCGGGTCCGGGTAAAGGTCCGGGTCCGGGTCCGGGTCCGGGTCCGGGTCCGGATCCGGGTAAGGGTCCGGGTCCGGGTCCGGGTCCGGCTCCGGCTCCGGCTCCGGCTCCGGGTCCGGGTCCGGGTGCGGGTCCGGGTGCGGGTGCGGGTCCGGGTCCGGGTCCGGGTCTGGGTCTGGTTCCGGTTCCGGGTCTGGGTAAAGGTCCGCGTCCGGGTCCGGGTAAGGGGCCGGGTCTGGGTCCGGGTCCGGGTCCGGGTCCGTGTCCGTGTCCGTGTCCGGGTCCGGGTCCGGGTCCGGTTCCGGGTAAAGGTCCGGGTCCGGGTCCGGGTAAGGGTGCGGGTCTGGGTCCGGGTCCGGGTCCGGGTCCGGGTCCGGGTCCGGGTCCGGGTCCGGTTCCGGGTCTGGGTAAAGGTCCGCGTCTGGGTCCGGGTCCGGGTCCGGGTCCAGGTCCGGGTCCGGGTCCGGGTCCGGGTCCGGGTCCGGGTAAGGGTCCGGGTCCGGGTCCGGGTAAGGGTCCGGTTCCGGGTCTGGTTCCGGGTCCGGGTCCGGGTCCGGGTCCGGGTAAGGGTCCGGTTTCGGTTCCGGGTCTGGGTAAAGGTCCGCGTCCGGGTCCGGGTCCGGGTCCGGGTAAGGGACCGGGTCTGGGTCCGGTTCCGGTTCCGGGTCTGGTTAAAGGTCCGCGTCCGGGTCCGGGTCCGGGTCCGGTTAAGGGGCCGGGTCTGGGTCCGGGTCCGGGTCCGGGTAAGGGTCCGGGTCTGGGTCCGGGTCCGGGTCCGGGTCCGGGTCCGGGTCCGGGTAAGGGTCAGGGTCCGGGTCCGGGTCCGGGTCCGGGTCCGGGTCCGGGTCCGGGTCCGGGTAAGGGTCCGGGTCTGGGACCGGGTCCGGGTCAGGGTCCGGGTCCGGGTCCGGGTCAGGGTCCGGGTCCGGGTAAGGGTCCGGGTCCGGGTCCGTGTCCGGGTCCGGGTAAGGGTCCGGGTCCGGGTCCGGGTGCCGGTCCGGGTAAGGGTCCGGGTCTGGGTAAGGGTCTGGGTCTGGGTCCGGGTCCGGGTCCGGGTCCGGGTCCGGGTCCGGGTCCGGGTCCGGTTCCGGGTCTGGGTAAAGTTCCGCGTCCGGGTCCGGGTAAGGGGCCGGGTCTGGGTCCGGGTCCGGGTCCGGGTCCGGGTCCGGGTCCGGTTCCGGGTAAAGGTCTGGGTCCGGGTCCGGGTAAGGGTCCGGGTCTGGGTCCGGGTCCGGATCCGGGTCCGGGTCCGGGTCCGGGTCCGGGTCCGGGTCCGGTTCCGGGTCTGGGTAAAGGTCCGCGTCCGGGTCCGTGTCCGTGTCCGGGTAAGGGGCCGGGTCCGGGTCCGGGTCCGGGTCCGGGTCCGGGTCCGGGTCCGGGTCCGGGTCCGGGTAAGGGTCCGGGTCCGGGTCCGGGTAAGGGTCCGGTTCCGGGTCTGGTTCCGGGTCCGGGTCCGGGTAAGGGTCCGGGTCTGGGTCCGGGTCCGGGTCCGGGTCCGGTTCCGGTTCCGGGTCTGGGTAAAGGTCCGCGTCCGGGTCCGGTTCCGGGTAAGGGGCCGGGTCTGGGTCCGGGTCCGGGTCCGGGTCCGGGTCCGGGTCCGGGTCCGGGTCCGGGTCCGGGTCCGGTTCCGGGTAAAGGTCCGGGTCCGGGTCCGGGTAAGGGTCCGGGTCTGGGTCCGGGTCCGGGTCCGGGTCCGGGTCCGGTTCCGGTTCCGGGTCTGGTTAAAGGTCCGCGTCCGGGTCCGGGTCCGGGTCCGGGTAAGGGGCCGGGTCTGGGTCCGGGTCCGGGTCCGGGTAAGGGTCCGGGTCTGGGTCCGGGTCCGGGTCCGGGTCCGGGTCCGGGTCCGGGTCCGGGTCCGGGTAAGGGTCCGGGTCTGGGTCCGTTTCCGGGTCCGGGTAAGGGTCCGGGTCCGGGTCCGGGTCCCGGTCCGGGTAAGGGTCCGGGTCTGGGTAATGGTCCGGGTCTGGGTCAGGGTCCGGGTCCGGGTCCGGGTCCGGGTCCGGGTCCGGTTCCGGTTCCAGGTCTGGGTAAAGGTCCTCGTCCGGGTCCGGGTAAGGGTCCGGGTCCGGACCCGGACCCGGAACCGGACCCGGACCCGGACCCGGACCCGGACCCGGACCCGGACCCGGGTCCGGGTCCGGTTCCGGGTAAAGGTCCGTGTCCGGGTCCGGGTAAGGGTCCGGGTCCGGGTCAGGGTAAGGGTCCGGGTCTGGGTCCGGGTCCGTGTCAGGGTCCGTGTCCGGGTCCGGGTCCGGGTCCGGGTAAGGGTCCGGGTCCGGGTCCGGGTCCGGGTCCGGGTCCGGGTCCGGGTCCGGGTCCGGGTAAGGGTCCGGGTCTGGGTCCGTTTCCGGGTCCGGGTAAGGGTCCGGGTCCGGGTCCGGGTCCCGGTCCGGGTAAGGGTCCGGGTCTGGGTAAGGGTCCGGGTCTGGGTCAGGGTCCGGGTCCGGGTCCGGGTCCGGGTCCGGTTCCGGTTCCAGGTCTGGGTAAAGGTCCTCGTCCGGGTCCGGGTAAGGGTCCGGGTCCGGGTCCGGGTCCGGGTCCGGGTCCGGGTCCGGGTCCGGGTCCGGGTCCGGGTCCGGTTCCGGGTCCGGGTCCGGTTCCGGGTAAAGGTCCGTGTCCGGGTCCGTGTCCGGGTCCGGGTCCGGGTCCGGGTAAGGGTCCGGGTCTGGGTCCGGGTCCGTGTCAGGGTCCGTGTCCGGGTCCGGGTCCGGGTCCGGGTCCGGGTAAGGGTCCGGGTCCGGGTCCGGGTCCCGGTCCGCGTAAGGGTCCGGGTCTGGGTAAGGGTCCGGGTCTGGGTCCGGGTCCGGGTCCGGGTCCGGGTCCGGGTCCGGGTCCGGGTCCGGTTCCGGTTCCGGGTCTGGGTAAAGGTCCGCGTCCGGGTCCGGGTAAGGGTCCGGGTCTGGGTCCGGGTCCGGGTCCGGGTCCGGGTCCGGGTCCAGTTTGGGTCCGGGTCCGGGTCCGGGTCCGGGTAAGGGTCCGGTTCTGGGTCCGGGTCCGGGTCCGGGTCCGGGTCCGGGTCCGGGTCCGGGTCCGGGTAAGGGTCAGGGTCCGGGTCCGGGTCCGGGTCCGGGTCCGGGTCCGTGTAAGGGTCCGGGTCTGGGTCCGGGTCCGGGTAAGGGTCCGGGTCCGGGTAAGGGTCCGGGTCCGGGTAAGGGTCCGGGTCCGGGTCCGGGTCCGGGTCCTGGTAAGGGTCCGGGTCTGGGTAAGGGTCCGGGTCCGGGTCCGGGTCCGGGTCCGGGTCCGCGTCCGGGTAAGGGGCCGGGTCTGGGTCCGGGTCCGGGTCCGGGTCCAGGTAAGGGTCCGGGTCTGGGTCCGGGTCCGGGTCCGGGTCCGGGTCCGGGTCCGGGTAAGGGTCAGGGTCCGGGTCCGGGTCCGGGTCCGGGTCCGGGTCCGGGTCCGGGTAAGGGTCCGGGTCTGGGTCCGGGTCCGGGTCAGGGTCCGGGTCCGGGTCCGGGTCCGGGTAAGGGTCCGGGTCCGGGTCCGTTTCCGGGTCCGGGTAAGGGTCCGGGTCCGGGTCCGGGTCCGTGTCCGGGTCCGGGTAAGGGGCCGGGTCCGGGTCCGGGTCCGGGTCCGGGTCCGGGTCCGGGTCCGGGTCCGGGTCCGGGTAAGGGTCCGGGTCCGGGTCCGGGTAAGGGTCCGGTTCCGGGTCTGGTTCCGGGTCCGGGTCCGGGTAAGGGTCCGGGTCTGGGTCCGGGTCCGGGTCCGGGTCCGGTTCCGGTTCCGGGTCTGGGTAAAGGTCCGCGTCCGGGTCCGGTTCCGGGTAAGGGGCCGGGTCTGGGTCCGGGTCCGGGTCCGGGTCCGGGTCCGGGTCCGGGTCCGGGTCCGGGTCCGGGTCCGGTTCCGGGTAAAGGTCCGGGTCCGGGTCCGGGTAAGGGTCCGGGTCTGGGTCCGGGTCCGGGTCCGGGTCCGGGTCCGGTTCCGGTTCCGGGTCTGGTTAAAGGTCCGCGTCCGGGTCCGGGTCCGGGTCCGGGTAAGGGGCCGGGTCTGGGTCCGGGTCCGGGTCCGGGTAAGGGTCCGGGTCTGGGTCCGGGTCCGGGTCCGGGTCCGGGTCCGGGTCCGGGTCCGGGTCCGGGTAAGGGTCCGGGTCTGGGTCCGTTTCCGGGTCCGGGTAAGGGTCCGGGTCCGGGTCCGGGTCCCGGTCCGGGTAAGGGTCCGGGTCTGGGTAATGGTCCGGGTCTGGGTCAGGGTCCGGGTCCGGGTCCGGGTCCGGGTCCGGGTCCGGTTCCGGTTCCAGGTCTGGGTAAAGGTCCTCGTCCGGGTCCGGGTAAGGGTCCGGGTCCGGACCCGGACCCGGAACCGGACCCGGACCCGGACCCGGACCCGGACCCGGACCCGGACCCGGGTCCGGGTCCGGTTCCGGGTAAAGGTCCGTGTCCGGGTCCGGGTAAGGGTCCGGGTCCGGGTCAGGGTAAGGGTCCGGGTCTGGGTCCGGGTCCGTGTCAGGGTCCGTGTCCGGGTCCGGGTCCGGGTCCGGGTAAGGGTCCGGGTCCGGGTCCGGGTCCGGGTCCGGGTCCGGGTCCGGGTCCGGGTCCGGGTAAGGGTCCGGGTCTGGGTCCGTTTCCGGGTCCGGGTAAGGGTCCGGGTCCGGGTCCGGGTCCCGGTCCGGGTAAGGGTCCGGGTCTGGGTAAGGGTCCGGGTCTGGGTCAGGGTCCGGGTCCGGGTCCGGGTCCGGGTCCGGTTCCGGTTCCAGGTCTGGGTAAAGGTCCTCGTCCGGGTCCGGGTAAGGGTCCGGGTCCGGGTCCGGGTCCGGGTCCGGGTCCGGGTCCGGGTCCGGGTCCGGGTCCGGGTCCGGTTCCGGGTCCGGGTCCGGTTCCGGGTAAAGGTCCGTGTCCGGGTCCGTGTCCGGGTCCGGGTCCGGGTCCGGGTAAGGGTCCGGGTCTGGGTCCGGGTCCGTGTCAGGGTCCGTGTCCGGGTCCGGGTCCGGGTCCGGGTCCGGGTAAGGGTCCGGGTCCGGGTCCGGGTCCCGGTCCGCGTAAGGGTCCGGGTCTGGGTAAGGGTCCGGGTCTGGGTCCGGGTCCGGGTCCGGGTCCGGGTCCGGGTCCGGGTCCGGGTCCGGTTCCGGTTCCGGGTCTGGGTAAAGGTCCGCGTCCGGGTCCGGGTAAGGGTCCGGGTCTGGGTCCGGGTCCGGGTCCGGGTCCGGGTCCGGGTCCAGTTTGGGTCCGGGTCCGGGTCCGGGTCCGGGTAAGGGTCCGGTTCTGGGTCCGGGTCCGGGTCCGGGTCCGGGTCCGGGTCCGGGTCCGGGTCCGGGTAAGGGTCAGGGTCCGGGTCCGGGTCCGGGTCCGGGTCCGGGTCCGTGTAAGGGTCCGGGTCTGGGTCCGGGTCCGGGTAAGGGTCCGGGTCCGGGTAAGGGTCCGGGTCCGGGTAAGGGTCCGGGTCCGGGTCCGGGTCCGGGTCCTGGTAAGGGTCCGGGTCTGGGTAAGGGTCCGGGTCCGGGTCCGGGTCCGGGTCCGGGTCCGCGTCCGGGTAAGGGGCCGGGTCTGGGTCCGGGTCCGGGTCCGGGTCCAGGTAAGGGTCCGGGTCTGGGTCCGGGTCCGGGTCCGGGTCCGGGTCCGGGTCCGGGTAAGGGTCAGGGTCCGGGTCCGGGTCCGGGTCCGGGTCCGGGTCCGGGTCCGGGTAAGGGTCCGGGTCTGGGTCCGGGTCCGGGTCAGGGTCCGGGTCCGGGTCCGGGTCCGGGTAAGGGTCCGGGTCCGGGTCCGTTTCCGGGTCCGGGTAAGGGTCCGGGTCCGGGTCCGGGTCCGGGTCCCGGTCCGGGTAAGGGTCCGGGTCTGGGTAAGGGTCCGGGTCTGGGTCCGGGTCCGGGTCCGGGTCCGGGTCCGGGTCCGGTTCCGGTTCCGGTTCCAGGTCTGGGTAAAGGTCCTCGTCCGGGTCCGGGTAAGTGGCCGGGTCCGGGTCCGGGTCCGGGTCCGGGTCCGGGTCCGGGTCCGGGTCCGGGTCCGGTTCCGGGTCCGGGTCCGGTTCCGGGTAAAGGTCCGGGTCCGGGTCCGGGTAAGGGTCCGGGTCCGGGTCCGGGTCCGGGTCCGGGTCCGGGTCCGGGTCCGGGTCCGGTTCCGGTTCCGGGTCTGGGTAAAGGTCCGCGTCCGGGTCCGTGTCCGGGTCCGTGTCCGGGTCCGGGTCCGGGTAAGGGTCCGGGTCCGGGTCCGGGTCCGGGTCCGGGTCCGGGTCCGGGTCCGGCTCCGGGTCCGGGTCCGGGTCCGGGTCCGGGTCCGGGTCCGGGTCCGGGTCCGGGTCCGGGTCCAGGTCTGGGTCCGGGTGCGGGTCCGGGTCCGGGTGCGGGTCCGGGTAAGGGTCCGGGTCCGGGTCCGGGTCCGGGTCCGGGTCCGGGTCCGGGTCCGGGTAAGGGTCAGGGTCCGGGTAAGGGTCCGGGTCCGGGTAAGGGTCCGGGTCCGGGTCCGGGTCCGGGTCCTGGTAAGGGTCCGGGTCTGGGTAAGGGTCCGGGTCCGGGTCCGGGTAAGTGGCCGGGTCCGGGTCCGGGTCCGGGTCCGGGTCCGGGTCCGGGTCCGGGTCCGGTTCCGGGTCCGGGTCCGGTTCCGGGTAAAGGTCCGGGTCCGGGTCCGGGTAAGGGTCCGGGTCCGGGTCCGGGTCCGGGTCCGGGTCCGGGTCCGGGTCCGGGTCCGGTTCCGGTTCCGGGTCTGGGTAAAGGTCCGCGTCCGGGTCCGTGTCCGGGTCCGTGTCCGGGTCCGGGTCCGGGTAAGGGTCCGGGTCCGGGTCCGGGTCCGGGTCCGGGTCCGGCTCCGGCTCCGGGTCCGGGTCCGGGTCCGGGTCCGGGTCCGGGTCCGGGTCCGGGTCTGGGTCCGGGTGCGGGTCCGGGTCCGGGTGCGGGTCCGGGTAAGGGTCCGGGTCTGGGTCCGGGTCCGGGTCCGGGTCCGGGTCCGGGTCCGGGTAAGGGTCAGGGTCCGGGTCCGGGTCCGGGTCCGGGTCCGGGTCCGGGTCCGGGTAAGGGTCCAGGTCTGGGTCCGGGTCCGGGTCAGGGTCCGGGTCCGGGTAAGGGTCCGGGTCCGGGTAAGGGTCCGGGTCCGGGTAAGGGTCCGGGTCCGGGTCCGGGTCCTGGTAAGGGTCCGGGTCTGGGTAAGGGTCCGGGTCTGGGTAAGGGTCCGGGTCCGGGTCCGGGTCCGGGTCCGGGTCCGGGTCCGGGTCTGGTTAAAGGTCCGCGTCCGGGTCCGGGTCCGGGTCCGGGTAAGGGGCCGGGTCTGGGTCCGGGTCCGGGTCCGGGTAAGGGTCCGGGTCTGGGTCCGGGTCCGGGTCCGGGTCCGGGTCCGGGTCCGGGTCCGGGTCCGGGTCCGGGTAAGGGTCAGGGTCCGGGTCCGGGTCCGGGTCCGGGTCCGGGTCTGAGTCCGGGTAAGGGTCAGGGTCTGGGTCCGGGTCCGGGTCAGGGTCCGGGTCCGGGTAAGGGTCCGGGTCCGGGTCCGTGTCCGGGTCCGGGTAAGGGTCCGGGTCCGGGTCCGGGTCCCGGTCCGGGTAAGGGTCCGGGTCTGGGTAAGGGTCCGGGTCTGGGTCTGGGTCCGGGTCCGGGTCCGGGTCCGGGTCCGGTTCCGGTTGCGGGTCTGGGTAAAGGTCCGCGTCCGGGTCCAGGTAAGGGTCCGGGTCTGGGTCCGGGTCCGGGTCCGGGTCCGGGTCCGGGTCCGGGTCCGGGTAAGGGTCCGGGTCCGGGTCCGGGTCCGGGTCCGGGTCCGGGTAAGGGTCCGGGTCTGGGTCCGGGTCCGGTTCCGGTTCCGGGTCTCGTTAAAGGTCCGCGTCCGGGTCCGGGTCCGGGTCCGGGTAAGGGGCCGGGTCTGGGTCCGGGTCCGGGTCCGGGTAAGGGTCCGGGTCTGGGTCCGGGTCCGGGTCCGGGTCCGGGTCCGGGTCCGGGTCCGGGTCCGGGTAAGGGTCCGGTTCCGTGTCCGGTTCTGGGTCCGGGTCCGGGTCCGGGTCCGGGTAAGGGTCCGGGTCTGGGTCCGGGTCCGGGTCCGGGTCCGGGTCCGGTTCCGGTTCCGGGTCTGGGTAAAGGTCCGCGTCCGGGTCCGGGTCCGGGTCCGTGTCCGGGTCCGGGTAAGGGTCCGGTTCCGTGTCCGGTTCTGGGTCCGGGTCCGGGTCCGGGTCCGGGTAAGGGTCCGGGTCCGGGTCCGTGTCCGGGTCCGGGTAAGGGTCCGGGTCCGGGTCCGGGTCCGGGTCCGGGTCCGGGTCCGGGTAAGGGTCCGGGTCTGGGTAAGGATCCGGGTCGGGGTCCGGGTCCGGGTCCGGGTCCGGGTCCGGGTCCGGGTCCGGGTCCGGGTCCGGGTCCGGTTCCGGGTCTGGGTAAAGGTCCGCGTCCGTGTCCGGGTCCGGGTAAGGGGCCGGGTCTGGGTCGGGGTAAGGGGCCGGGTCTGGGTCCGGGTCCGGGTCCGGGTCCGGGTCCGGGTCCGGGTCCGGGTCCGGGTCCGGGTCCGGGTCCGCGTAAGGGTCCGGTTCCGGGTCTGGTTCCGGGTCTGGGTCCGGGTAAGGGTCCGGGTCTGGGTCCGGGTCCGGGTCCGGGTCCGGGTCCGGGTCCGGGTCCGGGTCCGGGTCCGGGTCTGGGTAAAGGTCCGCGTCCGGGTCCGGGTCCGGGTAAGGGGCCGGGTCTGGGTCCGGGTCCGGGTCCGGGTCCGGGTCCGGGTCCGGGTCCGGGTCCGGGTCCGGGTCCGGTTCCGGGTAAAGGTCCGGGTCCGGGTCCGGGTAAGGGTCTGGGTCTGGGTCCGGGTCCCGGTCCGGGTCCGGGTCCGGTTCCGGTTCCGGGTCTGGGTAAAGGTCCGCGTCCGGGTCCGTGTCCGGGTCCGGGTAAGGGTCGGGGTGCGGGTAAGGGTCCGGGTCCGGGTAAGGGTCCGGGTCCGGGTCCGGGTCCTGGTAAGGGTCCGGGTCTGGGTAAGGGTCCGGGTCTGGGTCCGGGCTCCGGGTCCGGGTCCGGGTCCGGTTCCGGTTCCGGTTCCGGGTCTGGTTAAAGGTCCGCGTCCGGGTCCGGGTCCGGGTCCGGGTAAGGGTCCGGGTCTGGGTCCGGGTCCGGGTCCGGGTAAGGGTCCGGGTCTGGGTCCGGGTCCGGGTCCGGGTCCGGTTCCGGGTCCGGGTAAGGGTCAGGGTCCGGGTCCGGGTCCGGGTCCGGGTCCGGGTCCGGGTCCGGGTAAGGGTCCGGGTCTGGGTCCGGGTCCGGGTCAGGGTCCGGGTCCGGGTAAGGGTCCGGGACCGGTTCCGGTTCCGGGTCCGGGTAAAGGTCCGGGTCCGGGTCCGGGTCCGGGTCCGGGTCCGGGTAAGGGTAAGGGTCCGGGTCCGGGTCCGGGTCCGGGTCCGGGTCCGGCTCCGGCTCCGGCTCCGGCTCCGGGTGCGGGTCCGGGTGCGGGTCCGGGTGCGGGTCCGGGTCCGGGTGCGGGTCCGGTTGCGGGTCTGGGTGCGGGTGCGGGTCCGGGTAAGGGTCCGGGTCCGGGTCTGGGTTCGGGTCCGGGTCCGGGTCCGGGTCCGGGTCCGGGTCCGGGTCCGGGTAAGGGTCCGGTTCCGGGTCCGGTTCCGGGTCCGTGTCCGGGTCCGTGTCCGGGTCCGGGTAAGGGTCCGGGTCCGGGTCCGGGTAAGGGTCTGGGTCTGGGTCCGGGTCCGGGTCCGGGTCCGGGTCCGGGTCCGGGTCCGGGTCCGGTTCCGGGTCCGGGTAAAGGTCCGCGTCCGGGTCCGTGTCCGGGTCCGGGTAAGGGTCCGGGTCCGGGTCCGGGTCCGGATCCGGGTCCGGGTCCGGGTCCGGGTCCGGGTCCGGGTCCGGGTCCGGGTCCGGGTCCGGGTAAGGGTCCGGGTCCGGGTCCGGGTAAGGGTCCGGTTCCGGGTCTGGTTCCGGGTCCGGGTCTGGGTCAAGGTAAGGGTAAGGGTCCGGGTCTGGGTCCGGGTCCGGTTCCGGGTCTGGGTAAAGGTCCGCGTCCGGGTCTGGGTCCGGGTCCGGGTCCGGGTCCGGGTCCGGGTCCGGGTCCGGGTCCGGGTCCGGGTCCGGGTCCGGTTCCGGGTAAAGGTCCGGGTCCGGTTCCGGGTAAGGGTCCGGGTCTGGGTCCGGGTCCGGGTCCGGGTCCGGGTCCGGGTCCGGTTCCGGTTCCGGGTCTGGGTAAAGGTCCGCGTCCGGGTCCGGGTCCGGGTCCGTGTCCGGGTCCGGGTAAGGGTCCGGTTCCGTGTCCGGTTCTGGGTCCGGGTCCGGGTCCGGGTCCGGGTAAGGGTCCGGGTCCGGGTCCGTGTCCGGGTCCGGGTAAGGGTCCGGGTCCGGGTCCGGGTCCGGGTCCGGGTCCGGGTCCGGGTAAGGGTCCGGGTCTGGGTAAGGATCCGGGTCGGGGTCCGGGTCCGGGTCCGGGTCCGGGTCCGGGTCCGGGTCCGGGTCCGGGTCCGGGTCCGGGTCCGGGTCCGGGTCCGGGTCCGGTTCCGGGTCTGGGTAAAGGTCCGCGTCCGTGTCCGGGTCCGGGTAAGGGGCCGGGTCTGGGTCGGGGTAAGGGGCCGGGTCTGGGTCCGGGTCCGGGTCCGGGTCCGGGTCCGGGTCCGGGTCCGGGTCCGGGTCCGGGTCCGGGTCCGGGTCCGGGTCCGGGTCCGGGTAAAGGTCCGGGTCCGGGTCCGGGTAAGGGTCCGGGTCTGGGTCCGGGTCCGGGTCCGGGTCCGGGTCCTGTTCCGGTTCCGGTTCCGGGTCTGGGTAAAGGTCCGCGTCCGGGTCCGTGTCCGGGTCCGGGTAAGGGGCCGGGTCTGGGTCCGGGTCCGGGTCCGGGTCCGGGTCCGGGTCCGGGTCCGGCTCCGGGTCCGGGTCCGGGTCCGGGTCCGGGTAAGGGTAAGGGTCCGGGTCTGGGTCCAGGTCCGGGTCCGGGTCCGGGTCCGGGTGCGGTTCCGGTTCCGGGTCCGGTTCCGGTTCCGGGTCCGGGTAAAGGTCCGGGTCCGGGTCCGGGTCCGGGTCCGGGTCCGGGTCCGGGTAAGGGTCCGGGTCCGGGTCCGGGTCCGGGTCCGGCTCCGGCTCCGGCTCCGGCTCCGGCTCCGGGTCCGGGTCCGGGTGCGGGTCCGGGTGCGGGTCCGGGTGCGGGTCCGGGTCCGGGTGCGGGTCCGGGTCCGGGTCCGGGTCCGGGTGCGGGTCCGGGTAAGGGTCCGGGTCCGGGTCCGGGTTCGGGTCCGGGTCCGGGTCCGGGTCCGGGTCCGGGTCCGGGTCCGGGTCCGGGTCCGGGTCCGGGTAAGGGTCCGGTTCCGGGTCCGGTTCCGGGTCCGGGTCCGGGTCCGGGTCCGGGTCCGGGCAAGGGTCCGGGTCTGGGTCCGGGTCCGGGTCAGGGTCCGGGTCCGGGTAAGGGTCCGGGTCCGGGTCCGTGTCCGGGTCCTGGTAAGGGTCCGGGTCCGGGTCCGGGTCCGGGTCCGGGTCCGGGTCCGGGTCCGGGTCCGGGTAAGGGTCCGGGTCTGGGTAAGGGTCCGGGTCTGGGTCCGGGTCCGTGTCCGGGTCCGGGTCCGGGTCCGGTTCCGGTTCCGGGTCTGGGTAAAGGTCCGCGTCCGGGTCCGGGTCCGGGTAAGGGGCCGGGTCTGGGTCCGGGTCCGGGTCCGGGTCCGGGTCCGGGTCCGGGTCCGGGTCCGGGTCTGGGTCCGGGTCTGGGTCCGGGTCCGGTTCCGGTTCCGGGTCTGGGTAAAGGTCCGCGTCCGGGTCCGTGTCCGGGTCCGGGTAAGGGTCCGGGTCCGGGTCCGGGTCCGGGTCCGGGTCCGGGTCCGGGTCCGGGTCCGGGTCCGGGTCCGGGTCCGGGTCTGGGTAAGGGTCCGGGTCCGGGTCCAGGTAAGGGTCCGGTTCCGGGTCTGGTTCCGGGTCCGGGTCCGGGTCCGGCTCCGGGTCCGGGTCCGGGTCCGGGTCCGGTTCCGGGTCTGGGTCCGGGTCCGGGTCCGGGTCCGGGTAAGGGTCCGGGTCTGGGTCCGGGTCCGGGTCCGGGTCCGGGTCCGGGTAAGGGTCCGGGTCAGGGTCCGGGTCCGGGTCCGGGTCCGGGTCCGGGTCCGGGTCCGGGTCCGGGTCTGGGTAAGGGTCAGGGTCCAGGTCCGGGTCCGGGTCCGGGTCCGGGTCCGGGTCCGGGTAAGGGTCCGGGTCCGGGTAAGGGTCCGGGTCCGGGTAAGGGTCCGGGTCCGGGTCCGGGTCCTGGTAAGGGTCCGGGTCTGGGTAAGGGTCCGGGTCTGGGTCCGGGTCCGGGTCCGGTTCCGGTTCCGGGTCTGGTTAAAGGTCCGCGTCCGGGTCCGGGTCCGGGTCCGGGTAAGGGGCCGGGTCTGGGTCCGGGTCCGGGTCTGGGTAAGGGTCCGGGTCTGGGTCCGGGTCTGGGTCCGGGTCCGGGTCCGGGTCCGGGTCCGGGTCCGTTTCCCGGTCCGGGTCCGGGTCCGGGTAAGGGTCCGGGTCCGGGTCCGGGTCCGGGTCCGGGTCCGGGTCCGGGTCCGGGTCCGGGTCCGGGTCCGGGTCCGGGTCCGGGTCCGGGTCCGGGTTAGGGTCCGGGTCCGGGTCCGGGTCCGGGTTAGGGTCCGTGTCCGTGTCCGGGTCCGGGTCCGGGTCCGGGTCCGGGTCTGGGTCCGGGTCCGGATCCGGGTCCGGGTAAGGGTCCGGGTAAGGGTCCGGGTCCGGGTCGGGGTCCGGTTCCGGTTCTGGGTCTGGGTAAAGGTCCGCGTCCGGGTCCGTGTCCGGGTCCGGGTAAGGGGCCGGGTCTGGGTCCGGGTCCGGGTCCGGGTCCGGGTCCGGCTCCGGCTCCGGGTCCGGGTCCGGGTCCGGGTCCGGGTAAGGGTAAGGGTCCGGGTCTGGGTCCAGGTCCGGGTCCGGGTGCGGGTCCGGGTCCGGGTCCGGGTCCGGGTGCGGGTCCGGGTAAGGGTCCGGGTCCGGGTCTGGGTTCGGGTCCGGGTCCGGGTCCGGGTCCGGGTCCGGGTCCGGGTCCGGGTCCGGGTCCGGGTAAGGGTCCGGTTCCGGGTCCGGTTCCGGGTCCGTGTCCGGGTCCGGGTCCGGGTCCGGGCAAGGGTCCGGGTCTGGGTCCGGGTCCGGGTCAGGGTCCGGGTCCGGGTAAGGGTCCGGGTCCGGGTCCGTGTCCGGGTCCTGGTAAGGGTCCGGGTCCGGGTCCGGGTCCGGGTCCGGGTCCGGGTCCGCGTCCGGGTCCGGGTAAGGGTCCGGGTCTGGGTAAGGGTCCGGGTCTGGGTCCGGGTCCGTGTCCGGGTCCGGGTCCGGGTCCGGTTCCGGTTCCGGGTCTGGGTAAAGGTCCGCGTCCGGGTCCGGGTCCGGGTAAGGGGCCGGGTCTGGGTCCGGGTCAGGGTCCGGGTCCGGGTCCGGGTCCGGGTCCGGGTCCGGGTCTGGGTCCGGGTCTGGGTCCGGGTCCGGTTCCGGTTCCGGGTCTGGGTAAAGGTCCGCGTCCGGGTCCGTGTCCGGGTCCGGGTAAGGGTCCGGGTCCGGGTCCGGGTCCGGGTCCGGGTCCGGGTCCGGGTCCGGGTCCGGGTCCGGGTCCGGGTCCGGGTCCGGGTCTGGGTAAGGGTCCGGGTCCGGGTCCAGGTAAGGGTCCGGTTCCGGGTCTGGTTCCGGGTCCGGGTCCGGCTCCGGGTCCGGGTCCGGGTCCGGGTCCGGGTCCGGGTCCGTGTCCGGGTCCGGGTAAGGGTCCGGTTCCGGGTCCGGTTCCGGGTCCGTGTCCGGGTCTTGGTCCGGGTAAGGGTCCGGGTCCGGGTCCGGGTCCGGTTCCGGGTCTGGGTCCGGGTCCGGGTCCGGGTCCGGGTAAGGGTCCGGGTCCGGGTCCGGGTCCGGGTCCGGGTCCGGGTCCGGGTAAGGGTCCGGGTCAGGGTCCGGGTCCGCGTCCGGGTCCGGGTCCGGGTCCGGGTCCGGGTCCGGGTCCGGGTCCGGGTCTGGGTAAGGGTCAGGGTCCAGGTCCGGGTCCGGGTCCGGGTCCGGGTCCGGGTCCGGGTCCGGGTCCGGGTCCGGGTCCGGGTAAGGGTCCGGGTCCGGGTAAGGGTCCGGGTCCGGGTAAGGGTCCGTGTCCGGGTCCGGGTCCTGGTAAGGGTCCGGGTCTGGGTAAGGGTCCGGGTCTGGGTCCGGGTCCGGGTCCGGTTCCGGTTCCGGGTCTGGTTAAAGGTCCGCGTCCGGGTCCGGGTCCGGGTCCGGGTAAGGGGCCGGGTCTGGGTCCGGGTCCGGGTCTGGGTAAGGGTCCGGGTCTGGGTCCGGGTCTGGGTCCGGGTCCGGGTCCGGGTCCGGGTCCGGGTCCGTTTCCCGGTCCGGGTCCGGGTCCGTGTCCGGGTAAGGGTCCGGGTCCGGGTCCGGGTCCGGGTCCGGGTCCGGGTCCGGGTCCGGGTCCGGGTCCGGGTCCGGGTCCGGGTTAGGGTCCGGGTCCGGGTCCGGGTCCGGGTTAGGGTCCGTGTCCGGGTCCGGGTCCGGGTCCGGGTCCGGGTCCGGGTCTGGGTCCGGGTCCGGATCCGGGTCCGGGTAAGGGTCCGGGTAAGGGTCCGGGTCCGGGTCGGGGTCCGGGTCCGGGTCCGGGTCCGGGTCCGGGTCCGGTTCCGGGTCTGGGTCCGGGTCCGGGTCCGGGTCCGGGTAAGGGTCCGGGTCTGGGTCCGGGTCCGGGTCCGGGTCTGGGTCCGGGTAAGGGTCCGGGTCAGGGTCCGGGTCCGGGTCCGGGTCCGGGTCCGGTTCCGGGTCCGGGTCCGGGTCCGGGTCCGGGTCCGGGTCTGGGTAAGGGTCAGGGTCCAGGTCCGGGTCCGGGTCCGGGTCCGGGTCCGGGTCCGGGTCCGGGTCATGGTTCGGGTAAGGGTCCGGGTCCATGTCCGGGTCTGGGTCCGGGTCCGGGTAAGGGTCCGGGTCCGGGTCCGGGTCCGGGTCCGGGTCCGGGTCCGGGGTAAGTGTCTGGGTCCGGGTCCGGGTCCGGGTCCGGGTCCGGGTCCGGGTAAGGGTCCGGGTCCGGGTCCGGGTCCGGGTCCGGGTCCGGGTCCAGGTTCGGGTAAGGGTCCGGGTCCATGTCCGGGTCTGGGTCCAGGTCCGGGTAAGGGTCCGGGTCCGGGTCCGGGTCCGGGTCCGGGTCCGGGTCCGGGTCCGGGTAAGTGTCTGGGTCCGGGTCCGGGTCCGGGTCGTGGTCCTGGTAAGGGTCCGGTTCCAGGTCCGGTTCCGGGTCCGTTTCCGGGTCCGGGTAAGAGTCCGGTTCCGTTTCCGGCTCCGGGTAAGGGTCCGGGTCCGGGTCCGGGTCCGGGTCCGGGTCCGGGTCCGGGTCCGGGTAAGGGTCCGGGTCCGGGTCCGGGTCCGGGTCCGGGTCCGGGTCCGGGTCCGGGTCCGGGTAAGGGTCCGGGTCCATGTCCGGGTCCGGGTCCGGGTCCGGGTCCGGGTAAGTGTCCGGGACCGGGTCCGGGTCCGGGTCCGGGTCCGGGTCCGGGTCCGGGTCCGGGTCCGGGTAAGGGTCCGGGTCCGGGTCCGGGTCCGGGTCCGGGTCCGGGTCCGGGTCCGGGTCCGGGTCCGGGTAAGTTTCTGGGTCCGGGTCCAGGTCCGGGTCCGTATCCTGGTAAGGGTCCGGGTCCGTGTCCGGTTCCGGGTCCGGGTCCGGGTCCGTTTCCCGGTCCGGGTCCGGATCCGTGTCCGGGTAAGGGTCCGGGTCCGGGTCCGGGTCCGGGTCCGGGTCCGGGTCCGGGTCCGGGTCCGGGTCCGGGTTAGGGTCCGGGTCCGGGTCCGGGTCCGGGTTAGGGTCCGGGTCCGGGTCCGGGTCCGGGTCCGGGTCCGGGTCCGGGTCTGGGTCCGGGTCCGGTTCCGGGTCCGGGTAAGGGTCCGGGTAAGGGTCCGGGTCTGGGTCGGGGTCCGGGTCCGGGTCCGGGTCCGGGTCCGGGTCCGGGTCCGGTTCCGTGTCCGGGTCAAGGTCCGGGTCCGGGTAATGGTCCGGGTCCGGGTCCGGGTCCGGGTCCGGGTAAGGGTCCGGTTCCGGGTCTGGTTCCGGGTCCGTGTCCGGGTCCGGGTAAGGGTCCTGGTCTCGGTCCGGGTCCGGGTCCGGGTCCGGGTCCGGGTCCGGGTCCGGGTCCGGGTAAGGGTCCGGGTCTGGGTCCGGGTCAGGGTCCGGGTCCGGTACCGGGTCCGGGTCCGGGTAAGGGTCCGGGTCCATGTCCGGGTCTGGGTCCGGGTCCGGGTAAGGGTCCGGATCCGGGTCCGGGTCCGGGTCCGGGTCCGGGTCTGGGTCCGGGTAAGGGTCCGGGTCCGGGTCTGGTTCCGGGTCCGGGTCCGGGTCCGGGTCCGGTTCCGGGTCCGGGTCCGGGTCCGGGTAAGGGTCGGGTCCATGTCCATGTCCGGGTCTGGGTCCGGGTCCGGGTAAGGGTCCGGGTCCGGGTCCGGGTCCGGGTCCGGGTCCGGGTCCGGGTCCGGGTCCGGGTCCAGGTTCGGGTAAGGGTCCGGGTCCATGTCCGGGTCTGGGTCCGGGTCCGGGTAAGGGTCCGGGTCCGGGTCCGGGTCCGGGTCCGGGTCCGGGTAAGGGTCCGGGTCCGGGTCCGGGTCCGGGTCCGGGTCCGGGTCCGGGTCCGGGTCCTGGTTCGGGTAAGGGTCCGGGTCCATGTCCGGGTCTGGGTCCGGGTCCGGGTAAGGGTCCGGGTCCGGGTCCGGGTCCGGGTCCGGGTCCGGGGTAAGTGTCTGGGTCCGGGTCCGGGTCCGGGTCCGGGTCCGGGTCCGGGTAAGTGTCCGGGTCCGGGTCCGGGTCCGGGTCCAGGTCCGGGTCCAGGTTCGGGTAAGGGTCCGGGTCCATGTCCGGGTCTGGGTCCAGGTCCGGGTAAGGGTCCGGGTCCGGGTCCGGGTCCGGGTCCGTGTCCGGGTCCGGGTCCGGGTAAGTGTCTGGGTCCGGGTCCGTGTCCGGTTCCGGGTCCTGGTAAGGGTCCGGTTCCGGGTCCGGTTCCGGGTCCGTTTCCGGGTCCGGGTAAGGGTCCGGTTCCGTTTCCGGCTCCGGGTAATGGTCCGGGTCCGGGTCCGGGTCCGGGTCCGGGTCCGGGTCCGGGTCCGGGTCCGGGTCCGGGTAAGGGTCCGGGTCTGGGTCCGGGTCCGGGTCCGGGTCCGGGTCCGGGTCCGGGTCCGGGTCCGGGTAAGGGTCCGGGTCCATGTCCGGGTCCGGGTCCGGGTCCGGGTCCGGGTAAGTGTCCGGGACCGGGTCCGGGTCCGGGTCCGGGTCCGGGTCCGGGTCCGGGTCCGGGTCCGGGTAAGGGTCCGGGTCCGGGTCCGGGTCCGGGTCCGGGTCCGGGTCCGGGTCCGGGACTGGGTCCGGGTCCGGTTCCGGGTCCGGGTAAGGGTCCGGGTAAGGGTCCGGGTCTGGGTCGGGGTCCGGGTCCGGATCCGGGTCCGGGTCCGGGTCCGGGTCCGGGTCCGGGTCCGGGTCCGGGTAAGGGTCCGGTTCCGGGTCTGGTTCCGGGTCCGTGTCCGTGTCCGGGTAAGGGTCCTGGTCTGGGTCCGGGTCTGGATCCGTGTCCGTGTCCGGGTAAGGGTCCGGGTAAGTGTCCGGGTCCGGGTCCGGGTCCGGGTCCGGTTCCGGTTCCGGGTACGGGTAAAGGTCCGGGTCCAAGTCCGGGTCCGGGTCCGGGTAAGGGTCCGGGTCCGGGTAAGGGTCCGGGTCCGGGTCCGGGTCCGGTTCCGGTTCCGGGTCCGGGTAAAGGTCCGGGTCCGGGTCCAGGTCCGGGTCCGGGTCCGGGTAAGGGTCCGGTTCCGGGTCCGGGTCCGGGGTCCGGGTCCGGTTCCGGTTCCGGGTCCGGGTAAAGGTCCGGGTCCGGGTCCGGGTCCGGGTCCGGGTAAGGTTCCGGGTCCGGTTCCTGGTCCGGGTCCGGGTCCGGGTCCGGGTCCGGGTCCGGGTCCGGGTCCGGGTCCGGGTCCGGGTCCGGGTCGGGGTCCGGGTCCGGGTCCGGGTCCGGGTCCGGGTCAGGTTCCGGGTCCGGGTCCGGGTCCGGGTCCGGGTCCGTGTCCGGGTCCGGGTCCAGGTAAGGGTCCGGTTCCATGTCCCGGTCCCGGGTCCGGGTCCGGGTCAGGGTCCGGGTCCGGGTTCCGGTTCCGGTTCCGGTTCCGGTTCCGGTTCCGGGTAAGGGTCCGGTTTCCGGGTCCGGGTCCTGGTCCGGGTCCGGGTCCGGGTCCGGGTAAGGGTCCGGGTCCGGGTCCGGGTCCGGGTAAGGGTCCGGGTCCGGGTCCGGGTCCGGGTCCAGGTAAGGGTCCAGGTCCGGGTCAGGTCCAGGTCCGGGTCCGGGGTCCGGGTCCGAGTCCGGATCCGGGTCAGGGTCCGGGTCCTGGTCCGGGGTCCTGGTCCGGGTCCGGGTCCGGGTCCGGGTAAGGGTCCGGGTCCGGATCCGGGTCCGAGTCCGGGTCCAGGTTAATGGTCCGGGTCCATGTCCGGGTCCGGGTCCGGGTCCGGGTAAGGGTCCAGGTCCAGGTCCGGATCCGGTTCCGGTTCCGGGTCCGGGTCCGGGTAAAGGTCCGGGTCCAGGTCCGGGGTCCCGGGGTCCGGGTAAGGGTCCGGGTCCGGGTCCGGGTCCGGGTCCGGGTCCGGGTCCGGGTCCGGTTCCGGTTCCGGTTCGGGTCCGGGTAAAGGTCCGGGTCCGGGTCCGGGTCCGGGTCCGGGTCCGGGTCCGGGTCCGGGTCCGGGGTCAGGGTCCGGGTCTGGGTCCGGGTCCGGGTCCGGGTCCGGGTCCGGTCCTGGTCCGTGTAAGGGTCCGGGTAAGGGTCCGGGTCCGGGTCCGGGTCCGGGTCCGGGGTTAAGGGTCCGGGTCCGGGTCCGGGTCCGGGTCCAGGTCCGGGTCCGGGTCCGGGTCCGGATAAGGGTCCGGGTCCATGTCCTGGTCCGGGTCCGGGTCCGGGTCCGGGTAAGGGTCCGGGGTAAGGGTCCGGGTCCGGGTCCGGGTCCGGGTCGGGTCCGGTTCCGGTTCCGGGTACGGGTAAAGGTCCGGGTCCAAGTCCGGGTCGAGGTCGGGTAAGGGTCCGGGTCCGGGTAAGGGTCCGGGTCCGGGTCTGGGTCCGGGTCCGGTTCCGGTTCCGGGTCCGGGTAAAGGTCCGGGTCCGGGTCCAGGTCCGGGTCCGGGTCCGGGTAAGGGTCCGGGTCCGGGTCCGGGTCCGGGTCCGGGTCCGGGTCCGGGTCCGGGTCCGGGTCCGGGTCCGGGTCCGGTTCCGGTTTCCGGGTCCGGGTAAAGGTCCGGGTCTGGGTCCGGGGTAAGGGTCCAGGTCCAGGTCCGGGTCCGGTTTCCGGGTCCGGGTCCGGGTAAAGGTCCGGGTCCAGGTCCGGGTCCGGGTCCGGGTAAGGGTCCGGGTCCGAGTCCGGGTCCGGGTCCGGGTCCGGCTCCGGGTCCGGGTCCGGGTCCGGTTCCGGTTCGGTTCCGGGTCGGTCCGGGTAAAGGTCCGTGTCCGGGTCCGGGTCCGGAGTCCGGGTCCGGGTCCGGGTCCGGGTCCGGGTCAGGGTCTGGGTCTGGGTCCGGGTCCAGGTCCGGGTCCGGGTCCGGGTCCGGGTCCTGGTCCGGGTAAGGGTCCGGGTAAGGGTCCGGGTCCGGGTCCGGGTCCGGGTCCGGTTCCGGTTCCGGTTCCGGGTCCGGGTAAAGGTCCGTGTCCGGGTCCGGGTCCGGATCCGGGTCCGGGTCCGGGTCCGGGTCCGGGTCAGGGTCCGGGTCTGGATCCGGGTCCGGGTCCGGGTCCGGGTCCGGGTCCGGGTCCTGGTCCGGGTAAGGGTCCGGGTAAGGGTCCGGGTCCGGGTCCGGGTCCGGGTAAGGGTCCGGGTCCGGGTCCGGGTCCGGGTCCGGGTCCAGGTCCGGGTCCGGGTCCGGGTCCGGGTAAGGGTCCGGGTCCATGTCCTGGTCCGGGTCCGGGTCCGGGTCCGGGTAAGGGTCCGGGTAAGGGTCCAAGTCCGGGTCCGGGTCCGGGTCCGGTTCCGGTTCCGGGTACGGGTAAAGGTCCGGGTCCAAGTCCGGGTCCGGGTCCGGGTAAGGGTCAGGGTCCGGGTAAGGGTCCGGGTCCGGGTCCGGGTCCGGTTCCGGTTCCGGGTCCGGGTAAAGGTCCGGGTCCGGGTCCAGGTCCGGGTCCGGGTCCGGGTAAGGGTCCGGGTCCGGGTCCGGGTCCGGGTAAGGGTCCGGGTCCGGGTCCGGGTCCGGGTCCGGGTCCGGGTCCGGGTCCGGGTCCGGTTACGGTTCCGGGTCCGGGTAAAGGTCCGGGTCCGGGTCCGGGTCCGGGTCCGGGTAAGGTTCCGGGTCCGGGTCCGGGTCCGGGTCCGGGTCCGGGTCCGGGTCCGGGTCCGGGTCCGGGTCCGGGTCAGGTTCCGGGTCCGGGTCCGGGTCCGGGTCCGGGTCCGGGTAAGGGTCCGGGTCCGGGTCCGGGTCCGGGTAAGGGTCCGGGTCCGGGTCCGGGTCCGGGTCCGGGTCCAGGTAAGGGTCCGGGTCCGGGTCCAGGTCCAGGTCCGGGTCCGGGTCCGGGTCCGGGTCCGGATCCGGGTCAGGGTCCGGGTCCGGGTCCGGGTCCTGGTCCGGGTCCGGGTCCGGGTCCGGGTAAGAGTCCGGGTCCGGATCCGGGTCCGAGTCCGGGTCCGGGTAAGGGTCCCGGTCCATGTCCGGGTCCGGGTCCGGGTCCGGGTAAGGGTCCAGGTCCAGGTCCGGGTCCGGTTCCGGTTCCGGGTCCGGGTAAAGGTCCGGGTCCAGGTCCGGGTCCGGGTCCGGGTAAGGGTCCGGGTCCGGGTCCGGGTCCGGGTCCGGGTCCGGGTCCAGGTCCGGTTCCGGTTCCGGATCCGGGTCCGGGTAAAGGTCCGGTTCCGGGTCCGGGTCCGGGTCCGGGTCCGGGTCCGGGTCCGGGTAAGGGTCTGGGTCCGGGTCCGGGTCCGGGTCCGGGTAAGGGTCCGGGTCTGGGTCGGGGTCCGGGTCCGGGTCCGGGTAAGGGTCCGGGTCCGGGTCCGGGTCCGGGTCCGGGTCCGGGTCCGGGTAAGGGTCCGGGTCCATGTCCGGGTCCGGGTCTGGGTCCGGGTCCGGGTAAGGGTCCCGGTCCGGGTCCGGGTCCGGGTCCGGGTCCGGGTCCGGTTCCGGTTCCGGTTCCGGTTCCGGGTCTGGGTCCGGGTCCGGGTCCGGGTCCGGGTCCGGGTCCGGGTCCGGGTAAGGTTCCGGTTCCGGGTCCGGGTCCGGGTCCGGGTAAAGGTCCGGGTCCGGGTCCGGGTCCGGGTCCGGGTCCGGGTAAGGTTCCGGGTCCGGGTCCGGGTCCGGGTCCGGGTCCGGGTCCGGGTCCGGGTCCGGGTCAGGGTCAGGTTCCGGGTCCGGGTCCGGGTCCGGGTCCGGGTCCGGGTCCGGGTCCGGGTCCGGGTAAGGGTCCGGGTCCATGTCCGGGTCCGGGTCCGGGTCTGGGTCAGGGTCCGGGTCCAGGTCCGGTTCCGGTTCCGGTTCCGGTTCCGGGTAAGGGTCCGGTTCCGGGTCCGGGTCCGGGTCCAGGTCCAGGTCCGGGTCCGGGTCCGGGTCCGGGTCCGGGTCCGGATCTGGGTCAGGGTCCGGGTCCGGGTCCGGGTCCGGGTCCGGGTCCGGGTCCGGGTAAGGGTCCGGGTCCGGATCCGGGTCCGAGTCCGGGTCCGGATCCGGGTCCGAGTCCGGGTCCGGGTAAGGGTCCGGGTCCATGTCCGGGTCCGGGTCCGGGTCCGGGTAAGGGTCCAGGTCCAGGTCCGGGTCCGGGTCCGGTTCCGGTTCCGGGTCCAGGTAAAGGTCCGGGTCCAGGTCCGGGTCCGGGTCCGGGTCCGGGTAAGGGTCCTGGTCCGGGTCCGGGTCCGGGTCCGGGTCCGGGTCCGGGTCCGGGTCCGGGTCCGGGTCCGGGTCCGGGTCCGGTTCCGGGTCCGGGTCCGGGTAAAGGTCCGGGTCCGGGTCCGGGTCCGGGTCCATGTCAGGGTCCGGGTCCGGGTCCGGGTAAGGGTCCAGGTCCAGGTCCGGGTCCGGTTCCGGTTCCGGGTCCGGGTAAAAGTCCGGGTCCAGGTCCGGGTCCGGGTCCGGGTCCGGGTCCGGGTCCGGGTAAGGGTCCGGGTCCGGGTCCGGGTCCGGGTCCGGGTCCGGGTCCGGGTCCGGGTCCTGTTCCGGTTCCGGGTAAAGGTCCGGGTCCGGGTCCGGGTCCGGGTCCGGGTCCGGGTCCGGGTCCGGATCCGGGTCCGGGTCTGGGTCCGGGTCAGGGTCCGGGTCCGGGTCCGGGTAAGGGTCCAGGTCCGGGTCCGGCTCCGGGTCCGGGTCCGGGTCCGCGTCCGGGTCCGGGTCCGGGTCCGGGTAAGGGTCCGGGTCTGGGTCAGGGTCCGGGTCCAGGTCCGGTTCCGGTTCCGGTTCCGGTTCCGGTTCCGGGTAAGGGTCCGGGTCCGGGTCCGGGTCCGGGTCCGGGTCCGGGTCCGGGTCCGGGTAAGGGTCCGGGTCCGGGTCCGGGTAAGGGTCCGGGTCCGGGTCCGGGTCCGGGTAAGGGTCCGGGTCCGGGTCCGGGTCCGGGTCCGGGTCCGGGTCCGGGTCCGGGTCCGGGTCCAGGTAAGGATCCAGGTCCGGGTCCGGGTCCGGGTCCGGGTCCGGGTCCCGGTCCGGTTCCGGTTCCGGGTAAGGGTCCAGGTCCGGGTCCTGGTCCGGGTCCGGGTCCGGGTCCAGGTCCGGGTAAGGGTCCGGGTCCGGGTCCGGGTAAGGGTCCAGGTCCGGGTCCGGGTAAGGGTCCAGGTCCGGGTCCGGGTCAGGGTCCGGGTCCAGGTCCGGTTCCGGTTCCGGTTCCGGTTCCGGGTAAGGGTCCGGGTCAGGGTCCGGGTCCGGGTCCGGGTAAGGGTCTGGGTCCGGGTCCGGGTCCGGGTAAGGGTCCGGGTCCGGGTCCGGGTCCGGGTCCGGGTCCGGGTCCAGGTAAGGGTCCAGGTCCGGGTCCGGGTCCGGGTCCCGGTCCGGGTCCGGTTCCGGTTCCGGGTAAGGGTCCAGGTCCGGGTCCTGGTCCGGGTCCGGGTCCGGGTCCAGGTCCGGGTAAGGGTCCGGGTCCGGGTCCGGGTAAGGGTCCAGGTCCGGGTCCGGGTAAGGGTCCGGGTCCGGGTCCGGGTCCGGGTCCGGGTCCGGGTCCGGGTCCGGGTCCGGGTCCGGTTCGGGGTCCGGGTCCGGGTCCGGGTCCGGGTAAGGTTCCGGGTCCGGGTCCGGGTCCGTGTAAGGGTCCGGGTCCGGGTCCGGGTCCGGGTAAGGGTCCGGGTCCGGGTTCCGGGTCCGGGTCTGGTTCCGTGTCCGGTTCCCGGTCCGGGTCCGGGTAAAGGTCCGGGTCTGGGTCCGGGTCCGGGTCCGGGTCCGGGTCCGGGTAAGGGTCCGTGTCCGGGTCCGGGTCCGTGTCCGGGTCCGTGTCCGGGTCCGGGTCTGGGTCCGGGTCTGGGTCCGGGTCCAGGTTAGGGTCCGGTTCTGGGTCCGGGTCCGGGTCCGGGTCCGGGTCCGGGTCCGGGTCAGGGTCCGGGTCCGGGTCCGGGTCCAGGTCCGGGTCCGGGTCCGGGTAAGGGTCCGGGTAAGAGTCCGGGTCCGGTTCCGGTTCCGGGTACGGGTAAAGGTCCGGGTCCAAGTCCGGGTCCGGGTCCGGGTAAGGGTCCGGGTCCGGGTAAGGGTCCGGGTCCGGGTCCGGGTCCGGGTCCGGTTCCGGTTCCGGGTCCGGGTAAAGGTCCGGGTCCGGGTCCAGGTCCGGGTCCGGGTCCGGGTAAGGGTCCGGGTCCAGGTCCAGGTCCGGGTCCGGGTCCGGGTCCGGGTCCGGTTCCGGTTCCGGGTCCGGGTAAAGGTCCGGGTCCGGGTCCGGGTAAGGGTCCAGGTCCAGGTCCGGGTCCGGTTCCGGTTCCGGGTCCGGGTAAAGGTCCGGGTCCAGGTCCGGGTCCGGGTCCGGGTAAGGGTCCGGGTCCGGGTCCGGGTCCGGGTCCGGGTCCGGGTCCGGGTCCGGTTCCGGTTCCGGTTCCGGGTCCGGGTAAAGGTCCGTGTCCGGGTCCGGGTCCGGGTCCGGGTCCGGGTCCGGGTCCGGGTCAGGGTCCGGGTCTGGGTCCGGGTCCGGGTCCGGGTCCGGGTCCGGGTCCGGGTCCTGGTCCGGGCAAGGGTCCGGGTAAGGGTCCGGGTCCGGGTCCGGGTCCGGGTAAGGGTCCGGGTCCGGGTCCGGGTCCGGGTCCGGGTCCAGGTCCGGGTAAGGGTCCGGGTAAGGGTCCGGGTCCGGGTCCGGTTCCGGGTCCGGGTCCGGTTCCGGTTCCGGGTACGGGTAAAGGTCCGGGTCCAAGTCCGGGTCCGGGTCCGGGTAAGGGTCCGGGTCCGGGTAAGGGTCCGGGTCCGGGTCCGGGTCCGGGTCCGGTTCCGGTTCCGGGTCCGGGTAAAGGTCCGGGTCCGGGTCCGGGTCCGGGTCCGGGTCCGGGTCAGGTTCCGGGTCCGGGTCCGGGTCCGGGTCCGGGTCCGGGTAAGGGTCCGGGTCCGGGTCCGGGTCCGGGTAAGGGTCCGGGTCCGGGTCCGGGTCCGGGTCCAGGTAAGGGTCCAGGTCCGGGTCCAGGTCCGGGTCCGGGTCCGGGTCCGGGTCCGGGTAAGGGTCCGGGTCCGGGTCCGGATCCGGGTCCGAGTCCGGGTCCGGGTAAGGGTCCGGGTCCATGTCCGGGTCCGGGTCCGGGTCCGGGTAAGGGTCCAGGTCCAGGTCCGGGTCCGGTTCCTGTTCCGGGTCCGGGTAAAGGTCCGGGTCCAGGTCTGGGTCCGGGTCCGGGTAAGGGTCCGGGTCCGGGTCCGGGTCCGGGTCCGGTTCCGGTTCCGGGTCCGGGTCCAGGTAAAGGTCCGGGTCCGGGTCCGGGTCCGGGTCCGGGTCCGGGTCCGGGTAAGGGTCTGGGTCCGGGTCCGGGTCCGGGTCCGGGTAAGGGTCCGGGTCTGGGTCGGGGTCCGGGTCCGGGTCCGGGTAAGGGTCCGGGTCCGGGTCCGGGTCCGGGTCCGGGTCCGGGTAAGGGTCCGGGTCCATGTCCGGGTCCGGGTCTGGGTCCGGGTCCGGGTAAGGGTCCCGGTCCGGGTCCGGGTCCGGGTCCGGGTCCGGGTCCGGGTCCGGTTCCGGTTCCGGTTCCGGTTCCGGGTCCGGGTAAAGGTCCGGGTCCGGGTCCGGGTCCGGGTCCGGGTCCGGGTCCGGGTCCGGGTCCGGGTAAGGTTCCGGGTCCGGGTCCGGGTCCGGGTCCGGGTAAAGGTCCGGGTCCGGGTCCGGGTCCGGGTCCGGGTAAGGTTCCGGGTCCGGGTCCGGGTCCGGGTCCGGGTCCGGGTCCGGGTCCGGGTCCGGGTCCGGGTCCGGGTCAGGTTCCGGGTCCGGGTCCGGGTCCGGGTCCGGGTCCGGGTCCGGGTCCGGGTCCGGGTAAGGGTACGGGTCCATGTCCGGGTCCGGGTCCGGGTCCGGGTCTGGGTCAGGGTCCGGGTCCAGGTCCAGGTCCGGTTCCGGTTCCGGTTCTGGTTCCGGTTCCGGGTAAGGGTCCGGTTCCGGGTCCGGGTCCGGGTCCGGGTCCGGGTCCGGGTAAGGGTCTGGGTCCGGGTCCGGGTAAGGGTCCGGGTCCGGGTCCGGGTCCGGGTCCAGGTAAGGGTCCAGGTCCGGGTCCAGGTCCGGGTCCGGGTCCGGGTCCGGGTCCGGGTCCGGGTCCGGATCTGGGTCAGGGTCCGGGTCCGGGTCCGGGTCCGGGTCCGGGTCCGGGTCCGGGTAAGGGTCCGGGTCCGGATCCGGGTCCGAGTCCGGGTCCGGGTAAGGGTCCGGGTCCATGTCCGGGTCCGGGTCCGGGTCCGGGTAAGGGTCCAGGTCCAGGTCCGGGTCCGGGTCCGGTTCCGGTTCCGGTTCCGGGTCCAGGTAAAGGTCCGGGTCCAGGTCCGGATCCGGGTCCGGGTCCGGGTAAGGGTCCTGGTCTGGGTCCGGGTCCGGGTCCGGGTCCGGGTCCGGGTCCGGGTCCGGGTCCGGGTAAAGGTCCGGGTCCGGGTCCGGGTCCATGTCCGGGTCCGGGTCCGGGTCCGGGTAAGGGTCCAGGTCCAGGTCCGGGTCCGGTTCCGGTTCCGGGTCCGGGTAAAGGTCCGGGTCCAGGTCCGGGTCCGGGTCCGGGTCCGGGTCCGGGTCCGGGTCCGGGTCCGGGTAAGGGTCCGGGTCCGGGTCCGGGTCCGGGTCCGGGTCCGGGTCCGGGTCCTGTTCCGGTTCCGGGTAAAGGTCTGGGTCCGGGTCCGGGTCCGGGTCCGGGTCCGGGTTCGGGTCTGGGTCCGGGTCAGGGTCCGGGTCCGGGTCCGGGTAAGGGTCCAGGTCCGGGTCCGGCTCCGGGTCCGGGTCCGGGTCCGGGTCCGGGTCCGGGTCCGGGTCCGGGTAAGGGTCCGGGTCTGGGTCAGGGTCCGGGTCCAGGTCCGGTTCCGGTTCCGGTTCCGGTTCCGGGTAAGGGTCCGGGTCCGGGTCCGGGTCCGGGTCCGGGTCCGGGTCCGGGTCCGGGTCCGGGTCCGGGTAAGGGTCCGGGTCCGGGTCCGGGTCCGGGTAAGGGTCCGGGTCCGGGTCCGGGTCCGGGTCCGGGTAAGGGTCCGGGTCCGGGTCCGGGTCCGGGTTCGGGTCCGGGTCCGGGTCCAGGTAAGGATCCGGGTCCGGGTCCGGGTCCGGGTCCGGGTCCGGGTCCGGGTCCGGTTCCGGGTAAGGGTCCAGGTCCGGGTCCTGGTCCGGGTCCGGGTCCGGGTCCAGGTCCGGGTAAGGGTCCGGGTCCGGGTCCGGGTAAGGGTCCAGGTCCGAATCCGGGTAAGGGTCCGGGTCCGGGTCCGGGTCAGGGTCCGGGTCTGGGTCCGGGTCCGGGTCCTGGTCCGGGTCCGGGTCCGGGTAAGGGTCCAGGTCCGGGTCCGGCTCCGGGTCCGGGTCCGGGTCCGCGTCCAGGAACGGGTCCGGGTCCGGGTCCGCGTCCGGGTCCGGGTCCAGGTCCGGGTAAGGGTCCGGGTCCGGGTCAGGGTCCAGGTCCAGGTCCGGTTCCGGTTCCGGTTCCGGTTCCGGGTAAGGGTCCAGGTCCGGGTAAGGGTCCGGGTCCGGGTCCGGGTCCGGGTCCAGGTAAGGGTCCAGGTCCGGGTCCAGGTCCGGGTCCGGGTCCGGGTCCGGGTCCGGGTCCGGATCTGGGTCAGGGTCCGGGTCCGGGTCCGGGTCCGGGTCCGGGTCCGGGTCCGGGTCCGGGTAAGGGTCCGGGTCCGGATCCGGGTCCGAGTCCGGGTCCGGGTAAGGGTCCGGGTCCATGTCCGGGTGCGGGTCCGGGTCCGGGTAAGGGTCCAGGTCCAGGTCCGGGTCCGGGTCCGGTTCCGGTTCCGGTTCCGGGTCCAGGTAAAGGTACGGGTCCAGGTCCGGGTCCGGGTCCGGGTCCAGGTAAGGGTCCTGGTCCGGGTCCGGGTCCGGGTCCGGGTCCGGGTCCGGGTCCTGTTCCGGTTCCGGGTAAAGGTCCGGGTCCGGGTCCGGGTCCGGGTCCGGGTCCGGGTCCGGGTTCGGGTCTGGGTCCGGGTCAGGGTCCGGGTCTGGGTCCGGGTAAGGGTCCAGGTCCGGGTCCGGCTCCGGGTCCGGGTCCGGGTCCGGGTCCGGGTCCGGGTCCGGGTCCGGGTAAGGGTCCGGGTCTGGGTCAGGGTCCGGGTCCAGGTCCGGTTCCGGTTCCGGTTCCGGTTCCGGGTAAGGGTCCGGGTCCGGGTCCGGGTCCGGGTCCGGGTCCGGGTCCGGGTAAGGGTCCGGGTCCGGGTCCGGGTCCGGGTAAGGGTCCGGGTCCGGGTCCGGGTCCGGGTCCGGGTAAGGGTCCGGGTCCGGGTCCGGGTCCGGGTCCGGGTCCGGGTCCGGGTCCAGGTAAGGATCCAGGTCCGGGTCCGGGTCCGGGTCCGGGTCCGGGTCCGGTTCCGGGTAAGGGTCAAGGTCCGGGTCCTGGTCCGGGTCCGGGTCCGGGTCCAGGTCCGGGTAAGGGTCCGGGTCCGGGTCCGGGTAAGGGTCCAGGTCCGGGTCCGTGTAAGGGTCCGGGTCCGGGTCCGGGTCAGGGTCCGGGTCTGGGTCCGGGTCCGGGTCCTGGTCCGGGTCCGGGTAAGGGTCCAGGTCCGGGTCCGGCTCCGGGTCCGGGTCCGGGTCCGCGTCCAGGTCCGGGTCCGGGTCCGGGTCCGCGTCCGGGTCCGGGTCCAGGTCCGGGTAAGGGTCCGGGTCCGGGTCAGGGTCCAGGTCCAGGTCCGGTTCCGGTTCCGGTTCCGGGTCCGGGTAAGGGTCCGGGTCCGGGTCCGGGTCCGGGTAAGGGTCCTGGTCCGGGTCCGGGTCCGGGTCCGGGTCCGGGTCCGGGTCCGGGTCCGGGTCCGGGTCCGGGTCCGGGTCCGGGTCCGGGTCCGGGTCCGGGTAAAGGTCCGGCTCCGGGTCCGGGTCCATGTCCATGTCCGGGTCCGGGTCCGGGTCCTGGTCCGGGTAAGGGTCCAGGTCCAGGTCCGGGTCCGGTTCCGGTTCCGGGTCCCCGTAAAGGTCCGGGTCCAGGTCCGGGTCCGGGTCCGGGTCCGGGTCCGGGTCCGGGTCCGGGTCCGGGTAAGGGTCCGGGTCCGGGTCCGGGTCCGGGTCCGGGTCCGGGTCCGGGTCCTGTTCCGGTTCCGGGTAAAGGTCCGGGTCCGGGTCCGGGTCCGGGTCCGGGTCCGGGTCCGGGTCCGGGTCTGGGTCCGGGTCAGGGTCCGGGTCCGGGTCCGGGTAAGGGTCCAGGTCCGGGTCTGGCTCCGGGTCCAGGGCCGGGTCCGCGTCCGGGTCCGGGTCCGGGTCCGGGTAAGGGTCCGGGTCTGGGTCAGGGTCCGGGTCCAGGTCCGGTTCCGGTTCCGGTTCCGGGTAAGGGTCCGGGTCCGGGTCCGGGTCCGGGTCCGGGTCCGGGTCCGGGTCCGGGTCCGGGTCCGGGTCCGGGTCCGGGTAAGGGTCCGGGTCCGGGTCCGGGTAAGGGTCCGGGTCCGGGTCCGGGTCCGGGTAAGGGTCCGGGTCCGGGTCCGGGTCCGGGTCCGCCTCCGGGTCCGGGTCCAGGTAAGGATCCAGGTCCGGGTCCGGGTCCGGGTCCGGGTCCGGGTCCGGTTCCGGTTCCGGGTAAGGGTCCAGGTCCGGGTCCTAGTCCGGGTCCGGGTCCGGGTCCAGGTCCGGTTCCGGTTCCGGTTCCGGTTCCGGGTAAGGGTCCGGGTCAGGGTCCGGGTCCGGGTCCGGGTAAGGGTCCGGGTCCGGGTCCGGGTCCGGGTAAGGGTCCGGGTCCGGGTCCGGGTCCGGGTCCGGGTCCGGGTCCGGGTCCAGGTAAGGGTCCAGGTCCGGGTCCGGGTCCGGGTCCGGGTCCGGGTAAGGGTCCGGGTCCGGGTCCGGGTCCGGTTCCGGGTAAGGGTCCAGGTCCGGGTCCTGGTCCGGGTCCGGGTCCGGGTCCGGGTCCAGGTCCGGGTAAGGGTCCGGGTCCGGGTCCGGGTAAGGGTCCGGGTCCGGGTCCGGGTAAGGGTCCGGGTCCGGGTCCGGGTCCGGGTCCGGGTCCGGGTCCGGGTCCGGGTCCGGTTCGGGGTCCGGGTCCGGGTCCGGGTCCGGGTAAGGTTCCGGGTCCGGGTCCGGGTCCGGGTAAGGGTCCGGGTCCGGGTCCGGGTCCGGGTCCGGGTAAGGGTCCGGGTCCGGGTTCCGGGTCCGGGTCTGGTTCCGTGTCCGGTTCCGGGTCCGGGTCCGGGTAAAGGTCCGGGTCCGGGTTCCGGGTCCGGGTCTGGTTCCGGTTCCGGGTCCGGGTCCGGGTCCGGGTAAAGGTCCGGGTCCGGGTCCGGGTCCGGGTCCGGGTAAAGGTCCGGGTCCAGGTCCGGGTCCGGGTCCGGGTCCGGGTCCGGGTCCGGGTCAGGGTCCGGGTCCGGGTCCGGGTCCGGGTCCGGGTCCGGGTCCGGGTCCTGGTCCGGGTAAGGGTCCGGGTAAGGGTCCGGGTCCGGGTCCGGGTCCGGGTAAGGGTCCGGGTCCGGGTCCGGGTCCGGTTCCGGTTCCGGGTCCGGGTAAAGGTCCGGGTCCGGGTCCAGGTCCGGGTCCGGGTCCCGGTAAGGGTCCGGGTCCGGGTCCGGGTCCGGGTCCGGGTCCGGGTCCGGGTCCGGGTCTGGGTCCGGGTAAGGGTCCGGGTCCGGATCCGGGTCCGAGTCCGGGTCCGGGTAAGGGTCCGGGTCCATGTCCGGGTCCGGGTCCGGGTCCGGGTAAGGGTCCAGGTACAGGTCCGGGTCCGGTTCCGGTTCCGGGTCCGGGTAAAGGTCCGGGTCCAGGTCCGGGTCCGGGTCCGGGTAAGGGTCCGGGTCCGGGTCCGGGTCCGGGTCCGGGTCCGGGTCCGGGTCCGGGTAAGGGTCCGGGTCCATGTCCGGGTCCGGGTCCGGGTCCGGGTCCGGGTAAGGGTCCGGGTAAGGGTCCGGGTCCGGGTCCGGTTCCGGGTCCGGTTCCGGTTCCGGGTACGGGTAAAGGTCCGGGTCCAAGTCCGGGTCCGGGTCCGGGTAAGGGTCCGGGTCCGGGTAAGGGTCCGGGTCCGGGTCCGGGTCTGGTTCCGGGTCCGGGTCCGGGTCCGGGTCCGGTTCCGGGTCCGGGTAAAGGTCCGGGTCCGGGTCCGGGTCCGGGTCCGGGTCCGGGTCCAGGTAAGGTTCCGGGTCCGGGTCCGGGTCCGGGTCCGGGTCCGGGTCCGGGTCCGGGTCCGGGTCCGGGTCCAGGTAAGGGTCCAGGTCCGGGTCCGGGTCCGGGTCCGGGTCCGGGTCCGGGTCCGGGTCCGGGTCCGGTTCCGGGTAAGGGTCCAGGTCCGGGTCCTGGTCCGGGTCCGGGTCCGGGTCCGGGTCCAGGTCCGGGTAAGGGTCCGGGTCCGGGTCCGGGTAAGGGTCCAGGTCCGGGTCCGGGTAAGGGTCCGGGTCCGGGTCCGGGTCCGGGTCCGGGTCCGGGTCCGGGTCCGGGTCCGGTTCGGGGTCCGGGTCCGGGTCCGGGTCCGGGTAAGGTTCCGGGTCCGGGTCCGGGTCCGGGTAAGGGTCCTGGTCCGGGTCCGGGTCCGGGTCCGGGTCCGGGTCCGGGTCCGGGTCCGGGTCCGGGTCCGGGTCCGGTTCCGGGTCCGGGTCCGGGTCCAGGTCCGGGTCCGGTTCCGGTTCCGGGTCCCCGTAAAGGTCCGGGTCCAGGTCCGGGTCCGGGTCCGGGTCCGGGTCCGGGTCCGGGTCCGGGTCCGGGTAAGGGTCCGGGTCCGGGTCCGGGTCCGGGTCCGGGTCCGGGTCCGGGTCCTGTTCCGGTTCCGGGTAAAGGTCCGGGTCCGGGTCCGGGTCCGGGTCCGGGTCCGGGTCCGGGTCCGGGTCTGGGTCCGGGTCAGGGTCCGGGTCCGGGTCCGGGTAAGGGTCCAGGTCCGGGTCTGGCTCCGGGTCCGGGGCCGGGTCCGCGTCCGGGTCCGGGTCCGGGTCCGGGTCCGGGTAAGGGTCCGGGTCTGGGTCAGGGTCCGGGTCCAGGTCCGGTTCCGGTTCCGGTTCCGGTTCCGGGTAAGGGTCCGGGTCCGGGTCCGGGTCCGGGTCCGGGTCCGGGTCCGGGTCCGGGTCCGGGTCCGGGTAAGGGTCCGGGTCCGGGTCCGGGTAAGGGTCCGGGTCCGGGTCCGGGTCCGGGTAAGGGTCCGGGTCCGGGTCCGGGTCCGGGTCCGCCTCCGGGTCCGGGTCCAGGTAAGGATCCAGGTCCGGGTCCAGGTCCGGGTCCGGGTCCGGGTCCGGTTCCGGTTCCGGGTAAGGGTCCAGGTCCGGGTCCTAGTCCGGGTCCGGGTCCGGGTCCAGGTCCGGTTCCGGTTCCGGTTCCGGTTCCGGGTAAGGGTCCGGGTCAGGGTCCGGGTCCGGGTCCGGGTAAGGGTCCGGGTCCGGGTCCGGGTCCGGGTAAGGGTCCGGGTCCGGGTCCGGGTCCGGGTCCGGGTCCGGGTCCGGGTCCAGGTAAGGGTCCAGGTCCGGGTCCGGGTCCGGGTCCGGGTCCGGGTCCGGGTCCGGGTCCGGGTCCGGTTCCGGGTAAGGGTCCAGGTGCGGGTCCTGGTCCGGGTCCGGGTCCGGGTCCGGGTCCGGGTCCGGGTAAGGTTCCGGGTCCGGGTCCGGGTCCGGGTAAGGGTCCGGGTCCGGGTCCGGGTCCGGGTCCGGGTCCGGGTAAGGGTCCGGGTCCGGGTTCCGGGTCCGGGTCTGCTTCCGTGTCCGGTTCCGGGTCCGGGTCCGGGTAAAGGTCCGGGTCCGGGTTCCGGGTCCGGGTCTGGTTCCGGTTCCGGGTCCGGGTCCGGGTCCGGGTAAAGGTCCGGGTCCGGGTCCGGGTCCGGGTCCGGGTAAAGGTCCGGGTCCAGGTCCGGGTCCGGGTCCGGGTCCGGGTCCGGGTCCGGGTCAGGGTCCGGGTCCGGGTCCGGGTCCGGGTCCGGGTCCGGGTCCGGGTCCGGGTCCTGGTCCGGGTAAGGGTCCGGGTAAGGGTCCGGGTCCGGGTCCGGGTCCGGGTAAGGGTCCGGGTCCGGGTCCGGGTCCGGTTCCGGTTCCGGGTCCGGGTAAAGGTCCGGGTCCGGGTCCAGGTCCGGGTCCGGGTCCCGGTAAGGGTCCGGGTCCGGGTCCGGGTCCGGGTCCGGGTCCGGGTCCGGGTCTCGGTCCGGGTAAGGGTCCGGGTCCGGATCCGGGTCCGAGTCCGGGTCCGGGTAAGGGTCCGGGTCCATGTCCGGGTCCGGGTCCGGGTCCGGGTAAGGGTCCAGGTACAGGTCCGGGTCCGGTTCCGGTTCCGGGTCCGGGTAAAGGTCCGGGTCCAGTTCCGGGTCCGGGTCCGGGTAAGGGTCCGGGTCCGGGTCCGGGTCCGGGTCCGGGTCCGGGTCCGGGTCCGGGTCCGGGTCCGGGTCCGGGTAAGGGTCCGGGTCCATGTCCGGGTCCGGGTCCGGGTCCGGGTCCGGGTAAGGGTCCGGGTAAGGGTCCGGGTCCAGGTCCGGGTCCGGGTCCGGGTCCGGTTCCGGGTACGGGTAAAGGTCCGGGTCCAAGTCCGGGTCCGGGTCCGGGTAAGGGTCCGGGTCCGGGTAAGGGTCGGGGTTCGGGTCCGGGTCCGGGTCCGGTTCCGGGTCCGGGTCCGGGTCCGGGTCCGGTTCCGGGTCCGGGTAAAGGTCCGGGTCCGGGTCCGGGTCCGGGTCCGGGTCCAGGTAAGGTTCCGGGTCCGGGTCCGGGTCCGGGTCCGGGTCCGGGTCCGGGTCCGGGTCAGGTTCCGGTTCCGGGTCCGGGTCCGGGTCCAGGTCCGGGTCCGGGTCCGGGTCCGGGTCCGGGTAAGGGTCCGGGTCCATGTCCGGGTCCGGGTCCGGGTCCGGGTCAGGGTCCGGGTCCAGGTCCAGTTCCGGTTCCGGTTCCGGTTCCGTGTAAGGGTCCGGGTCCGGGTCCGGGTCCGGGTCCGGGTCCGGGTCCGGGTCCGGGTCCGGGTAAGGGTCCGGGTCCGGGTCCGGGTCCGGGTCCAGGTAAGGGTCCAGGTCCGGGTCCAGGTCCAGGTCCGGGTCCGGGTCCGGGTCCGGGTCCGGATCCGGGTCAGGGTCCGGGTCCGGGTCCGGGTCCGGGTCCGGGTCCGGGTCCGGGTCCGGGTCCGGGTCCGGGTAAGGGTCCGGGTCCGGATCCGGGTCCGAGTCCGGGTGCGGGTAAGGGTCCGGGTCCATGTCCGGGTCCGGGTCCGGGTCCGGGTCCGGGTAAGGGTCCAGGTCCAGGTCCGGGTCCGGTTCCGGTTCCGGGTCCGGGTAAAGGTCCGGGTCCAGGTCCGGGTCCGGGTCCGGGTAAGGGTCCGGGTCCGGGTCCGGGTCCGGGTCCGGGTCCGGGTCCGGGTCCGGGTCCGGGTCCGGGTCCGGTTCCGGTTCCGGTTCCGGGTCCGGGTAAAGGTCCGTGTCCGGGTCCGGGTCCGGGTCCGGGTCCGGGTCAGGGTCCGGGTAAGGGTCTGGGTCCGGGTCCGGGTCCGGGTCCGGGTAAGGGTCCGGGTCTGGGTCGGGGTCCGGGTCCGGGTCCGGGTAAGGGTCCGGGTCCGGGTCCGGGTCCGGGTCCGGGTCCGGGTCCGGGTCCGGGTAAGGGTCCGGGTCCATGTCCGGGTCCGGGTCTGGGTCCGGGTCCGGGTAAGGGTCCCGGTCCGGGTCCGGGTCCGGGTCCGGGTCCGGGTCCGGGTCCGGGTCCGGTTCCGGTTCCGGTTCCGGGTCCGGGTCCGGGTAAAGGTCCGGGTCCGGGTCCGGGTCCGGGTCCGGGTCCGGGTCCGGGTCCGGGTCCGGGTCCGGGTAAGGTTCCGGATCCGGGTCCGGGTCCGGGTCCGGGTAAATGTCCGGGTCCGGGTCCGGGTCCGGGTCCGGGTCCGGGTCCGGGTCCGGGTCCGGGTCCGGGTCCAGGTCCGGGTCCGGGTCCGGGTCCGGGTCAGGTTCCGGGTCCGGGTCCGGGTCCGGGTCCGGGTCCGGGTCCGGGTCCGGGTCCGGGTTCGGGTAAGGGTCCGGGTCCATGTCCGGGTCCAGGTCCGGGTCAGGGTCCGGGTCCGGGTCCAGGTCCGGTTCCGGTTCCGGTTCCGGTTCCGGGTAAGGGTCCGGTTCCGGGTCCGGGTCCGGGTCCGGGTCCGGGTCCGGGTCCGGGTAAGGTTCCGGATCCGGGTCCGGGTCCGGGTCCGGGTAAATGTCCGGGTCCGGGTCCGGGTCCGGGTCCGGGTCCGGGTCCGGGTCCGGGTCCAGGTCCGGGTCCGGGTCCGGGTCCGGGTCAGGTTCCGGGTCCGGGTCCGTGTCCGGGTCCGGGTCCGGGTCCGGGTCCGGGTCCGGGTCCGGGTCCGGGTTCGGGTAAGGGTCCGGGTCCATGTCCGGGTCCAGGTCCGGGTCAGGGTCCGGGTCCGGGTCCAGGTCCGGTTCCGGTTCCGGTTCCGGTTCCGGGTAAGGGTCCGGGTCCGGGTAAATGTCCGGGTCCGGGTCCGGGTCCGGGTCCGGGTCCGGGTCCGGGTCCGGGTCCGGGTCCGGGTCCAGGTCCGGGTCCGGGTCCGGGTCAGGGTCAGGTTCCGGGTCCGGGTCCGGGTCCGGGTCCGGGTCCGGGTCCGGGTCCGGGTCCGGGTTCGGGTAAGGGTCCGGGTCCATGTCCGGGTCCAGGTCCGGGTCAGGGTCCGGGTCCGGGTCCAGGTCCGGTTCCGGTTCCGGTTCCGGTTCCGGGTAAGGGTCCGGTTCCGGGTCCGGGTCCGGGTCCGGGTCCGGGTCCGGGTCCGGGTAAGGTTCCGGATCCGGGTCCGGGTCCGGGTCCGGGTAAATGTCCGGGTCCGGGTCCGGGTCCGGGTCCGGGTCCGGGTCCGGGTCCGGGTCCAGGTCCGGGTCCGGGTCCGGGTCCGGGTCAGGTTCCGGGTCCGGGTCCGTGTCCGGGTCCGGGTCCGGGTCCGGGTCCGGGTCCGGGTCCGGGTCCGGGTTCGGGTAAGGGTCCGGGTCCATGTCCGGGTCCAGGTCCGGGTCAGGGTCCGGGTCCGGGTCCAGGTCCGGTTCCGGTTCCGGTTCCGGTTCCGGGTAAGGGTCCGGTTCCGGGTCCGGGTCCGGGTCCGGGTCCGGGTCCGGGTAAGGGTCCGGGTCCGGGTCCGGGTAAGGGTCCGGGTCCGGGTCCGGGTCCGGGTCCAGGTAAGGGTCCAGGTCCGGGTCCAGGTCCGGGTCCGGGTCCGGGTCCGGGTCCGGGTCCGGGTCCGGATCTGGGTCAGGGTCCGGGTCCGGGTCCGGGTCCGGGTCCGGGTCCGGGTCCGGGTAAGGGTCCGGGTCCGGATCCGGGTCCGAGTCCGGGTCCGGGTAAGGGTCCGGGTCCATGTCCGGGTCCGGGTCCGGGTCCGGGTAAGGGTCCAGGTCCAGGTCCGGGTAAGGGTCCGGGTCTGGGTCCGGGTAAGGGTCCAGGTCCGAGTCCGGGTAAGGGTCCGGGTCCGGGTCCGGGTCCGGGTCAGGGTCCGGGTCTGGGTCCGGGTCGGGGTCCGGGTCCGGGTAAGGGTCCAGGTCCGGGTCCGGCTCCGGGTCCGGGTCCGGGTCCGGGTCCGGGTCCGGGTCCGTGTCCGGGTCCGGGTCCAGGTCCGGGTAAGGGTCCGGGTCCGGGTCCGGGTCCGGGTAAGGTTCCGGATCCGGGTCCGGGTCCGGGTCCGGGTAAATGTCCGGGTCCGGGTCCGGGTCCGGGTCCGGGTCCGGGTCCAGGTCCGGGTCCGGGTCCGGGTCCGGGTCCGGGTCAGGTTCCGGGTCCGGGTCCGGGTCCGGGTCCGGGTCCGGGTCCGGGTCCGGGTCCGGGTCCGGGTCCGGGTTCGGGTAAGGGTCCGGGTCCATGTCCGGGTCCAGGTCCGGGTCAGGGTCCGGGTCCGGGTCCAGGTCCGGTTCCGGTTCCGGTTCCGGTTCCGGGTAAGGTCCGGTTCCGGGTCCGGGTCCGGGTCCGGGTCCGGGTCCGGGTAAGGGTCCGGGTCCGGGTCCGGGTAAGGGTCCGGGTCCGGGTCCGGGTCCGGGTCCAGGTAAGGGTAAGGGTCCGGGTCCGGATCCGGGTCCGAGTCCGGGTCCGGGTAAGGGTCCGGGTCCATGTCCGGGTCCGGGTCCGGGTCCGGGTAAGGGTCCAGGTCCAGGTCCGGGTAAGGGTCCGGGTCTGGGTCCGGGTAAGGGTCCAGGTCCGAGTCCGGGTAAGGGTCCGGGTCCGGGTCCGGGTCCGGGTCAGGGTCCGGGTCTGGGTCCGGGTCCGGGTCCGGGTCCGGGTAAGGGTCCAGGTCCGGGTCCGGCTCCGGGTCCGGGTCCGGGTCCGGGTCCGGGTCCGGGTCCGCGTCCGGGTCCGGGTCCAGGTCCGGGTAAGGGTCCGGGTCCGGGTCCGGGTCCGGGTCCAGGTCCGGTTCCGGTTCCGGTTCCGGTTCCGGGTAAGGGTCCGGGTCAGGGTCCGGGTCCGGGTCCGGGTAAGGGTCCGGGTCCGGGTCCGGGTCCGGGTCCGGGTCCGGGTCCGGGTCCAGGTAAGGGTCCAGGTCCGGGTCCGGGTCCGGGTCCGGGTCCGGGTCCGGTTCCGGTTCCGGGTAAGGGTCCAGGTCCGGGTCCTGGTCCGGGTCCGGGTCCGGGTCCAGGTCCGGGTAAGGGTCCGGGTCCGGGTCCGGGTCCGGGTCCGGGTCAGGGTCCGGGTCTGGGTCCGGGTCCAGGTCCGGGTCCGGGTCCGGGTCCGGGTCCGGGTCCGGGTCCGGTTCCGGTTCTGGGTAAGGGTCCAGGTCCGGGTCCTGGTCCGGGTCCGGGTCCGGGTCCGGGTAAGGGTCCGGGTAAGGGTCCGGGTCCGGGTCCGGGTCCGGGTCCGGTTCCGGTTCCGGGTACGGGTAAAGGTCCGGGTCCAAGTCCGGGTCCGGGTCCGGGTAAGGGTCCGGGTCCGGGTAAGGGTCCGGGTCCGGGTCCGGGTCCGGTTCCGGGTCCGGGTCCGGGTCCAGGTCCGGGTCCGGGTCCGGTTCCGGGTCCGGGTAAAGGTCCGGGTCCGGGTCCGGGTCCGGGTCTGGGTCCGGGTAAGGTTCCGGGTCCGGGTACGGGTACGGGTCCGGGTCCGGGTACGGGTCCGGGTCCGGGTAAGGGTCCGGGTCCATGTCCGGGTCCGGGTCCGGGTCCGGGTCCGGGTCAGGGTCCGGGTCCAGGTCCGGTTCCGGTTCCGGTTCCGGTTCCAGGTAAGGGTCCGGTTCCGGGTCCGGGTCCGGGTCCGGGTCCGGGTCCGGGTCCGGGTCCGGGTAAGGGTCAGGGTCCGGGTCCGGGTCCGTGTAAGGGTCCGGGTCCGGGTCCGGGTCCGGGTCCAGGTAAGGGTCCAGGTCCGGGTCCAGGTCCAGGTCCGGGTCCGGGTCCGGGTCCGGGTCCGGATCCGGGTCAGGGTCCGGGTCCGGGTCCGGGTCCGGATCCGGGTCCGAGTCCGGGTCCGGGTAAGGGTCCGGGTCCATGTCCGGGTCCGGGTCCGGGTCCGGGTAAGGGTCCAGGTCCAGGTCCGGGTAAGGGTCCGGGTCTGGGTCCGGGTAAGGGTCCAGGTCCGAGTCCGGGTAAGGGTCCGGGTCCGGGTCCGGGTACGGGTCAGGGTCCGGGTCTGGGTCCGGGTCCGGGTCCGGGTCCGGGTAAGGGTCCAGGTCCGGGTCCGGCTCCGGGTCCGGGTCCGGGTCCTGGTCCGGGTCCGGGTCCGCGTCCAGGTCCGGGTCCAGGTCCGGGTAAGGGTCCGGGTCCGGGTCCGGGTCCGGGTCCAGGTCCGGTTCCGGTTCCGGTTCCGGTTCCGGGTAAGGGTCCGGGTCAGGGTCCGGGTCCGGGTCCGGGTAAGGGTCCGGGTCCGGGTCCGGGTCCGGGTCCGGGTCCGGGTCCAGGTAAGGGTCCAGGTCCGGGTCCGGGTCCGGGTCCGGGTCCGGGTCCGGTTCCGGTTCCGGGTAAGGGTCCAGGTCCGGGTCCTGGTCCGGGTCCGGGTCCGGGTCCAGGTCCGGGTAAGGGTCCGGGTCCGGGTCCGGGTCCGGGTCCGGGTCAGGGTCCGGGTCTGGGTCCGGGTCCAGGTCCGGGTCCGGGTCCGGGTCCGGGTCCGGGTCCGGGTCCGGTTCCGGTTCCGGGTAAGGGTCCAGGTCCGGGTCCTGGTCCGGGTCCGGGTCCGGGTCCGGGTAAGGGTCCGGGTAAGGGTCCGGGTCCGGGTCCGGGTCCGGGTCCGGTTCCGGTTCCGGGTACGGGTAAAGGTCCGGGTCCAAGTCCGGGTCCGGGTCCGGGTAAGGGTCCGGGTCCGGGTAAGGGTCCGGGTCCGTGTCCGGGTCCGGTTCCGGGTCCGGGTCCGGGTCCAGGTCCGGGTCCGGGTCCGGTTCCGGGTCCGGGTAAAGGTCCGGGTCCGGGTCCGGGTCCGGGTCTGGGTCCAGGTAAGGTTCCGGGTCCGGGTACGGGTACGGGTCCGGGTCCGGGTACGGGTCCGGGTCCGGGTCCGGGTAAGGGTCCGGGTCCATGTCCATGTCCGGGTCCGGGTCCGGGTCCGGGTCAGGGTCCGGGTCCAGGTCCGGTTCCGGTTCCGGTTCCGGTTCCGGTTCCAGGTAAGGGTCCGGTTCCGGGTCCGGGTCCGGGTCCGGGTCCGGGTCCGGGTCCGGGTCCGGGTCCGGGTCCGGGTAAGGGTCAGGGTCCGGGTCCGGGTCCGGGTAAGGGTCCGGGTCCGGGTCCGGGTCCGGGTCCAGGTAAGGGTCCAGGTCCGGGTCCAGGTCCAGGTCCGGGTCCGGGTCCGGGTCCGGGTCCGGATCCGGGTCAGGGTCCGGGTCCGGGTCCGGGTCCGGGTCCGGGTCCGGATCCGGGTCCGGGTAAGGGTCCGGGTCCGGATCCGGGTCCGAGTCCGGGTCCGGGTAAGGGTCCGGGTCCATGTCCGGTTCCGGTTCCGGGTCCGGGTAAAGGTCCGTGTCCGGGTCCGGGTCCGGGTCCGGGTCCGGGTCAGGGTCCGGGTAAGGGTCTGGGTCCGGGTCCGGGTCCGGGTCCGGGTCCGGGTAAGGGTCCGGGTCTGGGTCGGGGTCCGGGTCCGGGTCCGGGTAAGGGTCCGGGTCCGGGTCCGTGTCCGGGTCCGGGTCCGGGTCCGGGTAAGGGTCCGGGTCCATGTCCGGGTCCGGGTCTGGGTCCGGGTCCGGGTAAGGGTCCCGGTCCGGGTCCGGGTCCGGGTCCGGGTCCGGGTCCGGTTCCGGTTCCGGTTCCGGGTCCGGGTCCGGGTAAAGGTCCGGGTCCGGGTCCGGGTCCGGGTCCGGGTCCGGGTAAGGTTCCGGATCCGGGTCCGGGTCCGGGTCCGGGTAAATGTCCGGGTCCGGGTCCGGGTCCGGGTCCGGGTCCGGGTCCGGGTCCGGGTCCAGGTCCGGGTCCGGGTCCGGGTCCGGGTCAGGTTCCGGGTCCGGGTCCGGGTCCGGGTCCGGGTCCGGGTAAGGGTCCGGGTCCGGGTCCGGGTAAGGGTCCGGGTCCGGGTCCGGGTCCGGGTCCAGGTAAGGGTCCAGGTCCGGGTCCAGGTCCGGGTCCGGGTCCGGGTCCGGGTCCGGGTCCGGGTCCGGGTCCGGGTCCGGGTCCGGATCTGGGTCAGGGTCCGGGTCCGGGTCCGGGTCCGGGTCCGGGTCCGGGTCCGGGTAAGGGTCCGGGTCCGGATCCGGGTCCGAGTCCGGGTCCGGGTAAGGGTCCGGGTCCATGTCCGGGTCCGGGTCCGGGTCCGGGTAAGGGTCCAGGTCCAGGTCCGGGTAAGGGTCCGGGTCTGGGTCCGGGTAAGGGTCCAGGTCCGAGTCCGGGTAAGGGTCCGGGTCCGGGTCCGGGTCCGGGTCAGGGTCCGGGTCTGGGTCCGGGTCCGGGTCCGGGTCCGGGTAAGGGTCCAGGTCCGGGTCCGGCTCCGGGTCCGGGTCCGGGTCCGGGTCCGGGTCCGGGTCCGGGTCCGGGTCCAGGTCCGGGTAAGGGTCCGGGTCCGGGTCCGGGTCCGGGTAAGGTTCCGGATCCGGGTCCGGGTCCGGGTCCGGGTAAATGTCCGGGTCCGGGTCCGGGTCCGGGTCCGGGTCCGGGTCCGGGTCCGGGTCCAGGTCCGGGTCAGGGTCCGGGTCCGGGTCCGGGTCAGGTTCCGGGTCCGGGTCCGGGTCCGGGTCCGGGTCCGGGTCCGGGTCCGGGTCCGGGTCCGGGTCCGGGTTCGGGTAAGGGTCCGGGTCCATGTCCGGGTCCAGGTCCGGGTCAGGGTCCGGGTCCGGGTCCAGGTCCGGTTCCGGTTCCGGTTCCGGTTCCGGGTAAGGTCCGGGTCCGGGTCCGGGTCCGGGTCCGGGTCCGGGTCCGGGTCCGGGTAAGGGTCCAGGTCCGGGTCCAGGTCCGGGTCCGGGTCCGGGTCCGGGTCCGGGTCCGGGTCCGGATCTGGGTCAGGGTCCGGGTCCGGGTCCGGGTCCGGGTCCGGGTCCGGGTAAGGGTCCGGGTCCGGATCCGGGTCCGAGTCCGGGTCCGGGTAAGGGTCCGGGTCCATGTCCGGGTCCGGGTCCGGGTCCGGGTAAGGGTCCAGGTCCAGGTCTGGGTAAGGGTCCGGGTCTGGGTCCGGGTAAGGGTCCAGGTCCGAGTCCGGGTAAGGGTCCGGGTCCGGGTCCGGGTCCGGGTCAGGGTCCGGGTCTGGGTCCGGGTCCGGGTCCGGGTCCGGGTAAGGGTCCAGGTCCGGGTCCGGCTCCGGGTCCGGGTCCGGGTCCGGGTCCGGGTCCGGGTCCGCGTCCGGGTCCGGGTCCAGGTCCGGGTAAGGGTCCGGGTCCGGGTCCGGGTCCGGGTCCAGGTCCGGTTCCGGTTCCGGTTCCGGTTCCGGGTAAGGGTCCGGGTCAGGGTCCGGGTCCGGGTCCGGGTAAGGGTCCGGGTCCGGGTCCGGGTCCGGGTCCGGGTCCGGGTCCAGGTAAGGGTCCAGGTCCGGGTCCGGGTCCGGGTCCGGGTCCGGGTCCGGTTCCGGTTCCGGGTAAGGGTCCAGGTCCGGGTCCTGGTCCGGGTCCGGGTCCGGGTCCAGGTCCGGGTAAGGGTCCGGGTCCGGGTCCGGGTCAGGGTCCGGGTCAGGGTCCGGGTCTGGGTCCGGGTCCAGGTCCGGGTCCGGGTCCGGGTCCGGGTCCGGGTCCGGGTCCGGTTCCGGTTCCGGGTAAGGGTCCAGGTCCGGGTCCTGGTCCGGGTCCGGGTCCGGGTCCGGGTAAGGGTCCGGGTAAGGGTCCGGGTCCGGGTCCGGGTCCGGGTCCGGGTCCGGTTCCGGTTCCGGGTACGGGTAAAGGTCCGGGTCCAAGTCCGGGTCCGGGTCCGGGTAAGGGTCCGGGTCCGGGTAAGGGTCCGGGTCCGGGTCCGGGTCCGGTTCCGGGTCCGGGTCCGGGTCCAGGTCCGGGTCCGGGTCCGGTTCCGGGTCCGGGTAAAGGTCCGGGTCCGGGTCCGGGTCCGGGTCTGGGTCCGGGTAAGGTTCCGGGTCCGTGTACGGGTACGGGTCCGGGTCCGGGTACGGGTCCGGGTCCGGGTCCGGGTAAGGGTCCGGGTCCATGTCCGGGTCCGGGTCCGGGTCCGGGTCAGGGTCCGGGTCCAGGTCCGGTTCCGGTTCCGGTTCCGGTTCCAGGTAAGGGTCCGGTTCCGGGTCCGGGTCCGGGTCCGGGTCCGGGTCCGGGTCCGGGTCCGGGTCCGGGTAAGGGTCAGGGTCCGGGTCCGGGTCCGTGTAAGGGTCCGGGTCCGGGTCCGGGTCCGGGTCCAGGTAAGGGTCCAGGTCCGGGTCCAGGTCCAGGTCCGGGTCCGGGTCCGGGTCCGGGTCCGGATCCGGGTCAGGGTCCGGGTCCGGGTCCGGGTCCGGATCCGGGTCCGAGTCCGGGTCCGGGTAAGGGTCCGGGTCCATGTCCGGGTCCGGGTCCTGGTCCGGGTAAGGGTCCAGGTCCAGGTCCGGGTAAGGGTCCGGGTCTGGGTCCGGGTAAGGGTCCAGGTCCGAGTCCGGGTAAGGGTCCGGGTCCGGGTCCGGGTCCGGGTCAGGGTCCGGGTCTGGGTCCGGGTCCGGGTCCGGGTCCGGGTAAGGGTCCAGGTCCGGGTCCGGCTCCGGGTCCGGGTCCGGGTCCTGGTCCGGGTCCGGGTCCGCGTCCAGGTCCGGGTCCAGGTCCGGGTAAGGGTCCGGGTCCGGGTCCGGGTCCGGGTCCAGGTCCGGTTCCGGTTCCGGTTCCGGTTCCGGGTAAGGGTCCGGGTCAGGGTCCGGGTCCGGGTCCGGGTAAGGGTCCGGGTCCGGGTCCGGGTCCGGGTCCGGGTCCGGGTCCAGGTAAGGGTCCAGGTCCGGGTCCGGGTCCGGGTCCGGGTCCGGGTCCGGTTCCGGTTCCGGGTAAGGGTCCAGGTCCGGGTCCTGGTCCGGGTCCGGGTCCGGGTGCAGGTCCGGGTAAGGGTCCGGGTCCGGGTCCGGGTCCGGGTCCGGGTCAGGGTCCGGGTCTGGGTCCGGGTCCAGGTCCGGGTCCGGGTCCGAGTCCGGGTCCGGGTCCGGGTCCGGTTCCGGTTCCGGGTAAGGGTCCAGGTCCGGGTCCTGGTCCGGGTCCGGGTCCGGGTCCGGGTAAGGGTCCGGGTAAGGGTCCGGGTCCGGGTCCGGGTCCGGGTCCGGTTCCGGTTCCGGGTACGGGTAAAGGTCCGGGTCCAAGTCCGGGTCCGGGTCCGGGTAAGGGTCCGGGTCCGGGTAAGGGTCCGGGTCCGGGTCCGGGTCCGGTTCCGGGTCCGGGTCCGGGTCCAGGTCCGGGTCCGGGTCCGGTTCCGGGTCCGGGTAAAGGTCCGGGTCCGGGTCCGGGTCCGGGTCTGGGTCCAGGTAAGGTTCCGGGTCCGGGTACGGGTACGGGTACGGGTCCGGGTACGGGTCCGGGTCCGGGTCCGGGTAAGGGTCCGGGTCCATGTCCATGTCCGGGTCCGGGTCCGGGTCCGGGTCAGGGTCCGGGTCCAGGTCCGGTTTCCGGTTCCGGTTCCGGTTCCAGGTAAGGGTCCGGTTCCGGGTCCGGGTCCGGGTCCGGGTCCGGGTCCGGGTCCGGGTCCGGGTCCGGGTAAGGGTCAGGGTCCGGGTCCGGGTCCGGGTAAGGGTCCGGGTCCGGGTCCGGGTCGGGGTCCAGGTAAGGGTCCAGGTCCGGGTCCAGGTCCAGGTCCGGGTCCGGGTCCGGGTCCGGGTCCGGATCCGGGTCAGGGTCCGGGTCCGGGTCCGGGTCCGGGTCCGGGTCCGGGTCCGGGTCCGGGTAAGGGTCCGGGTCCGGATCCGGGTCCGAGTCCGGGTCCGGGTAAGGGTCCGGGTCCATGTCCGGTTCCGGTTCCGGGTCCGGGTAAAGGTCCGGGTCCAGGTCCGGGTCCGGGTCCGGGTCCGGGTAAGGGTCCGGGTCTGGGTCGGGGTCCGGGTCCGGGTCCGGGTAAGGGTCCGGGTCCGGGTCCGGGTCCGGGTCCGGGTCCGGGTCCGGGTAAGGGTCCGGGTCCATGTCCGGGTCCGGGTCTGGGTCCGGGTCCGGGTAAGGGTCCCGGTCCGGGTCCGGGTCCGGGTCCGGGTCCGGTTCCGGTTCCGGTTCCGGGTCCGGGTCCGGGTAAAGGTCCGGGTCCGGGTCCGGGTCCGGGTCCGGGTCCGGGTCCGGGTCCGGGTAAGGTTTCGGTTCCGGTTCCGGTTCCGGGTCCGGGTAAAGGTCCGGGTCCGGGTCCGGGTCCGGGTCCGGGTCCGGGTCCGGGTCCGGGTCCGGGTCCGGGTCAGGTTCCGGGTCCGGGTCCGGGTCCGGGTCCGGGTCCGGGTCCGGGTCCGGGTCCGGGTCCGGGTCCGGGTAAGGGTCCGGGTCCATGTCCGGGTCCGGGTCCGGGTCCGGGTCCGGGTCAGGGTCCGGGTCCAGGTCCGGTTCCGGTTCCGGTTCCGGTTCCGGGTAAGGGTCCGGTTCCGGGTCCGGGTCCGGGTCCGGGTCCGGGTCCGGGTAAGGGTCCGGGTCCGGGTCCGGGTCCGGGTCCGGGTAAGGGTCCGGGTCCGGGTCCGGGTCCGGGTCCGGGTCCAGGTAAGGGACCAGGTCCGGGTCCAGGTCCGGGTCCGGGTCCGGGTCCGGGTCCGGGTCCGGGTCCGGATCTGGGTCAGGGTCCGGGTCCGGGTCCGGGTCCGGGTCCGGGTCCGGGTCCGGGTAAGGGTCCGGATCCGGGTCCGAGTCCAGGTCCGGGTCCGGGTAAGGGTCCGGGTCCATGTCCGGGTCCGGGTCCGGGTCCGGGTAAGGGTCCAGGTCCAGGTCCGGGTCCGGTTCCGGTTCCGGGTCCAGGTAAATGTCCGGGTCCAGGTCCGGGTCCGGGTCCGGGTAAGGGTCCGGGTCCGGGTCCGGGTCCGGGTCCGGGTCCGGGTCCGGGTCCGGGTCCGGGTCCGGGTCCGGGTCCGGGTCCGGGTCCGGTTCCGGGTCCGGGTCCGGGTAAAGGTCCGGGTCCGGGTCCAGGTCCATGTCCGGGTCCGGGTCCGGGTCCGGGTAAGGGTCCAGGTCCAGGTCCGGGTCCGGTTCCGGTTCCGGGTCCGGGTAAAGGTCCGGGTCCGGGTCCGGGTCCGGGTCCGGGTCCGGGTCCGGGTCCGGGTCCGGGTCCGGGTCCGGGTCCGGGTCCGGGTCCGGGTAAGGGTCCGGGTCCGGGTCCGGGTCCGGGTCCGGTTCCGGTTCCGGTTCCGGGTAAAGGTCCGGATCCGGGTCCGGGTCCGGGTCCGGGTAAGGTTCCGGTTCCGGTTCCGGTTCCGGTTCCAGTTCCGGGTCCGGGTCCGGGTCCGGGTCCGGGTCCGGGTCCGGGTCCGGGTCCGGGTCCGGGTCTGGGTCCGGGTCAGGGTCCGGGTCTGGGTCCGGTTCCGGTTCCGGGTAAGGGTCCAGGTCCGGGTCCAGGTCCGGGTCCTGGTCCGGGTCCGGGTCCGAGTCCGGGTCCAGGTCCGGGTAAGTGTCCGGGTCCGGGTCCGGGTAAGGGTCCGGGTCCGAGTCCGGGTAAGGGTCCGGGTCCGGGTCCGGGTCCGGGTCAGGGTCCGGGTCTGGGTCCGGGTCCGGGTCCGGGTCCGGGTAAGGTTCCAGGTCCGGGTCCGGCTCCGGGTCCGGGTCCGGGTCCGGGTCCGCGTCCGGGTCCGGGTCCAGGTCCGGGTAAGGGTCCGGGTCCGGGTCAGGGTCCGGGTCCAGGTCCGGTTCCGGTTCCGGTTCCGGTTCCGGTTCCGGGTAAGGGTCCGGGTCAGGGTCCAGGTCCGGGTCCGGGTAAGGGTCCGGGTCCGGGTCCGGGTCCGGGTCCGGGTCCGGGTCCGGGTCCGGGTCCGGGTCCGGGTCCAGGTAAGGGTCCAGGTCCGGGTCCGGGTCCGGGTCCGGGTCCGGGTCCGGTTCCGGGTAAGGGTCCAGGTCCGGGTCCTGGTTCGGGTCCGGGTCCGGGTCCAGGTCCGGGTAAGGGTCCGGGTCCGGGTCCGGGTCCGGGTCAGGGTCCGGGTCTGGGTCCGGGTCCGGGTCCGGGTCCGGGTAAGGGTCCAGGTCCGGGTCCGGCTCCGTGTCCGGGTCCGGGTCCGCGTCCGGGTCCGGGTCCAGGTCCGGGTAAGGGTCCGGGTCCGGGTCAGGGTCCGGGTCCATGTCCGGGTCCGGGTCCGGGTCCGGGTAAGGGTCCAGGTCCAGGTCCGGGTCCGGTTCCGGTTCCGGGTCCAGGTAAAGGTCCGGGTCCAGGTACGGGTCCGGGTCCGGGTAAGGGTCCGGGTCCGGGTCCGGGTCCGGGTCTGGGTCCGGGTCCGGGTCCGGGTCCGGGTCCGGGTCCGGGTCCGGGTCCGGGTCCGGGTCCGGGTCCGGGTAAAGGTCCGGGTCCGGGTCCGGGTCCATGTCCGGGTCCGGGTCCGGGTCCGGGTAAGGGTCCAGGTCCAGGTCCGGGTCCGGTTCCGGTTCCGGGTCCAGGTAAAGGTCCGGGTCCAGGTCCGGGTCCGGGTCCGGGTAAGGGTCCGGGTCCGGGTCCGGGTCCGGGTCCGGGTCCGGGTCCGGGTCCGGGTCCGGGTCCGGGTCCGGGTCCGGGTCCGGGTCCGGGTAAAGGTCCGGGTCCGGGTCCGGGTCCATGTCCGGGTCCGGGTCCGGGTCCGGGTAAGGGTCCAGGTCCAGGTCCGGGTCCGGTTCCGGTTCCGGGTCCGGGTAAAGGTCCGGGTCCGGGTCCGGGTCCGGGTCCGGGTCCGGGTCCGGGTCCGGGTCCGGGTAAGGGTCCGGGTCCGGGTCCGGGTCCGGGTCCGGTTCCGGTTCCGGTTCCGGGTAAAGGTCCGGATCCGGGTCCGGGTCCGGGTCCGGGTAAGGTTCCGGTTCCGGTTCCGGTTCCGGTTCCAGTTCCGGGTCCGGGTCCGGGTCCGGGTCCGGGTCCGGGTCCGGGTCAGGTTCCGGGTCCGGGTCCGGGTCCGGGTCCGGGTCCGGGTCCGGGTCCGGGTCCGGGTCCGGGTCCGGGTCCGGGTCCGGGTCCGGGTCCGGGTAAAGGTCCGGGTCCGGGTCCGGGTCCATGTCCGGGTCCGGGTCCGGGTCCGGGTAAGGGTCCAGGTCCAGGTCCGGGTCCGGTTCCGGTTCCGGGTCCGGGTAAAGGTCCGGGTCCGGGTCCGGGTCCGGGTCCGGGTCCGGGTCCGGGTCCGGGTCCGGGTAAGGGTCCGGGTCCGGGTCCGGGTCCGGGTCCGGTTCCGGTTCCGGTTCCGGGTAAAGGTCCGGATCCGGGTCCGGGTCCGGGTCCGGGTAAGGTTCCGGTTCCGGTTCCGGTTCCGGGTCCATGTCCGGGTCCGGGTCCGGGTCCGGGTCCGGGTCAGGGTCCGGGTCCAGGTCCGGTTCCGGTTCCGGTTCCGGTTCCGGGTAAGGGTCCGGTTCCGGGTCCGGGTCCGGGTCCGGGTCCGGGTACGGGTAAGGGTCCGGGTCCGGGTCCGGGTCCGGGTAAGGGTCCGGGTCCGGGTCCGGGTCCGGGTCCGGGTCCAGGTAAGGGTCCAGGTCCGGGTCCAGGTCCGGGTCCGGGTCCGGGTCCGGGTCCGGGTCCGGGTCCGGATCTGGGTCAGGGTCCGGGTCCGGGTCCGGGTCCGGGTCCGGGTCCGGGTCCGGGTCCGGGTAAGGGTCCGGATCCGGGTCCGAGTCCGGGTCCGGGTCCGGGTAAGGGTCCGGGTCCATGTCCGGGTCCGGGTCCGGGTCCGGGTAAGGGTCCAGGTCCAGGTCCGGGTCCGGTTCCGGTTCCGGGTCCAGGTAAATGTCCGGGTCCAGGTCCGGGTCCGGGTCCGGGTCCGGGTAAGGGTCCGGGTCCGGGTCCGGGTCCGGGTCCGGGTCCGGGTCCGGGTCCGGGTCCGGGTCCGGGTCCGGGTCCGGGTCCGGGTAAAGGTCCGGGTCCGGGTCCGGGTCCATGTCCGGGTCCGGGTCCGGGTCCGGGTAAGGGTCCAGGTCCAGGTCCGGGTCCGGTTCCGGTTCCGGGTCCGGGTAAAGGTCCGGGTCCGGGTCCGGGTCCGGGTCCGGGTCCGGGTCCGGGTCCGGGTCCGGGTCCGGGTAAGGGTCCGGGTCCGGGTCCGGGTCCGGGTCCGGTTCCGGGTCCGGTTCCGGGTAAAGGTCCGGATCCGGGTCCGGGTCCGGGTCCGGGTAAGGTTCCGGTTCCGGTTCCGGTTCCGGTTCCAGTTCCGGGTCCGGGTCCGGGTCCGGGTCCGGGTCCGGGTCCGGGTCCGGGTCTGGGTCCGGGTCAGGGTCCGGGTCTGGGTCCGGTTCCGGTTCCGGGTAAGGGTCCAGGTCCGGGTCCAGGTCCGGGTCCTGGTCCGGGTCCGGGTCCGGGTCCGGGTCCAGGTCCGGGTAAGTGTCCGGGTCCGGGTCCGGGTAAGGGTCCGGGTCCGAGTCCGGGTAAGGGTCCGGGTCCGGGTCCGGGTCCGGGTCAGGGTCCGGGTCTGGGTCCGGGTCCGGGTCCGGGTCCGGGTAAGGGTCCAGGTCCGGGTCCGGCTCCGGGTCCGGGTCCGGGTCCGGGTCCGCGTCCGGGTCCGGGTCCAGGTCCGGGTAAGGGTCCGGGTCCGGGTCAGGGTCCGGGTCCAGGTCCGGTTCCGGTTCCGGTTCCGGTTCCGTGTAAGGGTCCGGGTCAGGGTCCAGGTCCGGGTCCGGGTAAGGGTCCGGGTCCGGGTCCGGGTCCGGGTCCGGGTCCGGGTCCGGGTCCGGGTCCGGGTCCGGGTCCGGGTCCAGGTAAGGGTCCAGGTCCGGGTCCGGGTCCGGGTCCGGGTCCGGGTCCGGTTCCGGGTAAGGGTCCAGGTCCGGGTCCTGGTTCGGGTCCGGGTCCGGGTCCAGGTCCGGGTAAGGGTCCGGGTCCGGGTCCGGGTCCGGGTCAGGGTCCGGGTCTGGGTCCGGGTCCGGGTCCGGGTCCGGGTAAGGGTCCAGGTCCGGGTCCGGCTCCGTGTCCGGGTCCGGGTCCGCGTCCGGGTCCGGGTCCAGGTCCGGGTAAGGGTCCGGGTCCGGGTCAGGGTCCGGGTCCATGTCCGGGTCCGGGTCCGGGTCCGGGTAAGGGTCCAGGTCCAGGTCCGGGTCCGGTTCCGGTTCCGGGTCCAGGTAAAGGTCCGGGTCCAGGTCCGGGTCCGGGTCCGGGTAAGGGTCCGGGTCCGGGTCCGGGTCCGGGTCTGGGTCCGGGTCCGGGTCCGGGTCCGGGTCCGGGTCCGGGTCCGGTTCCGGGTCCGGGTCCGGGTAAAGGTCCGGGTCCGGGTCCGGGTCCATGTCCGGGTCCGGGTCCGGGTCCGGGTAAGGGTCCAGGTCCAGGTCCGGGTCCGGTTCCGGTTCCGGGTCCAGGTAAAGGTCCGGGTCCAGGTCCGGGTCCGGGTCCGGGTCCGGGTAAGGGTCCGGGTCCGGGTCCGGGTCCGGGTCTGGGTCCGGGTCCGGGTCCGGGTCCGGGTCCGGGTCCGGGTCCGGGTCCGGGTCCGGGTCCGGTTCCGGGTCCGGGTCCGGGTAAAGGTCCGGGTCCGGGTCCGGGTCCATGTCCGGGTCCGGGTCCGGGTCCGGGTAAGGGTCCAGGTCCAGGTCCGGGTCCGGTTCCGGTTCCGGGTCCGGGTAAAGGTCCGGGTCCGGGTCCGGGTCCGGGTCCGGGTCCGGGTCCGGGTCCGGGTCCGGGTCCGGGTCCGGGTAAGGGTCCGGGTCCGGGTCCGGGTCCGGGTCCGGTTCCGGTTCCGGTTCCGGGTAAAGGTCCGGATCCGGGTCCGGGTCCGGGTCCGGGTAAGGTTCCGGTTCCGGTTCCGGTTCCGGTTCCAGTTCCGGGTCCGGGTCCGGGTCCGGGTCCGGGTCCGGGTCCGGGTCCGGGTCCGGGTCCGGGTCTGGGTCCGGGTCAGGGTCCGGGTCTGGGTCCGGTTCCGGTTCCGGGTAAGGGTCCAGGTCCGGGTCCAGGTCCGGGTCCTGGTCCGGGTCCGGGTCCGGGTCCGGGTCCAGGTCCGGGTAAGTGTCCGGGTCCGGGTCCGGGTAAGGGTCCGGGTCCGAGTCCGGGTAAGGGTCCGGGTCCGGGTCCGGGTCCGGGTCAGGGTCCGGGTCTGGGTCCGGGTCCGGGTCCGGGTCCGGGTCCGGGTAAGGGTCCAGGTCCGGGTCCGGCTCCGGGTCCGGGTCCGGGTCCGGGTCCGCGTCCGGGTCCGGGTCCAGGTCCGGGTAAGGGTCCGGGTCCGGGTAAGGGTCCGGGTCCAGGTCCGGTTCCGGTTCCGGTTCCGGTTCCGGGTAAGGGTCCGGGTCAGGGTCAAGGTCCGGGTCCGGGTAAGGGTCCGGGTCCGGGTCCGGGTCCGGGTCCGGGTCCGGGTCCGGGTCCGGGTCCGGGTCCGGGTCCAGGTAAGGGTCCAGGTCCGGGTCCGGGTCCGGGTCCGGGTCCGGGTCCATTTCCGGGTAAGGGTCCAGGTCCGGGTCTTGGTTCGGGTCCGGGTCCGGGTCCAGGTCCGGGTAAGGGTCCGGGTCCGGGTCCGGGTCCGGGTCAGGGTCCGGGTCTGGGTCTGGGTCCGGGTCCGGGTCCGGGTAAGGGTCCAGGTCCGGGTCCGGCTCCGTGTCCGGGTCCGGGTCCGCGTCCGGGTCCGGGTCCAGGTCCGGGTAAGGGTCCGGGTCCGGGTCAGGGTCCGGGTCCATGTCCGGGTCCGGGTCCGGGTCCGGGTAAGGGTCCAGGTCCAGGTCCGGGTCCGGTTCCTGTTCCGGGTCCAGGTAAAGGTCCGGGTCCAGGTCCGGGTCCGGGTCCGGGTAAGGGTCCGGGTCCGGGTCCGGGTCCGGGTCTGGGTCCGGGTCCGGGTCCGGGTCCGGGTCCGGGTCCGGGTCCGGTTCCGGTTCCGGGTCCGGGTAAAGGTCCGGGTCCGGGTCCGGGTCCATGTCCGGGTCCGGGTCCGGGTCCGGGTAAGGGTCCAGGTCCAGGTCCGGGTCCGGTTCCGGTTCCGGGTACGGGTAAAGGTCCGGGTCCGGGTCCGGGTCCGGGTCCGGGTCCGGGTCCGGGTCCGGGTCCGGGTCCGGGTAAGGGTCCGGGTCCGGGTCCGGGTCCGGGTCCGGTTCCGGTTCCGGTTCCGGGTAAAGGTCCGGATCCGGGTCCGGGTCCGGGTCCGGGTAAGGTTCCGGTTCCGGTTCCGGTTCCGATTCCGGTTCCGGTTCCGGGTCCGGGTCCGGGTCCGGGTCCGGGTCTGGGTCCGGGTCTGGGTCCGGGTCAGGGTCCGGGTCCGGGTCCGGGTCCGGGTAAGGGTCCGGGTAAGGGTCCAGGTCCAGGTCCGGGTCCGGTTCCGGTTCCGGGTCCGGGTAAAGGTCCGGGTCCGGGTCCGGTTCCGGTTCCGGGTCCAGGTAAAGGTCCGGGTCCAGGTCCGGGTCCGGGTCCGGGTAAGGGTCCGGGTCCGGGTCCGGGTCCGGGTCTGGGTCCGGGTCCGGGTCCGGGTCCGGGTCCGGGTCCGGGTCCGGGTCCGGGTCCGGGTCCGGGTCCGGGTCCGGGTCCGGGTCCGGGTAAAGGTCCGGGTCCGGGTCCGGGTCCATGTCCGGGTCCGGGTCCGGGTCCGGGTAAGGGTCCAGGTCCAGGTCCGGGTCCGGTTCCGGTTCCGGGTCCGGGTAAAGGTCCGGGTCCGGGTCCGGGTCCGGGTCCGGGTCCGGGTCCGGGTCCGGGTCCGGGTCCGGGTAAGGGTCCGGGTCCGGGTCCGGGTCCGGGTCCGGTTCCGGTTCCGGTTCCGGGTAAAGGTCCGGATCCGGGTCCGGGTCCGGGTCCGGGTAAGGTTCCGGTTCCGGTTCCGGTTCCGGTTCCAGTTCCGGGTCCGGGTCCGGGTCCGGGTCCGGGTCCGGGTCCGGGTCAGGTTCCGGGTCCGGGTCCGGGTCCGGGTCCGGGTCCGGGTCCGGGTCCGGGTCCGGGTCCGGGTCCGGGTCCGGGTAAGGGTCCGGGTCCATGTCCGGGTCCGGGTAAGGGTCCGGGTCCATGTCCGGGTCCGGGTCCGGGTCCGGGTCCGGGTCAGGGTCCGGGTCCAGGTCCGGTTCCGGTTCCGGTTCCGGTTCCGGGTAAGGGTCCGGTTCCGGGTCCGGGTCCGGGTCCGGGTCCGGGTCCGGGTAAGGGTCCGGGTCCGGGTCCGGGTCCGGGTAAGGGTCCGGGTCCGGGTCCGGGTCCGGGTCCGGGTCCAGGTAAGGGTCCAGGTCCGGGTCCAGGTCCGGGTCCGGGTCCGGGTCCGGGTCCGGGTCCGGGTCCGGATCTGGGTCAGGGTCCGGGTCCGGGTCCGGGTCCGGGTCCGGGTCCGGGTCCGGGTCCGGGTAAGGGTCCGGATCCGGGTCCGAGTCCGGGTCCGGGTCCGGGTAAGGGTCCGGGTCCATGTCCGGGTCCGGGTCCGGGTCCGGGTAAGGGTCCAGGTCCAGGTCCGGGTCCGGTTCCGGTTCAGTGTCCAGGTAAATGTCCGGGTCCAGGTCCGGGTCCGGGTCCGGGTAAGGGTCCGGGTCCGGGTCCGGGTCCGGGTCCGGGTCCGGGTCCGGGTCCGGGTCCGGGTCCGGGTCCGGGTCCGGGTCCGGGTCCGGGTAAAGGTCCGGGTCCGGGTCCATGTCCGGGTCCGGATCCGGGTCCGGGTAAGGGTCCAGGTCCAGGTCCGGGTCCGGTTCCGGTTCCGGGTCCGGGTAAAGGTCCGGGTCCGGGTCCGGGTCCGGGTCCGGGTCCGGGTCCGGGTCCGGGTCCGGGTCCGGGTAAGGGTCCGGGTCCGGGTCCGGGTCCGGGTCCGGTTCCGGGTCCGGTTCCGGGTAAAGGTCCGGATCTGGGTCCGGGTCCGGGTCCGGGTAAGGTTCCGGTTCCGGTTCCGGTTCCGGTTCCAGTTCCGGGTCGGGGTCCGGGTCCGGGTCCGGGTCCGGGTCCGGGTCCGGGTCCGGGTCTGGGTCCGGGTCAGGGTCCGGGTCTGGGTCCGGTTCCGGTTCCGGGTAAGGGTCCAGGTCCGGGTCCAGGTCCGGGTCCTGGTCCGGGTCCGGGTCCGGGTCCGGGTCCAGGTCCGGGTAAGTGTCCGGGTCCGGGTCCGGGTAAGGGTCCGGGTCCGAGTCCGGGTAAGGGTCCGGGTCCGGGTCCGGGTCCGGGTCAGGGTCCGGGTCTGGGTCCGGGTCCGGGTACGGGTCCGGGTAAGGGTCCAGGTCCGGGTCCGGCTCCGGGTCCGGGTCCGGGTCCGCGTCCGGGTCCGGGTCCAGGTCCGGGTAAGGGTCCGGGTCCGGGTCAGGGTCCGGGTCCAGGTCCGGTTCCGGTTCCGGTTCCGGTTCCGGGTAAGGGTCCGGGTCAGGGTCCAGGTCCGGGTCCGGGTAAGGGTCCGGGTCCGGGTCCGGGTCCGGGTCCGGGTCCGGGTCCGGGTCCGGGTCCGGGTCCGGGTCCAGGTAAGGGTCCAGGTCCGGGTCCGGGTCCGGGTCCGGGTCCGGGTCCGGGTCCGGTTCCGGGTAAGGGTCCAGGTCCGGGTCCTGGTTCGGGTCCGGGTCCGGGTCCAGGTCCGGGTAAGGGTCCGGGTCCGGGTCCGGGTCCGGGTCAGGGTCCGGGTCTGGGTCCGGGTCCGGGTCCGGGTCCGGGTAAGGGTCCAGGTCCGGGTCCGGCTCCGTGTCCGGGTCCGGGTCCGCGTCCGGGTCCGGGTCCAGGTCCGGGTAAGGGTCCGGGTCCGGGTCAGGGTCCGGGTCCATGTCCGGGTCCGGGTCCGGGTCCGGGTAAGGGTCCAGGTCCAGGTCCGGGTCCGGTTCCGGTTCCGGGTCCAGGTAAAGGTCCGGGTCCAGGTCCGGGTCCGGGTCCGGGTAAGGGTCCGGGTCCGGGTCCGGGTCCGGGTCTGGGTCCGGGTCCGGGTCCGGGTCCGGGTCCGGGTCCGGGTCCGGGTCCGGTTCCGGGTCCGGGTCCGGGTAAAGGTCCGGGTCCGGGTCCGGGTCCATGTCCGGGTCCGGGTCCGGGTCCGGGTAAGGGTCCAGGTCCAGGTCCGGGTCCGGTTCCGGTTCCGGGTCCAGGTAAAGGTCCGGGTCCAGGTCCGGGTCCGGGTCCGGGTAAGGGTCCGGGTCCGGGTCCGGGTCCGGGTCTGGGTCCGGGTCCGGGTCCGGGTCTGGGTCCGGGTCCGGGTCCGGGTCCGGGTCCGGGTCCGGGTCCGGTTCCGGGTCCGGGTCCGGGTAAAGGTCCGGGTCCGGGTCCGGGTCCATGTCCGGGTCCGGGTCCGGGTCCGGGTAAGGGTCCAGGTCCAGGTCCGGGTCCGGTTCCGGTTCCGGGTCCGGGTAAAGGTCCGGGTCCGGGTCCGGGTCCGGGTCCGGGTCCGGGTCCGGGTCCGGGTCCGGGTCCGGGTAAGGGTCCGGGTCCGGGTCCGGGTCCGGGTCCGGTTCCGGTTCCGGTTCCGGGTAAAGGTCCGGATCCGGGTCCGGGTCCGGGTCCGGGTAAGGTTCCGGTTCCGGTTCCGGTTCCGGTTCCAGTTCCGGGTCCGGGTCCGGGTCCGGGTCCGGGTCCGGGTCCGGGTCCGGGTCCGGGTCCGGGTCTGGGTCCGGGTCAGGGTCCGGGTCTGGGTCCGGTTCCGGTTCCGGGTAAGGGTCCAGGTCCGGGTCCAGGTCCGGGTCCTGGTCCGGGTCCGGGTCCGGGTCCGGGTCCAGGTCCGGGTAAGTGTCCGGGTCCGGGTCCGGGTAAGGGTCCGGGTCCGAGTCCGGGTAAGGGTCCGGGTCCGGGTCCGGGTCCGGGTCAGGGTCCGGGTCTGGGTCCGGGTCCGGGTCCGGGTCCGGGTCCGGGTAAGGGTCCAGGTCCGGGTCCGGCTCCGGGTCCGGGTCCGGGTCCGCGTCCGGGTCCGGGTCCAGGTCCGGGTAAGGGTCCGGGTCCGGGTAAGGGTCCGGGTCCAGGTCCGGTTCCGGTTCCGGTTCCGGTTCCGGGTAAGGGTCCGGGTCAGGGTCAAGGTCCGGGTCCGGTTAAGGGTCCGGGTCCGGGTCCGGGTCCGGGTCCGGGTCCGGGTCCGGGTCCGGGTCCGGGTCCAGGTAAGGGTCCAGGTCCGGGTCCGGGTCCGGGTCCGGGTCCGGGTCCGGTTCCGGGTAAGGGTCCGGGTCCGGGTCCGGGTCCGGGTCTGGGTCCGGGTCCGGGTCCGGGTCCGGGTCCGGGTCCGGGTCCGGGTCCGGTTCCGGGTCCGGGTCCGGGTAAAGGTCCGGGTCCGGGTCCGGGTCCATGTCCGGGTCCGGGTCCGGGTCCGGGTAAGGGTCCAGGTCCAGGTCCGGGTCCGGTTCCGGTTCCGGGTCCAGGTAAAGGTCCGGGTCCAGGTCCGGGTCCGGGTCCGGGTAAGGGTCCGGGTCCGGGTCCGGGTCCGGGTCTGGGTCCGGGTCCGGGTCCGGGTCCGGGTCCGGGTCCGGGTCCGGGTCCGGGTCCGGGTCCGGTTCCGGGTCCGGGTCCGGGTAAAGGTCCGGGTCCGGGTCCGGGTCCATGTCCGGGTCCGGGTCCGGGTCCGGGTAAGGGTCCAGGTCCAGGTCCGGGTCCGGTTCCGGTTCCGGGTCCGGGTAAAGGTCCGGGTCCGGGTCCGGGTCCGGGTCCGGGTCCGGGTCCGGGTCCGGGTCCGGGTCCGGGTCCGGGTAAGGGTCCGGGTCCGGGTCCGGGTCCGGGTCCGGTTCCGGTTCCGGTTCCGGGTAAAGGTCCGGATCCGGGTCCGGGTCCGGGTCCGGGTAAGGTTCCGGTTCCGGTTCCGGTTCCGGTTCCAGTTCCGGGTCCGGGTCCGGGTCCGGGTCCGGGTCCGGGTCCGGGTCCGGGTCCGGGTCCGGGTCTGGGTCCGGGTCAGGGTCCGGGTCTGGGTCCGGTTCCGGTTCCGGGTAAGGGTCCAGGTCCGGGTCCAGGTCCGGGTCCTGGTCCGGGTCCGGGTCCGGGTCCGGGTCCAGGTCCGGGTAAGTGTCCGGGTCCGGGTCCGGGTAAGGGTCCGGGTCCGAGTCCGGGTAAGGGTCCGGGTCCGGGTCCGGGTCCGGGTCAGGGTCCGGGTCTGGGTCCGGGTCCGGGTCCGGGTCCGGGTCCGGGTAAGGGTCCAGGTCCGGGTCCGGCTCCGGGTCCGGGTCCGGGTCCGGGTCCGCGTCCGGGTCCGGGTCCAGGTCCGGGTAAGGGTCCGGGTCCGGGTAAGGGTCCGGGTCCAGGTCCGGTTCCGGTTCCGGTTCCGGTTCCGGGTAAGGGTCCGGGTCAGGGTCAAGGTCCGGGTCCGGGTAAGGGTCCGGGTCCGGGTCCGGGTCCGGGTCCGGGTCCGGGTCCGGGTCCGGGTCCGGGTCCGGGTCCAGGTAAGGGTCCAGGTCCGGGTCCGGGTCCGGGTCCGGGTCCGGGTCCATTTCCGGGTAAGGGTCCAGGTCCGGGTCTTGGTTCGGGTCCGGGTCCGGGTCCAGGTCCGGGTAAGGGTCCGGGTCCGGGTCCGGGTCCGGGTCAGGGTCCGGGTCTGGGTCTGGGTCCGGGTCCGGGTCCGGGTAAGGGTCCAGGTCCGGGTCCGGCTCCGTGTCCGGGTCCGGGTCCGCGTCCGGGTCCGGGTCCAGGTCCGGGTAAGGGTCCGGGTCCGGGTCAGGGTCCGGGTCCATGTCCGGGTCCGGGTCCGGGTCCGGGTAAGGGTCCAGGTCCAGGTCCGGGTCCGGTTCCTGTTCCGGGTCCAGGTAAAGGTCCGGGTCCAGGTCCGGGTCCGGGTCCGGGTAAGGGTCCGGGTCCGGGTCCGGGTCCGGGTCTGGGTCCGGGTCCGGGTCCGGGTCCGGGTCCGGGTCCGGGTCCGGTTCCGGTTCCGGGTCCGGGTAAAGGTCCGGGTCCGGGTCCGGGTCCATGTCCGGGTCCGGGTCCGGGTCCGGGTAAGGGTCCAGGTCCAGGTCCGGGTCCGGTTCCGGTTCCGGGTACGGGTAAAGGTCCGGGTCCGGGTCCGGGTCCGGGTCCGGGTCCGGGTCCGGGTCCGGGTCCGGGTCCGGGTAAGGCTCCGGGTCCGGGTCCGGGTCCGGGTCCGGTTCCGGTTCCGGTTCCGGGTAAAGGTCCGGATCCGGGTCCGGGTCCGGGTCCGGGTAAGGTTCCGGTTCCGGTTCCGGTTCCGATTCCGGTTCCGGTTCCGGGTCCGGGTCCGGGTCCGGGTCCGGGTCTGGGTCCGGGTCTGGGTCCGGGTCAGGGTCCGGGTCCGGGTCCGGGTCCGGGTAAGGGTCCGGGTAAGGGTCCAGGTCCAGGTCCGGGTCCGGTTCCGGTTCCGGGTCCGGGTAAAGGTCCGGGTCCGGGTCCGGTTCCGGTTCCGGGTCCAGGTAAAGGTCCGGGTCCAGGTCCGGGTCCGGGTCCGGGTAAGGGTCCGGGTCCGGGTCCGGGTCCGGGTCTGGGTCCGGGTCCGGGTCCGGGTCCGGGTCCGGGTCCGGGTCCGGGTCCGGGTCCGGGTCCGGGTCCGGGTCCGGGTCCGGGTCCGGGTAAAGGTCCGGGTCCGGGTCCGGGTCCATGTCCGGGTCCGGGTCTGGGTCCGGGTAAGGGTCCAGGTCCAGGTCCGGGTCCGGTTCCGGTTCCGGGTCCGGGTAAAGGTCCGGGTCCGGGTCCGGGTCCGGGTCCGGGTCCGGGTCCGGGTCCGGGTCCGGGTCCGGGTAAGGGTCCGGGTCCGGGTCCGGGTCCGGGTCCGGTTCCGGTTCCGGTTCCGGGTAAAGGTCCGGATCCGGGTCCGGGTCCGGGTCCGGGTAAGGTTCCGGTTCCGGTTCCGGTTCCGGTTCCAGTTCCGGGTCCGGGTCCGGGTCCGGGTCCGGGTCCGGGTCCGGGTCAGGTTCCGGGTCCGGGTCCGGGTCCGGGTCCGGGTCCGGGTCCGGGTCCGGGTCCGGGTCCGGGTCCGGGTCCGGGTAAGGGTCCGGGTCCATGTCCGGGTCCGGGTCCGGGTCCGGGTCCGGGTCAGGGTCCGGGTCCGGGTCCGGGTCCGGGTCCGGGTCCGGGTCCGGGTCAGGTTCCGGGTCCGGGTCCGGGTCCGGGTCCGGGTCCGGGTCCGGGTCCGGGTCCGGGTCCGGGTCCGGGTAAGGGTCCGGGTCCATGTCCGGGTCCGGGTCCGGGTCCGGGTCCGGGTCCGGGTCAGGGTCCGGGTCCAGGTCCGGTTCCGGTTCCGGTTCCGGTTCCGGGTAAGGGTCCGGTTCCGGGTCCGGGTCCGGGTCCGGGTCCGGGTCCGGGTAAGGGTCCGGGTCCGGGTCCGGGTCCGGGTAAGGGTCCGGGTCCGGGTCCGGGTCCGGGTCCGGGTCCAGGTAAGGGTCCAGGTCCGGGTCCAGGTCCGGGTCCGGGTCCGGGTCCGGGTCCGGGTCCGGGTCCGGATCTGGGTCAGGGTCCGGGTCCGGGTCCGGGTCCGGGTCCGGGTCCGGGTCCGGGTCCGGGTAAGGGTCCGGATCCGGGTCCGAGTCCGGGTCCGGGTCCGGGTAAGGGTCCGGGTCCATGTCCGGGTCCGGGTCCGGGTCCGGGTAAGGGTCCAGGTCCAGGTCCGGGTCCGGTTCCGGTTCAGTGTCCAGGTAAATGTCCGGGTCCAGGTCCGGGTCCGGGTCCGGGTAAGGGTCCGGGTCCGGGTCCGGGTCCGGGTCCGGGTCCGGGTCCGGGTCCGGGTCCGGGTCCGGGTCCGGGTCCGGGTCCGGGTAAAGGTCCGGGTCCGGGTCCATGTCCGGGTCCGGGTCCGGGTCCGGGTAAGGGTCCAGGTCCAGGTCCGGGTCCGGTTCCGGTTCCGGGTCCGGGTAAAGGTCCGGGTCCGGGTCCGGGTCCGGGTCCGGGTCCGGGTCCGGGTCCGGGTCCGGGTCCGGGTAAGGGTCCGGGTCCGGGTCCGGGTCCGGGTCCGGTTCCGGGTCCGGTTCCGGGTAAAGGTCCGGATCCGGGTCCGGGTCCGGGTCCGGGTAAGGTTCCGGTTCCGGTTCCGGTTCCGGTTCCAGTTCCGGGTCGGGGTCCGGGTCCGGGTCCGGGTCCGGGTCCGGGTCCGGGTCCGGGTCTGGGTCCGGGTCAGGGTCCGGGTCTGGGTCCGGTTCCGGTTCCGGGTAAGGGTCCAGGTCCGGGTCCAGGTCCGGGTCCTGGTCCGGGTCCGGGTCCGGGTCCGGGTCCAGGTCCGGGTAAGTGTCCGGGTCCGGGTCCGGGTAAGGGTCCGGGTCCGAGTCCGGGTAAGGGTCCGGGTCCGGGTCCGGGTCCGGGTCAGGGTCCGGGTCTGGGTCCGGGTCCGGGTCCGGGTCCGGGTAAGGGTCCAGGTCCGGGTCCGGCTCCGGGTCCGGGTCCGGGTCCGCGTCCGGGTCCGGGTCCAGGTCCGGGTAAGGGTCCGGGTCCGGGTCAGGGTCCGGGTCCAGGTCCGGTTCCGGTTCCGGTTCCGGTTCCGGGTAAGGGTCCGGGTCAGGGTCCAGGTCCGGGTCCGGGTAAGGGTCCGGGTCCGGGTCCGGGTCCGGGTCCGGGTCCGGGTCCGGGTCCGGGTCCGGGTCCGGGTCCAGGTAAGGGTCCAGGTCCGGGTCCGGGTCCGGGTCCGGGTCCGGGTCCGGGTCCGGTTCCGGGTAAGGGTCCACGTCCGGGTCCTGGTTCGGGTCCGGGTCCGGGTCCAGGTCCGGGTAAGGGTCCGGGTCCGGGTCCGGGTCCGGGTCAGGGTCCGGGTCTGGGTCCGGGTCCGGGTCCGGGTCCGGGTAAGGGTCCAGGTCCGGGTCCGGCTCCGTGTCCGGGTCCGGGTCCGCGTCCGGGTCCGGGTCCAGGTCCGGGTAAGGGTCCGGGTCCGGGTCAGGGTCCGGGTCCATGTCCGGGTCCGGGTCCGGGTCCGGGTAAGGGTCCAGGTCCAGGTCCGGGTCCGGTTCCGGTTCCGGGTCCAGGTAAAGGTCCGGGTCCAGGTCCGGGTCCGGGTCCGGGTAAGGGTCCGGGTCCGGGTCCGGGTCCGGGTCTGGGTCCGGGTCCGGGTCCGGGTCCGGGTCCGGGTCCGGGTCCGGGTCCGGTTCCGGGTCCGGGTCCGGGTAAAGGTCCGGGTCCGGGTCCGGGTCCATGTCCGGGTCCGGGTCCGGGTCCGGGTAAGGGTCCAGGTCCAGGTCCGGGTCCGGTTCCGGTTCCGGGTCCAGGTAAAGGTCCGGGTCCAGGTCCGGGTCCGGGTCCGGGTAAGGGTCCGGGTCCGGGTCCGGGTCCGGGTCTGGGTCCGGGTCCGGGTCCGGGTCCGGGTCCGGGTCCGGGTCCGGGTCCGGGTCCGGGTCCGGGTCCGGTTCCGGGTCCGGGTCCGGGTAAAGGTCCGGGTCCGGGTCCGGGTCCATGTCCGGGTCCGGGTCCGGGTCCGGGTAAGGGTCCAGGTCCAGGTCCGGGTCCGGTTCCGGTTCCGGGTCCGGGTAAAGGTCCGGGTCCGGGTCCGGGTCCGGGTCCGGGTCCGGGTCCGGGTCCGGGTCCGGGTCCGGGTAAGGGTCCGGGTCCGGGTCCGGGTCCGGGTCCGGTTCCGGTTCCGGTTCCGGGTAAAGGTCCGGATCCGGGTCCGGGTCCGGGTCCGGGTAAGGTTCCGGTTCCGGTTCCGGTTCCGGTTCCAGTTCCGGGTCCGGGTCCGGGTCCGGGTCCGGGTCCGGGTCCGGGTCCGGGTCCGGGTCCGGGTCTGGGTCCGGGTCAGGGTCCGGGTCTGGGTCCGGTTCCGGTTCCGGGTAAGGGTCCAGGTCCGGGTCCAGGTCCGGGTCCTGGTCCGGGTCCGGGTCCGGGTCCGGGTCCAGGTCCGGGTAAGTGTCCGGGTCCGGGTCCGGGTAAGGGTCCGGGTCCGAGTCCGGGTAAGGGTCCGGGTCCGGGTCCGGGTCCGGGTCAGGGTCCGGGTCTGGGTCCGGGTCCGGGTCCGGGTCCGGGTCCGGGTAAGGGTCCAGGTCCGGGTCCGGCTCCGGGTCCGGGTCCGGGTCCGCGTCCGGGTCCGGGTCCAGGTCCGGGTAAGGGTCCGGGTCCGGGTAAGGGTCCGGGTCCAGGTCCGGTTCCGGTTCCGGTTCCGGTTCCGGGTAAGGGTCCGGGTCAGGGTCAAGGTCCGGGTCCGGTTAAGGGTCCGGGTCCGGGTCCGGGTCCGGGTCCGGGTCCGGGTCCGGGTCCGGGTCCGGGTCCAGGTAAGGGTCCAGGTCCGGGTCCGGGTCCGGGTCCGGGTCCGGGTCCGGGTCCGGGTAAGGGTCCAGGTCCGGGTCCTGGTTCGGGTCCGGGTCCGGGTCCAGGTCCGGGTAAGGGTCCGGGTCCGGGTCCGGGTCCGGGTCAGGGTCCGGGTCTGGGTCTGGGTCCGGGTCCGGGTCCGGGTAAGGGTCCAGGTCCGGGTCCGGCTCCGTGTCCGGGTCCGGGTCCGCGTCCGGGTCCGGGTCCAGGTCCGGGTAAGGGTCCGGGTCCGGGTCAGGGTCCGGGTCCATGTCCGGGTCCGGGTCCGGGTCCGGGTAAGGGTCCAGGTCCAGGTCCGGGTCCGGTTCCTGTTCCGGGTCCAGGTAAAGGTCCGGGTCCAGGTCCGGGTCCGGGTCCGGGTAAGGGTCCGGGTCCGGGTCCGGGTCCGGGTCTGGGTCCGGGTCCGGGTCCGGGTCCGGGTCCGGGTCCGGGTCCGGGTCCGGGTCCGGGTCCGGGTAAAGGTCCGGGTCCGGGTCCGGGTCCATGTCCGGGTCCGGGTCCGGGTCCGGGTAAGGGTCCAGGTCCAGGTCCGGGTCCGGTTCCGGTTCCGGGTACGGGTAAAGGTCCGGGTCCGGGTCCGGGTCCGGGTCCGGGTCCGGGTCCGGGTCCGGGTCCGGGTCCGGGTAAGGGTCCGGGTCCGGGTCCGGGTCCGGGTCCGGTTCCGGTTCCGGTTCCGGTTCCGGGTAAAGGTCCGGATCCGGGTCCGGGTCCGGGTCCGCGTAAGGTTCCGGTTCCGGTTCCGGTTCCGATTCCGGTTCCGGGTCCGGGTCCGGGTCCGGGTCCGGGTCCGGGTCCGGGTCCGGGTCCGGGTCCGGGTCCGGGTCCGGGTCCGGGTCTGGGTCCGGGTCAGGGTCCGGGTCCGGGTCCGGGTCCGGGTAAGGGTCCGGGTAAGGGTCCAGGTCCAGGTCCGGGTCCGGTTCCGGTTCCGGGTCCGGGTAAAGGTCCGGGTCCAGGTCCGGGTCCGGGTCCGGGTAAGGGTCCGGGTCCGGGTCCGGGTCCGGGTCCGGGTCCGGGTCCGGTTCCGGGTCCGGTTCCGGGTCCGGGTAAGGGTCCGGGTCCGGATCCGGGTCCGGGTCCGGTTCCGGGTCCGGGTAAAGGTCCGGGTCCAGGTCCGGGTCCGGGTCCGGGTAAGGGTCCGGGTCCGGGTCCGGGTAAGGGTCCGGGTCCGGGTCCGGGTCCGGGTCCGGGTCCGGGTAAAGGTCCGGGTCCAGGTCCGGGTCCGGGTCCGGGTAAGGGTCCGGGTCCGGGTCCGGGTCCGGGTAAAGGTCCGGGTCCGGGTCCGGGTCCGGGTCCGGGTAAGGTTCCGGGTCCGGGTCCGGGTCCGGGTCCGGGTCCGGGTCCGGGTCCGGGTCCGGGTCCGGGTCCGGGTCCGGGTCCGGGTCCGGGTCCGGGTCCGGGTCAGGTTCCGGGTCCGGGTCCGGGTCCGGGTAAGGGTCCGGGTCCGGGTCCGGGTCCGGGTCAGGGTCCGGGTAAGGGTCCGGGTCCATGTCCGGGTCCGGGTCCGGGTCCGGGTAAGGGTCCGGGTCCGGGTCCGGGTCCGGGTCCCCTTCCGGTTCCGGGTCCGGGTAAAGGTCCGGGTCAAAGTCCGGGTCCGGGTAAGGGTCTGGGTCCGGGTCCGGGTCCGGGTCCGGGTCCGGGTCCGGGTCCGGGTCCGGGTCCGGGTCCGATTCCGGGTCCGGGTAAGGTTCCGGGTCCGGGTCCGGGTCCGGGTCCGGGTCCGGGTCCGGGTCCGGATCCGGGTCCGGGTCCGGGTCTGGGTCCGGGTAAGGGTCCGGGTCCGGGTCCGGGTAAGGGTCCGGGTCCGGGTCCGGGTCCGGGTCAGGGTCCGGGTTCGGGTCCGGGTCCGGGTCCGGGTCCGGGTCCGGGTAAGGGTCCGGATAAGGGTCCGGGTCCGGGTCTGGGTCCGGGTCCGGGTCCGGGTCCGGTTCCGGGTCCGGGTCCGGGTCCGGGTCCGGGTCCGGGTCCGGGTCCGGGTCCGGGTCCGGGTCCGGGTCCGGGTCCGGGTCAGGGTCCGGGTCCGGGTCCGGGTCCGGGTCCGGGTCCGGGTAAGGGTCCGGGTCCATGTCCGGGTCCGGGTCCGGGTCCGGGTAAGGGTCCAGGTCCAGGTCCGGGTCCGGGTCCGGTTCCGGTTCCGGGTCCGGGTAAAGGTCCGGGTCCAGGTCCGGGTCCGGGTCCGGGTAAGGGTCCGGGTCCGGGTCCGGGTCCGGGTAAGGGTCCGGGTAAGGGTCCGGGTCCGGGTCCGGGTCCGGGTCCGGGTCCGGGTCCGGGTCCGGGTCCGGGTCCGGGTAAGGGTCCGGGTCCATGTCCGGGTCCGGGTCCGGGTCCGGGTAAGGGTCCGGGTCTGGGTCCGGGTCCGGGTCCGGTTCCGGTTCCGGGTCCGGGTAAAGGTCCGGGTCAAAGTCCGGGTCCGGGTAAGGGTCCGGGTCCGGGTCCGGGTCCGGGTCCGGGTCCGGTTCCGGGTCCGGGTCCGGGTCCGGTTCCGATTCCGGGTCCCGGTAAGGTTCCGGGTCCGGGTCCGGGTCCGGGTCCGGGTTCGGGTACGGGTCCGGGTCCGGGTCCGGGTCCGGGTCCGGGTAAGGGTCCGGGTCCGGGTCCGGGTCCGGGTCCGGGTCCGGGTAAATGTCCGGGTCCGGGTCCGGGTCCGGGTCCGGGTCCGGGTAAGGTTCCGGGTCCGGGTCCGGGTAAGGGTCCGGGTAAGGGTCCAGGTCCAGGTCCGGGTCCGGTTCCGGTTCCGGGTCCGGGTAAAGGTCCGGGTCCAGGTCCGGGTCCGGGTCCGGGTAAGGGTCCGGGTCCGGGTCCGGGTCCGGGTCCGGGTCCGGGTCCGGTTCCGGGTCCGGTTCCGGGTCCGGGTAAGGGTCCGGGTCCGGGTCCGGTTCCGGGTCCGGGTAAAGGTCCGGGTCCAGGTCCGGGTCCGGGTCCGGGTAAGGGTCCGGGTCCGGGTCCGGGTCCGGGTAAAGGTCCGGGTCCGGGTCCGGGTCCGGGTCCGGGTAAGGTTCCGGGTAAAGGTCCGGGTCAAAGTCCGGGTCCGGGTAAGGGTCTGGGTCCGGGTCCGGGTCCGGGTCCGGGTCCGGGTCCGCGTCCGGGTCCGGGTCCGGGTCCGATTCCGGGTCCGGGTAAGGTTCCGGGTCCGGGTCCGGGTCCGGGTCCGGGTCCGGGTCCGGGTCCGGGTCCGGGTCCGGGTCCGGGTCCGGGTCCGGGTCTGGGTCTGGGTCCGGGTCCGGGTCCGGGTCCTGGTCCGGGTAAGGGTCCGGGTCAGGGTCCGAGTCCGGGTCCGGGTCCGGGTCCGGGTCCGGGTCCGGGTCCGGGTCCGGGTCCGGGTCCGGGTCCGCGTCCGGGTCCGGGTCCGGGTCCGGGTCCATGTCCGGGTCCGGGTCCGGGTCCGGGTCCGGGTAAGGGTCCGGGTCCGGGTCCGGGTCCGGTTCCGGGTCCGGGTAAAGGTCCGGGTCCAGGTCCGGGTCCGGGTCCGGGTAAGGGTCCGGGTCCCGGTCCGGGTCCGGGTAAAGGTCCGGGTCCAGGTCCGGGTCCGGGTCCGGGTCCGGGTCAGGGTCCGGGTCCGGGTCCGGGTCAGGGTCCGGGTCCGGTTCCGGTTCCGGGTAAGGATCCGGGTCCGGGTCTTGGTCCGGGTCCGGGTCCGGGTCCGGTTCCGGGTAAGGGTCCGGGTCCGGGTCCGGGTAAGGGTCCGGGTCCGGGTCCGGGTCCGGGTCCGGGTCCGGGTCCGGATCCGGGTCCGGGTCCGGGTCTGGGTCCGGGTAAGGGTCCGGGTCCGGGTCCGGGTAAGGGTCCGGGTCCGGGTCCGGGTCCGGGTCAGGGTCCGGGTCCGATTCCGGGTCCGGGTAAGGTTCCGGATCCGGGTCCGGGTCCGGGTCCGGGTCCGGGTCCGGGTCCGGGTCCGGATCCGGGTCCGGGTCCGGGTCTGGGTCCGGGTAAGGGTCCGGTTCCGGGTCCGGGTAAGGGTCCGGGTCCGGGTCCGGGTCCGGGTCAGGGTCCGGGTTCGGGTCCGGGTCCGGGTCCGGGTCCGGGTCCGGGTAAGGGTCCGGGTAAGGGTCCGGGTCCGGGTCTGGGTCCGGGTCCGGGTCCGGGTCCGGTTCCGGGTCCGGGTCCGGGTCCGGGTCCGGGTCCGGGTCCGGGTCCGGGTCCGGGTCCGGGTCAGGGTCCGGGTCCGGGTCCGGGTCCGGGTCCGGGTCCGGGTAAGGGTCCGGGTCCATGTCCGGGTCCGGGTCCGGGTCCGGGTAAGGGTCCAGGTCCAGGTCCGGGTCCGGGTCCGGTTCCGGTTCCGGGTCCGGGTAAAGGTCCGGGTCCAGGTCCGGGTCCGGGTCCGGGTAAGGGTCCGGGTCCGGGTCCGGGTCCGGGTAAGGGTCCGGGTAAGGGTCCGGGTCCGGGTCCGGGTCCGGGTCCGGGTCCGGGTCCGGGTCCGGGTCCGGGTCCGGGTAAGGGTCCGGGTCCATGTCCGGGTCCGGGTCCGGGTCCGGGTAAGGGTCCGGGTCCGGGTCCGGGTCCGGGTCCCCTTCCGGTTCCGGGTCCGGGTAAAGGTCCGGGTCAAAGTCCGGGTCCGGGTAAGGGTCTGGGTCCGGGTCCGGGTCCGGGTCCGGGTCCGGGTCCGGGTCCGGGTCCGGGTCCGGGTCCGATTCCGGGTCCGGGTAAGGTTCCGGGTCCGGGTCCGGGTCCGGGTCCGGGTCCGGGTCCGGGTCCGGATCCGGGTCCGGGTCCGGGTCTGGGTCCGGGTAAGGGTCCGGGTCCGGGTCCGGGTAAGGGTCCGGGTCCGGGTCCGGGTCCGGGTCAGGGTCCGGGTTCGGGTCCGGGTCCGGGTCCGGGTCCGGGTCCGGGTAAGGGTCCGGATAAGGGTCCGGGTCCGGGTCTGGGTCCGGGTCCGGGTCCGGGTCCGGTTCCGGGTCCGGGTCCGGGTCCGGGTCCGGGTCCGGGTCCGGGTCCGGGTCCGGGTCCGGGTCAGGGTCCGGGTCCGGGTCCGGGTCCGGGTCCGGGTCCGGGTAAGGGTCCGGGTCCATGTCCGGGTCCGGGTCCGGGTCCGGGTAAGGGTCCAGGTCCAGGTCCGGGTCCGGGTCCGGTTCCGGTTCCGGGTCCGGGTAAAGGTCCGGGTCCAGGTCCGGGTCCGGGTCCGGGTAAGGGTCCGGGTCCGGGTCCGGGTCCGGGTAAGGGTCCGGGTAAGGGTCCGGGTCCGGGTCCGGGTCCGGGTCCGGGTCCGGGTCCGGGTCCGGGTCCGGGTCCGGGTAAGGGTCCGGGTCCATGTCCGGGTCCGGGTCCGGGTCCGGGTAAGGGTCCGGGTCCGGGTCCGGGTCCGGGTCCGGTTCCGGTTCCGGGTCCGGGTAAAGGTCCGGGTCAAAGTCCGGGTCCGGGTAAGGGTCCGGGTCCGGGTCCGGGTCCGGGTCCGGGTCCGGTTCCGGGTCCGGGTCCGGGTCCGGTTCCGATTCCGGGTCCGGGTAAGGTTCCGGGTCCGGGTCCGGGTCCGGGTCCGGGTTCGGGTACGGGTCCGGGTCCGGGTCCGGGTCCGGGTCCGGGTAAGGGTCCGGGTCCGGGTCCGGGTCCGGGTCCGGGTAAATGTCCGGGTCCGGGTCCGGGTCCGGGTCCGGGTCCGGGTAAGGTTCCGGGTCCGGGTCCGGGTAAGGGTCCGGGTAAGGGTCCAGGTCCAGGTCCGGGTCCGGTTCCGGTTCCGGGTCCGGGTAAAGGTCCGGGTCCAGGTCCGGGTCCGGGTCCGGGTAAGGGTCCGGGTCCGGGTCCGGGTCCGGGTCCGGGTCCGGGTCCGGTTCCGGGTCCGGTTCCGGGTCCGGGTAAGGGTCCGGGTCCGGGTCCGGTTCCGGGTCCGGGTAAAGGTCCGGGTCCAGGTCCGGGTCCGGGTCCGGGTAAGGGTCCGGGTCCGGGTCCGGGTCCGGGTAAAGGTCCGGGTCCGGGTCCGGGTCCGGGTCCGGGTAAGGTTCCGGGTAAAGGTCCGGGTCAAAGTCCGGGTCCGGGTAAGGGTCTGGGTCCGGGTCCGGGTCCGGGTCCGGGTCCGGGTCCGCGTCCGGGTCCGGGTCCGGGTCCGATTCCGGGTCCGGGTAAGGTTCCGGGTCCGGGTCCGGGTCCGGGTCCGGGTCCGGGTCCGGGTCCGGGTCCGGGTCCGGGTCCGGGTCCGGGTCCGGGTCCGGGTCCGGGTCTGGGTCTGGGTCCGGGTCCGGGTCCGGGTCCTGGTCCGGGTAAGGGTCCGGGTCAGGGTCCGAGTCCGGGTCCGGGTCCGGGTCCGGGTCCGGGTCCGGGTCCGGGTCCGGGTCCGGGTCCAGGTCCGGGTCCGCGTCCGGGTCCGGGTCCGGGTCCGGGTCCATGTCCGGGTCCGGGTCCGGGTCCGGGTCCGGGTAAGGGTCCGGGTCCGGGTCCGGGTCCGGTTCCGGGTCCGGGTAAAGGTCCGGGTCCAGGTCCGGGTCCGGGTCCGGGTAAGGGTCCGGGTCCCGGTCCGGGTCCGGGTAAAGGTCCGGGTCCAGGTCCGGGTCCGGGTCCGGGTCCGGGTCAGGGTCCGGGTCCGGGTCCGGGTCAGGGTCCGGGTCCGGTTCCGGTTCCGGGTAAGGATCCGGGTCCGGGTCTTGGTCCGGGTCCGGGTCCGGGTCCGGTTCCGGGTAAGGGTCCGGGTCCGGGTCCGGGTAAGGGTCCGGGTCCGGGTCCGGGTCCGGGTCCGGGTCCGGGTCCGGATCCGGGTCCGGGTCCGGGTCTGGGTCCGGGTAAGGGTCCGGGTCCGGGTCCGGGTAAGGGTCCGGGTCCGGGTCCGGGTCCGGGTCAGGGTCCGGGTCCGATTCCGGGTCCGGGTAAGGTTCCGGGTCCGGGTCCGGGTCCGGGTCCGGGTCCGGGTCCGGGTCCGGGTCCGGATCCGGGTCCGGGTCCGGGTCTGGGTCCGGGTAAGGGTCCGGTTCCGGGTCCGGGTAAGGGTCCGGGTCCGGGTCCGGGTCCGGGTCAGGGTCCGGGTTCGGGTCCGGGTCCGGGTCCGGGTCCGGGTCCGGGTAAGGGTCCGGGTAAGGGTCCGGGTCCGGGTCTGGGTCCGGGTCCGGGTCCGGGTCCGGTTCCGGGTCCGGGTCCGGGTCCGGGTCCGGGTCCGGGTCCGGGTCCGGGTCCGGGTCCGGGTCCGGGTCAGGGTCCGGGTCCGGGTCCGGGTCCGGGTCCGGGTCCGGGTAAGGGTCCGGGTCCATGTCCGGGTCCGGGTCCGGGTCCGGGTAAGGGTCCAGGTCCAGGTCCGGGTCCGGGTCCGGTTCCGGTTCCGGGTCCGGGTAAAGGTCCGGGTCCAGGTCCGGGTCCGGGTCCGGGTAAGGGTCCGGGTCCGGGTCCGGGTCCGGGTAAGGGTCCGGGTAAGGGTCCGGGTCCGGGTCCGGGTCCGGGTCCGGGTCCGGGTCCGGGTCCGGGTCCGGGTCCGGGTAAGGGTCCGGGTCCATGTCCGGGTCCGGGTCCGGGTCCGGGTAAGGGTCCGGGTCCGGGTCCGGGTCCGGGTCCGGTTCCGGTTCCGGGTCCGGGTAAAGGTCCGGGTCAAAGTCCGGGTCCGGGTAAGGGTCCGGGTCCGGGTCCGGGTCCGGGTCCGGGTCCGGGTCCGGTTCCGGGTCCGGGTCCGGGTCCGGTTCCGATTCCGGGTCCGGGTAAGGTTCCGGGTCCGGGTCCGGGTCCGGGTCCGGGTTCGGGTACGGGTCCGGGTCCGGGTCCGGGTCTGGGTCCGGGTAAGGGTCCGGGTCCGGGTCCGGGTCCGGGTCCGGGTAAATGTCCGGGTCCGGGTCCGGGTCCGGGTCCGGGTCCGGGTAAGGTTCCGGGTCCGGGTCCGGGTAAGGGTCCGGGTAAGGGTCCAGGTCCAGGTCCGGGTCCGGTTCCGGTTCCGGGTCCGGGTAAAGGTCCGGGTCCAGGTCCGGGTCCGGGTCCGGGTAAGGGTCCGGGTCCGGGTCCGGGTCCGGGTCCGGGTCCGGGTCCGGTTCCGGGTCCGGTTCCGGGTCCGGGTAAGGGTCCGGGTCCGGGTCCGGGTCCGGTTCCGGGTCCGGGTAAAGGTCCGGGTCCAGGTCCGGGTCCGGGTCCGGGTAAGGGTCCGGGTCCGGGTCCGGGTCCGGGTAAAGGTCCGGGTCCGGGTCCGGGTCCGGGTCCGGGTAAGGTTCCGGGTAAAGGTCCGGGTCAAAGTCCGGGTCCGGGTAAGGGTCTGGGTCCGGGTCCGGGTCCGGGTCCGGGTCCGGGTCCGGGTCCGGGTCCGGGTCCGATTCCGGGTCCGGGTAAGGTTCCGGGTCCGGGTAAGGTTCCGGGTCCGGGTCCGGGTCCGGGTCCGGGTCCGGGTCCGGGTCCGGGTCCGGGTCCGGGTCCGGGTCCGGGTCCGGGTCCGGGTCTGGGTCTGGGTCCGGGTCCGGGTCCGGGTCCTGGTCCGGGTAAGGGTCCGGGTCAGGGTCCGGGTCCGGGTCCGGGTCCGGGTCCGGGTCCGGGTCCGGGTCCGGGTCCGGGTCCGGGTCCGGGTCCGCGTCCGGGTCCGGGTCCGGGTCCGGGTCCATGTCCGGGTCCGGGTCCGGGTCCGGGTTCGGGTAAGGGTCCGGGTCCGGGTCCGGGTCCGGTTCCGGGTCCGGGTAAAGGTCCGGGTCCAGGTCCGGGTCCGGGTCCGGGTAAGGGTCCGGGTCCCGGTCCGGGTCCGGGTAAAGGTCCGGGTCCAGGTCCGGGTCCGGGTCCGGGTCCGGGTCAGGGTCCGGGTCCGGGTCCGGGTCAGGGTCCGGGTCCGGTTCCGGTTCCGGGTAAGGATCCGGGTCCGGGTCTTGGTCCGGGTCCGGGTCCGGGTCCGGTTCCGGGTAAGGGTCCGGGTCCGGGTCCGGGTAAGGGTCCGGGTCCGGGTCCGGGTCCGGGTCCGGGTCCGGGTCCGGATCCGGGTCCGGGTCCGGGTCTGGGTCCGGGTAAGGGTCCGGGTCCGGGTCCGGGTAAGGGTCCGGGTCCGGGTCCGGGTCCGGGTCAGGGTCCGGGTTCGGGTCCGGGTCCGGGTCCGGGTCCGGGTCCGGGTAAGGGTCCGGGTAAGGGTCCGGGTCCGGGTCTGGGTCCGGGTCCGGGTCCGGGTCCGGTTCCGGGTCCGGGTCCGGGTCCGGGTCCGGGTCCGGGTCCGGGTCCGGGTCCGGGTCCGGGTCAGGGTCCGGGTCCGGGTCCGGGTCCGGGTCCGGGTCCGGGTAAGGGTCCGGGTCCATGTCCGGGTCCGGGTCCGGGTCCGGGTAAGGGTCCAGGTCCAGGTCCGGGTCCGGGTCCGGTTCCGGTTCCGGGTCCGGGTAAAGGTCCGGGTCCAGGTCCGGGTCCGGGTCCGGGTAAGGGTCCGGGTCCGGGTCCGGGTCCGGGTAAGGGTCCGGGTAAGGGTCCGGGTCCGGGTCCGGGTCCGGGTCCGGGTCCGGGTCCGGGTCCGGGTCCGGGTCCGGGTCCGGGTCCGGGTAAGGGTCCGGGTCCATGTCCGGGTCCGGGTCCGGGTCCGGGTAAGGGTCCGGGTCCGGGTCCGGGTCCGGGTCCGGGTCCGGTTCCGGTTCCGGGTCCGGGTAAAGGTCCGGGTCAAAGTCCGGGTCCGGGTAAGGGTCCGGGTCCGGGTCCGGGTCCGGGTCCGGGTCCGGTTCCGGGTCCGGGTCCGGGTCCGGTTCCGATTCCGGGTCCGGGTAAGGTTCCGGGTCCGGGTCCGGGTCCGGGTCCGGGTTCGGGTACGGGTCCGGGTCCGGGTCCGGGTCCGGGTCCGGGTAAGGGTCCGGGTCCGGGTCCGGGTCCGGGTCCGGGTAAAGGTCCGGGTCCGGGTCCGGGTCCGGGTCCGGGTCCGGGTAAGGGTCCAGGTCCAGGTCCGGGTCCGGGTCCGGTTCCGGTTCCGGGTCCGGGTAAAGGTCCGGGTCCAGGTCCGGGTCCGGGTCCGGGTAAGGGTCCGGGTCCGGGTCCGGGTCCGGTTCCGGTTCCGGTTCCGGGTCCGGGTAAAGGTCCGGGTCCAGGTCCGGGTCCGGGTCCGGGTAAGGGTCCGGGTCCGGGTCCGGGTCCGGGTAAGGGTCCGGGTAAGGGTCCGGGTCCGGGTCCGGGTCCGGGTCCGGGTCCGGGTCCGGGTCCGGGTCCGGGTCCGGGTCCGGGTCCGGGTCCGGGTCCGGGTCCGGGTCCGCGTAAGGGTCCGGGTCCATGTCCGGGTCCGGGTCCGGGTCCGGGTAAGGGTCCGGGTCCGGGTCCGGGTCCGGGTCCGGGTCCGGTTCCGGTTCCGGGTCCGGGTAAAGGTCCGGGTCAAAGTCCGGGTCCGGGTAAGGGTCCGGGTCCGGGTCCGGGTCCGGGTCCGGGTCCGGTTCCGGGTCCGGGTCCGGGTCCGGTTCCGATTCCGGGTCCGGGTAAGGTTCCGGGTCCGGGTCCGGGTCCGGGTCCGGGTTCGGGTACGGGTCCGGGTCCGGGTCCGGGTCCGGGTCCGGGTAAGGGTCCGGGTCCGGGTCCGGGTCCGGGTCCGGGTAAAGGTCCGGGTCCGGGTCCGGGTCCGGGTCCGGGTCCGGGTAAGGTTCCGGGTCCGGGTCCGGGTCCGGGTCCGGGTCCGGGTCCGGGTCCGGGTCCGGGTCCGGGTCCGGGTAAGGGTCCGGGTCCGGGTCCGGGTCCGGGTCCGGGTCCGGGTCCGGGTCCGGGTCCGGGTCCGGGTCCGGGTCCGGGTCAGGGTCCGGGTCCAGGTCCGGGTCCGGGTCCGGGTCCGGGTAAGGGTCCGGGTCCGGGTCCGGGTAAGGGTCCGGGTCCGGGTCCGGCTCCGGGTCCAGGTAAGGGTCCAGGTCCGGGTCCGGGTCCGGGTCCGGGTCCGGGTCCGGTTCTGGTTCCGGGTAAGGATCCGGGTCCGGGTCCTTGTCCGGGTCCGGGTCCGGGTCCGGGTAAGGGTCCGGGTCCGGGTCCGGGTCCGGGTCCGGGTCCGGGTCCGGGTCCGGGTCCGGGTCCGGGTCCGGGTCCGGGTCCGGATCCGGGTCCGGGTAAGGGTCCGGGTAAGGGTCCGGGTCCATGTCCAGGTCCGGGTCCGGGTCCGGGTCAGGGTCCAGGTCCAGGTCCGGGTCCAGTTCCGGGTCCGGGTCCGGGTCCGGGTCCGGGTCCGGGTCCGGGTCCGGGTCCGGGTCCGGGTCCGGGTCCGGGTCCGGGTCCGGGTCCGAGTCCGGGTCCGGGTCCGGGTAAGGGTCCGGGTCCGGGTCCGGGTCCGGGTCCGGGTCCGGTTCCGGGTCCGGGTCCGGGTAAGTGTCCGGGTAAGGGTCCGGGTCCGGGTCCGGGTCCGGGTCCGGGTAAGTGTCCGGGTAAGGGTCCGGGTCCGGGTCCGGGTCCGGGTCCGGGTCCGGGTAAGGGTCCGGGTCCATGTCCGGGTCCGGGTCCGGGTCCGGGTAAGGGTCCGGGTCCGGGTCCGGGTCCGGGTCCGGTTCCGGTTCCGGGTCCGGGTAAAGGTCCGGGTCAAAGTCCGGGTCCGGGTAAGGGTCCGGGTCCGGATCCGGGTCCGGGTCCGGGTCCGGGTCCGGGTCCGGGTCCGGGTCCGGGTCCGGTTCCGATTCCGGGTCCGGGTAAGGTTCCGGGTCCGGGTCCGGGTCCGGGTCCGGGTCCGGGTCCGGGTCCGGGTCCGGGTCCGGGTAAGGGTCCGGGTCCGGGTCCGGGTCCGGGTCCGGGTCCGGGTCCCGGGTCCGGGTCCGGGTCCGGGTCCGGGTCCGGATCCGGGTAAAGGTCCAGGTCCGGGTCCGGGTCCGGGTCCGGGTCCGGGTCCGGGTCCGGGTCCGGGTCCGGGTCCGGGTCCGGGTCAGGGTCCGGGTCCGGGTCCGGGTCCGGGTCCGTGTCCGGGTCCGGGTAAGGGTCCGGGTCCATGTCCGGGTCCGGGTCCGGGTCCGGGTCCGGGTCCGGGTCCGGGTCCGGGTCCGGGTCCGGGTCCGGGTCCGGGTCCATGTCCGGGTCCGGGTCCGGGTCCGGGTAAGGGTCCGGGTCCGGGTCCGGGTCCGGGTCCGGTTCCGGTTCCGGGTCCGGGTAAAGGTCCGGGTCAAAGTCCGGGTCCGGGTAAGGGTCCGGGTCCGGGTCCGGGTCCGGGTCCGGGTCCGGGTCCGGGTCCGGGTCCGCGTCCGGGTCCGGGTCCGGGTAAGGGTCCGGGTCCGGGTCCGGGTCCGGGTCCGGTTCCGGGTCCGGGTAAAGGTCCGGGTCCAGGTCCGGGTCCGGGTCCGGGTAAGGGTCCGGGTCCGGGTCCGGGTCCGGGTCC